>CM045447.1:32172445-33609620 GCA_024666655.1 Dascyllus trimaculatus | reverse complement strand
GCTTCAATGCATCGAGTTGATGCTGCTGGGATCTTCTCACGGCTCACAGAAATAGGATGTGTTGTTCGACGAAGTTACTCTGTGCAAGGCCCTCTGTCCCTGGTCCACATTGACACAAATCATAAACTCATAAGGTAAATAAACCTGCTAAGACAAACTATTTCACACAAAGTAAACAATGAGGGAAATGTCATTAAAAATACTTTAGTAAAGTTTGTCTTGTTACTTGATAATACATTATGGAGCCCCTAATTTAAACATGTCCTCCAATCATAATTTAATAGAATATTTTTGGTCACAAAAGGTTGTGTGTCAATGCTAACTTTCTGGAGCATTTATTTACTTTTTTTTTATTTTTTTTTACACTTTTCATTATAAAAGTCAATTTAAAACAGTCTGCAAGCTTAGCTTAGCTTACACAGCTCACACACGAGAAGCCCCATTGAAATTGTATTCTCTATCTTGAACAGGTATAATATTGTGGTCTTTGGTGGAGTGGATGGCTACTCAAGGAAGGTAATTTTTACTCTTAAATTTATATGACTACATGTATGATGTTTTGCAGTTAGAAATCAGAGTAATTTGATCATTATGTAAATATCAGAAACTTGGACATGACTGACTTAGCTTCATGAACAGCCATTTAAAGCTTTAGGTACTTTTATCTTACTAATCTTCAACAAAAAAGGTACAGATCATTGGTAATTGTTTTGGAATAACAAATACAGCCAAGTACACAGAGATCAGTATGCCAGCCTTTCAACTTGGTTTTGAGTATTTGTTTTGGCCAGTGGCTTTCAGTATGAAATTTCTGATAATTATAGCATAATCAAGCATTTAGTATCTCATCTGGATACATTTGTAAATATACGTAATCTGAAGAGCAATATTGTCTTTTTTTAAGTGTGCTGTATGTAATCATTTAGATTAGTGAAGCTAATTTTGTCACACTATTACCCTACCATTTCTAGCAGAAAGCACACAAAGACATTAATAAAGCAGTTATTTAAAGATGTAGTGTATCTCAGTAACTGTTGGCAGAACTACAGCCCCATTCACTTTGCAGAAGGTAAAATGATTATAAAGTTGTGTATTTGAGATCAACATTTTTTTGCTTTATTTCATTTATGAACATTATTTAAATGTGCAGTTGGTTCAAAGAAGAATTTTTCTGCATTAGTTTTAGCTGTATGTGTCAAATAAACTGGACACTCATTGTATGGAGTGTTTTTGTACATAGGGTTTACCACATTGATGTTTTCAAAATAAAATAACACGACAATTGAGATACCAAATACGACAAGGAACTGTTGCAATGCTATATTATGCTGAACACAGATCTTTGCATTATCCATGTGGTTTTACTGCAGGTCTTGTACTTGGATGCTGCAACAAATAACAGAGCAAAAACTGCATTTTCATTCTTCATCAGATCGGCCCAGCTTCATGGCTTACCATCAAGGTATTTTGACCTGATTAAAATGATCTCGTATCGAGTTTGATTTATCTATTTAAGTTGCATTAACTATTACTGATATTACTTTATATATTTTTGTTACAGGGTTCGGGCAGATCAGGGAGTAGAGAACCTGGACATTGCGCAATTCATGTTTGCCACACGGGGAACAGGAAGATCAAGCTTCATCTCTGGAAAGAGCGTCCATAATCAGAGGTTAGTTATTTTTGTAGTTTGGTTATGTTATTAATTTACTTTTTGGATGCAACAATATGTTGTCCTAGCAACTTGATATTATTTTAGAAAACATACATTACAGTTTTAATCCAAAATAATGTATTTAAAATGTTATTACAGAGTAGAGCGACTGTGGCGGGATGTCTGGGTTGCAGTCACGAGCAAGTATCATGACATTCTTCACACTCTGGAAGAGGATGGTCTACTTGACATATCTGATGCTACTCTTCTCTTTGGTGTACACTACGTCTTTGTCCCTCGACTCCGGGCAGATCTTGATACCTTTGTTGAAGGATGGAATAATCACTCTCTGCGGACAGAGGGAGGTCTCACTCCTGAACAGCTGTGGTGTTTGGGACATCTACAAGATCTGGACGAAGGAGAGAGACTCGAGGTACAATATAATGAAAAAAAACAGTACAGCATGTATTTTTAAAAATTGAGTTGTAAGATTGATCAGTACATATCCGTGATCAGTACATATCTGCTATGCATTCTGATAGATTAGACTAATACAGACTATAGTTTACAAATCCCACACATTTTCATAAAATGAAGAGTACTGTATTGTTTATAAGGCCTGAATCAGGAAATATGTCATCATTTGTGGGATGAGCCTGATTTTTTTTTCTTTTCTACTACTTCTAATGAAATTGAGTTTGAATGTGGAGTTGAGAGATATGTATGACAGATGTATAAAAGTAACCATTATCAGTCATATGTTCAGTAACCAGTAACGTTAATTTCTAAGCTGATGAATGAAAATAAAGCATCGGTTTTTGTAATGTTTGTAAAACTGTATGTTTATTATAAAAGAAACTCACACAAATACTTAAACAGTATTTCAACAACTATCCATTCCTGACTGATATCTTTTGTTTACTGAATTTAAAGGATCTTCAGGACCCAGGCATTGACTGGGAGAGTGTTGTATTGCAAGAAGACTCTAACGGCACAGTTGTGGTTCCTGAAGTTGAGTGCCCACTGGATGACGAAGCCTTGGAAGAACTCCGGAGAACTATCAACCCTCTGGAACATTCGGAGTCACACGGTCGAGACTTATACATAAGATTCTTGCAACAGGTGTCCAACCAATAAATATTTGGACAGGAACTTAAAAGTCAACAAATATGGACTTCCAGCACAGTGACAGAAATTATTGAAGCTTTTCAAACTAATGCCAGCAGAGAACCCTGTATAAAGGGAATTTATGACTGAAGAGAAAGAAAGTCAAAAACTGTCTGGGCTAACAGGAACAATTGTTTTGCTTTTTTCATTAACAATGAACATTCTGTCAGTTAATGCTTGGAAACATCTTATTTTCTGTTTAAGATTACAAGAGAGCTATTAAACTCTGTGGAAGCCACCACCATATCTAACTGCTTCACTCATAATTCTTCTGAACTCGGTGTAAGTGCTAAGATGTTGTACTGGAAAAGTTACTGTATGAGTGCAGGCACTCACAATTGGGTAACAAATGGAGTGATCTCCAAGTCGCTCCCTGCAGTCATGGTCAAACATGCAAGTTATTTTGAAATGTCTCTTTTCATCAGGGAGGATGGGAATGTGGGATTGCCCGGTCAACCATTGGAGCACATGCTGAACTCCAAGAGAGTGTGACTTCTCAACTGCAGCATTGTCTTCCTCCTCACCTGTGATGTGTAAAATATTTAAAATAAAACGCATGACAAACAATTTGAACATAAGGAATTTCAGTTTCAATAATCATTGATGGTGTAATATCCATCTTAAATATGAGCACCCAGAACTACTTTATTTTAATTTGCTGTGACATTTGCTTCTAATGGGGCAAGTAGACCCAACAAAATGTACCCCACAGCATAACAAGCCTACTGGATCCCTTAACTGTACCAATAATTTGTTACCTGTCTGCAGTACTGTATAGCATAGTACCTGATATTTCAAGCTCCTGGCAAAAATCTT
This sequence comes from Dascyllus trimaculatus, assembly GCA_024666655.1. Taxonomy (NCBI): domain Eukaryota; kingdom Metazoa; phylum Chordata; class Actinopteri; family Pomacentridae; genus Dascyllus; species Dascyllus trimaculatus. The sequence goes on along the minus strand of CM045447.1, from coordinate 33,605,983 downwards.
GCATGAAGTTTATGATTTTTCTCTCAGTTCTCTCCCTAGATGTCCCTTTTTCACTGAACTGTGGTTGGCAGTTCATCATTATGAAATCAGCATCTGGCTATAAAGAATAAGTGAAAATACAATTGGTGTTAAAATTTATAAATATATAATAAAGAACAATCCAGAACAGTGCCATTGTCTGCAAGAACACGGCGAGCTAAACTGTGATAATGCTGACTTTGATGATCTTCCCGGGAACAAACAGTGTGTGGCAAGCTTCAGGGTTCACAGCCATCTGATTGACCAGACCATACAGCTCCATGCCCTTTCTTACTTGCTGAAGCATTGGAATCAGTCTTGTTGTGGAGTGCAAGACAATGGCACTATAAAAGAAAGAGCACAAAAATCAAATACTGGTTTCAAAAGTAAAAATATTCAAATGACAATTGTTTCTGTTACCGAATGATGTTTTCTTTATTATCCAGCTTGATCTGACTTGTGTATCCACAGTTTAGAACTTCATCAGCCAACAACATCAGAGACTGTGCATCAGCCGCATCTTCAACCTGAAAGTGTTCACTGTTAAGCTAGAAATGTAGAAAGTGAAAGGTATGAATGAAAAAGCATAGTGTGCTAGGCGAGGTGCTCACTCTGCTGATGAGTAGGGAAGATTCTTGGTCAGCCACATCATCCTTTGATAAACAGCTAAAGTCCACCTCTCCTGTGCACAGGAAACGGTAGCACCACTCTTTGAAAAAAGCAGGAGCTGGGCCACCTTGGGCCAGGCTGACTGCAATTATCTCACCAACAGTTCTGTGTGAATACATGGAAAAAATATGTCCGTTTACTGTGTTGTGTTTTGTTGTTGCTTTTTTTAAAAGTGTGTTACAAACAGTGAAATACAACAATTGTTATGTGACCAACCTGAAGTTTTCATTATCTAGGTCTGTCAAGGAGTACTTGGGATTTTTACCCTGGCTTCCAGGTCCTTCGAAGAATCTGTTTTCGATACCTGATATCATATCTTAAGCACAAAAGCAAACCCAAGTTCAAGGTAATCTTCTGTTTTTGATTTACATAAGGACAAAACAGGTAATGGAAAACTTACCTGTCAAAAACTCTTTCTTTAGTGCTCCTGTATCAACACCTGCCTCGCCAATGTACACCACCTTCAGAGAACTGATGGGAGATGCATTTTTTTTCCTCTGCCACTGGAGAATACCTCTGTCTGGAAGGTCTTCTCTGTCCACACACAGTTTAAATTCTGTTGTGGTGTCAACTTGTTGTTCAAGGAAACGTAATACATCTTCCATGCTATAGGAAGAGAACAGAAAGCTCATTAGCCCTTAATTGTCAAACATTGTAAACATTTGTGTGAGTCAGGCCCATTTAACAAAGCAAGAGCAATCTTTTGAAATGTGATTATAACTTATTGCAGCATGTGCTAAGATTTTAAAAACCTGCTAAAAGAACAAAGCAAAGCTTATTTAAAAAACAAACCTGTCTGGTGTGCATACTGCTGTTTGAGAAGGCAAAGATGGACAGCTATCTTTTGTTGCAGGCACTGCCCATTCAGAGCTGTACATAAAACAAACTTTTAAAACTCAAACACAACATGTGTACCTTGGGGAATTTTAGATCAAAAACAAATTTGTCATGAAGAGAACAGGTAAAAGAGATTACCTCTCTCCACATACACTAGCATGAACTGCAATCTCTTGTTCTGGAAAATCCTTGTTGCAAATTGGACAAACTACCTGAAATTTGTTATAAAGTTACATGTTAGAAGCAGCTATGACTGGTTCAAAATGAACATGGTGATTTTGTATTCTATTGATGTGCTGAGTTTACCTTGCAACTGCGTTCCACAATGGATAGCTCTGAGTACTGCAGATGTACAAAACAGCCACTTTAATAAACACTGTATGTTTTGTTATTTCCATCATAATGAAACAAAATTTTTCTCTCACCTCTTCATCAGTCTCATCAGACAGTGATTTTCCTTTGCATGTTTTAATGTGTATTGCAAGCATCTGCAGAGGCATCACTTCATTACACTGGTAACATGTCTTCTTTGGCATCTTTGAAAAGTGCTGCGAGTCAGGAGGCAGAGGAGAGGTGTCTAATGTCTCCTGTAGTGGGACTATGTAAAAAGTGGCTTTGCCCCCTCCTGACTGAGCCCTCAGAGTTTTGACAGAATAACCCTCTGCTTCTGGTGGAATGACAGTGAGCTTCCGTCGACCACTGCCACCTTTATTGTAAGAAACAGAAACATATTTTAATAAAAAATACACCTATTTATCGTCAACGAGCCATCTCCAATGCTTGCAACTAGTGGCCTGTGCAGCATTAGCCCTTGTGTACAACTAAAATAAATTACAACTACAGGAGTGGGATGTGATACAAAATTACATAACCATGGCCTTACAAACCTGTTGCCTTGTGCAAGAGCCATCCCCCATAAAGATCTTCCATTTTTGGGAATGTTTCAGCCAGGACCTTTGAAATCTTGACAAAGTACAGACAGAGAGAAATAAAACACTAGAGTATAGACTTTAACATATAATTTGGGTTAAATGTGTTGCCCATTAAACACTAAAAGTCAAAACTCTGAACTGACTACTGTACCTCTGCATGGTCACTGTCATCAGGCAGCGACACTGTTTGTCTTCCCATGCCAGCTTGAAGGAGTTCAAGCTCCTCAACTGGCATAGGTGTGCAGGATGTGTTTTTTGGAAGCAGATAAAAATTGAGAGTGATGGTCTTGCTGGTTGTCCTAGGAAGCTGCTTGGTGGAAGTTAAAAACCTCTTTTTACCTCGACTAAAGTTTGATCTGAAATATCCTGGAAAAGACCTACACAGGACATACATGTATGTATTTATAAATAGTGAAATGTTAGACAAAATGTAAATGTTTCAGAATCTCTCAATTCTGATTATATATCTATTTAAATGTCTCTGTTAAACACATCAACAAACCAAATAAGAACATCAAACTCAAAATATTATAAATAAAAACATGTGATTGAGTAAACATGCACAAACCTTGTCATCTCTTGTTGTACAGTTACATTTCTAGGCTCTGGCTGTCTGGTCTCTGTTGGGCTTGGTGAACTTGTTGTGGCCATGGTGTTAACTAACAAAGTTATCAGATTTCTGGCTGCTAACTCAACTGCACTTTGATCCTAAACAATACCAGATGTAAAGTTAGTACATTCTGTTAAAACACAAAGTATTGACACTTTGAAATCAAACACTTAAAGATGTAAACTTTGCTGGACATTAGGTATTAGGTTAGCTTAAGCTCGATAGCTTTGACTCCTGCTAGTAAATTAGCTTAAATCTGAAATTGGTGAAGAGAAAGTTTAATCAAAAGCACAGCTAATAAAAAACTAAAAACTCAAAAGTCTTAACTAACCTGGCGCGGTGGCGGAGTGTTTGGGTTGTCATTATTTGGATCTGTCATGTTGTTCAGCTAGCACATCTAGCACATCAAAAATTCTTTGCTTTCTGCAAAACCGTGCAAAAATATACAACAGTACTTCAACACACTAAAAAATAGTGCTTTACTTAATGTAATTCAATAATAAAACAATACTCACCGAAAATGTGTTGTATCCAAGTGTAAACCGCAAAACTTGATTTAGATATCGTTTTTAACAGCGCTTCCGAGAGGCGGCCGAAATAGCGACCCGATTGGACAGAATCAGCCAATCAGAACGACCCTGTGCAAGCCTGTGATTGGCTGGCTTTGTGGCACATTTGTAACGCCGTGCCAAGTGGAGCGAGCGTGAAGGCAGAGTTGAGCGCGAGCAGAGTGCAGACGTTGAGCGAGAGCGAGAGAGACGGACGGAGCGCACAGATCAGAGATCTGCAGGAGAGCAAATGACAAAACCGAGAGGAAAACACCATGATTGTGTGTGTATGTGGATAGTTGCAAACATAAAAACATAATTTTTGAGAGCAAAATAGATTTTTGTTTGCACAGATTAAGTTTTTCTTTGCTCAAATTTTATTTCTGTGCTCAAAATTTCACACTGCGCGCTCAGGATTGTGACACAAATATAATTCCATAGGACAAGTACCGTAAATGTACGAGTAGATGCGCAGGACGTGGCGCAGGCGCAAAGTCCGCTGTGCGTTTGTTGTAAATATTTAATAATAAAATCTTGCACAAGTTTGAAAAAAAAAAAAACAAAAGCCATGCTGCGTGGTTTGCAGGTCTCATAGCCTATGTGTTGTATTTTTAGAGATTTGGTTGTATTTTTTTATTTATTATTATTACTATTATTGTTGTTGTTGTTGTTGTTATTATTATCATCATCATTATTATTATTATCGTTATTACATTGTACTAAATTTTATTTTTATATGATTATTATTATGCCCATTATCATATTATTACCATTAGTAGTAGTAGAAGTAGTAGTAGTAGTAGTGTTATTAATTTTATTATTAATATGAACAGTAGAAGTGTAATTATTTTATGAATATTATTATTATTATTGTTATGCTTATTATTATTATTATTATTATTATTATTATTATTCGTCGTAGCAGTAGTAGTTTTAATATAATTTGTCATTTTTTATTAGTAGTAGTAATAGCAGTAGTGTAATTATTTTATGACTATTATTATTATTATTATTATTGTTATTACATTGTGCTTCATTTTATTAATTTTATTTTTTATATTATTATTATTATTATGCCTATTATTATGCCTATTATTATATATTACCAATAGTATTAGTAGTAGCAGTAGTAATAGTAGTGTTATTACTTTTATTATATTATTATGCTTATTACTGTTGTTGTTGTTATGCCTATTATTATGCTTATTATTAATATTATTGTGTGATATTTACTGATCATGAATTAGTACCTGCACTGACACATATCTGAACCTTTTTGAACTCAGAATACAGTGAGGCTCTGTATGAAAAGCCTTGTTTACAGTGCAGCTGAGTAACAAAATGAAAGATGTGTGTGCACAAGTAGCAAACTTGGATAACAGAAACAATGAAAACGTTAAATGGCAAAGTCAGAAAAATAATAAATTTTAAAAAAACATTAATTTGAGTATTTAAGACTTGAAATGAGAGAAGAATTAACTAAAACAAGAGCAGCTGTAAGTGAAATAAGGTTGCAGGTGTACAGCCCAGATTAAAAGCCAATAAGGAAGTAACATCACCTAGTAAAAACAACAGTAAAGGCCTTATGAAGTCCAGTATCTATCACGGCTACAGGTCACAGCAACAGTATTATAATTATCAGCAGCAATAAATGTCAATGCTCAGTAATAAAGAGAACCCAAGGGCTTAAGAGTCACACTTTCCACATGCTTGTATTCCAGGACTGTTGCTTTAGTATATTTTCTATATTGCAGTGGGAAACGTTATTTATTTTGTCACAATATGGACAATGAGCAATAACAGACTTTATCTCTGTGTCAAACCATTTGGCAAACAACTTTTCGGGATGTGAAAGCAGGCAGGTGCTGCTGTTCTCTATTTGTCTGGCGCAAAGATCAGGTGACACAGAAATACACGACAATGGTGCAGTCTTATTGTTAGTCACACAGGAAGCTAAATATGAACCACCCAAAGAAATTGACCAAGAAATAGATTTTTCTTTTCTAGAAACAGCAGCTGCCTACAAATATGTTTTTCTGGCAACGTCAAATGAGTCATGCATTCACATTTGACGTGTGATTTCCTCAAATGGACGACACAAAAAGGCAGAAAAGGCTTAAATGCTCAGATGAATAGAATCCATACTGGGTTGTAAACACGGGAAACTACTGCACTTATTGAAAATCCACTTACTAAAGAATCTACACCTTAAAGTGTATGTGGAAAAAAGCCGAAGTGTGAGTTTTGGCTCATTGTTTGTTTTTGTTACTTTTACTTACCCTGGGAATTGTCCCAGAAAGTCCTTTTCTCTTGTTATGCATCATTCTCTCTATCAGATTTCATTGCGCTCATTGTCCTGAGGCCTGCTGTACAATAGAATAGATAGAAAACACTCTTTGCAAATGCATGCACGCAAATCAGCCACAACATGATGACCACTGACAGGTGAAGTGAATAACATTGATCATATTGGTACTATGTGGTGTTCTGATGGAAAACCTTGGATTTTAACATCAGTGTTGATGAGACTTAGACACCCAAATAAACATTGTCCCACAACAAGCACACTCCCTCATGCAAATGGAAATCCCAAATGTCACTGGTCTACCCCTGCAGGAAAATGAATGCACCCCACCACATGGAAACAGCATCAACCAACCAGGAACATATAGAGGAACATGACAATGACCCAACATGTTGACTTGACCTCCAAACTTCCTACACCCCATTGTGATCAAGCATCAACAGGATGCAGTGGAACAAGTTGGATTGACAGAGGCCCCACTGCACAAGCCAGAGTACCCAAAGGATCCAGTGCTAACGTCCTGGTTCCAGACCCCATACGACACCCTGAGAGGTCCTCTTGTCCATGCCCAATGGTTCAGAGCATGTTTGACCACATAAGGGGAACCAACACAATATTAGGCAGGTGGTCATAATGTCATGCCTGATCAGTGTATGACCTTTTACCACACGTGTGTTGCCTCCCAGTCTTTTAATGGCCTCTGCCTAAGAGTACAAAGTTCTGATGAAGTGGTGCGTATCATCCATTCACCCACTTCAGTTTCATGCAGAAAAAAAACCCTGAAAACTTCACCATGCAAATGTTTTATGTCTTGTTATTTTCTAACATTATATAATTTTACATGACCTCAATCGGAGCATCGGAGAAATGAAACTTACTGCAGATCTAGCTTTATTAAAAAAAATAACCACTAGAGGGCGTCAGAACACTGTTAAAGAGACACCCAACACTGAGCCACTCAATATCCCACAGTAAATATTGCTTTTTTGTCTTGGTACTTGTCCTCCATTTCATATGCAACAGGTTTTGCCATAAAATGAAGCAGCAAATTAATTTCCTTTGACAGTGTTTATATACAGTATGTGCACATAATGACCCAATACCTTGAGATTTGCCTAAATTCTTCATCTTTGTTTCTCTGTTGCAGCAGGAGTACTGATTTTATTTCCCCTTTGTTATGTGTAGTCTGGGAATCTGCATTGTTTGTGATTGTCTTTGTCTGAGTGCAACAGAACCCTGTAGGCCCTACTCTGCCAGAGTTCACATTGCCATTATAGCAGTACAATACACGAATCTTCATTCTTGACACCTGACCTTAGTCTTTATGTTGCATGTCATCCCTCTTTGGGGGACTCAGACCACTTGTTGTAATTTGTTGTACATAAAAAATATCCTTAAACCACCAGTCAACAGTTGTAATCATGTTTTATCATTCTGCTGACTTTTATTTTGAGCTTTTTGTGCAAATCGATCCAGGTCATCTCTCAGGGTTTAGCATAATATACTGCTTAAAGCAATGTGTCAAAAATGTATGAATCTTTCCTAAGATATACATTCCAAGGAAATGCAGCGCAGTGGATTACTTCCACTGTACATATCACTGCAGTTTTCGACTGCTCGTAAGTGCATTACTGAGACAGTCCAAATACCAATAAATTTGAAGATAACTGCATTGGCGAATCCATTTTGAAAGGTCAGCAGTAATGTAAAAGCAGAAATGACCTGCTGCTGCCGCTAAGTGAATCAGAGTAAGTTTGAGCCACAGTAGATCAACGAAACCTGCACTGAGCGCAGAAGCAATTAATGTCTTGTTCTTGATTATAAGTAATACGTCATGTCATCGTTATAGCCGTGGATTGATGATCATCCTCTAAAGTAAGTCCTTCCAGTTAAAGTTCAAATGGTAATGCTTATTTTTTCCATAATTGCATCCGTATTCTGTTGACAGTTCACTTGCTAAGCAAATCTGTCGCAGAAACAAAAATCCTAAATGTGGTTTCAGATCTTTAATCATCTCATACCAACAACCACTTTGAACCGCAGCACGTTCATTAGCTCAGCATCAGCTGTCATGCCACAGGGCGCGTTAATCCAAACCAACGCAGGCACAGTTCAAAGCTGCACTGTGTCAAAGTGCTGCTGAAATGGACCAATAATCTCTCCTAAATCCACCAGGAACTTTAATTAGAAGTCCAGCCTTGTTTAAATCCATTGTTCAGGCTGTACTGAATGCTGTACACAAGATAGTTCTATCTATGCATTTGTAAGGACCCATGCTAACAGCACAACATTAGGGATGGCAGTACAAGTCAATCAAATAGTTTGGCACAGGAGAAGAGGTCATGGAAGTTTATGGAATTGGGGACATTCATGGACTCCAGAAGACAAATCCTACTGACTTGACATGTGAGGTTTGGAGTGAAATGCCCTGACAACTATTGGATTTCTGTTCTTGAAATTCCTCCAGATGTTCAAGGTCCCAAGACATAGAAATGAAGTAAATACACATGACTTTAGTGACCCACTGAATGCTAATGGTGCTAAAGGAATTGTTTCATGTGTTCAAATGTCTCAACAGCTACTTTATAGATGAGCACAAAGTTTTGCATGGACAATTGTGGCTCCTAGACAATGAATTCTGTAGACCTAACCCTGCCATGAGGTTAACAGTTACAGGTTATCGTGAAATACCCCAACAACTATGGAATGAATTGGTGAGAAATTTGGCACAATGATTCTTTGTCCCCAAAGGATGAATTATAATCATTTGGATCCCCTGACTTTTAATCTTTTAATTCTCGGGCTACTGTTTGAATTTGTTCAACACTTTGGTTGTGGTGGAATACCTGCAAAACAACTGACCACATGTTAGCATGTTCATAGTGATTGTGTTAGCTCTGCTGTGTCTTTTTACAGCCTCACAGAGCTGCTTGGCTCTTACTTGGGAATGATTTATGAATTTAAGAGTAAACTATGTTGAAGAAATTCCTTTCTAACATTTGCTATTTAGCCAAAAGAGTTAGAAACCTGTGTTTAAACTCCCTTTTGGCTTTTCATGTGGACTTTTTCCACATTTTCCATCCGCCTTGCACACTCCCTCTGCTAATAGATTGATTAGACAGAGATTTATGAAGGAAGGACACTGACCCCACTGTGACCTTTCAACACACCATGTTTTCTCTCTCTAGTAACTGTTGTGTTGCATGGCATCGTTGGTAGGAACATTACATTGCCCCTCCTCACCCTCCACGGCCGTACAGACACACATGCACCTGTCTATCCCCTCGCTTTCCCCCTTTATCCTTCCCTCAGATTAATAAAGCAGGTCCTTCCTGGGATAGACCTCAGGCCACCTGATTGGTTTACCCCACTGCTAAGCTGAGGCAGCTTATAGGGCTTTGTGCCAATGGCCGGATTGCTGAAGACCTGTAAAAAAAAAAGTGGAGACAGTTAGCGTGGTCAGCACCGTGGCAGTGCTCAAGCTTGTAATGCAATAAATCAGAAAAAAAAGAAAGATAAGGTCCAGGTGGTTCCGCAAGAAAAAGGGGCAAATCAAATGAAGTGACATCAAAGGCACATGGAGCAGAAAGGGCTGTGATGAGAAGCGGAGCAAATGATGCAGCAGGGGATTGTTACAACTCCCTCCTGCCACAACACCGGCTAAATCATGAGGGACACCGTCCACAGATCAGAAGGCAAACAGAGACATGAGAGCTGACAGGAAATCAGGTAGAGAAACAACTTGGCACTGGGATGAGGGATTAATAGTGAGGAGGAGGAACACCCCTCGTGGGCTGTGAGCTGAGTGTGTGGCGTTGCTGTGCATGTTTCACTTACTGTAGTCAGAGAGCGGCCAGTTGCGTGTCATGCGTACGTGTGATTGAATGCACTCATGCAAAAGGGATAACTGGGGGGGGGAGGCGGCGGCTCCATCAATGGGAGTGTGTGTGCCACATTCTTCATCTCACCGGCTCGGGTAAATCTCCTCCTTCGTTTGCAGACCGAATCTCTGGAGTGTTGGAATGCCTGGAAACAAAAGGTGAGTTTGCCCTCCTGGCTCTTCACTGCTATATATACTAGTATATAGTGGAGGTTAAGCTGTGTTATCTAATCATCAACTCACACAGAAACTTCATTATCAGTGTGTTCAAATCCTCACTACACACACACTGGAGAGCTGTTAATTGTGAGATTACTTCTGTTGTGTGCTTTGGGCATTGATCTGTTTATTTGCTCCAAGAGCGTAATAATGCGGCCGGTGATAGTGAGTTGTAGCAGTGCACTTTCATTGTGTGAGTGTGTGTGTTTGCAACCTGAGCGAGATAAACAAAAACTGGAGCACGGACTGTTGAAATAGGAGCAGCTGAGGTCTGTGTCAGCTGATATTTTAAGCAGAGAGGGGATGAATTCATCTCCATGCGAGGTTGGCGAAGCAGAAAGATATGATAAAGCGAGCTGGAGGGATTTTACACAGGGAAATGTGGAAGAGGAGAAGGGTGATGTACATACAAGGAGAGGTGCAGGCAGCGGCAGCAGCGTTGTAGCATGTTCCATCTGCCCTCTGCAGAAAAAAAAAGACACTGCAGTATATCTCCCCCTCCCCAGTTTGCTGACCAATGATGTTTGGAGGTCAGACTCCCAGCTCGTCTACTGGTGTCAGCCGCTGACACAAGAGCACAGTGCTTATTACACCTCAGAGGAAGGGAGGGGCGAACGATTCAAAGCCGTAAAGGTGAATCTTTTATACCAATCGCATGCTAGAGATAATACAGAGCAGAGCAGAACATGGATGTGCTCAGCTTTCAGTGCCCCCCCTGCATGGACTTTTTCCATTAGGGACTCCATATGATGTCTCACCCTGCATGGAAACGGCTAGATGCAGCAGAGCGAGCAGTTAATGTGAGATGACAGAGATGTAGCATCACAGAGAATTCAGCTTTGCACCCACATGGAAGCTCTAACCACTGATTGTTGCTACTTTACAAGGAAAAAACCCCATTTTGAAAGTGGCCTATTGCTAAATTGCTAATGCAACAACAGACACATTCACTGTATTTTCCTTTTCTATTTGGGCACGAACTGATGGTGTGTGTTTCTCATCACCGGCTAGTGCTCGCTAAGTGCTGACTCGGGTCTCCTCTCACTATAAGTGGTCCCCGGGGGAGACAGGACGTCGATACTGAATTGGAATCAGCAGCGTGGATCTACTACCGTACTGTGAACTCTCTGCAGTGCAGCTGGGGAAAAAAAAAGTGCAAGGGAAGACAATGCAGTGGGGAAGGGGCACCACTCAAAATGTGCCAGATAGAAAGAGGACATTATTAGTGGTCAGTTTACAATACTAAACATGTTCTTTAATCAATCAATTTCATACATCAGCATGAAAAATACTGTCTTCTATAGCTAGAAGAAAGAAGTTAAGTTGTATTGATTGATTCAGCGCTAATATGTTTTCCTGTAACACTGCAATTTATATGTAATATATGTAACATATACAGGAAGCAGAGACTTGCATTTATTGATTATTTTTTTCCCACTTGTAGGCAGATATAGAGGCGAATATCACAGAAATGCTTTGCTGAAAGTTTCTAGGCACTGACTGTACAGTTTGTTAATTTTTTTCCTCACCCATTCAGACACATCCTCGTTCAAATGCACGTCATTAAGTGCAACAATAGGAAGCTACTTAGGTAAGCATCACTGTCAACTATGCTGTCTTCATTCAGTTCAGTACATAACTAACCTGCACATGCTCTGTACATAATTATACAGGTATAACATTAACCAGGACGCTGGCAGTGGATCCTTTGGCTACTCTGGCTTGTGCAGTGGGGCCTCTGTCCATCAAACTTGTTCCACTGCATCCTGTTGATGCTTCATCAGAATAGGGTGTAGGAAGTTTGGAGGTCAAATCAACATGTTGGGCCATTGTCATGTTCCTCAACATGTTCCTGATTGGTTGATTTGGGACAATGTTTATTTGGGTGTCTAAGTCTCATCAACACGGATGTTAAAATCCAAGGTTTTCCATCAGAACACCACATAGTACCAACATGATCAATGTCATTCACTTCACCTGTCAGTGGTCATGATGTTGTGGCTGATCGGTGTAAAAACTCTGCAGCCTAAGTGCCTGAGTTTTCAGATTTGAATTTTCATGGAGATCATAGCTTTGGAGGTCTTTTACTTTGCTTCACAGCCGACTGCACTGACAGCAGCTTTCTTGGTCGCTGGTCAAAAGATCACTATAACTGAAAGCTGCTCATTCAGTCCCTCACAGTTCTGATTCAGTACAGTGAACACAAAATGATCATTATATCCTCCCATAGCTGCAGTCAATGTGATTAACATGTTGGTCCAGTGACAATATCATGTGGCTTCATTATAGTTACACATTAATACTGATTAGAGAAGCTTTAGGGAATTATTCGAAATAATTACACAATTTTATTATAATAATTGTTTTCCTATGGCTGTGGAGTCTCACAATAAACATTCATTAGATTACCAACTGAATGCCTGTTGCTCACTTCATCCTATATGTGAGTTTTGCCTGCAGCTGAGACAGCGAGCCGGGCCGAGGACGTTTTCTGCGAGGAGCTACGACTGAGGCTTCGGCCATGTGCTAAAAGCTGTGAGACAAGTGGCCTTTTCAGAGGGAGATTACACCTTTCTAACGCCAGACTGAGCGCAAAGAAGGCAGGCAGAGCTTTGTGCCAGCAACTTAAGCTTTGGCTACAACAGTCTGGCAGTGCCAGCGACCCAGCCTGTCAGTAATAGTTAACAGATGGGACTAAATGCCTTCTTGGTTTAGAAAGACGTGAGCGAGTGCTGAGATGTAGTGGCTCCTTTTAACATACAAATAGGACATGCAATTCGAAGAAGAAAACAAATTTATTTCTCTTATCATCCTTATATAAGTGAAGCTTCTTTTACCATGTTTTCATGTAATTTATATAAACAGACAAATGAAGAAACAGAGAAAAGAAATTAAGATAAGCGGATGTGACCAAAAGCAGAATGCTCCTTCAAAGTGGATGCAGTAATTACATAGTGTGAGGTCCCACTTTCAACTGATAGATAAATACAAACACTCATGACATTTTCCTTTCATTCACTCCGCTGCAATAAGTTTATCCTCTTTAGCCAAATACACAAATATTTCTCTGGGTCATGTGGCCAAAACTGATTTAGTGATTTAGGTCTCTTTTGATGTTGCGGAGCAGCGCTGCTACCAAAGAAGGAAAAGGGAGATTCGGAGGTCACATTCCTCACACAACAACATTTGGACAGAACGTCTCGGCCCTAAGACACGGAGCGAAAACAGGCAAAGGACGCTGAAACTCAAAATGAAAAGTATTTTAATAGCTTGATGACTCCCACAGCCGCAATAAGCAAAGCGTGCTCTTCATTTAAACAGCTTCTGTTTGGATCCCCTCAGAGAGACTCACTAAATTTAGATCCATAGTTTATTCATTCAGTTGTTTCTGCCCAGCTGGGTACCAGAACCATCATGTGGTTTGGTCTGTATTAATCTCCTCCTGTGGCTCCTAATGAATGTCCCTGCGCTCCACTTTGGCAATGCAGGTTTGATAGGATTAATTGAGCCATTACTTAATTACGGGCCCAAGAAGAAGCTGGAAATCTATGAAGAGGATTTAAAGCTTTACCCATAAATCAAGGACAGAATTCTGAGGTGGATTTGTCTTTTCATAAATGCTTTCCAGTAACAGGCTCATTAGCAAGTACATGAGGGAGAGAGCTGGTGATGCTGTTCTGTCAACCTTAGGTAGTTTCCCTACTGCTGAAGGAACATCACAATTATTGTTGTGCTCCAAAACAGAAATGACTGTTAAATGGCTGAATTCCAATTAGATGCTTTGTTCTCACCATTACTTAAACAGAACAGATCCCTCATATAAACTATACACACTGATCAGCCACAACATTATGACAGGTGAAGTGAATAACATTGATCTTATTGGTACTATGTGGTGTTCTGATGGTAAACCTTGGATTTTAACATCCATGTTGATCAGACTTAGACACCCAAATAAACATTGTCCCACAACAAGCACACTTCCTCTTTCAGTTGGCAGTCCTAAATGTCACTGGAATACACCCCGCCACATGGCAACAACATCAAACAATCAGGAACATGTTGAGGAACATGACAATGGCCCAACATGTTGATTTGACCTCCAAACTTCCTACACTTCATTCTGATCAAGCATCAACAGGATGCAGTGGAACAAGTTTGATTGACAGAGGCCCCACTGCACAAGCCAGAGTAGCCAAAGGATCCAGTGCCAACGTCCTGGTTCCAGACCCCATAGGACACCCTGAGAGGTCCCTTTGGTCATACCCAATGGTTCAGAGCATTTTTGACAACACAAGGGGGACCAACACAATATTAGGCATGTCCATAATATTGTGCCTGATCGGTGTAAGTCTGAATATTCACCACTGCTCCTTTATGCAAAGGTATCTCCAGTTAGTAAAAGCTAAAATAAACAAGAGGTTGTTGAATATAATCCAGCAGCATAGTTTGTCAAAGAGAAAAAGATGTTTCTTTAAGGCGTTGTATTGAAGGTTTGGCATCAAAGGTGAATCCAGAGGCTTGTTTTCCAATGATCTGATCACGCTCTATATTGAAGACAATTCAATAAATTCCATTGATTAATCTGCAGATTACTCTTGGGAAGAATTCGCCAATCAGATAGTGTTTAAAGTGTCTTAAAATAGTCAAGTGGTCATAATGTTGTGTCTGATCGGTTTATGTACTGTATATAAAAATCTAATCTAATGTGGAAATGTCCAAATATCTTAAAGATGGTTACAATTGCATGTTTTGCAGTGAAGCTGAGGGACAAAAATAGTTTTGACTTACACTGTAACTCAGTTCTAACATGAACATTTCCCTGTGACGCTACCTGTCCAAGCTGTCTGTCTTAAGCTTATTTCGCACCAAATGACTGGCTACTAGTAAAAGTATTAAAATGAAAAGAAACTGAATGGTTAAATGGATGGATGAAACATAGGCTTGGATGGCCGCCCTCTACTGGATGGTTGCAGAACAACATAAAACTCCATCCAGTCCAAGGATAGAGGCTGTTTCACAACATAGCAATGGCGAATGAATAAGTACATTAATGACAGAATTCGATGACACAGAGTGCGTTTTTTGCTCATGTCACATTTATACTAACTGTAACTGCAGTTTCTACGCCACTATGGCAACAGGGCAACCATGGGTAGAAGTAGAAAGAACTTACCAATGTTTTTGTGCAGTATGGCATGGTTACAATACCTACTAAAGGTCATTTTAAACAAGCTTTAGTGGTTTTCTGCCAAATGTCTTTGGCTCTTTAGTTTACAAAAATTGAAAAAAAAACTGAAATCAACATATACAATACTTCTCCAGGGGCCCACAGGTGTTACCAATACTGGAAAATAAAAGACGGCTATACATAGATATTTCACTTCTCACATTTTAATTTGTTTCCATACTTATCCCTATCTGCTTTACGTAAACACTGCCTGCAGTTCAGCCTATTTCTTGCAGAAACTTTTTAGTCTCTGCAGTTTTTTTCCCCACATGATTGTTGGTCGGGCGGAGTGACTAATGGGTTTGACGAGCCCGGAACTTTTATATGAGTCATACTGAATAAGGTCATTTTGTTAAAATATTGTGAATTTAAGCTTAGATTTGGTTAATTTTTTCCGGTGGAACTCCACGCCACGCATGATTCATCTGAGGAACGTCTTGAAGTGGAAACTCTGGTGACTCTTTATCAGGCTCTGACAAATATAGATATATAAATATAGATGTTAAAAAGAAAGGTGATAAAAACAAGGCCCTGTTGAGCTGCATTAATCACCTAGCAGGGAGATAATAGAGTTTTTCCACTTCGCTCATATTGTTTGATGTCCACAGCAGGATTTTCACTAAGAATCGAGAAATCCCTCTGTGGTAAAATCTCTTTTTTAAATTGATGGACATTTTTCTCTAAAATAAGGAAGATATGAGTTGGATCCAGTTAAAACAACAATGAACCAAAGACTGGTTGTTATAACAAGACAGTATTCCTATTCTCTGAACTGTATACCCCACTGCACTCTACAGTCCACCTCCAAACACTTCTCTCAGCTCAGAATTTGTGTTTTTTCACAAAACACCCGACTGTGCGAGCAATGGAAATACTATGAGCCAGCTGGCGTATCCACCAGTTGCACCTGTAAATCTGAGCCACATCACCCTCCATTTTTCGCCGCATACCTCTTCGTACGCTCCCATTTCACCTTCTCATGGGTTTCCTTCTTGCAGCAGCTCTTCCTCGAAAAATTTTAACGCTGATTTATTTTGTCTTTTGGATGTCGGCTGAGTCTCCCTCCCTGCCTGCCCTGATGGGGAGAGAGGCATACTGGCAGACATCGCATCAGCAACCAGCTATGCAACATTTCATCAGCCACAACACCACTTATCAGTCCACTCAGCGGTCACACAGCAGAGGCCTGGCTTCGCCCCACCGTGAAGGGTACTGAGGTGTATGAAGTGCAGAGTAATATTAGAAACGTGTTCCGGAGAGACTGTCTATCAGCAATCGTGTTTGGAAGACACACGTGGGAAACGTGGAGAGGTAGCTGAGTTGCGTAAGGGGCCCGAGCCGCTCTGCCTTCCTTTCATGCCCCGATAAGGAAGAGGAGAGAGGTGGATGCAGTTGTAAGGTCTGAGAGTCAGATTAGGTGTTCCACTATCAGGGCGGGGTAGCAGCACATCGTATTAAATGGCATCACTGTGATCCCAGCGCTGACGAGACCACAATTATCAGACGTGCATGAGATTACTTAACATAACTGAAACAAGAGTGTACAGCCGTTTACCTGCACTGGGAGGCTGGACTTAGGAACGGCATGTTCAGCCTGTGCATTAAATTGATTGCAATCATCCAATGGTCTCATGATTTAATCTCTCTACAGAGCACTTTAGTCAGCTGTTTTTAAATCTGCTCTATAACTGACCCGACAGCGGTGCTTTGAGCAAAACACTAATGTCACCAGGCTAACATGATGATGGTAACATGCCCAGCAGGTTCAATGCTTTGCTAATTAACGCTAGGTACAGCCGAAGCTAATGGGAATGTCATTGCAGATTTGTAATAAAGTCTGAAAAAATAATGTGATGATGTTATCACCCTCCATTTGCTGAAAGTCCATCAAGTAGATGATTGCTATTGCACATAACTTCGACCTGGCGACACTGAAGTCATTTTTAATTCATCCGCTGGCCACCATGAATAGCTCTATTCAATATTTAATGGAATATTTCAGTCTGGACCAAAGTGGGACCTTAATGACCAACACTCCTGGAGTCTGTTTAGATTTTTATCTACCCAGATCGTGGCATTTCCATGAGGTTCAGTAAAGATCAACTGAACTTCTTCGTCCTAATTTACTTTTTCTTAGCATAAGAAATATAAGAAATGTATTACAGGTAATGGTTGATTAAGATCACAAATGGCAAACATCTCTGGGCCATGGACTTCCCTGTGACAGCACCCAAGAACCATTTTCTGTATCAGGCTGTAAACATGATTATTTCTGCTGTAAAGTCAGACATTTTAACATGGGAATCTATGGGGACTGACTCACGTTTGGAGTCAGCCTCAAGTGGCCATTCCAGGAACTGCAGTTTTTGGGGGATATTCCAAAACATGTATTATATGCTGTTACATGTGATTTGCAGTCACATGTTACTGCAACACGAGCCCATTTTAAAAAGAATTCTATTGTTGTGTAGGAGTCCCAAAGGCTAAAGACAATAGTTGTTTGTGTGTTTTGGAGGTTACATATTATGCCCCTGTGTAGTTTCACTCGCCAGGAAATTACAAGAGGGAAAGAAATAGGCAGAAATCAGCACTTAGCCTAAAAGCACCCTCGTGGTCTGCTGTTGTAATTACAGTGTTTGTTCATTTATACAGCTGTAGCCTCTGTTGGTGCTCACTGGCTACTGACTCCTCATTTGAAGGGAGAAAAACAAGCTTGTTGCTGACTTTGTCTTTGTTTTGGTGCTGGAAAGGTCACATAAAGTAAGTTTTTTTGACCTTTGTAGTGAAAACAGTTGCCTGTTCTGGCTATGAGAGTGGAATCATGGGGCACTGCAATCAAAACAATGCAATGGAATAGCCTAAAAAGCTATTGTCAGTGTGAGTTTACACAATAAACACAGTCATTTTATCCTCTGTTATTATAGAAAATATTGATTCGTGGAGTTCTAAAGACTGCGCCGGCACTACAGGCAGACCAAAAACAGAACCGGTCAGGAACATTAACACCAACTTTGTAGATTATCAAACCAAATAAGTCAGCAGATTTATTTGTAAGTGCTAATACAATATTGAAAAATATGAGCAAGAGAAATATTGCGGAAGATTAATTTATACTCTTGCATCTCCTTTCTCTGCCTCCAGTCTCACCCTGCCAAACATCCTCCGCACTATTGGATTACGGGTAATTGAAGAATATTAAAAACCAAGTAGGCAGCGGTTATCTTTACCACTGATTCAGAATTTAAGTTCTACTACAGAAGGTGATGCATTAGCTGAATGTAGATGGCAGTCTGCCGTCCATTAGGGAAAATTCCTGGTCTAGGATATTACATTTCTAATTATTTCAAACTATGCAACTCGATATATAACCATGAGGGAATATATATTTCTGTTTAAGCAACACAACATCAAGTATTTTGCTATAATATGCAGTGTCATGCCCTTAAGAGGTAACCGCGTCTGGACAAATGATGATGTCAACTTGAATAAGCCAAATTTTAGTCTGTGACTCTTATCTTGCTCCTCTGTTCCTCTTTGTACTTGACAGTGTCATCCTCTGTTATCCTTCAACGTCTCTCATCCACCGCTTTTGTCTGTTCTGTCGCGTCAGCGTTTCCTCAACATCTGTCACGACGCTGCAGAACCAGCTTTTCATACAGATTGACGAGTCATGAGTGACACTTGGCATTTTCACTGGGCAAAGTTGACTCTTTTTGATTGATGTTCGGAGCGCAGCAGCGGGGGCGGAGGCCAGAGTGTCAGGTTTGAGGTAAATCACGCCATGTTGGATGAATAATGGAGGGTTGGCAGAATTTAGAGTTGTCCTCTCTATTCCATCAGGTGGAAATTGACCCTGAGCCAGCTAAAACAAACACGGACGCAGCCATCTTAATTAAAATATACAACTGAATGACTGCAGTTAATGCGGGTAAAAGAAATTAAAGCAAACGGAAATTGAAACACAAGCAAACACAAACTTACAACAATAAATAGGAAGTAAAAGGCCGTCGCAAATACATGAACTTTCCTCTGCGACTTCACTAAACAGAGCGATAATGCAGGGCTTCATCGTCAGCAGCCTCTCACAGATTTGCTTCGGCATTTCACCTGGTCAGCTCTCAGACATCAAAGCAAGTCTGCAAGTGGACGCAGCATGATGTCACCGCCGGACAATGTCCTGGTGCACTCATACGCCATCCACACATTCAGCACCAGTGTGCCACTTTAACATTGGCCAGATGAGCGGACCTCAGTATCAGCTGTTCCAAATGCGGATCTCTTTGGAAAGCAACAGTGGAAAGATGTGACAGAGTGCCACTGCTCAGATAAAAGAGTTATTTTCTCACAAGATCCATGTGCCAGCCTGCGGTCCTCTATTGTGGGCTATTCTAAAAGAGGCTGTGAGGACGCTTTGGTGGTATATGTTAGGACCTGGACATTAGACAATAGTGGATATGATGTGACTAAATAAAGTTAGCTGAAATATTACACAATTACATGTGGATGAAGGTCAAGCATAGGTACAGATATATTTCGTGAACTGCAGTGTCATGGTTTCTTGATCATGGCCAGCTTCAGTACACAGTATCTTCTATCCAAGGCCAGCTTTTAGGATTGCACTCACGTCAACACTTGACTCCACTAAATGAGTGATGCACAATGGTGACCGCCTCTACTATAAATGCTTAACACCCATTCTTGACTCTCAGAGGGGGCTTGGGAAAGATTCCTGCAACCATATGTAGCTGCATAGTCCAGGAGGCCTTGCTAGCCCGGTTATTTTTTTCTATAATGTGTATATATATATATATAAGGTCCTAAGCTCTGCCTTTAGTATGTCTACACCTGTATCACCAGTGGATCTGCGCATACCAGACATAATGTATTGCATCACCTGATAGTATGTCTGTGGATAACATGCCACCTAAAAAAAGGCACCCTCTTGACAACAGTAAGATTCAGTAAGGACGGCCTATACTGCACACAAGAGCTGGTGATAAAAGAGCAAACGCACGCACGCATACTTGCGCGCTCGCAAAAGACACGCGTGCACACACACACACACACTCACAGATGTGGTCTTGCTGACACCTCACAAAAGGTCAGCTATCAATAACGCTCTAAATTTGTACACCTTTAAAGTTGACAGAAGAAAGTGGACTACATGGACGGGGTTTAAAACAAAACCACGCTGTAGATTTGAAAGCAGTTGTAGTTAATCTAACTTCAGTTATTATGTATCAGTATTATGGCATGTAATTATCTGCAGTAAGGAGCTGTAATGTCTTGCAGCATTAAACAGTACAACACAGTCAGTAATATCCACAATACTGACTCAACTGACTGGAGCATTTACAACAAATGTCATTTTGAGCCAAGATGTACTTTTGATGGAAACATAAAAAATAAAGAGCACTGCATCAGTTTCATTGCTTTCAGTATTAGATTACACATAAATCACTGCTTCAGGTGATTGCATTTGCCAGATATAATATTAGGATGTGTTCCCGACAAGCCACTTGATAAGGTGAAAGGGTTATATTTGGGCTTTGTGTGTGATTTTGTATCAACTCTATCAACTAGACCATCTCTAACAGCCCTCTAAAGGTTTTAAGTATTTATGAGGAATAGGCTGCTGTTGCTTTCACATTAGAGGATATTACACACTGCAGGTCTGCAGGCTTTATTAGTGGATGGATGGATGGATGGATGGATGGATGGATGGATGGATGGATGGATGGATGGATGGATGGATGGATGGATGGATAGATAGATAGATAGATAGATAGATAGATAGATAGATAGATAGATAGATAGATAGATAGATAGATAGATAGGTTATGAATGAATGGATGATGGACAGATGGATGGATGGATGGATGGATGGATGGATGGATGGATGGATGGATGAATGGATGGATGGATGGATGGATGGATGGACGGATGGATGGATGGATGGATGGATGGATAGATAGATGTGTAAAGGTCACGTTATCATGGTCACAGGATACCTAGCCCTGACTAAAAGGGACTAGATCCAGCCTGTAAATAATTTAACAGGCTGCTGTGTGAGAGAGAGAAAGAGACACACAGGGGGAGAATTCCACAGTTAAGCCATCAAAACTCAAGACACGGTTCAGCTGCTTGGCTTAATGAAGACTCAGTTAAAACAAATACGGGTTTGTTACAGGAAGACACTTAAAGAGACAAACTCATAATTCAGCTCCTGGCATTTGCCCAGCGAGGGCAGCAGCCTTCACAGCAAAAAAAAACAGGAAAATGTCAGTTTCTATTTAAAACACAATGTGTAAAAACCAACACCGTGTCAGCAGCGCTGATTTAACACCTATCACAGTTGAACACATCCAGATCATTACGGGATTTTGCCGCCACCAAATCATGTCAGCTCTGTCAGCAAGTGAAAGGATAGCACTTCTAGTGTTAACACGGACACACCTTTCTGTGTAGATGCGCCGCAGTGATTAATGGTTGGTGGAAGCAAGCTGTTTATCCTCACCACATTGTCGACCGCAAGAATTTGTAATCCCTAAAAATCACACCCGGGAGCGAAGAGCAAAAATAATTCACATTTTCAAGCAACTCTGTCTCCAGACAAAACACCTCTTGTTCAGTTAGCTCACACTTGTCTTTACTGTGAGTAATGAAACTGTGTATATGTGTGCTTTGGAACCTTTAATGTTGGTTTGCTTAACCCAGCTGTGGAAAGTATAAGTGTCTGTCAAGTGTTGAACTAATACACAGTTTTGAGATACTTTTAATTACCATTTTATACTGCTTTATATTTCAACTCCATCACATTTCAGAAGGAAATACTGCAGTTACTGTCTACTCCATGACATTTTTTGACAGCTTTAGTCAGCCTTGCTAAGAAGAATTGACATTAATTGATAAAATAGGAAGCTTTTAAAGCACAGCACAATGTTAAGGATTGCTCCACCTCCAGCAGCTACAACAGTAACATGCTGCTTAAACACTGATGCTTTAGTATTAATAACAAAGTGATGTCAGATATAACAGCCATATCAGTCAGGGGTACCTTTACTTTAACATTCTAACTACATTTAGCTGCAGCAGCTTTTACTGAAGTAGGATTTTTCAAGCAGTTCTTGGTGCTTTGATGTCGGTAAAGGATGTGCATACTTCTTCCACCGCTCGCTTAAGGTTACCTTTCTAATTCTGTACTGGAATTTGCTCCAAAACACTCCCTTCTCCAAGGAAGTCCAGCTGTTTGATGTAGTATTTTGTGTATTTCTGTGACTGCATACATGTGTCTGGAAGTGAGGAAGCGAGTGGGAGGCAATATGTCGACAGTCAACAGTTGGCTGCTATCTGTCTCTCGCTGCACCAATAAACAGCTTCTCACAGAGGCTTAAATATACACACTTAATGAGCGATCGGAGCATTTTGATTTGATTGATGGTCAATGAGGCGGAAAGTATGGCTGTGTTACCATGAACTCAGTTGCACCTGCCAGTTTAGAGTCACTGCTCATGTATGTTTGAGTGATAGAGGAGCTCAGCACTTTACATTTTGCTGCAAAACTCTGATCTTTTGTGCAGGACTTGATACTTTATAACTTAAGTAAATGATCTGAATACTTCTTCCACCACTTGCTTGAGGTCTCTCTCTTCAGAATCTTTACTGGAATTTCTTCCCTGGTGCTCAAAACACTCCCCTCTATGAGGAGGTCCAGCTGTAACCTAATTGTCATTTATTAATAGCTAAACATTCCCCTCGGAATAGATTGATGACAGCTTGATATGCTACCAGGGAAACAGACACAGATGCAAATTCTTCAAGAACTTATTCCTAGCAAGACTCTGAATCACTGCCTAACTTTAGGCTGAGGGCCCAAGCCTGCCTGTCTGTATTACTGGCTAATAACACAGAAAAGATGAAGTCTATTTACACAAAATGAAAGACTCAAAAATTGTGTACATACACCGATCAGCCACAACATTATGACCACTGACAAGTGAAGTGAATAACATTGATCATATTGGTACTATGTGCTGTTCTGATGGAAAACCTTGGATTTTAACATCCGTGTTGATGAGACTTAGACACCCAAATAAACATTGTCCCACAACAAGCACACTCCCTCATGCAAATGGAAATCCCAAATGTCACTGCAGGAAAATGCACCCCACCACACGGAAACAACATCAAACAATCAGGAACATGTTGAGGAACATGACAATGGACCAACATATTGATTTGACCTCCAAACTTCCTACACCCCATTGTGATCAAGCATCAACAGGATGCAGTGGAACAAGTTGGATGGACAGAGGCCCCACTGCACAAGCCAGAGTACCCAAAGGATCCAGTGCCCTGGTCCTGGTTCCAGACCCCATAGGACACCCTGAGAGGTCCTCTTGTCCATGCCCAATGGTTAGAGTGTTACGCCTGATCGGTGTATAAGGTTTAGTTCTTACTAGCATTATTACTGCAATAACTAACATACCACAGTAAGGGAAAGCTCCTCCCATTGCACCCACCATGGCTTAGACAAGATAAACCTTTTATTTAGCAGCAAGTACATTGTTTTGTTATTTTCATGATTTGTCTTTTATGGTTTCAGAAGAAATGCCCTAATACCTCACATGTATGCAGAGAGGGTTTCCAGCATGTCTGCTGCATACAGAGCATTTGGTAGTTTAGTGACTTACAACTCAGAAATGTATGACTGAAAAAAATGTTCTTTTGCCAGTACATCTTTACTGTGACTTGCACTTCTTGCACTATTTTAGTCTTTTAGCTCTGTGAGTTCTAATGCATCCATGTCAGTGCTTGTAAGAACAAACACAAGTTTATCACAGCCCCAGAAAAAGGCGATTTTCTTAAAAGCATCAAAGAGGAAGTGTCTTGAGTACAAAGCCAGGTCAGAATTCAGAAATGCATTCAGATGATGATGTTAATCAAACGTTTGCCACAGGGTGCTTGCACACTAGCAAGAGATTTTTGCTGCAGTATTATGCACCTAATCACACATCCAAATAGGCACATCTGAAAGTACAGCTGTCTGCTTTCCCCTGTAGGAATTGATTACGCCGATCAAAAAGGTAATATTTCTGTCTGTGCAGATGCAAATTTTTTGAGGGCTGTGGCTTGTTTCATAGCAAGGACTCACTGCCTAACATGTACTTTATAATACTGTATTTTATTGTAAAATACACATACACACACCCCTATACTGAACTTAACCCTCTTCACATACCTGAAATACTGCATATAATTTGTCTATAAATTGTACATTAATATCTACTACCATACTTCACACTCTGTATATAATGTAAATCACTCCTATTGCACTATTGCACATACTGTATAACCCTTATCCCTTTTAATAAGCACAATTTGCACTATTGCACATGTTGTATATTATCCATATTTATATTATACACTTATACTGTACATTGCTACTGCTTATGCACGTCTGGTTAGATGCAATCTGCATTTCCGTTGCCGTGTACTTGTGACATGTCCAATGACAGTATGGACTGCAGAAAGAATCACTGGAGCTCTCCTGCCCTCCATTCAGGAACTGTACTCCACTAGAACCAGGAAGAGGGCAGGAAACACCATCAGAGACCCTACTCACATTGGACATAAACTGTTCTCCCCCTTCCCCTCCAGCAGGTGATACAGAGCCCAGTGCATAAAAACCACAACACACAAGAACAGCTTCTACCCCACTGCCATAACCCTACCAAACAGCTGAGCCATTCTCAGCTAAAATACTGCTGACTTTTCTTATTGTCATTTGCACTACTGTGTATATGTATTCTTTTCTAGATGTGCACATATCTCTTTCTCTCTATATATATTGTCTATAGTAATTTTGTTATTCTCTTTTCATTCCTAGAGTTACACCAACAGCCGAAACCAAATTCCTTGTATGTTTTGTACGTACTTGGCTATTAGAGCTGATTCTGACTCGGACAATAAAGTTGAATGTAATCTAATCTAAATACCACCTATTTGCACCTTATTGTAAACACTTTTCTGCACATTTCTGTAAATATCAGCATCTTAGGCACCTTATTGGTATTTCTTCCACTAGCACAATTTGCACCAGTTGCATGCTCTGTTGTGCATCATCCCTTATCTATCTACCTTGCATGTCAGAATCAGAATCAGAATCAGAGGGTTCTATTGCCAAGTAGGTTTTCACACGCAAGGAGTTTGACTGGGTGTTTTGGTGCAGTGAAACAGGGACATATAGTTAAGGAAAGTGTTGCCAGTCAAGTAAAAAAATAAAAATAAGATAAATAAAAAATTAAATTAAATTAAAAAAATAATTTGATAAAAAATTAATTAAATAAAAAAAATTAAATAAAAATTAAATTAAATAAAAATAAATTGAATTAATTAAATAAAAAATAAAATAAAATAAAAATAAAATAAAATTTGATGAATCAAGTATCTATCTATCTAATTTTAGGCTGAGGGGTCTGAGCCTTCCTGCCTGCCTGCCTGCCTGCGTTACTGTCATGCTCTCACCGTTACCACTCAGCTCGGAGCCTCCACAAACTCGCAGCAGCTCCTGAGTGAGGTCAGTGTGTTTGTGCAGCCTGCGTCCTCTGCCAGCACTGATTGAACCGCGGGCGTTGCCATGGCTACACGGAGACCCAATGAGAAGCTCGCGGTGGACCGTCGCTGAATGAACATAACACAGGGGCCATTTTGAAGCCGCGGCATCATTCACTAATAAAACAGAACGGAAACAAAATCCCCGGTCCATTTCTGGTGCTGCCGCTCCAGCGTCGGAAGAGCCCGGGACCGCGGCGCGACTGGCGAGAAAGGCATGCGGTAACATAGCTGTGTCGCCTTCTCCCCGGACGGTTTGTGTCGTGAGGAGGGGGGTAAAAAAAGGGGGGGACAGGGGGCAGCTTCTCCGCATTGCTACCCGGAGGCCCGGTGACCCTCCGAGAGAGGGAGTTGCCTCCACTTCAGCTGGCCGGCCACATCCGTCGAAAAACAGGTGTACAGTTTCATCACACGGAGCTAGCTGCCGAGCCGCCGTAGCTTTCGCTGTGCCTCTGCGCCCGTTGGAGGGAGGACTTTTCACCTGGCAGAGGCCGGTTACCTGACGGTGAGCTCCGGAATCAGTCGTTTTAAGGTACGTAAACGCAGCACCGGCAGCGTTTAGCTAACATACACATGCTTTACCTCCCTCCGCACCGCTGTTAGCAGCTGCCCTGGTGTCTGAGCAGGTAAACAGGCTATCTGGAGTGTTTTCGAGTGCGTTGTAAACAACATTAACCTTTAAGCTGTGATGAGGGAGACCCGAGCAAATGAATCAAGTCGTTAGGTCGCCTCTGTTTCCATTAAAGTGCCTTAAAAAAGTGATCGTCTGCCAAAAACTGATATGAAGCCACAGAAACAATTATCCTCATGTCTCTGCATAATTTAACCTCCTCTGTGTTCAACATGAACCAATTTACCACTTGAAATAGCTTTAAAGGGAACAGTTCAACTCGTTTAATGCCATTCAATGAGACAAAAAGTGACTGTAGCACCAGCATTGTTGGTGATAGATCAAAATGACTTGATACCATTCATTGTTTTCATTGTCGATTACTCTGTTGATCATTTTTTGGATCGATTAATCAGTCCTTTGGCGTGTAAAATCTTAGAAAATGATGAAAAATGTCATCAGAGTTTCTTAAAGCTCAAGATAACGTGCTCACATGTCTTGTTTTGTCCACAACTATATTATAGAAACTATAGAATATTCACATTTAAAAGCTGGAATCAGAGAATTTTGACTTTTTTTCCCTCTCGAAAGATCACTCAGACCAGTTAATCAGTCTGTTGTCAACTATTAGATTTATCAAAAAGCTGCTGATAAATCTAATAGTTGACAAACTGATTGATTATTCATGGCATCTCTAGTGCAATCCTGATCACAAACATTTCTTTTGTCACAATTATTCAGCTACAACTGGGAACAACTTTTGCTGTCAACACCGATACAGTCATTTGTATTTGCATGTTATTGCTCTTTGATCGACATGCAAGCAGCTATAGATGTATATAAACCGAATGGTAATCAGTTTTTTGGCAGAGGATCAAAAACTCCATCATGGTGAAGCTGTTTTGTGCAGTTTTATATAAGCGTTATGACTGCCTTTATCTGAATCAAGCAGTCATAACGTTCAAATGCACATAATTTTATTCCTGCGCTCATAGAAAAAGTGTCTTTTGTGGTGTTTTAACAGTTTATAGTGTAATCAGGCCTTACATTAAAGATGAATTATTGGCATTACTATTTTATTTTTTCCAGTGTTTAAGCTATGGTGTGTGATTACATTTTTGGACTGTAATTAACATGACTTCTGGATGCCTCTCACATATAAAATGAGGAAATGATCTCTTTTGCAATTATCCTCTAAGCTATTATCTCTAAAAATGTAACCTCAGAAATGTAATCAATCATTTGAGTCACAATGTTGGGGCTCCACTCACAATTCGGCAAATGTAAACCTGCATTATATGAGTTGAATAGGTCTTTTTTAAGTTATTTCAGCAGGTAAAAACAACAGGATTTGTTATAATCCAGGCCGTAAAGCAGGTTAAAAAAGCAAGAAAAGGGATAAATGCTGATCACTTTATGGCAGATGAGCACTTTGTGGCACGACACTTGGCTGGGAAGACGTTAACATGCTGAAACCACAAGCTTTTAAGCTCTTGAAAGAGTATCGCTTCACACTAGCGGTAAAGGGAAGTAACAAAACAGCCTGCTTCATTGTAGAAATATCCACGTTTAACCTACATCCAAAAAGATTAGGATAATCCCTATTGTTAGCTTGTATTTATACAGTGGTGCAGTATGGTATTTTGCAGCATGTGTAACAATAATAATAATCATAAAACAAGCAAATGGCAACTTTGAGCTGTGTTTATTGGATTTTAAACCACTTGTGCAATTAGAAAAACCAGGATTCCTTGAGTTTCCCCTTGTGAGCTACTGTATTTTATGATCCCAAACACTTTCCTCACAATATTTCAGCTACAACTCATGTGTTGCAGATTCCTTAGAGAGGCACTGTAAGGTCTTTTATTGAAGTGCTGTTTTTCTCTGCTTCCTCATACCTGCAATGAAACGTTTAAATCATTCAGTGTCCTCTATAGGTCCCTCGGATGACGCTCCATAGGGCTCTGAGTCGGAGTCTTGGCATATTTTAATACTAATCTGTTGCTTTTTTGCCTGTCTTTCCTCCAGCTGTTTATCCACAAAACAAATAGAAATGGACAGCCCTTGCTTTGTCTATGTTGCTCTGATAACTGCTATGAAAGGATGATGTAATGAGGAAAAAAATTAAAAGACCAGCAGCGACGGATGGTATCTGTAGGCTCATTTGAATGCTGGGTGAACAGGGAGAGTGGGGAGGTGTCCACGATGCACAAAGTGTAACACTATCACTCCGGGAACCTCATACCACTCCCACTGAGGCCTACCTGTCCTGTGAGTAGGTGTGTTGGTGTAGGCCTTACTGGATAATATTTTTCAAATAGTATTTTCTGTATTTTCATGACTGCATACATGTGTCTGGAAGAGAGGAAGCGGCACAGTGGGAGGCAATAAGTCGAGCAACAGTTGGCTGCTATCTGTCTCGCTGCACCAACAAACAGCTTCTCATAGAGGCTTAAATATACACACTTAATGAGCGATCGGAGCATTTTGACTTGATTGATGGTCAATGAGGCGGAAAGTAGGGCTCTGATACCGTGAACTCAGTTGCACCTGCCAGTTTAGAGTTACTGTTCATGTATGTTTGAATGACAGAGGAGGAGGGGGAGAGGAGGAAAAGGGGGATCAAGGCAGCACACCAGGGAATAGGAGAATGTGATATATCTTCTCCTGAAAGTACAGACTGTAACAGGGGTACTCTCACTATCTTTTGCTCTGTTACACTCTCTCTCCGACGCGTACGCACATCCCTTTTGATTTAACCTTCCTCTGTGTATTTCTTTGTCTCGATGCCCTCTCTTCTCTCCTTGTCCCTCTTCTGCGTTTCCTCCTTTATCTCCCTTTCTCTCTCTGGCCTTCTTCATAGGCTGATGTCATGGCTCAAGTGGTGTGTGAAAAGCTGTCTTAATTCCTAGTCTCGCTGATAAAACGCACTGCCTGCAGGAAATGCTCGCTCCCTGACCTTTCTCAGTGACCTTTAGCACCTGCCATGCCGTTTGGTGATGGTTACTGTTTGCTAAAAACTGCGGAACCGTTTTTTACTGACGACTTCACTGTATTTTTTACCATTCTGGGTTTTGATCACGGTGAGGTTTACTGAAAGCACCTGCATGTATGCAGCTGCATACAGAGCATTTAGTAGTTTGATAACTGGAAATTCAGAAATGTGATTTGGCAGAACATCTTTACTTTGACTAGCCATTCCCAACCTTTTTCATTCATACATTAATTGCATGCCAATACTATTTTAGCCCTGTGATGTTTATTTTATCCATGTCAGTGCTTGCAAGAACAAACACAAGTTTATCACAGCCCCAGAAAAAGGGGACATTTTTAAAAAATTGCCTCAAAGAGGAGGCGCCCCAAGTACAAAGCCAGGTCAGAATTTACAAATGCACGCTGTTACCCTTCAGATGTTGCAAATGTTTGCCGCGGGGTGCTTGCACATTATGGCAGATGGAAAAACGCATGCAGCATTTAACGTAGCTGTCACAATTTCTGTTCATTCTAAGGAAACACACACACGCACACAGCAACAGATTTTTGCTCCAGTAGTATCCAGTTAGTCATGCATCCAAGTAGGCACGTCTGAAAGTACAGCTGTCTGCTTTCCCCTGTAGGAATTGATTACACCAATCAAAAAGGTAATATTTCTGTCTGTGTTCATAACTTACATCTAAAAACACTGTCAACACATAACATATTGGAGTTCCTGTCTCGTATTCCACTGTAATGCACTCTCTTCCAGAGCGACAAAATGCTGGCACCGTCTCTATAAATTATATTTATGGATATACTTTGGCTTTTTTTTTTTATCTTTTACCAGGTTTAAGTGTTTTCCAGTAAGTGACACCGCACGCACAGCTCTTCTGCTTTTTATATCCCGCCACTTACTTAACTGGGAATGGCAGGGCCTTGCAGAAGCTGATAATGAATTAGGTGTTGAAACTGCACGGGTGAGACCATGTCGACGCGGCTACTGTAGTCCAGAGCGGCTCATAGGTCAAAGTGTCGGTGTGTTTGAGTGGGAGTTTGTGTCAGTCACTATAAAAATAGTTTGCCCGGGTACTTTAATGAGATCATTCCCGAGCTGCGTGCTGTGTCATGTTGGTTTTAATTGTTTTTATGAATCGTTCCTTTACATGCAAAACTTGGTGGGACATGCTTATTGGTGACAGAATTAAGTTTTGATGGATGCAAAATCACACCCGTCAAACAGATACTGATGTTGATCTTGCTTTTAATTTCTTTTTAACATGCCATGTAGGTTACAGGATTAAGCCTGTAGTTCATAGTGTCTGTAATAGCACTTGGGACAATAGAGCACTTTAGGACGGGACTTTATTGGTCCCCTGATACTACCCTGATTTTGGCCCCAAGGTTACATCATTAGCACCTGTCAGTTGTCAGCTTTTCACCATACCTCAGTGATCCTTGGCACGTGACCAGAAGTTTCTGGGGGGCCAGCTGCTGTTTGATAATGTCTGCTGACACACTGATCACTGCAGAGGGCTTTGGGTCTGAAGCTTAGGTGTTTGGGGGACATAGTTACAGGAGTGTTACTTATCACTGGAGCCGTTTGTGCCTGTGTAGGTGGGATTTTTACATTACCACTTCATCATTGGCACGATGACAGCAGACACAGATAGTGTTGATCCAGGACAACTCAACTGAGTCCATCCACATTTGATTTAAAGCTTGGCAACAGGTTGGCACTTGGCTGAGCTAGTGAATGAGTTCAGTGTTGTCCCTTTGTGGCTTTATACTGAAATAGTAGTGGCCAACCTAGTTAAACTCATTGTTGTTGAGACTTACAGTGAGCTCATTTAGGGCGGTGATTGTTTTTAGTTATTCGCATGCTGTCTAAAAAAAGGCAGTGAACTACAGTGATGTCACCTCATGGCTCACTGAATAAAGCTGGACAAAACAGAAGTAGCGGATTTGAATCCCAGTTGTTTTGGCTATCTGTTCCTGCTAGTGAAAACAAGTCACCGCTCAGGATTCACTTGATGAAGCTGCCATAGGTTGTAAAATTTCCTTTTGTAGTGTCGTCTGTTGAACTCTTCCTGAACCCTGCCACTCAGTACTTTGTTAGTTAGCTGGTTTTCATGCCTGCCTCATGTGTTGTCGAATATGGGTTTTAAAGACGGATGATGTCCAAATAGCATTTTGCACAGTAGCTGCCTGACTGGTTTTAGGTATCCAGGCTCTAAATATGAGATGCTAATAGCAGTAGTTACATCATCATTCTGGGAATAGCAGGGAGTCTGGGGTCTAGAGGTGCTTCTGGCTGACCTCTCTCCTGTGTATATTCAGCTTGTGTGTGTGTGTGTGTGTGTGTGTGTGTGTGTGTGTGGTCATTTCCAAATATACATTCCCATATGGATTACACAGAAGAAAGATTACTAATGAAACAGGTGAGTGGCCGCATAATTTGTATTTATATTTACACCCCGATACGACGCTGACAGCACATGGTTTATTGACATGGATAAAAAGAGAAAAGGCGTGCGTGTCATGTGCGTGCGGGTTCATTTACACATCTCAGAGTGAGCCTCCTTGGCAGGAAGTCAAACGGTCAGCAACAAAAAACGCGAAAGAAAATCTCATGTGAGAACAATTTGACACCCCGTCAGCTTCCGACGCTGGCTGACGTGTGACGTTAAGACCTTGGAGGCTGTGTGGAGGCTCTCTGACAGCCACCTCTGTCTGCTTGTCAGATGTGTACCTACCTGATGTGGGTATATGGGGGAATGTGTACAGTAGAATTACAGTGTGTGTGTGACTGTGTTGGTGATTTTACCATATGCGTGCTTAGATTTAGTCCGTCTTTGCCAGCGTACACTGTGGTATGCAGGCAAACATGTGTGGTAAAATAGAGATAGTCAGCCCTGTCACTTTGCCCCCACCCATCTACACTGGGGGTAACTTTCCAGTCTCATAGACGAGCATGCCTGAGTCTGAAAATAGCCGTATCTGATCACTGCTTCACCCAAACAGGGAACTCTCTTTCCCTGTCACTCCCTCTCTCGGGCTCTCTAACTTTCTCCTCGTTCTGTTGTCTCTGTGCTTCTCAGGCATTAAACGGGGCAAGACCCGGGACTAAAGCTTGATCGGAAGGAGAGGCCTATCCTGAGCGGAGGCGAGACGGGAAAATAATCAGAGAGGAAGAAGGCGAAAGAAGAAGGAACAGGAACTTGGAATCGCAGCTCACCTATACCTGACTCTTCTTAGCAAGTCTCCAGTCTTTTGGTTTTATGACGGTAAGAGTTACTTTTCTTTGCTTTAACGGACCGCCGCACCTGCACTCTTCGATTCATGGGATCAGACTTTTAGGGTTAAATGTCACAAAACATTGCGATTAATTGCATTTAATTGATTTTAATGAATATTTTTATGTGAAATAACAGGAGAACATATTTATGAGATTCATTTTTTAAGATTACGGATTCAGCAGAGGTTTATTTAACTTTCCTGATTTACACTGCAGTATTCAGGTCATGTTTCAGTATATTTAAGTGATTTATTTTCAAGTGTTTTTACAGTGTCACTCTTGAATACACACAGATGTTGTACTTGCCGTCTGCTCAATTGTCATGCGTCTATATTTACTTGTTGCGAGCACATCATAGTTTAAAGAGAATGCAAATTAAAAGAGATCCGAATAGACTTTACAACCCCAACACCAAAAGGGAATTGTATTTATCTGTTCTGCCAAAACCCACAATTATAGGGCAAGTGTAGAATTTTTGTCTTTTGTGACAGTGGACAGGGGAAATGGTGTCAAATAAAAACACTGGTTTGCACCGCGGTCACCTCAGAAATAGCACCAGCAAATAACTTAGATTACAGTTTTGAGGGTTGAAAAGTTTTATACATGACCCAGCCACATTTGTTTATATAGATGTGACATTTTTACTGAAAGGGGAGCGATGAAATTAAAACCACACAAAAGAAAAATCAGGCTTCTATCTTGCTAGACCAAGCATAAAGAAAAATTTTAATTCAGCCTCCCGAAACTTCCCCGTGTTCTTTCCGTTAACCTCTCGCCTTCTCATAATTTTGCCCCAGAATCTCACTTTCCTCTTCTTTCCCTTTTACGTACTCCCGTCTCTCGTTACACCCTTTTTCATGGTCTCTTATTTCCCATTCAACAAAAGCCATGCACCAATCCCTCCATTAGGCCAGTCTCAGAGGTGTTGTGGAATGTCACCTTGACCCCTTGGGTACACAGTAAGGGGTGGTTCCCAGCCTCGGTTGGAAGCACGGGCCGCTTGGTTCGCTTTCTCCAGGAGTTCACATACAGAGAGATGCTGTGTCCGTCAGCTGCCAACGTCACAGGGCACCACGTATTTAAATGGTATAGGTATCATTATTCATACATACGACTGGTTCAGTCCAGTCCCACTAAAGCTTAATTTGTTTTCATAACCCAGCAGTGCTCTTGTAAAGCTGTTCTGTATTACCTGTACTGGCAGACCTCGGTAGTTTGTCACACTTGAACACTTGTGTTTTAAATTATATGTCTAGACTGATTTTAGCTGTATGTGTTTTGCAAATCACAGAGCCTACCAGGGCTGTACAGATTTACTAGTGTTTCACTATTCAACAGCTAAGAAAAACTTCAATTCCCATGTTGCTGTTACTCTGTTTTGACCCTCCTCTTCCTCATTCCTTCCTGATAGTGGGTATTGGTTAAAAGCTGATATACAAAAGGACAAAGACATTCAGAGGTGAACAACAGCAAACACAATGCTCTTGAATTTCAGTCTCATGTGAACATGTGGAACACTGGCAGTAAACAGGTGTCTTTGTTATACTGTCGGACACGCAAAATACTGAGGAGATGTCTTTATATTTATACAAATATTTAAAGATATGTAAACTCACACTTGCTAGTCTTCAGTTGTAGAATTGCTATTTTCCATTTCCATCAACAACGCTCTCTAAAGGAGGCAATGTCCCTCATGAAAATAGAGGCAATTATGCACAGAACTGTTTTGAAATGATCTGTCTACCTCAAAGCCGTGACATAAAGAAAAACTATTCATTTTGAGTCTCATGAAAAGTAATTGTCTTGTTACTTCTTGCTGTCAGACTAATAAGAAACACAACACCTTCCTCTTAGAACTGTGAGCTTTATATTTCTCTGCAATGACGCGTTAAATTGTGATGTGATGACGTGTGCCTTATACCTAGAGTACATGACGATTCCTTTAGATAGATTTCCCCCGTGTTCTGGAGCACCTTAGAGGTTAAAGGGCCCTGTCTAATGGCAGTAAATATAGCACCCCTGCTAATCAAGTTCCTCTTATCTTCATGCTCGACACTTAACACTGGTACCTGGGGAATCCGGACTATGTTTGGGGAATGTAATCTTAGCCTCAGCTGATAACCACTCTGCTTTAGCGTACTCCTTGCCTAAAATGAAAAACTATTTTCAAACTGGTTTGTTTATTTTCTCCAATACACTTGACAAAATGTCATAAATGAACACTATGTCAACTCGTTCTTAAACAAATGATACATTAGAATGTCGTTTCTAGGTTAATTGCTACGATCTCTAAGGTATCATATCTTAAACAAACAGTGTTTATTCATAGAGGTGCAACTATCCAAGAGGCATCTTTGTCCCTGCAAACATTATTTGGAATCAGAATAATTTAGCACTTTTGGCGTGCAGAGAGAGACCATTATCAGGAGTAATTTATTTGCTGCTGCTTTTATTTCTGGTTATCATGTACTTGTATAAGGATGGATTCACTTATTAAAGAGAAAAATCTGCTTTAGCTACCTTTCATACCTTTGAGAAAATGCTTGTTAAAAGTATTGAAGTCATTTGTAAGACTCATTTTAAAGTGGCATTGTATTTGGTGTTGCATACACCCTCTGCATCTGTAATGAATACGACTTGACTGTGCTTTGATGTGAGATATCTGGATTAGGTGGCATTTACCTGCCTTATATTCCTGCTAGTTTGGCGTTAAGTGCTCACGGCGCTCTTTATTATCCCTCAAGCCTTCATTTGTCGCCTTTATGGAGTCGCTGATTGCTATTTTGTGAGATGTCAGTGTCGTGAGGGTTTGTCTTCATCTGGCAGCATTACAATTTAAGCGTCATATTTTTTAAGTGGCTGAGATTCCTAGTTGACCAACAATTGTCTCCCCCCCCCCACCACTCAACCATTTTTAAAAGCTGCAACCATAATGGGAGTCTGGCTGTAGCACTGCATCAAAATGTCTTGTCAAGCTTTATCTTTGAAATTGCTTTGGCATTCAGAGTCAACAATTTCCTTCCGTTTGCTCGGCCTCTTATCTCCCTGCAGATATGCTGATATTAGCTTGTTGTGTTTGTCGTGGTTTGAAGCCCAAGGTATTGTAATCGCTAGCTTTAGCTCTATATGTAGTACACTAATCTTTGAGAAGTACACGCGGAACAGCTCTAAAGGTATTGTTTACTGGTGATGCTGGGTGTCCCCGGATTGCTTTTCGACAGGCAGCTTACATAATACAACATGCCAATATCAGTTACTCCCTACTTGCAATTGTGCATCTTTTCTTCTGTATTACCTCCTCCTGTATGTAATGTGGGTCTTTTTCTGTTCATTTCTGCTGCTTCTTCTTCTTTCATCTCTCTGTTCCCCTCAGTGAACATCACGGCAGTGCACTCTGAATGCGTCTTGAGTTCCTTATAGGGATGATAAGATAACAAACCCACAAATTGTCACATCCAATTCATTCTTCTTTCTCCCGTAGCCCAGACTCACAGTGGCGGGGCTTGTGTTACATAATTGCATTAGTGCTCTCAGGCCGATGGCTCTGCTCGTTAGTGGCGCTGTGATGCAATCTGCGGAACACACGGTGCTCTGTTGTTTGCAGTATGGGCAGTGAGTGGGCACGCAGGGTCAGCATGTTGACCTCCCCTATCCATTCATACGGCCAGAGGGGGGTCTGCTAATGAGTGGCAAGGTTCAACAAACAAGGCTGATAACGGAGACTTTGTTGGAAGTGGCTGTTGTTCAACTAGTGGCAGTAATGTGGTGGTAGAACAGTTACATGGCACTGATAAAACATTCCTTGTAAACTGACCTGCATCTAAGAACAAGTTGTTTTGTACTTGTGTGAAAAAGAGGTTTAAAACGGTGCTTTGCTTGATGACCCATTTGATAGGAGTCATTGGTTCTTTACTCTATGAAAAAAAAACATGTTTCTCTGTTTTTAGTCCTGCATTTATATCAATTATTTTGATTTAAAGTACGGTTTGTGTGAATGTTTTACATATTTATGACTGGCTTGAGTGAAAGGCCTTAACTGTTTAGTGGTTACAGTCATCCACTTTTCTAAATTCAAAATGCAAGCCACGAGTTTCTACAGCTATGCAACCATGGAAGTGTGCTAAAACGATAGCAGCTCAAGAATAAAAAGGCTAACTTATACTTACTCTAGCAAAACATGTCCTAAACAATCATCAAAATTGTGTGCATGGTTGTATTGTCTTTTTTTGGGATGTGACTTGCGTATTAACATTCTGACGTGACCATTAAAGGACTTTAATGTGCAAAGTTTTCACCCAATCCTCTGTGTTAAAGTACATTAAAAAACCCTGCCATGGTTTAAAGTTTTAACATCGCTTTCTCTAATTATTTTGACATTAGATTTTTTTCTGAAAGATGGTGCCATCATTGAAAGTTAATTTATGCTGACATTTACAGGATATGATTTGGTGTGACTGCTTTAAACTGCTCAGTCAAGATCCAAGGAGTTTTCAGCAAAACCTTGATAAGACCTTGGTTTCTGTTGCCCATTGGAAATACAAATTCTATAAATTCAGACGCTTATATGCTCCGTAGAGATATACTCAGCTCAAGGTGTTGCAGTTGTTCTCCCCTGTTGTTGTGTTGAATTGTATACTGTGGAAATGTTCACGAATGCCACGATGCTCTGGACTCTCGTGCCCATTTAAAGCACAATTCCTTATAGATTGACTCTTTTGATTCCCAAGCCTTTCTGTTTTTTCTCACCACACCCTGCACTCCCCACGTTTCAACCACAAAAATGCACCATTAAAATAGCTTGGCTCCGATTCAGAAATTAAGGAATGAAGCAATTCTAAATTCTGCCTTTTTTGGAGGGGGTCACTCTTCCTGTCCGTTCGGTTTCAGGCTAGCGATGTCTGGATTTATGTTTGATCTCCAGGGGCATTCTTTTTCCTACTTAAAAAGGGATTTGTTCTCGACAATTCCCTAGATTTTACAGATTGCTCTGCTTTACACTTCACTTTTATCCCCATCAAATTCCTGAGTCCTGGCTTGTATCTGATGTCTACTATGTTAACCAACATTTCCACAGAATATTGCAGCAAGTGCGTGTTAACATTTCCGTCAGAATGTTTCCTTGATTATTGTCCGGCTTGTAGCAGCTGGCAGGCTTTTCTTTATAGGAAGATTTAAACAGAACATGTCTGTGCGATGACTTCTAGGTCTTTTAGGTCTTTAAATAGATTTGTTAAGGAGCTTAATCTGTTGACATCCTGTGAGTATGTCTCAGTCAAAGTGACCACTCCAGGGTCAGGACCCTGAGGCCGTCGTCGGTTTATCTCCACTGACTGTTCGCTCTCTCCTCATGAATTTGCATTTGCACACACACAAATATGGACTTTTAAAAAGTTTTTGTTAATCGATCAAAATGCTTTTGAAATATGGCACATTGCTACAAGTGAATAGAAAACATTGAATTAAACAAAAAGCATTTATAATAAAAGTAAACATAAATAATCTGAGCAGGGACAGTTGTGGTAGATTATAGTTATTTGGATATAACTATAGATATGTTGTAAGTAACTGACATGACAAGTTCTTGAATCTGTCCCTTGTTTTGTAAATGGAACATGCGATGTATGGAGTGATATTTTCAAGTGAAGAAGAAATCCTCCTAAATCAGAATTGGGGAGTTCTTGTTTACTCTGAGAAGCATTTTAGAACATTAGTTTAATGTATGTAATGTGTATATGATGAGGGGAAAAACTGCTAGATCTAAATAAGAAATTTAAAAAAGTGATTACACGGTTATCTTTTTCTTGATGTTCTATTCAAGCCAACCAGCCACTGAGAGAGACAGATTAGTAGTCTTTTACTTAAAGCAACACGTCATCCCATGCTGCAGTTAGGATGGGCCGCGCATAGCTTAAAATAAAAGAAGCATCTTTTTACAAATAGACACAGAGTCAGAGATGCATTGTAGATATAATGTAAATCATTTCCAGGGGTTACCGCCGTCGTCTTCTGAAATATTTTTAGCATGGAAGCGATCTCTACCAGTGGCATTTTTCTAATCTGCAAGGCAAGGACATTTGCAGGCCCAGACTGTATATAACTTGCATGAAATACTCATGACTGACACATAGAGACATATTTGCGCCTAGACACTTGTTTTGTCTGTCTCAAAACAGTCTGCCAGTGACTAATGGCATCCTGGCCGGCACTCTTTGAGGGCATGCGTGCGTTTCCTTGCTTTTGATTGTTGTACACTGGGATGTTTTTTTTTGTGTTATATTTTTTTTCACAACATCCTGACTAAATTAATATTTTATGTTAATATGGCCAAAACAACGTGGTTCATTCCGCACTCCGATAGGCTTCAACCTCAGTCTCCAGTGGTCCGGCTTTGTTGTGCTGTCTGCGCTCTAATTTTATGAGATAATTAAAACAGCACACAGACACAGATTGCTCATGGAAATTCCCATGTGCTCACTCACTGTGACTTATCTGCGGTCTTCAGAGGTGGATTCTGTGCCAGCAAAAGATTTGTCAACAATAATAAAACTCCTACAGTGTTTGAAAATTACCATGTCATCAAGACAAAGAGAGTTTAGAACTCTAGAGGTAGTGTTTTTCTAATACAATCATACAGCAGGACAAGCTACCTAGCGTCATTACTACAGTATCTCATGTATTCAATGCTCAAACAGTGTTAGTCCACTGACACAAACCAAATGGGTCCCAGTGCGTCACAGACTAATGAGACTTGATGGGCTTGATGTTGGACATCACGGCTTTCTGTGGCTCAAAGCTCTGACTTGTGTATTTGCAGTCCCACAGCTATTGCACGCAGTAATTACATACACACTAGACTCCAGAGTGGCCTACCAGTGCCTAAATTACAGTTGGTGGATAAACCACGGCCGAGCAAGAAAATAAAATGACTCGAAAGAAACTTGACATACCAAATGCTGTGGCCTGCAAAACTAGGAAAAGAATCGCAAACAACTCATTGGAAAATGAGCTGTTTATTATCTGAGGATTTATTCAGCGTCCTGGGAATTGGCATTATTATTATTAAAAACGGTAAAATAGCAAGTCTTTGGTCTGTCAACATTCATCCCGGCTGCTTCCCTTGTAAATAATACAGTTAGCATTTTGAAGAAGCATGTGCTGAATATTAATAGAGACATTTATCATGTGCAGAGATATGCATGCTAAAGGGCATTTGCTGCTAATGATCTAACGCTGGCTTTAGAGAGGGCTGAACAGTTTTTATTTAAAAGGTTAAAAAGGTCTATCCCGACAAACAGGCAGAGTTGTTCAGAGGTGTAGAGCCTGAAGCGTTTTCTTCCCGTGTCTAGCCATAACATTACACCATGGCCACAGCTGCTGTGTCGCCGCTGATCTGTCCCCAAGAAACATGATGCTGTTTATAATCTGACCATCATTTGGACGCCGACAGCTCGCGACGCCAGACCCATGATTTACCCCTGTGTGTGTTTGTGTGTGTGTGTGTGTGTGTGTGTGTGTGTGTGTTTGTTTCTCAGACGCAGATTTATGAGGACATACTGTATGAGGTTGAGGATTAGGTCTTGAGGGACAGAGAGTATCCCATGATGTAGAGGTTCGTGCAGTCCCACAAGCAGTTGCATTTCCTTTTCACCAGCGTTAACTGCGTTAACTGTGAAAACCCTCACATGGTGGCAAAAAAAATAGTATTATACACGGGAAAAATTAGGTTATTTTACCAAATTGTTGCTCAGAGCTCTTAGTAAATTTATTGAAAGTCTCTGCAGGTTGAGTTCAGTATTATGTGTTAGGCCTACAGACATCTTTCGTCTTATAAATGCTTTCTGTAATAAAATTTTTTAATACTTTTGTGGAGCTCTTATCTCTACTTTGGCAAAAAACAAAAAAAAGCTTATAACATAACTGATAACAAGTTAAATTCCAAGTGCTAGCCACACTGTCACTAGCTATATAATGGTCATAGCTCAAACATTTCTACACTGAAATTTCTTATCAGCCCACATATTTAGCAATACAGATATCTACAATAAGCTAATGGCCAGTTTCTTGTTTATTGATGGAGGCGTGGTTCTTATGTAAAGAAATCTTGGACTAATGGATCTTAGAAATCACTGTTCCCATGTCTGGATGGTCGCCCTCTTCGCAACAGAATCAAGCCTGTAAAGTTGTCAGCATGGTCAAATACCTGCAAATGTTATGCCATCCATGTGGCAACACTCATCGCTGGAGCCAACTACGAAGGCAGTTTACACATTGATGTCTGAATATGGTCGCATACCTTTTCCAGAATTAGCACCAGTAAATGACAGCCACAATTATCGGGACTTTACTTGTCAATGTGCAACGAGGCCCCAAAGCTGTCAGGAGTTGAAGCAAATGTCTGGTAATACGTGTCATTTGTTGTCAGTTGGTTAAAGGGGATTAAACGAGGATTAAGCTCAATCACAAACGGCTAACCTCAATATACATTTCCATCATTTCACAGCCGTTACTGTATGTCCAGCACTGTTTGTAGTGTACATCTCTGGATTTTACTCCCCCTGTGCTGAATATAGGAATTGAAAGAACACAAGTTAAACAAAAAGTGATTTCAGATTAATTTGGATGTGCAAGCTCTACTTTTACAATCCTTAATAAGCACATTTATTATTACAATTACTGAACTTCCCCCAGAAACATATTTGTTATTGATCCCAATAGCAATATTTCTGAGTAGCTGTGGCCCTCTGGAACCATCTACGCTAACATTTAAATAGCCTCACACATTCCTAAAACTTAATATCAGTATCTCCGTGTGAGTACGGTAATGTTAGCCATGTGCATGTCATAGTTATTTACATACCAGACATGTATGATTCCCTCTGCAGCCACTGTAGTTTGCCACTTGTAGTATCTGTCATACGCACTAAGTCCCATGATGACACACATGTACATGTATTCACTCTGCGATGCTGTGCTCTTCCTTTTGGCTTTTGATGTTTGCCCCATTCATATCAATCACGCATCCTGTTGGAACAGTTCAAAGGAAAGGGCCCCTTATAGCCAGGCGTCGCATACGTGTACACTTAAGTAAACATGGCATTCTGTGTCATTCATCAGTGCCATTTAGGTTATTCATGGTTCTTTTGAGTGTGCTGTAAAGAACATGCAAAGGTCATTATGTCTCTTTTTAAGCTGGAGGAAGTTATGTTCCAACACATCCTACCCTTTGGCTGAAACATCTTGTTGAACATGACAGGTAATGTTGATTTACAGTAGTTTAAACTTTTACTTCTATGTAGAATGCCGTAACTGAAGTGAAAGAGAATTAAATATATGAATTAAAAGCATAAAAGACAGCTTGTAGTGCCACTGTTGAGCACTACAGCTAGTTTTAGGACTTGGAAAAGGGTTTGGTCATGATGTAGATTGGCTGTATGTAGAAATATAGAACACTGTAAAGGCTTTACAAACATTGTGGCATGACTTTATCTCTACCTACTGTCCTATACAGGGTTCCAACACCTGCACACACCAGGCCACAGCTCACCTTAGGTTGCCAGTCTCTCACAGCGATATGCCACCTTTGCCTGATGAATAGGCTGAACTGTCATTTCACTTTACTGCACAAATCAAAGGTCTGGACCAGGCTAATTACCCAAACCGACGGAGTCAGCCGTGAATAGGGCGGTCACTGCCGTCCGTCTGTCTGTCTGTCTGTCTGTCTGTCTGTCTGTCTGTCTGTCTGTCTGTCTGTCTGTCTGTCTGTCTGTCTGTCTGTCTGTCTGTCTGTCTGTCTGTATGTTTGTACGTATGTATGTTTGTACGTATGTATGTACGTATGTACGTATGTACGTATGTATGTACGTATGTATGTATGTGGCTATGTCCACACCATAACTTCAGAACAAATAGAGATAGTATAATGAAACTCAGCACAGATGTTTATCTTGAGCTACCCTGATCACCCATTAATTTTGGGGTCAAAAGTCAAGGTCACAGGGCTACCTGCCATGTTTAGGAAGGCATCCAGCGTGGGTCTGCATCTCACTTGAGTGCATTCTAGTTCAGCCTTGTTTTGCTTGAAAATTTGCAAGTGCAGTGAATGCTTTTGATCATCTGTCAGATGTTTTTCACATTTGATGTTCTGGAAGTCTTCATCTCAGCCCATAAATCTTCTAGATCAGAAAAAATGTGTGACAGAAGTTAAAATTTAGCTGACTTACAGTCACTTGCAGTACCTCAGCATATGGCATTCCTGCTTCTAAACATCATTAATCTCTCCAGATTCTCCCTGCATGGACTGTTTGGGCCTAACCCTCAGATGCCTGGGTCGTGCTGAATGAATGCGAGCTGAGCAGTGCCTACATAAGCAAAATGTTCAAATCATATTGCTTGTGAAGTTTTCAGAACATATATCAACAATAACAAACTTGCAGTTTTAAATCCTCCTATTGATGTCTGGAAAAACAGTGTGTTTATTTCAAAACCTAATAGTATTTCTCACTGATACATTTCATGTGTATTCTGTCTTATCCTGTGCACAGCCTGCTGTAATTTTTTTACAGAGTAAAAACTAACAAGCAACAATTAGTCAGCACAGTAATCACTAATCACAGTCACGTGCTTGTGGTTATTGCGGCGTAGTTATTGCACAAAGCATGCACCACTTCACTGTCAAGGAGGCAGCTCCGGCTATTTGTGGGAGCTTTTCAGCTGAAGCGGTTCTGATTGGGGACAAATTAGAGACTTTTGGAGCATTCATCAGCTCTTAGAAGTTGTAACATGGCCT
This sequence comes from Dascyllus trimaculatus, assembly GCA_024666655.1. NCBI lineage: Eukaryota > Metazoa > Chordata > Actinopteri > Pomacentridae > Dascyllus > Dascyllus trimaculatus. The sequence goes on along the minus strand of CM045447.1, from coordinate 33,562,454 downwards.
TCCTTTTCTCCTGCTGCGGCCAAAGCAGCTGGATGGTAATGTTTTAACACGAGAGGACATGCTTGTGAGATCATCTGGCTTACTAAGTTGGAGATTTGGCCAGGAAATCTACTCATAATTGTACTGTTAATAACTCAGTAACCCTCAGAAATGACTTAAATGATTTAAAATACTTTGGTTTTGTTTTGCAGGAAAGTGTGTCCCCCTGCAGTAGATCAGTAAGAAGTGCTCTTCAATATGAATACAGGTATGCACACAAAAACACATGTATAAACTAAATGTGAGATTGTAGGGGAGTCATCCATTCATCCAGTCCATGTCCACTATTTTTGTTTGACAGAGTTAAATAATTATCTTTTCATTTTTGTATGTTATCTTGTGTTAAAACTATTGTTGAGCTTTAGTCATTCAGTGTAAATATTTAATATGTTTCCGCATTGCAGGCCACTTAGCTCTTTTCCAGCTGCTGTATGTGCTGCTTTTACTCTGCTACAGGCTTGAATCTGTAACTCTAATCCCGATCCCGTTTCACCGCTCGGGTCGTGGTCCATTTCAGGCCCGAGGTATTGTAACTGAAAGCGTCGAGCACAGTAAGCCTGTTGCTTTTAACCACAGTTGCGTATTCTTCCGTCTACACATTTCCAAAGCTCTGTCCTAAACTTGGCAGCCGTCCTGAGCTGAAGTGTGTATTTCAGCAACAGAAGCAGTGATGAGTAATCCATCAATGAACCTTCTCAATGCAGCGCCGCTCTGTGTGTCTGCCAGAGGTAGCTTGACTCATATTGGTCAGTTGCCTGTATTTACAATATAAAAGACACCATAAAAATAGCCGACACTAATAACACTAGAAGAACTCATTTGATATAAAATAAAAATGTGTTCATTGTCCAGTATCTAAAATTATGAAGTACTGATCTCGGCCTTTCTCAGGCCTCGCTAGTGTGTGTTTCATTACCAAGTTCTTCAATGTGAAAAATAGAACAAATGTGTCAGGAAGCATTGAGAAAGAAAGTATTTTACTTAAAGACGGTTATTCCACTGCTGTTCAGTTGATATGGGTTTTTTTAAAAGCACATCATTAAAAAGAAAGGTGTTAATTTTTTATTTTTTCCAACTATAAAGAATGTTACTTTCTATTATTTCATTCGTCCTGCTGCAATTGTGATACTGTTTGATTTGTTTTAACCTAATTCAGAGGCAGGGTCACTCAATTTACAGTTAATTCATTCCTGACTTTAACTGCTAACATAAATATGTAGGTTGGTATGAGCTAATTCAACATATCAAAGCATTTTGTAATTGTGATGTGCACTAGTTTGGGAACAAATCCAGCGCTCATGTTTTATGAACTGTCACCTCATATGCTGCAGTAAAAAAATCAGCCACTAGAAATGCATGTGCTTTTCCCCCTCTACTTGGTTGCATTATGTCCCTGGCTGGACGCATTTCGTGTGCAAGCTTATCCGTGTCATTGTTTACATGCATGTGCACGTGTGCTTCTGCTTTGCCTCTATGATCACCTGCCTGGCTGTGATTTCTCAGATAGCGGAGGATGTGTTCGCAAAAGTGTGGCCTTGTCACTCATGCTCTCTCCCATGAAGAGGGTCCAGAGCTCACCAAATCTAGCCACAGGTACTAACACTCACAAATACACAAATTAACACATGTTGGAATAGCAACAGTTTACCAAATACATAAAATCAGGGCCACTCCAAGCATTGACTGGGCTAAAGTCTTGGTCAAAGCATGAGGTAAGTCTTTAAAAATGGGCCTTTTTTTTTTTGGAAATCCTGTTTGAGCCTCATCAACCTGATATGAACTGAGCATATTTGAAATGCTTTCAGATATGCTGTGGCTGCCTCAGTATGCTTAAGCAAAGTTTGGACTGTGGGATGCTATCTTCTCTAATCAGTTCATTGTATATTTCTTTTATTTCCTTTTGCTTAGTCTGTTCTCTCTTGGACTTGTTTTGCTTCCAAAATCAGCCATAAGTCATATCATACCAACCAGTTGTTGATGTTGATCTTCCCTCCATCCTCATCACGCTCTCATACTACTCCATGTCATTTCCCTCTCTGTATGTGTAGCTTTATTTGTATTACATTTTTCCCATGTCGTTGTTGACTGGTTAGACATTACACAGCTCCCTTGACCTAAATTTCTGGACAAATGTGGAATCATCCTGGGATGGACTCTGCTGAGAACAAATGCCCCATTTTGCTTAATTCTTTGTGATCAGTGGTTCAGCTTAGTGCAATGCAAGTCAAAGTTCATTTACTATGTAAGCTTGGGGTTAATTACATGCTTAGGTAGTAGGGCTGATCCGAATAGCAAAATCTGTGTTCCGGATATTCAGGTCCAATTACTGACGAATATCCAAATATTCAGTTCGGGGGTGGGGGGTTTCAAATGCTGTTCTGCTGCGACTTTTTATTCCGTGAACTTGAGCATCGAAAAATTAACCAACTCTGATTGTGGAATGTGCAGTAGTTGGGCACCAGACTGCATCAGGACTTAGTAATCTCCACTTAATGTAGCCAACTAAGAGTTTTCATGTTGTTGATTTGCTCTTAATTGAAGATCACATTTTTGGCTCATCTCGCATGGCCTCCATGTTTGAAAATGACTTGCACATGTTCAGTGATGTTTATGTTGAGGACTTTTACAAAAGCTCCTTCTGCCTGCATTTCCTGAAGTGGTTCTTGGTGAATTTGGAGGTCTGATTTAGATCTTTTGCAGAAGTCTGCCTATTTTCAGCTTTATTTTGTTGATTAGCTGCATGAAATGTACTTCCAGAATTAGCTTTTTTATGTCCAGTCTAAAAAGTTGACATGCAAACTTCAATTTCGGGAGAAAATGTTTTGGCAACCTGTGGCATATAGGAGGAAAATGAAGTTATAAACACTAAAACCTTTTGGTAATTGCTAGACTGTGAATGTCTTGGCGTGATGGTTTCTGGTTAAGAGCTCAGAGTTCACATGTACTTGTAGAGATAAGATGTTGACACAGCTGATGATATTGTGTACCGCATTAGGGCATGTAATACTTATCGATTAGTTTTCTGTTCTGTGTTCTTTCCTACACCTCTGTCTCTTCCTACCTTTGTCTATTTGCCAATTCCATCACAAAGTCTGTCTCTGTTACACCAAACATTCTCACAAGTATTTTGTGAGGTGAGGGCTTCTTTAAATGTAATCTGATGTAGCTGTATTGAAGTGTGTTACAGGGATTCATGTGACCACGCATTCGGTCATGTCACTTATTGTTGCTGTGTCTTCTCTGTTCCCCAGGGAGTGATTCTCACTCATCAGACTTGGGTAAGTCTCTGCTTTGTTTGGTGACTACTGGTGGAGAATCATTTTTTTCTGTTATGTGTAATTGCACAAGACAAAAGAAGCCATGAAACATCCCATGTGCCACCAGGAAATTTAATCAAAACGCACTGCAGCACATGTTGTCAATTTTATTGAATTTATCTCCAGATTCTTGGCGGTCGCGCAGCGCAACAGACGGCCTTAAGAATGGAGATGCCAGCAGCTCATCTCTTGCCGCCAAAGGCTTCCGCAGTGTCAGACCCAACCTTCAGGACAAAAAGTCACCCACCCAGGTAAAATATCGTACACACTAGTCTAATAGAGTTAGACATATAGTGTTTTTTTTTTTTGTTTTACTGCTATTTGGACTTTAATTAAAAGAATTATATCATGTTGTGTTGTAATATTGACTTGTTCAAAGGTTATTTTAAACGATGCCACAAAGCTTCATTATTGTAGATAGTTTACACAGAAGCATGCTGTTTTACCAAACATATATTTGGTGCAGCTTCATGATGTCAAGCTTTGTGCTGATTATGTTTTTTTTTGTTTTTGTTGTTTGAACTTACATTGGCTGCCGCTTTCTAATTGGCTAACAAGGAGATCAATCCTCTGCCATTGCCACCCCCCAGGAGAGAGAGTTTTCACTTCTCGCCCACTGGCACTAATCCACCAGATTACAGCTCCCTCATTGCCCTGGCTAATGATTTGAGTCCTGCAATGCAAACATTCACAAAGAATGAGAAAGCAGTTTTAAAAGAGTCCTACACTGTTAGCAGCACATCTTCTTACTCCTACTCAGAGACCAGTGCAAACCCAGTCCGACACTTAAATCAGTCCACTGTCCCAAATGACTTCAGCGCATCTGCCACTGCAAATATACAGCAACGCAAGGTGTCCTCCCTCAAACTAACCCCTGTCACCATCCCTGACCCACCTGCTCACCTCAACTCTTATGCTGATCCTCAACCTAAGACCCAGATCAAAGCTTCACCTCCACCCACTTCCCCACCTCCACAAAGGAGTCCCATCCTCCCTCAACCCTCGACACAGACAGCTTCCCTTTCTGTCCACTTGGGCACAGACAATCAGAAAAGTCCAGCGTCTCTGGCGTCAAAGACCACCAGATTGGAGCCCAAGGTGCCAGATCACGCTCTAGATCAAACTCCAGCTCCCTCCCAGGTGGAGATGACAAAGCCACCTCCTGCCATTCCACCAAGACCGTCGCCTGCAGAACTGTTGGTACATTACTGACTGCATACTGTAACAACAGAGAGAAATACAGAAAGCAATGCAAACACTGGGTTTATGTCTTGGTGACATCAAGAGTGCGTGAAGGGCTGCACCACCAGCTGTATCGCACCATTTGGTGTCCTTAACAGAAGAAACAGTAGCTGGCTTGTGCTAAATTCAGACTCCGAAAGTGCTAAAATTGCTGTTTCTCTGCTGTGTTGAGTCTGACAGTCTGACACTGGCATTCCTTGAAAATAGGCATAAGTATTTTGGTGCACATTATATGCTACTTGCATGTGTTTCCCTTTGGTTTGTTAGACTTGATACTACTGTCCAACGAACCAAATGTGATCCTACATTTGTGTGCAGTTGTACTGTATGTGTGATGACCAAGTTTTTAATCTGTTGTATACCACATTTACTGTCCATATAATTTGTTCCCTTCCACAGAGTGTGAACTAACCGAGCCTCTTCAATTCACAGCATTAAGCATGTTTCAGAAGATGATGCTGCAGCCTCATGACAGTTTGCATTTGACCCTCAGTTAGGCTCACATGTTACTTCCACACATCCCTTTTGACAACGTGGCTAATAAGTGATATCACTAAGCACTCTCCTCCTTTCCTCCTTTTCATATCAACTCCCTCTTACTCCAACACCAGGGGCCTTCCTCCCCTGACCCCACAGCACGGCACTCCCCCTATCGCTGCCACAGCTCAGAGTCACTCGACTACCTGTCAGGCCTAATGCCCAAGGCCCTATCGCCCACCCCGTACGTTCCTACTGGAGCTGGCGTCACAGCTGGTGTGGTCAGCGGGCCGAGCCTTACCGCAGTCAGCAGTGTGAGCATCGGTGGCTGCGTGTCACCCTCGGCCTCCCCCGTGACTGTGTCGGCTCTCAGCCACTACTCGTCATCCACGGCGGGTCTGCTGGACGAGCTGCAGATCTGTAGCCTGGACTCACCTGGCGCCTCACCCACGCCATCGCCCACTCTCAGCCATGTCTCTGCCTACACATCCACTGCTGGCCCTGATGATGTGCTAACAACTTCTGTGGCCTCCACTGCTGCAGCAGCCACTTTCACTAACGTAATTATCCAAACAAGTCACCTCTGTAACACACATCATTACCAAGAACAAATGGTTCCCACCCTCCCTCCACTCATTTGGATGGCTGAACCAAACCTCCACAAAGTGTGTGATTACTACCAAATTTTAACTTTCACTAACCATCGACTACACCCTACCTGTTAGCTACCAAAATTATATTCAGCCCTCGTTGTTTCCTTATTGTGTTAATGTGTCTGTACTCATTACAACTCCGTCTATGTGTGCTTGTCCGTGTTTCTCTTTGTTATGCCTTTTTTCCTGCAATCCTGTGCAATTAAACTGTCTCTTAAGGCCGGTTCATATCAAAAATTCATGATGTCATACAGTCATTTTTTCCAGTCAGCTGGCAGAAATGCATTGGTGAAAGCCCTTCGCTGCAGGTTATTAGCATGTTAAAAGACTGAGCTTTTGCAGCGGAACATGGGGTTCTTTTTTGCTTTTTTGTTGTTTTTTTTGTTGTTTTCTACAATGTAACCTGCGTCAGGACTGTAGCTACCTTGGGCATAGATGCAAGGGCCCCGGAAAAATAAGTCATCTATGTTATGGCATGAATCTGCATGTGCACGTTGTGATATTAAACTGGATATTCACTTAGTGCCGCATTATTTCATCTGACATTTGCCAGGAAATTAGGTACCACTTGAAATTGCCCTGCATGGTTACTGTTTAATGCAAGCCTTGAGACTTGCATTTGCGATTAGTGCGGTTCAATGAGAAATATCCCGTGCATGATGTTGTTCAATCACAGATCCTCACCTACAAAGATGCTGATTAGTTTGTTAGCTGTGGCATCACAATCAAAGTGCCAGCAGCATTAATCTACTCGCTGATACTGGATCATTAGTTTTGTTCCAAGTTGGAACTTATTGATATACTGGCAATAAGTGCAATCATGTAGACGGTAAATAGAGTACACCTTTAATATGAAGTGATCAATTTTTTTCAAGGTAGTCATTGGTTTTAATTAGACTCACCATGAATCTTTGGTGTGAACATGCAAGCCTTAAAATGAAAATGCATTGTTTTTTTTTTCCTTTGTCAGATGAAATCATCTCTCCCTGCGTCATGCCGAATGGGAGAGCATTTAAAAGAAGAGCCTCCCATTCTAAATGTCCACTGTCTTGTTCGTGTCGAGAGTTCACGTCAACTAATATACGACGAGACACAAGTGAATGTGAAGGAGTTGTCTGTGTTTACTGTTGCCGTTTTGATCGTTTCCGTCTGTTTTGAAGCGAAGTTGTTCATTAAGCGCCCCTTTCCTTCACTAACTGTTCTTACATTGCACAGTCACTTCAGATTCAGCACCTCCTGTGAATCACATCAGATCAAATATATGTGTCCATCCATTCCTATATCAGACACTGGTTCTACCCCTGTAAATGCTTATAGCAGTATAGTGACTAATGTTGGATTTATAAAACTAATCATTCTGTTGGTGCTAATTGTTTTTATATTTATGTTCTGGTTGTAATGTTTTAGATTTAAGATTGTTTTTTTATTGTACATTTTGCTGTAATTGTGATTAGCAGTGTCTTAACTGCTCTTGTTTTTGGCTTGTGGGTCACTCTAGGGCCAGGTCCTCTCTCACGCTATGAATGGAAGTACTAGCCATCCACAGAGGCCCATGTCCCCTCCGTCCTATCCTCCACCCCCTGCCTCACTCCACACTGGGCTCCAGAGACAGAGCAGGAGTTCAGGTGAGTCACTCTTCTTTTGTCACTTTGTTTGCGCCGAGGGTACCTGGACGTTTGCCAGCAGTCCTTTGGCGTTGTCGCCGCTCACTGGGACGTGCTAAAATGCACTCAAATGCATGATTAGTGAAGTAATTGCGCTGCACTGTAAAAAGCTGTGCTGTTAGGTTTCATTCTACATTCAATCCAGAACAGGCACAGAAAATACACAGAAAACACATGACATGAAATCAGAAAAATAATTGATTTAGAAAATTGCAGACAAGTGAGAATCAGAGCTGCAGCTGGGCTCAGCGCATGACCTGCAGTTAGAGAAACAAATAAACCTCTTTTAATTGTGAATCATATTAGTACGTTCTACTCTGAAGTTGCTGAGAATTTATAGAATGTAAAAATGTCTGAAGCACATCTCAAGTCATTGAGTGTTGATATCACTATTTTCATTATGATTTCTCATATCAGTTAAAGAGTTAAAGGATCTTTGGGGTGTGTATTTGTTCACAGTCAACATGTTGAGTAAAGTTTGCAAAATATGATTTGTGTATCATTTAGGAGAGAACAGAATCATTCAGTTACGGAGGACATATTTCTTGGAGGAACTGACATGTCTGTCTCTTCTTGTCTCTAGAGGGCAGCGAGTCGGTCACCAGAGAGTCTATAGTGTCCGGCCACACCAGTGTTAGCAGCACTGTGCCCATTGCCCGCTTCTCGGAAGAAGAAAAGAAGGTGTCCGTCATTAAAGCCCCCCATTATGAAGGCATTGGCCCCGTGGACGAGTCGGGCATCCCTATTGCCATCCGAACGGTGAGGTCAATCATACACAAAGCTAAATGCATAGCTTTGCAACAGTAGAGCACGGAAGTGTCTTTTGACTTATTTCTGCTGTCTTGATATGTGATCAGGTCCACAATGGAGATTATTTTCAGCTGTCAGCAGCTTTTGGCCCCATATTAAAAATCCTTTCTCTCTCCCACTATCTGGGTATCTTTATTCCTCCTCTGTGTGCTAGTTCTAAAAATGAGCTCAGCAAAGGTCTTTGCTTTAGTGCTGCGAGGGTCTTGCTAATTACTTGTCAAAGTGTATGTGCCTGTGTGTTACCACCATTAAGGCTTTTCATGTATTAACTCTTCACTTAGTTGTCGTTAACGGAAGAGCGGCATTTAAAGGCGGACATGCTAAACTACAGAATAAGAGAAAGAGAAACGGGAAGAGTGAAAGACGAGCGATAAAAGCGAAGAGAAAAGCTGAAAAAAAAAAAGCAGGAAAGAAGAAAAACAGATGCTCCTTGTTGTCAGCAGACAAACATTTTTGTGGCCACCCTTTTCGGTAACCGTGGAGAGTGAAACGGTAATTGGCCCGTCTCTTTGCTGTGCCAATCCTACATGCACGGTCACACACACTCCCTCACTGTGGAGCCAAGCTGCCTCTTCTCTGACCAGAATCCAGACACAGTGTTTAGTGCTACTGAATAAAGAGAGGATTAAGTCTCTCTGCCATTTGATAGGTCTTTTTTGAAGTAGCTGTTAGATCTATACTGTTTACACAAAGACACACATACCAGGGTTTTTCTTGGATGTTCCGGGGCGCCGCAACAGGAGCCCCTACTTAGGTTTTGTAGCAACATGGCTTCTACACCTGAATAGTGAAAACCAAACCTGTTGAAGTCGATGTGTGAGAGTATCACCTTAACACACAAAGGCCCTCACACCAACAGAAGCCGCCATAGTAGTTTATCAAGTTACTGGCTTTAGGGTTATTTGGGCTGTATGTTCGCATAATGTGGTCATTTATAATCAGAGCATGTTAACAGTCAGATTGTTTTAAAGATTCTGTGTTTTTCACTTCTTTGTTGTTAGTGGGCAGTATAACATAATCATTTGCATTGCATTCATCAGCCTTATCTGGCCTTCGATATTTCAAAAATATAGCTTACTATCTCATGATTACAAGAAAAGAAATTCAGTTAGACCCTGATCTGGTCATGATGAGTTCCAAAAGTCATCGTTAGAGAGAGGACTCCAAAATTGCAATGTAGTTTGGTAATTTTAATACTCTTATGCTAACATAAAAATAAAAATAACAGTAATAGTAACTGCACTGAGCTGCATTCAAACTGAAGAGCACTTGCAGCGTTTGCACCGTTACCAGTTTCCCAGGGAACCATGATATGTTTATGAGTTATATTTGTGTGAGAGATTTAAATCAGAAGTTTTAGCATTGATTGAATTGCTCAAAAAGGGGTGTGATCCAAGAAATTATGGAGCAATATGGACTCCAAAAAATTAACTGGAGAATAAATCAAATAATTTGTGCATACGTCGTAGAGTTCTGGATGATCATCAAAATATTTTTATGTTCTACAAGGAAAAACAAGGGTTTTGATTTGAAATTACACATATTTAGCGTCGAACAACAGAAAAATAAACAATTCAAAAAGGGACACAGGATTCTAACTTCATTTTACCACCTGGATGTGTGAGATAAGAAGTGCTAGATCCATGCCATTCATTAATAAGACTTGTTTCTCATTCACTTGCAGTCGCTGAATTGATTATATATCTTACTAAGATGTGTTAAGTTCCATAGTCTTATAATAATTTCTAATAATTCTTGACAAGATCATTTGCCTTAAAGGGGAAACGCATCGTTTAGATTTTAAATTATTTTGTTTTGGACTGAACCTGCAAATCTGGAGTGTCTCCAGATATAAAAAGTTAATCTTTATAAATGCTATATCCATGTGTCTCTATGATAGATTGAATTCTCTGAGTGAAACATAAATGCCGACAAAGACTGAGTGTGTTTTCTCAGCTCATTAGTGTCCTATAAAACAGTGGGAATCCTTTACAGTTTCTATCTTGAGCTATCTTCTTTATCTTTATGGTTATTTCTTTCTTCACAGACGGTGGATCGGCCTAAGGACTGGTACAAAACTATGTTCAAACAGATCCACAAAGTTCACAAAGCAGGTAAGGCTGCACTGACGCACACTGAAAGGCTGGAACGTCCTGCTATGCGCTGCGATTTGATCGTCAGACATTTTGAGTGGGTTCGGTTATTTGTGCATGCTGCTTGTACGCGTGTGTGTATCTTTGTGTGTCTGTGCATGCCAGTTCTTATTAGGCCAAAAGACCCAAACAACCTCCGAGCCAGAACTCATTAGATGCAGGCAAGAGAGTCTGCAGAGGAGGAGGGATAGAGAGAGAGATCTCTAATAGACGCAGAGCTGTCCTGGGAAATCTGCTCTAATTTTGTGGGCTCGACAGAATCACACAATCAGTACAAGGCTTGTTTGTTCTGAACTGCTCAGGCTTATTCTACAGCAGCACATACAAACACACATATTCTCACAGACACAGACTAGTTCATGATTGTGCTTGCCCAAAAATCATCTAAAGGCTTTTGATGGGCTTCATACATCTCTAAGAATTCCCATAACTATTACGTATTCACATTGTCTAGTTGACTCGTAATGCAGAACCTCGGTACCGTCTAAAATCTTTCTTTTCCACTGTATAATTGAAAGGTGGCTCTGTAAAGTGTTCAGTTGCTTAAAGCTCAAAAGGAGACGTTCTGTATTGGAAAACCAAGTGTTTGGAACATGCTGGACTTGTAGATGCACAGAGGAGAAGTGATTCATGTTTCTTATGTGGTTTTCATACTTTCTGCTGCAAAAAATAATCAGTATTGTAAATTTACCGACTATTTTCAAGTTGACGAAATTACAAATGTGTGCTCATGCATGTATCCAAATAAGTCTTTGTACTTTCTTCTTCAGATGATGACTATTCTGACACATACAGTGCGGCATATGCTGTCATAAACAACGGTGAGACCTGCTCTTTGCATTGTTACAGAAGTTCTGTTTCATACAATAAGTCATTTCTTCCTCAGCCCACATGTCTCCTTCTTACTTCTTCCTCCAATGATTCCTCCATCCTGCCCCTAACAGAGGACTACAGCCTGTCCTCCAGCACCACCATGGCCCACCCAGCTCCTCGGACACACACCTACAGGCCTCTATCTAAGAGCCCCTCAGACAACGGAGGGCATCTGGGGTCTCAGGAGCCCTCGCCATCCCCTGTACCCCCGCCACCTCCGCCCATGCCATCCCTGCTCCAACTGAGGGCCAATGAGAAAGATTCAGCAGACGCGTAAGACGAACTGCATTTCACCTCACTCTTAATGAGATACTAGCCTTACATAATAAGACTGTTCTGCAGCAGAGCATCTCATTATCATTCTGCTATGGGGGGGAGGGGAGATACTCTGACTTACTTGTATTTCTTTGAACCAATTACAATCATATTGAACAAAGATGCAGCCAAAGTGATCCCTAAAACAGTGATGGGGAGGTGACCACTGTCATTAAAGTGGCTGTTTCACCTGAAAAAATAGGAGGGCTGCCTTACTGCCTGGAGGTTGTTGTTGTTTCTCATTGTGAAGAGTATTTTGAACACGGTAACACATAGTTAGTGGAGGGGGAGAAGAAGGCCGTGTTAAATGCGCAGCCAATGTTAGGCTTATACCTGCAGGATACATCCAGTGAGTCAGACTAATGAAATACTGACTCTTAATAATTATCAGCAATATAAAATTAAACCCCTCTTTCCACTTCTTACGCTAATCAATCAGATGGTTTATTAATGGCATTATTTTCTAGATTCTTTTTGGTTTAGATCTCAATTATGAGACACCGAAATTATCAAATTCAAAATATTTTGTTTGCCTAACAAAGTGTCCCAACTGTTTTCTGAGGAATGTGGTTTTTTTTTCCCTTGCATCAGGAATGAATGGGGTCCTCCCGACAGGAAAGTGGATACACGGAAGTATCGCGCAGAGCCCAAGAGTATTTTTGAGTATGAGCCTGGGAAGTCCTCCATTTTGGAACAGGAAAGACCAGTAAGTATTATTGAAAACCCTCTGTTTCACTTGTATTTACTGAATTCTGACATTTCCCTCCTTAACATCCATTGAGAAGTGTTTCTGTTGCTGGTTTCACACTGGCATTGTGTGAGAACAGAAGACGGGTGAAGTGATTTCTTTGTGGTGCGTTTTGTTGTTCACTGAAAGATTCATTCTGTTGCTGCTCAGCTTCACTTTGGAGCTCAACAGAAGAGAAAAGCAGCTCAATATTATGAAACATTATGTGCAATAACACTGCAGAAATTGAGCAACAGAAATAACTGGATGGTTGGATTTGAGAACATAGTCTCAAAAATATGTACCTTTCCCACTCGTTAGTCCGGTAGACATTACTATGCTGGTACATTGTGGCCTTTTGCACGGTGTGCCTACTGCCAGAGACGATGTGGGCGTTAAAAAGGCGAATGTTTCCAGTGCTGCATCCTCGAGTGACTTTACCGGCAGCTTGTGTGGGGTGAATGACGAGGCAGACAGCAGAGAAAATTACTGTACGAGAAATAATAGACATTAGGTAACGCAGATAAAGACAGCATAATGATCAACGTGTTACATATGGGGAGACTTTGCGAAAGAGTAAGAAGGACAGCTTTTTGTAAAGGTTTCACAGATATTTAATGCGATGACTGCAGAAAGCGCTCCCAGGGCAATAATGCATGAGTCAGTTCCTGATAGACAGAGGCAATAAAAAGAGCCGTGGAGTGTACCCACGCGGACTAATCTGCTGTCTGCTCGGAACCTTTTTCTCTCCATTAACCAAGGTAAGAAATGTCACCCTGGAACATTCCGTTCAGTGGGGAAGTGACCGTTTGGACAATTACGAGCGAAAATATTTTTTCTAGCATTCTCCTTCTTTAGTTTTTTTGTGCGTGTCTTTCGATTGTAATAGTACGGTTGGCGGCGTCTGCTCCCGGCCTCACTTTTTAACAGGGTGACTCATCTTTCTTGAACGCTGTATTCTCTGAGATGTAACACCACAACACCTACAAACATCTCCTGGCAGTGTTTCATTTGGCATGAAAGACTCTTATCTTCATGTGGGAATAGGGTTAGAGAGAGCAGACAGAGAGGTAAAACCCTGTGACATCTCCACAGTTAGAATAATAGTAAAATTCTTTGGAAAGAAGCCGGTTGACTGTGTGTAAACGGAAACAAATTGATAAAGCCGGGCTTTTTGTTTAAGCTTAGTACAGGAGGCAGTAGATGATTAACTTGCTGCACAGTGGCAACCAGTGTCTCAGCTTACTGGTCTAATTTGCTGCATGAAAATACCCAACATCCCAGTTTACATCAGGCTAATTTGATATGAAAATCCACATCTCTGTGACACGAAGGACGAGCAGGATGCTATTATCTATCATGTGACATCAGCAGAGATGACCCTCCGCTTCCTGAAGGCAATTTATCCAACATGTACAAGTCATGCGTGCAAAGTATTGCAGGACATACAGTGTTTTTGACCAATAATATTTAACATTTAATAAGGCAGCCTGCAAATCTCAGTGTAAAATATACGCGTCAATCCTGAACTCAAATGAAACATCAGTAGCTTTACAAGTATCTGCACTGTGAGACATTGTGGGTTAAGTGTGAGTAAATTTGCCTGCAGGAGGATACTGTGAAAGATTTGTGTCATGACAAGACAAGTGTATTTGTCCGGCACCATTCAACAACAAGACAAATCACAGTACTTTGTGTAAGATATACAGTAAAAAGACATGAAGTTACACAAGAAAAACAGGGTGATATAAAAAGGATTTTAAAAGATGTCAGGAAAAACAGAATACATTCATGTTCTTCACTCGAAAATATGAACTTCGAAGACAGTAAAGCGGTTCTTGGTGCTGTCCCCTCTTGATGTTTTGCCAGCTTTCTAAGTAATTTATAAAAGCACAGAACAGCGCAAAGAGCACGGTCACTGTGTTTACCACGATGAGGTATTTTACAGTTATGATTATGAAAATATTTGACACTTTGCCTGAGCCCCACTTGGAGTAGAGTGTGGCACTTGGCTGGCTGACTGTGGTCCCGTGCTGCCACCACTGTGCTGTAGAAGTGAAGGTTTCATGGTAAATGGGTTCCACATCATCAGTTTTGTTCCCATGAGCCAGTCTAAACTTTCATCCTGGTTCATTCTGTGCCCATCTCCCTGTGCCACCTTTGCCCATTCCTAACCATGAGGTCCATGTCTCTCTTTGTGTGTGACTCTTTTCCACACTTCCTTTCTTCTGTCTTTTTCTACTTCCTCTCTCTGTCACTGTCATGCTTTCTCAGACCTATGATGACATAGATTTAGAGAACGAGCCTTGGTATAAGTTCTTTTCCGAGCTGGAGTTTGGGCGGCCGGTAAGTCAGGGCCTAGCTATTCCCCCAACCACAACCCTGCCATAGGCATACACCCACTTTCTCCACCCCACCCATGACTTTTTTTAAATGTCTCCACCATTAGGCCGGGTGGGGCTAGTTGTTTGGGCATGTGGTACTTGTTTGGTGCTGTGACTTCCCCCCCTCCCCACATGCACCCTTGTGACAGGTTGTGGATTGTCTCTGTGTGGCTGGGGTTTTTGGTCTGGTGACTAGCAGGCACTGAAATGTTTCTACACAAACCTGGACACTTTTATTTCAGTTGGTTCATTTTTGCATCTTGTCCAAAAATATACAGGAAAAGTGTTTTAAAAGACAGTGTGCTCCAGATTTTTTAACATGATCTGACTTCCAGCCTGGTAAAACTACACAGAACAGTTAATCACTCGATCATAACATCAATAGATATCCTAAGTGCTTCAGTAGAAGGCAGCTGGACTTCTCTTTTCCGTTCTCAAAGACTCATTGAAAAGGCTTCCTCAGTTGAGAACTTTAAAATGTCTTCAAAAATCAAAAAGAGAAGTCCGTCGGCCTTCTACTGAAGCACTTTGGTTTACCTGATGACTGAGAATCTACACAGACTCATCAGTAAATATGCAATAAATTTGTTTTCTATCAGTACATTTTATTCTTTTCTATAACGATCATTGTTGTAAGAAAACAGTCTGTGCAGTTTTGTCGACATCAGAGCAGTTAATGTGACTAGTATTTATAGTGTTTGTTCAGATCATTTATTCATGCCTGCTAGTTTCTTTTATCTCCTCTTCTGGTAGAATGGAGGATTGCTCTGTGTGTCTTTAAGCTAAATGCTTTAGTGCCCTCTGCTGGAAGTAGGTGGTAATAATGTCCTTGTGGCTTAGAGCAGGGATTGCCTCTAGCCACATATGTGAGATCAAGTTACCCCAACCTGACTGATTTACAAAGTGTCATGAGGACATGCCTCTGTCCATGCTAGCGCATGACATCAGGTGATGACTTGCTGGGCTTATTTGAAATGTTCAGGTGGAA
This sequence comes from Dascyllus trimaculatus, assembly GCA_024666655.1. Classification (NCBI taxonomy): domain Eukaryota; kingdom Metazoa; phylum Chordata; class Actinopteri; family Pomacentridae; genus Dascyllus; species Dascyllus trimaculatus. The sequence continues at coordinate 33,546,812 of CM045447.1, read as the reverse complement.
ATTTCACATGTGGAGCTGGCATGACTTTCTGTCTTCTCAAAGCCATGTTCAGCTGTGTATTGAAATTTTTACCTGCAATGTTTTCAATGTTTCACATCACTGAATAAGCCCTTAGATTGTAGATGGTTTTCCTACATGCACTGACTGATCCAGCCGGGACAGAATCTCACAGTATGTTCAGTGTTTGAGTGTCATTGAGGTGACAAGTCACAACACGTTTTGACCGACAGATTGAACTCTAGTTTATCTGCACTAGTGAAATACTAAATCACAGCATCTCAAATACTCAACACTGCAGCTTGCGCTTCACTTGGCTTTCAGCTTACAGCTTGTTCTTACACTCTGCATGTGTGTGTGGTACATGAGTGGTACATTTGTGTGAGTATGTGTTTGTGGTTCAAAGGTTGATGTAGTAGGCCAAGTTTATTTTAGCATTACCAACCTGTAGTTTGAATTTTATTCTGAGATTAGCATAAGAACAAAGTATGAATAGTTGATTAGAAAAGGGATGTGAGTAATGTGAGTGTGTAATATGTGTAGCTGTGTGAGTGTTTGTCAGTAAATGCTTGATAGTGTGTGTTGAGTGACTGTTTCCATTGTACAAGTAAAGCACATGTGCAATACTTGTGAACTAGTCCATCTCTGGTTACTCAGAGTCTCTAACTGGTGTCACTTTCTCCACATGTTTCTTGTTTTTTGGTTTCTCCCCATGATGTCACCACTGCTTCTCCTCCTTCACCTCATCTTCACCTTCCTCCTATTCCTCCTCTTCTCCTCCCCTTCCTGCTCACTGCTGCTGCTTGGGGCTCAAGCCTCCTAAAAAACGGCTGGATTATAATCCAGACATCTCCGCTCGCCAGCGCATTGAGGTAATCTCACATTCATGAGTGTTCCAGTTGTGTTGTTAATTTCACAATTTCTAACCAGTCACAGGAATCAAAATCTAGATTGTTAAGATAGACATTAAGTATGATTGCCTAAAACGCATGCAGTGTAGTGCAGCACCAATGCAGGGTGGTCTCATATCAACATGCCAGCCATTTACTGAAAGATGAGTAAGATGCTGCATTGTGAAGCCTTTTTAACATGTAGCCTTAAAATGCTATTGTTCTGTTCACTTGGGATTGCATGGAAATCTGCTGAATGTGCTGTTTAGATTAAAGATGCAAGATTTAAAAAGTCATTGTCTGCTTAAATCTTTTTTCTTGGGATATTAAGATTGAGATATCCTTCTTTTTTTTTAGCTCAAAATTAAAATTTCTGGAAATCTTTTCAGTTCCAGCATTATTGTGTGATTGGAATTGATGGTTAGCATTTTTGCACCTCACTTTTGCAGTCAGGGGTATTTAACATTTTTTTACTGCTGAGACCCAGATCCAGATGATCCATGCCAGGTTTTGCAGGGCAACATTTGCCCCCTGAGCTGAGCTCTAAACATCCTCCGATACATCACCTTTGCCATCATCCTGGAGCAGCCGAAAAGAGAGCAGAAATTTTCTCTCCAGCGCGTGCACCAATAGGCCTCCTCTTGGTCAGGTGTGCCATGTGGAACCAGCATCTCTCGCACCTTACGCAGGGGGAGTGTTTTGAGTGTGGCACAGCAACAACCGCATGCAGGCTGTGCATTGTAAGCTGCTCTGCCTCAAGCCTTTGTTCGTGCGGCGCTCACTTTTGTCTTTTGTTGTCTGCCCAATTTCAGACATCTCTCCACATCGCTCCTGCTGACAAGCCTCCGGAGAGACCTGCAAGGTAACTGCTGTTTCTTTTCTTTTCTCCTGCATCAGCTCCATCCCCCTCCCCCATCCTCTTAACAGCAGCCGTCCTTGTTGTGATTCAGCATAGTATCAAAACTCTGCTCTTTCTTGCCGTGCTTCTGGTGCAAATATCCCGTGTCTGCTGTTAATGATGACTAGCAAGGATTAGTGTTGGTCTATGTTCGCTTTTGTCCCTGATGACAGGACACTTTGCTTCTCCTCCTCACTAGCTGAGCCAGAATAAATTAACCCAGCCAACCTATTGATTCTGCTCTTTACCTCCTATCCTTCCCTCAGCCCCCCTCTTCCTCCCCTCGTCCCACTCCCTTTCACCAGTGGCCTGCTTATTCAGTCGCATTTTCCTCGGTGAAAAGAAAGGGCAGAATAGGGAAGAGATGAATAAGCCGTGCAATTCATGTAAGGGACATTAAAGTGTGTTTGTTCTGAATAGAAATCCCTGATAGGGTTTTTAGACATTTTAAATCAGAAAAGTTACACTGCTGTCTTTCATTGTCTGATTTTATTAAGATGCGTGTGCATACACTTAAAATGTATTCAAGGATTTCTTGATCTGACATTCTCCTATGACCATAAAACACTATAAAAACATAAATAGGTGATTGAATAAACAATTTGCTTGCTTATGATTTAATAGATTTTTTTCTATAATCAGTTTGTAAGTAACATACTGATACTGGAAGCATAGTAAAAAAGGCATCCACAAGATATTTATAGTGCCCAAATTTAATTTTCCTTCTGCAAAATGCGTTCACTAGTGTACAGTGTTCTGAGAGTGGCTGTCATTGATGTTTGTGTTCTAGTGCTGCCAGCGACTACAGGAAGAGAAGGAAGTCTGAGCCATCAAGTTCCCAAGTGAATGCCCAGTCTCAGAGCAGAGCTGCAACTTCCCCTAAACCAGTGGATGCCTACAGACCCAGCAGCAGCTTAAAGAAACCTGTCATTCGTTCCTCCCCATCCTCACCCTCGAGAGCCAAAGGTACGCAGGCATACACAGAAGCATAGCATTTCTTCTTGACAATTTTTTCCATCAGACATGTGTACAGTACTTATCGCTTCACCAGGAAATCAAAGGTTTTGGTGTGTTTTTCACAATATACTGTCTGTTTGATGTGATTGTATGTTCATCGATTGGTGGAAGTCTGAAGAAAAACACCATCATATCTTTTTTCTACCCTTTTCTCTCCTAATTATTCTCCCTCTCCCCAGCACTTGCACCCTTTTGCTGGGTATTATTGCTTAACCTGCTTTCCTCCTTCTTCTCTCTCACCACGCTGCTCTCTATTGGACATCTGAAAGGTGGGGACGCATGCAACATGTATTCAAACAGTTTGACCTCCTCAGGTCCTTATCAGCAGCCCTTACTGCCCCCTGTCCCTCCTGACCCTGTCCATTGCCATGAGGACGCCAACCAGGAAGGCAGCTCTTCCTCAAAACAGTCTGCCTGTTGTAAGAACAGTTGGCAGGCAAAACATCGGGATGCTGAGACATGGAGCAGTGCAGAGGAGGTGCCACCCTCCACTGGCAAGCTCAAGTCACGGAGTTGTGATGACTTACTCAATGATGGGCATTCTGGTTCAGGTGGCCGCAATGCCACCCGCTCAGAAAGCGCCGGGTCATTGGTGTGTGACGGGATTCCCTCGACAGCATCAACTTCCACTCGTTCACTGCCCCGGCTCCACCGTCGACGGGCACATGATTCACCAGGCTTTCTCCAGCTCTATCGTAAGATGCACCAGATTGATCGAGCTCACCTCATCCCATCTGAAGTCATCCGCTCGGTCCGTGCTCGCATCCTGGAACTAGAGCGCCAACCTCACCTGCATCGGCATCGCCTCTCTCCTTGGACACCCTCTTGGGGTGTGGAAGTGCCACGCGATATGGTGCCAAACCGCATTTCTGAATATGAGCGTCTTATTCAGAAGTCCAAATCCATGCCAAACCTGGGTGACAGTGAGGTGCCTTCAGGCACCACTACACCAGGCGGCTCATCATCTCGAGCTAGCAGTGGTGGTGGTGGCACACCCAGTTTTCCAAAACGCCGTTTTTCCATAGAATCTTTACTAGAGGAAGACAACAATGGCAATAGTGGAACCGCACCTCATGCCATGGCTCACTTGCATCGACCTCGTAGCCCCCCTGAAGGCCAGCCTCGTGTTGGGCCAGAACCTGGCCGTGGCCGCTCCTTTCCTCCTCCTCCAGTTCCACAAGGCCCACAAGCCAACCCCGACTATTCAGACAGTGAACAAGACGCTGTTGCATCTGACCTCAGTGATTTCATCCAGGTGGAGGGCTCCTCATTTTGCAGTGAGAGTGACTTTGACCATTGCTCACTAACCTCTTCTGAGAGCCTGTACGGCTCTTCCACCCTTCACCATCACCACCTCCGTCATCACCACCACCATCACCACCATCATTCTGGACACCAAAGTGTAAGCCAGACCCAGGGCTACCAACACCGCCACCTCATCAGCACCTGCAAAGGCCGCTGCCCAGCCTCATATACCCGTTTCACAACCATGCTTCGCCATGAGAGAGAACGAGCGCGGCAAGAGCACCAGAGACCTTCACAGCAGAGTCGCAGCAGCCATTCCCAAATCCAGAGCTCACAGTCCCAGCAAGCGATGTCCAAGCTGGCCTTCCTAGTCAGCCCAGTGCCTTTCCGCAGGAAAAAGGGCTCACCACCTACCTCTAGAAGAAGCAGTGGTGGCGGAGGGCGAGGTAGCAGACCCAAGTCCAAGCAGGCCATTTATGAAGCACTAGATGCAGCCCTGAGAGACATATATGAGCACATTCAAGCAGAGAGAGGCCACAGAAACACTAGGGCACCTGATGATAGCATCCTGAGGAGAATCCTGGCTGAACTGCTGCCAAATGTGCCTGAACGAAGCTCCTCATTGCGGGGTAGGAGGGGGTGTTGGCACGGGGGTCACTCCTCTGCATCTTTGTACCCAGATGGAAGCCCCACTGGGTACGCCTCATATAGAGGGGAGCCCTCCACACCACGGCTACAGTCACCGATCAGTGCCTGTTACGGACGACACTTGGAGACCTCAAACAATAATGAATATGGAGAGGAGCAGGGCAATGGAAATGGTCTCTGTTATTCAGGTGGAGATGATACACATATTACACTTTAAATACACTCGTGCACTTTGTATTGCACTCCATCATACCTTCACATAGATTGTTTTGGACACGCATACATGCATATATATGAATACAGACGTGCATCCACATACATTCACTCCAGTATCTCGTCAGTATTGCCTGTGCTTGTTGCCCAGTTCTCCTCATTGGTCTGCAGACACTTCCATTACTGTACTTTTCTGTTTATTTATATGACATTCATTAAGACCTCTTTACTGTAAATTCTCAAGTAAAATCCGGCCTCTTTGTTTTGTTCCGTGTTAAACTAATGTCACCGAACCTACACAATCCCTGCTTAATATGTGGAGTTTGATTGAGACAGATAAAAAAGCTTATTGCTGAGCCAAACAGCAGGAAACTACTAAGGGTTACAGTTTAATATGGAGGGAAAACAATATATGTAAAAGATCAGATCAATAGAGTGGTCCTGTAAGTAAGGGGTGACTTTGTGCTCGTGGAAATGGGAAATTATAGAGGAGCAGTTCAGAAAACAGACGTTACTTAAGGTGCTATAAATGTCGTATGGTTAATACAGCCTGGTTTTCTCTGCAACTGAGAAAAAAAATATTTGAGAATTTACAGTGCACTACTCTGGTTGCAACCCTGTCTCCTAGGAATTACCTTTGTACCCCAGTTATTTTTGGGTGCAGCATAATTAGGGGCTTCTGAATGAATGAGTGAATGGAGTCCGCTCTTCCTCCAGGGGCCGGGGTTCGCTTTGATCCTGGTGTCTGTGGTAAAGTTTAGGCAACAAAACACATTGGATAAGGTTGGAGAAAGATTGTGGTTTTAGTTAATTGTAAAGCAGACCACAATCTTTCAATTAAAAAGTTTAATGCAGCTACATTAACATTTCCTCAGTATGAAAACAGAAAATATGATCTACTTGCAGTTACAATTCCTTTAAAAGTATTTGCTGTTTATGATGTAATTTCTCAGAGACAGGGTTGTTGGTTGGAGTAAATAAAGGTGAATACTCCTTTTTTGTTCTTTTTAAACTGATTACTGTTTCAGTTGTATCATTTGTCTGTTTTGAAGATTGATTTCTGGACTCATCCCTCAAGCCATTTGCTTGTATGTTTGTGTTTTTTTGTCATAACTTTAAGTTTCATTTTGTGATCCAGTTATTTTTGTAGGACTGCATGTGCTATATTGTGGAGAAAAGTCCAATCACCATGTTTTTTCCTATGAAATGGAAATAAAAACATACCTATTTTGACCCAAGCTTTTCATTCCTTCATTCACCCGTTGGAATGGCATCATCACTGTATCACTCAGTGCTTTCCCAGGTCACTTTGTTGTGTTGTAGGTAATCATGCGGCATGACGGTGCTTACCGAGGTAACTCTTGTAAACTTTTTTATGTGTCTCTGCTAATCACAGACCAGGATGTCTCCAGGAGTTATTCCACCATGGATGGACGCCACACACCTCAGAGTAGAAGACCTACTCCTGACAGAGAGGTACTACATGGAAACTGGTTACTAGTATTCTCTTCTCCACACTGAATTCAGACAATATTAGTGTGAGCTGGAGGAACATTCACTCATCAGTTTATCATTTTTTCTTTGACCCAAGTGGCAGATTTGACAAATGGCACCACACTACCATTAAGTAATGTGTAATGAATGGGATAATTGGTTGCCACTATAAAAACAATTCAGATAGAAGCTCGACAAGCTAATGTGTTTCTCTTTAAATTTCCACTACTACAGCAGAATGAGGTTTGGTCATAAATATGTCTAACGTGTGTCTTACGTTATACCTGGTAATGCTTGCTGGCTTTCTGTCTCTCACTCCGCTCTTCTAGGTCTCCCATAAACAGATGACACAACTTATTCTGTTCTCTCTCCTCCATCAGAAACAGCCTGCGAGAGCCATTTATGATTTTAAGGCACAAACCGCTAAGTAAGTACAGTAAATTTCCAGTGCATGGCACAAGGGAGCCGAACATCGAACCGCACATAAACGCATCTCCATATGCTGCATTAAATGTTACCGTTTCAAAATTTTAGGCTGTTTTTACGTTCAGTTTCTGTTGCTTTCTACGAAAACTTCGTCATCACATCTTATCACCACACCTGGATGGCTTTAACTGACTGTCTTTAGTAAATGTATGCATGAGTAAAGCTCATTTCTGCGGCGCTGAGTCTTACTTTACTGCACTTTAGTGGCTGACGCTCTCACAGATGCTTGTTTACATTAAATGCTGCAGGAGTGATGGTGTCTTGTTCAGCTCGTGTCTTCCTAGCAGCTATGGAGTGAATCAAAGATGCATGCAAATACTCTTCACTGATACCACTGTGTTACAGGGAGCTGACATTTAAAAAGGGTGATGCAGTGAACATCATCAGGCAGATAGATACCAACTGGTATGAAGGAGAGCACCGTGGACGGGTGGGAATATTCCCTATATCATACGTAGAGGTAAGTGTGTTGCTGATGCGTGACTGTATTATGTGTGTGTGTGTGTGTGTGTGTGTGTGCGCACCATTGTCTTCTTCTATTCCATAATACGTGCACTTGTTTTGCACGCATACACAGAAGATGCCGTCCATGGAGAAGCAGCAGCCCATCCGTCCTCCTCCCCCTGCCCATGTCAGAGAGATTGGAGAAGCAGTGGCACGCTACAACTTCAATGCTGATACTAATGTGGAGCTATCCCTAAGAAAGGTAGCCACAATATTTTATGATTGTATGTATATAAAGAGCTGCTTAAGATGTTTGTGTTGTATTCTATTACTATTGGTTAAAACTGTATTTGTTAAGGAACTTTGCTGATGTGCTGGTTTTAAAGTCACATAACGTCAAAAGATAGATCATTCAAATGCAGTTAACCCAACTGAATCCTAAACCCACCAGCAGGTTTTAAAATTTGTGTTGTTTATAAAATGACCAAAATGTCACTGTCTATCAGAGCCAGAGACTATTTATGAAAAAAAATGTCGGATTTTCAACTTTACGACAGTTCTTGAACTATTCATCTGTGACAGGCCTTTCCTCTGGAAAACCTAACTAAATCTGGACTTAAAGTCATGATATTTCATCCAAATTGCTTCATTATCTATGTCTCAATTAAAAGATCACCCAAAAAACTAAAAATTTGCCAGAAATGTACCATTTGCTCTAACTTGATTGTGTTAAAAAACAAAAATTCTGCACTCTTTCTATGCAACCATGAAGCAAATAGTGACTCAGCCAGGACCAACGGTCACGTTACAAAAAAATCAGGGACTTTTCAGCTGAACTGCAGGCTGTGTAACTTACACGGAGCATAGAGGAGACAAGTTTGGAAACAAACTAAAAGTAATAAATAGGAGTAGAATATCTACAGTATGTGGAGTCACTAGTTTTTACCAGTATCAGTAACACCTATGGGCACTTGGAAAAATGTGATACATATTTATTCCACTATTTTTAAAATCTTTTGTCAAATGTATACATTCTTTCTTATTCATTCATTCCTGACTTTATAACTATATTATGCAGCCCAGAAGACGTTTTTTAGTTCTGTCTGCTACTAGCCGTGGTTGTGCTGTTTCCATAGAGGTACAGGACTTTATATGACAGTGAAAAATGAGCCCACAGAGGGTTAGCATATGAAAGTTTTAAGGTTGTTACCATATATGGATTATATGTTTGATGTAATTAGGGATACACCGGTTAGGTGGTTAGTCAAAAATGATTTCCTCATTTGGAGTCCCAGCTGTAGCATTTACAAAACATAAAGCGGTAGTTAGCAGTACATGTGACTAACCTGCCTGTGGATGACATGTTTTGAAATTCACACAGGCTGCACCAGTTTTCACAAACAATAGTTATGTTTCGTGCCTTTGGAAAAAGCTGATAATTCTGAAAGGTCTATGATCACATAAAAAATCCATAAGAAGTGTGAATTATGACACAGTAGAGTTTTGTTCCTGACTATAGAGCTGTATTGCAGTTAAAAATGTTGTGTGTATTTTGTGTGTGTTGCCTGTCCGTAGGGCGAGAGAGTGATCGTGATAAGGCAGGTGGATCAGAACTGGTATGAGGGGAAGATCCCAGACACAACCAAACAGGGCATCTTTCCTGTGTCCTACGTTGACATTGTCAAACGCTCCCCGTCCAAGAGCTCCGCCCACCACATAGATCCACACGGTTACCCCGGCAACAGGACACCGAGCTCCACACCCATCAAGGTAAGAAAGTCAAGGACTCACTCACTCTTCAGACTATAGCAAATAAACCTGTACAATAGAGCTTATAAACTGAAATATCTCTACAGTTTAAAACAATGAGTCACTTTAAAAAAATAATTCATTCATGGCTTTAGGGGATTCATTTATATTCGTAAGCGATACTGTTGGTTATTAGCCAATGCTGCAAATGCCAAACATATTTTATATCCGCAAAAAGTAACATGCCTCCAGTCAAGTTAGATTTATATGCGAATATATTTAAATAAATTTGCATACTGGGGTAAATGCAGCATTTTTATCCCACTAGGGACTACTCGGCCTTGAATAGTCAAAACACACAAAACGCACCCGGTACTTGTCTGTTCCAGTTTTATAAATCACCCTCTGTTCCTTTCTTTTTCACTTTACTTTCATGGAGCCTTTCTATCATCTACCTCCATCTTCCACCACCCATGACCTCCCCTCTCCTCACCCCCCTTTGAGAAGGCTTGACCTGCAAGCCGTCACCAGCGAGTGGCTTTCCCTCACCATGGAGCCGTCAGCATCCTCTCCAGCTCGGTCCCTCACCTCCACCCCTGTACCGCCCACACCACCCCCTCTCCCCGCCGACCTCACGCCTTTCCAGGAGCCTCAGGCGCTCTCACCTGTGCCGTCACAAAAAGTCTTCACCCCTTCACCCCAGACAGTTTCCAGAACCCCCAACATAAAAGAGAGGAGCCTTAGTTTAGGTCACACCACACCTTTTCTGTCTTTCTCCCTGCCTACTCCACCTCCTCTTCCTCTTCCACCTCCTCCTCCACCTCCACCTCCTCCTCCTCCTCCCTCAGCCCCTCATTCCTCATTCTCCTCTCCGCCTTTTGACTCTTCACTTCGATACGACAGTGGCACACGGTTACATATCACTGAAGCACCCGAACCGTTCTACATTACTAAGCCAGAGCTTTTACTCTGCCCAGAGCCAATAAAGTCGCCCACACAGCTTCCACAGCAGCACAAGTCCACAGTGCAAGCGAACAAACGCAGCAAAACCCCTGACGTTGAGCTGCGAGTATCAGACCCTTATGACGAGCTGCTGTCCATGATTCTGGACGGATCCAGCAGCACAGATGATGGCGACATTTTGAGATCGCCTCCAGTAGATTCTTCACCGGCCAAGCCAACCACTGACCCTCAGAGCAGATGGCCACAGCTAAAAGCCAAAGAATCCCATCAGCCAGCAGTAGCTCCAGCGAGCGACTCATTTCACAAGCCTGTTACAAAGGAGCCGCTGTCTGTTTTGTTAGGAGAGCAGTCGAAAACTCTAAAGGAGCAACCGTTTGAGCCACCGTCAGTAAAACTAAAGGGATACACTGAGTTGTTCATTGAGGAAGAGGATGAAGATATGGAGGACACAGAGGAAGATGTTAGAGTTTTAAACGAGAGACTGAGTCCACAGGTAGAGCATGGTGTGATGATTCAGGGCTTTCGAAGGGACATTGAGGAAAAGAAAAATTTAACTTTGTAATTGTCCTTTCAGTAAACTTCAGCCAAAAAGATCATAGTATTTAGTCTACTGGGCCATTTGAGCAAACTGATCCACAGGTAACCAAGACATAATATATCTACAAGCCATCTGTTAATATCTATGGTGACAGATGTGCGATTACATTGGAGGCTGAGGAGTGTGTCCTACTTTTCTCCAACTCCACAACAGTGAGTGTAGTGAATGTGAGGATGGATTATACATAAGTGGGCCAACAGATAGTTCTAAAGCTGTTCAATACGTTTAATTTAAATAGTCAAGCGCTGTTATTGAAAGCAATAATATCAAACTGAAGTCCAGAAATTCACAAAACTGCTACAGTTAGTTTTATTTAAACCAAAGACATCTATGGATTGACACATGAAATGACAGACTGAGGACAAAGTAAAGTCCTGTAGATGATGTGTGTACGCCATTCAAAAAGGAATATATAAGTATTATAATATACACCGATCATGCATTACATTATGACCACCAGCCTAACACTGTGTTGGTCCCCCTTATGTGCTCTAAAATGCTCTGAACCATTGGACATGGACCAGAGGACCTCTCAGGGTGTCCTATGGGGTCTGGAACCAGGACGTTGGCGCTGGATCCTTTGGGTACTCTGTCTTGTGCAGTGGGGGCTCTGTCAATCAAACTTGTTCCACTGCATCCTGTTGATGCTTGATCAGAATGGGGTGTAGGAAGTTTGGAGGTCAAATCAACATGTTGGACCATTGTCATGTTCCTCAACATGTTCCTGATTGTTTGATGTTGTTTCCAGGTGTTGGGTTGCATTTTCCTGCGAAGGTAGACCGGTGACATTTGAGGTTTCCATTTGCATGAGGGAGTGTTTTTGTTGTGGGACAATGGTTATTTGGGTGTCTAAGTCTCATCAACAGGGATGTTAAAATCCAAGGTTTTCCATCAGAACAGCACATAGTACCAATATGATCCATGTTATTCACTTCACCTGTCAGTGGTCATCATGTTGTGGCTGATCGGTGTGTATGTATTAGTTGTCATTATTTTGTTTCTTGTCAGTTATGCATACAGGTAAAATATTTCTCAAGATGGTGCAGAAGTTTACTAGGTATTTTTCTGTTAATCCATCTTTACTGTTTCCTCCATGTCCCTTCTGAGATTCACTAAAATGCAATCACGGTAGCTTTAAAGGGTTTCTAAAGTTATCTTCACGTGATGCAGCTTCAGTATTCATGTGTGTGTCTCTACCCCCATAGGCAGAAGTCTCTCCTTCCACTCTGACACAGTTTCCTCACCCCAAGCCCTCCTCATCCTCCTCACCCTCCATACCTCCACCTATGACCTCGGCACTCCCCCCTTCTCCGTCTTCTCCTTTCTACCGACCACAACAGCACGACCGTGGCATTGCCCCTCCCTGCCCCCCTGCCTCCCCTCGGCCCCCATCCCTCCCTCAACTCTCGACATCGCCGCTGCCTCCAGTCTCTCCGGCTGGCTCGCCGCCTCCCCTCCTCTTTTCTCACCCCTCTCCGGACCCTCCCTCACACCGCTCCGTCTCTCACCCTCCAAGTTTTCCCAGTCCAGTCACATCCGGCCCCGTCTCAAAGTCGCCCCTCCCCCCTCCCGCCCCGTCTCCCGCTAAAGCTGTCTCTCCCCCCCTCTCCACTCCACGCTCTCCCCCCACTGTCCCTGCTCTCCCCCATCCAGGACGTAGGTCTCCCAAGGTGAAGGTAAAGCTGGAATTTGGTGATGATGGCGTTGGTTTTGATGTAATTTGTGGTGACGAGGATTTGAAGTACTAATGATTGTTATGCCATTGGTGGAGCTGAGGCTACTGTTGATGTGGCTAGTGAATTAATCATTTACTTCAGTTATGTGGGAAAAGACTCTCAGTTTAATATTATAAACTGGGTGCTTTAATGTTTTGGGCTGTTGGTTTGGGCTCTCATGAATGTATAGATTTGCGCTGACCTGATTGATTAATCCAGATTTATTGATAGATTTAGCTCAGTGTGTTTTGAACACTAACGTGCTTGAATGAGAATAAGAGTCAGCGTACTGTGGTGTGATTAGGAGGATTTTCCGCTGGCGTTGGCATCTTGAAGGATGATGTTTTACAGCATGTCATGAGAATTTCTGCCTGTGTGTTCAGCTCATAGCGAAGGCCGCCGACTTGCTTACTGTCAAAAAATAATAGGTGTGTTGCTTCTGGTCTTTCTGCCTGTTAAGCAGGATCCGGTTGTTGGCGGTAAGCCTCCCCGTAGCCCCATCTTGTCCCGGAGGTCCTATCTGTCACCCATTAGAGGTCGAAGGGTAGGGGGGCATGTCTTCCTTCAACCTTACGTGTCACAGTGCAGGGGAAAAAAATCACTGGAAATTACCATTTTATTCACAACCGATCACCACACATTTTATAACGTTTTCTCAATACAATTAATGAGAAGAGGAGGTTGTGTTATCTCTGAATAATAAGTGGAAAACCCTGGACAAAAGCGGCGTAACAAGCACATTTTAATTCATTGTTTGTTTGTGTTTTTCTCTTTCTCCAACTCAGCGATTAGTACAAGATGCACTCCACGGTGGAGGAGACCCGTAAGTGGCATTTGTTGTCATTGATATCATGTTTACCCGCACAGTTTTCTTTGAGTTGTTGTTAAACTCTCGTTGTCTCTGTGTGATTAAGTGTATATAGAATTAGAAATCAGTGATCGGACTCAATTTGCTCCTCCCTGTGCATACAATTTCAAATTAAATGTGGGTTTTTTGTATGTCATGTAAAAACATCAGAATAAAAGAAAACGACAGTCGTACAGAAGAGTTCCACTGTTGTTCAGTATTGTTCACTCCAGTTTTTCCAACTCAGGTACCAGGCCTTGTACAACTACATGCCTCGCAACGAGGACGAGCTGGAGCTGAGGGAAGGAGACGTTGTCGATGTGATGGAGAAGTGCGATGACGGCTGGTTTGTTGGTAAGACGACGAAATACATTAACCAGCAGATGAACACAGAACATTCTGAGCCACAAACATGACAAACAGATCATCAGTACAGCAGAGAGAAAGCAGATAAATTGAGGGAAATCAGTTCATTGTAGAAGATAGAAGGTAGAATATAGAGCATTGTAACACTCTAAATCACCTCTATTAGCAGAGTAGGAAAGTGCAAAGTTACATACATAAAATACATAATACATTTGCTCCTGTACTGTATTGAACTGCTTGTTTAAGTGTTTTCATTTTACACTACTTAACACTGTTAATCTTATTATTTGCCATTTGGTCAGGTAGATATATTTTTATCTCTAATGTGTGTTTCTTATATCTTATTCTATTTTATAAAATATGATGCATTTTGACAGATTAAACTATTCGACAGTATACTGTATATTAGCTACCTTGAGCAAGTACATCAGCAAAATATTCCTTAAATTTAAATGAACCTGTGATTATTAGTACTAGTGTAATATTACTACTTTTACCCAAGTTAAAAATCTGAATACAGTCAAGTCAGTTTAATTTTTATTCCCTGCTTTAACAAATCACAAATTTGCTTCAAGGGGCTTCACATATAACATGCATCTATCTGTAGACCCTTCATTTAACCTCTTTAATGGGTGGGATAAAACAAGAAGGGGTCTGTCTTCCAGGCCAAACGCAAGGAATGTTTTGTATATGTAGTAAATTTAAAGTTACAGCTGCTACACAGAGGCAGGTGGGTCTGAAAATACGCATTCTTTAAGACTAAACTAGAAAGAAAGTGTTCTGTCTAGAAACAAATCAAGTGTTTGTGCAGTTTGTAATATGGTTGGAGCTACTGGGATGTCAACAGGCTGCCACCACTAGATGTCAGTGTGCTCCCACCACACATTCACACCCAGACTGTCTGTAAAGACGTGATTATTATTACCTACAGCAGTTTAACCCTCTGAACTCCAAGGAACAAAGTTGAACATCTTTGATTATTTATTTCACAATAAAAGCATGTGCAACATTTTCCCAAGTGCCAATACTGGGGGAAGAAAATGTGTCTCTACATTCTACATATACTTTACTACTTGCATTTTTATTTTTTAAATGTAGAATGCAGTGATTCTGATGAAATGTCACAAATTGAAGTGTAGATCTGGTTAAGTTTCTTGAGGTAGCTCAAAGACCAGGAGGTTTATGGACTGCAGTGACAGTCAGCGCATAGCTTAAATAACAACTACTGCTGCAGTCAGATTTCAGTTGGTCTTTAATCAGTCAATCAATCAGACTTTATATTTGTATAGCACTTTTCATACGAACAGAAACGCAACACAAAGTGCTGTAAGTTATCAAAAAAGGACTATAAAACTCTGGGATTAAGGAAATGAGGAAATGCTATAGTCTATAACACACCAGGTGAGATAAAATGCAATAAAATAAGCTAGATTAATAAACACAATTAAATTAAATATCTATTATTAAAATACAGATAGATAGAGCCAGAAATATAAGACAGAATAAGAAATGATAAAAACAAATTCATAAACTGCACATTAAACAGACTAAAATATGTAAATAGGTGAATAGATAGAGAAGTCAATACATAAGATTAGTTCTAAGAAGAGTGACGAATAAATAAAGTCTATCAAATCAATCAAATGCCTGGCTAAAAAGGTAGATCCTGAGTTTGCTTTTAAAGATGTCAACACTCTCTGCTGCCATCAGGTTTTCTGCCGTGCTGTGTTTTTGTTCTGACTTTAGGTTTAACTAAAAAGCCACAACTACTGTAGAAGACCTGAGGGTTCTAGAGGGTTTATGGGATAAATATGAAGGCCAAAGACCATTAAGTACTTTATAAACTAATAAAAGGATCTTAAAAGTAGTTCTAAAAGCGACAGGTAACCAGTGCAGAGACTTTAAAATCAGTGTAATTTGGGCTCTCAGAACTCGTGCTGCCGAGTTTTTAAGTAGTTGGAGGGGATGTATCGTCTTTTTAGGGAGACCAGGCAGGTGTGTGTTAGTCGTCAATTCAGCACGTAATAAAGGCATGTATTAGTGTCTCTGCATTAGTTTTACTGATGTCCTTTCACCGCTCTGTGTTTGTGAAGGGACCTCTCGAAGGAGCAAGCTGTTCGGAACCTTCCCAGGAAACTACGTGAAGCAGCTATAATGATGATTCCAGACTCCCCCTGAACCCCGTCCGTCCGTCCGTCCCCCTCTTGCGACACGCCCATCGCCCTCAGCACAGCAGCCGCAGGACATCGGCGGAGACCTGCCGCGCACCCATGTGTCTGCGTGTACGCGCGGCTCTTCGGCTTCACACGGACAGAATACTTAGCTCTAACTAGCCATCTTTAACGGAAGACTTCAATAAACTAATATTGTTTTTTAATCTTATCTTTTTACCCTTATTTTTCTATCATGGAGAACCCAAAATTTGTGCTCCCGTCAGTGACCTTTAACTTTTGACAGTGATGGAAGGATATCGAAGGACCGCAGTGATGCTCTTTCCCCCATTTCAACAGTTTAAGGGCAGTAAGATCACTTTTTTTTTTTAACTTCTTACAGTTCATTTCACTTACAGACATCCCCAAAGACGTTGCAGAGAGTGTTGTAAGAAACAGTATTTTGTCAGCAGGTCAGCTGTGTTTTGGGATTGCAGACAAGCAGCCGACTTGTTGCATCATCATCATCATCATCAGGTAGAAGGATGTTACTTCACCACGGTTACAGGTGGACAAGACTGTGCATGTATCAGTGTAATGCGACGTTTTGATCGGCCGGTAAGGATTTGGGGGTATTATTCATCACAATCAACAATCATTTCAAATATCGCACCTCCGTACCTGGTGAAAAATGACGCTGACACGGCTCTACTTGCTTTCTGAACATATAGAGGAAGATTAGAAACAATATTTTCGTTGGTTTCACGTTAGGATTGATGCACTTTAACAAAACCTGAACACGGATTTGTGTTTTGTTTTTCTTTAATTTCACTCTCAGATTTTACACGCTGGAGGTTGCATCGACCGTGAGGGCTTCAGGGGATGTTGTCATGTGTGGAGACGAGCGTACGCAGACTTACAGGTTACTGACCTATTAGGTATTATATTTATTAGAGAGATGAACGCTGATCCGACTGTGTTATTAAGAGGATTTTTAGAAAGGATGGAACACCACATTGCTTCTTCTTTTTTTAAAAAAACACATTTTAACAGCACCTAACCTACGTTTCAAGGATTTTATTATCAAGTGTCTTCGTCCAGATAGGGTCTGAGTGTGACAGATATTGCGCTAGTCGACGGGCGTCCTGTTGTTTTATGTCGAATTTATTTAATGCAGGATGAGATACGAGAGGTGATTGATAAGTTTTGAGCCTGACCAAGAAAACAAAACTTGTTAATCAACATGTTTAGTTCTCTGAGAGAGCAACACGTCACAATAGTTGGAGTTCAGTTTGGACTCATTGTGTGCATTGATGCATGTACAATGTACCTGAGTCAAGTAGGGTACAGTAGGGCCATTCAAGCAATTCAGTTCAGTTCAATTCAATTTTATTTATATAGCGCATTTTTACAACCTATGTCATCACATGGCGTTAAACGTTGTAAGGAAAAACAGAAAACAGGAAACGGAAAACCCAACAATGCAAAGCTGCTTTTGGATTCCCTCTGAGCAAGCAGTCAGTGACAGTGGGAAGGAACCAAAAAAACCCCTTTAATAGGGAAGGGGGGGGAAAAAACTCAGACAGAACCAGGCTCAGGAAAGGCGGACATCTGCCTCGACCAGTTGGGTTGGGAATAGGGGTGAGGAGGGAGGGAGGGGGGGATGGGGGGACAGCAGGTGGTGAGGCCAGGCCAGACATGTGGAGCTCCAGATCCAGAGACATCCAC
The DNA here is from genome assembly GCA_024666655.1 of Dascyllus trimaculatus. NCBI lineage: Eukaryota > Metazoa > Chordata > Actinopteri > Pomacentridae > Dascyllus > Dascyllus trimaculatus. The sequence goes on along the minus strand of CM045447.1, from coordinate 33,529,364 downwards.
GGAGAGAACCAGCAGGACACAGAACCTCTGGGGGGGAAACATAGGTTAGTCATATGTAATGGTGATATATGACAGTACAGAGAGTAGAGGAGAGGAGCCCAGTGCATCATGTGAGTCCCCCAGCAGTCTAAACCTATGGCAGCATAGCTAAGGGACAGTTTTGGTAATCTGAGCTGCCCCAACTATAAGTTTTGTCAAATAGGAAAGTTTTAAGCTTAATCTTATAAGTAGATAAGGTGTCAGCAAAATGAACAGAGGGTAATATTATGCTTCCCTGGTACAGCAACTGCGGAGAAAATCAAAGAGAAGCACCGTGGAAAGCTCAGAAGTGGCGTCCTGTTCCACCAGGACGATGCTCCAGTCCACAAGTCAGCTGTCGCCATGGCAGCAATTCGCGAATGTGGGTTCGAACTCATGCAGCATCCAGCCTGCTCCCCAGATTTGGCTCCGTCCGACTTTCATCTATTCCCAAACATGAAACGGCACCTTGCTTTTGGACCCATTATGCCACTAACGATGACGTCATATCTCCAGTAAACGATGCTGGAAGGAATGGACTGTGAGGGGATTATGTTGAGAAATAAAGCGTTGTTGAACATTACTGTGACTTTTTTCCTGGTCAGGCTCAAAACTTATCAGTCCCCCCCTCGTAGCGTTTTATAAAAAGCTTCAGTCGTGTAGCCGCAGCAGGAGGAATCTTTGAACCCTGTGGTCACAGTGAATGGATAGTGTATCACTGTTCATGTGTGTGTGTGCTATTCGGAATAATCCATCTTAGCTTTGTCATGCTCAGTAAATACAATCTGTGTTTGTTTTTGTTGTTGTTGTTGTTGTTCATTTCTCATGTTGTGTTTTTACCGAGGATGGACACTGACGACAAAACTGTTGTTAAAGCACCTTAAGATATTTTATCATTCATTGTCCTTCACGTCACTCCCTGTCATTCACTATTTCAGCTGGTGTGAGATCACATGTGTGTGTGTGTGCGTGTGTGTGTTTTTGTAAGCCTTTTTGTATGAGAGCTGTAAAATGGCCAACATCCACTTGCTTTATAAAGTCGGCTTTTTCTCACCCACCATCACATTTGGTTTCCTCTCTTTTCTTCGCCTCTCCTCCATCGGTGGTGCTACTCCCCACTCCTCTGAAAGCTGTCCTCGTAGCCAGGCTCGTAAAGGCCTTTCGTTTTCCTTCGCTCCGGTTATCCGTAAGAGCCAGTGACGGTGTTTGAACCGAAGTCACCGTAGGTAGATTGAACAGAGTTGGTGACTGCTGCCTTACGTCCGACTCGATAAGTTAATAGCCATGTATATGTAAACCTCTTCTGTGATGCAAAAAAATGATTAATTTATGCATATTTAGTCTAGAGAACACCAAGAAAGTGTGTGAAAGAACATGATCGTCAGTGTTTCAGCAAGCTAAAGGCCTCTTGTCTGCCTTTGACACAAGCGTAGGAACAGATTTGGACGTAGACGTGGATTTGACTCCTGACATGTTTATACCTGTAATGAAAATGTAAATCTTATGTTATTCATGTTAATATCAAGCCCAATGCACACTCTTGGACCTTAGTATTTCTACAGTATCTTAGCATTTGTTGGATGATTTTATGAGGCTGTATTGCTAATAAAATCCAGCTGGTAGATCAAACATTGCTAATGATTCTTTTCCCTTTCAGCTGAACAGAGGAGACGCGTTTGCTGGTAACTGAGAAGGAGTTTGAGGAGTTTAAAGGTAGTACGTAGAGGTTTGATCCCTGGGCTCTGAAATAAACATGCATGTGTTTCTGTTTTACAATATTTGACTTGTTAACAGTTGGTGGCGGTAATGTACAGTAGAAGGCAGCAGGGCCACTCCATGAAAAGTCACCGGACCTCCTCAGAATCAGCTGATTTTTATGTACAGCTTTAACATATTTATTGAAGTCATGTAAAGTTTTACCTTCACAGGGGTGGGTTGAGATTTTGGGCTTTTTAATTTGCATGATTTTTTCCCCAGCATCGCTGAGGAACTTCAGAAGTATAGGAGATAGACACATGAAATGTTCAGGGAGCTGTGGCTCAGGTGGTAGAGCGGGTTGTCCACTGATTGCAAGGTTGGCGGTTCGATCCCCGGCCCCTCCACATGCCGAAGTGCCCCTTGGGCAAGACACTGAACCCCAAATTGTAAAGCGCTTTGGACACCACTAAGGTAGAGGAAAGTGCTATATAAGTGCAGACCATCTACCATGAAAAACAGGTTTGAGCTCTATTAGAAAAATAAAACCAAATCAGTTTCAGATCTATTCCTGGTGCCACAATCTTTTCTTTGTTTAGTGGGATATTTTTCTACGACCAAGAATTTAAGTGTCACTTTCATGCAAATTCTCACAGTTTGAACTGACATAGAGTCATAGAAACAAGCATTAGTACCTGTAGCAACCAATAATGTAATAAGTCATTAGGTTAACCGCCTAGCATTAAAAAAGTCCTTTGAAAATGTAATAACTGCAGCTGATAATATAATAATACATCAATAGGACTGCATTTCTTGGCGATAAAAGATTTTGTGCAGTTTGCTCATCAAAAATAGGTCTACTGGATGGTATAGTGGTCATGTTCATTCATCAAGGAAACGTCCCATGTAGATCTCACACTCCTTAATTATGGTTCTAAGAGCCAATCTGAGAATTATTCGTTGTACAGAATCTTTATTTAGAATATTGTTTACGTGCTTAGTTTTGTAAATTCATCATTTCATGTCAGTGTCTCTATTTGATGTTGCATTGTCAAACATTTCTTAAGGAAAAACGATTCAGTCCTCACTTCAAACTGTGTTTAAATAACTGGACTGGCTCTATAATGGCACTGAACTCTAATATACAACATAGAACATGAACACTCATTTATTAATGTAAAAAAAAGCTGGAGTATTATGTACGTTATTGGCTTTTTTGCATTTAAAATGGCTAAAATTATTATGGTATTGGCTGCTATGGTACCCCTTAGATGTGTTTCTGGTTCCTGATAATTCACTGGAGAAAACTTTAAGAAGTGATTTTGGGTAAACTTTCAAGAGTCACTTCTTCATGTGTGGTAGGCGGTTGGTCAAAACAAGACATAGTGTCTGAAAGGTGTCGGTTTTTATACCAGCGTCAAAACAGTTGTCTAAAGCAGTCATAGTTTTACTCTCACATGTGTATCTTGTGTCTGTGAAATGGACAGAGGTCACATGTTTTAGATAATAGTTTGGACAAATCACTTTAATGGAGCACGTCTGGAAAATTCACTGTGTTCGGTTCTTGTTTTGGTTGTTTGTACTGTCGACCTGTTCCCAGCGTCAGACTGTGAACAGCGATGATGTGTGACCTTCGTATCCGACACTTTCGGCCAGGAAAAACTGTGCAGGAATTATGGGTTTAATTCCTTGAGAAGGTTTGAATCTCAACTGTTGTCAGCATAAGCCTGTAGTTTTTCCGTATTCAACACAGAAGAAATCGCGGCCAGAAGATGAGCCTGGCATCCAAATGTTGGCAAAACTGAAGCCTTTCAGATGCTTTGACTTGTTCTGGCCGTCTGTTTTCCCACGTGGTGATGTGATCTTTGAAGGTTTCCCCAAAATGCACTTCTTGAAGTTTTCAGGAAACAGAAACACACCCAGGCTACCAATGCTGGTTCCTGTTAATATATATTTATATAGCTCAAAAACGTTCATCATGTCTTCTTACTAATGTGGTGTTTTAGGTTCTTTCTTCAGACATATGGTGTAAGGAAAGATGTTGATTTTTTACCTGACAGTTTCGGCGACGAGCTCTCGCCTTCTTCAGAGCACCTCGTGAGACGCTCTGAAAATCAGCATCTTTACTTACACCATATGTCTGAAGAAAGAACCTAAAACACCTATATTTATATATTTTTTTTTTTTTGGGGGGGGAGTTTTGAAGTTTAATTGATAGACAGAGTGAAAGGGGGTAGAGAGGAGAGAGCCACGCAGCAAAGGGTCATGAGTCAGACTTGAACTCACGACCGCTGATGGCGACTTGCACCCATGTGGGTGACGCCTCAACTCAACAAGCTATACGACAGCTTTGGTTCCTATTGATCTATGACAGTGACATTAAACTGGGTTGGTTTTGCGATTGAAATTCTGACGCATCCCATGATACTGGTGCTCAAAGATGGTTATCGATTAAAGTACACCAGAGAGGAGAGATTTTGGCTTTAGATTGTGGAACCTGGAGTGGATGTAAAAAGTTATGAGGCTCAAAAATGCCTGGAAAAAAATCATGCAAATTAAAAAAAAAAACATTTTAACCCACCGCTATTTACCTCCAGGGCCTGTAACTCTGAAAACATTCAGAGTATGAAGGCAAAACTTTGCATGACTTCAATATGCACATCTTGGCAAATGTACAATGTCTATGCTGTTAAAAACTTACATAGTATTCTGCAGCTGTTAATTATTTCATGTCTCTTTTGCACAGTTAGTAAATTACACATAAACACAGGACAGTACTGCGCTGTCCACTGTATGTGTGCTTCGTACCCTCCCATGCTTTTGTTGCAGGTGTGAGTTATAGAGAGAGAGAGTGCGGGAGTAAAAGCATAAATATGTCCAGTTAATTTAAGCAAACCATTCGCACTCTGCAGTCTGACGTTCCTGTTGACAGAGAGGAATGTAACACTGAGTGCTCACGGTAACCACAGAGAGACGCCATGTATCTGGTGCACATTAAAAATACGTCGCTGGAAAAGGCTGTGTACGAGAGGTGGCGGCTCTTTCTTTGATTTGCATGACGATGCCCTGCTCGGAGAGGATCCTGTCGGTGCCCACATAGATGGAAGTAGTCGACGCATGATGGAGTCGCTCCACGCCAACTCACCCAGGGCCTCCCAGTTGAGGTCTTGGATTTTCTTGAATTAAATCAGGCAAAAACTTCTACCTAAACCATGGAACCTTGGAAAACCCCACAGCTCTATTCTGAATACTTTTTGAATTTTTTAAAATCGGCCCTCAGTGTTAAATTTGAGAACTTGAAGCATCTTTAAAGCTTCACCAGTTGATTATTTTTCACAGGATTTGGCGGATTTTTTTTTTTTACTTAATATCCAGAAACCTCAAGAAAAAGTTGGAGCTTGTAATCATGTCATGTCAGCTTATGCTGATTCTTATTTTACAAAGTGGATAACGGGACACAGAACAGAGGATTAGATCTTGGTGGTGATCCGGATCACCATCTGGATCCTGGAAGTTTTTGCAGGATTCTTTATCATTGGGAGATAGGGCAATGTGCATGTAACTCCACAAAACATGTCCAGGCTGCTTGGAAAAAAATACAGGATAAGTTCCCGCTAATTTCTACAACATGTCAAAATCTGATCTGGGCTAAATCCTGGATACCACGATCCAGAACAGGAAAAACTAGAGGGCCTGTGGAATGGTCATCACTGTAAGGTAACACATGAAGATCCAGACATGCAGCCAACACCAACATGTAGCTGAGACTCTGCTGAATCAGGAGGATGCCAACAGATCTGTTGTATAACCCATTTAATCCCACCGGTCACAATAGGGACCGTTAAAAAAAAGTTTCATTTCTAAGGCTATAAAAATGTTACTGAATGATCTGTCAATGCATTTCCAGCAAATATTAAAATAAGAAAGGGTGTCAGTGAAATATGTGTAGTGTCACATGTTTGCTGTAAATTGTCACATGACCAGAGCTGTTTACTTCGTGCTTGTGCAAAGAGAAGAGGATGGCAGCAACAAAGCTCCCAAAGAAAAGGCTAGTCAAGTATGTTAACATAAAGATAGGACATAGATTTCTGATACACATCATGTTTAAGGTGTCTAGTGTTGATGTATGCGTTTGCAATTACTCAGCTTTGTTCAATGTGGTCATAGAACTCCCAAACATGTCACCGGCAACAATAGTGACCGGTGGGATAACCCATTGTATCTACATACTAAGACACATAGTTTAACTGTTCTACCTAACTTTCAATCAACAGCTATGGAGCTGGATCCAGAAGAAACCACCATTACCCAAAAAGTGATTTTGGTGAATAACTATTGAACTAATGATGATATCAATGTGAATCCAGATGCTAAGGGTTTGTTTTCTGGGTCAAGGAGTCTAATAATGTAGATAAAACAATCCTGGGACGATTATTTCTGGGTGTAAATCCCAATATGGGGTGAAATGAGCTGCTTGGTGGAGGTCTGCGCTCTCCGAGTGCTTTTCTAGTTTAGAGATTTTATGAAAGTGACACGTTTCATAGTTTTCAATGGCTTTTTTATTACATTTGCTGACTTTAATTGTCAGGTAAACATTTGTATTATGTTGATTTCAAGGCTTTATATGTCTGTATGGTACCTGTTGAGATAGTTTGTCATTAGTACAGGAAATAAACAGTTCTGTTTTTAAAACAAAGGAATCTGCATCAGCTATTTTTTTTTTCAAGAAAATCCATGACCTCTGCTGGGAGGACTTAGGTGAGCTGGTGTGGGATGACTCTTTGATACTATACAGACAATGAAGGTACGTAGCAAGCAGGGGAAACATGTCCTGAGCTGCCTCTAATAAAAGTCTGGGAACACAAGGGAAGAGCAGGCGCACTGGGATGTTTTTCAGGCCACAGGAAGTATTTTTTCAGACATGAAGAACGTCTGATTTTAACAAACATGACAGAACCCAGTCGGTACACGTGATTGATTCTGAACTCAGAGTGGAACTGGATTATTATCAAGCTCAGGGCTGCGAGTCTTGGGTCCCATCCAGATCAATAGTGGCTGGAATGTGCCTGCGAGAGCTTCGCCTCCAGACCAAATAAGGACAGGAGCAGCAAGACCCGTCAACCAGAGCAGGAGGAGGCCAGACAGACTCCGAGCTGCCCGGGGATGAGAGGCGTTGAGGAGGGACGGGGGGGTGGTTTCTGTCAGAGGGTGCTTTACATCTTAATGTCCATGTAGGTGAGCAGAGACTGTGACTTGAAACTGGCTGTGAGGAACGAGCTGGAAGTGACCCAAACATTAGATTCTAGAGGGGAGAAGTGGTTAAAGAAATGCCGGACAGAGGGAGGTGAGCAAGTGCTGGAGGTGCAGACTGAGTCAGCTCCCAAAATCTGACCAATTACCTCACCGGTGGGCGTGGCCTGTCCGCTCTCCTCCTCCCCCCCCCGGCCCCCCTCGCGTGGTTCAAAGTCTCCATCACTTTGATACTCCTCTGCTCTTTAACTGTGATCCCGGCAGCGTGCGGTTTGCCGTGCTGTCAGAGCAGCGGGGGGGAGACATTAAAGGGCCATGTCACTTAATGTGGTGCTGGACGGGCCGGCCCCCTGGGGGTTCCGCCTGACAGGAGGGAAGGATTTCAACCAGCCGCTGACCATCTCCAGGGTGAGTGAGCGAGATGATTATAAGGGCAGGAGAAACTTCCTCAAAATAAAACCTTTGGACTAGCTTTTATTCAGCTTCTTCTCAAGTTGTTTGGGCTGTTATTTTACAGTGATCTGTCGATAGTTCTACTGTTTAAGTGTAAATCCGATAAATGTGTGTTTGTCTCTCTTCTGGGGGTCCACTCCAGAGGAATCCCTGTTTGCTTTAGTGTCAACACTGTGTTTCCAGGAGGCTTCACTCCAGAAACATTCTGGTGTGGTATGGAGCCGCCTGCACCTGTGCCACAGTAAATGCAAGAGGCTTAGATACAAATAGCAGCTTACATTGTACCCTGACATGCACACACACACACACACACACACACACACACACACACACGTCTGAGAGGATTTCAGATGGAAGAATTTAGCAGCTCGGAAAATATTCACCAAAAATGCACATTCATTCTGCAGCGTGCAACTAAAACCTGATGAGAAGCATGAAATGTGGCCAAAGAGAGAAAAAGGGGAAATGTGGAATCCTCCAGTGGGCAGCGTTCTTCAGGCAAACATGCATGGACCTCCACGCTTTATGGGATGTCCACGCTGGCAGCTGAGTCAACAGGGAGAAGAATAGGTTCTGTCGTTGATTGGAGCGACGAGCACGGCGTTGTGATGTGTCTATTATAACAGTGCAGCTGTTGAGGAGACGGTAAACCTCGACTCTGGCTCGACTTACAGCGTCACAGGCATGGGCTTGGAGATGAGCGTGTACGGTTTAGATTATGAGCACTTTGAACAGAACAAATGACCGAAGAAGGTTAAAAGGAAAAGGGGCAAACTGTGTGGAAGTTATATTTATCATCATTTGGAATGAAAGCGATAATTTCCTGCATCAAATAGGGTGTTTCCTGTTGATATGAAGAGCAACCAAACAACCGAGGACAAGAATAAAAATGGCGACCTCGAGGGACAGCTCAGTCCAGATTTTGAGAAATAGCCTTGCTGATTAGTGGAGGTTTTTTTTTCAGACGAGGTGTAGTCAGACAATTCTACACAGCGCTAGAGAACAGTCTGACAGTGTACTGAGCTGCTTATTGAGCTTCAGAAGTGCAGGTTTTCTGACTTTTGCCAGTCTTGGGAAGAGTTAGACTTTGGTGGTGTCTCAAGCCTCTTATTTCTCATCCAAGTTAAAAAATACATATTTCCCAAAATGTCACGAAACACTTGTCGATGCACCACACTGTGTTAAATGCATCAATGCCAGAGGAACACACTGGGCCGGCTTGCCCATTAGGCAATATAGGCAAACGCTAAGGGCGTCGTGGCCTCCAGGGGGCGCCACAAAATCGGGAAAAATTTCACCTTCAATATAATTATTAAAACTAGTTATTACTATTAACTCTTAAAATGGAGAAGCTGACATTGATTCAGATGTAAAGCAATGCCCAATTAATATTACTACAAAACAATGCTAGTCGATTTCTTTTGTAAGTGTATGTAAATCGCCGATAGACGGGGGGGCACCATATAAAAGCTGGCTTGGGGCACCACACTGGGGCGGGAACTCAACGTTGCTCAACGTCAGCATGCTATTGGCTGAATCCAACAGTTCGGGGCGGTGCTCAACACTGCTCATTGGCATGCTATTGGCTAAATCTAACATTTGACTCCACCCATGGGGACATTGCCTGCATGTGAAAACAAGCGCCGTCTTATGCTCCTAGCATAGTCACAAACCTGTATTTGGCCCTGTGTGTGGTTCCACTCTGAATTGCATTAGATACACATGTTCCTGAAGGGTGAGGGTTAGACTGTCACCAAACTGTTGCAAAATGAAGTAAATCTGAACAGTGCGCTCCACCCCGAACCACACACTGCAGTCAGGGGCTTCTCCACTGGGCAGGGCCGGCTCTGGGAACACAAGAAAACACTAAGGAAACACAGAAGCATCATAAAGATTCAACTTTGTCACCACAGCAGCTTTTTTCATGCCTTTTCCCCTCTCTCCTTATGAAAACACACTGTTATAACATACAGTCAGTCTGCAGCGTCGTCCTTTTACTTTTCCTGGTTGTGCAAAGGAACTTTTTGCAGCAGTACAGCCATAAACACTCTGAATAAGACCAGCAGCGTCTCCATCAGCGCTCAGACTCATTTGTGGGCTGAATCCCCAGAGTCACACAGGGTCAGATGAGAGGAGTTCAGTAATCCTGCTCTGCTGTGCATCTATATTTAGGGAAAGACCTCACAAACTACTGACTAAAAGTTACACAGTTAGGCCGCTAACTCTGTCCAATAACCTCCCAGCTGTTGTGTTAGTGGACACTGCGAGGCCGATATGAGAAGGGTGATGAGAGAAGACTGGGATGGAGGAGAGCGGAGAGGGAAAACCATATGTGAGCAGTAACAGAAGAACAAGTAACGTCTTACAATGCAAAGATGAGATATATTAAAGAAAGGACTTGGGGAAGCTCTAATATACCAGATAACATTGTTGCTTCAAGCTTCATTGAGGCACAAGTTGAAACCAGAGTCTCCCTTCACTGCCATTTTTGGTCAGGAACATCTTCCTCTGGGTGAGCTGCTGGTGTTCCCAGCTGGTCGCTGAAAGTAAACAAGAGTGATAATCATCTTTTTTCTTCAGCAGGCCGCAGCCTTAAAGAGGTACGCTGTAAAAACATACAGTATTCTCTTTATGAGCGGTACTAAAACGAAAATGAAAACAGCTGCACGACGTATTACGCGTCCCTGCAGGAGCTCTGTCAGGTTGAGAAAATAACTCCTGTCATGCCGTCATCCTCGCTTAGGCTTTGAGATTGCAAATTTATACATGGAAATTTATGTTGCAAACTTGAAGCGTCACATTTAATATACACACGCATGATACTGCATCAACTTTAATGTTTTATGATCTCGTCCAAGTTTTTTCACATCAATTTTGGAAGCACACAACAAGCTGTAACCACAACCATGTATGGATATTATTGCTTAGGATTTCCCACCAGGTTTATTGGCTTTCTAGAGCTGCTTCTGCGAACTCTAAAACGTCTCTGCTGCTGGCTGCAAGAGTGAACACAACAGTCTTCATGCACTCCCAGCATCTGAGGAGCTGAAGATCTAGTAGATTAATTTTATTACTGATGGCAATGTCCTTTCAACAACAGGAAAATAATAATAATAGCTTTATTGATATAGCACCTTTAAGAACAGCGTTCACGAGGTGCTTTGACAGTCAAAACGTGAGACAATAAAGCAAGACGTAAGACATAAGGAGACAAGGCAGAGCAGTCAATAAAGATGAGAAGTTAAATGAAAAATTAGCTAGATTGGGATGCATATCAAACAAAAGAACAAGGCAGTTTAAAAACTGAAGAGCTAAAGAATCAAAGACGATATCACAACAGAGGATGAGGCAACTAAAATTAAAAATAAAGCAAGAGCGAACATATAAAATAAACAGATAAATAGCACATAAATACAGAATAGAGCACTACAACTAATTGAGGCTAAAAATAAACTTCACATAAACGCAAGTCTAAGTGGGTTTTAAGAAGAGATTTAAAAGAAGTTACTGAAAAGTTCTTAGCGTTAGCTTGCCGCGCAGCTAATTTGGTTAACGCTACTGTTAGCTTGAGGGACGATCAGAGGGTCGTGGGAATTTTAAGACTGATTGGGCGGCTGTGGCTCAGGTGGGAGAGTGGGTTGTCCACTGATCGCATTGTTGGCGGTTCGATCCCCGGCCCCTCCGCATGCCGAAGTGTCCTTGGGCAATACACTGAACCCCAAGTTGCTCCCAATGGTAGATTAGCGCCTTGCATGGCAGCTCTGTCGCCATTGGAGTGTGAATGTGTGTGTGAATGGGTGAATGCGAAACACATCGTAAAGAACTTTGGATACCACTAAGGTAGAGAAAAGCGCTATATAATTGCAGACCATTTATCATTTACCATTTGATTTGAAACCAGTAAACGAGGACTGGGTGGGTCATTGTATGTTGCCTGTTGTACCCCAGTGAAACTTCTCTCCTGCTCTCTGTGCTCAAGTACAGTATACTGCATTTAATACAGCCGAATTATCAACGAAGCTGTTCTCATTTACGTACTTTTCCATTTCTGCTGTCAGACAATTGAACGAGCATGAGCAGTGGCTGAAACCCATTAAGACTACATGTCAACCAGCATCCACTTCAGAGTCATTTGCACCAAACCATATTCAGTTATAGTGAAATGAACCATCTTTGCAGTATTTTGAGCTACAAAAAGTGGAAGACACATTCTGGGGATATGAGACTGTCATTAATTTGTTGAAAGAGGGTAAAATATGGGAGTTTTACATTGGCATTTCTCTCAAACATCCCAAAAGAAGTCTATTTATGCTATTTAGCAGGTAAATGTTTCAGTATTTGTTTGCCATTTGTTCAGGTAAAGTGTCCTGGGGGCCTTTTTGCTTCCTTCTGTGAAATAAGAGTGACGGTAGTGAACCAATAGTGAGTCCAGTGAGCAGGTGAAGTCAATAAATCGAAAGCAATAAGCTCAGAGATGTTAAAAATAGTGATTTGATCTATTGTAAATCTAAAGAATATCAATGAGTGGAGCTGAAAAACTAACTGGAGCGTTGCTTAAGTGACAAAAGGGTCACATCTGCAAACGTTGCGGAAGTGCCAGATGTATTTCCCTTTACTGTACTTCAGCTGAATTGCCATTTTTAAAACACTTATCCTTTCTTACATTGGATATCAAAGACAGACAAGGGAAGTCAGCCAGAGAGAAACCAGACAGAATGAAAGAAAACACGGAGAGGTGCTTGTAATTTAAACAGAGACGAGCGCTCGACATGACGGCCGAGCTGTGTGGAAACTAAAGGATCCAGTAAAAAGCAGTGATGTGCACGGATTCAGCTCGCAAACATCAGAGCAGTAAAACACACAGTCGGACAGAAGCGCTCCAACAAATGCTGCGCTGTAAATTACTGCTCCCTTTCTGACAGCATGAGACATCCCCTCAGCGATTCCATCCTCTGTTATTTATAGGCAGATGACCTCATTTTTGCTTTCAGCGTAACATCCCAGTGTAGCTCCGCTTCCTGGGTCTAGAAACACAATCTGACCGAGCAGAGGTCGCGCCCCGTGTTTGAAGCTGCCTCCCGAGATGTTCTGTGACTCACCTCTGTCACATCATGGCCGACGGAATACATGTTCCATCTGGATGCTGTCACTTAGTAGGAAGCGGCGCATGTTTATGTCATCTCCATGGCGAGAGACGTGCAGTTTACATGCCTGCATACCAGCCGGGGCAATGCATTCTGTGACGGGGATCCTCCTGCTGCGTCTCAGAGGGCAGAGCAAGTGCATGTTCTGTAGAAATGGTAGATTCAGGTCACGAGACTGAACGGTTGGGCGTCTTAGTCGAGTTTGTGTTTTGAGAATTTAAGCCAGGTGAGACTCAGAGAAAAGAAAAATCGCATAAAGCTGTGATCCCAGCTGGGGGGAACATACAAGGAGCCAAACCGCTGAGCTCTGTATTAGGAGATGAAGTGCCAGTGATGGAGAGCAGACTTCTCAGCACCATCTGTACATACCGGACTGTTGGGAGGGATTTAAGGAGGGGCAGAATGCAAAAGGCAGACTTTTATGTTGACTGGCCGGATTTATTCTGATGTCAAATAAAAAACGTATTCTATGTTCACACAATGATAAACTTTACTTAAAATTCATCCATCTTTAATTTGCTTAAGACACTCGTTTCAAGATAGAGAGAAGATTATCCAAGTTTCAGTGTAATCAGTGTAACGAAATGACAGTTATTCTCTCATATACACCGATCAGCTACAACATCACTGACAGGTGAAGTGAACAACACTGATCATATTGGTACTATGTGATGTTCTGATGGAAAACCTTGGATTTTGACATCCATGTTGATCAGACTTAGACACCCAAACAAACATTGTCCCACAACAAACACACTCCCTCATGCTAATGGAAATCCCAAATGTCACTGGCCTACCCCTGCAGGAAAATGCACCCCACCACATGGAAACAACATCAAACAACCAGGAACATGTTGAGGAACATGACAGTGGTCCAACATGTTGATTTGACCTCCAAACTTCCTACACCCCATTGTGATCAAGCATCAACAGGATGCAGTGGAACAAGTTGGATTGACAGAGGCCCCACTGCACAAGCCAGAGCACCCAAAGGATCCAGTCCAGTGCCCTGGTGCTGGTTCCAGACCCCATAGGACACCCTGAGAGGTCCTCTTGTCCATGTCCAATGGTTCAGAGCATTTTTGACCACATAAGCGGGACCAACACAATATTAGACAGGTGGTTATGATGTTATGCCTGATCGGTGTATGTTCTTGCCTTGCTCTAAGTTTAGCCCTTCATCTCTGGGCTAGTTTTTGACATTTCCACCTGAACAAACATCCACAAATTTAGTCAGTGACAGCTGCAGAACTGCAAACTTAACCTTAGACTCTGTAGACGACAGACACATTTGAAACACGATAGGTTTTCTTATACTAATCAGCAATTTTCCTGTGCAATCTTAGAGTGAGATTTGAAAAACTTTTACTTTGGCCTAATTAAAATTAAGAATTCATTTGAGTTAAATACAAATGCTGACAGTCATTGATGGGATGTCTACAAGTAAAACAGCCTCTGCTTGTGACTGAAACTGAAAATAAATCACAGTCATCCATTACAGAAATATCATTTCATCATTTTGTGAAGTGATATAACAGTGGGGGAAGGTAAACAAAGATGAGTGCTGCTGAAATCAAAGTTCATTATAAAGATGGGAGACAAATTAGCCAAAGAATCAAAAACTAGTGTCTTAGTAAGACGTTTAACCATCGTAAGCCTCAAAAACATAAAAGACATTCCTTCATTTGGTGTTTAGTTATGAGAACTTTAAAACCAGTTGTTCGACCATGTTGACAGCCAGCAACTGCAACCTGTTATTACATATGACGCTGTCCTCATCTGCTGTCCTTTATTTCCCTTCTTCACGCCTTCGTCTGCTCTCCGTCCAGATCACTCCCGGCAGTAAGGCGGCCCTCGCCAACTTGTGCGCCGGCGACGTCATCCTGGCCATCGAGGGAGTCCCGGCCACAGACATGCTGCACTGTGAGGCCCAGAACAAGATCAAGGAATTCACCAGGCAGCTGTGCCTCACTGTTGAAAGGTGCAGAAACACCTGCAACCCGCAAAACACCTGCACTTTATCATGAAATTCAACACATTCGTCTTTGGATAATTGCCATGTTTGCTTCTGTGTTCGTTTTTGCGTCAGACTTACTTTAGTAAAGGTAAATTAAACGTTTATTACAGCCTCATTACAAGAGTTGGTCCAAAATCTATAATCCACACAGACACAGTCGTGCTTCCCAACCCTTTAAGCTTTCGACCCCTTAAAACTGAGCAATGGCTAGTCATGAGAAGTCTTTATTGGTTTTATGTCTACAGGCTGTGACTGGACAGTAGATTAAAAGGATCTGCAATATTATCCAGTAAATCCCAAGAAAGTGACAGCAGAAGAAGTTGTGAAGACATGTCAGGCACTTGGCGTTCCAGGGTAAAAGGCCAACATGAGTTTAAACTGAAATTCTAACCTCAGTTTTGATGATTTATGGGTTGGGATTATGGACACCGTATACACACCGACTCAGAAAGAGGCATTTAACAGTCTTTGCGGTGACCTTCTGACCAGGATCTGCCTTTGATTCCTAGGAGTGAATCCAGACTGTGGACGCCACGTGTGGTGGAGGACGGTCGAGCTCACCCATATAAAATGAACCTGGAGGCGGAACAGCAGGTTTCTATGAGGAGCAGATTAATGTTTTTTTTATTTTGGAAGCCATTTAGCTTCTCATCATTTTATCTCTTTATCGTCCCCTCGCAGGAGTATAGACCGATTGGCACCGCTCACAACCGAAAGGCTCAGCCGTTCGTCGCAGCGGCCAACATTGATGACAAGCGGCAGGTGGTCAGCACGTCCTACAACACTCCCATCGGCCTCTACTCCTCGGGCAATATCCAGGATGCCATGGAGGGCCAGATGCGAGGCCTCGTCCCACACAAGCCTGACAGGTGATCACGGCGGCTAATCATAGCATCTAGTTTCTTTAAAAGCCCTGAAACTGACCGCTAGAAACACAACGGCAGGGATAGATAGCGTTAGTTGTTGTGGCTGTCCTTCTGTTGGTGTGTTCAGTAGGTTTCTTAAAGGCTCAGACAGCCCTATAACCTATAGAGTCATTCCACGCCAACTCACCTAGGGCCTCCCAGTTGAGGACATGGATTTTCTTGAGCTAAATCAAACCCCACAGCTCTACTCCAAATAGTTTCTGGGTTATGAAATTTTGAAAATCGGCCGTCTGTGTTAAATTTGTCATCAAAACAAAAATTCATATCTCCACTAATATTCACTCAGTTCCAACCAAACCTTTGCTGTGGATAGAAACAACTTAGTTCTGCCTTATATAAATGCCATTTACATCAAACACTGACTGCCACAGGTCTTCCTAAGATTGGCTTTGGAGCTGAAAATCCACTTTTTTTTAGCACATTTGAACAACATTTCTTTTCAGGAAAGGTTGTTTTGATTTCTTTGAACATATATTAAAAAAATTAAAGATGCTGTATTACTACTTCAATATTTAAACACTTTAAGAAAATTACACATTTTTAGTAGTTTCCAGTGGCTATAAAATCACATTTGGTGGCTTTAACTGCTTTAACTTTAACTATGTCTGGATGGTACCTGTTGAGCTATTTTGTCACTGCTGTGGAATGACTCTATATTATTGCACTGAAATGACTGAGGTGCCATCTTGCGATACAGAAGCCAAGTGTCTCAATGCATTTGTGCTCACTGGAGCATAAATCGTTGCCACTGGTGTTTTCCATGATTTCTTATCAGCTGTTTAAAACTTTTCACTGCTAAACTCAACTGTCAGCTGAACTAACTCATCTCCTAAGGATGTAAGTAGTTGGTTTCATATGCAATGTCTAATTTTGACCTTTATGCCACGATGGTTGGTGTTAAATTCCATCCCCACACTTGTACTCACCACAGCCTCACAGATTGTCTTTGCACTGACTGTAAAACAAGAACAAACTCTTTAAACTTAGAAAACGTAGGACCAAACAGTTGGTTCAACGTAATATTTTACAGATATTCGACTTGTTTTCTCAAGTTCATTTAACTTCCTTCGGCTAGTTTAACAAGTTCACATCTATTGAATCAGTTACCGCTTTGCTATACATGAGTCAAATCTCTCAAAAATCCAAGCTGAGTTTAAAATATCTTATGAAAGAACTCATTAGCTGACTGTTTCAGCGTTGAATTGCCTCTCCTGTGGCGCCACCTGTAGGCCAAACTCTACATTTTCATCCAAAACGTCCATTTTCCCTCAGTCTAAGTTGTGTTTTTGTGCTCTGTTGTTCTCTATACTGTAGTCCACCTGCTATAAATCTTTTTGCCAGTCAGTCAGTCAGTCTCTGTTGTTCTCTATACTGTAGTCCACCTGCTATAAATCTTTTTGCCAGTCAGTCAGTCAGTCAGTTAGATGTACTACGTCATAGCCTGCAGCCTTGCCATGTGCTCATATGGATTTCATTAGGCTATCTGATATCTAGTGTGTCACTCTGAGAGTATGCTTTCCGAGCAGACAGGGAAGAATATCTTAGTGGCCCTCAGCTTGCAGCAGTCCCAGATTGATTTACATCTTTACACTGCAATGCATTCACAACCATTTAAAAACACTGTTCCTACACTGAAAAGGTCATGTTGTATAATTAGCATGTTGTAAATCACAGCTAAAGTTGGCTATTAATCCGTGTCCTTTCCTGTATACAAGCTATTTTGTCATCTTACATTTCGTCACACAGCAGGCTGCATAATTTGCACCCAGTAGCCCATATCAGTCCCGTATCACAATTAGGCGAATGTGCATCTGTGTTTGTGTCTGAATGCTCAGTCCCAGGACTCTGACCAGCATCGAGGATTCTGCCGTCTACCGGATGCTGCAGAAAGACCAGGAGGAGCCCCAGGAGCCTCGGCAGTCTGGTTCCTTTAAAGCCCTGCAGGACTTCATTGACAGCGATGGTGAGCTCGACTCCTTTCCCACAAAAAGCACCTCACCGTCCGTCCGTCCGTCCGTCCGTCCATCCATCTGTCATCCATCCATCCATCTGTTCATCATCCATCATCCATCCATCCATCCATTCATGACCTATCTATCTATCTATCTATCTATCTATCTGTCTGTCTGTCTGTCTGTCTGTCTGTCCGTCTGTCCGTCCGTCATCCATCCATCTGTTCATCATCCATCATCCATCCATCCATCCATTCATGACCTATCTATCTATCTATCTATCTATCTATCTATCTATCTATCTATCTATCTATCTATCTATCTATCTATCTATCTATCTATCTATCTATCTATCTATCTATCTATCTATCTATCTGTCTGTCTATTTATCTATCTGTCTGTCTGTCTGTCTGTCTGTCTGTCTGTCTGTCATCCATCTATCCATTCATCCATCCATCCATCCATCCAAACCTTCACCCTATAATGGAACATAACTTTAATACTACAGCACTTGAAAAATAAGGGAAGCACATTAGAGTACGTCTCATTGACGAAATTTGTGTAACATGTTGAGACAAAACACTTCTCTGTGTTTAATTCATTAGTGGAACAGAGAGATGTGTCCTGACGGAGCTGAAGTTCCGCCATTTAGGCTTCAAGAGGCGACGCTTCTGTTCGCTCAAGTGTTTTGTTTTTATTTACATGCTCAGAACAAAGAGGGTTGCTGAGTGTTTTTCTCTCTCCCACGTGGGCAGGCACTCGTCCCATTGTGACTCGGACGGTAAAAGCACCGACGACCAAGCCGACTGCGCCAACAGGAAACCTGCAGAAGCTGCCCGTCTGCGACAAGTGTGGGAATGGGATCGTGTGAGTAAAAATAGAGCGAATCATCCGTGACTCACATGGAGACCCTGCATGCATCGATACAGACAATTAAGTTCAGAACACGACAGAAAAAAAAAGCACAGTTGACTACAGCAACAGAAAAAACCTACAGCTTGTAGAGAGATAAATAGACAATATTCAAACATTTCAATACAGGCTTCACATTTTTGACCAAGATTGCCCTATATCATAGGTGTTATTTGATTACATTTTAGGTTGAATATTAAAAATGGAAGACATTATTTTGTAATGTTGTTTAATCAGTTACAGCATCAAAGGCTCTTATGCAAATACATCACCGTGGGGCAGTGGTGGCCTAGTGGCTTGTCAAGCAAACTTGTCGGTGGTGGGTCGCCAGTTTGAGCCCCCAGATTGGCAAGAGGTTGAGGTGGGAAAGTGAGAGCAACCGCTTGTCCCAGTCGCCACCACTGTGGGCCCTTGAGCGAGGCCCTTAACCCCTGACTGCTCCCTTGGCGCTGCACCGCGGCAGCCCACTGCTCCTAGTGTGTATAGTTAACTATGAATAGGATGGGTCAAGTGCAGAGAAGGAATTTCCCCAAGGGGATCAATAAAAGTTAGATTATTACATTATTATTATTCATCGAGTAACATTTCCTTGATGATTAGCTTTTAAATTTAAACTGAAACAAACAAGAAATACGATGTGACTTCACTTAAAAGTCACTTTAAAAAATCCCCAAACACGTATTTTTAAACTCACATCTCTCCTTTCTACAAGTAGCTGAAGTTAACATGTTGTATATGAATAGATGTTTACATTTTTGTGCATCATCGGTGAAAAATCTGCGTTTTTATAGACGTTTTTTGATTGTAGCATTTTTTTGTTTATGTTGTTCTGGTGCCTTCACTTGGTTTTTGTTTGTTTGTTTGTCGTAAAATGAAATGATACAGGTTTAGTGTATGAATATTCTATAATTCTGTATTCTTTTTTTCTCATACTGGGGAGGGAATATTAACATTTAGCATATAAATAGTCAGTTTAATCTAATTAAATATTGTTAAATTGCTGCCAAAAAGTACAATAAATATTCAGAGTATTCAGAGCACATACACCAAAGCTGTAAATCCATGAAGAACTAACACGGTATAAACAATGTAATTTTCTCTTTCCTCTCGACATCTCTGTTGTGGATGCTGCAGCGGGACAGTGGTGAAGGCTCGGGACAAATACCGTCACCCCGGCTGCTTTGTGTGCTCCGACTGTGACGTCAACCTGAAACAGAAGGGCTATTTCTTTGTGGAGGGGCAGCTGTACTGTGAGGCTCACGCTCGCGCCAGGATGAGACCACCGGAGGGACACGACCTCATCACAACATTTCCCTCTGCGTAGATTCCCCTCATAACAAGACACACACACACACACACACACACTTTGGCTCTTGCGTCCTACAGCTGCGTTTTATGTGTTCATCTGCACTTTGATGTTGTCTGTGTGCAACAATATTTCAGTAAGAATACACTTTTCTTTCTCTGAGCTTACCAGCGTGTTTTTTTTAACCTGTAAATCCCTTTTCACAGGTGATTATTGGACAGCCTGGTTGTTCAAAGAGCCCAACAGTAGTGACAAAGAAACACTGAGACTGGCCACAGTTTGATGTCTTTCTAATAAAGACCTGTTTTAATTCTGTGAGAACATTTGTGGAGTCAAGTATTAGCAGAAAACAGCCCCTACAGTGCTGTGAAAAAGTATAACTTCTATTTTTGCAAGTTTTGTCACACTTAAATGTTTCAGATCATTAACCTATTTTTAACATAAGACAAAGATGACCCAAGAAAGCACAAAATGCAGTTTTTAAATGGTGATTTCATTTACTGAAGGAAAAATGCTGGTCAGTCCGTCTTGCCATATGCGAAAAAGTAATTGCCCCCTTAGCTGCCAATCTACTAAATGGCCAAATGACGAAATTCATTTCTCAGTTGGGTTCAGTTTCACCATCCACTCTCACATATGATCACTGCCAGGCTTGTTGAATCCAAACATCACTTAAATAGAACCTGTCTGGTGTTGTGAAGTAGCTAAAGGGTCTCAAAAAGCAGCACATGATGCCACGTTCTAAAGAGATACAAGAGCAGATGAGGAACAAAGTCATTGACATTCATCAGTCTGGAGGGTTACCAAGCCATTGCTGAGGCTCTGGGACTCCAGAAAACCACAGTGAGAGACTTTATCCACAAATGGAGGAACATGGAACAGTGGTGGACCTTCCCAGGAGTGGACCAACCACCAACATTTCTCCAAGAGCACATCGATATCTAATCCAGGAGGTCACAAAAGAACCCAGACAAACATCCAAAGATCTGTAGACCTCACTGGTCTCAGTTAAGGTCCATCTACATGATTCCATAATAAGGAAGACACTAGGAGGAAATGGCATCATGGGAGAGTTGCCAGGCGCAAACTATTACCAACCAAAAAGAACATAAAGGTTTGTTCCGGCATTTGCAAAAAACTATCTAGATGAGCCCCAAGACTTTTGGGATAACATCCTGTGGACTGATGAGTCAAAGGTGGAACTTTTTGAAGACATGGGTCCCGTTACATCTGGTGTAAAGCTAATACTGTATTCCACAAGAAGAACATCACACCAACAGTGAAACATGGTGGAGGCAGTGGGATGGTTGGAGGACCTGGACGACTTGTCATCATTGATGGAACCATGAATTCTGCTCTCTATCAAAAAATCCTCCTGGAGAATCTCCACCATCAGTTCATGACCTGAAGCTCAACACTAATGGTTCATGCAGCAAGACAAAGACCCACAGACCACAATCAAGTCCACCTCTGAATGGCTCAAAAAGAACTAAATGAAGGTTTTAGAGTGGCCGAGTCAAAGTCTGGACTTCAATCCAATTGAAATGCTGTGGGAACCCTAACCTTAAAAGGGCAATTAATGCTCTCAGACAATCTAATGTGCCTGAATTAAATCTACTCTGCAGAGAAGAGTGGACCAAAAGTCCTCTATAGCGATAAAAGACTGATCACAAGCTATTGCAAACATTCAACTGCAGTTGTTGCTGCCAAGGATGACCCAGTCAGTTATTAGGTTCAGGGGGGCAATTACTTTTTCACAGAGGTGATAAATCTTAAAAAAAAATCATAGTTAAAAACTGCATTTTGTATTTTGTGGGCTATCTCTGTGTAATATGCAATAAATCTAAATATTAATTTGATGATCTGGAACATTTAAGTGTGAGAAATATGCAAAAACAGAATACATTTACTTTATCACAGCCCTGTATGTGTCAGACTCTGAGAAACAGCCTGTAGACTTGGACTCATGCAGTGGAACCACATTATAATCATGTGAGTGTCTGTAAATGTAGACAAAGATGCGAGAAGCTTGATGGATACTCGAGAGCTTGAGAGCTACTAATCTTCATTAAATGACATCTTTACCATCATTTTAAGCATTTTAAATTGAACTAATTTAATTGAATACCTTTTTCATGAATTGCTTTGAAGACTTCAAAGAGTCTTGTGATTTTTAGCCGTGCTGGAAGCCTCGCTCTGGGGATGGTATTGATCTGTTCTCCGGTCAGTTGATCCACAGCCTACAGCTCCAATGTTGTCAACAAGAGCTGTGAATTTTGTCTCAGGAGCCGGAGGAACAACTTCAGCAAGCAAAAACAGTTTGTATGTTTTCATCCTTTGGTCAAAATGTTCTTGGACAGACATTACAGGTGGTTTCACTCTCTGGGATTGATTAGAGCTCTTCTGGGGTTTGATCGAGGGCGTACAATCGGCCACATCGATCCCAGAACTTTCTGTTTATTGCACCCGATCATTATTGCCTCTCCCAGAATAACCTGAGCAGAGGTTTAATCAGTGCCGTGACTGAAAACACTTTGGGTGGCTCGCCTGGGATTCAGCAGTGACACAGAAGGACTTGGCCGAGATGAGGGCACTTCAGCAGCTGCCTTTGTCGACCCTCTACAGCGAGATATTTCACGGCCACCGTTGAACACGCCGGTAAACCTTTACACTGCGGTGGGACAATGACGCACAGCCCATCTCTGACTGAGTGGTTAGCATTTGTATTCATCACCGGAGGAGACATTTCTGTTGTAAAGAAAGGAAAGGGCAGTGGGGATGCAAGCATTACTGAAGAGAGGAAAATCTTTTTATTGCTGTTGGCGTCACATAACTGAGTCCAGCATTACTCACATATGCTATGCGTTTTAAAAGAAGGACTTTATTTAGCGTGAAACTGAGGTACGTTACAATAAAAACATACCGAGATAACCTTATGCAAGTGTCGATGAAACAGAAGCAGCATATCTGGTTTGTTAGATGTAGGCAAATACACCGATCAGCCATAACATTAAAACCACTGACAGGTGAAGTGAATAACATTGATCATATTGCTAATATGTGCTGTTCTGATGGAAAACCTTGGATTTTAACATCCATGTTGATGAGACTTAGACACCCAAATAAACATTGTCCCACAACAAACACACTCCCTCATGCAAATGGAAATCCCAAATGTCACTGGCCTACCCCTGCAGGAAAATGCACCCCACCACATGGAAACAACATCAAACAACCAGGAACATGTTGAGGAACATGACAGTGGTCCAACATGTTGATTTGACCTCCAAACTTCCTACACCCCATTGTGATCAAGCATCAACAGGATGCAGTGGAACAAGTTGGATTGACAGAGGCCCCACTGCACAAGCCAGAGTACCCAAAGGATCCAGTGACAACGTCCTGGTTCCAGACCCCATAGGACACCCTGAGAGGTCCTCTGGTCCATGCCCAATGGTTCAGAGTATTTCTGACCACTTAAGGGGGACCAGCACAATATTAGGCAGGTGGTCATAAAGTTATGCCTGATTGGCGTATATGCTTAAATGAAAACATTAAGGCTTAATATACCAGCATCAGTACTGAGAATGAATCAGTCTACGAGTAGCTCCTGATGCTGTTTGTGAGTCTGTTGAGACAGTGGGGGGAGCTGCAGCATCATTCTTCAGTTGTTTGTCAACTACAATAGACAGAAGACAGAGTGGGAAGCTTTGACAACTGCAGTAGACTAATATCACTTCTACATTACATGATGAAATATTGCACTTGACAGTAATCGCCCTGCTGATAATTTGGATTTACTGTGTTAAAAATACAGCAGAAGTCACTGCAGGTTTGATGACTGACGTTCAGACCTTTCATTATTTCAATTCATTGTGTGTTTTGTTAGTATTTTTGGTTTATCCACAGTTGCGCATCATCACACTGCCTCCTCTGTGCTTCACGGTCACGACTATGAATTCACACAAAGCATGCTGGGCCTTGTCTGAACTGAGCAATTTCGCCTTGACCGTCACTCGACTACAGAATATCCTTTCAGTATTCATCCCACTTCTGTTTTCTTTGAAAAGCTCAGTCTTGTGGTTTTGCGCCAAACAGCAGCTGTCCATTATGTTGACATTATACACGGTCCGAACTCTCACAGCGTCTGAAGCACTCTCCAGTCTGCTTTTCAGAGCTAGATTGAACAAGCAGCATCATTTTAGGAAGACGACCGCTGCAGCTCTGATTAGTGGCACCATGCCTCGTTCTACACCTCCGGATTACCGCAGCTAAGGTGTTCACACCGATTATTATTTAGCCATCGATCTTCCTGGATTCCTCTCCATCCTTGTCAGGTGTCACCAACCAGGTTTTACAGCTCCACTTGTTATTCTTTTCTACATGTAGCTATAATGCAGACAGACTTGAGAAAGTTCTGGTGTTCAGAGGCCATTTTATAACCATTTAAAACCAAATAGCCACCAGCGATTCGCAGTTTAGCTCTGCTGATCACTCGTTTTCCAACTTATGTCACTTTTCTCTCATTAAGTTGGAGTCTGTATTTTCAGTATAGGCCTTCTAAAGTATTTGTTGCTTTGACTGTTGATAACATTCTTGATTCTTTCATTTGAATCATCTGGTATTTAAATTGTATTGCACAGAGGATGTACTCACTTCTGTTGTATACTGTGCAGTCTGTGACAAGTATTGTGCATCCATACGGAACGCACATGCTGAATTTATTAGTGCTAAATATGAGATAATAGAATTTGTTATGTTAGTAACAGATTGTCTTATCATGCTGGGGCGGCTGTGGCTCAGGTGGTAGAGCGGGTTGTCCACTGATCGCAAGGTTGGCAGTTCGATCCCCGGCTCCTCCGCATGCCGAAGTGTCCTTGGGCAAAACACTGAACCCAATGGTAGATTAGCGCCTTGCATGGCAGCTCTGTCGCTATTGGAGTGTGAATGTGTGAATGCGAAACACATTGTAAAGCACTTTGGATACCACTAAGGTAGAAAGGTGCTATATAAGTGCAGACCATTTATCATGACAAGTTACCACAATCCATGTCTTGAAGCTGCATTCATCGAGGTAACGTAAAATATTATTATTAACATAGAATGAAGATAGTGATCTAAAGGTGGTGTCAAACACTCCTGCAGGAGACCGGTTCAGTAAAAAAGCAACACTGATGAAACCATCGTCTGCTACCAGCAGCTCATTACGGAGAGATCTAGCAAGCTAAAGACTGAAGTCCTTTTCTCAAAAGTGGAGCAAAACATCAGTAAGTTTTTCATTTTACATTTAATTTTATGCCAAGTAATGATTCCAGATGAATTCCAATGTTGTTCCAGGTCTCTGTTAGCACATTAGCTGCAGTAGACACTGGAAATCCCAACATCCCAAGTAACAGTTTTACTTTAGCTCAATACGTGAATTTTTAAGCACATCCGCCACAAATTCACTGCATCGTCGGACGTTTATCTGACACTAAGCTTTTGTCAGTCTAGCAGAACGTTTTTAAAATCCCTTTCACTGATGTTTTACTAATAATATGTGCTGGAAAGTAACAGATTGGTAAAGGGTGGAAAACTGTGGCCGTATCACTTCAGAAGAGCAAAATAGTTTTTAGTCTTGTTGTCATAAATGTCTGTTTTTATGTAAGGTGACGCATTTTGTTGGATCAGAGAACAGCGACAAAAAAGCTTAACTTTTTATAAGTTTAATCAAATATATGCCCGATAAGTGCCCAACGTATATGTTAAGTCAACTTGAACAAATTACACAGGTCAGATTTAGAAATGTTCACACAACAAGCCCAACATTCAAAACTGGCCGCCTTAACATGAAAAACGAGGTCGAGGTCACGTGTGTGTTTGCTTCACACACGACTTGGGGTTTACAGTGGAAACGTTGTACATGTCAAAATTACGTCGCGGTTAAGAATTAGTTCGTATTTAAAATGTCGTGTTTTTGTTTTTTTAACCATTCGAAGAAATCCAACTGAAAATTCATTAAAAATCAATTCGTTTTTTTAGTTTTAGTCTCATTATTTGAAAATGTTGGGTAGATTTGCTTAATGCATGGCAGCATGGCGAATGTTGTGCCTAATTAAGTAAATTATCAATCCCCAACGTTAATCCTACTTACTGTAAGTGGCTGAAGAACCCACTGAAGATCCATTAACCAATAAGACACTATGTCCTTAATGTCTCTGATGAATAACCTGTCATGCTGGGTTTCATTACCAGCTCCACTTAACTATTTCACAATAGAAATACAGATAATTGGTAAAATCAATACTCCTGCCACTGGAAAAAAAAATGCCATTAATCAAATGTAAATACATTTGAATGGAAAGCCGAGAGACAGACGTCAGGACTGACTCGAGTGCTTTCTTGTATGAAAGCCAACAGACTGGACCTCCAGCAAACGGGGGTAAATTGAATCCATTTCAAAGCTATTCTTCATTCGCGGGTGTCTTCATCCTGGAGGTAGAGCAGCTGTCAGTAACTTGAGTCAGCTCAAGAAACAATTATTGATTTAATGCTCGATACGGCATGATGGGCTTACTAAAAATGGAGACCTGGAGCTAACCTGTCTGTCCCTCGGCTCCTCACGTACACACAAAGTAAATCAGTGAGGATATGGTCAACAGGAAGAGCTCCTCAAAACCTGAGCGCCGGTGTAATCACCGTAAAAGCAAGTAGTGGTAATTACGATGCTCACTGCAAACAAAGACAGCCTGGGGAGGGGGAGGAACTCCTTTCTTCTGTCTAATGACAAAGCCTGATCCAGTTTCCGGCTGAACCCTAGAACACAAACATAATGCAAACATGTGCATCCCCCTGCGGCAGCAGCTCAGAACACAAAACAAAGACCTCAATAAACGTCAAGGCTGAAACAAAGTTCTGTTGATTTTATGGTATTTGCTTCACATGCAGGTTCTCAGTGTTGCAGGTCATCAATTCATGTGGATTTAACATACATTCATTCATTTATTTGTGTATTTTAGTATGCAGGGGAAAATGATTATGTTCTAGCACACTGACAACACATGTAGTATGTAGAATGTCCACTATGAGTCCAGTTAGCAGCAACTATTCTCCACCCATATATACTGATCAGCTACAACATGATGACCACAGACAGGTGAAGTGAATAACATTGATCATATTGGTACTATGAGGTGTTCAGATGGAAAACCTTGGATTTTAACATCTGTGTTGATGAGACTTATAAACATTGTCCCACAACAAGCACACTCCCTCATGCAAATGGAAATCCCAAATGTCACTAGCAGGAAAATGCACCCCACTACATGGAAACAATATCAAACGATCAGGAACATGTTGAGGAACATGACAATGGCCCAACATGTTGATTTGACCTCCAAACTTCCTACACCCCATTCTGATCAAGCATCAACAGGATGCAGTGGAACAAGTTTGATTGACAGAGGCCCCACTGCTCAAGCCAGAGTACCCAAAGGATCCAGTGCCCTGGTCCTGGTTCCAGACCCCATAGGACACCCTGAGAGGTCCTCTGGTCCATGCCCAATGGTTCAGAGCATTTTTGAGCACAATGAGGGGGACCGACACCATATTAGCAGGTGGTCATAATGTTATGCCCGATAGGTGTAAGTCTGAATAGTCACCACTGCTCTTTTATGCAAAACTATCTCCAGTTAATAAGAGCCAAAATAAACAAGAGGTTGTTAAAGACAATCTAGCAGCATAGTTTATCAAAGAGAGCAAGATGTTTCTTTAAGGTTTGGCATCAAAGGTGAATCCAGAGGCTTGTTTTCTGATGATCAGATCACGTTTCACATTGAAGACAATTTAATAAATTCCATTGATTAATCTGCAGATTACTCTTTGGACGAATTCGTCAATCAGATAGTGTTTAAAGTGTCATAAAGTAGTCGTCAAAGAGTTTCCTGTATCCAACAAACGATGCAAAAACTTCAAGCAACCTCACCAGATTTGAGGAACCAATTATCACTCAAATCGCCATTTAACATTTAGCCTTAAGCATTCAATAAGCCAGTTAAAAATCTTCCTAGAATATTTCCAGTCAGAGATCCTTTAATGATCAGTTAGTTCATTTTAAAGCACGCAACTTGTCAATACATTATTTGGAGTTATTAGGAACACACCAGTATGTATGAAGTCACTAACAAACATGCAAAAAGACACATGTATGAATTCAAGGCATTTTTATTTCTGCTCTCTGCATGAGATTGTACACAAAATGAACACTGCTGCTCAGTGGTTTGGTTTATAATTAATTTAATGAAGGTCCTTCGATAAATGCAGTGAATTCCTGACGGTTAAGAGCAGCATATTTTCTTTATGCGACATTCCTTTAGGCGACAAGAGTCTTTTCAACACCGAACTCACGTTAATCAATGTATGAATCAAGTGATAACACAGTATGTAGAACACAAAGCTGCCCGTTATAGTCGTGTACACAGCAAGAGAAACACATTTCAGGCAAATATACAGTAGCTCCGATTCAGATGAGTTTCTTTTCAGCAGCTTCTAGCCTTGAGGTGACAAGTAGAGATGCACAAAATACTGTGATGGTGGGTAAACCAAAATGAGAGAGTGGCCTACGTCTTGAGGCGAACATTTAGGTAGGACCTTGTTCAGGCTTCAAAAAAGCACAGATGATAAAAACAGCCTCTCGACTTTCTTCAACAAAGAAAAAAAGTTGTTGAAAGTTCATCCGCTTGCTGGAAAGTTGCGAAGTTTAATGTAAAAGCCTTTTTTAAATCTGAAAATCATTCCCACTTATTGTTGTCATAGTTTCACAACATTTTTTTACACACTTCAAAGCACTGAATCGAATCAAAACAGAAGAAACTTTGAAGTGAAGGTTAGAGAAGCTTTCACTCAGCTTCAGTGTTCTGTAACAGACCATGCAGGTAAGTAAGAATGGAGTTGTTTTATTTCGGGTTCAGCGAAAAGCCATTTCACCTCCGTTCCTAAAAGTTTGTACATCCATGAACACCGATGGCAGGTCTCTCGGGTTTCTCTAATGCTATTATTTCGCGAAAGAAAATAACTGAGTTTCTTCCTGCGGTACAGCTTTTCAAGACTTCACAAAAGGATGAATTTGACCTCAGACTAAAAGGTCAAAAAGAGCATAACACGAACTAAATGTGAAAGGATCGGAAAAGGAATTCAGCTCAAGTGTTTACGCTTACAAGCCCCGCTGTGAGGTCAAATGTCTCGGTCACTATTATGCAGACGATTTCAAAGATAAATGACACCTACGGACTAAATGAAGAGTTCAAGGGAAAGAGACCTTCTGTCTGTGGCGCTTCTTTTCTTTTCTGATTGTAGGGCTTCCTTACACTGAATGCAAACACACAAGGCCAAAAATATCAGGTTGTTTTTCACTGCAGGAACTTAGAATCTGGTTTCGGGCAGCGTGAACCTTCTGACTCCAAGAACGGTGTCCGCAGAACCCCTTTATAATACTGTGGTAGGTCTTTCTGAGAAAACTGCTGTGCAGGGCTCAACAACGATTAGTTAAAGTCGGAGAGGACAACAAGCCTTCTCCATGTCCTCATCCAGTAGCAGCCTTCTCCTCCCTAACGTCATCATCAGCCTCATGTAGGCTACACAACGATCAGTGTCAGGCACCGATAAGGAACTTTTGATGCTGCACCCATGAGGCTTAAATTTCCTACGAAATTCTGAACTTCAAGCGTCTCTGAAATGCATTTTTAACTCGTTGTTTTTGGGGCGGTTGGTGCATGCAATGTGATTCTCTTAGCTTTTGATGGAACTTGAAGAGCTGAATGTATATCTGTATCAAAAGCATAATTGCATTTTACAACAATTTGGTAACCTTGCATGCTAGAAAAGTGATTAAAAACCAGCATTATTAGATAGGGGATTAACAGTTATGCCATTGTTGTGCCACAAAACAAACAAAAAGAGATCTTCAACTCAGAAGAACTATTTGCTCGAAGCTTACTGAGCAGAGTTCAAGAATTTTCACTGCAGCTATGAGAGAATCATAGTAAAGGGCATTTATCGTCATGTGACATATCCCTACTTGACCTATTCATCTATTTCTATCTAACAGTGGTTCTCAACTGGTCCAGCCTCAGAACCCACTATATCTCTATTAATAACAGTCGCGACCAAAATTTTGGAAGTCTGCTGTTCCTGCTAACAAATTAAGGTTTATTTGGGTGTAGTCTGAACGCATTTTGATACAATTTAGGAAAAATTTAGCTTATTTTGGCCCATTTTGACAGATTCTGAGCACATTTTGGTTCATTTTTGGCACGTTTCAGCTTAAATTTCTCCAATAAGCAGGCAGAACCAAATCTAGAGGTTAATAGTGTCACCGCCACTAAATATCCTGCTATTGAAAGCAAACTGTCATAAGAAACACCTCCTTCAAAATAAAAGACTTTATACCAGTATTTTTTGGGGGGTTGGGGCATGCTTCTGCGACCCTCTAAAAATGGCTTTGCGACCCACTTTTGGGTCCCGACCCACCAGTTGAGAACCACTGCTATATAACACTGCCTAAAATGTGTCTCATTATGCTGAATTACACTAACATTTGTCAGTAAATATGGCAATAAAGAATCAGTTTAACTTGACAGCGTAGCACTGATATAACTACTTCTCTGCTAAGGGACTGTCTATAAATTATCAGTGGGGAGAGGATCAGAAAAAGAGGCGGTTGTGTATTTTTAATTTTTGCTTAAGGATGGATAGTCTACACTTTTTTTTTGGCAGATCAGGAAAGTTTCAAATTTTTCCTTATCCAAGAGAAGTATTTTTTCCACTCACCCTGGTATAAAAACACCACAGGGCTATTTTTACCATGTGGAGAAAGGGCTTTCATAAAACCACAACAATAACTTCCATAGAGTTCTTAAGACGTCATCAGTAATGAAGCTCCGCCAGCCGAGTCACCGAAGTCAAGATTCAAATCTTTTCATAAATTAAGACGAACTGCATGAAACATCATTACAACAAACAAACACACTCATCACAGTTTGACTCACAAACACTAAAGTTCAGAAGTATTTCTTGTTCCGTTGGAGTGAGAGCTCGTATGACTCTCCTAAGCCCTTTTTTAAAATGTTAAAAGTAATTGCTTCTCACCCGTGTATCATCAAAAATGTACGTAAACAAGAAAAAAACAATACACACTTCACATTTCAGCAGATGATCATCGATAATCTGTCTTCTGATTGTGCGTCTTAGACATTCGATGATTTGCAATCAGTACAAACCCTGTCTTCCTCATTTTGTGTCTCTCTGCTTTTGGAGCATCTTGACGTCACATTGGAGGGCCTGTAATACTCGAACACAGACATAAAGGCCGACCTGTAGTTGTTGTTCATCCACCCGTACAGGATGGGGTTGACGAACGTCGAGCACATCGCCACAATGTGGAACACAGTGTAAAGCAGTTTGAAGTCCTTCATGGACAGCACAGAGCTGTCGATGTCCGCAGCCAACTGGAACGCATGGAAAGGCAGCCAGAAGACAGCAAAGACCACCACCATGGTCAGCAGCATCTTGGTGGTCTTCTTCCTGCGCTGGTGACGGTCATTTCGACCGTAAGTCATGTGGTTCTTCAGTTTTTTCCAGATGCGGATGTAAGCAACAGAGTTGATGGCCAAAGGTAAACCGTATTGAACCAGCAGCATTGATATACTATAGATGCTTCCGTTCATGCTGCTTTCCGGCCACTTCTCTGCACACACCTGAATAGACTCATACGGTGAAAAATCGAATGTCCCGTACTCCCTGAAAATGGCGAGCGGACTGGCCAACAAGGCGCTGACAGCCCACGTGATGACGATGACCACTGCGCACATTTCTTTGGACATCTTGGTCTCCATGTGGTAGACGATGCTCCGGTGGCGGTCCAGAGCGATGACGTTCAGAGTGATGGTGGACACGTGCACGGCCAAGCCTTGAGCGTAGGGCAGCATGAAGCAGAACACCTGACCGAACATCCACTCACCATAGAGGGTGTATACCAGGGTGAAAGGCAAACACAGCATGTTCACCAGCAAGTCAGCAACGGCTAAGTTTACAATAAAGAAGTTGGTCACAGTCCGTAAATTTCTAAACTTGTACACAACGTATATCACTAAGGAGTTTCCAGTGACTCCAAACAAGATAATTGTGCAGTAAGCGAGGATGAGGATAACTTGAACTCCAACCAGCTGTGTGCTGTCATCCAGCTCCAAAAAGTTCTCATTTAACATGCCTGTAAATGAGCAGCAGTTGGAAGATGGAAATTCACGTTGCAAATCTTCCACTTGAGTCATGTTCAGCTGGTCTGCTGTATCCATGGCTAACAGTCCCCATAAGTCAATCTGTGAAATAAAAACGGACATTAGTTTGAGCCATGGACGAACACCGATCAGCCACAACATGAAAATCACAAGGAGTTGAAGTGAGAAACATTGATCATCTTTTTACAGTGCAATGTTATGCTGAGAAAATTTGGCATTCATGCTACTTTCACAACATGGCACCCGTCTGAACACTGATGCAAACCAAGTGTAGCAGTCCCAATGCTAGCTGACTCCCAGAGCAGGACAGTGCACACCACAAAATGAAGTCAGAAATAACTTAAGGGAGCCCAAAGCATTGACCCGTCCTCTAAACTCCCCAGATCCCAATCCGATCAAGTATCGGGACAAACCCACTCCACAGAGGAAACAACCCACAGGCCCCAAATCATCTACTGTCAACGTCCTAGTGCCAAATACCACAGGACACCCTCAGAAGTCCATGAAGGGCAGAGCTGGTTTTGTGGCACAAGGAGGACGTACAAAATGTTAGGTATTAGGTGGGTTTTAATGCTGTGGCTGAGTGGTTCACATGTAGCGACTCAGACACTTTATATATCTATTTATTTTTATGAGCTAATGGTCGGAAATCTGGCACAATATAAATATGATGGAATCTAAAAGGTACTAAGTGCTTCAGTAGAAGTCAACTGGACTTTGTTTTTGGTCTGTTAACCAAAAGGGCTTCCTCAGATCAAACTGACTAAAGAAAAAGGTTTTTATTTTTGCTTTTGACTGTGCTGGTGCTAACTACATATCTAACTTGCATTTCAACTAGATTTACAGTCAAAGTCTCATGTTCAAGCTCTGTAAGACGAGATAGTTGTATGGAAAATATTTTTAGTGTTTTCAACCTTTAAAAGATCTACCACAGACCACAGTTTGCATACAGTGGCTATGAAAATATCTAGCACCTTTGAATTTTTCCCCTTTTATTGCTTTTCAATATTTATAATCATGGTGAATTTAATTTAGCTTTTTGGACAATAATTTACAAAGAAAAGAGTCTTTCATTTCAAAATGAATGACAAAGTCATGCTTAAATTGCTGTTTAAACCGCATCCATTGTCTATACACAGTTTAATCCTCTGTAGGGTCATGAGGGGACTGGAGTCTATCCCAGCCGACTCAGGATGAAGGCAGGGGACACCTTGACAGGTAACCAATCTATTGCAGGGCCACTGGTTTTTACTGAGTTCTCCAGCTTCCTCCCACAGTCCAAAAACATGCTGAGGTTAATCAGTGATTCTAAATTGTCCATAGGTGAGAATGTGAGTGTGCTTGTGTAACGGGCCACTGGTGTCAGTGTGCTGTCTTGCTTCTGCGGTGGACTGTTTTTTCAAGCATTGTGTATCAGGATGGCCTGTGAAAGCCCAGCTGTGGCTGGTTTGAGAGTCTGCTCCTGGAACCCAGCTGAAAGACATCTAATTAGCCTGGAGCTGAAGACCCGCTCGACAGCACTTGTTCTCCTCACCTCCTGACCCGTCGGGTTGGGTCACCACTCCGTTCCCTCTCACATCAGCCAAACCACTACAGCCGTCTCACACCTCAAGAGTATAAAACCCTCAACGAAACTCTCAGTCAGGGCGGCTGGGATTCAGTGTGACCAGTTTGCCCTGGTGCCTCATGCTGGTGTGTTTCTGTGTGAGTTACTGAGGATGTAACTTTGATCAGCAGTGTGCTAACTGGTAGAGAGGTATTCGTGTCTTGGTGAAGACTTTTGTGTGACCTCTGTTTGCTACTGCATTAGTTCAGTGAGAACATTAGTGTTTTCTGTGTGTATAAAATGCTAATGTTACTATGTGTTTTGTAGGCACTGTAAGTGGTGATTCGTGTCCTGTGTACTTTTGTAACATGTGTGTTGAGGCACCAATTTGATTTATTTAGGTCTGTGCACTCGGCACTCGTTTGGTGTGGTGTTGCTATTGTGTTAAGTTTGGCTGGGGAGTTTAGTTGCGTTTTGTTATTTAGTCTTAGTGAATTTTCGTAACTCTGTTAGCTTTGGTTTGTTGATTTTAGCAACACCCACTAACTCTGTTTACTTTGCGTATCACTCGTTTTGTGTTAATTTTGTCATTAAGCAATAAATTGCGTTACCTAACCAATAACACCTGGTTTTATTTTGTTGCACTCGGCTACCCCTAGAAGTTGGGTCATAACACTTGGTTGTATGTCCCTATGTGTAGCCCTGTGATAGGCTGACGACCTGTCCAGGTGAACCCTGCCTTCACCCTGAGTCGGCAGGGATAAAGCCCCTAAAGAGGATTAAGGGGTGTATAGATAATGGATGGATGCCTTTGGACTGTGGGAAGAAGCTGGAGAACCTGTTGAGAGCCCAAGCAGACACAAATGTTCACAAAAAATGCCTCAATTAATCAAAAATATAAAGTGTAAAATAGGTGACTGCATATTATTCACCCCCTTTAAAGAGACTCGCCTGACTCAACACAGGTGCAGTCAGCTGGTGCTGGAGGTCACACAATTAGTGAAATGGAGATTATCTGAGTGCAGTGAATGTGTCTTAAGTGATTGTCATGTAAAGACACTTCAGCGCATCAGGGGATGTATCCAAGATTTCCAAGTCACTAAATATTCCTTGGAGTACAGGTAAATCCTACATTAAGAAATGGAAGGATTATGGCACGCGTGAATCTGTGTAGAGAACATCTTCTTCAAAAACTGAGTGACCTCGTAGGAAAAGATTACCACCAAGACACCTATGACTCCTCTGAAGAAGCTACAAGACACAACATTGAGTTCTCCAGAGGGCACATGGGAGACTCCGAAGTCAACTGTAAGAAGGTTTTGGTCTGAAGAGATGAAAATTGAGCTTTTTTTTGCCTTCTGACTACATGTTTAGGGGACATCAAAGACTCCACATCTTCTCAAACACACCATCCCCGCTGTGAAGCACGGCGGTGGCGGCATCATGACGTGGGGACGCTTTTCGGCAGCAGATCCTTGAAGGCTTGAAAAGGTTTAGGGTAAAATGAATGCAGCAAAGTACAGAGAAATCCTGGAGGACAACCTGATGCAGTCTGCAAAAGAGCTGTGACCTGAAGCCACAGCTACAAAGAAATGATTCAAAGACATCTATGTTCTTGAATGGCTGAGTCACAGTCCAGACCTCAATCAAAACAAGTATTTGAGGCTGGACTTGAAAAGGGCTGTTCACTTATAATCCTTGTGTATCCAGGTTGAATGCTTTAAGGTGCATCTACTAAATACATACTCAGAGGTGGTGAATACTTAGGCAATCACTTACTTTACATGTAATTAATTTACATTACTTTATATAAATCTCTTTTCACTTTGACATGAAAGAATCTTTATTAGTAAATCATTAAAAAGCCAAATTAAATTGACCATGATGCAATGTCAACACTATCTGTATGCACTGCATGCTGCATCTTAAATATTGTGTGTACTACAGCTGCAACCAAAACACCAATCAGTTCTTGATGCTTGGTGCTCAGACTCACAGGATAACCACTATGTCAGTATGTTTTCATTTTGATTTTTTACTATCAGACAAAACAATTTTTTTGGAGGGTGGATTTTTCCTTTTTAAAGATCTTGAAACATTTATTCTCCTTGAAAGAAGAAGTGCTGTGCTGATCAGCAATGGTGTGTTCATTAACACTCAATGTATCTACAAACAGGGCTTACCTGAATCTGTGTCGACCTGATTCCTGCTCAGATGCTGGACTTTCAAAAACCTTCCATTGCAGGAACTGTTGAATGAACCTTCAGTGGAGCTGCGGGACCATCCCAGCCTTATTCCTCCGTAGTACAAGTATCCTCAACGTCGCCAAACTGCGCCTCAGTCCGCCTAATGAGCCCCGTGGCGACTTGTGATGCAAGCAAAAGACACAATATGTGAGATTCCTTCCATTGCTTGCGCCTCCGCTAAAGTTTTGACGCGCTTCTCCTCTTCTCTGTGACATCCAAGCAAACCCAAAAAAAAGACGCACCAGCGGAATAGTCTCCTTCTGCCCAGGAAAGAACGAAGTGCGCGCAACAGCAGAGCGCGCCACATTTGCCAGTGCGCACTGCAGTCCGTTTGGCATTGAGGTGCATTTACTGCCCTGTGAGACCGAAAGATGAGGCGGGTGAAGTAGCAGAGAGGAAACACGTCTTCCACGTCCCTATATTGTCTCATTTCCTCATGATAAGTTGTTTTTTCTACTTTATTCTGAAGTGTGGAAAAGCAAATGTGTGCAGGAAAAGCAGATGAAAAAAGGATATAATGCACAGTGTATGTTGAGAATTCAGGTCTTACAGTAAGTGTGCTTAAAGTCAAATTAAGAAATGTGCAAATAACATGAATGCAATTCATCACAATCTGATAATCTGCCTTTTCTTATTTGTCAGTATCTCAGCTGTCGGTGTGCCTCTACAAACCATTTCCTCAGAGCAGACAGTAAAACCTTGGCTTCCAGACAATATTTTGCAAAGGATCTCGAGTTGGATCATATTTCTGGGGAGAAAAAAATCAATTTACTTTCCAAGGTAAGAAAGCAAACAACCTCCTTCAGAAGTCTCAGGCTGCCACCGAAACACGACACAAAAATAACTGGAAACTGATTCTAAAGAAATGTTTAATTCATTTCAGTTTTATTTATATAGTGCATATTTGCAACACATGGCATCACATAGCGCTTAACATAGCAGACAGAACAGAAAACCCAACAATCCAAAATTGCTTTTGGATTTCTTCTGAGCAAGCAGTCAGCGACGGTGGATAGGAACCAAAAGAAAAAAAAAACCCTAGGGAGGGAGGGAGGGGGAAAACTCAAACAGAACCAGGCTCAGGGAAGGCGGCCATCTGCCTCGACCGGTTGGGTTGGGAGTGGCAATGAAGGTGGAGGGGATAGCAGGAGAGGTTGGGGTGGGGATGACAGGACAGCAGGTGGTGAGGCCAGCAGCTCCAGATCAGGGACGTGGAGCTCCAGATCCAGATCATCCATGGAGAGAACAAGCAGGACACAGGACTTCGGGGGAAACACAAAGTTAGTGATATGTAATGGTGATATATAACAGTATAGAGAGGGGAGAGGAGCCCAGTGCATCATGTGAGTCCCCCAGCAGTCTAAACCTATGGCAGCATAACGAAGGGACAGCTCAGGTGATCCTGAGCAGCCCTAACTATAAGCCTTATCAAAAAGGAAAGTTTTAAGCCTAATCCTATAAGTAGAGAGGGTGTCTGCTTCCTGATAAAGTTTATCACTTTATGACTTTGGACATGTGATGTAACTGTGGTCACATTCTGCTGCTACTCTGATTTTTCCTGGTACTGTTCTGTTTTGTCTTGTTACGTTTTTAATTATGTATATCTATATATATATATAGAAACAAAACATATACACCAATCAGCCACATTAAATCCACTGGCAGGTGAAGTGAATAACATTGATCATATTGGTACTATGTGGTGTTCAGATGGAAAACCTTGGATTTTAACATCCATGTTGATGAGACTTAGACACCTAAATAAACATTGTCCCACAACAAACACACTCCCTCATGCAAATGGAAATCCCAAATGTCACTGGCCTACCTCCGCAGGACAATGCACCCCACCACATGGAAACAACATCAAACCATCAGGAAACACTGCCAGAGTACCCAAAGGATCCAGTGCCAACGTCCTGGTTCCAGACCCCATAGGACACCCTGAGAGGTCCTCTTGTCCATGCCCAATGGTTCAGAGCATTTTTGAGCACATAAGGGGGACCAACACAATATTAGGCAGGTGGTCCTAATGTTATGCCTGATTGGTGCGAATTGATGTCCAGTTTGTTATTTGTATACAAGGAGAGAAGTCCAAGCAAGTTCATCATAGATTGTATAATGACAATAAAACAGACTGTGATTAAAGCAGTAGACTGTCCAAATAAAATACAACCTAAAGACCCAGGTCTCTGCATATGAGCGAGCACACATTTGGTTCCAGCTTTGTGAGCAGAGAGTCAAAAGTGATGAACTAAACCAAATATTACCAGCCATCCATTCATTATGTATGCCCACTTGTGTGCAGAGTGGAGCCCCATCCAGTAGCCTCGAGTCTGTCTGACAGCCTGACAGCCGTTTCTATTCACATTCACAGCCAGCTCACCTCAGCGGCATGTGTTGCTGTTGCTTCAGCTAAAAACGATATCAGGCAACATGTTGATGTTGCATTTTATGGTATGTTTTATTGTGTTTAAGTGCAATGTGTCCTATCGTAGGAACCACAGTGGCTCTCAAGAGGAACCAGTTTGAAGACATGTTACAGTAAGTGTCATCATCAGTTCTGTAAAGCGTCATTTATTGGCTTTACTCCACAAACTACATCATAATTAGAGACGCCACTTTGTACAGCAAATGTAATATTTCATAATCAGCATAATGACAAGCAGAGTTTACAGCTTAAGGTGGAGTACAGTCCAGCGGGTTCATTTCAAACTGCTTCTGGCTTGTAACCGCATTCATTTGATTAACACTGGTATAAACCAAGACACCATGAGGCTGTTAGAAATTGAATTACTGTCAAGCAGCCTCCTTGGCGAAGGCCCACTTCGCCCATAGTGCAGCAACACAGATGGTGAAGTAATGAGAAAAACCAGGAAACCTTGAAATGATCGGGATGTGAAGAGTTTCCCCGATGATTTTAGGAGGTGATGCTGACCTTATTTTAAAATGTAGGGAAAGACATTAAAAATTGTAACACTGGTTTTATTTTTCAATTTTAGATAGTCGTAGTAATATTAAAATATCATTCAGAGCAGTTTTAATGTATTTTTCTTGTGTTGTTGTATATGTGTGAACAGCTGGACAGTGTTCACAAGACTGCCTTGATTGACGTTAGTGTATTTTTTATATCATTATTATTTATTTGCACGATAAAAGAAAGCAACACAAACATAACAACAAAAGTAGGCTTACAGAAGAAATCTCATCTCCATATACCTTATGATCAAATGTGAATGTCATGAATCCACAAACAAGCAACCATGGGACCAAACAAGCAAAGTAAGCAACAAATAAATAAAACAACATAATAAGGGTGTGCTTGTGTTAGAATATACATGAGTATATATGTAAATGCCTGTGTCCCTGCAGGCACTTACGTACATAGGCACACTTTTGTTTGTTCAACCTTGTGTGAAACAGACAGAGAGAGAAACTCAGTTATAATCAGATATGATCCATTGGTATAGTTACACTGGCGTCATCAGATAGATCTGAAGTCTGTGTTTGAAATTCATGAGAAAAGTAGAATAAAATGCAATTTGGACATAAGCGTTCCATAGCTGAGCTGCCTCACATTTGCATAATAAAGAACCGATGGAGCCCAGAAAGGAACACTCGAACTGAAAGAAAAGCATAAAACGGACACAAGTTTGATTATTAAAAAATGCTGACAGCATAATTCAATCAATAATTTCGCTGATGTTAAACCTTGAGAAAACTATTAGTATGCCAACATAAATTCTAAGAGTCAGTTTTGACATTGAACACATTTCTTTGCCAGTCACAAGAGGCTGCCAGTGTACAGTAACAGCTGACGTGATCTGCTGGGTGATTGTGATAAAAAATTCAGTTTTTCTGGAGAGGAGATGTGCTTTGAAACAGGGAACTAGAACAGCAGCGCATACTGATGCACTGACATTCATGAAATTGCAATGATACACATGAAGACACTGATGGTGTCTAGGGCTGTCTATAAAACATCAGGGGTGTAAATTGCCTGGGTGTTGAAAGTTCTGCCGTCAGATTTGAGCTCTGTGAACTCGACTACATCGTGTGAAATTGGACCTTTGACCACATGGACTCTTTGATGGCGCAGCTTGTCAGAGTAAGAAAAGTACACCAGTGAAAAATGTTAGTCATTTCTGTCTGATAAACCAGTGTTTGGCTTTGGTAATAAAAGTTTCAGTTGCAGGTTTTTACTATTTTCAATTTCTTTCCTAAGTTTTGACAAAATCTGCATCCACATCTTTGTCAGATTTCACATATGCAGATGGCACACACATTTACATGCAAATGTAGTCTAATGGCTATGTAAATCTTCAAAATCATTCAAAGGTTTTAGCTATTTTCAATTTCTTTCCTAAGTTTTGGCAAAAGCTACATCTGCATCCTTGTTAGTATTCACATATGCAGATGACACACACATTTACGTGCAAATGAAGTCTAATGGCTATGTAAATCTCCAAATTCACCCAAAGTTTTTAGCTATTTTCAATTTCTTTCCTAAGTTTTGGCAAAAATTGCATCCGCATCTTTGTCAATATTCACATATGCAGATGACACACACATTTACGTGCAAAATATGTCTTTTATAAAAAAAATTTGGGGGAGTTTTTTTCCATTTTAGTGATAGAGGGAGAGGCAGTGTGAAAGGGGGTAACAGAGGAGACAGAGAGACATGCAGCAAAGGATCATGAGCCGGACTCGAACTCATACCGCTGCTGGCGACCTGTGCCCACATAGTAACGCC
This sequence comes from Dascyllus trimaculatus, assembly GCA_024666655.1. Lineage (NCBI taxonomy): Eukaryota > Metazoa > Chordata > Actinopteri > Pomacentridae > Dascyllus > Dascyllus trimaculatus. The sequence continues at coordinate 33,488,874 of CM045447.1, read as the reverse complement.
TTAATCAGTGAGCTATACGGTGGTCCAAATGATGTCTAATGGCTGTGTAAATCTACAAATTCATTAAAAAGGTTTTGCTATTTCTTGGTTCTTTCTCAATTTTTGGCAAAATCTGCATCTGCATCTTTGTCAGTATTCACATATGCAGATGACATACACATTTACGTGCAAATGAAGTCTAATGACCATGTAAATCTCCAAATTCATTCAAAGGTTTTTGCTATTTTCAATTTCTTTCCTAAGTTTTGTCAAAAGCTGCATCCGCATCTTTGTCAGTATTCACATATGCAGATGACACACACATTTACGTGCAAATGAAGTCTAATGGCTATGTAAATCTCCAAATTCATCAAAAGGTTTTTGCTATTTTTAATTTCTTTCCTAAGTTTTGGCAAAATCTGCCTTCACATTTTTGTCAGTATTCACATATGCAGATGACACACACATTTACAATTAAATGATGTCTAGTGACCATGTAAATCTCCAAATACATTCAAACGTTTTTGCTATTTTCTGCTTCTTTCCTAAGTTTTGGCAAAAGCTGCATCCGCATCTTTGTCAGTATTCACATATGCAGATGACACACACATTTACGTGCAAATGAAGTCTAATGGCTATGCAGATCTCCAATTTCAAAACTTGCTGTTCAGAATAACTTCTGTTCAGCATTCAACAACTAAATGCCACCAAACCTGAGATTTAACAGCTCAAAAATTTACCAGCTTGTGTCTCATATGTGACGACAACTACCAAAGTTTCTTTTTCTCAGTTTCGACAAAACTATGCATGCCAAACTGGTGTCACATGAAGTTACTCCATGGACAATGAATTCTAGAACAGTGTTTTCACCGAACATGTGCTTTAATCGCAATAAATTTCCTTTACAGTGTGTTCCAGTTCATGTTCTGCAGTGAAGGTCATGTTGGTTGAGTCAGTCTGGAAGTTAACTCATCTTCCAGACTGAGTTAACTTTCTATTGTTTCTTACAACGTGTTTTTCTTTCCAGAGGTAAAATGAAAAATCATTCTCTATTAAATTGATTGTTGGTGTTAAATTGATTTATGATTGTGACACGCAGTTGAACTGGTGTGAAGTTGAGAACAGCGACTGTGCAGTTGTTGTTTTTCACAGCTTCATTATAGTCTCTCAGGGTAAATATGGCACAGCAGCCGCTCTAGTAATTATGATAAATACTGAGGCAGAGAAGTAGTCAATCAGCAGGCAGAAGGACTATAAGTCCTGGCTGTGGGAGAGCACTGTGGTAATACTCGTGTAAATTGACTACATGCACAGACTAGAAGCCCAGTTTGTGTGCTTTATTGTTTGCTGAAAGAATATTCGCTACAGCCACGACTGAAGTTGGATCGTGATCGGCTCATTTTGATTCATCTGGTGTCTCTCCATCTGCTTCAGATATAGACTGACGTAACACCCAAACAGGTGGCAATGTAAAGAACATGCCTTCAATTTCACATTGCATATTAAACTAAAAAAAATGTTACATAATGCCTTTATTTAAGGTCACAAACAAGTCATTTCATGTCTTTAGAATGGATGTCAATGCACTTGTGATGTCCTAGTTTTGAGTCTGGACCATTGTTGTATGTCACCCTTCGTCGCTCTATTCTCACTGTCAAAGCAAACCCAGAATTGGCTGTGAAAAGACCCTTTGTGGATAGAAAATAGCTAGGTCACTTATAGCATTCTCACGAAGGACAACAAAATAGGCTAATATAAATAACACAGCTACAGTATTCCCCATTTACATTTTTTCCATCAGTGATGACTCAGCCACTTCACCTACAAACCGACATTTGGCCGCCATATCTTAATACCAGCTCACAGTCTGCAGCTCTCAACAAGTGACATTTGGTCGATGCTTGTATTTAATAGGTTATGATTAAGTGTCCCTGAGATAAGCGCCCTGAGCATATTAGCATATTAATGTCTCTACTGTCCAGAATGATAAACGCACCGTCCAGATACAAGCCACAGAAACTCCTGTGGGTATTCTGGTATACCTCAGCCACACAACATACCTCTGATTCAGTACTATCTGTGTTGATGCTGTCAGATCCACTTACCACCTCGCTGCACTGGATAATTCTGATTTACAGACGGTGATCGCCGCAAATGTCCTATGGTTTGGATAAAGCATAAAACAAGAAGGAAATAAACTCTCTTTCATACTCATTTTTATTACTAAGTTCGTTTCTGAGGGAAAATGACACAGAATAAAAATGAAATGATTAGAAAAGCATGTTTTCATCTCTAACTACAGGTAGACAGTGATATTATACTTTATTGTTGTCACTGTCATTAATTGGCTTGCAGTAAAATGCCTAGTTCCAGTGGCATCATTTGCAAAGTTTGGCTAATCGTATTTATTATATGTATTTGTGATTATGGTCAATTCATGTGTACTCATTATGTAAACAGTATCACCGTGGCTAGATTTACACACGTGGACAAAATTGTCGGTATCCTTCCGATAAAGAAAGAAAAAGTGATTTCTGTTACTCTCAATGAGACTTGAGCAGCTGTCCACAGGTATCTTGGCCCACTACTCGAGAGCAAACTGCTCCAGCTGTCTCAGGTTTGACGGGTGTCTTCTCCAGACTGCACGTTGCAGCTCCTCACACAGATGTTCAGTAGGATTTAGATCAGGGCTCATAGAAGGCAACAGTCCAGTGTTTTGTTCTTAGCCATTATGTGTGTTTTAGGTCATTATCCTGTCGGGGGACCCATGACCTGCGACTGACACCAAGCTTTCTGACACTGGGCAGCACATTTGACTCCAGAATGCCTTGATAGTCTTCAGATTTCATTGTACCCTGCACTGATCCAAGACACCTAGTGCCAGATGCAGCAAAGCAGCCACCGAACATAACCGAGCCTCCTCCATGTTTCACAGTAGGTACAGCGTTCTTTTCTTTGTATGCTTCATTTTTGCATCTGTGAGCATAGAGCTGACTTGACTTAACAAAAAGCTCCAGTTGTGTCTCATCTGTTCAAAGGACATTCGCCCAGAAGCTTTACAATGCTTGTCAATATGCATCTAGGCAAACTCCAGTCTCGCTTTTTTGTCCTCCTCTGTCATCTTCCATTAAGTCCACTTTGACTAAAACAGCGATCCAACACTGATGTACCTTGACCTTGGAGTTCACCTCTAATCTCTTTGTTCTGGGCTCTTTAGTTACCATTTGCATTATCTGTCTCTTCAATTTGTCATCAATTTTCCTCTTGCGCAGACGTCCAAGGAGGTTGGCTGAAGTGCCGTGGACCTTAAACTTCTAAATAACATGTTCAACTGTAGTCACAGGAACATCCGGCTGCTTGGAGACGGTCTTATAGCCTTTACCTTTAACATGCTTGTCTACAGTTTTCTCTTTAATCTCCTGAGAGAACTCTCTCCTTAGCTTTTTGTGGTCCATGTTCAGTGCAGTACACACCATGACACCAGGACAGTGACTACTTTTCACCCTCTAAATAGGCAGACTGACTGAAGTTTGAAGACACGTGATGCTAATTATGGGACACATCTTAGTTTAACATCCCTATGGTTAGATGTTTTTCAATCTTTTCTAGGGGCACCGTCATGTTTTTTTGTCCAGGCCCATTTCATTAGTTTGTTTTTTAAAATAATTCTGTTGAACCACAATTTAAACGCAATGTCTGATTTATGTCTGATTTCACATTCAGTCAATTTTTATTTATTATTACTTTTGTCAGTTTCAAGTTATTTCAGTGACCACTGTGGGGTTTTTCCTTTCTTTAATGGAAGGGCACCAATAGTTTTGTCCACGTGTGTTTTTTCCTTCAGATCATATTGTCTGTTGGAAATATGTTGCATGCAAAAGAGAGATAATTTCACTAATGTGTATTTTACTTTTTACTAACCAGGAGCTGCAAAGTGCAACATGTAGACTTGTTGGGAAATACATGCTGTACACAAGTTAATACAGCTGTGATCAACTGTTTCAACCGCTGAATTCAAGATTCAGATTGAGAGTGGAAGAATAACGTGAGCCGCATCTCGGAGATCTGTTTCAGTACTAAATCTGGACTGAAATTGAAATGTTTCATGGAGAGATATTCATTTAAATGAGTGATTAATAGTTTCTTCAGTGGTGTGGGAACCAGTTCACAGTTGGAATGCTCAGACCAGGACATCCCTCGAGGCTGCATGGGAAAAGCTGTTGGAAAGTAACAATCTGGAGATAGAGGATGTTTAATCGTGCAGCACGCACAGTCGTAAATGTGAAATGATTAGTTACCTATTAAGAATGAACAAAACATTTATTTTAAGTTAACAAAACATCACTACAACGTCATCGTCTTTCTCTTATGACCCTCATGAGTAGTGGATACTTTAGCATGTTTACACCCTCAGCAAACCCTGCTTCATCCTGTATACAGACTGTCTGTGTTCTCAGTATAGATTTGTTCTCACAAAACCGAAAACCAGATCTTTAAAGGAGCCATGTGGCGTATGTTTTTAGACAGATTTATTGGTAGCTAAATAAGGGAGACCCCCGACACCATGTGGGAATACAGCAGTGAGAATCAGGTTTCATTCAGTGAAACCAACCTAAAACTTGAAAGATGTCGATTTTAGAGGCAACAAAACTGAGTTACCCCTCAGTCTTAGCAGGGACTGTGCAGCTGCACTCCGCTTAATAGAACTAGAGGGGCTCAGCCCATTAGATCAGCGTCCCTTAAATCGATACAGAACACTTCTCTGCAGGTTTAAAGTCTAACTGTGTGATGGCAAGGTGAGGATCTGTCTGTAACACTGGTGCTTACTTGTGTTAGTCAGGTTCAGGTTAGACCCAAAGACATTCTTTACATCTTGATGTTCAGAATTATGGAGTTTTTTTTTTCCTATCTTTCAATTTGAGAGCATTGTTCTTTCACTTTACATTCAGATTTTTGTAATGCTTTCCCTTAAAACCCTGCCCTCTCTCTCCAGAAGCTCCAGCTCCTGTGTAAATCTGCTGTTTGTCTGAACTCAGATTTATGGCTGCTTGTGCAAATTTCTTGTGCTTGAGCTGAAGGCATCGTCTTGTACGTATGGCTTCTGTGCACTTGGCAAACTTCAGCCCTGAGATTTGTGATTTCTCAGTCAGATCTGTGTGAAGCAATCCTGTCAGATGTCCTGTCGGGTCGCGGAGGCAGCAGACGAAGCAGGTCATTCCAGACATCCCTCCCCCTGGCAACGCTTTCCAGCTCTTCCTGGGGGATCCCAAGGCGCTTCAAGGCCAGACGAGATACAAATCCCTCCAGCGGGTTCTGGGTCTGCCCCGGGGTCTCCTCCCAGGCAGACGTGCTCAGAAAACCTCCAAAGGAAGTCTCCCAGGAGGCATCTAGATCAGAAATCCAAACCCCTCGTTATTAGACCCCGCTCCAAGCCACCTCCATTTTCCCATCACTTGAGGAAGCAAATAACCCTAACCCTAACCCTAACCCAACCCTAACCCAACCCGGAGGGAGCAATCCACCGGTTTCCACCAGAGAGCCATGGCCTCGGACTTACAGGTGCTGATCCGCATCCCTGCCGCTTCACAGTGGGCTGCAAATCTGTCAGAAGTCCCCAACCAAAAGAAGGCCAGACACTGACCAATGAAATCCTTACTGCCTCCTTGCAGTGTCACTTACAGGCGGTTATTGTGCAACCGGGTTCATACACTGCAGGGATTTGGAGTTAATACATTTTCCTGTGTTTATATTGATGTATTTACAGTCTGTCTTTGCTAAAACAGCTGCATAGAGTATGTTAGCACTCCCATAGCACATTAACTTCCATTGTTTTGTTTTTTATATTCTCTTAAAGTAGGTACAATTTAACTAGCTTCAGCAAATCATTGCCCCCATGGATCACCCAAGTCAAGGACCTCAAGTAAGTTCATGGTGCTAACAATTTCTCTGCACTGATTCTTGCTGTGGGAATAAATCCATGATAATATGATCGGCTTTCAAGTACAGCAACGCGAAGAACGGAGAGCACGCACAGAGCGAGGAAATGCACTCACACTGAAGCACAGGACAACAGCACGGCAACAGCATGGTAAGTACACACAGTTTGAATTAAATGAGAAGAAATCAATTGACAGAGTTGGCTGTGAGGTTCCTACTTGACATTGGACAGACTTTTTGCATAACAATCTTACCTCAAGGTCTACTGACAGGGCTGTCATGAAGTGGCTCACATATAGTCACTAAAGTGTGGAGCTCAGGCCATGAGAGAATAGATCGTCTCTATTCAGACACAGTCACATGTGAACAGCCTTGCTAAGCTTTTCCAGCCGTCCTTTGGCTTCTCAAGTCCTACTCAACTGATGCTTGAAGCAGCTCACGCCTTGTGTTGACATCATTTTATGGTAAATGTAAACTGGAAAAAAATCACCTTTTACCTGCAAGTGACAGATTTAATTATGCATTTTAAAATTGCACCTATAGATTCAGTGGGGATGATTATCAGGGTGCTGCCTGCACCAGATTCACTCATCAGCTCCACGAAACGTAGAACAGCCACTCATTCAGTCTTCTTTTTCCTGACCTTGTTTCGCTCCTTTGGGTGCTTTTTGGGGGGCTTGAATGCAGATGCCTGCCCTCATTGTCTGTCTGTAGCCGAATCCTGCGCTGAATGACGCAGGAAAGTTTGCTTTAATGGGAAATTTAAATCTTCTGCAGAGCCGTTTCTGAATATTTCCTCACCCTGACCTCTTCATTCTTCACATAACTGCAAGACTATTATAGAATATTCATTATTTTGGAAACTGAATGTAGTTCAGCTTGAAGTTCTTTGAAGACTTACATAAATCTAAAAGCTTTGTAGGCAAAGACAGATCGTCCAAAACAAACTATAATGAAGATTTACTGACTCGTTATTAATGACGCTCACTAAGCGTTTCCTTTCTCATGACACTGTTTTTAATTTAGTTCCTTTGGCCAGAAGTAGGATTAATAACTTACAGTTCAGGTTCTTGAAATAATTCTACTTAGTCATCATTAAAAATCTCATATATTCATCGGATTCTTTCACGTTTCCACTTTGTTCGGTTGCTCTGAGCTGCTGAACGACGGTTTCGAGGCGTTGTGTCGTGCAAGTTTATCACATTCTCTTTGTTAAAGAGCAAAACGCTGAAGTGTTCTATCCAGCAAAGTTCAGGGCTGTTCAAAAACAACACGAGGGCACCCTGATAGCCTAATGTTCATGTTGCGTGACCCAAATGCCGAGACGTAGCAGCTGTCATGGGTTCGATTCCAACCTCGGGCATTTACCGCATGTCCTTCCCCACTCTGTCCACTGTCCTATCTACTAAAGGCATAAAAAACCAAAAATAAATCTTTTAATAAAACACAACACAGCAAGGAGAAGGTAGAAATACATGTTTAATAGACTGGCAAGCACAAACATCACCGTCAGCGCTAATTTATCACAATTATATCACAAAAGGAGAAAATTATTGCACTTCGTCCGAGCCAGCGTTTCAACTACGGCATTATGTGAGTGTGGAATCCAGCTGGAGGTAAAGGCATCCACTGAGACTTTCCTTTGAGTTTGTTATGAGACCAAAAGCAATACGCACGTACCGCCACACACTAGTAACCGTGCTGAGTCTAAATCCATTTGCAATCTGCTGCAGTGAGATTAATGTCGAATATCAGAGCCTCGCGAACATTAACGATGACAAACGGGTAAAAATCAGACACCTAACCCAAGAAAGGCCTATAACTGCATCACTATTAGGAGCAGATTCATATCTTATCAAGGCAGTTAATGGATAAAAATACATAATAATCTCGCCAACCTAAAAAGTAAAACATTTTATACCAGTGAGTGTGTTCGTTTCCCAGTGCCTCCACTCACACAGCGAAACCACAGGACTCTACTTGAGCTTCCACCAGAGTCTTTTCTCTCCAGAGGTCATTAGGCCGCCATCCAGATGGTGAACGAGATGAGCAGAGTCAGTAAAACTGTCAGCGGCGTCACGCAGCCCAGATACAGCATGATGCACGCTCCACACAGCGCCGTCAGGTAGGCGCTCATTCGGCTGCACACGATCTTGCGGACTATTGTGCAGAACTGCAAAAGAGGAGGGAGAGAATCAGGCAACGTGAAGTGAATGATGAACCCGTGAAGCTGTGGATGAGGGCAAATCTGGGCTTAAATGAACACTAGATGGAGCTGCTCGCCTCACGAGTACATGGAGTTAATTTTCATTACTGTGGACTGAAGCAAGCAGGCTTCTGCTGTGGAAAAACCCGCACGTGACCACATGTCAGGAAGTCTAAATATGAGCATTGAAGTGGCCTTTCATTGTGTAATAATGCTGTTTTCTTCAGTCTCACCCCCCATTAAGAACAGTTAGCTTAACATAACTTTCCTCTGAGTTGCAAATGCTGCACGTGCAACGAGTCTTAAGCCACTGGCTGCTGCATGTGACCTTTCTTATGCAACAGTCTCCAGGATGCAAAGACACAAACACTAACAATGGCTAAAAAAAATGTAATCGCAGAAATCCGTAAGTCGTAATCATGGTGAGTTTTGTAATAAGCTGTTCAAAGTTGATACACGCAGACCAGCCCCCTTTATGAGCTGCGAAGTCTAACTGAATCCAGTACAACAGCTCTGCCATAAAATGCACTTTTATGAGGTTTTCAGGTTTTGTTGACGTCCAACAGGTGATGACTTCACTTTGTGTTTATTATAGAGCTCATAGTAGGTGGCTTTGCTGACTGTGTTGCATATTGAAGTGTTTTCTGCCCCCCTGTGTGTTAATGGAGTTGACATTTCAGATCTGTTATATTGGATTGCATTAGACTTTACAGGTGTACCTAATAGAGTAACCAGTGAGTGTAAACAGTATTTTTTTTATTTTTATTGATTAAATGTTCGACAACTTATACCAAGGGTGTCCTTGAGAGCCCCTATCCAGCATGTTTGAGATGTTTCTACAACACACCTGATTAAATGATCAGCTCATCATCAAGCTCTGCAGAAGCCTGATAACGATCCTGATCATTTGAAACAGGTGTCATGGAAGAGGGAAACATCTAAAACATGCTGGATAGTGGCTCTCAAGGACCAGGATTGGGCACCCCTGACTTATACGCTGTAAAAATGAAGTTTTTTTTAACAGTTTGTTTTTCTACAATTTGCTGTAATTTTATAGGTTGTCCCTGTTTAGTTAAATTACAAATAGCGACTAGTTCATCACAGAAAAACAGTCAAAACTGTAAATAATCTTCACGTTCAATAATCTGTATTTTTACTACTACTAATAGTTTTTATTTATTTTAATATTTTTTGCAGTGTTGCATTCAAATCAGTAGAAAATATCATTATTATTAAAACTTTATTAAAAATTGAAAACTAGGAAATGCTTTTTTAAACTTTTAAATATCTTCTACATATATTCCCTGTTTTGTGAAATTACAGATATGAAGGGAAAAAGTAAGAATTTACATGCTGATATAAAAAACAAGCAAAAGCTGTAATTAATGTTCCCTTTTAAAAATCTGCATTTTTACGAAAAGTAATTGTGTTTGAGTGTAAAATAATACCAATTTCTACTGGATTTAAATCAGCAGAACATATCATTATTTTACAGATATTTGTCATTATTTTAAAAAACGTTCTTAAAAATTGAAAGCTATGGAATGCTTCTTTCATATTTTTAAATATATTCCCTATTTTTTAAAATTAAGATAAGAAAAAAAGGTAATAATTTACATTTTAACTATAAAAAACTGGCAAAAACTGTAAACAATGACCACTTTATAAATTCAGTATTACTCTGTTTTAATTTGCTCAAAATATTATTATATTACAGATATTTGCCACTGTTTTCTGCTTGTTTTCACATTGCAGTGTTACACCATTATTTAATGTATTTTCTTCTGGCACGATTTTGACATTTCGACATTTTTTACAGATCCTTCTTCTCAATTTCTACCTTTAAACAATACTCATGCACCCATATGTACAAAAATGAATTGTTTCTGTCCACGTTGGATGTAAACCGATTCCTTCTTAATGTGATTTGAATTCTGTGCATTTGCAGGTGCATTTTACTGCTTTTCAAAATTCAGTTAAAGCTAATATGAGCCTTCAGCACTCAAATAAAATGTAAGACTTAAAAACACCAAAGTTACATTATTTTTAATGCAATATTCCTTTTTTCCTAAGGTCTTGACCTTAAGTGCTATGAGATGATGTATGTTGTGAAGTGGCGCTACATAAATGAAATTAAATTGAAGTTTTTTTGAGGCATTAGGACAGAATATTTTCTGGTCAACTGCAGTGACCAAGCATTACGTCTATGGCTATATTGGCTGGTTGTTTTAAGACACACTTGACAAGACGTAAACCCATTGTGACTCTACCTGGTATGTCTGGTAGCTGATGGCCATGCCGTATCTGCAGTACATCACATAGTGTTCACAGTTGTACCACAGTAAGCTGTAGGTGACCGATCCCAGGAGCTTCTCCGCCCTTCGTGCCACCTCGTCCCCGTCCAGGGGAGGCTGGCTGCACACTTTATCCATGTGGTTGATCAGAATCTCTGAGCCGTAAGCAAAATCCACCAAAGAGTCCACTCTCACGCTGGCCACCTTGGTGATGACCCCCAGCAGCAGGCGGTTGTTCGTCACCATCTTGGCAATCGCCGATTTATTCTTGGAGATCACAGGCAGGATGTCCGGAATGAGATGAGCCACGCGGTTGTCCCCCAGGTAGATGCCAAAATGAGTGAATAAAGTCCTGGGCACTTCCAACAAGTCCCCACGCTTGTACAGCGACAGGTCATAGGTGGAGTCCTCTTCCTTTTTGGAGGATGCGAAGAAAAAGTTGAGCAGTTGGTAGAGAAACATGATGGCAGTGTGAAGCAAGCAACCTGCCGCCTGAGCGTTTTATTCATGTTGGCAGCGGGAGGAGTCAGCGGGGTTAAGAGGATTAAAAATTGGTCAATGTTTCAGTACGATCTTGACAGAAATAAAGGAGCTTTCTCTAATCAACTTTGCTGTGTGGTTGGATTCGAGAACTTGGGCCTTGTTTGCGGTGTATTAAGGTCAACGGTGCTCATTAAGAAGGCTTACCTGGCAACAAGTGAAATCCTGATTTAAAAGGTCACAGATATTGAGCCATCTTTTCCCAATTAGACAGCCTTTGTTATTTAGGCTGGGCTGCAACTGTTTGTGTTTGTCTCAGCGTTAGTCAGCACTTTCTGACGGAGGTTTCTGTTCGTCACACCAATATAGAAACGTATCACATCGAGTCATTTAAATTATTCACAATATGCAGTCTAATGTATGAATTTATAGACTAAATGCATGGACAGTTGGACAGCACTGCCTCATGGGAAGTTTTGCTATTATTCAACATTTTTTTTGCAGTGCATCTATGCTGCACTTTGTATTGCTTTGGATGCTTTCACTCACTCTATAATCAAACATCTGCTATCATTACAGATGTTTTATGTGTTCATTGGATGTTTGGAGATGCATAGGGAATCACAGAAGGCACACAAATAAAAATAAACTGTTTATTAAGCAATTGTCATATTCACAGATTCACATTTAGCAACTATAAAACAACCTCTACAAGTTTATATACATATATATAACATTAGCAATAATAAATCACTGTATATCAAAGATTTTGTGTAGTTCCTCAGACCTTTTGGGGGGGATACAAAAGGAATTTATTGATGCAGGTCATGAAATAAAACATTCAATTCTGTCTGATCAACACAACTAAAAAGCAGATGATAGAATCGCATGACCAGAGTGCACATGCTGAGGTTTCCAGTCGCTCTTCTTTACCGAGGAAAAGTTCAGTTCAGTGTCTTTGCAGGTTCGTTGAGCTGAGCTCCTTTAACCAGCCATCCACAGAGTGAAGGGAACAAGGACCGTGGGTAAGATAGTTGAAGGGGCCACTCCGAAGCAGACGATTGAGATGATGCCGAACAGCCCCGTGACAATGACGCTGCGCTGGTCTCTGATGATTGACTTCAGGCACTGACAGAACTGCAGGGTAGAGAGAAGAGAAGAATTACGTCGTGCTTTCTGCAAAATGTGAACGTTGCATGATTGTAATAGCGGATTACTGTGAATTCTGGCCGCTCTGTTTGGTCTGTCTCCCTGAAAGTGAGTTAAACCTGGCTCTAGTCAACAGGAATATTAACAACAACATGTCTCACCACTGTCATAGTGAAATAGCTGCAGCCTTGGATTAACTTTAGGCCTGCAGGACTCCAAGAGGCCCCTAAAAACCCAGATTCCCTGCATGTCGTTTGGTTGCAGTGGTGTGATTTGCACATAGAAGCTGCATCATCAGGGTTTCTCCTGAAGAATCTGCTTCTTTTTGTTTTTACAGTGACATATTAACCATCAAGAGATGAAATAAATGAGTGTGGGTGTTGTTTAGACCATCATCAAGCCACATTAATACAAATTGAGCATGTGGATTATCATTTTGGCTGAACAATACTCTGGGAGAAACCCTGTGTGTGAGCTACAGTTGTTGATCTGCCTTGGAGATGGATCCACAATGGATGGATGCCAAAGGTTTAAGACACTGTGTTGCTGTTTTTCCCAAATTAAGTTGTGTTTTATTAAACTACCGCATTCTAACTGTCAAAAAGAAAACCTCCATCCAAGAAATATGACTGCTGGAATGCAAGTGCTGGTTGTTTTTGCCCTGTGGACCCCTGACACTTTAATCCAGACTTTAAAACGTGCATTTGAACACAGCCTGTCTTATAATTACGCACTGGTACTGATGAGACGTGCAGAATACAATGCAGTGTTTTTAACCTCTACAACGCAGTTAGGTAGATTCAAAGACATGTGCAATGACTGATAATAAGTCTGACATTTGCTCGTGCAATTATGTAAAGAAAATGTTGGATCCATACCTTTTCTGTTTGCCGACTGACTGAAGTTCCATATCTGCAGTAAGTCCCAAAGTGCTCACAGTTATTCCACAGCAGACTGTAGGGGAATGCACCAAGGAGTTTCTCAGCTCTCTTGGCGACGGTCTCGTTGTGAAATGGATGCGTCTTCATCATTTTATCCATGCGGTTAACCAGTATTTTGGAGCCATACGCAAAGTCCTCCAAAGTGTCAATGCGCACCGTGGCGCACTTGTACATGCAGCCGAGGATGAGCCTCTGGTTTGTGATGACAGAGCTGATGAGCTTGCTGTTGTTGGTAAACACGGGGATGATGTCAGGGATCAGGTGAGCCACTTTGTTGTCGCCTAAATAGATGCCAAAGTGAGTGAAGATGGTTCTGGGGACCTCCAGCAGGTCTCCTCTCCGGAGCGGCGGCGCCGGACCGCGCTGCGCCGGACACTCACCGTCCAGCCAGCTGGACTCGAAAAGTTTGAAGTTGGAGAGAAGAGAGAACTTCTCCACCAGGAACGTCAGCAGCTGCAGCATCGTGGAAGTTTTAGGGGGGAAATATCGGAACGTGTCGGAGTGAAATGAGCTTTTTATCCCCAGTGGCACGAGGAGGAGAATAAGCTGAGAGGAAATCCGAAGGACATGATTGGCCACGAGTGACCTTGCGCACGTGCCCGTTTTCCTTTATTTCTTCACCTCCTCAGCATCTTGTATTTATTTACTGCTGCATTCCTTCCCTTTGGTGCACAGATGTCCATTTGTTCGTGATTAAACCACTTCTCAACAAATGCGTAAAGCAAGAGAATTACAGTAAAGTAGGACTTTAATTTAGAATGTCTCAAGCATTAAGTGAGATGACTGAAGTGTGTTGTATGTACAGAGACAGAAACTTTAAAGATACACATGAAAACACAAAATAAGTTTTAGAAATTTAAAACTTAGGATTCAGCTTGTTGATAAGTCATCCTTTATGAAGACCTTTTGGTGTCTAAGGTGTTATTTGTCGCCCCACACTATGAAAAGTGACCAAAAAAAGAAAAAAGACAGATATTGTTGAAGAAAATTGAACTGATATGATGGGACATTTTGTCATTTTGTAAGTTTTCTCTTCTTATAGCTTTTCAACAATCAGTCATGGGTAGTTGATTTTGGCTTTTTTGACAAGAATTTACAGTACAAAACTGTTTCATGTCAAGTGAAAATTGATTTCCACAGAGAACTGTTAATTAATAAAAATGTAAAAGACATCATTGCCTATGTTTTCTTGAAAGTGAGTCACCTAACTCAACATAGAGCAGTTAATTTGTGGTAGATGCCACACAGTTAGTGAAATGGAGATCATCTGAGTGCAGTGAATGTGTCTCAAGTGATTCTAGTGTTCAGACATCTGTATCTGGAAAGTCCAGTCACTGGTAAATCAGTACTTCTGAATATAACTACACCAGGAAGGAAAAAGAACACTCCAAGCAACTTTGTGAAAAGTCAGGGGACTGATACAAGAAAATTTCCAGGTCACCGAATACTCCTTGGTGTACAGGTAAATCCATCATTTAGAAACAGAAGGATTTTGGCACATGTGTACATCTGAGCAGGGCAGGCCATCCTCAAAAACTGAATGATCATGTATAAAAGAAAGTAGTTAGGGTTAGGAGGCCACCAAGACCCCTATGACTCCTCTGAAAGAGTTACAGGCTTCAGCAGCTGAGTCAGGAGAGACTGTGCACACAACAACTGTTACCCAAATTCTTCACCAGTTAAACATTTATGGGCAAGCGGCAAAGAAAAAGTCACTGTTAAAGTAAACTCATAAAATCTTGACTTGAGTTTGCCAGAAGGCATGTGGGAAACTCTGAAATCAGCTGGAAGAAAATGTTTGGTGGACACCAAACACTGCACATCATTATAAACGCACCATCCCCACCGAGATGCGTGTTAGTGGCAGCTTCATGATGTGAGGCATGTTGGTGGCAGCATGATGATGTGAAGCATGGTGGTGGCATTATTATGACATGAAGCATGGTGGTGGCAGCATGATGATGTGAAGCATGGTGGTGGCATTATCATGGTGTGAAGCATAGTGGTGGCATTATTATGACATGAAGCATGGTGGTGTCAGCGTCATGATGTGAAGCATAGTGGTGGCAACTTCATGATGTGAAGCATGGTGGTGGCATTATTATGACATGAAGCATGGTGGTGTCAGCGTCATGATGTGAAGCATAGTGGTGGCAACTTCATGATGTGAAGCATGGTGGTGGCATTATAATGATGTGAAGCATGGTGGTGGCAGCATCATGATGTGAAGTATGATGACGGCAGCATCGTGATGTGAAGTATGGTAGTGGCAGTATCATGATGTGAAGCATGGTGGTGGCAACTTAATGAAATGAAGCGTGGTGGTAGCATCATGATGTGACACATGGTGGTGGCAGCATCATGATGTGAAGCATGGTGGTGGTATTATCATAATGTGAAACATGGTGGTGGCATTATCATGATGTGAAGCACAGTGGTGGCATTATCATGATGTGAAGCATGGTGGTGGCATTATCATGATGTGAAGCATAGTGGCGGCAGCATCATGATGTGAAGCATGGTGGCGGCAGCATCATAATGTGAAGCATGGTAGTGACAGTATCATGATGTGAAGCATGGTGGTGACAGTATCATGATATGAGGATGTAAAGGTACATGGTAAAATGAATGCAGCAAAGTATAAAGAAAAACCCAGGAGGACAACCCGATGCAGTCTGCAAGAGAACTGTTACTCGGAAGAAGATTTGTTTTCCAGCAAGACAGTGATCAGAAGTGTACAGCCTGAGCTACACAGAAATGATTTAAAAACAACAAGGTGAATGTTTAGAAGTGGCCAAATCAGAGCCCAGACCCCAGTCCGAATAGGAATTTGTGGATGGACCCATGATCCCTGTGCTACCTAACAGATTTGAGAAGTCTTGCAAAGAAAAACGGCGTAACACTGCAGTGTCTAGATGTGCAAGGTTGACTGAGATCCATCCACACAGGCTCAATGCTGTAATCACAGCCAAAGGTACATCTACTAACTAAACACTGACCTCAAGGGGGTGAATACTTATGCAATCACTTATTTTATGTTTCATATTTTTTTATTAATCGGCTTTACCTTATAGAAATCTGCTTTCATTCGGACATGAAAGAGTATTTTTTGTTCATTCTTGTCAAGATTTTTGACAGATTCTCACCCAAACCGATCTGAACTGGTTTGTGTTATCAACTATGTAGCTCTAGTCACAGGGTGTTACGTACTTACTTGTACTTTATTTAGGAGCAGTAAATTGACATTTACTAGCCTTTACTGCTGTGAGATTGAGCCCAGAACGCACATTCTGTTATACTACTACTACTACTGTTATTAATATGTACCACCGTCATCTCAGAACTCACTTAAATGGAGCAACAAGTGGATCACTGTTGACTTTTCACAATGTAGATGAACCGGCTGGCCCATTAGGCAATATAGGCAAATGCTAAGGGTGCCGTGACCTTCAAGGGGCTCCACAAAGTCAGGAAAAAATTCAACTTCAATATAATTATATGAAAACTAGTTATTACTATTAACTCTTAAAATGGAAAAGCTCACATTGATTCAAACGTGCCCAATTAATATGAGTACAAAACAATGATATTGTATGTAATGTATTGTAATGTAATGCTATGTAAGGAGGGAGGCACCATATAAAATCTCACCTTGTGCGCCACACAAGGTAGGGCCAGCTCTGAATATACATTGTTAAACTTGCAGCAACTTAAGGAAATGCTTTTTCCCATATGTTTTTTTAGACTTGCTGTAATACTAGCAACTAAATGTAATGTGTGTAGAAAACTGTGCTTAAGTTGAATACCTAATAATGTATTTAGGCACCTTTCACATCTGTACAAGGTCAAAACACAAGTTCAAAATTGGGTTCATTGTTCCGTAACAAACTCTTCGCTCTCATTCAAGCTATTTTCCACTTTGCTAAACTGATCATTTTCATGTTGATGTGCAGTTTTTAATTAGACCATCAGGCTGTTTTGTGAGACGTGGATTTTGTTGACTCACAGCGGGCAGCCCTTTCCTGACCCACCATCAATCCGTGATCAGTCTTGCCAAGAACAAGTTGTGTTCGACGGTCTGCACTTTCCCAGAGGAACCATATGATGAGATAAAACATTCCTTCGACCAGATGACCTTAATCCTGTAGGCTTCAGTTCCACACTCATCATTTAACCCAAATGCTTGGAGAAACACTGCAGCCTTTTTGATCTTGTGTCATTGGCTCATTTGTTACCGTACGTTTGCTGACCTACATTCTGTAAAATCCTCGCAGAAGGGATAAATGATTGCTGGTATGTAACTTAGACCAGCTGCTTTTTCATTAGGAACCTAGTCTGACCCACAAAGCATACCATACTTTTGAGGAAGTCTGTGTGATTAATGAGTATATAGCACTCTGCTGTACTGCCTGTTACAGGACATGATGGGGACCGTTCTCCCATATCACTGTTTGTACAGTAGGTGCGCCACTAATGGAAAAATAAACTAAACGATGAGTGAATTACTTAACATGAACTGTCCTTGACCCTTTATTAAAATTTTTGCTTTTGTATTTTTTAAAGTTCAGTCATTTTTGGTTACCGAATGAACCCGAATTAAAGATGCAAACCACTAACTGTAAAAGCAGCTATTGATGCTAATACAGTCATTGAAAACCTCAGTTAGTGAGTGAGATGATGACTTATAAAGTTTTCCACTCTGCTTGGACAACAAAGTGTCAGTCTCTTTGCACGGGTTACCTCGGATCATACCACATTCAGCTGAGTCGACTTATACCGTCTGTGGCCGCGGGTTGAACCCTGACATGGCATTACGACAAACCTTTGCCCTCGGTCCTGGGGAGATTTACACCATGGTCAAACGGCTCCGGACTTATAGTTGTGGCCGGTGGAGGACCCTGACAGGGCTCTTTAAATTTAATTCCCGTTCACACCACCCGGGGAAACTATGCTGACTTTGTTTTTCAGCCTTGAGAATTAAGTTGATTACTGAGTGGCGGATATATTTCCCTAAGACGTGACTGTTTGTCAGAAAGTGCAATGATTCAGCATCATATTCCGATGGCTTGATTTACGGGGTGAACGTCGGGGGATCTCAGCTGCCACTCTGTATTAGTTTTCTGCTGCTTTGCATCCCGATAAGGTGCTGTACACACAAAGCGAGAATGTCAGCTTGGCATCAGTGTCCGAATGCATCAGCAGCAACAGCCCAAAACACGTCCTAACATCCTGGACACAGTGTTCAGAGAGAGTGCCCTTGTCTTCACTGCACTTAAGGAAAAGAAAGAGACACTTTCCATCTGGTGTTTCCACACAAAGAGACCGGTTCAGCTAAAGTTCAGCGCTGTTTAGGTTCATGGACCTGGCAGTTCATTCTCAGGTCAGCAGGGCTTTACATCCGTACTGGGCCTGTTTTTTTCCACATAATAAAACCGGGTCACTCAGAGGTAGTTAAGGTAAGATTTATCATCGAATGTCAACAAGGGGCCCGACAGATGAACTGTTATTACGCTTTATTTTATCACATGTGACGTCACTGTTTGTTTTAATGTAATAAAAAGGTGTGTTTGCCTGCAGCACCTTGAAGAGGAGCCTCGGAATAACCGTTACCAACAACTACATCCATTTAAAAGTATACAGCAAACAAAATATCGGAAAGATAAGGTCAGTGCACAGCTGCTTTAAATAGAAGGAAACTACCTGCACACAATCAGTCAAATTTGCTGAAAGCAGAGCACGCTTTCACGTTGTAGTGGAAGAAGAAGAGGTTGATTAAAATCCACTACAGACAGATTTTTTACTTTGCATGTGGGGTACTTTCTGACAAAGAGGCCTCAAACTCATTTACCACAATAAAAAGAGTGTATTTCCATCAGCTGTCACTGAAAGAAGCCCAGCAGTATAAAGGGAAGCCATACAAAGAGCCAAACATGAACGAGACAAGAGGTAAATGGGCCTTTATACAGTCCTCTAGATGTGTGTATACTCGGATATCTTTGGTAGATCAGCTAATCAGGAAGTGCAGTGTCTGTTGTCCTCAAAGCACAGCCGTGACTGACTGCCGGCGGACGTTGTAAAAATTTAATTTGCCGTATAAAATCCACCGTGCTGCGTGTTTGGCTGTGGCATTGTCATCTGGAAAACTGATTGAAGCAAATAATGCGTTTAGTATTCAGTCCTTAGTCTGGGTCAGAGCCTGGATTTTAGAAATACCTGAGGTCATGAGACTAACTGTGGCTGAGGAGGGTGGAGGGTGGGTTTGGGTAGAGCTATGCGATCATGTAGTGCCCCTCTCCCCGATGGAGAGTTTAGTGGTCCGTCTGCTAGAGTTGCGCATGAGACCCATAATGGCACCGTGAAAAGTTCCTGTAATTCTATGTTTCACTCACCAAATAATGGAGAACACTAGATTGCATTTTGAATTGAGACTATATTTTGACTTGATGCCTGTCAAATGATGCTTCTAATTTGAGAAAAAGTACACGTTGCTTTTGATAAGGGAGGCATAAAATATGATCTTGATATGTTGACGTAACTAATTTCTGGTCGATTGCCATTATGAGTATGTACCGATCAGGCATAACATCCTGCCTAATGTTGTGTTGGTCCCCCTTATGTTGTCAAAAATGCTCTGAACCATTGGACATGGACAAGAGGACATTGGCACTGGATCCTTTGGGTGCTCTGGCTTGTGCAGTGGGGCCTCTGTCAATCAAACTGGTTCCACTGCATCCTGTTGATGCTTGATCACAATGGGGTGTAGGAAGTTTGGAGGCCAAATCAACATGTTGGACCATTGTCATGTTCCTCAACATGTTCCTGATTGGTTGATGTTGTTTCCATGTGGTGGGGTGCATTTTCCTGTTAGTGACATTTGGGATTTCCATTTGAATGAGGGAGTGTGTTTGTTGTGGGACAATGTTTATTTGGGTGTCTAAGTCTCATCAACACGGATGTTAAAATCCAAGTTTTTTCCATCAGAACACCACATAGTACCAATATGATCCATGTTATTCACTTCACCTGTCAGTGGTCAGCTCTCTCTCATTACAGTTAACATTTTATTAATGCTTCTTTCATCATACTGGCCCACTGGCAGGTTCAGACATAAAATGCAGCGTTTTTCAAAAGTTCAAGTTTAATATGCAAAAGAAGAAAACTACTTCATCTTGTAACATATGTCATTTATTTTTATGTCACATTCACTATAAAACTGTCAACTTTTAGCCTTATACAGGCATTATTTGCCCGCCAATGTTCATTTTGGGCCAATGCTAATATTTAATTTCAAAATATTTATCGGCTGATGCTGATGATGATGATGATATCGATATCACTGTGTGAATCCAAGTCAAATGTCACATTTAAAAGAATAATTAAAGCCAATATGTTAAAGAAACATAATGAATTATGTTAGCTATGTTTGATTGTCACACCATTGTCATTTTTGTTGTTGTGAATGGTATTAACTGAATTGTAACTTGGGAACTAAAATGGTATGTGACTGTCTGCATTGGCCGGCAGCTATTTTATTTTATTATATTATATATATTTTTTGTTGTTTATGTTGTTCTTCTTTTTTTCAAATAAGTTCTTTGTAAATTGATTTCTGGGGATAAAGGGGCAGATAAAATAAGATTAGTCTTCTTTCTGCCCCCTTTCTAAATCGGAGAACGTTTGTCTTTATATTAAATTGCTTTTTAATTTTTTTTTTATTTTACAAATGAATGAAATAAAGAATACAAAACAAAACAAAACTTTGCATCCCTATTTTAATGATTTAAAATTAAAATCTTTTGTTTGTTTGTTGTTTGTCTGCTTGGGGAAATCATACGCTGCTCTGATAAGTCTTTCTTCGACAAAATGACTGCAGAATTTCCCCCGACGGCCGACTAAACCCCAAAACAATCTGGACCAAACACCCAATAAAGTATCTATTTTTACATTCAGTCAGTTGTTATTTCCCAACATGGTCGAAAATAGTGTTTGAAATCCTTCTGTCGTAAAATCACGGTGAGGTAATACCGAATCCCTAATTCATGTATTGACTAAATTAGACCACTAAGACTTAGTTCTGCTTTACACTGTAGAATGTAAACTCTCTTGGGGTTGCTAAAAGCCCCACATTCCCTCAAAAACAAAGAAAACATGAACTCAGCGTCCCGAATAAAAGGATTGTTGTGATTAGATCCTCATTGTGAAAGCGTCTTGAGTTTATATCCTGAGGGCATGTGTAAAACCTCTCCTGCATGCAGGTAAATTGAGCGTTCTTAAAGAGGTTATTCCTTATGGACTGAGTGTGACTGAATGTTCCTCTAAATTAAATGGCAAATGAAAACATCCTGAAGTATGACTCAGAATGCTCCATCAACGATTACTGTAAAAACAAGGCTGCTCATTTATCAGTTGCATTACATGGAAACCGAAATTAAATAATCATAAATCACATATCAGCCGTATTTAGGGAGGCTTTCCCTTCCCTGCTTTCTTTGCCTGTCTTGAATCAGAGTGTTTGGCTCCACTTCAGTCGACAATAACTCAGCTGCACACGTGTTTTCTACAGAACAAGCCTTCACCTTAGCTCCTTTGTGCTCTCAGAAAATCTCATTTTCCCTGAAGGCTACAGGAATGAAATCAGAAATACTCATCTGGAATACAGACTGCAAACAAGTGGCCAAAGAAATGCAGCACTGATAATGATCTTTATACAAACACAGCTCAACCGGTGGATCATTCTTCTTCTCATCATACGCAGTTTCACAGGGACAAGGAGACCTTCTCACAAAACATCTTTGTCAAACTCACTTTGTTGCTCTGCATGCTGGTCAAGTCTTTACTTTGACGGTGTGTTCAGTGACTGCATGTGTGTGTGTTTGGGTTTACCGTGGTTCCACTCCCACTAGTGGTTTTACACACCAGTACAGGCGACCTTCAAAATAAGAGCAAGCTAAAATGTGTGTTATACAGAAGCTTAAGTGTGTTTTAAAGAAATTTCTAAACAGCCCACCTATGTCAAAACGGCTCCTTAAGTTCACATCAGTTCAGTTTTAGATTCTTTTTCCCCAAGATTCCCTTTGAAGCAGCTCTTTGGCAACAGCTGGAAGAGAAACCAAGTCTTTAATAGGAAGAAACCTCCAGGATCAGATGCGTTTAAGAGAAGTAAGGAGGTTGGTTAGGTCAGTAACTGCAGACCAGAAACATGCAGTTCTGCAGCCAGACACGAGAAAATACAAAAGACAGAAAAGAGAAGATACAAAAGTAGTGGCAATGCAGTGGTTTAAGCCTATAGCGGCAGAACTAAGGGATGGTTATAGTTACCTGAGCTGCCCTAAAATTAAGGTTTTATGTTTAATCCTAAAAGCAGAAAGGCGTCTGCCTCCAGAAGATAAACTGGGAGCTGATTCCACAATAGAGGAGCATGAAAAATGAAAGCTCTGCCTCCCATTCTGCTTTTTGGAAACTCTAGAAACTGAAAGTAAGCCTGGAGACCGAGAGCAAAGGTCTCTGTTGGGATAATATGACACAATAAGGTCTTTGAAATACAGGGTTTTAAATTCTAATCTGATTTCACAGGGGCCAGCTTCATCTCTCTCTTGCTGGTTCCTGTCAGAATTCTCGCTGCAGCATTTTGAAGGTCTGTCTGGGAGCCACTGGGACACCCTGATAATAAGGAATAGCAGTAATTCAGTCTACAAGGTACAAGGGCATAGTTTTTCAGCATCGCTCTGAGACAGGAGACTGGAGACTTGTTTTAATGTGTGAGCTAAAGGACATGTTCTGGTTTTAAAATAACTCTGAGCTATCACATACAGCCAGAGCCTTTTCTGCGTAGACATTCACTGTTTTGTTAAGGTAAGAATTCTGTATCTACTCCACTGAGGAGGGAGAGAAATCGTGGTCATGATAAAATAAAATGAATATTGAGATTAGTCCAGATTTTGCAACAATAAATCACAGTTTTGACTTGTTATGTTGGAACTAGGACACCTGAAGTTAATAAGTCATCATAATGAATTACTAATGCACCATTTTGATTTAGGAAGTCAAACAAGTGCCTTTGACTTACTCTGTGTTCATAAGTCATACGAGCTGTTTTGTTAAGGTTTTACTTGTTTGTTAGAAGTCGCCTGCTATCCAGTGAAAATTAAGATTATATTCTTGTGTTATAATCAGTGTTGTTTAGCAGGTCTCATTTGATGGCACATACACCGATCAGCCACAACATTAAAACTACTGACAGGTGAATAACATTGATCATATTGGTACTATGTGGTGTTCTGATGGAAAACCTTGGATTTTAACATCCGTGTTGATGAGACTTAGACACCCAAATAAACATTGTCCCACAACAAACACACTCCCTCATGCTAATGGAAATCACAAATGTCACTGGTCTACCCCTGCAGGAAAATGCACCCCATGGCCGTTGTAATGAGGACCATGACAATGACCCAACATGTTGATTTGACCTCCAAACTTCCTACACTCCATTCTGATCAAGCATCAACAGGATGCAGTGGAACAAGTTGGATGGACAGAGGCCCCACTGCACAAGCCAGAGTACCCAAAGGATCCAGTGCCCTGGTCCTGGTTCCAGACCCCATAGGACACCCTGAGAGGTCCTCTGGTCCATGTCCAATGGTTCAGAGCATTTTGAACCACATAAGGGGACCAACACAACATTAGCAGGTGGTCATAATGTTGTACCTGATCAGTGTATAATGTCAGTGTATTTAACAAATGTCTCATGATGCAATTTGTTTCAAATTTTTATCAGATGATGAGTCAGAAAAGTAAATAAACTGTGTTACAGAGCAGGTTGTCAAGTTCAGTTTAGTCCAAATCCAATATAAGTAAAATGCCATCAGGTCTTTGGTACAAAAGTTCAGTCAGCATTCTTTTAAACTAGCTGTGTCATCATTTCTGGGATGTCCACGAATATACATATACACACATATACTCTGGCAAGTTCACACAGCTGTGTTCTAATAGCAGAACTACAGCGGTCAGTTCCAGACACTGTCACATCTGGGAAATGATCCATGTCAGACATTTGAGTCACAGACTTTTCAAAACAAAGTGAGTGGGACGATGTTTGTCTTAGAACCCCTTATCAAAGGCTGAACTGAGGACCTTGTTCAGATAAATATCCCACCGAGCCGAGCAGCTCTTCACTCTACAGCAAGACAAAACGGCAACCGGTGGCAACAGCAACATGGCTCCATCACTTCTTGCAGCAGCAGGAGGACTTCTATTACTTTTCTCCTTCTCGTCAGCAGTAAGTCGCCCAACTTGGATTTTATTTTATTTTTTAGCCGACACTGTTTTCTTGAGCACAAATATCTAACTAGCATTGTCTTTTTTTTGTGTGTAGCAAATCCGAGGAGACAACGCGGCAACATGTATCCCTAATGATGTCTTTGTAAGTGTGCAGTTACAAATCTGAATCTTCTGCAGTGTGTAGATATGTGTTTTAAATGTTTTTTTACGTGTTCTGTGTATATTTAGGGAAAGTACTGTCCTACTACATGTGGAGTGGCTGATTACTTGCTGAGGTACATGTCAGGAGTGGACCAGCATTTGGATGAAATGCAGAATGAGCTCGAAACAATTGCCAATATGACTCAAGGGGCAGAAGAAACTATTGTCTACATGAAAGATTCAGCCATCTCGGCTCAAAAGACTTCCCAGCCAGGTACGATTAAATCACATTCATCTTTATGCAGCTGCGTTTAGGTTCTCTGAAATATTCAAATGACTGAATATTCACTTTGCTATACTGAAGGTGTCGAACTCGGTTTTCATTTCAGACCCATACTTCAAAAAGTCAACAAATATGCTGGACGATGTTCTTCGATATGAAAAGACCATCATTGCACAGGAGCAGCAGATATTGTAAGTTGCCGGTTACACCCACGTTATGCTCTTAATGTGGCGAGGAAGCACATTTACTCAAGAGCTGAACTTACTTTTGATCCACTTGAGCGTCGCCATTTTATGCCACCAACGTATGAATAGCTTGTCAGTTACAGTGTGTTGTTACAGATTGAATGAAAGCTTCCCACCTTGATTATAATTCTCTAAAGGAAGCCACCTAATGCCTTAGCTTCTGAGGCTTTTCGTGACTGGAGTGCAAGGCTTTTTAATGTGAAATGGAACTTTATTTAACATAGCAGCGCTGGTGCCGCCTACGCCTCCAGGTCAATGTACTCCCACCTGCTCACCCACACACTCGCAAATGAACATCGTGGAGTTATTTGACTTGCCGCCTACACATCTTTGGAACCACACACTTTACATAGTGGATCATGTCTTTTTCCAGAGTTGATTTACCTTTTTTCTTATTGATTAGAGACTTTGTAAAATCCCACAACTGCACATGCGACACTGAGCCACGCAGTTTAAACAACTCATATTTGTTTCTCTCCTTCCTCCAGCGAACTTCAGAATTTACTGTCATCCAATGAGAGAAGAATGGCCGACCTGAAGCAGCTGTCCGTCCAGCTGCAGCAGAAGTGCAATGAGCCCTGCAAAGACACTGTTGAGATCCAGACCATCACGGGAACAGGTACAGAAAAAAAAAGAGAAAATCCCTGTGTGACCTTCAGGCCGTTCCCTTTTCACCAGGAGTTTCTCAATCTTGCCTCGTTTGAACATCATTTGTCCTTGTTCAGTGTTTAGTTAGAGATTAAAATCAATATGCTGCAGAGTAAACATATTTATCCTAGATGATGACCTACATTTTCAAAGGACATAATTATATAATAGATGATTCAGACCAGATTTTAGCATTATTCTGACTGTTTATGTCTGGATTTATTGTAAACAACAATTCAGATTTCTTTCTTTTTTCTCGCTTCTGTTCTGATTTTTTCCCCAATCAGACTGCCAGGACGTTGCAAACAAAGGCGCCACCACCAGCGGTCTTTACTTCATACAGCCATCGAAGGCAACAGAGCAGTTCCTGGTCTACTGTGAGATTGACAGCTTCGGACGCGGCTTCACAGTAATGCAAAGGGTACGTATCACTTGGAGAATAAAAGAAAAAACAGCTGCTGGGCGGCCTCATCTTGCACTGAATTATTCCTGCGTATTGTTTTGTAAATGAAGTGGATGAACAGCATGTAATTTGTCAGTCCTTAGACTAATGAACTGATGATGAGTGTATGTATGAGGGCTGGATGAGGCACTGAACCCTTTTGTTTTCAGGTTTGAAAACAAAGCCTACTCTAGCGTGATTAGCATTTTTGTTGGACCCTCTGATTGACTCAAAAAAATACAATAACAACTTAAAATTGAAGTTCTCTGACTCAGATCATGCTAATGCAGTCAGTTAATGGATTTAAGATTTGGAAAGCTAACAGAAAGCTTTTCAGGAAGTCCCCTAGCCAACTGCTTTCCAAGGGGACGTTCAAATCTACAATGATTTTGTTCACAGAGGCGTGACGGCAGCGTGGACTTCAAAAAAGACTGGATCCAGTACAAGGAGGGCTTCGGTTACCTCTCCCCAGACGACACCACGGAGTTCTGGCTCGGCAACGAGAAGATCCACCTGCTGACTGCCAGCTCCACCATCCCAACTGTGCTGAGGATAGAGCTCGTTGACTGGGACGGCAACAAAAGGTACACGCGTACGCACACACGCGATAACAGATTATGTAAGAGGAGACCAGAGGGGGCTTGCTGACAAGGCAAACACGACCCACCAATGGTGAGGTTACATTCGAAGAATTGGAAAAAAAAAAAGTGACTCAGCAGAGGTTAACAAAAACCAACATGAAACCTCCTCCTTTCTCCAGGTATGCCGACTACACCATGTTCAGAGTCGGGTCAGAGGCCGACATGTACCGCATGACCTACGGTTACTACTTTGGCGGTGACGCGGGAGATGCTTTCGACGGCTTCGACTTCGGAGACGACCCCAGCGACAAGTTCTACACGGCACACAACGGCATGCAGTTCAGCACTCATGACAAGGACAACGACAAGTACGACGGCAACTGTGCCATGCAGGACGGCTCCGGCTGGTGGATGAACAGATGCCACGCCGCACACTTGAATGGAAAATACTACCAGGGTAAGACTCCGGGGCCACAGCCACTGCCAGATCCTCTAATTGTGGGTTGTTCGCATAATTTGTGCAGTTTAAAGCGCTATAATTGCACACATTATTGCACACATGCACACAGACAAAACTGTTGCCCCAAGAATATAAATCTGACCCTTGTGTGTTCTGTTCATCCAGGCGGCAAGTACACAGAGAAGGATGCTGGGGAATATGGCTACGACAACGGCATCATTTGGGTCACATGGCACAACCGCTGGTACTCCCTGAAAGAGACCACCATGAAGCTCATCCCCCTCAACCGCATCACGGCAGGCGGGCAGCAGGCCGGAGTCAAACAGTTCGGCGGACTCGGAGATTCTTAAAGATCGGGCGTGTTCGTGACCTGCACTGATTGTGTTCAGCCATTTAAACCATCTTAGATCAAATAAAACGCCTGCATGGAAAATTTCTGACTTTATGATTTGTCTTTCTGTGATGTTTGCGTGTTTTAGTCGTCTGGCCCAGCAGGATACTGATATTCCCCATTCCTTCTTCACTGTTTTAAGCACTAATAAACGTCTTTTCTCTACTAATTGTGTTTGGACATTACTTCATTGGACATTCTTTGGACTCGGCTGCTGCCAGCCTGCACAGCAACCTAGTAAAGTCACGAGGCAAGCAGCTGTTTTATGAGACAAGAGCACCTGGTAAAAAATGAAAGAAATAGCCAAGAAAGCTCAACTAAGACACAAGTGTGAATGAAAAAATAACAAGCCTCATAACAGCATGTGGCCAGAAGCAGGCAACAGCCCCGAAATACATCTTAAAAGTCAACATCTCCACTTTATTTGCATGCTGTATAACATAATCAACACCAACAACTTGTCAAAATGTCAAAGCTTTCTCATCACTCAGTTTCATCCTTCGGCTACCCTTGACAGATGAGTCAATCCAAGTCACCTCACCCAGGGCCTCCCAGTTGAGGTCACTGATTTTCTTGAAAAACATCAGGCAAAAACTTCCACCTAAACCATGGAACCTGGCACAATCCCACAGCTCTGCTCCGCTACACTTTTTAAGTTGTAAATTTTTTCAAATCGGCCCTCGGTGTTAAATTTTACAACTTAGCGATTCTTTTAAAGCATCTTTAAAGCCTCATCAGTTGATTATTTTTCACAGGATTTGGCTGATTTTCTTACTGAATATCCAGAAACCTCAAGAAAAAGTTGTAATCATGTCAATAGATTATGCAGATTTTTTTATACAGAAATACCATCCATCCATCCATTATCTATACACCGCTTAATCCTCTGTAGGGTCACGGTGGGACTGGAGCCTATTCCAGTCGACTCAGGGCGAAGGCAGGGGACACCCTGGACAGGTCGCCAGTCTATCACAGGGCTACATATAGAGACAACCAAGCACACTCTCATTCACACCTACAGACAATTTAGAATAATCAATTAACCTCAGCATGTTTTTGGACTGTGGGAGGAAGCCGGAGTACCCGGTGAAAACCCACGCTGCACAGGGAGAACATGCAAACTCCACACAGAAAGATCCCAGGTGTCCTAACCGGGACATGAATCGGGGATCTTCTAGCTGTGAGGCGACGCTGCTAACCACTGAGCCACTGTGCAGCCCTATACAGAAATTAAAATAATAAAAAATCATCATCTAATTGTTTATTTATTGAGCTAATGATAGCTCCACAGGTACCATACAGCCATATAAAACCTTGAAATCAACATAATACAAATGTCTACCTGAGAATTAAAGCCACCAAATATGTCATTTTCATATAATGTTTAAACAATAAAGGAGTGATATAACAACTTCAGTTTTTTAATATGTTTTGAATGGATATGAAGACATTCCCCTGAAAATGTTTCGAAGAAATCAAAACAATCCTTCCTGATAAAAAAAAAATGCTGTTAAATTGTCCTAAAAAAATGGATTTTCTAGCTCTGAAGCTAACTTTAGGAAGACCTGCGGCAGTCAGTTTATCATGTAGCACCAAATGACATTTATATCTGACAGAACTAAGTTGTTTCTACCCACAACAAACATTTGATTGGAACTGAGTGAATATTAGTGGAGATATGGATTTTTTTTTATCATGAAAATGAAAGATTTTTCATTTTCATGATAGATTCTAGTTTTTTATTATTATAATTTCTGTTTAAAAAATCAGCATAAGCTACTGACATGATTACAACTTTTTTTAAGGTTTCTGGGATACTGAGTGAAAAAAAAATCAGCCAAATCTGTGAAAAATAATCAACTGGTGAGGCTTTAAAGATGCTTTAAAAGAATTGCTGAAGTTATCAAATTGAACACCGAAGGCCAATTTTCCAAAACTCAAAAGGTATTTGGAGTACGGCTGTGGGATTTCGCAAGATTCCACAGTTAGGCAGAAGTTTTTTGCCTGATTTTTTTCAATAAAATCCAAGACCTGAACTGGGAGGTAATGGGTGATTTGGCATGTAATGACTCAGATATGCACATGCACACATAGGAAAATGGAAAATGGAATGGAATGACAGATCTGGCTACATTAAGAACCTTTTAAAGAAATGAAATGCCAAGGGTTTTAAAAAGTGAATCATCAGTATTTTACTTAAATGAAGTAAATAAATAAATAAAAAAATACAGGCCTGGGCAGGGATCCATGCAGCACTACTAAAGGGAAAGCATTCCAATGAGAGTTTAAGTAGTCTAATCAAATTATTTAAACTTGAAGTGCTCTTAAGGGGCTGTTTTCATTACTCATAGTGGTTGTAGTCGCTTTAAAATGACTTTTAAATGTGTATTAACCTCACTAAGGATGTCCTTTATGCCTCCATGGGCCTCTTTCAGTTATTTTTAAAGAACTGATTATAACTCACCGTTTCCCATTTTAAACTATTTACTTTATTTTGCTTGCCAGTTTTTGACTTGATATAAACATGCTCACTTTTCGCACAGTACCCCAGATAAACCCCGTCAGTACAGACTATATAGGATTTTCAGTAGCATTCAGGACAGGAAAACCACTTCTGAGAGTCATTGTGTCAGAGTTATCCAAAGGTCACACTTGCCATGTTTATTTGCATCCACGGTTTATTTACTTTGCATTGTGTACTGGTAGTTCTTGTCCCCATGCAACATCACTCACCTCCAATCCTCTGGAGTCCAAACTCCACCTGGCTCGTGGTCGATGGTTGTGCCAAGTAACAAATGCCTTTGCATGACTTGATATAAAAGATAATAGGGCAAAAGCCCCGACACATACAGACACCGACTCTCCCTAACGTCCTCAAAGGCAAGAGATGTTTTTGAGATCAGCCTTGTAATAATTTCAGTAAAACTTACAAGGAGCATTTTGATCTTACCAGCTAAGTTCATTTTTGGATTGGATAACCATTAATCAATGTACTCTGCTGGGCAAATATGATCTGGTGAGGTAGGACAACCAAACCTTGGCCTGTACTCACCGCAAATTACGTCTGTTTAAGTTCATTACTGTGTCAAAATGGGGACACTGGACTAAAAATATCAACACAGTATGCAAATTGTGTTCTTTTCTGACTTAAAATAGAACTCTCATATGTATTGTTATGGTTAGAAAAGGGTTCATTTGGCCAAATGAAATTCAACATCCCTGACCTTGGCAAGGTCCTCAATGCTGCAACATCTACTTACACTATTTTGCCAAAAAATACCCCAGACACCCCTCCGAATAATTGAATTCAGGTGTTCCAATCACTTCCATGGCTACAGGTGTATAAAATCAAGCACCTAGGCATGCAGACTGCTTCTACAAACATTTGTGAAAGGAACTCTTAATGCTTCAGCAGACCAAGACATTTTGGACAATTTCATGCTGCCGACTTTGTGGGAACAAGTTTGGGGATGGCCGCTTCCTGTTCCAACATGACCAGTGCACAAAGCAAGGTCAGTAAAGACACGGATAAGCCAGTTTGGTGTGGTGGAACTTGACTGGCCTGCACAGAGTCCTGACCTCAACCCGATAGAACAACTTTGAGATGAATTAGAGTGGAGACTGAGAGCCAGGCCTTCTGGTCCAACATCAGTGCCTGACCTCACTGATGGCCTCTGGAAGACTGATCAAAAATTCCCATAAACACACTCCTAAACCGTGTGGAAACCCTTCCCAGAAGAGTTGAGGCTGTTGTAGCTGCAAAGGGTGGGCCAACTCCATAATAAACCCTACGGATTAAGAATGGGATGTCATTAAAGTTCATGTGTGTCTGTAAAGGCAGACGTCCCAGTACTTTTAGCAATACAGTGTAGCTCTCAGATGAGTAAAAGGGTCCACTAAATGAAATTGTAGAATTGTAAAAACAGTGGATACAAGCAGTGTCGACAACTTATTACTGACTTGTGATTTTTGTGCTATGATCCCACCCTCCATCATCATTTCCAGTGGAATCTTTGTCATGACATCCTTTCTGTTGTAGAGATAGGATGTATTGGAATAACTATTGTCATATGTTAAAAACATGGATGGAATTATGTATTAAATTTCATGCTGTGTTCATGTTTCTCTTAAGGATATCAGTGAAAAAAATAAAAATTCAGCTTCTCACTATGTATATGTTTTCTGCTGTACACCTCCTGGCCGCTAGGAGTCACTGACAAACCACCAGCTGCTTTTCTTCCTGTTTACTTCCGGGTCGTTGGATTGTAGCGGTGGTAATGTTTTTGCATGTGTGATATTTTGTCCAGTGCGGCGAAGCTATATTCACTTAAAACACTTAAACTTCTCCACCCTCGGTTCAACATCAGTATTTACCGAAACAATGACGGAGGTAAGACGATGTTTGAAGCCTTTAGTGTTTATTTTCTTCGCTCCCGCTCAGATGCTAGCTAACGTACACACCGTCGGGCCGGGCTAATTGCTGGAACGACATACGTTTACTATATTTGTTTGTGTATCTCACAGTAAAGAACAAATTAAGCTGCTGTCCTTTTTTACAGATTCAATGCTATGTTTTTAAACGTAACTATTCTCTTTTACAGGACGTCCAGAAGCATTCGGTCCACACTCTGGTCTTCAGGTCTCTTAAAAGGACTCATGATATGTTTGTGTCCGACCACGCCAAGTCCATTGCACTGGATGATGAAAGGTAAGAGATTAATACCTAAACCGGAGCTTTTTATCTCTTGTATTTACTTAAACATGAAAGGATTCATAGCGCCTGGTGTTCAGTGTTAATCTAGACCAGATTTGACAAGCTGTAGGTTTCATTGTGTGGGTTGAGGAGCAGTAAATATGCGTATATTTCTATTTTCATGACTATAGCAAGTTCCTCCAATAGGCTAGAAAAGTTTGCCAAGTAGCAGATTGGAGGTTTCAAGTTATGCAATAAGGCAGGATGTGCAGACAGGCATTCAGCATAGCTTATTTTGCTCTCTGAATGTTTATTTATTCGAAATGTATAACCAAATGATGAGAGTGTGTACCGGTAACTGTAAAGGTTGACATGCCTTTGTTTGCCAGTTTATTTTGCTGTGACTATTGCTGCCTTACGATAAATTGCATGATGATGTTCAGGTTGTGATTTAACTAATTAATCACTTTGTAGGCAGGTTGTGTTGCTATGGACTTATTTTGCATTATACTGACTGGGTTGCATGAGACTGGAGAAATCTTGTATTGTGATATTCAGTTTTTCAGCTGTATGTATCACGATACATGGAAAAAATGTGTAGTATATTTGTAGTATAACTTGATAGTAGTAGTATAACTTACCAACTGCAAGATGGAGTCTGTGACCAAAGCCCTGCAGCCAGCGCTTCTCTCATCCAACGTTGTGATGTTCTTCCTTGTATGACCTTAGCGCGAAAATGCCGTTTGCAAACAGCCACTTTTCAGTTGTTAATCCTCATCAGTTGTGTAGATGATAAGACATATATCGGGCTCCGTTGTCTGGCAGGACCACAAGTCCATCGTAGCTGCGTAATATTCAATTTGTGACGTCTCTGTTTCAATTTGTGCGTCGGGTTTTCCACACAGCTCTGGAATGACAGCTTGCATAAAATAGGTGAATGGCCACTTTTTAAGCAACCAGATTGTGTCAGTTGGTGTCCTAACTTTTGTGAGGTAAAAAGTGGACGTATCAGTGACTTTTCTTTGCTGTCTAGGACTTTTCACAAATGGTGCAACACTGGCAAAATCATCTGAAATATCTGTGGTCCTGATTTAAATGGTCAAACAAATAAGTCCTGTTGCCTCGCGTGATGGCAACAAATGCAAGACACCACTGACTTTGGTCAACATCATCCTATGTGTAGCCAAAACATTTCCATATGACAGACGTTGCCTTTTTTTCTGTTCTGTTTTCTGTTTACTGTTCCTCTCTCATTTCTCTGTGCACATGTGGGGACTGCATGTCAACAAACTGTCTTGTAAATAAAGTTAAAATCAGTCATTGTATCCAAGGATCTCTAAATCAGACTAAATCATGTTCCATCAGACAGACTCCTCTTGTAGATTACTTATAGAAAATAAGAGATCTGCAACTTTGAGTTTACTATCATGTATAGAAAAGTGTCAGTAGAAATGTTTAAGAAGCTGCAGCCAGTATTTTTGAAATCACTAAAATGATTAATAATAGCTGCAAGTTAATCTTCTGTTGATTGTTGCTCTGAAATACATTTATTTGCCAGGCGTTGATATTATCTAACCAAAAACAGACATGTTGATTTATGCATACAGTCGAATGTCACCTTTGAATTTATATTACTATCATAATACGAAGTTACAAATTCCATGAGAGAAGATGTTATCCAACCTACTCTGAGTAAAATAATCTGATGTTCGAATCAATTAACTTGTGCTGTTATTATGCATTATATCAGACAAACTCTTTGTACATGTACGAGAAGAACTTGTTTAATTTTTTTGTTGTGTAGGAAATGGAATGACCATATCATATCATTATTAAATGATGCTCATTCATCTAGTAGAATTGGTAAGTAATGGATTTTAAAGGGGAAATG
This sequence comes from Dascyllus trimaculatus, assembly GCA_024666655.1. Lineage (NCBI taxonomy): Eukaryota > Metazoa > Chordata > Actinopteri > Pomacentridae > Dascyllus > Dascyllus trimaculatus. The sequence goes on along the minus strand of CM045447.1, from coordinate 33,454,833 downwards.
CACCATTGTCTTCTGTATTTGCAGCCACAGGGTGAAGATGGGTGCGAAACTGAAAACAGAGTATGGCGCAGTTTTGCACATGCCCGTCCTGAAGGAAGGAAAAGACAGAGTCTCACAGCTTCCAGGCAGCCACCAGGGCTACGCACAGCCAGGTGAGGAGGAAACTAACACTGCATGTCAACATAAGTTTGGTAACACTCACTTAACAGAAAATATAGGGGAAAAGCAAAAAGTGTGTTTGTATGCCTCCAAAAAGCCCAGTTTTAAGAATGTGTTGTAGTTCAACTAGACTCAGAGATAGACTCTGTGTTTCTCTCAGTACTTAGGTTCCAAGGCTGCCTTGTTTGGGGTGTTTATTTTTTCTAATGTGTTTTAGGTGAAGACCCAGAATACCTGATCGCCGGGACACATGCTTACCCCTCTGGACCTGGTAATTATTATTAATCCCGCCAAACTTGTGATTGATTATAGCCTTTTTCCGTGGGTTGCATCAGCATTTTTCCAGCGTTGACTCCAGTAACTTTCACTCAACAGGAGTGGCACTGACTGCTGACACAAAGCTGCACAGGAATCCCAGTGAGGCGGGAGTGCACTCCATGGCGTTGGCTTTACCACCCTCACAAGCTCGGTAAGCGTTTCCCTACACAGTGTCAAAGTTGATTAACCTATTGGTAGTACTAAGGCATAAACATTTGGGATAAAGTGAATAATACAACTTATTCACATTTAAATCATGCTGTGCAATTTTAGGCAGGAAGCCAGTCGTACTGCAGCCAGTGTTGCTGACATCCATCGACATGTGGGAGGAGCAGAGAGAGCTCACCCTCCGTCGTCTCTTGTGGTAGGCCACAGCGTATTTCCAGATTAGTACACCTTTGTAAAGTACCCAGAAGAGGTGCAGACCTGATAATTAATGTGTCTGTTCTAGTCACTCATGGAAGGAGGTGGGACCAGAAATTCGGCACTCATGAGGAGAGCACCGACAATGCCTAAACCCCAGTGGCATCCTCCGTGGAAACTGTTTCGGGTAACAACACATCATTTTAGCTTCTCCAGTGTTATACAGGAGGGATGCACTTGGGAAATGCCTGGTGTTAGTAGTAAGATTAACTGCAGTGTGTTTTGTCTGACAGGTCATCAGTGGTCATCTTGGCTGGGTGAGGTCCATCGCTGTGGAGCCTGGGAATCAGTGGTTTGTCACAGGGTCTGCTGACAGAACTATAAAGGTGAGTCAAGCAAAAACATAACAATTTTCTATCTAAATCACCTCTTGGATTAATTGTTTTGTGTATATAATGTCAAAAATAATTAGCATTTTTCTTTCATTATATTGCTGTATGTTTGATATTTGTGCCGTTAACCTGTTTTCAAAATTACAACACCATAAACTACGAGCATGAAAGCTCTCTTTTGATCCGGGAAGCAGGTTTGACAAAATACTCTTAATTTGAAGCCCATTTTTCCATCTCCTGAGCTTTAAACTGCATCCTACAGTCGTTGTCAGCAAGTTAAAGTTGGCTCACCTGACATGGAGTAATCTGTTTGTTTAGACCTTAAGTCACTGATTAGGACTTCTCCTGGTCTCACCCTGCTTTTATGTAATCCATTTTCTCCAATGTGTTCTGTGTAGGTTCACACATGCTATAGTGGTTGATAGCAGCATCAATCCACTGATGTTAACAGTCACATATCATACATTTTATATTGAATTGTCAAATGAAAGCAAAAGTCACTTTTTCATTATCTACAGCTGTGACTTTCACCCCCAGGTGGCACTCTGGAGAGGCTATCTCTGGGATGTTGTGTAATGATCTTAATGTGACTTGAAGGCTGTTTGTGTTGACAGATCTGGGACCTGGCCAGTGGAAAACTGAAACTCTCTCTGACCGGACACATCAGTACAGTGCGTGGTGTGGCAGTCAGCAACCGCAGCCCTTACCTCTTCTCCTGTGGAGAAGACAAGCAAGTCAAATGTTGGGATCTGGAGTACAACAAGGTACGTTCATAACAAGAGTCTGTAGGCAAGTGGAGGTTATTGAGAGGGTGACGTAAAATCAGACATTTGTATTTTGTGGCACATGATTTTTTTCAGTTGTGGTATTTTGGAAGTGTGTTCTGTGTTTTAGGTAATCAGACACTACCACGGGCATCTCAGTGCTGTGTATGACTTGGATCTACATCCAACCATTGATGTGCTGGTGACGTGCAGCAGAGATGCCACAGCAAGGGTGAGCTCGTAGTCTGCATGTCTCATTTCATGTGTACAAATGTCAAAATAGGTCAACTTGTCAAGCTATGAGGTCACTTATCAAAAATTTGTTCCATTTTTATAGTTTTATCCAGTTTGAGAGCCACTGCTGTTGTATGAAGGAGCCAAAGCATTTGGATTGAGATCATAAAGATTCAAAAAGAACTTGTCAGATAGAGCTTTGACAAAGACTCTGACTGCACGGTAAACTGTGTGTTAAATTAGGCTTTCCATGGCTATCATTTATTAGTATCTGCCACGTCAAACCTGTACCATTCTCATAGAACAATAGTTAAATAATCTGCAGACTCGTTGGTTTATGCATTGCGTATTCAAGTTTAAAGAGCATTAACATCTCCTGCTCTATGAAGGAGGAACTGTGGTGGTCTCTTCAACCAAGTAGCGAGTGGTTTTTAGTTTAATCTCATCAAGCAATAAGGTAGATGTCATATGGAGGGACCATCTGCCTGCCAGAGGACTCTAGTTGAATGTGATGTCAGTAATTGAGCCTGTGCTGGGTTAAATAATTGGGCTAACTGGTTTTCCTCCCTGTTCATGCAGGTATGGGACATCAGGACCAAAGCTAATGTGCACACGCTAACCGGTCACACCAACACTGTGGCCACAGTGAGATGTCAGGCAGCAGAACCACAAGTCATCACCGGTAAAGACATTTTACTCAGTATAAATATGGGGTTTAATCCCTGAATATGACTGTGTTTACTGTGAAGTTGTAGCCTGTTGGATATCTTTTAACTATTAATCCCTGACTGTTATGGGGTTTATTTTTACAGGCAGTCACGATTCAACCATCAGGCTATGGGATCTGATTGCCGGGAAAACCAGAGCGACTTTGACGAACCACAAGAAGTCTGTCCGAACTCTGGTGCTGCACCCCAGACAGTAAGTACTGTTTCAAAAATGCACCTAAAAATACATCTTTGTTGCAAAATTGTTGTGCTACATACATTTTGGTGTAGACTAACTTGCTGCCTGAATGACTATTAAACTAGTGTGGTTCCAGTTTCGCCGTTGCAAATTAGAACAGTGTAGACGGTTATCAAGGCAAACTAATCAATGTGAAGACTTCATCATGGACCCTGGAAAACTGGGATAGACATTTGTGCAGATAAATGCATTTGTTCTTACTTGGGTGACATGGTACTTATTAGAAACAGGATTATATTTGATCGTGGGGATTATATTGAAACAAATGAAAAGTTTTTTACAATTCAAACGATGGCGTTCTCACACTCTGTGTTTCCTAGATACACGTTTGCTTCTGGTTCTGCTGATAACATCAAGCAGTGGATGTTTCCAGACGGCAATTTCATCCAGAATCTGTCGGGTCACAACGCCATTATCAACACTCTGGCTGTTAACTCTGATGGCGTGTTGGTGTCTGGAGGTAATAATGCCTGCTTTGGATATCATTTTTACTAAGGTTGATGTCGGTATGAGATTAGAAGGAAGTGGGATTCGTCCTTCATGTGATTTTTATCACTCTGTAGCTGACAACGGGACCATCCACATGTGGGACTGGAGGACGGGCTACAACTTCCAGAGAATTCATGCAGCCGTTCAGCCCGGATCTCTGGACAGCGAGTCGGGAATCTTTTCCTGCGTGTTCGACCACTCAGAAAGCCGGCTGATCACCACAGAGGCTGACAAGACCATCAAAGTTTACAAAGAGGACGACACTGCTGTGAGTTAAACTGTCACGGTTAAAGTGAGTCTCCGTATCAGGGAGCAAAAACATCATTTGATAACCCCGTTTTCTTTCTTACAGACCGAAGAAAGTCACCCAGTCAACTGGAAACCAGAAATCCTCAAGAGAAAAAGATTCTGAAGATTTTTTTATTATTGTTTTCCTCTTGTCACAGTACCGATCTTGAATTTTATTTCTGAGAACTTCTGTTGTAGCTACGCCCAGCAAGTTTTGTTTGCTAGTGCTTTTTTTTTTTTTTAAATCAAGCAAACTTTTCCCTAATGCAATTTTGACAGAAGCCCCCACATCTTGTTTGTCTGCTCTACTCTAAAAACCATTTGCAGCCGTCGCTGTACGATGTTAGTCCAATAAAGCTGCCGTTTTGGACCGCCAGGAACCTCCCAGACTCTTTGTGCTTGAAGATGACGGCTCTCTGATGGTTCTGGTCCGTCTGGTCCGCCAGCAGAAGCCACTCTTCATTTGGAGAAGGGCGGCCTTCAGAGTGGACCTGGTCGCTGCTGGGATCAAACCCTGCAGCGGGAGGGAGACAAAGTATGTCGAGAAAATAATTTTGTATCGACTCCACACGATTGCCAGTTGTACAGACATGATAACAAACTTGTTTCTGGCCTGGAATGTGAAGTTTATTTTGCTTCATTTTAATAAAGACCACATTTTTCACATACAGGCTTCTGTTCAGTAATTTACCGAGGTATCTGTTGGTGACGACGCTCCTGTAGTACTTGCAGCCGTTACCCTTAATCTCCTCCCAGTAACTCTGATCTCCAGGCGTCTCGCTGAGCTCCACTGTGTTTCTGCGGTCGCCAGTTGGCTCGATTGTCTGCTCACCTGAGAGTTCAGCGCAAGAGATTGGATCCTGTTGCCGTTAAGCAGAAGCGTAAGCTAAATCTAATTGTTAAGCTTGGTTTCAGCGTGCAAATGTCAGGACACAGACTTTAACAAAACACCTTACAAATATTGTCCCAGTGGTTCGAGTTAAACTGGAGTTTTTACTGGATCAAGTTTCAGCCAAGCAAAAAGTCTTTGAAGACATTTGATAGCGTATTGTGTGGAAGATCTGGGTTCATTTTAAGCCGGTTTTCTAAAAGGCTTCAATAATAAAAAGCACTATAAAGTCACCACCTCAGCATGTGGCTGAAAATAGAAACCTTGACTTGGTGTTCATTGGAGGAAAGTAACTCCAATTAGTATAAGTACTTGAGTTATGTGAGGTGCTTGTAGCTTACTTGTAATTTCCATGACTGTTTTTAATTCCCCTTCACTGTATCTTAAATGGGAACAAGAATTGATTTGGTAAAATATTCAGCAGGTTACTCCATATTGAAAATACTTGGTAGTAAAACAAGCTCCAGCTCAACCAACCACAACAGTATCCTGCCTTTAAATTGATGCATTGGTTAAAAAAGCACAGATTATACGTAAGAATAATAATACTGTAGTGATTTGATATTCACTAATGCATTTTGATGTAACAAAATAATAGCATTATAGTCTCAAGGGGACCTTTTTATTTGCAGTTAGTAAATTTTTGTGATTATACTTACAGACTTTGATTTAAGTAACACTTTCAAAGCAGGGTTTTTATTTTTACTAATGTACAGGATGTTCCTCCATTGCTATTGGTCTTAAAGTGACATTCTATCGTTTTTCTATTCTTGAAAGTCCTGTTCAAGTTTCTCTCCCTCATATTTTCTTTAAACCAAACCAAATTTTGCTGCTTTTTACAGATCCTCAGTCAAAATCTTCACAATGGCTTCTGTCAAGTGTGAAAGACTGTTTGTAATTCGGCTCAATGGACATTTTAGGTCCTAAAGGTCAGTTGTGTGTTGTTTGTTAGTGTTTTGTAGCCACGTCTACCTGAGTCGAGGATGTAGAGCTTTGACAGGGCGTGACGAAAGCCTCGGACGGGTTTCTTCTTTAGACGGGGTTTCGCTGGCTCTGGTTGATCCACAGTCTCTGCCGGAGGTTCTTCTTCGACTGTTAGGAGGTGACCAACGTTAAACATGATCTCCTCCTCCAGAGACCGGAGGCACAACTCAAAGTGCTCTTCATCTTCTGCATTTCTGGAAGAGACAACAACACTGAAAGTAAATGTTAAATAGCTGAGAGTTCATATAATATAGTCCTTGTACCTAAATCAGTTTTTAAAAATGTGTCCTCTGTTAAAGGCCTCCTCACCTGAAGTCCACCCACAGCAGGCCAGCAGTGATCAGTCCCAGCCACTCACTGGCCTCCCAGTTGGTGGTCAGCATGACCGGCACAATAGCGACCTCCCTTGTGTCCGCATAGTTGAGCTCCTTCTTGCAGCTGCGGGACGCCTGGTAAGCCGGAGTCATGAACGGACAAATCACCGCAGCCTCCTCCACTCCTGCAGCCATCCTGACAACACACACAGCTTCAGTTTTTGTCCTGTCAGTCATTACGATGGGTGATAAGTTTGTACTCACGCGTCATTGATGTTCCCCGTCACCCCTCCTTCGATATCCATCCACACCGGCAGGCCGTCCTCTTTCAGCCGGTCGTATATCTTTTTCACTAGAGCCTGATCATCCCACTGGTAGGAGAGCATAATATGAGATGGCATTTTTTCCCTTTACATATATATTTCCGCTAAAATTATCCTGTGGCACTGAGCAAACTAACCCAGACAAAGGGAGAGTCTGCCGCTGTGCTGCTTGTTTACTCAGGTATGCAGCTCAGGTAACATCTGTTGCTTGGTTACATTGTCTGGTTGCACCAGTGGGAGGTTGAATGAGAGCCAATATGCCATGCAGAACCAGCAAAAGGTCCATAATGACAAGGTCTCTATACTTTGTCTTGTGAAAATGTAAAGGAAAAACATTTAGTTGTAATTTTTGTGTCATGAACAGGATCTCCTAACTAACCCTTATCTGTATTTATTATCTGTACCCTTATCCAGAATATTTTGGATTGATTTTAGAAAATTTGTAATATATATATATATACAAATGGAAAATGATCTTATTTTAAGTCTTTTTGTAAAGTTAATTATAGGGATTCTAAATGTTATAGCAATACTGCATGTAAAATCAATGGTAAAACACACTCCTTCCCAAGTTTGCCGCTGAGAAGCATCCTCACATCATGATGCTGCCACCACCATGCTTCACATCATGATGCTGCCACCACCATGCTTCGCATCATAATGATGCCACCACCATGTGTCACATCATGAAGTTACCACCAGCGTGTTTCACATAATGATGCTGCCACCATGCTTCATGTCATGATGCTGCCACCACCATGCTTCTCATCATGATGCTGCCATGCTTCACAGTGGGGATGGTGTGTTTGTGATGTGCAGTGTTTTTTTTGTGGTGTACGCAAAACATAGCATCTAGTCTGATGGCCAAGAAACTCAGTTTTGGTCTCATTAAACCAAAGAACCTTCTTTTAGTTGGCTTCAGAGTCTCTCACATTTATTCACCATGCAAATTCTAGTTTATTTTCTTTTCAACAGTGACTTTCTCTTTGTCACTCACCCATAAAGCTTTGACTGGTGAAAAACAGGCAACAGTTATTGTCTGAGCAACTAAAGCTTGTAAGTCCTTCAGAAGAGTCATTGATGTCTTGGGGGCCTCCTTCGCTCATCTTTTTCTTGCATTCAGTTTTTCAAGGACAAACTGTTTGAGGCAGATTTTACGCATGCGCCAGATTTCTTCCATCTCTCCATGATGGACTTAACTGTGCTAAAAGGGATATTCAGTGACTTTTCTTGATCTTCATTTCCGTAATTCTGTGACGTCTCACACTAATTTACTTTTGAACTAAGCGAGCCACTTCGAAGGAGGTGAACACTTTTGAAAGCACCTATTTTATAGTTTTTAATTAACTGGCATTACATTGTAGAAAACTGTTTTCACTTTGACATTAAAAAGTCCTTTTTTGGTTAAATTCTTGTCTAAAAATCCAAAAATAAATTCGCCATAATTCAGTATTGAAAAGCAACAAAGGGAGAAAAGTTCCAAGTAGAATGAATACTTTTCACAGGCTGTGTAAATAGTTTGTATTAAGTCAAGTTACTGTGAGAAAACAGCTTTTTTAAATGCCTGAGTTCAATTTTAAAGCAGAAAACTTTGTGTGATCCTCCCTAGTGCCATTTCAGGTTTATAAACTTTTTTTTCTGCACATGCACTTTTTTTTTTACAGGTGGCAGACAAGCACATTATTTCTTGCGCTGAAAACTGACGGGATAAACTTTATCTTGTGTTTTAAGTCTTAAAATTCTAATTTTTTACCAGCAGATGGAGCCACACCAACACTATATGCACTTTGACCCAAACTGAAAAACCTTATTAAACCACTTTATGTCTGATTTATTCAAACCTCCTCACCACAGTCAGAAAATGTAAGTGCCAAATTGTACAATCTCAATTTAAAGTATTCTAAAGAGTTGTGTTTTCATTTTTTTTCCTCTTTCCGGCTCATTTTAGGATCCTGTACAGGTTAAACACACTGCGCCACCTGACAGCTCGCAGCACTGGAGGTAATCTCCCGGCCTAATTAAATCTTAAGCAATCAGGGCCACAGATGGAGCCGATCAGCGTGGGACGCGCCGCCTGCCAGGAGGTGTGTTCAGTGCGCACAGTCGGCGCTCCGCGGTCACTCAGAGGTGTCCTGTAGTGTGAAGGAGCCCGGGGAGGATTTGCGCTGCAAGATGTTTGGATTTCTAGTCTCCAGAATTACGCAACAGGCCGCCGAAACACTGTGATGGAAAACGACCGCTGGCTGCTTTCCTGCGCGCAAAGATGTACCACGCGTCTGGCACGTTTTAGTCTGGAAAAGTGCTCTAAAACGTGATTGTGGAGTTTCACTTTAAAACAGGGGAAGCATGTAGCCCGACTTCGATTTCCAAACAGCTCAGAGCCATGTGTAGAGGAGGAATGGGTCGCAAGGATGCGTCAACTTCGCTCCTGCGGACGCTCGTCCTGTCGCTGCTTTGCGCGCAGTCGCTCGGACAGGTGTTCAATCTGACGCTGTCTGTAAAGGAGGGTCTGCCGGCTAAAACCATCGTCGGGGATCTGGGAGCGGGGTTAAGCAGGCCAAGCACTGGATTCTTCATCTCAGAGAGCAGAGACTCGTACGTGTTCAGAGACTTGGAAATAGACGCGGACACCGGGATCATCTCCACGGCTGTGATCCTGGACAGAGAGAGCAGAGATAAGTATGAATTCGTGGCAGCCACACTCACTGGAGAGATGATCAGAGTGAAAATAGAAGTGAAAGATGTGAACGACCATTCACCTGTGTTCCCCTCAGGGCAGGTTGAGTTGGACATATCAGAGCTGAGCCCACCAGAGAGCCGGTTTCAACTGGAAGGTGCTAAAGATCAGGATGAGGGAGAGTTTGGCACTCAGGGATACAGGATCACAGAGAGTGAGATGGCTGAGTTGTTCCACTTGGATTATCGCAGTGGATCAGAGAACCACCTCAGCCTGGATTTGGTCCTAAATAGCAAACTAGACAGAGAACAGCAGGACTTCTACTCCCTGACCATTGAGGCCTTCGATGGTGGCATCCCAGCCAGGACTGGGACTCTCCAGGTGAACATCCACATCCTGGATGAGAACGACAACCCTCCTGTGTTCAACCAGACCGAGTACCACGCCTCGGTGCGAGAGGATGCTCCCATCATGTCTGCTGTGTGTCAGGTTCATGCCACCGACCTCGACCTGGGTGACAACGGCAGAATCACCTATGAGATCAACAGGAGGCAGAGCGACCCAAATGAAGTTTTCTCCATCAATGAAACCACCGGGGTGGTTCACCTCAACAAGCCGCTCGATTTTGAGGCACAAGCCTTTCATGAGTTGATCGTCAGCGCAAGAGACAGCGGGGCTCAGCCGGAGTACAGCAGCACCTTTGTGGGCGTCAAGGTGCTGAACATCAATGATAACAGCCCCAGCATCAATGTGCTGTTTCTCAGTGAGACAGGAGACGCAGTGGTTTCAGAGGCAGCAGCGATCGGGGACTATGTTGCTCGGATTTCGGTGTCCGACCCTGATCTTGAGGGGGAGAAGGTCACTGTCACGCTCGAGGGAGGAGAGGGGAAGTTCTCCCTAAAGCAGACAGATGATTTCCTGTATGCTTTGTGTGTTAACTCTGAGCTAGACAGGGAAGAGCAGGATCTGTATGAGCTGAAGGTGCAAGCATCAGATGTTGGGAGCCCTCCTCTGAGCAGTGAGATGGTTTTCCTCCTCAAGGTGTCTGACACAAATGACTGCTACCCGGTCTTTGAGAAGGACGTGCACATTGTAAGCATATCTGAAGATGCCCCTCAGGGCAGTTCCCTCGTCCAGCTTCAGGCCCGAGACGCAGATGAAGGCGTCAACTCAGACATCAGATACTCCATCCTGAAGTCCAACCAGGACAGCCTGATCAGTATCGACCCAGAGTCAGGCCTGGTCACCACGGCTGCAGCCCTCGACAGAGAGACACAGATGGAGGTGTGGTTCCTGGTGGTGGCCGTGGACGGAGGGGAGCCGGCTCTGTCATCCACAGCCACAGTCACGGTGCTGGTGGAGGATGTCAATGACAACGAGCCGGTGTTCCAGCAGCAGCTGTACAACGTGTCCATACCAGAGCACAGCGACGTCGGAAGCTGCTTCCTACAAGTATGTTGGAGAATGTTCAGCATCAAGGGTTTGCTCAAGAAACTATAAAAATCATTTCTCTCATCTGCCCTTACTGGGATAATCTACTGGTTTAGGTTTGGGAGAAATCTGCAGCTGCCTTTTGGTGCAAATTTCTGTCTTTATGACATACTGCAGAGTCATAGAGTCACAGACGACTTGAACAAATCAACAGTTACAGTCTGAGGCTCTAATGCTGCCATGATGCATCCCCATAATGCAACAGACGAGATCAGGGTTTAATTTTTAGTGACCTAAGCACTGAAAAATTAACTTTTTTAAAGTTCAGCAGCAACTGGTCCTTTCAGAAACATTGTTCCGTTCAGTCTGAAACACAGTCTGAATGATTTGATCGAGTAGTCGAACGCAAGCCGTATCCAGCAAAACTAGGTGTTGTTATTGTTATAATCAAATTTATAATAATCACAGACACACATATTATTCAGCTTGTGTGTGTGGAGTCATCCAGTTCATCCTGATGGTGAAATTAAAGTTTGTGTAACTGTGGTTAGTAGTTCTACATGGTCCTACGACTCAGAGTTTATTTCCTCTGATTCCTCTCCAGTCTGTCCAAGTTTATGTGAAATGCGAGCATAAAGATTAAAATTTAACAGTCTGTGAAGCAAAGAAACCACTTACACATGCATTTTACAAGAACACACGTAGACACTGACACATTCACAGTCCAGCGGTGAGTTTGTCTAAACTCCTCAGTTACAGATCAACTATCATTTATTAAAAAAAGAAGCCACGCAGTTTAAGGAGTCCTCGCTGTGGACACCCACCGCCTCGTGCTCTCTGACTTTGCAGTGTCTGTCTCACATCTCATAACACAACAGCAGCTTCAGTGTGTTTGCACAAAGGCATCAGTGTTCCTGCTGAACACACACACTGCATGCGCCCTCTCTAAGTCCGGCACCGAGGCTTTAATATGACAGTTGTGATGCCTGGTACGGCCTGGCCCCAGCTGAAGCCCAGCACAAGAGAAGCCTTTTTAACAGTGCGTTTTCTGTAAACACACTTGACATTTAGCACTTAAGCAAGAACTAAATATTGATCATAGTTTTCAAGCTGAACTTTAGGCGCGTGTTGTTTTGCAGAGGAGCTACAGCCTCTTAGTTCTGCTGCAGTAGATGCTAATATGTAAAAATCAGGAGGTAGAGAAGTGACACGAATACATGAGGAAGCACATGGAAACAGACGACAAAGCCATCTCACATTCGTGTTTGCGTGCGTTATTTAAAATAGATGAGACGTGTACTGATTCTCAGAAGTCACTCCAGTGCTACATGTCTAATCAGACCTTGACCCACGTCTCTAAAACGTCCTGTGATCAAAGGTTATAAACTCTGGGATGATATCATCTTTATGACGGGAAAGTGAGCGCTCTATCTGTGCAATGGGCGCACTCGAACATGAAAGGAGCTCTGTCGGATCTAGGGTGTGTTTTCACTCCGACGTTGGTGATAATGCTCGCCCTTTGATTGTAGGGAATTTTTATACTTTTATTATGTTGGCCTTCACTGACAGAACAGAACCAGTGTTATGATTCACAGTTACTACAAAGGTTACGTCTGGAAACCGACGTTTACTTCAATGTAGCACCGCATTCAGTCGTAGATACGCACTGGATGGAACTGTAGAGCTCAAATGATTGATCAACAGACAACAAAACATGGTTCAAGCCTCAAAAGTGAATATTTCCTGTGATGGTAAACTTTTTAGGCGTTCGAGGACAACACCTTTAATGCTTGGTGTGTTTCCTGCCATTTTTAAAAAAAATTTCTAACACAAAAAATGAATGAATTAATCAAAAAAGTAGAAGTAGTAAAAGATCAAAATTGAAAGTATTGATTCCTGGTTACAGATCAGACATGGGCATCAATATAACGTCAGCTGGAAATCAGATTTAAAGTGAAACTGAATATTTACTCACGCTGTAAAAGTTACTTTAGTTAAAGCTGTGATGTTCTCCTGTTTCTTAAGGAGAAATGAACTCAGATAGACTTTGAAGACATACAGCCATCAGGTATTATGAGCTAATATTGTGTTGGTCTCCCTTACGTGCACAAAAATGCTCTGAACATTGGGCATGGACAAGAGGACCTCTCAGGGTGTCCTATGGGGTCTGGAACCAGGACCAGGGCACTGGATCCTTTGGGTGCTCTGACTTGTGCAGTCAATCAAACATGTTCCACTGCATCCTGTTGATGCTTGATCAGAATGGGGTGGAGGAAGTTTGGAGGTCAAATCAACATGTTGGGCCATTGTCATGTTCCTCAACATGTTCCTGATTGTTTGATGTTTTGGGGCCTGTTACATTTGGGATTTCCATTTGCATGAGGGAGTGAGATTGTCCCAAGACATTGTTAATTTGGGTGTTTAAGTCTCATCAACTCGGATGCTAAAATTCAAGGTTTTCCATCAGAACACCACAAAGTACCAATATGATCAATGTTATTCACTTCACCTGTCAGTGGTCTTAATGTACTTGAACTTGTAAAATCACCTCCTGTTGATTTTTAACTTATGACACTCCAAATATAAGATTATTATTGTTTTATTAACTAGTTGACTCCAGCAGCTCCTGCACATCTAAACCATGGTTGTATGTTTTAGTAAAATAAACCTGTGTCAGACATTTAGTTTTTTTTTGCAACTAGATATAAAGTCTGTTGTTTTCTCCATGTTTTACCTTTTTATTTCCTCATAGATGTGGGTTAAAGATATTTGAGCATCTCTTAACAGCATCAAAGTAAATACCTCCTCCTTGATGAATAATTGCTCACACATGCTCGATGTAATCTTCATACGTGTGCTCCTTTTGCCTTTAGGTTGTTGCCAGAGATGCAGACAGCCCTGAGTTTGGTTCTCTGCGCTACTCTCTGTCTGACGGCTTCGACCAGCAGGACAAACACCCCCTCTTCCAAATCCACCCAAACACGGGAGAGCTGTGCGTCTCGCAGGACATCGATCGAGACGCCGGACAGACGGTCCACGACATTCTGATCAAAGCTGAAGACCCAGTGAGTGGGCTTTGTCATGAATAGTTACCTCAGACTCACAAATTACAGCTTCCAAAATCTAGTCTCTTCACCTTGGTGTCTAGTAAAACTCTCTTTGTTGACATTCAGGGAGGCCTCAGTGCTCAAACCTACGTGCACATCGAGATAGAGGACTTGAATGATAACATCCCAGTGTTCAACCCTGAGGAGTACACCGTGAGCGTCAGCAGTCACGCACAGCCGGGCACGGAAATCGTCAACGTTATCGCTACGGACCGAGACTCTGGCCGGTTCGGGCAGGTCACCTACGATATCCTCCCTGGCGACATGTCCGGTTTGTTTGCACTGGAAAAACAAACAGGTAGGGGCGTAAGAAATGTAGGTACAAGCAAGAGACTGCAACACAGGTGGATCCATAGTGGTTTTGTTTTCCAAGCAGCAGAAAGTCGGTTGCCGTCTTAATTTTGGTTTGAGCTGGAGTTTCAAACTGACTTCTCAAGCTTGATTTACATCCCCTCACCAGTCTTTAAGCAACTTGTGTGACCGACAGCTCCAGTGTTCAGGGATAAACAACTACTTACTTTGTGTAAGTCCACGTGATATGATTGTCAGTGTCACCGCTCAGCAGGGGCGACGCAGAAAGCCCAAAAGCTTTAGATCCCCATGTGGCCGAGGGTCAGATACGATTTACACACAGTCCCACTAAATAACATTTAAAACAAGCAAATGCATTTTTAAGGTTGCTCGTGTGTTTCTGCCTGCACATGAATACCCTTTCAACTGAATGCATAAGATCAGGAGTAGTTTTGATTCTCTTAACTTCCAGTCGGAGCTTCCACAAGCGCCATGTTTACTGCTGTGGGATTTCAAGGTAGATTTAGGTGACAAAAACTAGTCGCCTTCTTAAACCATCTGTCATCATACAGCGGTCTGTCCACTAATGACAGATTTGTTTGTGACTGCTGTGTTCTGTTACCAATTTGGCTTTGAACAAGACAATTTTAGGTCAAGTCAGACTGGAAAATAGTTGAAAAGAGTTAGAAAAAAGCACTTTTCTTCATTGTTTTTATGCTAGATGAAATGTTATTTGCTCTAATAATTGTTAGTTCGCATTTTAAGAATGAAATTTAATTAGTGACAAGATGCCCAATTTAATTTCAAGAGCCTAAAGTGATGTATTGTAACAGCTTGTTTTGTCTAGCAGCAGCTAAACACTCCCAAATGTTCAGTTTACATTTATATGAGACAATAGAAATAGGCAAATTGAACACGGTGCAACATTGAAGGAAAAACAAATATCCAGTATCTGTAAAAGACTCTTGTTAGAAACCTCAGATGATACTTTTCATATTAAATTAAAATAGAAACTAGATCTAAACAAAAAAATCGAAGATGATGCCTGGGAAAATGTGAATTTTTTTTCGTGAATTCACCAAAGTCGACACTATTAAGATAAGGTTAAGAAACAAATCTGGCTTGTATGTTGAAGTTCAGCATAACAACTTTAACTGGTTTCCTTCCCTGCAGGAATGCTGATCCTGACCTCCTCTCTGACCCACCTGGGCACCGGCAGCGTGAAACTCTCCATAACGGTTCAGGACGGCGACGGTTTGACCTCGGCCAGACCGGCAGACGTCACCGTCAACGTTTTACGCAGCGTTCAGGCTCCAGCTGTGTTCCAGAGGTCACGCTACTCTTTCACGGTGCCCGAAGACGCGCCGCTGGGGACGTCTGTGGGGACCGTGGAGGCCATCAACCCAACCGGTGAGTGTGTTTGAGGGGTCGACCGACATGGTTTTCTCATTACTAGTAGTAATAGAGGTTACAGATGACCAATATTTGGGCTTGAAATGGAAATGTTGGTGTCAAAACTATAGTGCCTTTATTAATATACACTGATCAGGCATAACATTATGAGCACCTGCTTAATATTGTGTCAGTTCCCCTTATGTGGTCAAAATTGCTCTGAACCATTGGGCATGGACAAGAGGACCTCTCAGGGTGTCCTATGAGGTCTGGAACCAGGACCTTGGCAGTGGATCCTTTGGGTTTTCTGGCTTGTGCAGTGGGGCTTCTGTCAATCCAACTTGTTCCACTGCATCCTGTTGATGCAGTTAATTAACTCATAATCTTGAAATTTATGAAAAAAAACAACAACAATGGCACTCTAAACAGTGGTTAACACACCTAGTTTTAATGTGACTAATATTGTGCACAAAGACGGCATTAAAGCAGGATTTATCCCGACTGTGGCAAAAACAACTGAGTGATCTCTGTCATTGCTCAAATCTGCTTCCAGACACGAAGAGACGAGCAGTAAATAGGAAGGCTGCAGTTTAATCTTTAATCCCCCTAAAGCCACATGAAGTCATAACAGATAATAGCGGGTCAACTGTATATTTTATCTGCATTCTTAAAGGTCAAACCTGTTGTAAATGAGCTCATAGGCTGCTGTTTTTCTTGGCTGGTTATTACAAATATATCTGTTCTTTTATTTTTGTGTGACTTTATGCATTTTTTTTATAAGTGTAGATAAACATGAACAACATTAATATGTATTGGAAGTGCGGATATTATTTCTGATGTCTGTTCTGGATAATTTAACACAGACTACAGGCTCTTCTCTCAACTCTCCAGTTCTCCAGGATTATCCCATCACAGTCCTTTTGTTTCTCCACTGAGTCCCTTCCACAGCTGAGCCCCTCCGCTGCACTAGACGGTCATTTAAGGCTGTCCAGTCAATTAGCAGATTAACGCTTCAACTTAAAGCACAAACAACAGAATTGGGTTTGTTTGACAGGGGTCGGCCTCCGCTAAGCTCTTTGCTTGTTTCAGTGGTTTGTAGTTACTGTTGAAGTGCAGCAAACACTCGGAGGGGATTAATGGGATCTTCTGACCTGCACTGTAATTACTTAATGTGGCTTAGCGTGTGTGTGTGAGTGTGTGAGTGCAGTGTGTTTCTCCACCCAGCTTATACCTAATGTTTATATCCTTAAAATAACATATAGTATCAAGACTTGACTCTACTTGACTATAAATCACTGAGCCTGCACACTGACGAAGTGACTTTACAAACTAATTAACATGATACAGAATATGTGAATATGAATATGATACACCTTTCGTGAACATGACATCCCTTGAACACCTCGGGGGGAGTTTCTTTATATTTGGCGCAAACATTTACAGAAATTTAGATGATTAGATTTTGGTCGTGGAAGCTCAAAAGTCAAACATCAGTGTGACCTCACAAGACGATAACTCAAGAATCCTTACGCTAATTGGGACAACATTTCATGTCTATAAGGATGAAACGGTAGGTAGGTAGGTAGGTAGGTTAAGTGAGTAGGTAGGCAGGTAGATAGGTAGGTAGGTAGGTAGGTAGGTAAGTAGGTAGGTAGGTAGGTTAAGTAAGTAGGTAGGTAGGTAGGTAGGTAGGTAGGTAGGTTAAGTTAGTAGGTAGGCAGGTAGACAGGTAGGTAGGTAGGTAGGTAGGTAGGTAGGTAGGTAGGTAGGTAGGTAAGTAGGTAGGTAGGTAGGTTAAGTAAGTAGGTAGGCAGGTAGACAGGTAGGTAGGTTAAGTAAGTAGGTAGGTAGGTAGGTAGGTAGGTAGGTAGGCTTTAACCCTGAAAAATGCCATAACATGTTAGTTTGGTTCACTCTGGCTCTTGTATCTGACTGGTAACTAAATAAAAACTATACAGTACTTCACATTTGGCGTAAAATGTTGGCTGATTACAAATTAGATGTAAGTTTCATATGATATTTTCTCACTTGGCTGTAGCCTCACAAATGGCATAAATAAAAACAATGAGGTGTCTACATTTTATGCCAGTACAGTGGAGGTATAGGATGCTAAAGTCTGCTTGTGATGCTCACAGGAATAAAAATATAATTACATTTTGAAGGAAATGTCTCTTAGTAAACGCAGCTCTAAATAATCTACAGACTCTCTGTGATCCTCCTCATTAGACCTATTTTCTAATTGTCCTTATAACATATACTCATATAAATATACTCTGATGTCAGAGTCTTCTTCCAAAGTAATGGAGATAGTAGCTGTATCACAGCGTCGAGATACGGATTTTTAGTATGTTGGATGTTCACATTGGAAGGTGTTCTCATGTACACTGTAGGACTGACACAGTAAGATGTCAGGAAGCAAAAAATGAGTCTTTGTAAAATATGTCAGGATAAATCTATGTTGTAATAAGAAATGGGGGCACAGACGCTGTTTCTGGAAAGATGCTGATGTATTTTGTTTATTGCTGCGACGATCGTTGGTCCATTGTGTTTGACAGAAATCAAAAGTTAGACAAAAAGACCAAAACTGTCTGCATGTCTGTGTGTTTTTTCCTTTCACATTTCAATCAAAAACTCTTTGTCCTCACAGGCTCTGTGGAATCTGCATCTTATCGAATCTCTTCTGGAGACCCTCAGAGTTTGTTCTCCGTTCATCCGAAGTCCGGTCTGATCAGCAACATCAAACCTCTGGACCACGAGTCTCAGCCATACGCTCTGCTGGTCCTCCAGTCCTACACCGACTCTTCTCCTGTTTACAGCACCACGCAGGTCAACATCACCATCGCTGACGTCAACGACAACGCCCCCGTCTTCCCCAAACGCAGTGACGCCATCACAGTGTCACAAAACACTCCACCGGGTACAGTGTTGTTCATCGCTCATGCACACGACTATGACAGTGGCACCAATGGGAGGGTGCAGTATTTCCTGAAGAGCACCAGAAATGGTCTGTTTGTCGTTAACGACAACCTTGGAACGGTTACATTAAATCAGAGTTTACAGGTGGATCATCGGCAGAGCTACAGCCTGGAAATTGTGGCTAAGGACGACGGAGATCCTCCTCTGAGCTCCACTCTGACCCTCTCGGTGAACGTCGACCGGACGGCTGCAGAGGACAGCCTGGCCTTCGAGACGCTGGTCTACCAGGTGGAGATCGGTGAAGGCTACCGTAAAGACTCTCGGGTCATCCAGGTGAGAGCCCACCGGACCCGGGGAGCTCACATGTCAAACTCGGGCCTCGTTTACTCTTTGGAGGACGAAGCTGGGTTTCCTCCGGCTCCGTTTCGGATTCACCCAAAGACTGGGTGGTTGTATCTCTCCCACAACCTCGACTACGAGACGGAGTCCAGGTATCGCTTCCGAGTGTTGGCAACGACCAGAGAGGCGTCACTTGCAAACACCACAGCTTCAGCCTCCGTCATAGTGCTGGTGCTGGACATCAATGACAATCCACCAGTGTTCAGCAGTGACGTTTACTACTTTACCGTGTCAGAGGGAACGTCGCCACAAGGCCTGGTGGGAACTGTCAAGGCCGTCGATAAGGATTCTGGGAAAAACAGCCAGCTGTCCTACATCCTGCTTTCGGATGGGAAATTTTTCCGCATCAATTCTAAAACAGGTACATTATTAACACCATCTTCACGTTTTACTGTGTTGTGCAGCTGTGCGTCTTCACTTTTCTCCGCCCCTCCAGGTGAGATCATGAACTGGGTGGCGCTGGACCGGGAGCAGCACAGCCAGCACAGTCTGAAGGTGATAGTGACGGATCAGGGTCATCCTCGTCTCAACGCCACCGCCACCGTTCACATCCTCATCTCCGACGTCAACGACAACGCTCCGCAGTTCACACACCTGCCGGCCAGCAAAGAGCTGAATGTGCAGGTGAGAAGGACTTAGTAGTTAAAGACGATCCTCATCTAGATAAATGCTTGTTAAGCCAAATGAGGCGACATAATGGACACCACTGCACAAAATCACAAGCTAACACAACAGACTCGCTCTGTTACTCCTCCATGAAGTTGTTTTTCCTCTACATGGTTGCCTTTTCGCTTTCTTTTGTGGTGACCTCAAATTGTTTTGGAGTTGCGGCCCGGGTCCCAACTACCAAGTGACTGACAACATCACAGCGGCAACAGTGTTCAAATCTCTATGAAATGAGGTTTAAAAAAGACAAAATCACCAAAGATGCTGTCGAAAGAGAACCAAAGATCTTCAAGCTTGCAAGATGCACATCTTTTTTCATATAACAGGACTCTGTTCTTTTTAATTAGAATATAGAATGGAAATCTAAAAAGGATCAAAGCTACCGATAAGAAAAAATAAGTTTCATATTTTCGCAGTTTACCCAAGAGATAGTGGATTATTGGGCACAACTGAGTCACTCATGACTTTACAGTTGCACTGAGGACCGTAGATTTATTTATTTGTTTATTTTATTGTTTTTGGTGCAAACAGTTTGTTTTGGTGGATTTTGAAACAAGACCTGTAGAATAAAGCGAATCTGTTAAGCTTGGATTGGAGAGCTGCACGTCGCACGAGAATACTTCAACGACCATCAGAACACAGAAGATGCAACGATTCCTTCTGTTATCTCAGTTACTGGCTTTGATAAATGGCATAATTTTGGGCCTTTTTTTACAGCATGCCATTCAAAGGGTTAAATCAAAAACAGTCTTGAGGTTTACTGCAGTTCATAGCTTCTTGGGTGAGTTTTATTGACTTCTTGGCTCAATATATTGAATTGTTTTGCATTGTTTTTCAGTTACTGAGGCGATTTTTTGCCCAATATTATTGTATTACTACTTTAGTCAACTCACTCAGACCAACGTCGTGAAATCTGACATCAGTTTGGGTTAGGATGGGATGCACGACCTTCTTTTGTCACTTTTTGCCATTTGCATCCTAGAATTTCTCATTAAAATGCCTGTAAATGACTCTGAGGGCACATTGCTAGTCTGTGGGTTCATGTTGAAAGTGAAGACAGTGTCGTTGTGTTTTATAAAGAAAGGAAAGAGATCAGACTCAACTTATAAAACTGCAGTGACTTATCTTTAACATATAGGTTGGTATTTTTGTCATATGTATCCATGAATTCTGCATATTCCTCTCTTTATTGTAGATCTGGGCTGGTTTACCAACGGGATCATTGATAACAAACATGTTTGCCAAGGATTTGGACGCAGGAGAGAATGGAACGGTTACCCATTCACTGGTCACAGGTGAGCTGGAAATATTGATCTGAATGTACGATATGTATATTAAGCGGCACTAAATAATAAGTATCACCTCTTTGTACTTCTCAGTTGGTTTAGAGGATGATGATCTTGGTCACTTTGAGATCGACAGTGAAAGTGGAGACATCAGAACTACTGAACTCTTCACCCGGAACGCTGAACCGTACTACAGTCTGAAAATAACTGCTAAGGACAGCGGAGCCTCACCCCAGGAGGAGACTGCAGTCATTCATGTCCAGGTACTGTCAGTTTTATGAATATAGACCAGGATTGTATACTTCCTGATTGCTGCTGCAGCTGTGTTTCAATTGATTTTTTTAGTTGTCCACTAATCTGCCTTTATCCTCTGATGGTTTCACGAAAAGAAAACTCTACAGTTCAACTTTGAAATATTGCAGTTATTGAGATATAATGCAATATCTCTGTCCAAAAACAAAAACTATGTTATGATTTTGAATGAGAACAAAATAAAATCACTGAGTAGCCTTAAGTAGGGCATCCAGGGGAGACATTACTTTTTATATCTATGTGTATGTACAAGCCGCTACATGCTGGGGGATTATTCTTTTCTAAATCAGCAGTATAGAAAGATGCTTTATCTAACATGTCACACAGATTGTCGCAATTTTTTTGCCCCTATTACCGAATCTTTTGAAAGTCTTCCGTGCGCTTTCACCTGATTGGGTGGTTTGATGTGTGAATAAACAGAATGTGACACTGTGTTCTTTCCACCTGCAGGTTCATGGATTGGAGGCTCTGCATGGACACTCCCACCACCAAATTGTCAGACGTTTTCAGGTGAGGGAGGACGCGGAGCCTGCGACTGTCATCGGCTCTGCAAGTGTTGCGGATAAAGGCAGATTTCACTATTCCATCACTGAAGGCGACGGGAGCGTTCACTTCGGCATCGACGGCTCCTCTGGTGACATATACATCAACCAGCCGTTGGACTACGAGTCTGCCATGCAGTACTTCCTCATGGTTCGTGCTGAAGACGTCGGATCCACTCCCGGCGTGAACGTGTCCGTGCTGGTGAGCGTGATGGTGGAGGACGTGAACGATCACACGCCCTGGTTCACGGACAAACTGGTGAGGTTCGGTCTGAGGGAGGACGCTGCAGTCGGATCGCTCGTGTTTGCTTTCCATGCCAGAGATGCTGATGGGACTTTTCCAAACAGCGCCCTCCGCTACTCTCTGACCTCTGACCCTGAGGTCAGCAGCTCTCCGTCTCGCTTCCCCTTTCAGATCAACCCTTATACAGGCAGCCTGACTGTGGCAGCACCATTGGACCGCGAGAGCAACCCCAGCTTTGCCTTCACTGTGACCGCAACCGATCAGGCAAAGAAGAAGGATGAGCGAAAGCAGACGTCGGTGACGGCTCAGCTGTTCCTGCTGGACGTGAACGACAACCGGCCGGTGTTTGTATCGGCAGACACAGTTCAGGTGATGGAGGATGCCGAGGTGGGGAGTCTGCTGCATCATTTTGTGGCCATAGATGGAGATCAAGGTGAAAATGGAGTCGTCTCCTTCTCTATTCTGGCTGGAAACAAAGGATTCTTCACACTGGAGGAGAAAACAGGTATTGTTTGGTTTGTGCATTTTGGAAATCTACATGAGAATCCTGTCTTAACCAAAATGGTCGTATGGATGGATGGATGGATGGATGGATGGATGGATGGATGGATGGATGATGGATGGATGGATGGATGGATGGATGGATGGATGGATGGATAGATGGATAGATAGATAGATAGATAGATAGATAGATAGATAGATAGATAGATAGATAGATAGATAGATAGATTCAAAATAAATGCATCTTTAGTAAGGTATAAAAACAATAACAGTTTTAAAGATGACATAACTGCTCTGTAAGTTTGCATCCATTGGTCTGTTGTAAACATTTGAAGCAATTTGATCAATATGTTGTAGTTTTAGAGACCTTTTTTTTTTTTTACTTGAGTACTTTTATGCATTATAAGCAGTTTTTCTTGTCCTTTCCACTGCCAGAATGTCAGTTACAGGCCAGAATTAACATGATTCCTACTGATTCAATTGGACTTTTGTTTAGATTTTTCATTGCGGATCTCAAAACGTCCCTTTCATCTTGGTGTATCAGTGCTTCTTCAGACCGTCATGTTTAAACTCCTCCATCCTCTTCAGGCCTCTTGTTCCTCTCAGCCCCTTTGGACTACGAGACTCAACGTTTCCACCGTCTGACCGTCCGGGCGGTGGATCACGGCCTCCCGTCGCTGTCCTCCACACAGACTCTGACGGTGGAGGTCGGGGACGTGAACGACCAGGCGCCGGTCTTCAGTCAGGACATCTACAACGCCAGTGTGGCCGAGAACAGAGACCCTGGAGAACCTGTGTTCAGAGTCTCTGCCAACGACGAGGACTCAGGTAATAACTATCAGCTATTAGCATCATATAATACTGATTATTTTTGTCTGTTAAATTCTTAAGTATTTCAAAAGGCTGAAGTTGTTGACCCGGATGGGTTTGTCCAGTCAACTCCATTGTCTAAAGTGATTATTATGTTACACAAATAATCGCAGAAGATTCTCACTCTGTTATAGCTCCTTTTTCTGTGAACTTCAAGCATTTTCTAGGTTGTTTTTTGTCACTGTGACCTAATTTTTCAATGCAATATAAAATCTTGCACCTCTATGGAAACATCATTAATATGGCTAAATGAGATCGCTCAAAAATGTCTTCTGTGCTCTAAGACACAGTTATAGTGCCAAATGCGGTAATAACAGAGAAATGAAAGCTGAATGTCTTTATTTACAAAAAATGAATAACCTGCAGCTGACATGTACAGCATTTTTCAGTGTCCACACAGATGCTCTCAATATTCGAAAGTGAATGTCGACTTCACATACTGTATGCATTTCACTATTTACATTTTTAATTTGTTTCCATGCTTCTCATATCTGCTCTGTGCAAGCACTTCCTGCAGTTCAATCCAGTTCCCCCGAAAAGTCCCCAAATTTTTTGTCATGTGGCTGTTGATTGTCAGCTGAGTCACTGATGGCTTGAATCAAGGTTACCGCTGCATCTCATGGTCTGTGTCAGAGAACATCATTTGGTCATGAAGCTGGTTCCGTTGTAATCATGTGATCTAAGTGTGGTTGAGTTATAACTTATTAAACGCACCTGGTGGGATGTAATTTAAAGCCTTGGGAAAGAAACTGAGCAACAAGTGGAGCCTAAGATTGGCTAATTTTCCCAAAGCATGTTTTTGAGTTCATATTTTTGACAGGCAGCCACATGTTCAGCTTCTCTAATACAGTGATTTATGCCAATGAGGCATAACATTATGAGCACCTGCTTAATATTGTGTTAGTTCCCCTTATGGGCTCAAAAATGCTCTGGAACCAGTGGATCCTTTGGGTACTCTGGCTTGTGCAGTGGAGCCTCTGCCAGTCCAACTTGTTCCACTGCATCCTGTTGATGCTTGATCAGAATGGGCTGTAGGAAGTTTGGAGGTCAGATCAACATGTTGGGCCATTGTCATGTTCCTCAACATGTTCCTGATTGGTTGATGTGTTTGATGAACACCACATAGCACCAATATGATCAATGTTATTCACTTTACCTGTCAGTGCTCATGATGTTGTGGCTCATCGGCATATGTTTTGATACAAAATTAGCATGTTGAGGATAATAAAGTATGAATTGAATGAACATGGCAACACGATGAATTAGATCTGATCAGAATCTTTGATTTTCAAGTCATCATCCACAGATCACTTGTCACAGTTTTTCTTATTTCTTCAATCAGAGTTGACGGTGGAAGGATGCCAGACGTTGCAGGTTGTAAAGCCTTCTTGTATAAATGCGGTTTTGGACTGCACTGATAAAATTCATTTAACAAGCTGCCAACAAAACAAACCGTGGAGTCTTTTCCTCTCTAAAACCCGACTCGTGGTATATTTAGAATCCTTTGAGCTGCGGTTTTCATCTAATGGCATTGAAATGTAGCCTTAAATATCCTCCTGTTGAAGTTGACATGGCAGTTTGCCTCCAAGGTGCCTAGATGGCAGCACTAGCATGTGTCCTTAAAGACCGGCGGCCTCACACCAGAGATCCAGTGGGCTTAGAGCAACACAGTGATATATTTAATTAAAATTAAAGCAAAACCTCTGCATGCTGCAAAATAATGGTATATTTTAGTAATAATGTAGCGTTGAATGGATTGCTTTCCCCAAGTAATAAAGTGGTAAAAAGAGGAAATTCCCTGACAACTTGTTCTGTTTAAAGCCGGAGTGTAACCGTCCATGTTTATTATTTTTACAGCACAGGACCACATGGTTAATTCCAGTCGAGCAGCGTGGCACGGCGAGCCCCTGCCATGTTTTGGTTGAACTTCAGCATGCTTAGAATCAAGGTTACCGTCGCTCCATTAGCGGTTTAATTGAATCCTGCCCCCTCTGCTCATGCGTTGTTCAGTTTGTGTCTCTTTCGCGAGCTCTGTTCGTTGTACATCCCACCAAACCTGACCCCTTAATCATATTCACAAATCTACACATCACTCCTGTTTATTTTAACACATCGCGCGCAGGGCCTCCTAAGTCCCATTTCGTCTCGTCATGTTGACAGTAGGAGTCTTTCTAAATCCTGGAGGTGGGTGGGGGGGTGGGGTGGGGGGGGGACATGTGGCTGCAGGATCTGTGAAGCAGAGGTTCTCGATGTGAACTAACATTCTTGGGGGTGAGAATTGTCCAAGAACAGCAAGCACACAGCTCCTCGGGGAGATTTGAAAGGTCCTCTCTCGTGATGATTTCCATAATCTAAGCCATCTGTGCCAATAGGCGCCGTGTTTTCATCTGTCTCCTCAGATCGCCTCGTCTGGCAGCTCGGCCCGCGCTCCCACCACTCTTATTTAATTATCATTTGCGCTGCTTTATTTTCCCGGAAACCCCTCACCAAAGACGGCCATTGTTTTGCGTCCGTCCCCGCATCCAGTTTGCATGCGTCGGAGAGAGGCAGCGGAGCAACAAGTGTGACATGTGGATTTCACTTTGTTGAACAAGTGTTGATGTGTTTGAAGGGATTTTACTTGATGAGTGACTGCGCTGTCTGTGGAATCACAAGAAGACAGGTGGAGTTTCTTTATTCATACATTAGTGTTGATCAGACTTTTAATGTATTCTTTCCCTGCATGATCTTATGTGTCACACAGTAAACTTAAGGTACAAAGCATGAAGCATTCACTAGTCACATAAAATAAATCTTGAAAGACACACCTGACCCACAACACATTTTTTTTAGCTCTGCTGTCCACCCAGCAACTTCATTACAAGCAATGTGCGTGCAATCAGTCAATTAATACTTAAATGCACTTAATTTGTCATTAAAATTTAATATTACAAAAGAAGTACAGCCTACGTTTTCAAAAACAAGCAATTATGATTCAACCGTTTCACATCTGGACGCTCTCTGCTGCACCTTGACATTCATAATTGATCACTCAACGCCCTTTTTAGTTGTCTATAACACATTTTCTGATTAATCAGGAGTCGATCCAGTTAAAAAAAAGCCACTGACATTAATTGTATTACCACAACCTACGACACCATGAAGGAAGAGTTCACTCATATTTTAAGAAAAGCTGTTTTTCTGCTGAGGAAAGAAAAAGCCTATGCACTCCACAGAGCCATGTAATTTTAAAGGGACTATTTCTTCAGTGGAAAGAAATAATGACAGTGATAGTGAAGCAAACATGTCTGCATAATATTGATTTTTCTTTGTTGTTTTTTTTGCATCAAAAACATCAAACGGCTAGCTGTATTTGCACAAGAGCTCTCTGAAACCATTTGTGTCGGTGATCAGGGGAGAGTCGGTTTCTAAAGAAGTCTTCTGATACCGAGATGATGCAGCGACAAGCATTAACGTCACAGTTTGTATGCCGTATAACGTGAGCTTTTTCCAGTCTGTGCATGTGTGGCTCCCTACATAAGAACCATGAGACGACCTGTAAGCAGCAGCACCAGGCGTCTGTCATTTTTTCCCCCCATAGTTCTGTTTCCAATTAGACACTCAGATAAGGACAGTCTGAAACAGGAGCCGCCATAAACATGAACTCAGCTGATGAGGTGCTGAACTGAACCCTGACTGACAAAAGGCAAATATCAAGACTAAGACCTTGTTGTTTTCGACCTAGAGACTATTTCTCCCCTGTATGCATTTATAGAATTGTACAACAGGTTATTTATTAAGGTTATATGTACAGCGTGCAAGTATAACCGGGACTACCTTGTATCCTTTGCAGTAGAACATACAGTGTGATCTCATCTTGGTTGTTGTAGCTGTCTGGTAAGCTACAAGCTGGATACCATAAATTTTCAATCACATTTACACTGATCATTGGTCCCCCTTATGTGCTCAAAAATGCTCTGAACCATTGGACAAGAGGACCTCTCAGGGTGTCCTATGGGGTCTGGAACCAGGACGTTGGCACTGGATCCTTTGGGTGCTCTGGCTTGTGCAGTGGGGCCTCTGTCAATCAAACTTGTTCCACTGGATCCTGTTGATGCTTGATCACAATGTGGTGTAGGAAGTTTGGAGGTCAAATCAACATGTTGGACCATTGTCATGTTCCTCAACATGTTCCTGATTGGTTGATGTTGTTTCCATGTGGTGGGGTGCATTTTCCTGCAGGGGTAGACCAGTGACATTTGGGATTTCCATTTGCATGAAGAAGTGTGTTTGTTGTGGGACAATGTTTATTTGGGTGTCTAAGTCTGATCAACACAGATGTTACAATCCAAGGTTTTCCATCAGAACACCACATATTACCAATATGATCAATGCTGTTCACTTCACCTGTCAGTGGTCATAAGGCTGTGACTGATCGGTGTATCATAAGAGTAATTTTCTTGTTTTCTTCTTGAGTATGTGCTTTGAGGTCAGTAACGGTGTTCACCTCCTGTGTCCGTCCCTCAGAGGAGAATGCTGTGGTGTGGTACAGTCTGCTGCCGGGTCCCGGCTACGAGCTGTTCAGCATCAACCCGTACACCGGTCTGATCACCACCACCTCCTACCTGGACAGAGAACAGCAGCAACACTTCACTCTCAGAGGTACAACGCACGAACACACACTCTTGTTACACTCTTAGTCCTCTGAGACACACTCTTGTTGTCAAATCACTTCTCTTTAAAGATTGTATATTATTTTATATTTAAGATGAGAGAATAAACAGGCATTTGAATACAAGTTTGTTGCAGTATTTTATAGTGAAAGCTGAAATAAAGCATGTCTCTGCAAACAATTTAGATAAACGTTCATACTGTAAAGCTATTAAGTAGGGATGGACCAATTATCAGCCTGGCCGATTATTGTGGCCGATATTTGGCATTTTTCTGATTATCGGTATCGATAATTTTAGTGGCCGATTATTGATAAATTAAATGTGCTACTGCAGTTCACCGGACTCTGTGGTCTCAGAAATGTCTCTCAAGCTGAAACTGAACAATAAACACAAACCAGAAAATTAGCGTCTCTCACAGTGGCTTAAGCTATGCTAACAGCTAGCGGCTAAATTAGAAGGCAGTCACAGATTACCCTGAAGCAGAGAGAAACACCAATTAATAATGCTTTAAGATCTGGACCTTAGTGGACAATAAAAGTAGTAGAACAGTAAAAGACTAGGAAAACAGAAGAACAGCAGGAGACAAAATGATCGATCTCAGTGGATCCCACATAAACAGACGAGAGCATCCTAATGTAATGACTTCTGTTTCTATTTGACATATTCAGTTATAGTCACCCTTATTAATGAAGAAGCCTAGTTATGAATGAAAGGTTCTCTGCTATCACATGATGTTAAAATATTACATTGAATGTATATTGGTTCCAATATCAGTTATCAACCTTTCTTGATTACCAATAATTGGTATCGGGAAGCCCGTATCTGTCAATCTCTCCTATCAAGCATGTTTTAGTGTGACTTGCTGGATGTAGACTGCAGATATAAGGCCGCCAATGGCCACACATTTCACATGACATATCTCATCTTGTTTTGCTCTCTTTGTATTACTGTTTTTAAAATACCCTTCGCTATGAGAAACAACAACGTCAACCTCCGGGCAGCAATCTATACGCTGACAATTCCAAGTTTTGCCAAAGGTTTGAAATCTCAAATAAAGCTGCTCTGCCTGTTTTAACGACAATGTTCCACCAAAACACCACCCAATGTGATTGGTGTGAAGATATACCAACACAACAGAGGTTTTTTTCCCTCTATAGCAGAATGATAGTGAGGTGCAGTCAGATCATTCTGCGCAGTGCTGTTAGCAGTAAGAGAATGGTCTGACTATAAGAGACAAGCGGCTGTGGCTCAGGTGGTAGAGCAGGTTGCCCACTGATCGTAAGATTGGAGGCTTAATCCTTAGCCCTTCCACAAGCCGAAGTATCCTTGGGCAAGGCACTGAACCCCAAATTGCCTCAGATGTACGCTGCTTTGGATAAAAGTGTCTGCTAAATGAAACTGTAGATGAGCATATTGTATTGTTTCCTCACATTACTTTCTCCATGTCTTGTGCTCAGACACACTCGGAGCATGCTGGAAAATGATTGGCTATGCAACATTACGCAGCAAAGGTCACATATTTAATAACTAAGACAATTAAACCATCATCAAGTAATGAAATTGTAATGTGCCATTGTTGGCCTTTTTTTTAGCTCAACAGGCGAGTAATTGATTGATCACATCTTAGGTTTGCTTTGCTGCCATTAATCAGAGCACCATATTGCAGTGTCAGTGGACCAACGAAAACCTTGTGAGTTTTTACAAGCTGGGAAACATATTAATGACAAAAATCTGAAATCCGTGCAGATTTGTGTAACTGCAGCTCACCAGGCTGGGGTTAGTTTTATTACCACCAGCTGGACATATTTAGAGTCGGACTTTGTTAGTTTTTTTGAATAGCTGAAATGTATTGATAAGCTTTATCAGCGGCTGCGATCAGAGACTTAATGAAATCCTCACAGTCCCGATATGAACGCAACCAACTGCGGGATTCTTTCCTTTTTACAGTGCTCCTGCTCAGCTGCACATTTGCGTCAGCGGTTGGCTGCGATCGTCACACTGAAGGGTTACACAAATATCAAATGGTGTCTTAAAAAGAGCTGAAACCAAACACATAAAGTAGCCTTTTACAGTCTCTATGAAACATGGACATTTCTCTTATTCTCTTCCCCTCTCTGCTTCTCATTCTCTGCCCTCCCTCTTGTCATGCTTCACGGCCAAAGTCATAAAGAATTCAAGGTCTGCCTTTTGCATGAGGGGCAGCGTTATTCGGCGGATTGATTTATGTTAAAGAAACAGTAGACGTTTAAAAGGCCGAGCTACGGTGTATGTAACCTCCGCCGACTGCTCCGCCGCAGCCTCGCTCTTTTGAAGTGTTTGTTTTTACTCTCACACGGGTACACTCACTAATTACATCGAACTTATTCGGCGGTGTTTAGTGATAAAAATGCTGTCAGATGTCTTACCATAATATTTTTTCAGTCACCAGTATGATGAACAATTAAATCCAATAATAAAATATAATAACAGGAAAGTCTGAACGTCTTGAAGTCGTGCCAGAGTCATACAGGGCTTATTGGGAAACGCTGAAGTATGTGGAGACAATTTTCTCTGGCTGCAGATGAATTTGGAAAGGAATAAAGTTCTTTTCAGTTCATATTAAAAGCTGTCTCTGGGTACTTTATGTTGACAGGATTTTTTTCCCCCTTCTGTAGAGTTTGTGCTGCTATTAAAAGTTGAATCTGGCCTCAGTCTTTGGTCAGCAGATATGGAACCAATAAGCGCCTCATTGCCGTGCTTTGAGACTCAGACTACAGAGGAAAACTGTCAATTTCTATTCCCCGTTACATGTAGTATTTATGCTTTTAATATATATACAATGAATTGCTGCTGAATGAGCTATTATAATAAGAGACTGAGGCCCCTCTTAGCTATTTACCGATAGTTTGCCGTCAGTCGATTGCTCCCCTGCTTTGGTTGAGACTGAATCTGTGCTCAATCTCTAATGTGACCAACTGAATGAGGCAAAATAGAGAAAAAATAATGCTTAACAGAAACTGTTCTTCGTATCAGGAAAGCAGCAAAACATATAATGTAAACCGATCAGGCATAACATTATGAGCACCTGCCTAATATTGTGTTGGTCCCCCTTATGAGGTTAAAAATGCTTTGAACCATTGGGCATGGACAAGAGGACCTCTCAGAGTGTCCTATGGGGTCTGGAACCAGGATGTTGGCACTGGATCCTTTGGGTACTCTGGCTTGTGCAGTGGGGCCTCTGTCAATCCAACTTGTTCCACTGCATCTTGTTGATGATTGATCAGAATGGGGTGTAGGAAGTTTGGAGGTCAAATCAACATGTTGGGCCATTGTCATGTTCCTCAACATGTTCCTGATGGTTTGTTGTTGCCATGTGGTGGGGTGCATTCCAGTGACATTTGGGATTTCCATTTGCATGAGGGAGTGTGCTTGTTGTGGGACAATGTTTATTTGGGTGTCTAAGTCTCATCAACACAGATGCTTTTCCATCAGAACAGCACATAGTACCAATATGATCAATGTTACTCACTCCTCCTGTCAGTGGTCAGAATGTTGTGGCTGATTGATGTATAGTTTCCAAGTGTTTAGCAGGATCTAAAGAAAGATCTAATTTTCAAAATGCTGTGACCAAACATAAGCGTGAATTCTTTTTGATTCCTGTTTGCAGTTCAGGCTCGGGACAGCAGCTCTCGGCCTCTTTCAGGCACAGCCGCAGTGCTGTGCTCCGTGCTGGACGAAAACGACAACCCTCCAGAGTTCATGCAGTCGTCGTTCCGGATCAGCCTGCCGGAAAACCTTCCGCCGGGAGTCGTCCACACTGCTCAGGCCTCCGACCCCGACCACGGAGAAAACGGCACAATACACTACTCCATACTAGGTAAAGAACCCAGATGCTGATTTAGCTCAGTAGTTTGTGCTTTGTCCTCTCTCTCCATCTCTTGTTTGTTGTCTTTGCTTTCTTTTACCGTCACCCTAACTGGTCGAGGCAGATGTCTGCCCTCCCTGAGCCTGGTTCTGCTGGAGGATTCTTCTTGTACAAGGGAGCAAATATTCTTGGTCATAGATAATCTTTGGAGTACTCCATGTGTATTTTTGTAGGGTTATGACTTCAGTTCTAAATTAGTCAAGTAAATCTCCTTAATTAGTAACACTGTAAGGTCTTAGTCTTTATATTCAATTTAGTCAGGTACATTGAATTTTAAATATGCTTCTGTAATTGATGATTCTAAATTGTCCATAGGTCTGAATGAGAGTGTGCTTGGTTTGTCTGTCTCTATGTGTGGCCCTGCGATAGGCTGACGACCTGTCCAGGGTGTCCCCTGCCTTCGCCCGAGTCGGTTGGGATAGGCTCCAGCCCCCCTGCGACCCTACAGAGGATTAACTGGTGTATAGATAATGGATGGATGGATATATTTCCGTAGGGTTTTAACAGTAATATTTAAATGACCAAGGATCACATCATATGTAACACTGAAGGGTCTTAACCTTGATATTTAAACTTGTATTTAAAATTGCGTTTCTCTTCTACAAAGCACTTTGGCTCAACAGCTGCTGTTTTACATGTGATATATGAATCACATTGACGTGACTTGACTGCCTTTCCAGCAATAAGTTTGTTTTCTATTTTGTCACAACTTGGATCATTTGTCTTGTAGGTCAGGCTTCCATTCAAGCTGATCATAGCGTTGCACAGTAATTAATGAAATCTTGTAATGCAGGAGTAGCACAGCTAAAAAGTCATGCCACAAAACTTCAAGATTAGTTGGACTTATTTGGAGCAGAAACCAAGTCAAACAGAAAAAGACTTTCACAGCTTGTCTGTTCTAAACATCGATGACAGTTTTTAGACTGACTCCATGGATCAATGTTGAACTCATGTACTTCTATAGTTGTGTAAATATGTATGGTTTCTCTACAAAGATGGATTATTCCTATTATTACCAGCATCTCAGGTGCACTTACTTCTGGTTATACCTTCAAATGAACTGGTTTAAATAGCTTGCTATACTACTGGCTTGTTTGCAGTCTTTAGAAAACTGTCCGATCATCTCGTGTTGGACTAAGTAGCAGAAATGTTTCAAGATATCTAAAATGACTCCTGTGACCACGTCTCCGATTGTCTCCAGGGGAGGACTACAGAGGTCGGTTCACCATCAACAGCTACACAGGAGCTGTCAGCACCACGCAGCTCCTTGACCGCGAAGAAGCACAGAATTACACTCTCACTATACAGGCCCGGGACTACGGCCCCACCCCGCTCAGCTCCTCCACCCAGCTCCAGCTGGTGCTGCTGGACCAGAACGATAACGTCCCCTCCTTCAGCCGTAAGAGCTACCATGCTTCCATCAGCGAGGGTCTACCTGCAGGGACTGAGGTTCTGCGCGTCAATGCCTTTGATCCTGACGAGGGCTCCAATGGGGATGTGACCTACTCCCTGACGGATGACAGCAGCCAGGGCGCCTTTTCAATAGACGCCTTCACAGGAGCGATTCGCACCACCAGGTCTCTGGACAGAGAGAGCAGAGCTCAGTACACCCTCAGAGCTGTGGCCACTGACGGCTGCTCTCAGGGCCCACTGAGCTCTGTGGCATCAGTGACCATACAGGTGGAGGATGTGAACGACAACATGCCAGTCTGTGACCAGAATCCCTTCAACGCGTGGGTTTCCATGAGGACTCTGCCAAACCAGATAGTTGCCACAGTGGTGGCAGCAGATGGTGACCAGGGGGAGAATGGGACGGTACAGTTTACGTTAACTGATGAGGAAAATCTGTTCGACATCAACACTGAGTCAGGAGAGATTTCACTGAGGAGGCGAGTGAGGGCAGGTTTCTCTGGGAGGAAGCTGCAGGTTGTGGTTTCAGACCGAGGACGTCCTGCTCTGACCTCCACCTGCCTGGTTTTCATCCACCTGAAGGGGGAACACGAAGGGCTCCAGTTCACAAACAAAGTGTACAACGCTTCTGTCAAGGAGAACAGCAGAGCCGGTACGTTTTATCACCTCTGTTCCTGGTGTTTTCACTGATGCCATTAAAAACCTCATCACTCTTTTCACTTTCTCTCTCTCTCAAGGCACTTGGATTGCAAAAGTGGAGGCCAGTGACCAAACCAACAGCAGACAGAGAATCACATACACCATATTTAGCGGCAACGAGAATCACATTTTCTCCATTAACCGGCACACAGGTAGTAAACCCATGACGTTTTGCTTTTGTTTCCTTTTCATTTCAGTTCACTGGTGAGGATGATCGGATTGCATTTGTGTTTTGCATTAGCAGGAACATTATGCATGCTTTTGTTACTGAAGTTAAGCAAAAAGCACAAATTTTCATTCACTCATTCATTTAATTTTCCGCAGAAATATCCAGAAAACTATTGTTTGACCAATCAGAGCCTCTAATTGGTCTTGATATTTCTTGAATTAAAATGCTCTGTCAGCTAATCTGGTTCACCTACTTGTTTATATGCAAGTATTTCCTAAAGATATATAATTTTGCCTGCCTGGTTTTATTATATTCTACTTTTTTGCGGGGATTTTCGTCCACATAAAATAAAGGTGCAGACACAGTTCGGCTCAAACACAAAATATTGTACTGACAGCGGACTGAGCTTTTACCACAGAAACTTGAACCTAGAAGCACTCCTGTCGACGCCTTTTGTTAACAGATCAAAAGTTCTGTTTTTCTTTCCACCACTTTACCTTCACTTTTCCATTATTTGGTAAAACGAGGCATTACAAGGCCAAAGAGGAAAAGGCCATGACCACAGCAGAACATGTACTCGAATGTTTAAGAGCCCATATTATGCTTTGTAGATTTTCCCTTTACTTCAGTGTGTTATTTAGCTTTTTATGCATGTTAAAAGTTTGCAAACTTGCTTTTCATGGGGCCTGAAAAAGAGCAAAGGGGGAAAAGAGGTGCTGTAGCGATGTCGAAGCATGAAACATCTTCTAGCAAGGCCCAGAAATACAATTATAAACACGTAAATTTGCACAATATGGGTCCTTTAACTATTAGCATTTCTAATATACTATTGAATACACTTTGAAATCCACTTTTGCCTTGATGTAAACTGACTCCACCTCCACCTCCTCAAATGCTGTTTAGGGTGCAGCTTGGTGGTTTACCTTCATGTTTCCATCCATGCAGGTGAGATCCGAGTGCAGAAAGACAACGCTCTGGACTTTGAGGTGAGTCCTGAGATCCAGCTGGTGGTGCTGGCTGACAGTGGGCTGCAGACGGCTCACTGCAGGGTCTCCATCAGCCTGCTGGACGTCAACGACAACGCACCGCAGTTTGAGCAGAGCAGCTACAGAACAGCTGTTTGGGAGGGACAAGTGCACAATACGTACATTATGCAGGTAAATGCTGAGTGTTTAAGCCGTCTTTGACATTGGAGCCACAGGTGACACCACTGACACTGACCACTCCCCGTGTTTTGAGTAGGTCTTTGCGTCCGATGCTGACAGTGGCGTGAACGGACTGATTGAATACTCCATCCTCTCTGGGAACCACAATGAAGCATTCATTTTGGACTCTGTGCGAGGCATCCTGGCTACCAACGTTTTACTGGACCGTGAGATCACTCCCTCATACAAGTATGCTCAAACTTTACATTAGATTGCATTATGTCAACTTTTATTGCATGCGTGGCATTTAAAGGACGACTATAACAGTTTATGGTTCTACTTATAAAATAAAGATCCAACATCCTGCTTCCTAACTTCTGTAGGAGCTGGACCAAATGTGCATCTTCTGCCGTACGTGTTTCCAGGATAAAACAACAGTTAATTTATGGACATTCGTGCATCCTAGTCACTGGCATGGAGTCATTTTGTTTCTGTATTAATTTGAATGAGACTGCAGTTCCTACGGTGTGTGGAATGAACGTTAAGGTGCAAATAGCAAACACGTTGGTTACATCTATATGACTCCTGCAAGCTCATGTACAACATAAACTTGAAGTAGTTCAATTTTATAAAAATGTATGTACACATGTAAATAGGCGAGAGGGTTGTTAAAGATCACATCCAGCATGTTGCAAACTTCCTGAAATGGGCCTCCGATCCTGACCAAGCAACTCCATTAGGACTGATATCTTACCCTCAAAATAAAGCTGTTGGACAGATTTGAAACAGTATCTACACCAATCAGGTATAACTGTAGAATAGTATAATTATGACCACCTGCCTAGTATTGTGTTGGTCCCCCTTATGTGCTCAAAAATGCTCTGAACCATTGGGCATGGACAAGAGGACCTCTCAGGGTGTCCTATGGGGTCTGGGACCAGGATGTTGGCACTGGATCCTTTGGGTACTCTGGCTTGTGCAGTGGGGCCTCTGTCCATCCAACTTGTTCCACTGCATCCTGCTGATGCTTGATCAGAATGGGGTGTAGGAAGTTTGGAGGTCAAATCCACATGTTGGTCCATTGTCATGTTCCTCAACATGTTCCTGATGGTTTGATGTTGTTTCCATGTGGTGGGGTGCATTTTCCTGCAGGGGTAGACCAGTGACATTTGGGTGTGTTTGTTGTGGGACAATGTTTATTTGGGTGTCTAAGTCTCATCAACATGTATGCCAAAATTCAAGGTTTTCCAGCAGATGAAGTAAATAACATTGACTTCACCTGGTCTTAATGTTGTGGCTGATCGGTGTAACTGTGTTGCAGCTATAACAGACAAACTGTGGACTGCTCTGTAATTCTTGCTTTGCAGAAATGCAGCCTGTTCAACAGTCAGAAGTCTGTTCAACTAAAAGTAGAGTTGCTTTTTCATATCATGCTATATTTTCTACACTTCCTACCTAGTATAACGCATCCAAACACACTCCATAATACACATTTGGATAAGACAGAGTCTGCTCTATATTACAGGTTGGTTCTGCAGGCAGCAGACAGGGGGAAACCGTCACTCAGCAGCACCGCCACCGTTAGAGTCCAAGTGGTGGATGTCAATGACAACAGTCCTGCCATCCCACCCATGGAGCCTGTGGTTATAGCTGAGAGTAAGCCCCACCCCCTCTTACTGCTCTGCTCTAAGATTTCATTGAATGACAAACTGTTATTAAGGCTCATTGCAGGATTTAAATGGGAGTTCAGTGCAGTTAAAGTAACCATCTTTGTTACTCTCTGTCTAGACCTACCAGCAGGTTACATGGTCACTCAGGTGTCTGCAAACGACGTTGACCTGAGCTCAGCCATCACCTACAGCTTTGCAGACAACAGCAGCACCAACGCTCCCTTCGCTATCGACCGGTACACCGGCGTCATCACTCTGACTAAAGCTCTGGACTACGAGGAGCAGGCAGATTACGCTGTGACAGTGTGGGCGTCTGACTCCCTGCATCAGACCACCGGAGAGGTTAAAGTCCAGGTGCTTGATGTCAATGACAACGCTCCAGTCTTCAGCCAGGTCTCCTACCAGGTACAGATGATATATTGATCAATCTAAAGGCAGAGATGATCATGAGTTATAATTATGAGCTACTAATCTATTATAACACTAATATTTTTTGAGTTAAAAAAAAATCTTGACGCCTTACTTGAAGATGGTTAAATCATGACTCTTTATTGATGACTTATGAACAATAACTGCAGATTTGATGGCTTATTATTATTATTATTATTATTAGAAAGCCACAAAAGATTTGGTCTGTCACTTCTATAAAGATCCACATTGTGACGAATTTCTAAAAAAGAAATTTAAACTCGAGCAACAGTCTAGACATCCTAACTTCTAGTTCCTAGTACGAGTCAAATACACTCTAACCTACATTTCCCATAATGCAGCAGTTCTTTTAAGCTCATAGCTTCCACCCCCAGAAATCCATTTTAGTTTTTTCAGTTATAAAATTGAAGTCTCAAGCTCAATTTGAAGTATCCCTATAATAAATGGTTAATGTTAGGAAACAGACTTTAGAAAACTCCCTCCGGAACTACAGAAGCATCACACAGGCTGAGTAACACTCCTCGAGATGAGCAGCTAAACTGAACTTGAGGTGAAATTGGTGGAGTGACCCTTTATTAACAGGTTACTAGGAGAGCCATCAGGTGTGTGGTTGGAAATTATTGATAAAATGTTTTCCACTTTAGTTATCCAGTAAGTCTTAATGATAGAAATCAGTTTATTTGATTGGTAATAAATAGCTCATTTGTCCACCTAAGCCTTCAGACTATCTCTTTAGGAGTCTCCTCTCTAAAGAAGAAGGTTATGTATGAGAAAAAGAGACCTTTCACCTGAAAACCCAAAAGTTGTTGTTATAAATGCTGATTTAATAAAACAGTTACAACCTCTTATTAGAAAGTGGCATCTGACCGGATATAGAGTACACATCATGACGTGTTTCATTTTTCGTTTCCTCTTTAAGGTGGAGTTGTCAGAGCTGGTCTCAGCGGACACATTAGTTCTGTCAGTGTCTGCTACCGACAGAGACTCTGGACTCAATGGCAGGATCAGCTACCGACTGCTTTCATCTCCTCTGCAAGGCTTTTACATCCAGCCAGACAATGGTAAGAACGGTTTAACTGTGCAATCGCTCAGATATACGACACACAGCAAAACATCACTGTGTACTGTGTGCGTGTGTGTGTGTGTGTGTGTGTGTGTGTGTGTGTGTGTGTGTGTGTGTGTTCTATAAACAATATATAGTCCTGCAAAAGCCATTTCTTCTTGCTTTACAAGGTTTACGACCTGTGATTGTCTGGTGGTCTGATTTTCATATTCATCAATCTTATTCCGTTCATTAAAATCAGTTTTGTGGTATAGTTAATGGGGCACATGCCAAAGTAAAGGGCACAGAGAAAATCTTTGCGTGGTAGTGAGCAGCTCAGCATACATTATTAAAGGTTACTGGGAGTTTTCTCTCTGCTAGCAGCGGCATATTTCACCACTGTTTATATTTTTGAACTCTTGTGCAAGTGAGTTCCCTGGACGAGGGGAATGAGAAGGCAATTAAGTCATTGAGATATAGTGCTTCAGATGAACCGTGCCCATGCTATTATCTCCGTTTAAAAAAATCCTTAAACCCAAGAAAGAAGATAAATCCTGAAACC
Organism: Dascyllus trimaculatus; assembly: GCA_024666655.1. Lineage (NCBI taxonomy): Eukaryota > Metazoa > Chordata > Actinopteri > Pomacentridae > Dascyllus > Dascyllus trimaculatus. The sequence continues at coordinate 33,416,034 of CM045447.1, read as the reverse complement.
AAACCAGCTCTCCTCTGTTCTGGCCAACCTTTTTCACTCAAGAGTGATTTATGAGCTTCTATCATGTTTGAACCCCAAATTCAATATCAGAGAAATGCATTTGCTTCGTTTTGTGGTGAGGAGGACCAATGGAAATTTGCATCATTGTTGACTAAAACTCCGTAGCTATGATCCAGAGATTTAATGTGGTGCTCTCTGCGGTACAGTGTCTCTGCTTTTCCATGTTCATATGTGTCACAAACAGTGGATGATGCCTCTTTAGACTAAGGCCTCAGAATGAATACAGTCATCTCATAGAAGAGTTTAAGTGGCGGTGAAGTGGAATAATAAATTGAATGGACAAACGCTTTGATGCCATCCAGCAAGAAAATTGCTTTTACAGTCTGCACATGGAATTCATTTGGGAATAGTTACACGGGAAATGATGTTGCACTGCGGTGTCTAATGACCAATGCAATTTTGATGTTCCCCTCGATATATTGTCACACAAGCAGACATGCTTTATAGTTCTTGTTCTTAAGAGAAACATGTTAGCGTGTTTTTCAAACCATATGTTAAAGCCATTGAAAGGTCTTATGGTTTTCACTGGTGAGGCCACATTTGAGGTGTTTCTGTACTGGTTTTGATTTTAGTACCAAATATTTCATTAAGAATACAAAATTCTTTGCTTATGAACACAATTCTTGTTTTGCAGGTTCTGTTTTCACCAACAAGCCCTTGAAGGCCATCACAAACAGCAACCTGATCCATCTTTTGGTTGAGGCAAGAGATGGAGGCGACCCAGTGCGCTCCACTGTCACTTCCATAGACGTGCTGATCGTGGACATCAACGACCATGAACCCTTGTTTCACCAGGACATGTACACGCTCACCATCCCGGAGGACACGCCCACAGACACCACCCTGCTAACTCTGTCTGCAGAGGACCAAGACTGGAGCCCAGAAAATACCTATTTGGACTACAGCATCATCAGGGGAAATGAGGAGAGAAGATTCTGTCTGGAAGTGAAAATGATTCCAGTTGAGAATCAGATGAAACATGTAGGAAAGCTTGTTCTGTGTAACCCTTTAGATCGGGAGACCACTGAGAGCTATGCGCTAACTGTTAGTGTGTCTGATCGAGGAACGCCTCCATTGAATAGCTCCGCTGTCGTCATGGTGACAGTGACAGACTGCAACGACAATGCCCCTGTCTTTTCCAGCACAGAGTACCACACTCAGGTGAGTGAGAACAGCCAGATAGGTACCAGGCTGGTCCAGGTCAGCGCTCAGGATCCTGACCTGGGAATCAATGGCCTGTTGCGGTACGACATTATATCCGGGAACAGTAAAGGCCATCTTAAGCTCAACCCTCAGTCTGGCCTTTTGGTGGTCAACCACTTGCTGGACTATGAGGAAGACTCAAAGTACACCCTCACCATCAGAGCATCGGATGGTGGTGAATCATCCGAAAACCATAAAGTGGCTTTCGCAGTCGTCTTCATCACAGTGCTGGATGAGAATGACAACACTCCATACTTCATGTTCCCTACAGTTAACTGCTCTGTTCTGGAGAATCTCCCAGCGTTCACTCATGCATGTTCTGTCCATGCCGTTGACAACGACTTAGGCCCCTATGGCCAGCTCACCTACTCTATTCTGTCCTCCTGCTTCATGGACTATGGCAGCGGCAGCCCGGAGAGGAAGGAGGCTTTTGCCATCGACCCTCTTACAGGCGACATTCACACCAGGCAAACCTTTGATTATGAACGAGAGCGTGAGTACTGTTTTGTCGTGGAGGCCAGGGACAAAGGCGACAAAGCAGCTACAGTGAGAGTGCAGATGGCCATCAAGGGAGTGGATGAGTTCAGTCCCATCTTCACCCAGAAGCAGTACCACTTCCTTCTGCCAGAAAACGTGAAGCCTGGAGAGATAATTGGCTACGTGATGGCGATGGACCACGATGGAGGGGTGGACGGGCTGGTGGAGTACTCTCTTCTGAATTCATCGCCGTTTTTCTCGATTGACAAAACAGTTGGTGCCATCTCTGTGTCAGGTCCTGTGTTTCGCAGAAGAGGCAGCTATGCCAATGAGGACATGGTGAAACTGGTTGTGTCTGCAGGTAGTCCCAGATTGGGCTCCAGGACTACAGCCTGCCTGGTTTTTGTCAATATCTCCAGCTCAGCAGAAGCACTGACTGGGGTTCCCCTTGATGCACACATGCTTAGTCTGAGTGTCTCACTAATCATGTTCGTGTTTGTCCTCCTCATTTTTGTGGGTTTGGTTCTCAGGTTCAAGATCAAGGAAACTGCCATAAGAAAGGCTGCTACCATTGCTGCACACTTGAACCATGGCTCTGGCTCGATCAGTCGATCCAATGACCAAAGTGACATATCTCTGCAGGAAATGATGCGACCCAGCCTGTTAGTAACCAAGAGGGACATTGCACACCCGTACAATCCGTCAGACTCAAGTGGCCGTGGATCAGCAGAAGGTGAGACAGCTGAGGACCAGGAGATCAAGTGGATCAATGAGTATCCCTGCCAGAAACGTGATGAACCCAGCAAACAGACTACAGAGATCCCGGACTCTGCCTTACCTGGAGATAATATCTCCTGCCATTCTATTGATGTAGGACCAGAGCACATTTTAGCAGTCAGCAAATGTTTAGTCTCAGGGATGCCCAGCACAGAAAGTCTCCACCACTTCAAAGAGGAGGGAGGTGGTGAGGGACTACTTCCTGCAATACTTAGGGTGAGAGATTTGGAGGAGAGCGTGCGGACGAAAGGGTACGCCCCCCTCTCTGAAGCCCAAGCCTCCGAGGATTCTCTGTCCTCACTGGTGTGTCTGGAGGAGCAGCTGCAGGGCAGCTACAACTGGGACTACCTTTTAGACTGGGAGCCACACTTCCAGACTCTGGCCTCTGTATTCACAGATATCGGGATGCTCCCTGACGAGGAGCTACAAGGCGGCCGTGAGGACTTAGCAGCAGAGTCGAGCTGTCTCATGTACCCACCGCCTCTTATAACCGGGGTGGCTCAGCCTGGCATTAGGACTGTTCCTCCACGAAAGCCAGGGCGTGTGCCAACCCTGAGCAGGAGGCCCTCTTACCCCAAATATGCTTACTCTCCCTTAGCCAGAAACACAGGACTCACCCCGTCAGCTATGACGCCCACTTTCTCCCCATCACTATCTTCTCTCACCATTAGGACCCCCAGTGCCTCACCGGTTGTCTCAGAGACCGGGGTGGGGGGGATCAGACTTGACTCAGGGCCCCTCACTGCAAGCCTTTTGGAGGCAGAAATACAGGTATAAACACAAATTTTGGACAAGTTCATCTGTGACATTCAATTTCAATCTTACTTCACCATCTGGAGTATTTTTAAGGGACGTTGCACATTCCGGTTTTGTTTTTGATTTGCTGACATTCTGATCTACTCCTGAACTTATTTCCATCATTATCACATTTTCCGTTTTTATGATTTTAGATACAGGGGTTTTGTGAGTCTAAACTCGAGGGGTTGATATGAACATAATATAGTGATTTAATTACTTAGACTGAGGTTGATTTCATAACTCGCTTCTGTAATAAAACTAAACAAACACTTGGAAAAGCCTGAACTGAGGCCTGTCTTGCATTATATTCTTGTAATGCAACGGTTTGAATGAGAGCAGATGTTCTAGTCGGCAATTAATTACAGAATATTTTAATGTAAACATGTTTATATGTGCAGAAAATGAAACACTTGGTTATTGCAGTTGGTTGCAGCTTCTAAATGGAAACTTTCATACGGTTGGTTTAACTTTAATAACCAAAGAAAGGCGACATTGTTATGTGGTTTTGTCTATCTTCCTGGAATCATAAAAAAATTGTGTTCCAGGCCCTTCCATGCCTCCCTCTTCTTTAAAGTATTCTGCCAATAAAATGTCAATAAAATCCAATGACAAACAGAGCTTATTTTATTCCTTCAATCTAGGGCTGAATTTAATACCATATTCAGCCTTTTAAAGCTAGAAAAAAAAGTCTACATGTATGCAGACCTCATCCAAAACCAAAAGAAAGCATGAGGGATTCTTCACTGACAGTAATTTTGTTCAGATTCCAGAAATGGAGTTATATTGTCTTGCTGTCACTCTTCATAAACCAGTTCCAGATTCTGGCTGTTGTACTTCATCCTCGTGGACAGAAACGGTCTGTTTGCTTCGCGATTGTCTCTGTGTGTGCTGACTTGTAGGCTGACCGGACACCCTGTTAATAAACAGCACTTTATGTGCAATTTCCAGACAATTGCATGACTTTAAATATTAATAAATTTGTAATAAAGAAACCCTGTTCTGTATTTTTATGCATGTAGCATTGCAAATGTGTGATGTTGTCGCACCGGTCTTTTCCAGTAGGATTTATGGACTTGTGCATGTGTAGTATGTTTAAATACAGGATTTCTTAATGTAAATGACAATAACTAGAATGCATCAATAATGAACACTGTATTCCTTCAGCGGGGCAATGATAGAACTAGCTATGTAAATTAATCAAAAAGTAATAAGATTAAAACAATCATTAGATGCACTTTTACCAGAAAGACCAAAGAATTAAGTATTCAGTTCAAATCAGTCAATCAGTTCAAAATACAATTTACATTACTAGAATCCATTTTATGCTTTCTGGGGTTTCTCACTTTCTTTTATTGTGTTAATTAGCTTTTTTGTGCATGTTTTTTTTTTACGTCAATATTCATAAATTTTTCATTAATAAGATTTTTTAGCATTTGAAGATGGATGAAGGATGGATGGATGGATGGATGATGGATGGATGGATGGATGGATGGATGGATGGATGGATGGATGATGGATGGATGGATGGATGGATGGATGCATGGATGATGGATGATGGATGGATAATGGATGGATGGATGGATGGATGGATGATGGATGGATGGATGGATGGATGGATGGATGGATGGATGCATGGATGATGGATGATGGATGGATAATGGATGGATGGATGGATGGATGGATGATGGATGGATGGATGGATGGATGGATGGATGGATGGATGGATGGATGGATGGATGGATGGATGGATGGATAGATAAAATTAAGGAGCAGTGTTTTGACACAGACTTCGAGCTTTGTGAGTTTTGTGAGTTTGTTGGCTTGAGAACAACAGTGATGAGCTGTCTCCTCAGATTGCAGTAATGGAATCAATTCATTCGTTCTTCTGTGTTTCCATAAAGAATCGCAATGTCCAAAGATGCTGTCAGCTTTAAACGCTATTGACAATCACAAGCCCCTTCCTGAGTGTTTGCTGATCCCTGGTTTACAACCTCTGAATCTGCATCTTCAGTGATTGCAGTGATTCAAAAGAGAAATATGCGTGAATTAAGTGAAATTAAATGGAGACTCTGTGTGATTATCGGGCTACCAGTGTCCATCAGGCTTTTTTAACAGCCCGATCCTTACTGATGAATCATAAAACGACTCCTAGATTGTGAGTAATCATTGCATTTTCTCCTCTCTTATTTAAGAAGAACAGCAATCGCTCCTCCAACAAAAGTAAAGAAATCCAAAGTGCTTCAGCGTGGCTCCACTTGGTCTGCTGTTAATCCAAATGTGCTGCCCTCAGGGAACTTATGAGCTGAGGAGCTAAAGTCTTTATCAGATAGCTTCATGAAAGATAATAAACAGCCAGGCCTTGAACTGTTCTCGCCAAATGTGACCTGTACGTAGTCGCTGATAGCTGCGTAATTATTTATTGACTCAATTTGGTCTCTCCTCTGCACCTCGGTGGGTTTTGACAAGCTTCGCACTTTTCTGTATTTATGATTTCAACGGTCTCCGGTGATGGAAGAGATCTCTCGCCATATCAGGTGATCTGGCCAAACGTGCTTCTGTGTCTCAGCACAGAGCTCCAGAGTCCTCACAAGCTGGGTAAACCGCTGTTAAATTGATCTTTATCCATTTATGTTGCCTGTCACTCAGTCAGGCGAGTGAATTTGCTGAGAAAGGTCAGGAAGTCTCGAGTACAATAAGATTCTTCAGCACTTGCACAAAGACAGAGAGATTTCTGGATTATGTTCAACACATGCTTGAGATGATTTAACATCAGGAGTCCTGAGCATGGCCAGATGAATCCTCCCACAGCCTGTATTGTTTATGGTAGTGGTTCTCAACTGGTGGGTCGGGACCCAAAAGTGGGTCGTGAAGCCATTTCTGGAGGGCAACAGAAGCATGCCCCCCCCCCCCAAAAAAGTAGTGGTTTAAAGTCTTTTATTTTAAAGGACGTTCTTTTGACAAAGTTTGCTTTCAATAGCAGGATATTTAGTGGTGGTGACACCAGTCGTTGCCCACTATTAACCTCTAAACATTAAACATTATGGAAACTTTAGACACTATAAACTTCATTGGATTATTAACCTCTAGATTTGGCTCTGCCAGCTAATTCGAGAAATTTACGCTAAAACGAGGCAAAAATAAACGAAAATGTGCTCAGAATCTGTCAAAATGGACCAAAATATGCTCCAAACTTGGCAAAAGTGTCCCAAAATGCCAAAATTAGCAAAAAAATAAGCCAAAACTTTCCTAAATTGTATCAAAATGTGTCGAGACTCCACCCAAATACACCTCAATTTGTAAACAGGAACAGCAAACCTCAAAAATTTGGGTTGCGACCATTAATAATAGAGACATAGTGGGTCCTGAGGCTGGACCAGTTGAGAACCACTGGTTTATGGTATGGGTTCAAATGTTTTCAGAAATAGTTTTTGCTGAACTGTTTTCATAATAAAGGAAAAAGTTTGCGACCTCGCTGCCATGTTGGTTCGACGCCTCCACGGGACCGAAGCTACGTGTCCACAGAGGGAGTTTTTACACCCAAGGCAACACACTGTTTCCCAATATCATTGATAGGCGTGTCACCAGCGGGTCATATGACAGGCCTTTGGTCCTTTAGTCCAACATTGGTCGCAAACTTTGAATTTTATTTTGAGAGCAGTTCAGTGAAAGTATTTCTGAAAACATTTGAGGTGAGAAATAAGTTGCTGAATCTGTCCTCATTTTAGTTCAACAACAGCTAGTTTAGAGGTTGTACAAAAGTTTCGGGAGGCGTCGGACCTCCGCTCGACATGCCCAATGTAAAGTTGAGGTCTAGCCTCCAGAGGTGAGGGCAGCTACCAGGGAATGTGGCGCTACTAGAATATAGTGCGGGGCATTTCACATAGACAATGAAAACATCGAACTGATGGATCCTGTGGACACGTACCATAAAGGTAGAGCGTCTGTAATATGACCTGCTAGTGATACACCTATAAAGTGCCCGATGTTGGGAAACAACGCGTTGACTTGTGTCTTAAACACCCCTGGGGACACGTACAGTTTGGAAGAAGGCCTTATTTGCACCCTATCCAACAGAAGTTAGGTTAGGTTTCCTGGTGTTTGGCATGTTAATTTTAAAAAATAGGTTGTTTAAAGAGTCTCTATTAGAGAGTTTTCATCTTCCTGCTGTAATTGGTTGATTGTTTCTCCAACCTTATTATTGAGCCTGATACTAGATCTATCTGAATCATAAAAAATGACTAAGGCATTGACTTGGGCGTACACTGGAGCTTTCAAACGGCCCAGGATTAGAGTCAGCGTCTCCAGTCTGAGGCCGTGGTTCTCTGCTGGAAAACAGTGGGTTGCTCCCTCTGGGTTGAGGTGAGATGCTGCCCTGAGTGAAAGAGTTTAGATATCTTGGGATCTTGTGCAAGATCGATAGATAAATAGGGTGTGAGATGGATGTATGGATCGGGGCGGCATCCACAGTACTGCAGCTGTTGTACTGTCTGGACTGGTCTTTCATGGTGAAGAGATGAGACGGAAGGCAAAGCTGTGGATTAACCGGTACAATCTACGTTCCAACCACCGCATCTGTTACACTTCAAATCAAATGAATGACCGTCTTCTTCTTTTTCTTTTCCAGAAAAAGATTACAGTGAAATAATAGTCGTTCTCTGCACAAGCTGTTCCCGATGTACAAGGAAAGACGGTCTGTTGTTGTTTGGAACCTAAATCAAGAGCACATTGTCGGATCAAAATCAACAACAACAGGTCGAAGCAGACAACCGCCCACCCTGGGTCTGGATCTGCTGGAGGTTTTTTTGTGTTTTAAAGTGAGTTTTTCTTCCCCGCTGTCATCAAGTGTGTACTAAAGGGGGGATTGTTGGGTTTCTCTATAATATCATAAGTGTTGTAAGGTGTTGACCTTACTATGGGAAGTGCCCGGAGATGACTTATGTTATGATTTAGCGCTGTATAAAAATGAATGAAAGCCTTATGTGATGCATAATTTCCCCTTCAGTCAAAGATCTGTGTGTGATAAACAGACAGGTTACTAAACACTATTTAGATTCAGGTAAGACAGAAGGCAAAGTCGGTTTTACTGCTTATTTAAAGGCAGCATTCCTTTTTAAAATGTACTTAATTTCATGTAAATGAATGATTTTACGAACATTAAGCTGTGTTTTAAGAGGGGAAGCATTTGTGTGGCTGATTGGATGAGATTCAAAACTCTTTTGTTTGTTTAATATATGATTTTTTTGTGATTATGTTTGACAAATGTTTCACCACTGCAGCCGGGAATTTTAGCTAGAGGCGAATAATGATCTCCTACGTCCATCGTGACGCGCAATCATCTGTACTAGATCCTCACTTGTCAGAAGAAGAGAAGATGAAGTTCTCACAGTCCAGTCTGATTGTCAACTGGAAGAGGAGGCACTGCGATAAATAAAACACAGCTGTGCTCTCATCCTGTCTTGGATTTCATATGTATTTCTATTTGCATTCTACTGAGATACATACTGGCCTCAGAACAAGCTCTGCATTGTGGTTTCTGGCTTGTATCACAGCAGACTTGAGGCTATATGATGCACTGATGGAATTTAAGTTACATTCAACTGGCAGGAAAACATTCGTGGAGCAGAGAAGTGTGGTCTGAGTGACAGCTGATGTTTAAATCTATTATTTCGAAAAGAGTTTTCATATCCAGCGTTGAAGGTTTTGATGCATTGCTAGTTCTTCCTCTTGGCAGAAAATCTGATTTGATGGACTGGATGACAACATGCAGAATGATTGTAGACATATTTCTCACAGCTTCATTTGTGTTTGGCTAAACCGGAGGTTTTAACAGAAACAAATGTAAAATCTAATTAAATGTATTTATAGCAGTCTGATTCTTCTTTGTCATGTTTTCATGCCAGAGAGCTGTCAAATAAAACTGGTGCATGTAATGAAGATTTGTAGCATGAGATATTCCTTACAAATTCCACCTGCTGCCAGTAAAGCTTCAACAAGAGCAGCTAGGAACTCCTCTGAAGTTCCCTTTACATGAAAAACGGCCCAGATTATAGACTGGAAGATGAAAACAGTAAGGAGCTGTCAAGAGTAAGAATCTGGCTGCGGTTCTTTTTCTAGCTATAGTCAATATTTTTTAGTTTTAAAAAAGGGCATTTATTTTTAATTTAACTGCAGAAGTTGTTTGGTTGTTTTGCCTTCAGTCAAAGTTCCTTTAAAAAATGTGTCCATGCTGCAAAATCACTAGCAGTGACCATATGTAGAGTAGGAACGCCCTGATGTGTTTTTCAGTGTGAAATTCAAGTGTCAAATGGATTTTCTGTAGATTCACAAGTGCTAAGGTGGTTTCTTTATTACATGATTGAGTTTTAAATTGATGACAGAAAATCTAATAAGAGTTACTGACCTAAAACTTCATCGTGCTTGATCTTTTTTTTAAAATCCATGTTACATTTTGTGAAATTTTACACAGCATTGTATGTAGGTTTACATTTACACTGGGGTTCCTTACAGCTGCCTACCTCTCTGTCACATAACTTTGAGTCAACTGGTAGACAAGACTAGTACAGTGGTTGTTAATGTTGTTGGAGGTACTCAACCCTGCAAGTTTCATACGTGCATTCACCAAACTCTTTGTTCTAGGAGAGTTGGGGGTGGGGGGTGTTTGCGGTGAGTGCGATGGTTGTATGGTTGCGCATGAGTATTCGGATCTTAAAATTATTAGCCAAATACCACCACAACAACCAAATATTCGAGTCCAGCCCTAGTGACTTGACCTCCGCCGAACCGCTGAGACTGACACATTGAACCCCTGGTGTTCAATCAAACCCAAGTTAGAACCACTGAGGTAGTACTACAGTACTGAAGGCCTACAGCCTATGTCTCTGGGCTGCTGATCACATGGTCAGAGGATCGAACTCCAGTGCGGCCATTGTTGGGTCCTTGAGCAAGGCCCTTAACCCTTCCTGCTCCTGGGGCGTCGTACCATGGCTGACCCTGCACTTTGACCTCAACTGGGATATGCGAAAACAACATTTCGCAATCCTGTAAAAACGTATTCGTGACAAATGAAGCTTTCTATTAGTAATTTTTCTGTCCGTGGTGCTATAGATGTCAAAGAGTGATAAGAAAGAAACATGCTCAATATTAACTGAAGCTTATAAAAAAACACACATCATGTCCATCAACCTGTTGAGGAGCACTCAGCAGTCTTGAGTCAAACCACTCCAATCTCTAAACTATTCATTTTGATATCTACACACCTGTAAAGTTTCGTGACTGCATCTTGCACCATTCTGATGCCATCACATACACAAAAAAACCTATCCAAAGACACACACTGACAGTCATATAAATACCCATCAAAGTACTCTAAATTGCCTTTGTGGTAGGTCCCGCTGCAGACTCCAGGAAGGCATGACGCACACACACACGGACACACACTGACTCACTAGGTGAAAACAACACCACTGTAACGGCCAAGAATGAATCCATTTCAGGATGAGTCTGAAACATAACAAAATGTGGAAAACTTGAAAGGGTCTGAAAGCTTTCCGTAAGCGCTGTATAGAGGACAAGTCCTTGCATGACTCCATACTCAGACATTTAACATTGGAAAACTTTGGCTTTGTTTTTTTTTAATGCAAACAGACTTTTGTATAATTAAACTTGGAGTGCTTTTGCCATTCTTGCAGCAAATTTATCACAGCAGTGATTTGAGCTAAATGCTAACATCAGTCAGCCAATATGATAATGCTAACATATATACTGGTTGGACATGTGTCAACTTTTGTCTTCTACCAGGGCACTGTAGAAGTCAATCAAATGCATGCAAGCACATGTTTCTGGTGGATATAAACGGATTCATTCTTCTGTTTGTCACCACTAAAGATAAAAGAATTTCCACCATGATAACTTTGCAAAGAGTTAAAATCTTGTCTTTGGATATTATGATCCACTATGCAGTACCTATTTTGGCCTGTGATGAGAAAGATAAGCAACTGTTTCTCAGTTGGATTGAGGAGGGTGTACGGTTTGGGAATCTCAGGGTCACAGCTCTGATTTTTTGCAGATGATGTGGCTCTGTTGGCTTCATCAGACTTTCAGTGCTCACTGGGGTGGTTTATCAGCTGAGCGTGAAGCAGCCGAGATGAGAGCCAGCACCTCCAACTCTGAGGCCATTGTTATCTCCCAGACCCCAATGGATCTCTTCCCTCTGGGTTGGGGGTGACCCACTCACTGGCCCAAGTGAAAGAGTTTATCTAACTTATTCACAAAAACAGAGCATGACATAGACTGCATGGATTGGTCGTTGGCAAAGCACTTGATTTACCAGTCGACCTACATTCCAGCCCTCACCTGTGGTCATGATCTCTGGGTAGCAACTGAAAGAACAAAACTGCAAATACAGAAATGAGTTTCCCTGGAGATAGGGTGAGGGGCTTCAACAACCAGTTGGTGCATGGAGTGCCAGTTCCTTCATGACAAACAAATCCAGCTGAGATAGTTCAGGTATGTGATTAAGATGCCTCCTATGTGCCTTCTGTTGGAGCTTTTCTGGACACATCCAACTAAGAACAGACCACGGGGTAGATGCAGAACTAACAAAAGGGATCACATATCTCATCTGGCCTGGGAACGCCTTGGAATCCTTTAGGAGAAACTGGAAACCATTGCTGAATAGAAGGACGTGTGGAATGCCCTACTTAGCCTGCTGCCACCACGGCCCAACCCTTGGTACGCAGAAGAAAATAAAGGTTTCTCAACCTGGACTTCCTAGATCAACATGGCCAACTACATGGCTTTATCACAGAAAAGACTTTTATTTGAACGTCCACTTACATTAAACATGAAATACAGCTGAGGCTAAAGGAAACAGCACAAAATGTAAAGCATAAATCAAAAAATCTGGAACATTAAAAAAACTGGTCTGATGATGGAGATAAATTGAAAGGCAAAGGATTAACGCAGGTATTGTTAATTTGACATAAATGACGATCTGTTCAAGACTTGTTGAGATCCATCCATCCATCCATCCATCCATCCATCCATCGTCTAGACACAACTTTATCCTCTGTAGGGTTGCATAGGGCTGAGGTCCGTCCCAGCTGTATACTCTGGACAGGTCACCAGTTTGTTGAGACACATGACTGATCAGATTAGATTTAGATCCTTAACAATTATACAATACCATCAGAGACGTATCTGATTGGTCCTGAATTCATTTAGATGACGTGGCCCCTACAGAGCCCTAATGTGAACATCACGAAGTCAGAAGAACTGTGGCTTTAGAACAAGTTCTCCAAGAACATTTGTTTAGACTGAAGTGATGAACCAACAGACCAATATTACAATACGTACTCATACTAAGTAAGATGTCAAACACCTGGGTTGGGTAAATTTCACCTAGCCATGCAGTATCCAGTGAATAACTATGCTTTATGGTCATTTCTAAAAAACACACAATCATTTGGTTGGCAGGGCTGTCAATGGAGAGACTGTGGTTTGTATAGCAGAATACCTCAGGACATTGGATTATATAAATACTCTTTGACGAGGGAACTTTTTCAGAGACAAGTGACAAGAATGGCCTGTTGACGCTGTAGCAAAACACTGATCACTAACAGCTTTGGGAGATTTAAAATCGCTCAAACGTTTATGAGTTCATCCGTGTTGTATTTACAGTATAATCAACAGTTCCAGTTTCTTATAGGCGCGGTGACGTATGTGTTTCTGTTCTTTAGATTCTGTTTACACTCTATCAGGAGGATTGTGGCAAAAATAGAAGTCATCATCCTCACCGTCATAAATCACGTCTGGACCCTTTGACTTCAGACAATCAACATATGCGCAGCGTCTTGATATTTTTCCATAAATCTGTAAGTTCGTCTAAGCTGTGTTGCTGAAAGATTATATAAACATTGTCCTACTGAGAGCACGCTTTATGCTTCATTTGCGAGCTGGAAACAGTCCAGAATCTCTCTGTTTTCTCGTTTCTCCACATTTTTTTTCTTTGAAACAAAAGGGGGCACATTTGTCAGCAGAAGAAAGAAACGTTAACCATTGTGATCTATTAATAATGTGGTAATACAACCATTTTCCCGCTGACATTTCTAATCTTAACAAGGAGATAACAATGAAATTTACATGAAGAATTAATCGCACAAAGCGGGCGAACTGCACTCTGTGACCAAAGCTTACCTCTGTTTTTATCAGAAACATGTGGAACATCCTTTCTATGCTTTTCAGATGTTTGACAAGTGTGTGGGACGATATATGCCAGAGTGCGTTGCTCTGCCTGCTCCTGATGGAAATTAATGCAGACATGATGTGGGATAGCTGAGCAGAGCTGGGAACAAGAGTCCCAGGAGGGGAGGCATGCAGCATGTAGAGTCCGCTTTGTTGCTTCGTGCATTTTTTATACACTCGTATCAAGGCTTGTTTTCTATATCAGACTTTTAATTCAAAAACAACCTGCATAATATCTGTTTATCTCAATTACATATATTAAAAAACTACACTTAACAGCATCCTGCATTGTTATCCATTTTATACTTTTGCTCTACTTTATCTCTGAGGGAAAGTAACTTTCCCTCCATTACATTTATTTGAAAACTATTTTGCTGATGACAGTCTATTGTATATTAAAGCACTACGCACTATACAAAGCAGTTAGCATTAGTTAAACTGTGATGTACTACAGCTCCTACACGCTGCTCACACATTAGTGCTCTATTGTAAAATCATGATTTGAATACAAGTCACCTCCACTGTGTCCTTCATGGACAAAAGCAGTCCAGTTCCAGGCTATAAATGTCTAATAATTGCCCACAAACTTGCCATTATAATAAATATGATACAGAGATGTATGTTGCTTAAAGTATGAATCCTGAGTTTGGCTCGTAAGATGATTTACAGTTATCAAAACTATTACAAATAGCACATTTTGGACATAATTCTTGTAAAAAATAGAAATAGGAGTTCGAATTAACCACCGCCAGGGATACTGGGGGTCTAGAGTCTCTGGTGCAGTTATTTTGGGGGTCAAGGAGTGAAAAGTTTAGGAAACCCGTATCAAAATTTTCCTCTCACACTACCAAAAGGTTGCCAAGATTTTGCCTGAAATTATGGATGGTTTGCTTTAAGTTTTAATTTTTGCTGTACTTTTTTTTTTTTTTTTTTACCAAATACCTTCAAAACAGAAGACTTTCCCAAGATCCTCAGCGGTACTTGTGTTGGTCGAAATCACATCAGGATGTTAGCATTTAGCTCCGAACACCATTTACCTGCTTTGGAAATAATTATCAAACCACCTGTTGCTCTCTATACAAAGTCGACACAACAGGGCTTCAATGTTGATGATTTAGTTAGAAACATTTCTGAATCATCTTCTAAAAGACATGAAAAAGTCTTGTAATAACTTAACACATGCATGAAATTCTGTTTCACAATATGATGTATTGAAACTGTACACATTTTAAAAGTCACGCCTGGTGGCCAAAAACATATTTTGAGTCACTGGTATTTGTGAGGAAGTTGTATAAGTAAAGTCAACACGATAATTCAAACTAAATTATTACTTAGCAATGCCTGAGAGAAGATCGCTGTGAGAATACAGCCATCTTGATGCTTAATAAAGGGGGATACAGTGAGCGAACCATTGCTTAATGACCTGGAACAGCAGAAACTGGTGGTTGCAGTGTTCTAATAATTATTTCCAAAGCAGAGCCTCACAGAGCAGATGGCATGGCTGTAAACTCTCAGTCTTTGCTTTCAGTGAAATATGCAAAACTGTGACTAAATAAACATTTTCCACATGACACCAGCCATTGTTGTTGCCATAAATCCAAGCTAAATAGTGCTTTAGTGGTACTCAGTAGTGGTACTCAAAGCTCTTTACAGTTTTTTCCCATTGATACACCAATTTACAGCAATATCTGCCGGCTGTTGGGAACAACTTCAGGTTCAGTGTCTTGGCCAAAGACGCTTGGGCATGCAGAGGGACCAGGGATCGAACCACCAACCCTGTGATTTGTAGACAAACCTCCCAAGCTGACTACAAAATCTTCAAAGCCACCTTTCAAATCAGCTGATGGCGAATGTTTGATACTCAAATCATACAACTTTTGTGAGTGTAGTGTACATCTTAGCTGCAAACCTAAAAAATTGGAGCAAGTTTTACTGTTCCCCCACACACACACACACACACACACACACACACACACACACCGACCGTCAGGCCTGGAGCCCCTTGAACGAGGGGGAAACGGAGCTTTGTTGGTGGAGGGCAAGAGAAGGAGGGTCAAACAGTCTTTGGATGTATGAAAGAGCCTCAAGCGTCACATTTGGGTCCAATCAAATCAGCGATGTTTTTTGGCTACAATATAAAAAACAGATGTACCGAAAATGGGAGAAGTACGATCCTTTTGTGCAAAAGCTGTTTGCAGTGAAGAAGTAGCGTTCCGTCGCTGCAACTTTCCTTTTCATTTTCTGAAATGTTGTCCGCTCTTCCATGTTCTGCTCTGTTCTGGTTTGTCGTTTTTGATCTTTGCGTGCAAAAAGTTGGACTCCACGCTGATTGCTTTCACATTTCTGTTGGTTCTGTAGCCTGTGTGGCCTTCTGTTAACATTAATAATATCTCAACCTCTGACCTGACTGTAACATGAGCCCTAATAGATTTGCCCGCAGACCTGAGTGTGAATGTCACATTAAAAGAGTGTCTCTGGACATGCGGAGTTGTCTCACACCCTCAAATGACCTCTAACCTCCCAGGAAAGCAGTGGGGGATGAGGAGCGCTGAGGGATGGTTGGGGGTTGTTTTAGCCACAAGGTGAAAACAGGAGGGCAGGTGCTCCCTGCAGGGGCCTCTGCTCCCGGTATAAGGGGCCTGGCTCTCCTGTGATGGATGGGTCTATCTGAGATGCCAGGCCTCTTTGGGGCAGAGTCCACAGCAGGGGAGGCACCATCTGGGAAAAGAATGTCAAGGTTGGCCCGGAGGTGGAGATTTATGCCCCAACCTCAGGTTCAAACGGCTGCGTCTGACACTGCGTAGACGATGACAGCTTTCCTCCCTTCTTGTCCAAAAAGAGTCCGTCCATTTTTGTCTTTGAGGACATCAGGAGGATGGAGGGGATCAAACGATGTTAGGGTCGAGTTTTTCCAACCGAGCCGTCTCACCGAGTGTCCTTCAGTGAGGGTTAGGGAGCATTACAGGTAGCAAATGACACATTAATCTTCCTAGCGGTGGAGGGTTTGTGCTCCCGTGGTCGTCCTGCTCAACGAAGGAGAGCTGATGCAAAAATAAAGGACTTCTTGTCCAACTTCAACAGCATGCATAAATTAAGGACAGACAAACTGAAACAAACAAACAGAGCACATGTCCAAACATTTTTTTTTCAGCCCCCTGAGGTAGGTATTGCCAAAGCTGCTCTCTGAACCTCTTTACCCTCCTCCATACACAATCACACACACAATCAAGCCACAGCGACCACGTGGAATAAACACAGGTGGGGAGAAGCATGAGTTCATCCACTGACCAGAAAAATCTCCGCCGGTTAGCTCAGCGCAACAAGAATCAGAGGCCCCGGCAGTTTTTTTTGATGGGCCTATTAGTGCCTCGGCTGCACAGGGAGGTTGGAAGGGGAGAGGTATTAAACAATTAGGGCCATAGACACAGATGTGGGACGCAGAAGGAAAAGCTCAGTGTGTGTGTGTGCTTGTGTGTTGTGGGGACCAAAGCCAAAGAAAGTGGTCGCACAGGAGAAAGCACAATGTCCCATGTGGAGCTCATTTTATCCCGTTACTTTGCGGGTAATCTTCAGAGTGTAGAACCGTAATGCATTTGTGTGTTTAAACCATTTAGTTTACTGGCATACACGAGGAATGTGAGTCTCTCTGTGTTTCTTGGTGTGTGTATATACATAATATACATTGCAGAAACATGCAAAGACAGGTATACTGTGGCTCATATATACAGGGGAAATATAGTGGGTACAGGCATAGGAAGTGTCAAACAGCCAAGTGAACATGATTTATACAACACAAGTATACAGGCTCCATGTGTGTAGCAGTGCAGGAAGGTTTTAACTGTGCACAAAGATGTTGTGGACGATGAACTTCAGCGCTACAGGGTGAAGGAGTTCACTTTTCGCAAACGCATGAAGCAATTTTTATAAAAACTTTCAGAAAGAAAAAGAAAATAAACTCAATTGGAACACTACTGGATGTGACAAAAAGGAATTTGACTTCTAAAACAGCACCAGTTCTCCATAGTACAGTTTTCCAGGTAGGTTGTTTGAAGCATCCTGGAGAATTTCTTTGGATTTTGTCTCTTTGTCTCTTCCGATTGGACTTGGCACAGATGAGTGTCTAGACATCTAAAGTGCCTTTTGCACAGCACTATATACACTGATCAGGCATAACATTATGACCACCTGCCTCATATTGTGTTGGTCCTCCTCACAATAATAATAATAATAATAATAATAATAATAATGATAATAATACATTGCCTTCAAGAGTGCTTGGGTTAAAAACAAACACAAATACAGATATACAAATCAAGCAATCAAAAAGATAACAGAAGAAATAGAGCTGAAAGTGCAGTAGAAAGCAAAAATATCATGCTTGAAGTGTATGTAATTAATGTATTGTCTATGGTCTATATAAATTTAGAGAGATTACAAGTTGAAAGCGGAACGGAAGAGGTGTGCTTTTAATTTAGTCTTGAAGGTGGTAGGGTCAGCGGTATGTTGTGCCTTATATGCTCAAAAAATGCTCTGAACCATTGGACATGGACCAGAGGACCTCTCAGGGTGTCCTATGGGGTCTGGAACCAGGACGTTGGCACTGGATCCTTTGGGTACTGTGGCTTGTGCAGTGGAGCCTCTGTCAATCAAACTTGTTCCACTGGATCCTGTTGATGCTTGATCACAATGGGGTGTAGGAAGTTTGGAGGTCAAATCAACATGTTGGACCATTGTCATGTTCCTCTACATGTTCCTGATTGGTTGATGTTGTTTCCGTGTGGTGGGGTGCATTTTCCTGCAGGGGTAGAGCAGTGACATTTGGGATTTTCATTTGCAGGAGGGAGTGTGCTTGTTCTGGTCTCATCAACATGGATGTTAAAATCCAAGGTTTTCCATCAGAACACCACATAGTACCAATATGATCAATGTTATTCACTTCACCTGTCAGTGGTCATGATGTTGTGGCTGATTGGTGTATATCTTTACGTGTTTTTATTAAATGCTTTAAGATCAGTATTCAGGGATGTTTTATGTTAAATAATTCACATATTGTGCATACATCTGTTGGCATTATTAAGCCAATCTGACAGCCTACAACATATTAATTTACCATCCACCCACCATAAGTAGCAGGTCAACATACTACTTGTATTCTTGTTGGGCATCACAATGAGAAGAATGATGCCGCCCTCATAGCTGTGTGTTAAATATGGAGCCGGAGCCAAGAGGGTAATTAGTCTGGCTTATCATAGAGGCAGGGTGTAGAGGGGAAACAGTGAGTCTGGCCTTCTCAGAGATTCAAAAATAAGCCCACCAATAACTCTTAAGCACACTAATTAAAACATTGCATCCCAACAATGGGCTTATGTGAAAACAATTAGTCTAGACAGACCTCCTGCACCTGGCTGTTAACCAAGAACTGACAGTTCTCCCTAAAAGACACGACTGTTTGTATATGGTTTAAGCAAATGTAACATGAAGTTGTGATTTGTGAGCTTTAGAGGTGCTTGTAGATGCATTTTGTTTTCCTTTCTAAAGAACCAGGCTTGTTGTTTCTCTCTCTTTCCAGTCTTTATGCTAAGCTAGGATAATTGTCCTCCAGTTGAGGTTGGTGGTCATGGCTGTGTACAGTATGTGGCCCATAAACCTGACATTTAAGGCTTCTCAAATGTCATGTTAGTGTTTCTGTAATATTTGGCTTTATTATTTCAGTTGTGCTGAAAAAGCACAAACTAGTTGGTCAAACAATGGCATTCTTGAGAGACGCGAAATGCAAGGATGTTATCTTCAGAATACAACGAAGCTTTTTGTTTTAATATTTCCTAAAAGCAAATGGATATCTCATTTTCTGTTCCCTTGGCAGAGCAGCGGAAACCAAAAAAATTCTCCCCCAAAAACAATGAAAACAAAACAGTCCCAGCGTCTTGATGCTGAGCAAGTTTGTCACTTCTTGCTTGCCACTTTGGTTGTAAAAGCAGCCTTAAAACACAGACATCATGCATGGAATGCATTAGAATAAATGTTTTATTGGACCCTGTGTACACTGGATGTGTCATCTGATAGGGCATACGTAAGTCCTGGCAGGATGAGGCAGAGCCAGAGCGATGCTTTGGTTGGAAGGCAAAACCTCGATATTGTGCCATCACCATGATTTAACCAGGACTGCCGAGCGACAATTTTGAGAATATTTAATGGAGCAGCACAGCTAAAGATAAGCGTGATGGTGCCCTGAAACCTGGGACAAAGCACTGGGGAGGAGGTTGTTTTGCTGGATGTTTGAGGTTGGAAAAGCCGTCGGCGTTAAAGGGGAGCCATCGTTTAGTTAATGTGAGGCCAGTTTTTAAGTGTGTGTGCAGTGATGTGTCTCCCCAAAACACTTTAGGATAACTCTGGGTCTTTTCCTCCTCATCACAGCGGGACTCTGCAGGTTTAATACGCACCGCCTCAGGCTTGTTCCATCTGCCTCCACACACCATTAGACTGAAACACACACACTCAAAGCAGCGACGCTACTCCAAGTCAGCACACCGTCTCCTCTGGAAATGTACTGCGGAATAATAAAGGCCTCGGCGGTTGTGTCTGAATGCAGTTGGGTTCATTCTCCTCCGTCACCGCAGTGGGAGGATTCTGCATGTGGAGTTTTAATGTTGCCCTCTTCATATGAAAACAGGAAAGTAATGAAGACGTGTTGGTGGGTCCATTAGACTACTTAGTGCTCATAGCTGGAACTTTTACAATTTACTTCTATAGTGGAGAAAATGTCTACCTTTGGAAATTATCTATAAAAATAAAACCTGCAGCACCGTAAAGTGGAATGCCAGACTTTATATGGTGGAAAACTCTTAGCAGCAGTGAGATTAATAAATACATCAATAAATGTTGCTTGTTCGAGGCCGATGAGGTTCACGTCGTCCAACTGTTTTGTGGCTCTGGCTCAGAATGGGCGGGTGTTTTGCGTGGTAGCTGTGTGTGTGTGAATGAAAAGCAACTTGTAACGGTGGATTTGCATTCTGTAGCATCAAAATATGGCTAAAGTAACCCCTCTTACTTGGTTCGCTGTTTCTCTTGGTGCACACAAAACTGCTGCACATTTGCATTTACTTGTTTGAAAATGACAAAATAGACAAATAACTGTTAGCAAGAAAGGAAAACAGTGCTGGTGAGCATCAATGGTTTGAGGAGTTATATGGATACTTTAGTTGATATAATAATCAAAATATCTATTTTTAGTAGAGTATTGCTTTAAGACTGTGAACGTTACCACAGCCCCATTGGTTCTTTCTTCACTGCTTCCTTGTGAGTCTTTCAGAGTGACCAGCTGTCTCACAGTCCACCAGGTATATTTACTGTCTAGAGATGTAAACTCTAAAAAGCCTTGGCCATGAACCAATCAACCAAACAAACCAACCAAATGTTCTGCTGTTGGGTACAAGAGTGAACGCAATAGTGTCATGAACTCCCAGCGTCTGAGGAGGTGAAGATCTAGTGGGTCGCTTTCATTATTGATGGCAATGTCCCCACAACAGCAGAAGAAATTCGCAGTGTTTACATGTTGCGTGGCTTTTGTGGCTAACATTACTGCTAGCTTTGATCGTACGTTCACAGGTGAGAACTCTGTGGAAATTGTAAAGCTGAGAGACATTTGGAGGTGGTGGAAATTTTAATTTGAAGCCAATAAACAAGGACTTGGGGAATTATTGTGTTTTCATGTCACCTGTTGTGCTTCAGTACAACCAAAACTCAGCCGTTGGCTTCTCTCCTGCTCTCTGTGCTCAAATGTATTGTATTTTAATGCAGCTGACTTCTCATTTACTAGTTTTTCTATTTCTGTTATCCCACGATGGAACAGGTATGAAACAGTGACTGTAACGCAACCCATTAATGTTAGCCAGCAGTCATTTTTAAGCTGCTGTTCTGCACAAATACCAATTTTATAATTGTAGGGTCGTCTGTCACCAAATACATAAGTTAAAAAAAAAAAGAAAATCTGTTGTATATTCATGTAAAAGGATCGCTCACATTGAAAGTTAGAGGCTCAAGTCCTGGTTCCATGCATTCATTCACATCCTCCACGGTGTCAATTACAGATGCAGAGAGAGTCTTCTTCCTGAAGGGGGCGGGGACAGCAGCATGTAAAGCTACAGACACTAAAACAAAATTTGAAAGACACATTCTAAGGAACCCGGGCTGCACAGTGGCTTGGTGGTTAGCAGCGTCGCCTCACAGCTAAAAGATCCCCGGTTCGCGTCCCGGTTAGGAAGCCGGAGATCTTTCTGAGTGGAGTTTGCATGTTCTCTCTGTGCAGCGTGGGTTCTCTCCGGGTTCTCCAGCTTCCTCCCACAGTCCAAAAACATGCTGAGGTTAATTGATTATTCTAAATTGTCTGTAGGTGTGAATGAGAGTGTGTTTGTTTGTCTCTATGTGTAGCCCTGTGATAGGCTGGCGACCTGTCCAGGGTGTCCCCCGCCTTCGCCCTGAGTCGACTGGGATAGACTCCAGTCCCCCCGCGACCCTACAGAGGATTAAGCGGTGTATAGATTCTAAGGAACCCGTGAGACTTTCATTAAACCGCTTTAAAGAGGCACAATATGGGACCTTTAAACATCTGTCACTTGAAATGTCACTTTGACACTGTGTACAAACCTAAACCTGATGACTGTGTTGAAAATCCTGCTACCAGATGTGCTGATTTTATGTTGTCTTTTTTCGCTTTTCCTACTATTTGCCATGAGCAATTTCCAATGCAAGGATTCATTCTGTAGAACATCTCGCATGGTTTCTGAAATCTGAGAAACTGTCAACATGTTTTTCAGTGAAAATATTAAACAGACGGTCGGTCACTAAATCTAATTATTAGAGTTACACACAGGAAAAGACCCCTGGGATTACTGGGCTCTACACTCTGTGGGTCTAAAAGTGGTATCTGATCATTATAATATAAAGTGAGTGTATTGATGTGTTTAAGAATTGTGGATATTAAACATTCTTATCATCCTAATGTCTGTTGAAAAATTATATAAGTTATGTATTTAACTTCTTGACACCTTCACACCTTTGGGTGGTTGTGGCTCAGGTGGTAGAGCGGGTTGTCCACTGATTGCAAGGTTGGCGGTTCGATCCCCGGCCCCTCCACATGCCAAAGTGTCTTTGGGCAAGAAACTGAACCCCAAGTTGCTCCCAATGGTAGATTAGCGCCTTGCATGGCAGCTCTGTCGCCACTGGTGTGTGAATGGGTGACTGTGAAACACACTGTAAAGCACTTTGGATACCACTAAGGTAGAAAAGGTGCTATATAAGTGCAGACCATTTACCTTATATCACATTTTACATTGGTTCAGAGCAGCATTTCTCATCCAGTATATTCACATTAAAAGACCTGAATAACTTTTGTCACCTATTTATCATGAAGATCAAAGACTGAGGGCTGGTTTTTACTTTTAAATGGAGCAATCTCACTTTTCATAATTAACCATTAAAATTCAGTTCAAAAATAATGAAAGTAACAAAACAGATCAACAATATAAATCCTGTTTTTTTCATCCTGCTCTTATCCAAATGACTCTCATTCCATATCACATTCAGATTTCCAGTTAAGTGTATGCTTTGTTTATTCTTGCTCGTCTGTAGTTTTTGGCAGGTCGGGGGCATCTGGGTAAAATTATCCTAAATTACATTTACTTAAGTTGAATGGAGTTATCAGTCTTACTTGTAGTAGAAAAAAAACTTTTACAGGCCCAGAACAGAAAAAAAAATCATATCACATACATCTGGAAGAAGAAAAAAGGAGATGATTATACTTTGATGGCTTCGTCCCATTCT
The DNA here is from genome assembly GCA_024666655.1 of Dascyllus trimaculatus. Lineage (NCBI taxonomy): Eukaryota > Metazoa > Chordata > Actinopteri > Pomacentridae > Dascyllus > Dascyllus trimaculatus. The sequence goes on along the minus strand of CM045447.1, from coordinate 33,392,658 downwards.
CCGAGCAACTACAAGTCAAATCCTGTTTCACGGTTCCGGACGTCTGTTTTGAAGTTCGGAGGGTGAGTCTGTGAGCAGAGGTTGTGCAGAGTTTGGCCCAAACTTGGTGCAAAAGTCAGTTTCTGTTCAGCTAAACCGCCAAACAAAATGTGTCCTTGTTGTGGCGTCACGGCTGCGAATGAATGCCGAACCTTTATTTACACTTGAGCCCGCGTCTGGTATTCAGGAGGTCGCTGTGGGTCACTTGCTATACTGCCACCATCGCTAAAATTAAGAGGGGTGGGTTTTCTTCTTTCTTTTTTTCCCCCCCTCTCTTTCTTTCTTTCTTCTAACCCTCAAATTCCTGTGATGAAGGTATGTGAGATTAGATTTCACAACACAAACTGTCAAATGATCCATGACTCCTGCCAAGAGCGGTAATTTGTTCGTGTTCTGGAGAACTTCGTAGGAAGTGGAAAAGAAACGCACAGATCTCAGAATTATTTGTGTTTTTAGTCTGAAGTTACATCCTATGTAGTGTTGTATCAGGAAAACAGCAGCAGAAATGCACTTTAGCAAGCCAAAGCTAAGCAATTACAACACTTTGCATAATAAAAAAAGCTCCACAGAACCAACTAAAAAGCTTTTATCAAGCAGCTTACTGTTACTTACAAACACATTTAGGTAAAACTGATTGATTATGTAATGATCGGAGCAGGAAATGCCAGTCAAAAACAAGGAATTACCCTACATGTGCCATTTTTTTTACTCTATTAACTGGACTGAAGTGGAGACAAACAGAAGACCAAAGAGGAGAATTAATTCCATGCTGACAAGTGCAGACAGTGAAGTTACTGCAGACTAAATCAATGCCAGCTTTATTGTGGCTGTTTGCACTCATGATGCATGCAAAAACAATGTGGTATAAAACATCAAAAGTTCAAATCCACTGCAAATAACAGACTGAAACTGCACTATTCTGAATTATCCAAGATCCCGACTTAAGCCACACCAAATCTGATGTGTATACATTTTGTTTCTGGGGCCTGCAAGCAGAAAAGTGACGTTTTTCTTGTTACTTGCGAGGAATGTGTGAAGGTGGCGAGGGGCAGGACCGCAGGGTGCCCCTCTCCATATGGGAGGAAGATCAGGTACAGGTCACTCAGAAAGCACTTCTGTGGCTGCAGAGCTGCTTGTGCTTTGGTCCGAGTTGTAAAACATCCCCTGAGAGCCCTTCACAGTGTGAGTCTTCCAGCTTCAGTATCGGTCAGGGGTCAGAGAGCAAGGCCCTACAGAAGGATCCGCTCGTCACACTGATCCTTAGACATCCTGCGAGCGTAAACCTGCCCGGCTCGTCGTTGTGTTTTATGGTACAGTGACACTATTTTAGTATCCCGTGGCACAAATCTACTGAGAAGTGGTTCGAATGTTCACGCACTGATTGCATAGCGGCAATCACGAGACATTAGCAGAGTAGTTGATCACTTTGAGAGATGCATTTATTCTCTTTCTTGCCAAGAGTTAGATGTAGGTCAGCGGAAACAAATCAAAACCAAATGCGGAAAACATATGCTATGCTAAGCTAACAGCTAATTGGATGGCAGAATGCACAAGTGGACTAACCCACATTTTGCTGTTTTGTAATAATGGCGTAAAATGGATCTTTGTGTTGCCATTAACTCTGTCAGGTTCAGAATGCTTGTAGTTTAGCATGGTGTGATAGCCCTGATAGGATAAAGGGTGAAGCCAGATACTTTCAGACTTGTATAAAGGTGAGAAATCATTTTGTCACCAAACGTGGGTCAGCCCACTTGTGCATACGGCCATCCAATTGCAGCTGCAAAAAAAAGTACAACATGAGATGACAATCATCCCAACTTGTGGATCTATAGCTGCACAAATAAATTCCAAAAAAGACCCAATAATAAATCAGCTCAAATAAAAGAAACCATGAATTTATAATGGAAATATACAGATAGAACTGTCCAGAGACACATTCTTACATTTCAAATCAGATAGAACAGCTTTGACTGGTCAAAACAACTGCAAACAGAGTGGACGGAGTTGGATAATAAACCCAGAAAAGGACCAACATAACTAGCAGTTAATGCGCTAAAGCACGGATAGTCAAAAGCAGTGGTTCTCAACTGGTCCAGCCTCAGGACCCACTATAATATTATACTATATAATACTATTAATAACGGTCGCGACCCAGATTTTTGAAGTTTGCTGTTCCTGTTAACAAATTAAGGTTTATTTAGGTGTAGTCTCAACGCGTTCTGTTACAGCCACTGGTGACAGTGTGCCGTATTTATGTGGCGGGTTTTTTTAAAAACGGTGTTTGGGCAAGCCCAGCTGAAGCTGACTTAGGAGACTGCTCCAGAGCCCAGCTGAAGGCCATCTCGGCTGATTAGTGAAGACCTGCTCTGCTGCACCTGGTCTCCCCGCCTCCGGACCTGCCAGATTGGGCCACCACTCCGATCCCTCCCACATCAGCCAATCCTCTGCAGCCATCCCACACCTGGAGACCTTAAAGCCTCCAACAAACCCTCAGTCATGGCGGCAGGGATTTGTTGTTTCTGTGACCCTCTAAAAATGGCTTCGCGACCCACTTATGGGTCCCGACCCACCAGTTGAGAACCACTGGTCAAAAGGATACGCTTGAGGAAATACTTCTAGTGATTAAAAACATATAAGATTTAAAAAAACAAGAACAAAAATGAGATTGGTCATCTAAATAAACTGTAAGAAAACAAGTACATTTATTTCCAAAAGAAATACTGAATTCTTGCCTTTTATCAAGCTCACTGCTCGATTATCGTTACATATTTCTCTCATATAGTTCCATTTTAATAGTGCAGAAGCGGAAAATACACACAATATTCTCATACTCTTCACATATTCGCCTACTGCTCTGTGCACCGCACACGTTTCTTATACAGACGTGGTTTTTGCCAACGTCTGGTACAGTCGTATTCGTGTCCCACCGTTGCTCTGAAACCCCCATACTGAGTCAATTAGACCTGTACAATGGGAACATCAATTACGCCAAGCAGGCACAATCTATATGACTCTGGAGCTCTAATGGGATTAATTCCTCTTGGATGGGATAAATTCCTCCCCGAATGTCAGTGTGGAGAAGGAGTGATTGAAGTTAACAAGCTCATTAGTGCCCTTCAAGATAATGCTCAGGAGCTGGAGAGCTGACTCTCAGCTGGCAGTCTGGAGGAAGACAAGGAGGCAAAAAAAGATTCCCTATTGCATCAGATGAGTTAACACCACCGAATGTGATTTTTATAAAGGTGCAGCAGGTTGCAGGCCAATCAAACTGCTCAGAAACTGGCACTTATTCAGTTCTGGACTTGTGCAATCCTGTGCAAGAGGTTTTTCAGATCATTAATGTTTAAAGAAAAAGGGCAAGGATTATTCAGGTCTTTTTTCTGTCTGTCAGCAAACTAACACTTTATCAGTCTCTCTGCTTTCCCAGCATGCCTGTGGCTCTCGGTCCTCAGCTCATTTGCTCCTTATGAAGACATAAATCTTTAAAAAAAAATAAAATACACGTGTAGTTAGCATTTGGAATAAGAGTGCTGAGCTCTGTGGTTAAGGTTACTCAAACAGGGGTAAATAGGGCTTTTACTGGGGACTGTTTTTCAGCCCACAGATTAATAAAGCAGAATATGGAGGGTCTCCCTGTTCGTCGTAATGAGAAGCAACAGTGTGGCTCATTCATGTGTTTTCAGTTGGAGGACAGACACCAGTGGAAGCTTGCCCTCTGCTGCAGACACCATTTGTTGTTGTTGTTTCTGGTTTATTCATGGCATTTGTCGACAGGACCGACCCTCTCAATTGGAAATCCCGTTAACATTCACCGAACTGATTCCTCGGAGCGTTTCCACTGAGGCTTGGCTTTCCTTTTGCCCCATATTCCGTGATTGCGTTTGACAGCGGCCTTCGATTCTTTATGAAAAAAGGAAGGAAGTGGGCGGAGCGGAGGGTTCCTGGGCTGCAGATGGACCAGTGGGTACGAGAAGTTGCGTCCTGACTTGTAATGAGAACCTGCTGGGGGTGATCGGCTTACCTCCATCCCGAGCCTCTGACCTGTGAAAGCGTATTGGTGGTAGAGACTTGCATGGAGAAATGAAGCCTTCAACACTGATCCAGCCCCTCTTACCCCGCTTCTGATCGACTTCAACATCTTAAATGAAGCCGTTGCCGCTTTCGCTGCTTTACCGCAAGGTTTTTTTTAGGGTTGATCTTAAAATAGTTTGCATATCCGGGCCAAAAGTGCATCCCGAGGCTGTTTAAATCTGATCACATTTAGTGGCCTGAGAAGGTTTTTACCGTGTGACCCGCTGCACCACGGTACAGTTTAGCCGGCTGACCTACTGCTCAGCTAGAAGGAGTCCAGTTGCAGGTTAATAGGTTCCTTTAGCCCCTAAATGTCTGTATAAGTGTTTCTACAGGGACCCAAAACGGGTTTAAAGCACTTTGAAGGTAAAGGGGGTGAAGAGGGAGAGAGTTACGCTGTAAAAACACGGGGCAAAAAAACAATTCTCTGCTCTCCTAATGCGGTCATTCCTGATCGATGTGGGCATTTGCTCTTTAAAGGGCCAGTTTGCTTAAATTTCCTGCTTAAAGAGTATTTTCTCTGCAATACCCAAAGTAGGACGAGGTTTGAAAGGGATTTATAGCTAAATCTAATCATTTACGCACTAAAAACCCTTTAAATATTTTACTTATTGACAATAAATCCCATAAAAAGACAAGCATTGTGTTTTTCTGTCACTCACAAATGTCTAATTTCTGCCTGCTCCACTCTAAAAACACGTCACAAATATACTGTTTCATTGTATAAATGGAGTTTGTCTCAGTTGTTTCTCAAACAGGAGTAGATTGTCCACTTACACTGCAAATTACTTGGCACTTGCCAAGATTTAAAATCTTATTTTCAGACACAACAGATAATTTGGCTCGTTTTAAAAGTTAATTACTCATTTTTAGTCCTTGATTTTGCAGTACAATCTTATATTTGAGAAAAAAAAAACTTATTTCAAGATTTCTTACCAAGTAAAAATATACTTGCTGCATGGACAGATAATTTCATTGCTTTTCAGTAATTTCTTCTCAAATTCAGTGTTTTTATCTTATATTTAGGCTACTCTTTTTTGCAGTGTATACAGGATTGTTTTCATCTGCAGGCTTATGTGGATGGCCGTCTGCACAAGTGGGCTAACCCCAGTTGATCACAAAATGATTTATCCCCTTTATGCACGTCTGCATGTATCTGGTTTCATCCTTCGTCCTATCAGGCCCATAAACTCCTATCACACCATGCTGAACTACAAGCATTCTGAACCCGACAGATTTAATGGCAACACAAAGATCCACTTTACGCCATTATGTGAAATGCAGGTTAGCCCACTTGTGCACACTGATATCCATATATTATATTATATTATATTAGGTGTCCTGGGGAGGATTTACAGCACTTGCTTCTAAATAAAATACAAGTTAGCTCAGTTATGTGTCCTTCGTTGGTTTTGGACTCACAGTGCAGCTCTGTGGCGTTGCGGAATGAGCTTTACACAAGCAATACTTGTCAAAAGAGTCGATTCATTGCTGATTTAGGGAAATATTACATATGATCACCTTTCTCCTTCACACTCTCCAGCCCCCCCAGCGACCCTACAGAAGATTAAGCAGTGTATAGATAATGGATGGATGGCTTTAAAGTCTCTTCAAACCCATCAATACAAAAAAAACTACAGGTGAGGAGCTGTTTTTATTCCTTTCAACCAAGAAAAATGAGTAATTTTAAAGGCAATACTGACAGAACTACACCTCTCCATGGAGCTTTATCAGTGTCTGGAAATTAGCTCTATGTATTTATGAATGTCACCGGCCAGCAGTCAGTGTGAGGCGTCTAATTTCATTGAGACTTCTCTGTTCAGGATTTCGGAAACTTGCTGTTTCCTCGGTAGCAAAACCATCTGATACCTAATGTAAGGGAGCAGGGCTATTTTTTTATTCATGTAACACTATTCGTACACGCCAGGTTCAACCAAATCATTTATAGCTCCTGTCCTGTTTTCACATGGAAAGAAAAACAAGTGAAGCGGGACCCCTCGCCAAAATATCGTCTTTGTTCAGTTCTGGCACACGTAGACCCCATAAACTTTACTGGCGTGTTTAATTCAGAGCAAATAGGCTACAACTGTGTTTTTCGATTCAAATACTTCTTTTTCCTACGGCTTGAAACAAGCGACTCATGATGCTTTTGGATGATTGAGGTAGTTGCTAAGGTGGGAGTGAGGAGAGGCAACACAGGAGTTGGCGTTTTGCACAATAGGTGGATTTCATTGCAACTGGAAAAACACATGCAAATCAGTTCATCTCCATTTACTGGAGAGGCAGCAGATGTCTCTACAGAAGCATATCTACCAGTCCACAAGGGGGTAAATGGGGAAATCAGTGTCTCTAATTTGGGTGAACTGAACCTTCAGCAAGACATTCCACATCTGAGGTTGAGGTGCTCACTCATTTCAAGGCAGAGAGAGGAAGTTCAGGCTTGAGAAGAACCACACTTGCAGTCTGCAGACCAGGCAGCAGCTTGTGGGGGTCTGAGGGCGGATAGGAGCCAGAGCTGCAGGGCCGGAGGAGGCAGATTTGGTTTCACCCCTGGGTGCGCTGAGTGGAGGTCTGCCGCTCACACCGGGGCAAACAATATTTCACCATGTGGTATGGGACCTGCAGACATGCCCGGAGGATTTCGCCACCCCTAATGATGGAAAATTAACGCTCCACTGAGCTGAGCTAAATGCCCTTAGTGACATTTCCAAACTATTTACAGCTCCAGGTCTAAAAACAGCCAGCAGAGGGGATCACTCAGGATATATTTCTGTTGATCTGGGCGTAATGAGGAAAACCTGTCAGACACATTTTGTTATGACTTCTAGAGATGAAATAGGGAGGGGAACTGTCAAGAAAACGACTGGTGATAAAAAATACTACGAGCCATAATTAGAAATCAAACGTGTCTCTCAGAGCCAGAGGAGCAGCAAGTGAGAATTTGGGGTTTTGTTTGACTGAGGAGACAAATGTGTCCACCTGATACGAGGAAACCAAGTGTGCTGAATGAAGAAGAGGGCTTTACGCACAGCATGCAGACTCCTCCCAGACATGCCAGGAAGAAAACCTCTCGTTACAGTAGGAGCTGGCCACTGACAGACGCTCCATCCACGCTGACTGATGCTCAACGAGCGTCTCTGTACACACTTCACAACTTTTACGCACAGACAAAATGAGAATTTCTGCGGTGACGGTGCTGTGGGTGATAGCAATCCCCTGCCTGGAGGCCATCCACGGACTGTACAACTTCGGCCAGCATGAGTTGTTCTACAAAAAGAACAACTGCAAGCCGATTCCTGCAAACCTCCTCCTTTGCCACGACATAGAGTACACGGAGATGCGCCTCCCGAACCTGCTCGGCCACGAAACCATGAACGAGGTTCTGCAGCAAGCTTCGTCTTGGATACCGCTGGTGCAGAAGCAGTGCCACCCGGACACGAGAAAGTTCCTGTGCTCTCTTTTCGCTCCGGTGTGTCTGGACGACTTGGACGAGCCCATCCAGCCGTGCAGGTCTCTGTGCGAGAGCGTCAAGCACGGCTGCGCGCCCGTCATGTCCGCGTTCGGCTTTCCGTGGCCGTCGATGTTGGACTGCGAGCGTTTCCCACTCGACAACGACCTGTGCATACCACCTGCAGGCATCGAGAACGTCGTGCCGGTCACCAAAGAGGGTAAGGGGCCGTTAGAGTGACATTTGAGACGCGAATTCAGCCCAAATCTCGTGCGTAAAAGTCAAAATTGGCTAAAAAGATGTCATAGGGTTTGTTACATCTTTTCATAAAATTTCATGAATTATGGGAAATTATGTATAATGCACCCCTTCTAATGTCTGTTTTAGTGCCCAGAGTGTGCGATGCTTGCAAAGAAACGGACGAAAATGACAACGAAATTGTTGACAACCTGTGCAAGAATGACTTTGGTAAGTGCGCCCAGCTGATTTATTGTCTCCTAGGGTGAAGCAGAGGGGCCCAGAGGGGTCATTCAGCAATATTAAGGGAGGTTACATGTAATTTAAGGCACCATTACTGTTTAATGTGCTTTATTTATTAAAAACTTGGTGGTTTCCTCAGTTTTTCTCCTCCACTGGATGCATTTTTGCTCCAAAGTCCTCAAAACATCTCAGGTGGCTTCCATGGATGCTGCCCTCCATCTAACACTCTCCCTCTGTGTCTCCTTTTACGCACCAAGCGCTGAAGATCAAAGTGAAGGAGATCTCCTACATCAACGGCGACACCAAGATCGTGCCGGAGACCAAGAGCAAGACCATCTACATGATGAACGGCGTGACGGAGCGCGACCTGCGGAAGACGGTGCTGTGGCTGCGGGACGGGCTGCAGTGCATCTGCGAGGAGATGAACGACATCAACGCTGCGTACCTGGTGATGGGCCAGAAGATGGACGGGCACCTGGTGATCACCTCGCTGAAGCGCTGGCAGAAGGGACAGCGCGAGTTCAAGAGGATTTCGCGCAGCATCCGCAAGATGCAGTGTTAGGGAGAGAAAGCACTCCAAGTCAGCAAGTTTAGTCGAGCCCCTTCTGATTGTCCCTTCAGTTTTCACTTATCCTTCTTGTATTTGGCTGTAAGGTGAAGCAACGGTGTTCCTCTGGCCTCAGATTACACACATGTCTGGTTCATTCATCTTTGAAATCTACAGGTAGTATGAGGAACACATCAAACTAAACCCAATTTGGCTTGGACACTAACAATACACACACACACTCTTTTTGCGTAAAGTTCACCCATTGACCTCCATTCATTCATTTTGCACTCGGACACTGAATCAGCGCCCCCTTGTGGCCAAGTTCCGTGCCTCCCCCCTGGAGAAAAGGGCTCTGCTGTCACCTCTTCAGTTGCAGTTAATTGCACTCAGCTGGTGTCCTCCATGTCCAGAAGAATAACACACTACATGGGTGGAGTGAAAACTAGCAGAGCTTTGGATGCGGGATTAAAAACGACTAATAATCACCTGCAGATGTAGCCGACTGTTAAATCCTGCAGGAAGAGTGAATCTGTCAGGCCTTTAGGATATTTTTCTTTTCTCTTATAGGGGTTAAGTCTTCAATTTCTTTAGGATCAAACTCCATTTAAAGCTCCCATTAACAAAACAGCTTCAATTACAAGAGTCAGATGCCTTGGCTTGACTGAAAAGCAATCTGGTTGGATAGTTTAGAATAAAGTATTTACCCCCTCCATCTTACAGAGATACTTCTACAAACATGACAGCTGAATCATCATGGAGGAGTGAAGCTGTGACCCCCGTCGTGTGAATCTCAAAAAATAATACCTGTGCTTTTGTATTCCCACCGTTTTCCTCAAGCAAAACCACGAGAGGTAGCTGGCTATGTTCTCTCCCTGTCCAACATTTGAATATCCTCGGTGATCCTTTTTTTTTGTTTGTTTTTTACGAGAGCCACTGCGTAACTTTTCTACCACCGTATGATAAAAAGTGATATTTTTCTACTCCCAGACTTCCATTTTTCATGTAAGCTTTTGTTTTGGTTTGCATCCTCGTCCTGTTTGAGCAGCACGGATGGGGCTTTTAGGTATAAACGGTGAATATCGTTTGGGGTTGTTTTTCTCTGATGATGATGATGAGTAGTAATCATGTGGTTGTGTGTACGTTTGCAATGTAAAGTATTTTTTTTGTTTTTTGGAAGTATTACAATGTAAATATCAAATACTGTCATTTATTCTTGTATAAAGTTTTCAGCAATTAAAAGCTGCCAACTACATGTTTGAAGCGACTCAGTGCTTTGGAGTGGGACCAATAAACTCCACAATGAGGGGATTTATTTTGAAATAACTCAAATGCACATAATTGTAAACTGGAGATGGAGTCTGCATTACTGGTCAGACATCTCCATCTAGTGGAGCTCAGTGGTAACATGTTTCATAGATAATAATGTGCGTACTATGAGGCATTGGCGGTGTGTTGCAATATTAGGAGTGAAAAACAAACCAAAAGACACATTTATTGTCTTTAATCATAAACATTGTAAGAGTTATCTCTTGTTTTAGAAGCATCCAATTCAACCTTCATTAAAAAAGAATCTCAAAACTCAAAAATATTATTTATACAGTGCACATGTATTTATTATATTTATTTATTTAATATCTAAAGCCACTTTAGAGCCCAGCACAATGGCAGATGGGAAAACAACAAGTCTATTAATTATATTTAATGTTATTTGTATGTTTAATATTATTTATAATAATTCACAAGTCTTTGATTAACTGATTAATTTCTCAGTTCAAAGTGTTGTTTCATTCATAATGACATGACAAAAGGCATTAGTGAACACTGTGACTGTCCTTGTTCTTTAATTTACTGTTATTTTTACAGATTTTTCCCCTTTTATTAAATTATGAACACTTTTTAAAAAAAAAAAAAATCCCAGAATTTTTCCCCCTTAAACACTTAAAAACATGTCTAAACTGTAATTAACATTCATATTTTTAAAAATCTGGATTTTTACAAATAATATTTTTTATTTTTGAATTTGAGAACATAAAATCACACTTTCACTGTATTAAAATCAGCAAAAATATCACTAATTTACAAATATTTTCTATTATTTAGGAGACAAATTCTATATATTAATGATCTGAAAATGGTAAATATTTTTTGAGTATGTTTTACAGATTTTTTTGCCTGTTTTATTAAACTACAGATATCTGGTACAATCACAGAATTTTGAAAAAATAGTCATAAAAAGAGGCCAAAACTGGACATAAAGTCCACATCAAACGTTTTCCAATGTGAGGCCACACAACTACACTGGATTAAATTTAAATTACAATACAGTAGTTTTACTGTATTTAAATCAGCAGAAATATCACTATTTTACAGATATTTTCTATTATTTGAAAGACAAATTATATATATATTAATGATTTTAAAAATGGTAAACATCTTCCAGTTTTTCTACAGATTTCCCCTATTTTTTTTAATCTAATAAAATCACAGACAAATAATAATTTACATGCTAATCATAAAAAAATGTACAAAATGTTCACATCAAAAATCTGTATTTGTACATTTTTTGATGTGAGGCCATAAAATTATACAAGATTACATTTAATGGATTAAATTGAAATTACAACACAGTAGTTTTTCTGTATTTAAATCAGCAAAAATATCATCATTTTGTGGATATTTGCCATTATTTCCACTTTTTTTTCATTTTTGTTTGAGGGTTTTTTGTTTGTTTTTTGTATAGTTTTTGAATGTCATATTACTCCACTGTTTTTAATATTTTTGTGGCACCATTGCTGCCCGATTTTCCCCTTTTTTCCCACAGTGAAGTCTAAAAGTCTGGCATTTTTACTTGGGAAACTACTTAAACAATAACTAGCATTGTTGGTGCTTAATTCTTCTGTGGATGTACCTTTTCACCATTACAGCCAAACACACACATCCATCTATGACTAATGTTTTCACTGGTAAAAAGCCCTGGCAGTCATTTCTCCCCGTCATCCAGGTATTGTTCTACCTGGAAACAATCCGCTGGACCCAGTTCAAGAGGCTTCATCCTTCATCAGTTCTGCTGCTCGTTAGAGTCTCAGACTTTGTCACATGAGCTTCTGTGAGTCACAGGAAGTAAGGTGTCAATTAATGTGAAACCCAACCAGAGTGGGTGAGAGGAAGGGATCACACAAAGGCTTTTGTCTACAGTATTTACACAACCTGCTCAGAATGTCCTTTATGGAAGTGACATTGATCATTACGTACTTTACCGTCAGCTAACTTACACACAGACTGATCAGACACTTCTCCCCACATGGTTTCTACTCCATACCTTCATTCATGCCTCTCTGACAGCTGTCACATGACTACCAGGTGACCTACATGACTCACCTTCACAGCCCTCGTGTGTCATGGTGAGGTTGACCCAGAAATACCTGGGACTCCCCAGCGGCCAGTGAAGCCACTCGGTTGAGTTCCTAAAAGGCTTCAGCCCGACTCCTCCAGTCTAGACAACAGTTTCATTTTAAGTGTCCTTTTAATGCAGTAATGTAAATCCTGGAGGAACTAGCTTTTTGTTGACGCGCCCTAAGCAGCAGTAACAGGCTCTGTGTGTGAATTAATCTGCATTGTGTAAAGCCCCAACAGTCCGTGCTGCAAAACAGCTTCAGCTGGACGACTTTATGCACTTAAATCAAATACTAGACACAGCATTGAGCTACTTCCTGCTTCTTCATTGTTCTCCTCTGCTCTGGCTACTAAGCAAATTAAGAGAATGCACCTGTTTCTACCACTTAAGTAAATGCATGGTTGCAAGATGTATATAAAAAAAAATCTAACTTGCTAATTTAGATAAACTTTTAAAGGTGCAGACATTATTTTTAATGGGTTGTGTCGACATATTGTTGGTGTTTCATCATTGTTCAACATTGTCGGTAATTTAAACTTTGAATTTCCACATTAGCTGATTTTAAAGTGAAATTCAAGTCGAGGTGATTTAATGAAACTGGCTCTGATGACTTAACTCTTCTTCACCTTGAGTATTTGAACATACCTGGACCATTTCAGACAGTTAAGATGTGTAATTGATGAGACTTTAAATTATAGAGGAAGAGCTAATTCACATAACTCAGTATGGTTTATGTCAGTAGAAGTTCTCATAACTCAAAAACAAACTGTTGTTGAACCCAAACATTCTTAAAAGTGCACATCCAAAACATCCATTCCATCCATCATCTATACACCGCTTACTCCTCACTAGGGTCGCGGGGTGACTGGAGTCTATCCCAGCCGATGCGGGCGAAGGCAGGGGACACCCTGGACAGGTCACCAGCCTATCACAGGGCTACATGTAGAGACAACCAAGCACACTCTCATTCACACTTACGGACAATTTAGAATAATCAATTAACCTCAGCATGTTTTTGGACTGTGGGAGGAAGCCGGAGTACCTGGTGAAAACCCACGCTGCACAGGGAGAACATGCAAACTCCACACAGAAAGATCCCAGGCGTCCTAACCGGGATGCGAACCAGGGATCTTCTAGCTGTGAGGCAACGCTGCTAACCATCGCGCCACCGTGCAGCCCACATCCAAAACAGATGATCTTTAAATAAAATGATCAATATTTATTCAAGATAAAGCTCTAATACATGTCAAGTAGATGAATTCTGACATAAGGCATTCTTCATACGGAGTACTAAGCAATATTCTGAAAGCAAAACTCCTATTAATTACATTTAATGTTATTTACAATTTTCATATTATTTATAATCATTCACTAGTCTTTGATTAACTGATTAATTTCTCAGTTCCAAGTGTTGTTTCATTCATAATGACATGAGAAATCCTGTTTTATTAAATTACAGATAATATTTAGTAAAATCACAGATTTTTTAACCTAAAACCTTTAACCTAAAAACTGTAATTAACATCCATATTTTAAAAAAAAAAAGTCTGTACTTTTACAAATAGTATTTTTCTCTTTTAGAATTTGTGACCATAAAATTGCACTTTTACTGTATTTAAATCAGCAAAAATACCCCATTGTACAGATATTTTTTCTATTATTTGAAGAAAAAAATATTTATATAATAATGATATAGAAAAAAGTAAATATTTTTGATCATTTTTACAGATTTTTCCTATTTTATTAGTAAATTTAGTAAAATTACAGAATTAAAAATATATATAATTTACATGTTAATCATTAAAAAACAAAAGACCTTTTTATTTTTAAATTGTATTTAAATCAGCAAAAAATATAATAACTTTATGGATATTTGCCATTATTTTCACTTTTTTTATTTTTATTTTTTAATTTTTTGAATGTTTTTTTTAATTTTTGTGGCATTTTTCATCTCCTTTTACTTTAAAAAACTGTGGTATTGCTATGTGCTACTATACTGTACATTGCATTTTTCTTTTCATATGTTTTCTAATAAATATGTTTTGTTTTTGTAATACGTTTTTACAAATAACTTAAGCAGTGATGTTGCTTGTCGCCCACTGTGTCAACTGGTATTAGTTAGTAATATTACTATTTGTATTATTATTATTAATGAAACTGGAGATGAGTCTGTCAGTATAACATCTTCTTTTAATGGCAGTGATGTTCAGATTATTCCCCTGTTGCTCAGGAATGAAGTCACTTTACAGTATGAAGCCATAGGATCCAGTTCCAGCAATCAAACAGGGTAAAACTACAGTATCATGAGGTCACAATCCTAAATTCCACATTTATTTTTTGGTAAATTCCTCATCTGCAACAGATCCGTCAGTCAGTCAGTGGTGCGTTTGCAGCTGCGCAGCTAGAATTCATTCATTTACATCACAGAGATAAAGACGAGCCTTCACAATCACGGTGCGTTCAAAGGCTGCGGGAAAACTCAGCATCCAACACAACGACTGGAGTGAATGGGGAATTTGCTGTGACACTGTAAATGCCCTGACTGACGTGACGTTCAATGTGTGGAAACCCTGTAAATTACCGCTGGGAAATTAATGCTTTTTTATTTTTTCAATGGATATCTGTCTGTTGTTATACCTTGTAGATTTTAGGTGGGAAAAACCTCATTTAGAATATAATACAATATTTTTATTGTCCATTATCTCTATATATCCAGGACATACAAGGGTTTCTCTGACATTTTGTATTAGTGCCATACATTTTAATTGACAAAGAAAAGTATATATAAAAAAGAAAATTAAATATATAAAATAAATACATTAAATAAAAAAATCAAATAAAGTAAATAAATAAAATAAAATAATATAATATATATAAAATAAAGTAAAATAAATGAAATAAAGTGAATAAAATAAAGTAAATAGAAAATAATGTGAATAATATAAAGTAAAGCAAAATATCTAAAACAAATAAATTAAATGAAGTGAAATAAAATATCTAAAATGAATAAATTCAATAAAGTAAAATAGATAAAATAAAGTAAATAAAATAAGATAATATAAATAAAGTAAAAATAAATATATCACAAAAATAAACAAAATAAGATAATATAAATAAAGTAAAATAAATATATCAACTAAATAAATAAAATAAAGTTAAATAAACAAAATAATATAAATAAAACAAAGTAAAATAACATATATAAAATAAGTAAGGTAAAATAAAACACAATATATAAAATGAAGGAAATTTATAAAGTCAGATAAATAAAATAATAATAAAAAATAAATAATAAAATAACAATAAAGTTATATATAAAAAATAAAATTAATGATATAAAGTAAACAAATTGAATAAAGTAAAATAAATAATAAAATAAAGTAGACAAAATAAAATAACGTGGCAGAAAAATAATAATGATGATGCACGTGCGTGTTTAATTAGCATACACTTTGTTGAAAGTGCTCCACTTTACGACGGCCCTGAAGGCACCAGCAGAGTTTCTCTTTCGGCTGCTTTAAACTTTCAGCCTGGCCGCCTCTTAAACCCTCGCGTTTTTCTCGTGTTTATCAATTAACAAATTGTGCCAGCAGACCATAAAGCCCCCCCTCTTTTTTTTCTATCAATGGGGCTCCTCTGGGAACCTTTGAAAGCAGCTCGGGCTCCGTTTTGACGAAGCTCAAAAAAGTCCGCGGGGAAGTTCCCTAGGAAATCCCCCAAGTCGGGGATATTACTCTCCACACTGATGCGCCCAAAGCTCCGACGCCACTGACCTCCTCGGTGCGCTTCTAGAGACACGGAGCCCCGAATGCTGGATTATATAAAAAAAGACCGATCATAAATAATAATAATAATAATAAAAACCTCCCGCGATGGATACCGTCAGCCTGAACCCGGATAGCGACGCGCTGAAGGACAAACTGCGGAGCTACAGCGTGCTGAATACCCTGTACCATGAGGCCAGGCAGGAGAACGAGCTCCTCAGCAAGCAGATGTGCGTCAAGGACAACATCATCTCGGACCTGACGTCCAGGCTGGGCCGCCACGAGAGGATCTTCATGACGGTGGGGGAGAAGGAGCCCGTGGTCATCGGCCCGTCCGGCTCCCTGGTGGAGAGTCTGCTCAAGGAGATCTGCAAGCTGAAGCAGAAGAGGAACGACATGGAGTTCAAGGCAGCAAGACAGGCAGAGGTACGAGAATAAAAACGATGTGCAAAGTTGATGTGCTGCTTTCCTTCAATGTTGTTGACCAGAATTAATTGGAAAAAGTAAAATTTTAATTATTAGCAACTAGTTGTCACACAAATAACTTTAAATTCTTTATTAAAATCTGCTTAAAGACACAACTAATCTCAAGAAAAGCCTTTATTAACAGCTTTAATGTGATTTTTTAGAGTTAAAAAAGGCCATATTTTGTTTATAACCAATTATTGTCACCCTGTTTGACTCTAAGCTTTATTATAGGCTGCATTAATGTTAAATTCTTTATTATAATCTGCTTAAAGACACAACTAATCTAAAGAAAAGCCTCTATTAACAGCTTTAATGTGATTTTTTTAGAGTAAAAAAAGCCCATATTTTGATTATAACCAATTATTGTCACCCTGTTTGACTCTAAGCTTTATTATAGGATGCTTTAATGTTAAATTCTTTATTATAATCTGCTTAAAGACACAACTAATCGAAAGAAAAGCGACTATTTACAGCTGTAATTGTGGCATATCTAATATCGAACATGCACCAACTCTCCATCTCTTCCCCTCCAGGAGATCCAGAGGCTGAACGTGAAGCTCCGGGAGAAGGAGCTGGAGCTGGAGAGCGTCAGGTGCCAGCCGGAGCACGAGAAGGACCAGGAGATCCAGAGGCTGCGCTCGGCCCTGGAGGAGAGGGAGCGGGCCGAGACCACCAGGGCCGTCCTGTGCACGTCCCTGGCCGAGGAGGCCGACCAGCTGCGCGGCCAGCTGGGCGCGACCGTGAAGGTGTGTCAGGAGCTGCTGGCCCGGCTGGAGAAAGGGAAGAGGGAGGCAGCAGGAGGAGAAGTGGAGGAGGTGAACCAGCTGCAAAAGGCCAAGGAGGTGCGGCCGCTGCATTTGCTTTTGTGTTGTCCTCAAAGCTGCACAGGCTGTGTCCACATTGCTGTGTAAGTGCCACTTTGGTGCAGGTTGTCGTAACTTCTTCTTTTGCAACGTTCTGCAGATGTCGGAGTCCTCAGACGTGAGCGCTGTTAAGGCCCAAATCCGCCAGCTTCAGGAGGAGAATCAGCAGCTAAAGCAGCGAGTGGCTTATGTGAGTCTCAACTATATAAGAGTACAAGTTACACTCAGTGTCAGTGTCCAGTAAATATGCTGCCTGAACATGTTTAAAGATGTGACTTTCTGGTTTTATTGTGCCCTTTAGGTGCAAGGTCTGAACTCTCAGTGGCAGAAGTATGACTCCAGCAGGGAGGACTACATCAGAGGTTTATGCCAGAGGCTGAAGGAGAGCACTGGGCAGGGCCTGATGCCTGTGATGGGCTCCGTCAGCAGCGGGTTGCTTCACCAGGAAATTTCCAGGCTCAACGGCTTACTGCAGGAGAAAATGAGCGAGTGTTCGAGGCTGGGTCGAGACATGGAGGAGATCAGGAGGCGAGACCAGGAGCGAATCCAGACACTGGAGCAGCAGGTTGGTGCCTCCTCTTCACTCTGCTGCCCATGTGAATTAACTGACTGCGTGCAGAGACGTGAGGAATAAAGGTTGTTTCTTCTCCTTCTTAAGGTGCTCATCTACACAGACGACTTCAAGTCAGAGCGTGCGGACAGAGAGCGGGCTCAGGGGCAGATCGAAGACCTGAAGAAGCAGGTGTCTCAGTTTAAACAGCAGCTACACAAACAGGTGAGACAGCAGCCCTTCACTGAGTTGCATCCCATATATATGTATATATGTGTGGCTTGTGCAGTGCTGACAGTGTTTGTACGTCATTATCAGCAGGGGGCAAGCAGAGACGTGGTTCCCATGTGTCGCGTGCACATAGGACACAGGATCACCTCAAGGCGAAACAAGGACACATCAGAGCCTCTGTTGAGGACGACCGCTGAGAAGCAGCAGCAGCAGCAGCAGCCTGCAGCCACAGCAGCAGCAGCAGCAGCAGCACCGGACTCTGCCTGGAACGAATGCACGGGCCTGTCGGAGCTCCAGTGCCCGCAGTGCCTCGCCAGGTTCAACGACACGGACGCTGCAGAGTACCTGAACCATTGTGAAGAGTGCGCCCGGCTATAAGCGGGAACCACACTCATTTTGGAAATAACAGTCATCTCTTACTGACAGTAACTGAACACTGAAGACCGGCTGCAGAAAATAACCTGGTGGAGATTCCAACTCGGAGGCGCTTGACTACAAACGAAATAACTGACTTAAGACGTTGTTTTACACAGTGAAGCAAAACTGTACGACCCAAAGTTCCCCTGTGGCAAGAGAACGAGTTCATCAAGCCTTTTAAATCTGCATAGTTTAAAAAAAAAACAACAACAATCCAGTGTCAGGTTATGAGAGTGCTCCTGTAGCACTGCAGGAGATTGTTGTAGTGAGGACGAGGATGCTAATGCAATATACCGAATATCATATACCTCAGTGTGTCAAATTACAAACCTGTTGCACTTTCTTGACATTTTGCCAAAAACTAATTGTATAGGATCGTACGATTGAGAGATTCGCAATGCATAAGCTTCTTATTTTGGACGTCGAGTCGACAATGTGGTGCTATTGTTTGTTTTTAATTGAACTTATTTCTGTTCTGTAAAGTATATATTCTTAATAACAGATTTAAAATTATCTAACTATATTGATATTTATTCTCTCTGTGTATCTACCTGGAAAAGGCAAAACATTTTAGTGCAATTTTTTTTTTGTTGCCTTTTTCCCACCAAAGCCATAAAATATATCTATTTTTGGTAAACCTTTGGGATCAACACTGTTAAATACATTACAACTAGAGGACAATGTTAGATTCGCTTTTTGAAACGGCGTTTGTAAAGATTGCATCCCAACTGACAATATGCTTATTTTTGGAGACGTGCCATTTTTCTGGAGGTGGCATTATTTTTGTAATAAAAGACTGCTTACCTACCGCTTCTCCTATGGTGATTTATATTCCCTGAAATACGGTTCATTATTGCATGCTGTGTTTTAATTCTTAAGTCTGCAGCCTCGAGCTGGAACCACAGATCACAGCCTAACCACGAAAATGTTGGCGCTACTTAATCTAAGCCTGTGTGCATGTCTTCTCAGTGCGTCACGTGTGTGTGTGTTTGTGCGTGGTGGAAAACCCCTTCCCAGTGTTGCCTGAATGGGCACGCTGTACTGTGACAGCCAGATTCCCAGCTGTTGCGTAGCTGAAGCAAACACTACAGGGGCACTGAGAGGACCAGCAGAGACGGCAGCTCGGGTTACATCCAAACATCTCAACAGACGGCCTGCGGATCAGCCAGCGACTGAAACACCGTGCAGTCCGCCCGGCCGTGAAGTATCATTTTGAAACAAACGGGCCCACAGTGCTGTTTGGTGAATCAGTTGTCATGGGTTTGGTGTACTAAGCACAGGAAGCTGGACATCCCCTGTTTGAAAAGGAAGTAGGCAGTTGCAGTGCATAGAAAAGACGTAGCCCAACAACTGTGGAATTTTTGTGTGAGTGAACACATACCTACATTGTTTTTTGATCAGTCAAGAGCGCATTTAAAGTAAGAATAAAACTTTTAGAAGAAAACAACTTATCTTTCTTATTTAAATCTTGCTTAATACTCACTTTTTTCAACACTACAGCCCTAGTCTGGTGTGACCAATAGTTTATTTTGGCTAATTCTGGCAAACTTCACATACCACTGTGCAGCTCTAGCTGCTGGCTGTGACTCTTAATGAGTTGGACTTGCTCATAGGAAATCTTTAGATTTGCTGGGTTTTCCATGTATAATAATAATAAGAAAAGCTTAATTCCTTATTGGGGACATTTGCAGTGTTACAGCAGCAAAGACAGTGCAGACATCTGGGAAATGTAGTACAAAAATAAAAATAAACCAAAATATACATCAGTACTATTGCACAGATTATTATCTATATTGCACAGACTTTAGGCAAGTAGAAAACTACCTATGTAGCATATGTACATGTATACCTATGTAGTTCATGTTCTAGTACATGTATACCTACGTAGCATATGTTGTGCTATATGTATATCTATATAGCATATGTTCTAGTACACGTATACCTAGGTCGCATATGTTGTAGTACACGTTTACCTATGTAGCATATGTACTAGTACATGTATACTTATGTAGCATAGTATATGTATGCCTGTGCAGCATATGTTCTAGGATATGTGTACCTATGTAGCATATGTTCTACTACAAGTATACCTATATATCATATGTTGTAGTACATGTATACCTATGTAGCATATGTTGTAGTACATGTATACCTATGTAGCATATGTTCTGGTATATGTGTAGCTATGTAGCATATGTTCTACTACAAGTATACCAATGTAGCATATGTTGTAGTACATGTATACCTATGTAGAATATGTTGTAGTACATGTATACCTATGTAGAATATGTTGTAGTACATGTATACCTATGTAGCATATGTTCTAGTACATGTATACCTATGTAGCATGTGTTCTACTACAAGTATACCTATGTAGCATATGTTCTAGTACATGTATACCTATGTAGCATATGTTCTTGTACATGTATACCTATGTAGCATATGTTCTAGTATATGTATACCTATGTAGTGTGTGGATGCTATCTTTTCCTCTCCCCTTTACCCTGACCCCAACCAGTCGATGCAGATGTCTGCCCTCCCTGAGCCTGGTTCTGCTGGACTTTTCTTCCTGTTAAAGGGGAGTTTTCTTTTTCTTTCCACTGTTTCCAAAGAGCTGCTCAACGGGAATCTTTGAATTTGTTAGATATCTCTTACTTGTCTTTACCTTACTATGTGAAGTGCCTTTAGATGACTTATATAGTGAAGTGGCACTGAATAAAGAAAACTGAATTGCATTAAATAGGAGCTACCATGAGCAGCCTATTACCTTAGCGTAGCTTAGGTAGCCTGGCTCCAGTGGCAAACAAGACCTTTGTATGTAAAACAAACTGTCTTAACGAGTGTTTTTATGGATTACCCACAGAGACGTAACTTATTATGAGCTTTAAAGGTGCTGATATGACGATTTCGTAATCAGTGGACAGGGCCAGGCTTGCTGGTTTTAGCTAGCTTACTAACTGCTAGCACTACATAAGAGGTATTCAGTCTCTTTCTGTCCAGTTCTTAATTTTTAATTAATTTAATCATTCTTCAAAAGATAGAATAAATCTTTTAGTATTGTTTTGTTTTACCAATGCCAGAGTTAGGCTTGTTATGCTTTATTTATCTAATAAAAAACCTTAAGGTAGTATGTGGTACAAAGGACTACAGCTGTGAACACAATGAGGGTGAAAGTTTGTACATCACCCAAGTCCCCAAGCGTTAAAATGACACCCGGCAGCATCACATGTTAACTTACTCATCAGCTAACTGGGGAAGATATCTGTGGCTGAATCAGTCCCTAGCACATTTATTTCATTTACATAACACACCAGCCTGGCTCCTGTTCATGTGCCCACAGAATGACTGGTTCCAATTTTGGCTTTAAAGGGCAAGTTCAGCATTGTGCCTATAAGCCAACCACATGTAGACTGGTAGAACTACATATAGGACCTAAAAAGGCCACGAGCTGCACGCTGGGGATTCTCCCCCCGCCAGCACACACCTACGCTTTTTACAACAGGGGCTATAAGTGACTGCACTTCCACACACACAAAGAAATACTCAACCCACCAATCTGAGAGTGGAAAAAAATAAAAGATCACAAGTCCCCACCTGACTGTATGGGAACTTTTCTAAGAAACAAAGAAGTAATAAGAACGGTTACAGTGGTAGATCAGTTCCTGTTGGAAACAAGGTTTCAAAGCACCAGGATGTATCGAGATAGCTGTCATATACTTTAACAGACAGGGAAAACTTCAGCCTGACACTTATCCAGGCAAATACAGAATGGATAGATACGACCTTTAATCTTCTGTGTATCCTAAAAGAATGGGAATTTCCCGCCATCATGAGGGAATTCCCAAAAAAGCAGACAAGTTTATTTGAAATGGAGTGTTATAGACTTGAGCAGATCATTTTAATTTCATGTTTATTTGTTCAGGTAATAATGCTGACTGCTGTTTTAGGCTTCTTGGTGAGGAAGTCCAAGGTTTCGGCCTTCAAAAACAGCACTGTGGCAGATTGAAGCTGGTAAGGACGGGGGGGATTCCCTCCTTGGAATAGTATGTGATCTCGAAGTGCTCCAGGCAGGTAACAATGAAAAGAACAGAAGAACAGCACTCTGATTACAAACTACAAGGCAACTCCAATCCCTTCTAATAAACCTATTGATGCATAGCCCTGTTATTGTCAGACTGGTGTGAGTGCACCATTTTGTTTCCTTCTCCCACAAAGGCAATCTGTACAACAGAAGTCCAATTAAGGAGACATTTTCAAAGGACACAGGATGACTATTACAGAACTACAAATCTAATATTAACAGAAGGAATGCGTTGACTCAAGTGGCTTTTGACATACAAAAAAAAAAAACGCAACGCGTTGCGATTTTCGTAGGCCGTCATCTTTTATTTAGATCACGGCCTACGTTTGTGTCTCAGACATCTTTCTGGGTGTTTTTCATTGTGTACTTTTGTGGGGCATTTGCCTAAATGTGGTAGATCCAATCTTGCGTCACTGGTGACTGAGAGTGAGCACGCACTACAAACAGCCAGACAGTCATTCATACCTGTGATAATTTATGAGTCATATCTGGTGGCTCTCACAAAGCAAAACCTTTTGTCTTTTCTTGTATGAAGCACATTTAACACGGTGCTCTCATTCATCATGTAGATGTTCACAGTGAAATCCCTCTGTTTTAGGTGATAGTAACTACAGGGAAAAACACAGAGGAAGCAGTCACAGTGATGATCATAGCTGTAGCTCACTTCCTCTTCCACATTGTCCACTTGGCTATAAATATAGTCTATGAATGTATTGTACTTTTACACCCAAGTGGTTTTCTTTTGAGGTAAGAATGACACCGTGGGACTATTCTGCATGCTGCACATCACTTTACCCTTTTGTGCAAACAGATGTGAAATTAAGTTTTAATAACAAAAGTCGACTGCACATTTAAACTTGAGATCAGTTCCTGAGTTTGTTACACATTAAGACGAGCTCACTGTGCGCTGACGTTTATAAAACTGTCAGTGCATCTATTTATTTTTAAAATAACTGTCAGCTTTTATCAGTGCTGAGGAGCATTTTGTCCTGCCAGTAGTGCTCACTGAAAGATATGTATTAACTCATCTACATCTAGATAAGCCAAAGCGTGACCTCATTTCACGCTCGCTTTACCCTGAGGGAATGTACTTGATTTCATAACTGCCTCAAATTAATTTTCACCAGAGTTCGTATGTGAAATAGATCTGCATGTAAATGCCTGAAGTGCCGCAGTGGCAGCTGCTTTTAGTTCAACATACACAACTGAAAGTGAACCTTGGGATCAACTTGACTCAGTTATGAAGTCCTTGTAGACTGATTATGACTGTCGATTTGTGGATTTCCCAAAAGGAACTTGTGTATGAGGTTGTGAGTCACCCTGCAACCTTGTATGTGGCCACAGACATGCAGAGGAGCAAGAATAAGAAGCAAAAGTTCTGCTGAAGTGCGTTCATTTCACCAGGTCTTATGTGAAAATGGTCATGTTGAGGTTTCTGCTAAAAATTAGCTGGTTAAGCATTTTGAGAAATACACTTATTTTGCATGCTTGCTGAGGTGGCTAGCTGTGGCGAAGACTGATACCACTTGTCCGTAAAATTAAAAGTTCAAGCTCGCGGCAGACGAGCTTAAAGGTCCCATATGGTAAAAATCTATTTGTCTTGTGTTTTGTATATCTTAAAAGCTAATAAGCAACAAATCGTTGCCCAGTTAAAACTTTGTATAATCCAGCCCCTTCAATGTCTGCTGCCTCCACATGAGCCATTCAGAAACAGTGGCTGCTTCTCAGTCCATCAGGTTTTTTACTTTCCACAGCCGTTTCTGCTAAGCTTAAAATGTCTCCGCTACGAGCAAAAAAACACCAAATGTTCTGTTTCAAGAGGGAACACAAGAGTCTTCATGCACTCCCAGCATCTGAGGCACTGAAGACCCAGTGGATTACTTTTCTTTCTGACAGCAATGTCCCCACAACAATAGGAAAACTCTTAGTGTTAGCATGTTGTACGGCTAATGTGGCTAACGTTGCTGTGATCGTGTGCCCACAGTTCAGAACTCTGTGGAAACTGTAAAACTGAGGGGCATTTGGAGATGGTGGAAACTTAAGACCAATTTGAGAACAAAAAACAAAGACTGTGTCGGTTACTGCGTTGTCATGCATCAACTGTTTTGCTCTGCACTGTAAATCACAGGCGCAGAGCGATTCTTCTTCCTGAAGGAGGCGTGGACAGCAGCAACTTAGCTGTATTAGACTGTTTAGACTAAAACCAGGGGTTATACAGTCACGATGAAAGGAACCATCTTCACAGCGTTTTGAGCTGAAATATTGAAAAACACAATCTAAGGACATGTCAAACTTTCATTCATTTGCTAAAAAAGGGCGCAATACAGGACCTTTAACATTTAGCTTAGCACAAAATCCAAAGACATGAGGGAAATAGCTATCTCATCTCTCATGCAGTAATAAAATTCACCTGCCAGCACCTCAAAATATCTCTTATAATATGCTGCATTGTTAAAACCTGTACAAAAAAGTGTAATAAAGACAGTTTAGCTACCGTTTTATGCAGTTGCCAGGCAGCTAGCAGATACTCTCATTAAGTTACTGTACCTGACCGATCAATAGCTCACATTATTCTTTCAATGCTATGTGCAAATTACAAAAAAATAAGTATAAAGAGGTAATTTGTGGGCTTTTCTTAAATTCCAGTGATAAAATCAATTTCACTCTCACATCTGTATCATGAACACAAAGGTACTATCAAGCTAGCTAAACAGCTAATGGTTACAAAATCTTCCTGTTAGCACAACTAGCCCACTTATATTTCCTGTATTTATTCAACTGAACACCAATGTGCAATCGCGAGTGGTTACGCCAGTCAGATTCTTACTAACTTTTACATCCAGCAGGCAGATTTTGTTATCATTTTAATATCGCTAAGCTAATTGGCTGCTGGCTATAGCCTTGGATTTAACAGACAAATGTGAGAGACGTATCAGTTTTCTGATCCATCTCCTTGCCAGAAAGCGTATCTCACATAAATGCCAAACAATTTCTTGAAAATGTAAGTGCAGTATTAAGTGTGCATGTCCCCTGACAACTTCTACTGCATGTAGGAAATAAGATTTGACACAAGACACATAATCCTGCCATACTACTGTATTCCATCTTTCAAAAAAGAAAGACAAGATTTAATATTACTTAACAATATGTTAAAAGTAGCCAGTTTGGCTTCAGTGTTAATACAATATACACTCTATAACAGATTGATAGTGTGAGTATTGTTCTTTTTCAATTTCATTCTGAAAGTATTCTGATACAAGCTGGCTACAGGTCAAAAATAAAGAAAACAAAAACTGTAACTGGTACACTTTTACTCAACAGTTTGTTAAACAGAACTTAAAAACCAAAAAAAGAACATTGTCAAGTATTACGCCTTCCTCCTTTCCGTGAAACAGGGTGGCGGTGGTGGGGGGGAGGGGGAAGAGTGGAAATCAGCTAACCAAGCCCATTCCCCTGTCAATCATGTGGATGAGATGCCGTGCTAGGAACGGGAAACGATGGGATAGTAAGCCACAATATCTCAAATACAGCTTTTAATTCATTACATTTCTCATTTTTTGTAGTTTCCATTGTCTCTTTTTTTTGGTAGGAAACCATCCAGACATAGTAAGCATCTTTTGACTACAGGAAAGCCAATGTAAGAAAATAATTTCAGACCATGGCTTTTTCAGTCAAGAGAAATGCCCAACTCAGACTAAAAGCACACAAGCACGCAAGGAAAATTAATCAGATGTAAAGTAGCATTTTGTGATTCTTTTTGTGTCATTTCATTTCATTTTTGTTTTAGTTCTGCAGGTGGATCAGTCCAGATGGATCTGTGTTGGAACCACACAGTGACAAGAACAAAGCAAGGCAGCGTGGGTGTGATTTGGGCACAGCAGGAGAGAAGTTCTGGGAGGACAACAGTTGGGCAGAGGAGAAGGGATAGGGGTGGAGGGTTTGGGGTGGGTTTGTATAGCTGTTAAGGTACTGATTGTGTCCTGACAGTCACTCACTAACACCCTCAATGTGCAGCAAACGTAGCTTTCTTCAAACTAAAGTTTGACCAGTTGATGGAAAGCCGCTGCCGGGTCTGCCGGGCAGAGTCCAGGCAAAATCTGAAAATGAAAGAAACATACACAGACATAAGCTCTATGAGCTTCATTATGGACAAAGCTGTTGTATCCTAAAGGCTTAATAAACACCCAGAGTGGATTTCTTTCTTTATAAAAACATTTTTCACAATTTCACATTTACTTTCTACCAGCTGTCATCTTATTTACCTTTACTGGAGCAGTGCAAATTTCTTAATCACACTCCTCGCTAGCTATCATTTAGGAAATAGTGCTTGTACATGTGTGTCTTCGTGCACATGTATGTAGCTTCACTACTGGTAAACCCTATGCAAACTACATCACTGCTTGATCCAGATAGAAGAATCTGGAAGGGTTAAATTACTTTGACACACGTACCTTTTGAAATACTCCACCTCCCTCTCCGTCTCGTCCATTTCAGTGCTATCCAGGTCGATGTCTTTGGGCAAGAATACATCATCTAAAACAAAACAAAAACATTTCAAATGACCATTTGTAGGAGTACTATGAAGTTAATCTACTGGATACAGTTTCTTGACTCCAGTCCAGCAGGATTAAGCAAGCGCAAACCTAAATGTTTATGAAAAAGTAAAGCTGCATTAAACAAGTCCCCATGCTACCTGCTAATGGCAGTCGATGTAAACGAGAACAGCAATCTGCAGAGTGCACACATTCACTAACCACGCTGAGGATATACCACAGAATACCCAGGAGGCAAGTGAGGAAATAGATGTTGCTCAGTCAAGCTGCCCCTGAGTAAGCTGTTTAGGACACAGTTCGTATTTCCCCTCACCTAGTATGACGTCTGGGGAGCCAAACCAGTTACTTCAACAGTATAACTGGCCATTAAAATCAGGATACAAATACTGGACAAGGACTGTTATACTGTGTGAACCATAATAATACCTACCTATTGAGCTGTTCATCTTGTCCCCCTTCTTCTTCTTGCTCTTCTTGGTCTTGCCTTTAGGCTGTGGGGACTCTGCACTGGGAGGCTTGCCGTTCTGCTGGGTCAGCTCAGACTGGGAGGCTGGAGGGGGAGACGGGGAAGGGTTTGACACAGGGGGACCTCTCCTGTCTTCCTTTATTTGGGTAAGGGGTTGTTGTTGTTGCTGTTCCTGCCTTTTCCCACTGGCACTTCTGTTTGCACTCCTTTCCTCCCTCTGTTGTTCAGTGGTTGGGAGAGAAGCTAGAGCCTCAGTCGGCCTGATCCGCATCGCTTTGGTGTCTGTTGTAGTGGTAGGGGTAGGGATGGTGCCATTAGCTAGCTTTGTAGGCACATCAGAGCTCTTGGGTAACTCTAAGGCTCTCTTTACAGCAGCCTCACAAGTGGCCAACTTTGCAGACTGCTTGGCCTTAACTTTACCGTTGACTTCAAGGGGAGATGTAGAGGTGCCATTATGGAGGGTGGCTGGAGAGTTAGGGATGTTGGTCTCAGTAGAAAACCCTTTTTCAGTGGTGCGTTTTGGGCTGTGCTGCAAGTTGGGCCGGTGTACATGGTCGCATCTGGGTTCCTTCTGGTCCGGGAGGTGGATGAGGGTTTGAAGCAGCTGCGACTTTCCGTTCTGGAGGTTATCTAGGACGTTTTGAGCTGTCTGTTTGAGGGGTTGTGGGTTGTTCTGAGGGGGTGCGGTGTTTTCCTTTGCTTTCTCTTTCTTTTTCTTCTTGGCTGCGCGGTGTTGCTGCAGCTCCTGCAGCCGGAGCAGTTCTTTTTGAAGTGCTGCCTCTTCCTCTTCCTGCCGTTGTCGACGCTGCTGCTCCTCCAGCAACTGCTGCTCCTCCCTTTCACGGGCCTCTGCCTCCAGGCGCGCCTTCTCCTCCATCTGAAGCACAGAGACATACTTTCAGCGTAATGCCAACTCAAATGTTAGCCATTGATTAAAAGATCCCTGAGTTACTGTATTTCTAAAAAGTTTTGAGAAGTAAGATAACATATTCTTCATCATCCCGAAAGAGAAATTTGCCTCAGGCTGTAATGCAGAGTTTTACAGCTCTGAACAACTACAGACAGCACGAAATACCACAAAAGTACACAACTAGACTCAGAATCGCCAAATATGTAAAACCGTAGCCAGAATGAGGTGTTGTTTATTGAGCAGAATGGTAGAAGTGGGAAAAATTGACAGTTTCAAACAGCTGCTTTTGTATTTGCAGGATCTGTATCGTCCACCTTCAGGTAGTGGTTGAGCCTGGATGGAAATACACTGGTGGTTATTTTGATCATCTTAAGAAGGTCTCTGAGTCAATCAGAGGAGACAGTTACCTTCTTCTGTTTATGCCTGGCCCGTTTGGCTGCCTTAGAACTGGAAGCAGGTTTACTGTCAGCACTATTGATGAACTGCAGCAGGTCCTCCACCCGCCTGTGGTCCTCCACTCCTCCATCTCTTTCTATCACTGGTTGCTGCTCCTCACGCTTCGGCTGTTCCTCCTTGCGTTTTGTCAGACGCAAGCGCAACTTCTCCCGCATTTCTGCATAGTTTCGACTAGTAGGAGCAGCTGGAGGCTGTGAATAAAAAAAAAGAGAATGTTGAAACCAGTAAGGGTACGATGAACAAATTCTTGCATTGCACTAATACGTATAAATTTCCATGTGTTTTTGCTTCATGTTATGTACAGAAAAAACAAATAAGAGAAAAGCAGCAATGCAAGACTCCTAAGAATTCCAACAAGCACTTGCAACTTCCATCCTCAAAGAAAACATGTTAATTTGATGTAAACATGTTTATATCAACTGGCAATGCATGTATCTTACCCCGCCATGCCCGAAGAATTCGCAGTAGCAGCAGTCACAGTACTTTCCTTCTTTCTGGTTCGTGGAAGTGGAGGTGGAGGAGCTGTGCTCGGAGCAGCTATCCTCATCCTGGCTCTCTTCTCCATCATACGGCTGATGCTCGTATGCTCCATTCCCTTCGCAGCGATGACCTTCACAGTCAGGATCACTGAAAAAGATGTTTAAAGCCAGTCCATGTGAATATCTGCTTTAAAGTTGAGGTATTTTGGATGCATCTCTAAAAACAAAAATCTCCCTTTCTATCAGATTAGCTAGTGGACTTACCTGCAGACACTGGGTGGGGCACTAACGGGACCGTCCATTGAGGAAGCTGGAGGTTCTGCAGGTGGGAGGCACAGACCCTGGTGGGACTCCACGAAGTCTGGGGCTGGAGTGGCCATCTTTGGAAAGGGCTGTGATCCCATTGTGGGGAGATGCGTGGTGGGTGCTGGGGGTAGGGTGGGACCCGAGAGCGGAGGAAGGGAGGTCAGTCCTGTGGAGCCGTTTCTAGGGGTGGCTGGAGTGGGTTGCCGGTGGTCCTCTTTACCGAGATTATGAAATACATCATCTAGGGGAGACAAAAATGCAATGAATTAGACTATTTACTTTTTCTTTGTCACAAAACCAACTTTGTTAAAACACATGGTCATGCACAGAGCTTCTAGAGAATGACACAAGGAACTGGTATGCCTTGTTGTGGGAAAGTAAATATCCAACAATATGTGGGTTTGTTGAAAAACAGAGGGGAAAAAGTTCTTGTATCAACATTAGTAGGTTACAGAGTTGCAACGTGGAAGAGGTGATTTCAGGAACTCCTGGCTCTGGATATCAAAGTTCACTCATTTTTCCCCATAGACAATTCTATGCAACTCACAGTTAGAGTACTTCTACAGCTTTGGTCAGCGAATGGGAAATCGTGAACAACAAGTGAAGAATCAATTTAGGTTTTTACTTCGACACACAAGTCCGTTTAAATTTAACTATGACTAAACTCGCTAGGAATCCACAACATAAGCGAGACATGAGGAGCACTACTGAAGGATTCCATTTATTAAGTGTGCAGTCTATCCAAACTGTCTTCATCTGGCTCTCCAACAGCAGGAATTTAGTGGACAAAAATGTGTTCAAGTAGGCTGTATAAAGATGATTTACGACATGATCAGCGTTTTTCTAAAAATGTATTTGTTACTTCTGCACTCGCCAAGGGCAGTGAGGAGGAGTCTGCCCAGAAAGAAGACCTTGTCTGAGTAAGCCTGCTGGGGGCAAAAAACACAAAACGCAGACTCAAAAGCTTTAAAAAAAAAAACCCAGACATTTAAAAATACACGCTTTCTATGTAGCATGGCTTCTAGTTTTACCTGATGTATTATATTGTTGCTGTTTGCTAGCTGTGTAAATTAGTGTTGTTGGTGATGCTTTGTAATTAGTTTCTATACCAGGAAGACTTGAAACTACTACATCATCTACTTAACTTGGATGCTAATATTAAACCGTGTGTTCATCCCTACATACAGTAACAACTGCCCTGTTAATGCAGCAAACTGACTGCCAAGTTACACTTAACACTGAGAAAAACAGCATCAGGCATCCCTCCCACATTCTTCTCTCATTTGAATAGAAAGGGCCAGGAGGTAACAATTACCTAGAAACTATTATCACAGAGAACCTGGGAGATTATTCTGCTGAACAGAAGCTAATAATGAACGACAAGCTTATTCGGAGAGCGAGTATTCAATCGTGCAATTCACTTAAAAAGCAAACTATTTTTCTTGACGGTTTAAATAGCACCTAAATAATAACTGTACGTGTGATGATTGTCTAAATGGTCAATATTATAACCACTAAAAAAGCTCCACCATCAGTACAAACCTAACCACTACTCCTACTTCCTATATTACCTATAGAGTTGGGTCTTTTAGATGCTAGGTGGATGGGTGGGTTATTACTTGACTGGACAGTGGTGGCAGTGCAGGACACAGAGGATGTGGAGGCGGAGGTGGCCATCACCACTCGGTTGGTCTCCATGAAGGCATCCTGGAAATTGTAGAGACACTTCTTCTTGGCGCCGGTCTTCTTCTGCTCTTTGGCTTCTGAAGAGGAGCATGATGACGACGACGATGATGATAAAGATGATGACAATGATGAGGAAGAGGAAGGGGGCAGAGGCGTGGGCAGTGAGGGATGTTCCCCTTGGGGGCCGATAGATGATGTTGGAGGGAGGGGGACGTCGGCGAGAGGTGGTCCAAGCATGTCACCTGTATAGTAGCACAAAGACATGATGGGAGCCATCATTGTGAGGTGATGATTTTTTTTTAATTTAACATGACTGTGGATCATTTCTGCTGTGCCCGAGTGGCTCACCTGGCAGAGATTCAGGCAACAGCACAGACGGATTCCAGCTTTTCATCACAGCAGCATCCCACAGATTCTCAAACTTTAGTGAGAGGCACTGCAGCGAGCTATTCCAGTCACCTGCTCCACCTGCACCACCAAAGCAGTTCTGGTATACATGCTCTGGTAATGATGCGCTGAAGGCTGGCTGCTTGGCCGCTGAGTGGTTTGATGTAGGGTTTGGGGGCAGAGGCTTCAGGAAAAAAAATGTCATTAGTTGGGGAGTTATGAGATGAACAGGTTTGAGCTGGAACACAATTCAGTTTTGGATTGCTTATGGGTTTTTCCTAGATTGGGTTCAGTCTGTCCCCTTGTGGCAGACAAAGAAATGACAGTGACACGAAGCGAAACTAAAACACAACTAAGCTTAGCATTGTTCCTGGAACCTTAAAAAAGTCCCCACTGATAAGGAAATGAATAATTTTTTCCTTAAAGAGATGTCGTAGCAGTAATTTTACACACTGATTAGTAATCAGATAGAAAAATTTATTTATGTCTCGCCTTAAGGATGTACAGGCTAAAGAGGTATCCTCACCTTGTTGTGTGTGAGAGGTGGACTGGGTGGGTAGAGTGTAGGGTGCAATAGGGGTCGGGAGAAGTTGTGTAAGGGCAGGTGGCCGTGGATGTGTGGGTACAAGTGGAGGGCGGGGTGTGCGGGGGGAGTCTTGCTGTCTGTAAAGAACTGGTGTCCAACGGCAGGGGGAGGCGCAGCGTGGAGCCGACTAGGGGGCAAGCATGTGGCAGGGCCCAGGGTGGAGGAGCTGGGGTCCTGGTTGCACACGTGGCACTCGCAGGCATGCTGGACCTGTTCTACCTGAGGGTTGGGATATAAATTCGAAACAAGTTTAGTCCTGCTCTCGGGGGTGTGATCCTGTCATTAAATATAAGATTAAAATGAGATATCATATATTTATATCATCTATTTGTATACGGTAGAGGTGTGTATCTCTCCTTCTAAATATATTCAATCCACACAGTATCTTCTCAGCTGTATTTAGGATTTGATGTTTTTACTTTTCAATAAGTATGACAAAAATAATTAATAAATCATTTCCTAATTTTACTTCAAATACTACATCAGAAATGTCTTCTGCCACACCAACAATAGCAAACATGGGCATTGATGCACTAGGTATTTTAAACACCACTTCAATTTCATTTTTATCGCACATCTAAAAACAAACAAGGTTGACCCAAGTGCTT
Source organism: Dascyllus trimaculatus (assembly GCA_024666655.1). Taxonomy (NCBI): domain Eukaryota; kingdom Metazoa; phylum Chordata; class Actinopteri; family Pomacentridae; genus Dascyllus; species Dascyllus trimaculatus. The sequence goes on along the minus strand of CM045447.1, from coordinate 33,359,865 downwards.
TTCAAGCTCACAACAGTAACACAACAATATATGACGAAAGTGTACAAAGCAAGACAAACAGTGGCATGTGTCAAGGTGCCAAAGCTCAACTTCAGCTGTCCCTGAAAATAAAACGGGTCATAGCTTCAGTAACAGTTCAACCAGCACGGATTAAGGCCAGTTAAAAGTAACATGAGCTTCTTTGTTGTGTCTCTACAGATACAAAAGAAAACCTTGTAAAATACACAGATGATCACTATCATTTCTGTTTAGGTGTCTAAAACCACTTGAAATCACAGATTGTCTATGTACAGTAACTTCATTTGCTGGATTCCCAAAGGTGGAACAGTAACTGACAGTGTGGTAATACCTGTTGGTGGTTGTAAGATGGTGGAGGACTGCTGGTCTTTCCTGAGGAGAGCTCTTCCTGCTGCCCCGGGGGCTCCCCGCTGACCTCACCATTAGCTTCCTCCTCATCACCCTCTGATGAACTACTGCTGCTGGTAATGTGAGGAGACTGAGAGAGAAACGTGTAGAACAAGGAAGATCGAATTGGGAAATTAGTGAAGAGCGGTGCACAAAACATTTCCCAACCTACCAGTAACCCACTCATAATGAATACTAGTTTCATCATCCAGAAACTCGGCAGGGAAATTCACAGCTACTCATTCTTTAAAGTAGAGAACTCACCCCTGCCTTCAGTGCCACGTTTTCGCCTTCCCCATTTATGTCATTATGGATGCCATTCACAGCAGCGGTCACAACACTGTTGACCTCATAACCGCTCATAGGGTAGATGTCCCCGAACTTACTGGACAATGGAGGCACTTCGTCATCATCACTAATACTAAAGCAAAAGAGAAATAAAAAGTCGGGTTAGGGAAAGTGTTCTTCATAAGAAGACAGACAAAGATGCTAACCAGAATTGAATTCTATTTTAAAGGTTGAGCGGAATGATCATATTGCGTTTTAAAATTAGTAAAAGTAACGTCTCTTTGGCAGCGTGTTAACTGGCTGGCTTACAAAGTGTTGGTATCCCCTTCAGGCAGAATGAGCCGTGGATGCTGCTGAATGGTGATGGGAGAACTGGAGTTGGAGCCAGATGCTGAACTGCCGGAGGAGAGGCTGGGAGGGTGCACCTCTGTTAGGTAGTCCCGGGGAGGTTCGCCTTGCAAGGGCAGCTTGATGTGGAGGTCCTCAGCAATGGGAGAGTCCATGATGCCACATGTGAGGATGTGGGAGAGACTACAGTCATCACATGTGCACCTGTGGAAAGAAGTGCTGGATTGTGATAAAATGCATACTAAAATAACTTTAACAACTAAATCTTATAACTGATATTTTACAAAGGTATTTAAAATGACATGGCAGAAGTTAAACCCCTCAAGTCAAATCTCTTGTTTAATGTTGAAAAACAAAAAATTTGGAGAAAAAAGAGGAATACTTCATCACTGTATGGTGACAATCTTACTCTCAATTTCAATTTCATTTTATAATTGTCTGATTGGGCCAGGCATGGACATAATATCTAGAATAGGATCAATTCTCTGACAACTCAAATTTGGCGAAAACAATCTTTTATTTGACACAACCAGTGTTGAAAAAAACCCAACATTTTCCTAATTTCAGGTGTGTTCAAAATTTACTCTACTGCAAGCGGCATGATCCCAGGCTAAACAATGACACATCTGTGAATCCTGGAGACTCACCTTCTTCTATAATTGCAGTTTGGACAGTCTGGAATACTCAGACGAGATGAGAGCATTCTCATAGTGTCTGTGAAGTTATTATCACCAGTGGAGGACTTCTTACTGTTAGGTAACTATAAGGAGAAGAAAATATTAAAATGCCCTGAAGCATACAAATGCAAATTTAAATCCACCATGACGGCGTCATATTCTTGTTGCATACCTGTTCCTCTATAAATCTTCTTTGCTTGAAGAACTCCCAATCCTCCTTCAGCATTCGCTGCTTTGTCTTTAAAGTCTGGAAGTGGCCAGATAATGAAAGCAGCATGATTTTGCAAGCTCAACGAATCGAAAAAGACAATGAAAAGTCTAAGAATTTTAAACTTTCTTACATTTTTGCTAATCAAGGACTTATGTGGCTCTGTTCTTTGGTTGGTGGGACTCTGACCCTCCACCTTAAAAAGCAGCTGTAAAAGAAACACATACAGTATAGTAGTAACACCATAAACCAAGTACCATTTCTATGGAAAGATACTTTTGCTTTTTGTTTACAGCTTCATTTTGAATGTGTGTACCTGTTCATCTACATAGTCATCAATCCTCTTCTCACACTCCTGCCATTCAGCAGCCACTGAAGCCATCTCCTGCTGCAGCTGCTGGTAGCTCTCTAACAAGGTCCTGTACATGTCTTCATTGTATGAATCATGGGAGGCTGTGCCATGTCTGTGAAAACAGATTAGGGATAAGCCAACTAGCCCAGTACTGTGGACACTTGTTGAAAGGCACAGGAAGACAGGAAGAAATTAAGACATCCATGTTTGTTAACTAAGAGCAACAGAGCATTTGACAAGTTAAAAACACTACGTGCAAAGGTAAAGTACAACTGGAATATATCTTAGTTAAGTAATTATAACAAAGGCAGTCTATGTCAAAGTCATGTCTTTCTTTAAACAGAAACAATGTCTTACTTCAGCTGTGCAATGAGTGCCGGTAAACTGCTGTGTAAGATCGGTTCGGAGAAAACCAGATTCTCAAAAAGGTGCTTGTTGTGCAGCTCCCACGTCACCTGAAATTTCTGGAGGTGCTCATTCTCCTGTAAAATAAATAAATAAATAAAAATGAAAAATGGAAACCAAACAAAAGGTTTGGATTACATTACATTAAAACAGTAACAGAAAAACAAAGGGGGAAGAATGTCTTAGTTATGTCAAACACAGTGTCTGATGTGACAGAACTGCTGTTTTCATGCTTGAGAAGGTACAAATCACTGCAGGTCAGCTGACACTAAATCTCTGACACGAAAATGCAAACTAACCAGGGTGAGCAGGAAGCTGCTGATGGTGCGTGCAGCTTGGCAGAGGGCATTGTACTCCTCTAGCAGCAGGGAGATGAACTGGTGGGCTTGAGGAGGACCCTGGGCTGCAGCCACGGTCCCCGATGGTCCTGTAGTCTTAGAGCCTGCAGAAAGGTGCTTCAGTAGCCGCACCTTCATTTCCAAGACGTATTCTCGAGCCTGCTGCTCCAACCGTTGGTAGAGCTGATAGGGATCCTTCTCACAGAGTCTACAGGAGGGAAAATACAGCGCTTGAGGAACTGAGAATAAAATTTCCAACCACAAAATTTTAAACATTGCCACCAGTTGTCATTAATACCCAATAAAACTGGTTTTCTTTTCTTTTTTCTTAACCTCCTTTGGTTTACAGTTTACAATCATTCTCGAGTGAGTCATGGCATGGTTCAACAAATTGTTTCAACAGGTAAACATCACATTACCAAAGTAAATATGCCCTTTTATGGGCCTTTTAACCTGTCTAACTACTCTAAAAGAGGAAGCAGTTTCAGATTGTTGACATCATAGCTTCCAAGGGCTCTGACGCCTCCGATTGTTTTTGGAGAAGCTTGTTTCCTGCATCAACAAAGGCTTTTACAACTTAATAGAGACCTCTAGTGGACAAACACACTCTAAAATAAGCTGTTCTTAGTTATACCTGTCCACCAGCTCCTTCATTCCCTCCCTGTCTCTCTCGAGGGGCTGGTCGTGGTCATCTGCAAGTGGTGTTCCTGTCTGACGGTAGATGCAGCGCACCAAATAGCGAACCTCCGACCAGTGGTTCTGCAGCTGCTGTGACTCCCTCTCTGACTCAGCCGAGATCTCCCTGCAGTTTCCGTAAATTCACGAAGATTTCATTGATCACACAAAGAATAAACGGATTAAACTGAATGTAAATGTGCTTCAGGGTAATCAATCTGAACTGACCGTCTCTCATTGCAGGCTTCACAGCTGCACACGGTTTCAGCAGGCATTGGTGCGGTGAGGTCCGGGCCAGGGAGCATGGGTAGTGTAGGCGCAGCAGTGGTCAGTCTGTCCCCTGTGGCTGCCTCCTGGCCCAGGTTTCCATTTCCCACAGGCATGTGCAAAAGAAAGTCCTGACTCTGTGGGCAACATGAAAAACATCACTTGAAGACACATGGCGTTCGAAGTTTTAAAGAAACTTAAAACTATTGGAGTTGTTTGGTGAATCAGAGACACTGATGCTGATAATGTGTACAATGACTCGATTTCTAAAGTCATCATGTGAGCAGCAAACACTGGAATGTTCAGCAAGCTTGAAATAAAGCAAATAATGTGAATCTCGATCTATTATCTGTATTTAAGGAGTGCTTTATGTAATTTCGCTGATTCTTCGTTTGAAGAGCCAATCTTTTCTGCTATGGCTCACAAGAGAAAGATTATCTTTATAAAACCAGGTTGGTCGGTCGCAGAGGTCTGGAAATTGTAATACATCAGAATCAACAATATCCCTTTCTACTGTGCTACAAGGCCAATAAAGTAGATATACTATGAGCTGGCAACAGAAGACTGATTCATGCTTTTGTGAGTGTCCTGCACCATATGATGTCCAACCCATGTGGGCTTATAAGACACTGGATAGAAACAACAACAAGGATGGTCACATTTCCACAATATAACAAACAGAGCATTTTAAAAAATTCAATTTCCATGACAGAAATGTCCTATTATGATGGATAAGTACAGAAGATGGGCCCAAGCAATGCAAGGAACAAGCCTTGTGCCTCTGTCAGAACAGGTTTATATGAGCGCAATGTCAATTATGTATCTATATAATTAATGGCTCACACAAACTTTAGCAAACACCTATCATTTAATCCTTTTTTTTCTATTGCAAAATTCAAAAATGGTCCACAGGCACAAATCCTCCTTAATACGTCAGTCGCTAAGACAAAAAACCAACTGTTTCAGATCCAAGCTACTAGACCTCCACTGTAAATATGTCAAGTCAAGTCAGTTAATTAACAAAGCATGTGTAAAAACAACAAATGTTGACCAAAGAGACATTAAAAGCATCCTTTCTGCAGCTCTTTCGTCAATAAAGTTTTCCAGTTATTTGGTCCTGTTGACAACAGGATATGATGCTATGAGTCAGCATAGTGCAGCCCAGCAGTTACATGCAACTGAACGATACATTCATGAGGAAACCAAACCTAAACCCAACATCCAAGGCCAGAGCACCAAAACTTACGACTATGACAGCATAGGAGCCAGTTCTACAAATTACTGGGACAATGTAATTTTAAGTTATAACACAACAGTCACTCTGAATATAAACTTACACTGTCAAATGTGTCACAAATAACCCCTGTTAAAAAATGGGATTAGCAGAGACGAGTAGACATTACCTCTGACTGGCAAACGTTTATTTGAGAATGACGTCATAACCTCAAAATGTGCCTTAACGCACGGTATGATTAAATGGCAGCAAAAATACAGAAGCAGCACCAACAGCAACAAGCATTAGGCAATTCTTGAATGCGGTGAATATTTCTCTGTTCTTTACAAATCAAATCAGCCAGTAAAATAACTGTTAGCAAAAGAGATAATAAAGGTGTGTCACTTCCTTTGTAAGTTTAGTGTCTGGTCAGGAGTCGTTTACACCCAACAGCTTTAATAATTACAGCCAATAATTACACCCTCACAAACACAGCCAAGAGGAAGAAAAGTGGCTTTATAATTCAGTGGAAAAATGGGTCGAATCACAAGATTTTTCCACAGCTACATTAGTGTTGTTCTTACAAAGAGTCAAGCTGAGCACACATCAAGGGCAGTCCAACATAAAGAAGTTCTTTATGTGAAGCAGTTACAGCGCTCACGCACATCATGTCATCGACACAACATAAGCCTGATGTGTGAAGGAATCAACAGCTACAAAGTAGAAATCCCCTAAAAGACAGGAATATACCTGAGAGTAGACCTGCAAACTCAGTCATCTTCACAATCAGTTATTCTACCAACTACTTTCTTTCTTAATCGTTTCAGTTGTCTGATACAATAAACGATCACCGAAAGCTGCACTTGAAACAATCTGAAATGGTTTCATGCAATAACCATATATGCATTTAATGTATACTGTACTGACTCACAGGAACATTCTTTGTTCAAGTAATGTGACAAACTGCAAATCTGAAGAGGAAGCAGCTACAGGCTGTTATCTAGTTGTCTAAATCACAGCAAAGCCATAAATTAAATTATTGTACTTTCACCATTATATTCTCTTTGCAGCAACAGCTGCTGTTCCTGATGGCTGCATCTGTTTGGGCCATATTGGCAAAGAACCAGAAGTTAAGAACTGCATCATCCACTGAAAGACAGCTGGGAGAGTCTAACTGCTGACATGTGGCACTGGTGCAGAGACAGATACTGTTGGAACCGTGGAAACTGGAGTACTTGAGCTATAGCACTTTAACTACAGCCACAAATTTTTGATTGTCACCAATATCAGTCTTCACAATGTTAAAATCTCGTCAGCAACTTACCCCCAACGACTGTTCCAGAGCAGTATGTCGGTCCTCCTTCTCCACTGTGCGCCTGCAGTCAGAGCACACCCACAGAGGCAGCTGGAGGGCACTGGGTGTTTTGGCGGGCTGTGCTGTACCGTTCTGGCCTGAGAGGCCTGCCTCTAAAGGCACGACACTGTCTTTACGCTCACATCGGCATAGGAGGCAGCGATCACCAGCTGTGTAGGGTGCCCGCTGGTTCAGGCCAAACGTGAATGGGGTCTGTGGTGAGTATGTTAGGAAGAAGAGGGGGAGAGAGGAAAACATACAGTGAGGTACACAGCTGCTTTAGCATTTGCATTAAGTTACTGTGGCCTACTATTACTTTTTAAAATAGCAAGCTAAATCAAAAGAAGAAACTGAGAATTTGTAAATGGTCCACAAAGATGGTCATTTTACTTTTTATTTAAGGGAAACATATGAATATCCAACGAGGTTATTCAGTAGAGATTGTCAACTTAAACCCTATTTCTAAAAATAATGTGCCACATTTTAATTTCTGAGGAAAATTTAGGTTTGTCAACATCGATTCTCAGATTGGACTCAATCTGGTATATATTAACTCAGGTAAGACTCTAATCTTTTGTGACCCACTTGACTCCAGGTACACCAGCTGTCTAAACAGGTCCACTGCACTCCATTAAATCACTGGAACCTTTTCTTAATGTGCAGCCCTGTCAGTCAGTGAAGCACAAAGGAGCACAAACACTTAATTAGCAGCCAGAAGCTTTAATTAATGGCATCCACAATGATGGTATTTATCAAAGAGTAAGAGGGCTTTGGGACTTTTAAAAAATGGGTGCTTTGAATCTATTTCAACTACATTTTATAGGTGTATCAGTTGTTCCCAGGAGATTCTGAATCTGTGGGTGCTGTGGGTTACTCAGCTTCACCCACTCCTGCAGCAGTGGTATACTCTGACTTAACAAGTGAAGCACTGAAAAGCAGACTAATAAGCCAAACTGCTGATCAATCCCCCCCCAGTGTTTGCAAGCATATGTAGATATACTGCAAAGATCAGACTGGACAACAATTGAAGTAGACCATGACTCGATGCAATACAATATGTTTTCATGCAATAAAAAAGTAGTATTTGACAATGTTCGAAAGGTTGCTACTTTGAATTTATTACAACAAGGAATTTTTGAAAATTATAATCATGTGAGGCTTTGTAATTAAACAGTAAAGATTTTTTCTGGCCCCGGGAAATTTCTTGTCAGCTTAACAAAAGTAGTGTGTAAAACATATCAAAGAAACAACCAGGTGTGTTGACAAAAACATAGGGTAGTTCAGGTCAGCCGCCACATGACATATTTTCAACAAACAAAGAAGCGTATTATTTTGCTCACCATGTTTGCTGAATGAAATGCACAGAAACAGAGTTGCAGCCCTATTCAGTATTTACTACACCGCATGTAAATGTGGCATCATATTTGCACATGCTAATATTTTTGTATAAACTCTCCAACAGACTGATTTAACTGTCTCGTGTAACTTCACCTATGACAGAAATTTGTATACACGTGAACACAGCTCATTATTCACAGCAATAAGACACGCATTCTTATAAAGTTCACGTTATGCGTTTTGTCTATCTTTTGTGGAATTGCTTTAAAAACAGTCGCTAGAAATATGGCACAATGAAACTAAAAACTGCTTCAGAATTATCAGCACTAAATCCTGCTGTAAAAAAGGCTGCCATGATGTTTCAGATGTGCAGATCGAATACAATAGTTAAAGCTTCTTGATGAGCTGCTGTTGCTGAAAGAATAACTGCATTTTGAGCAAGCCCCATTAGAACTGAACATGCTTGAGATTAGTGATGACTGTATAACCCCAGACACTGAATGTTTTAAATATACCAAAAACGCAACAAATTAGCAAATCAGATCAAATCTGGGAGTGTCAAATCTGCACCTAAATTTCTGATATAAGGTGTAAATTACGTTGGCAAATGGGAGATGGCTTTGCGAGAAAAATCTTTTAGTGCTGTTTGATGAACTTCTGGAAAACCTGACGTAAACTTACCTGAAGGACTCCGGAGAAGTCAGCGTTCACTGGTCCTTCTGTAAACTGTGGTGTAACACTGTTGTTCACTTTGACCTGAGGGACAGAAACAACTCGGTGTTTACAGTGAACTGACCACTTGCCACTTATTTGGCTGAATAGTCACAGCCTGTACAACCTGCATTAAGAGGATGTTATAAGCGAACCACCTGTCAGTATTGATGATTTTGTTTTGGACTGAGGGTGGACTGATTATGTGTGGCTGTGTCTAGCTGTATGTGCATGCAGTTCAGCTAAACCTGCCTTGGGTTGGCTGATAGACTACGATACAAATATAATGTGTTCACAAATTATGTCTGGACATTTAAGAGTCAGCACATGCAAATTCTAATAAAACATACCCTCCACTTGCATGTAATGTCTACACTATCTAACCATGCAGGCAGTTCTCTGTTGTTAATTTGCATAAAATGACTTATTAACATTTTTAACTGATATCTGAGAATCAGTTAATCAGAATTAAATTAAACTTAATAGTAGATAAATGGTGGTGGTAATATCACATAAACATTACTACAGCAATTTACTGCTATGTAACCTTATCAGACAAACTACTGTATACCACTGTAGGCAGACAAACACATCTGTAGTTGCTACTATGAGCAAAACAGACAGGCTGTGTGTATCACAATCATATGCATCACTTGCTATGTGAAAGTCTTTGATTGCCTTAATGGCGACAAGAGTGCATTAAATAGGCGCTAAGACACAGACAACACACTTCCATGCAGAACAGCGAAGCAACAGAGGGCTACATTTGCGATTTGTGTGACCAAGAAGGCTAAGCAACATCTAGGAGCTGATCTATTTAACATAGGTCTGCTGCAAACAAAACAACATCCTTTGGTATCAGTGTAAGGTGCTGTTTTGTTGCTGTAAAGTTAGAAGAGATAACTTGGATAACTGAAGTTAGTCGGGTTGATTAGCTCATCCTTTAGCAAATACAACCAAGTTAAACTCAAACCTTTATAAACTAGAAACAGTAGAAGGTCAGTTTGTGAACACATCGAGACTCGACAGAGCTGAAGTTGTTAGTGCTCTTAACTGTTAGCATAGCTAGCACTGATGTTTATCTGTGTAATAGCAGCCTGTGAGCCGACCGTGTTCAACCTAAAGATACTCTCGAATAATCTTGGCTTGGCTAACTTAATCTCCACCTTCATGGGGTGTACTACTTCAAAATAAAGCTTAGTGGTGTCCACGTTGATGCCGATACAGCTACGATCTCGTAACTTCAGCTAACGATGAAGTCACAGCATTCGGCCAGGACTTAAGCAAGTTAGCCTAATGTTTATGCTAGTTTGTTACAACACAATAAGGCTAGTTTAATAGCTCAGCTATATCGCATGCTGTCTGGCACGGCATTCTACAAAGCATAACGACCACCATTAGCTGGAATTAAGCCGGGTAATTACAAGCTACGTTGCATTTGTTAGTTAGCTAGCTGCCTTACTCGCATCATTCTCGGGCCCAAATCAGATGTGTCGATGGTAGCGCTGCTAGCTAGTCGCCCCCGTTTTGACATCCACCGGTTAACACTGGGTGACATTCTTACCTCTCCGTTTATGCCCGTGATGGACCCTATATTCCCGTTGCCTGTACTTCCAGGTGCTAAAAAACTGACGACAGAGGCAGGTGTAGCTGTTCCCGCACAGCCCAGGGCCGAAGCAACCCCGGCCTTGCCACCGCTGGTATTGCAGACAGCACTGCAGCTACTGCCACCGCCCCGCTTGTTCTTCCTGCGTTTAGCCCCCCGTTTAGCATCGGTTGGACTCATTTTTTTCCACTAAAGAAGCGAGACAACTTGCCGTCCAGACTTGGCAGAGTCTCGAGCGGAATGCCTGGTGCGATCACTCGGGTACGAAACCGGGATAGCGATTTAGAGACTCCCAAAACGACAGACACTCAGTCCCATCAAAGTGCAAGCCGACTTCATAGATTCCAATATGGCCTCTGGCTGGACTGCCTCAACCAAGCTTCAGCTTGCGTAGAACGCAATTGCACGTCCACCGTCAAGGCGCTCATGGGAAATTGAGTTTGTTGCGTAAAATCACATCATGGAAAACTACAGGAAGCCCGTTAGCTGAGAGAAACGTTCAAATCAGCCAGCAGAATTAGTCCTCTCGATGTCGTGTGTTTATCCTAAAAATTAGTGCAAATATATTTATTTGATTATTAACATTTTTAAGTGAACTTGTTTCAGAGCTCAGACACAAACTGCACCAGCACAGTTTAACAGCAGGGGGAGAGCGCACGCAGCAAATGATGCGGTTTGCCTCGGATGACAGCCGAGGCCCCGCACTGTGAATCGGTCTTTCCGGGGTTCGAACAGCAAGCCTGGCGTGCTTGTGGAGAGTCGAGGACCACCGGTGCTAAATTGTTAGTATATCTATGCTGCATTTGCATTAACAACAAGCACGGTGGATTTCCAGAAAACGTCCATAGCGGCACGTTGCTAAGGATTTTAGTTAACTACAACAGCGGCTAACAGTTCACAGCTAAATAGTTAGCCGCAGCCGGAGTCAGGTAATGTAAACTAAACTTTTGATTATCGCTATTCGCTTTTTGTCCTGGATTGCTTGTGTACCGAAATAGTCAGATGGTTTTACCTACTGAAAGTGCTTTTATTTAGGTTTTCCGTCGGTTCGTTCTCGGTGTTACCTGCTGTTTAGCTAATGTTAGCTAACTACACGTCAACGGCTCTCATACATTCATGTTAACCCAAAGTAGTGAGCCGCTAAATGCTAACTGACCTCGGCGTAAAGCTACGGAAAGGTTTGTTGAATACACAGTCTTCGTGTACATAAATATATAAAAACACGTGCATTCTATAAAGGGTGTAGCATTAAGAGTATTTTTATCACTTCTGGACGCCCTTGCAAGTCATGTGACTGTACTGCAACAGGTAATTTACCTATCCTAACCTTGCCGTGAGCCGGTTCGGTGTGTGATGTTGCAGGGAGGAAAAGGATCACACACTGTGGCAACAGCTGTGCCGTTTCACAATTGTTAGCATCCTCATACATACAAACCTCACACAGCAACCACGATATAATTGGGTCACGGTTTCCCGCAGAGAGCTGAAAACTTCCAGCAGCTAGCTTACATCTGTTTATCTGTGTCCGAGGGAACCGCTCCAGTATTTCAAGTGGCTCCTTATATTTACATACCTCTTTTATGTCTTGACTAGAGATCAACATCAGATGCAACTGTGGGGTTTTTTCCAGAACGTAGAAGCAATTCAGCTGCTTTATGAGTAATAAAATAGCGTGCAGTGTCAGTGGTGTGAATCTTAGCATACCTGTTCAAACAGGTATGTGATTTCTAGCCTTTCAGTGTTGTCATAGACTCACATTAACCTCTCAGCCACTTCACTTTACTGTTTAACCATTGCATTTGTTGACATGGCCCCAGTTTGTGCCATTTGTGTACATTTAAGTCACAAAGTTAAGTATCTGTGTTTCTGAACTAATCCAAACAAAGCTAGTGAATGGAAATGATATATAACCTTGCATGTGTGTGTGTGTGTATAATGATGTGTATTACTTTCATGTCTTATGTTGGTATGTCTGAGGTTATTATCTTGGCAGGGTCTCAGCTAATTCACACCCCCACTCGGGATAGTATCAGTCACATTTCTCTATACCATTGTTACTTACAGTTATTGATATTTTTATACACAGTATCACACTTTTACTTTTCTTGTTTTTTATAAAAAAGAGCAAGGAGATACTGTCTTTGGAATAGAGCTACACCATGCGGAAGCAAGATTATTGAAATACCTTCTCAACAGCAGTAAACAGGGATTTATCTTTCCGAAATAAACATGCTTAATTCTGGGACTTGGACACAACAATGACACATTAAAGTACTGACACAATCCAAAGCAGTCAGCCAACTTCACAGGACCTTTTCATACCCTCCTGTCTGTCTGTTTTCAGGTATGTCTGAAGTTAGTCTTGAGGCTGAGTCGGGGAAGACCTCAGCCGAGGACCCTCAGATGGATTGTGAGGAGGCTGACAAAGCAGAGGAGAGTTTGAGTGAGGATTCAAAGGAGGAGAGTGTAGACAATGGCAAGGGAGGAGATGACAAAGCTGATGTCCTGTACGATGTTGATATTGACAGTGATGAAGAAAAGGCAGAAACCAGTGATAAGGATGTTAAGGAGGAGGAGGAGGAGGACGAGGGCATTCAGAGTGAGAATGTGGTGTCTGGCAGTGTAGACAATGGGGAACACGAGACAAAACGCCATGTTGAAACAGCTGAAACACCAGAGGAAAGTGAAGACTCTCACACTGAAACAAAGGTGATGTTTACCTTCGCTTTGAACAATCAACCTGCTCTAGCACTTCCTCACTGTGCTCCTGCTCATGTTGCTGTTTTGACTGATTTGCTGTGGTGGTGCTGGTGTTGGTGGCGGTCTCCTTCCTATATAATCAACTTATTATTAGGTTCAATTTTGTTGTGGAGCTCTATCCGCTACAATCAACAACATGAACCTGAGTTAAAGTAATCTGTGTTTCTCCCTTTCGTGTTTGTGTTAGCTGGTAGTTGTGTTTCAGATTCAGTTTGCTTTGCTGCAGTTTTTAGAAAACTAGCCGGTGTAGCTGTTGCTCTGTGTCGATGATGCACTTGGTGGCTTTCTGACTAATTGCCGATGTGCTGCTCCTATGTGTTTAAGGATGATCAAGGCTTCATACACGTTTCTCTTATTTGTATTCATGCTGGCTTATCTCAAAGTGATTGCTGAGAATGTTTCATATTTGCTGTTTATGACTATGTAACAAATATGTGAACTGTTATAATACAAATTGTTGCTTTGCTGTTATCATCCCTGTTCTCAGTAAGTATACACTTCTCCGTGGTTTTGCCATCTTGGGTTTGACGCAAACTCAAGTGAGTACGTGAAAGTTTGCATGATGTGCAAATGATACAATTTCCTCCTGTTTGTAAGTTGGTTCTTCATACAGCGCTTTAGTTCTGCATGTGTCGGTCACATGACTGGGTAAGTGAGACAGATTGGGACTCCTGACCGAACATTCCTAGGCAGTCCCACATTTCTTATGTGTCTGGAATGTGCGACTCCTCAGGCTGTTATTTCATGTTCTGGTTCAGGCTCACTGCCAGTATTAAATGTCACATCCTAAGAATTTCACATCAAAACTTCATTTTTCTGGCAAACTTTTATTTGATACCCCTAAATGCGGCTCAAAGCAGTCACTCAGAGGTTTTTTTGTTTTGCTCTGTGCCAGATTTTCCAGCCTTATTACAGCTTGAGCTTGACTTTCTGCATCATGACTGTGTGCCACGTCCTCATGCAGTTCGACAAGGAAGACATGATTCTTTCCTCTTAGCCTGACGCAGCTAATTGGACAATAAGCCTATTGTTATTATCCATCCCTCCTTCTCACATCATGCTAGCTTGTGGCCATGATACTGATCTGTAGAGAATGGCAACCTATGACATGCTGTACCTTGTCCTGTCATATGCCTGATAATTCACAGCCAATTAACTGTTCTTTTAGCTTCAGTAGTTTGACATTGTTAGAGGGCTTTGCTGCAGAATGTTTGCAGATGGTGGGTGTGATCATTCTAGCTCTGACACCCCTGATCATCTGTGGATGAATTAGTCCCATTACCATCAAGTCAAGCTGTACAAACCTTATACATGGATAGTCTTAGTGCAACTGCAGCAACAGTATTAGTAGTGATGGTCAGCAAATATTGCTACAGTCAGTGTTAACTTGCACCTTTTTTAATGCTGGAAATCAGATCTTTCTTCTCCAGGCAACCTGCAGTATCAGGCAGGAGTCTGGCTTATCTGCAGTGGGTTGTTAGACGAGTAGAGCAGTACATACCTGTGCATGTCCTGCATGCGGGTGTCGTATGGCCTTTAAGTATTTATGTGTCTTTCACATGATGCAGCCGTCAAAGTAAAGTCTTTGTCACACAAGCCAACGTGGAATTGTTTTAAAAATGCTTGCCTTTGGGGGTTTTAAACTGTTATATTCTGGTTGAGCGCATCCGAAATCTTTGGTTATAGGAAGTAACACTAAACAAATGAGTTTTGACCCTCTGGGACACAAACACACCAGCTTCTTCACAGAGAGGCCAAATTTCACCCTTTGTAAGCATCAAATGACAAACTGCAATCAAAGCGAAACGCACAGTCTCTCCTTAATAGATTCCAGAATTGTATTATACTTGTCTCACTACATTACTATTTTAAGTTAAACTTAAATTAAATTTGACCAGCTAATTTATGTGTTTTTACTTCATTCATCCCTGCAGGAAGTTGTCCCTGGTGTTCACTATAGATATAGTTTATTAAATGAAGTAAACATGCAGAGTATTACATACTGTGGTATATGTTATTTATATAAATCCATGAATTAAACTCACTGTTTCGCTCTCAAAACTCTCAAACTACTCAGACGGTTTAGGCATGACCTGGGTCCTGTTACCTGGTGATCTGGTCGCTATTTGCATTATTTAGGCAGTAGTCAAGGTCCATAGGGGAAGGATCTTCCTCAAACATGCAGATATTAAATTTATTGCTTATATAGAGAAT
The DNA here is from genome assembly GCA_024666655.1 of Dascyllus trimaculatus. NCBI lineage: Eukaryota > Metazoa > Chordata > Actinopteri > Pomacentridae > Dascyllus > Dascyllus trimaculatus. Next base: position 33,344,706 of record CM045447.1, on the reverse strand, counting down.
ACAGTGGTTCCCCTTTTAGTGACATTGTCGGGCCTCATGAACCTTGCATGCAGAGCGTTGAAAATAGTTAGATCTGTGTCCCAGTTACCGAGTCCACAGTGAGTGGGCCATAAAAATGTAGAGCAACTGGCACAGCTCTATCTTCATCCTGCACCTCCACAAAGCCACATTATTATAGCCTAAGCAGAGCTGATGTGGCCACAAACTGTTGTCTCCACCCTGTGGCTTGCTGTGAGCCAACATGTAAATGTTGAGCTAAACAAGCCGATGTGTCGATGCGTCATGATTACTGGAAGCCATGATTTATGTATTTTTATAGAGACCTTTCACGATTGTCGACGCTGTTCGAGGGTAAGGAGAATTTAAGTCTTGCATGTTCTCCAGCACATGGTTTCCTCAGTGAAAATAACCGGTTGTAGCCCTGACCCTCAGGGATTAATGCGCTGACGTCGCTGTAAAACATTAACCCTTGTAATTGCGAGGAAACAGACGTGGATGTGGTACAAAAAGATTGGATATTATGTGTTTAAAGCATCGCCATGGAGGTCAGGACACATGGGAGATAACTGTTTTTGCATAATTTGTGTAGAACACAGGTAAACCTTCACTGCACACATAAGATGTGTCTGCATATGTAACAGGCCATTCATGTCTCTGTCTGTATAACATATTCCACTCTGCTGTGTTTGGTAATGGAAGACACAGTGTTGTAAAATAAGGGAGTGTTGCAAATTGATGTCAGTTGTTGCACAAGAACTTCACATCCTGGTTAACGCTGAAACTGTCCGAAGTAACTATCTTCAGGCTCACTGAGATCTCCACCCAGTCTGGGAAATCATCAACAGGAGGAGGGATTGACCAGTAATTTACAGGGATTAAACAACTTGATATTAAAGATGGAGTCGGACAACTTGACAAAACCTAAATCTTAAGATTGGTAGATCTAATGCAGCTAATTGATATGTGAATATTTGCTTGGCCTGGAAAGAGAACTGCTTTAACTTTTAGTATCAGTGGGTTTTCCTGCTTGTGGCCTTTGTCCTTGGAAAAGCTGACACCCGCAATCTTTTTATGGAGCCTTGAAACTGACACAGTGTTGTAAAAAGGTGGTCAGATGAGGAAAATATGAATACATAAATTAAAAACAGAGTATGAAAGCCTACATTTTATCATTGTGAGCTTCATGAGGCCAGTGATTCTTTACTACTCTGGTTAACGGTGAATTTGTCCAAAATAACTGTCTTAAAGCTCACTGACTCGACAACAGGAGGACAGATTGACCAGTACTTTACAGGGAATGGACAACTCGAATGGAACCAGTGACAGGATGATTCATTTTTAATGTATTTGCTGTAACTACAGTGTGGTTTAGGTGTTGCGATGTTAAATAATCAATTTGTTGTTCATTGGTTTAATTGATTTAACTACTGTTATAATGTGTTGTTGTGTTAGACGTGAAGTAAAACTGTCTTGTCCTCAGATTATGTTCTTGATTTATACTGTAATTTAGTTTGAATGTTTAGGATATAGATTGTTATAATCAATTTATAGTGGAAGCTCTCAGTGATTCTACTCAACAGCGGTTACTGTCAGTACCGGGTCCTGGCCCAAGCCCATATTTTTCACTGTCCACAAGATGGCAGCCCACAACTGTTGGGTCCCAAAAGTGGATCCCGACTCCTCTTTTCTTTGAGCATTAACCTGCTTCGCTTCCCCCTCCTCGCTGCAGGACGGCACAATGGCTGAGGACTCCCATAGAAGCTCAGCTGCTGAGATCCCAGTCACCAGCAATGGAGACCTGGATCAGAGCCCTGAGGCAGTGTTCCAAAGGGTAAGGGGCTTGTTTAGAGACTTTTAATTGTCTTAAAATGGTCCGAAAGGCGAGTCTGCTTGCTTCCCGAACTTCCCTCCAAGTCATTTGGTTGAAAGATGATGCATTTCTTGTGTTGATTTTTGTGCACTTTGCATTTCATGGGTCAGATATATTTAATTACATTTGTTCAGCATATGAGCGCTTAAAAAACTCGACTCCTGGAGGAACAAATGAAGAAGTATGCAAAATGGGATGGGCTGTAACTAACAGTAATGCCCGTTGCTTCCTTAATTTAACAATTAAAAGGTTTGAAAGGTGAAATTAAGATGTTTTGTTTTTTCTTTTTGCTTTGACCAGCATTTAAAAATCACAAAGATATTCAGTTTGACACCGCGTGTGGTGACGAAAAGCATCAAACCTGCACACATGAGAAGCTGGGACCAAAAAACAACTTGACTAAATCACAAATCGTTGTAGCGCCACAAAATAGATTTAATTCTGTGAAGCAGTGGTGTAATTACAGCCAAGAAGAGCTTCTTCTGCAGTGAAGTCATTTTGATGGAGACCTCAGGGTGCTCTGTCTTTCTCATCAGTCTGACTGTGAGCTGGCAGTGCTTCCAGATGCTTTACTCCTAATAGCTCAGTCACCCTGTCAGTCAGTCTGTGAAACACAAGCATGTATGGAATTTCTAAACATTTAATCTAGTTAAAAATGAGTTCAGCCAGGCAGGAATTGATACGTTTCAGTATGCTGCCTTGTTTTCTGACTTATATTATTGTTCATGATTTGACTTGATTGTTAATATGTCGTCAAAAGAACACAAATATTCTGAAATGTTTGTTTCTGTACAGTCATTTCTCAGTCAGCCATCAATTTAACATTTTATTTTTGCTGTCGTTTCATAATAAAATCCTTTCAGAGAAAATATAGCCTTTATTTTAAATAGCCTGTGAGTTGGTTTGACTTTTAGTCATTGGAGTAATTAAGCTCATTTATTTAGGCTTTAGCCACATTTAAAGTTGGTCTGAATCTACCTTTAGTTCATTCTGGTGTATCACTTTTACACAGGTGAAGTATTAGTTAGTTACTGGGTGGTGTGTGTCTGGATAAAAGTTCCTTCCCTGTTCTACTTGACTGTTGGGTCCCACTTAAACTATGTTTTTTTATTATTATTATTGTAGGACTCTTACCCCGGTGGCCCTGGGGCCCTGAACCTTTCAGAGTCTTGTGTCACCTCCAGCAACTTTGCTTCAACAACAGAGGGCATCATTGAATCAGGACCATACAAAGGTGAGCACTTCTCTCCCCTTTTCTACTGTTGTTCTCTTTGTTTTCCACCGTTTCCTCACTTTTCCAGAGTTTCATTAAGCAGCAGCTCATCAGAATCTTCTCAGGCTTTGACAGCTTGTTACAGTATTTGATTTCTTTCCAGCGTTCTGTTTTACAAACCATCTCCCTCCCCCAGCGCTCCACTTTAGGCCTGCAGTCTCTGTGAAATATGAAAGGTAGACATTTGAATTTGTAAAGGTGGGCGTGCAATTGAATTTAATGAGTTTGCTCTGATCTCCAGGTTGTAAGCCCTCCTTTCCTTTTCATCATTATGGTGTTGTTACAAATGCAAATAAAAATCTCCCCATAGAGCGGAGAGCTGTTGTAGCCTGTTCACCGCAATGTTGCCATGGCTATTTTCCATGTTGTTTACACGGGTTGAAGTAGGCTTTTGTTTGTTAGCGCATTCATCCTACAACATGGGGAGAGCACGGTAGTGAAAAAATAATAATAACACAGGAAATCAACATCAGGGAGGAAGTCCACGTTACCTTTGTGTGGCAGGAGGGTTAAAAAAGAACTAATGAATCCTGACTTTGAATATCTCCCAGGGTCAGCAAGCCTGCCCACGTCTCCCGTGGCACCTGTAGCTCCCAGCTCGGCTGTTGCTAGCCGCCTGGCGCGCTCCAACAGCGATAGTCAGGCTGTGAAAGGTACCCTGCAGCGATGGAGTATGAATCAGATGACACTGAATAACCACCATTTGTACACTAACTTAAAACACAATCTGCCTTACCTTTCTTGGTGTTCATCAGTTTTTTACCTGCTCCTTGTTCCCACAGGCTGCGCTCCATTCAGAATCAAACTTCTCTTCTCCCTGTTTGTTCGCTGGCTCTCCAAACTTCGCCTTTGCATAAGTCTGGGCTAGATGACGTAGTTTTATGCTTTGCGGGGGGCTGCTGATGAGCATTTACGTACTCTTTAGACTTATTTTACTAAGATCTGAATCTCAAGATTTCTAGATCTAATGCAACTCCTTGATATGTAAATATCTGCTTGGCCTGGTAAAAGAACTGCTTTAACACTTACTGTCAGTGGGTTTTCCTGCTTGCAGCCTTTGTCCTTGCAAAAGCTGACACCTATAGTCTCTTTATGGAGCCTTGAAACTGCCACAGTGTTGTAGAAGGTGGTCAGACGAGGAAAATGTAAAGGAATCATACCTACGTTTTGTCTTTGTGAACTTCACCGGACCTATCAATGTGTAGGTCTGTACTAACCTGCAATCTATTGATGACAAAACAAATGTCATTAGTCTGTCAATTAAATCAATGTCGGCTACTTTACTGCAGCAGAAGCAGTCCATGCAGAGGAGATAGTTGTGTACGCTACATCAACATAAGCTGCTGTGGCAAATTCATCTATAAACAGCTGCTTATTTACACATCCAGCAGTTCAGCTATACAGCAACATTATCATTCATTTCCAGTTGTGTTTTTGACCACCTGGTAAACGTCCAGTCCTCGCCCTGTCTTCTGTTTTTAGCCTCCACCAACCCCTGTGATTAAACATCCATCTGCTAAATGCTTTATGCTCCGCAGACAGCCTCTAACTGTGTCTGTCTGCTGTTCGGGGCTGAGCATGTAGTGGAGTTTTTGGAGGTTTTTTATTTGCTGAAGCTGCCTGTTTCAACCAAAAATGACCCCATGAGAGCAGTTAGAGTGAGCCATGATGGTAAAGTTATGGACCTGGGCACTCTATGGAAGTCTGCATGCAGATTCAGATTATATTTCTTTGTAGGTTTATTCCCAAGAGAAGTCTTTTTCACATTGTCACAACAAAATTTCAACAGTAACTGCTTTAACTGACTGTAGTATTTATTGATGTGTTCAGCTTCTTTGCCTTTCTCTGCATTTTGTCAGTTTTGGAGCTCCATATCTCGCAGCATTTCCCCTCTGTATCCAAACACAATGAAGCTTTTTGTGTCAAAACTGCAACTGTTTCACAATCGTAGTGTTCATTTGATTTGAATATACATGAATGTCATCTTCTAATGTTTTTAAGTTTATATTACGTCTGCACTGAAGCTTTAGACAATCTCATGAAACTATTTTGTAGTTAGAATGCTTGAATTACACCTCCCTAATTTTTCAGCACGGCTTCCTAGTCTGTGAATCTAATAACTCAATCACTCACTAAGTGAATGACTTTCAATTGTCCAGGCTCGATGAAAGCTCAGCCGCAGAGCGGAGCGGTGGTCCTTTCAGATGACTTAAAGAACCCAGCCATGGAAAAACTGGACCTAGTGAGAAAGTGGAGCATCAACACGTATAAAGTAAACCTCTCTGTCCTTGATTTATTTTTATGTCCCTCTTCTGCTATCTGCTTCCCCTCTCAGCTTTAGTCCTGTTCTTTATCTCCTCTCAGTTAATCAGGATGTTGGCTCAAAAGTTATCTTTACCCTAGACTGACAACCAAAAACGACTGATATCCTCTCTTGCTTTTTATTCTGGCTCCACTCTGTGTCTCTTTCACAAGCTCTCTGCTTTTTTTTCTCTTTACTGAGTGCAGTAGAATCTCCCAGGAGCCATTATTAATATTTTTCATCAAGGTGTGTGTGTGTCTGTTCATAATAATCCTACTGTCCTCTGCAGTGTACCAGGCAGATCCTGTCGGAGAAGCTGGGTCGGGGCTCGAGGACCGTGGACCTGGAGCTGGAGGCCCAAATCGAAGTGCTCCGCGACAACAAGAGGAAGTACCAGAACGTGATCAAGCTGGCTCAGACGCTGTCCAGTCAGCTGTCCCAGATCATGCAGACGCAGAGGCAGCTGGGCGACGCCTTCGCCGACCTCAGCCTCAAGTCACCAGAACTCCATGTGAGTCCATCTATTTAGATGTGTCGAAATCAGTCAGACTGGGTAGTATACGAAGCAAAAAATGTTTGTATTGACTTGTAAGCCATCTGCTGGGCAGTATGTGTTTTCCCAGACACCACTGTGATCCCCAAGATTAGCGTTTAGTGCTGCTGTTTGTTGTTTTTTCTTACTGTTATGTTATTGGAGCATCAGATCACAGTGCACAGAAACCACAAAACCCACCGGCAGGTTTGAAAAGCATCTTGTCTTTCAAACATCACCAAAATTACCCCATATGTCAGAGCCAGAAACTGTAAAAATGGAAAGAATCATTGGATTTTAAACTTTGTGATGGTCCTAGACCTATTCATTTGTGAAATGTTGTTCTGTTGGAAAAATACAGTGGAGCTGCTCGATACCTTGAATTTCCCCAAGGGGTTAAATATCTGTCTAGTCAAAATAGCTTTATTCTGCATGTTTAATTTTAAAATTTGCGCAACAAAATTGGCATTAATCAGAAAATGGCACAAGTGAGAAGCCATTATGGATTACCTTCAACCAACAGTCACCGTTCGAAAATTCAGGGAACTGGGCTGAACTGCAGGCTGTGTGAACACATAGCAGATAAACACAAATATGTAAGTAAATAAAAATGTAAGTAGGAAATATCTAAAATCAGAATCAGAAATACTTACTTGATCCACGAGGAGAAATTGTCTATTCTACAGTTACTCACATTCAGGGTCAGAATATAAACAATACAAAATATATAGATAAACAAAAGTACAAATATGAACTAAAAATGTAAACATAAGTAGGAAAAAATATGATCTAAAATATAAACATGAGTAGAAAAATTTGGCCTGAAATATAAGCGAAAATTGGAAAAAAGAAGCTATTAAAGCTGCCATTTTTTTTAGTATCGGTAAGACCAGTGGGGAAAATGTTGTACATGTTGATTCCAGGTTTTTTTCAGTTTTAGTGGAATAAATAATCAAAGAAATTCGACTTTCCTTTTTTAGGATTTACAGCATTAAAAACTGTGTCATACTACACAAAATACATTTTTGTGTTCTTGCTACTCCTAGCCATAGTTGTGCTGTCTCCATTGAGGCGTAGGACTTCATATTGCAGTGAAAAATTAGTCCACAGTGAGTAAAAAAATGTGACAACCACAAAAAAAAACACCCAGAAACTGTTTGGGGGGTTAAAAGAAAGCTTAGATCTTCTTACTGAGTTATAGAACCTTTTACTACCCTAATTTTGAATATAAAGTGCACATTTCTAATATATGACTAAATATACTATGCTAGTAAATTAAATAAATGCACTAATTAGTACAGTTGTGCAACTAAAACTAATAAAATCTATAAGTATAAATTGTATAAATCTATATAATCTGTAAGCCTTCCTATAGTAAATCCTTCATTCATCAATATCAAGATTGTTTTTTAGTTGTTCATACTTTCATTTTGAAGGCTACAGCTTGTGGTCCTGTGTAACAGTAATGGGCTGTACAGGCTAATATTTAGTGTATAAGTGAGCGTAGGCTAAATAACAAAATCAGATATATTTCTTGTGATATGTACTCTTGTCCTGTGCATTTCAGATATTAACTGAGTTACTACTGTGTTTTAACTGAACCTTTTTCAGAGTGAATAAGAATGTAGGTTGGTTCTGCTTTAGGACACACTGGCCTCTCCACAGGACTGTCTTTAATTCAGGGAATAATCAACAACATTCATTGTTTGCTCACACAGTTTTCACAAGCACTAATACTCGTCCACACCTGCTCGATTGTGTTCCTCAGGAGGAGTTTAGCTACAATGCTGACACCCAAAAGCTTTTGTCCAAAAATGGAGAGACGCTGCTGGGCGCCATCAGCTTCTTCATCTCCAGTGTGAACACGCTTGTGGACAAAACAATCGAAGACACCATGCTTAATATCAAGCAGTATGAAATCGCCAGGTAATGTGTGCACAATTTTTATTCAGCTGCAACAGGTGAATCTTGACTGAATCTATGCCTTGTAAACTAAGGATAAAACGCTGCATGTTTTATTAGCTGCATTTTTTTTCCATTATCCATTAAAATGTAAATTGTTATATTGTATATATTTTTTTTATGTAGTGGTTTTGTTCCAGTTACCCAGTTTGACATTTTCTCAACTACTTCCTCTGTTATGACCAAGATTTCAAATCGAAAATATTTTAGCCTGGGTGGATGCAGTGTGAGAGTGAGTGGTTGGTGGTGGTCGGAGGGGCCGATGGCGCAGACTGGCAGCCTCGCCTCCGTCAGTCTACCCCAGGGTAGCTGTGGCTACATATGTAGCTTACCACCATCAAGTATGGAGTGAATGAATAATGCAATGTAAAGCGTCTTTGAGTGCCTTGAAAAGCGCTATATAAAACCAATGCATTATTATTATTATTATTATTAAAACAATGGATGCATCATGTCTCACATATTTGGCATTCATAAGCAGAGTTTATATATACACCGATCAGGTATAACATTATTACCACCTGCCTAATATTGTGTTGGTCCCTCTTATGTGGTCTAAAATGCTCTGAACCATTGGACATGGACAAGAGGACCTCTCAGGGTGTCCTATGGGGTCTGGAACCAGGATGTTGGCACTGGATCCTTTGGGTGCTCTGGCTTGTGCAGTGGGGCCTCTGTCAATCAAACTTGTTCCACTGCATCCTGTTGATGCTTGATCAGAATGGGGTGTAGGAAGTTTGGAGGTCAAATCAACATGTTGGACCATTGTCATGTTCCTCAACATGTTCCTGATTGTTTGATGTTGTTTCCATGTGGTGGGGTGCATTTTCCTGCAGGGGTAGGCCAGTGACATTTGGGATTTCCATTTGCATGAGGGAGTGTTCTTGTTGTGGGACAATGTTTATTAGGGTGTCTAAGTCTCATCAACACAGATGTCAAAGTCTAAGGTTTTCCATCAGAACACCACATAGTACCAATATGATCAATGTTATTCACTTCCCCTGTCAGTGGTCATAATGTTGTGGCTGATCGGTGTATATATATTGAATGTATGGCTATTAATGCACTTTAATGCAGCTGAATGCAGGATTTTATGTGAAAAACCTCTTAAATGCCTCTTCATTAATTAATTTGTAATAATTGTCAATTTATTTTCTGTTAATTGTGTCAATTATTGGTTTCTGTTGGTTGTTAATTAAACATGTTTATGCTCAGGTTTACTATGGTATTAGGATTTCTAAAACTGTTTCTACATGCTATAATATTTACACACATTTTGCATATTTCTGATGTGACTTCTAAATGTCGAACACTCGTAGGGTGGAGTATGATGCGTACCGTACGGATTTGGAGGAGCTGAATCTGGGGCCACGTGACGCCAGCACCATGCCGAAGATCGAGCAGTCCCAGCAGCAGTTTCAGATCCACCGCGAGAAGTACGAGCGGATGCGAAACGACGTCTCTGTCAAGCTGAAGTTCCTTGAAGAGAACAAGGTTGGTTAGAGACTGCCTCAGCTCGTCACATCGCACCAGCGTATCAGCTTTCAGTTCAGTGCCTTCACTTCTTTCCTTGTCGTTCTCCCACAGGTGAAGGTGTTGCATAACCAGCTCATCCTGTTCCACAATGCCATAGCTGCATACTATGCTGGAAACCAACAGCAGCTGGAACAGACACTCAAGCAGTTCCACATCAAGTTGAAAGTGCCGGGTGGAGACAGTCCATCTTGGCTGGAAGAGCACTAATCACTCCTGAAATCTTGTCCGCTCAGTTCGACGGGAAATTCTACGGAAACTACAGGAACCTCCTTCCCCTCTTTAACTCTACTGTCGTTGCTTTTTGAAACTTTCAGAACCTAAAGTCTTTTAACAAAATACACAAAAGAAAGGAAAAAAAAAAACTCCAACATTCCGTTTTACTTTTGGTGTTGTATCATTTTTCTTTTGTGTAGTTATTTCAAATCATAGCAAACGCACTTTCACACTGTTCGGCAGATCCGCTGAACAGGAGTCGCTGCAGTAAATACATCTGGAAACTCTAAATGGCCTTTTGTATTCCAGCGTATGAATGTTGTATCCCAGCACAATGGTGATGTTGGCTTTGTAAGGGCAGCTACGGGATCCAAGCGACTGCCATTTTGCTCAAATTTATCAGGTGACTGGGACGAAATCTTTCTAGAAGTCTAATCAGGAAGCTTCTTTTTCGACATGATTCTTTTGTAATTTGATGATATCCATGTGATAAATGGTGCAAAGCTGCGTTGAGATTCGTAGGTTCGTGCAAATTGGTCATTTCTACCAGCAAACTCTGATGACGATGGCAGTTTGACATTTCAGTCATATATTCTTTCTTATTCTCTTTCTTACTGTGATTCAAGTGAGGTGGTCTGTACTACTCCGTCTGTCCGTTCTGTTTAAGGCTACAACCAGCAGAAGGTTAGCTTAGCTTAGCATTAAAACTGAGGGGGGGAAAGGGGGAAAAGAGGTGACCTGACTCTGTCCACCGGTTGAAAATGATCTACCTACCAACGCCTCTAAAGCTCACTAGTACAAAAAGCCAAAGTGTAAGAAATCAAGTTGCGGTTTTACGGAGGGTTACGTGCCTTTGGGCAGAGACACACCAGCCTCTTCCTCCTGGTTCCTGACCGACTGGGACCAGCTAGCAACTTCATCGACCAGATAGATATGAGAGGACTGTCCGTCTTCTCTACTAAGTTTTGCAAAACCAAAGTGTTTCCAATAGAAAACACTCCTTTAAAAAAAAAAAAAGTCTGAAAACTCTTCATGACAAATCCTGCATGTTTGTGATGCATTTACGCTGATTTGATGCTACTTCCAATCAACATTACGCTCCGCTTCCCTAGTTTGTCTCCATGCAGGGTGTTCGACTGAATGGGTAGAGGTGTTGAATCTCTTAAAGTGCAGAGAAAGTGAAGGACCAGCCTTACGTGATGAACTGTGCCTTGATTTCTTGAATTTGCTCTTCTCCTCCATGCCGTGTCATCCTGTTATCGAAGAACAGGCGCTCTCACTAAGAGATGTCAGCGGCCGACTCTTGATGGAAGAGATTGGACCAAACTAAGGCACAAACACACACACACACACACACACACTATGGGATGAATTACAGATGGATCCTGCACAACTTTAAAACAACAGCTGCGTGTAAAAGTAAAAACAAACTTCAGAAAGTCTAAATCTATTTGAAGATGTGCCGTTCTCAAAGATATTTATCCATATTGCACATATGCACATTTGAGACTGATTACAATAACCTTGTAAGAACTGTATGATATGTAAGGTGTAAACCAAAATACAATTAACTTGACAAATGTCGTCTTTTGTAAATTTGAAAGACCAGCATCCTTTGCCTGGGCTGCTAACAGTTTCCTTCATTGGGCTATATAAAAGTATATTTTTCAACGGGGACTTCTGTACTTCTGCTGGTATTGATCATCAGCTGTCGTGTCCTCTCTCTATGGATTTGTACTTTTCCTATGGCTCACTATAGCAGTTTGAGAGTGTGAATCTTGTACAACAATCTATTGTTTCCTTGAAATAGATGGATATATATTTGTAATCTCTATTTTACCTTTAGTATGACCAATGCTGCCATTCGGCTTTGTTTTTCCTGAGGACCTACAGAATGATGCGCTGTAGTGCTGCAGCGCACTAGCGGGTGTCTACCTTTATAATAAATGAAACATTAACAAATGTTGAGTTAAAAGGATTCTGAATGTTGTGTAACCTCTTCGGGAAAATAAAAAAAACTTCTTTTCCATGCATGTGTCCGGAGTTTATTTATTTGTAAATCAGGGTTTATGGCTGAAGCTTGTATGTAAAGTCACCACCAGAGGCCAACAAAGAAATATGAAGCAAGTTAAAGCTACTTGGTGCACAGGAAAGAAGGCCACAGTACAAAAAAAGATGCAGACAATGTCCTTCACTGCTTTTAATATGACTTGTGAGCATTTACAATTAAAAGAAGAGAAGTTTTTGAAGCAACCTGTCCTGCCCCATCCTGTGTTTTGTCGGTTTGTTCCTTTTTCAGACAGACTGTTGACAGACGGATTCAAAGTCGATTTCACGTGGGCTCGTCTGAGTTTGCTTTGCTCCAGGTGCTCTCAGATTCCCCCTTTTGGGGTTTTCAAAATCACAAACCGCCACACCCTCAGGTGTACAGTGCATCTGACAGGATGTGGCTAATCCCCAGGAAAGCTCTGAGGACGGCAATGACGGCGTCGGTTTTATCTGTAAGTCAAGAGAATTGCTGAATAAAAACAACCAACTGGCACAATTTAACTGAATTTTAAAATAGAATAATGATAAGAAATGCTGGTAAACACTTCGAGGCAGTGGGAAAATTTACCCAAGATAAAGTAAAATACAATTTTAGCGTACAAACTGCTTTATTATCACACAATGCATCTAATAATTAATCATTTAAATAGATCAAGCTGTCTGTAGGACGTTGGAAACAGCCCTCTTTAATCTATATTCTGTTTCACTCTAACATTTAGTCTAAACCTTGGCAGTACAGTATGCTGTGTGACTGTGTGATAATCCTAAATGTTCGCTTATTAAAACCTTAAACAGGGATCATGAAACCATCAACAAGCTATCTGATGCTGACTTTAGGTCATTAATCACAGACTTCCCACCTTCATTATTCCTCACAGGATGGGAAAAATGCTTTAATCCTAAAGAAGCAGCAGAAACCTAATCGAAATATGTTCTGGATTTTATTATTATTTTTTTAATGATTTAATTCAGTTTTATTTATATAGCGCATATTTACAACATATGCCGTCACATAGCGCTTAACATTGTAAGGAAGAACAGAAAACAGGAAACTCAACAATCCAAAGCTGCTTTTGGATTCCCTCTGAGCAGCAATCAGCGATGGTGGGAAGGAACCAAAAAACCCCTTTGATAGGGAAGGGGGGAAAAAAACCTCTGTCAGAACCAGGCTCAGGGAGGGCGGCCATCTGCCTCGACCGGTTGGGTTGGGAGTAGGGATGAGGAGGGAGGGAGAGATAACAGGAGAAGCTGGGAAATTACCTAATCCAGAGCAATATATTATAGTAATATATGCATAGATAATACAGATAGGTGACAAATTAAAGTAAAACTTGAACCCTTGACCCTTACAGTGAGGGGGTCCTTTGGCTCTGTTCTGCTGTTGGTTAGTTTATTTGTGTCCACTCAGAAGGAAGGTTCACTACAAATCCCTACAAAGTTGTTCTGAGTTATTTAATCATGAAACATTTCTGCTCCATCTCTCTCAGGATGGCAACGGACTGTGATGATCACCTGTCAGTATATTGCATTATTAGATTAATGTGTAATCATCACAAATACACTGTTTTGAACTGCATTAGAACTGCTTTGAGCACTTTAGCCTATAAGAAATCATCTTATTATATAAGCCAAACACAAGGTCTCTGTACAGTAGCCTAACCTGCAAAGGAAGACAAGCTTTCAGTTAATTGTAGCAGAGTAAAAAGAACAATACACAGTGGTGTGAAAAGTATTTGCCCCCTCCTGATGTCTTCTATTTCTGAATATTTCTCATGCTTAAATGTTCCAGATCATCAAAAAAATATTTATTTTTGTTTTTCATTAGGCAGAGATAACCCACAAAATGCAATTTTTAAATGATGATTTATTGAAGATTTGTTGAAAATTCGCCCATGATGCAATTTTCTCTCAGTGTCTTATTGTGGAATCATGTAGACGGACCTTAACTGAGTCCAGTGAGGTCTACAGATGTTTTAATGTTCCTCTGGGTTCTGTTGTGACCTCCTGGATTAGATATCGATGCACTCTTGGAGAAATGTTGGTGGTTGGTCCACTCCTGGGAAGGTTCACCACTGTTCCATGTTCCTCCATTTGTGGATAAAGTCTCTCACTGTGGTTCTCTGGAGTCCCAGAGCCTCATCAATGGCTTTGTAACCCTCCAGACTGATCAATGACAATGACTCTCTTATCTGTTCTTGAATCTCTTTAGAGACCCTTTAGCTGCTTCACAACACCAGACAGGTTCTATTTAGTGATGTTTAGGTTCAGCAAGCCTGGCAGTGATCATATGTGAGTGTGGCTGGTGAGACTGAACCCAACTGATAAATGAATTTGGTAGATTGGCTGCCAAAGGGGCAATTACGTTTTTGCATAGGGTAATATGGGCTTTAATAGATTACATCTTCATTTAAAACCTGCATGCTATGTTTCTTTAGTGTTACCTTGTCTAATATTAAAATTGGTTTGATGATCTGAAAATTTGGGGGCAAATACTTTTTCCACAGCACTGCATTGGCTGTAGTTAGTCTAGCAGCCATGTCAGCTCCTGGAGTTTGTGTTTATATTCCATTCAGATAAGAGCCTGTGCAACCCCTGGCCTCCCCCTCTGGATTCCCTCAACACATTACTTTAACAGAGGTAAAAACAGAGGAAATTTGTAGTGGGTGGGGGGCAAATACTTTTTCACAGCACTGTACATTATGTAAATGCACATAAGTATAATTAGTGTGCATACAATAGATGCACCTGAGTAAATCTACTTAGTTACTCTCCACCTGAGGTCGCATCCATCAGCCTACCTGAGCAGCTCAACACCGGCTGCAGCCTTGTGATTGCACCACTGGTCACAAGCTGCCCGTGGGTGCGCGCAGTGGGGAAGCAGGCCCGTGAACGCGCCTGTTCCACCTGGACCAATCAGGAACGAGGAGGCTCACAACAGTCTGCCGCCGCCGCTCGTCCCCGCGTTGTTGGTGCCGCAGCTCGGCCAGGACGGCAGTAGCAGCAGCAGGAGCACCGGCGGCTCACCTGATAACCCGCAAAAACCACGCAGATTTTCTCCTCTGAAAAGTACCTGACCACTAACTCCAAACGGTGTCGGAGCGGAATACGCGTCCCGGCGAGCCCCTCTCACCCGGCCGGTAAGTGAGGCGGGACGGTGCCGCATCATGCCCGTGTCTGTGTGCGTGTGTGTGTGGATGTTCCAGATGCAACTCTGCCGTGGAAAGTCACTGTACCGTCAGAGCGCATTTTCTTCCTAGCCACAGCAGCGGGCTCTTAACCTTCACACCCCCTCGTTGTTTGTGTCTCTGCACCTCTAAGGTGACAACCAGAGGCGTCCTGCAATGCAGCCCGGCGCCCAAATTACATCATTATGGAGATTTAGAGGAGTTTAAGCCTCGGATCTGTTGCTCTGCTGTGTCTTGGCAACGGGAACATCATGGAAACATCAGCTCCCTGTCAGTGTTCAGAGGCTAACCTGTGCAACTTGGCTGGATCACTGAACATTACTGTCAGGGAGCTCGAAATCTACACAGGAAATGAAGTGTTATGTACTATTTCACACATTATGGCACTCCTTATGTTAACTTTAGTGTTAGGAAGATTAGTAGTAGTCACACAGTGTAGGTTTAATGTGCCTTTAATGACAGAGACCCTTGAATGTTTCACAGAAGTCCACATTATCTCATTTATTGTCTCTTTTTGCATAGTATAGTTAGATTTTTTTTTTTTAAATATCAGCATTTTTTTTAGTATTCAAGGACATAATTCTACTTTTTCAGATGTTTAACTTTGAGAAATATGAAGAAGTTTCCTTGTTTTGGAGAACTTTTCCTTTAAAAAACTGCCTACAATGGTCATAACTTTGGTTTAAATCAAAGAACATGTAAACAAGCACATGCGTATTGGGTTGCTCAGTGTTAAGTTCAAGATTTGCAGCTGTCCGGCTTTTTGAAGCTCAAAAAGAATAGAGCAGAATGGTCTTTATTGTAATTGTACACTGAAATTTGGGGGGGGCATATCCTCATAGTGCACTTATGCAAAATACAATATGCAAAATTAAAGTGATAAATAGAGGAAAGAGTAAATGTCTACATGTACACAAAAAACAGTTGTCCTAAAGTATCCGTGGGGGTTTCTCCTTTTGAGTTTAAGAGCCTAATCGCCTACAGATTTTTAAAAAAAGTATAAAAGCAACAAGGTTCAGTCCATCCCAGCTTGTCTAGAGGGTATTTTTCTCTGTCAGGTTATGTCTGGAGTAAGAAGCAGTGCTTTGACGTCGCTGTGGATCCACCAACAGAACCTGATGCCCTTTTAGTCCGGCATGCACGGCTTTTACAGCCCTCCACCTCGGACCCTTGGCTTCCTTGGCTTTTGTACACTGTTATCCGCGCCGAGATGAATTAGAGGGCGATCCATTCAAGTGTCGGGAACAATGCCCCCCGTGGAAAAGGAAAAAAACAAGAGTTTCTCCCCGGGTCAGGTCAGGGGGGAGGGCGGCGTCACCCCCCCGGTTGCTGTGGAGGCCGAGGGTAACACGGAAAACTCAATTCTCTGACGTCACTGCGAGGAGGAAGATGTTGGGGGGCCTTGATTTATTAGTGTGGGAGCAGGGACGGGGGGCTGTTGGCAACTCGAGGCGTCTTTAGTGGCTGAAAATCTGTCCTTTTCTTGTGAATTCAGTTTTATCCTCGGGGCAAAAATACAAAGATAAACTCAAAACTCTGACCCCAGATGTGTCCAAAAGCTGTCTAATAAAGAGATCAAACCCAAAATGAAAGCTTTGGAACGTCAGAAGCAAAGAACTGGTCTGGATGAATGTTGTTTGGGGGATTTATGAGTGTCGAGAGTAATGCCATCCGTGTGCGTGCTATCCGTCTCAGCTTTAAAGTGTATTCTAATGAAGCCTGCTGTGTCTCCCTGCCCTTGGGCAAACACTTTCCTCCACTGCCTTGTAAACATGTTTGCATTCCCTCCCTGATGCCCTGCTGGGGTCTCTGTGGCGACCAGAGCACCTGCTTCAGCTGACACCTTTGTGCATCACCGTAACCTGCGTCTCACGACTGTTAATTCACCGTGTGTGCTGTTAAAAACGCTTCTGTAGCAGGTGCAGGTTTAGAGCAAAGAGCCAAGAGAAGCAGCTCCGATTTGCCTGAAGCCGATCTCGGCACCGGGCTCAGATTGCTGAAGCAACAATTGGAAGCCCGGAGCCAGAGGTGACAGAGACGCAGTGGTGTGCCGCAGGCCGGACACTGATCACCTGTTAACAAAAGAACAAACAGGAGGAGACTCAAAGCTCCGTTTTTGATCCGCAGCCTCGCAGACGATGTATCCGTCTTGTCATTACCTCCCCCGAGTGGGTTTTTTGTTTCACCTGGTTTACTTTTTCCTCCCTCTGTATTTTTTATTAGGAGGTTCAGGACTTGTTGTGGGGTCTGACGTGTGATGTGCTTCTAGAAAATGCCCTCTGAAGTGGGTTTGACGGTGATGTGTCGTGACTACAGTTTGATTTTCTCGTGCAGTGTTTGATATTGTACCTGTTAAGAGTCAGATATAATCCTGTAATATCCAGACTGCCCAGTAAAAACAGACGACTGAGTATGAAGACCATGTCGCTGTTTATCAGTCCGGCTAATGATTATCAGTGATATATGATGAGTTGATTGTTTAGTCTGTGAATTAGAGCTCAGGAGGAAGATGCAATGAATACATACAGTGTGCTAAATTTATATTGTTGTTGTTTTCCAGCGATGTATTTCATAAACTAGTTTGTAACTTACTAGGAAGACACTGCATACTCTGCTACATGTGCTGCAGACAGTGCAGAAAGTACTGGAGTTGGAGCCGCCCTGCTGGACAAACACTGAATAACGCCATTTCTAAATTTATGCCACGCATGTTTTTCTGCATTACATGTTGTCGAAAATAAGTTTTCATGTAATTCAGTGCATATCGGATAACATATACGCAATTCTTATTATGTGAGAGCTCTGATTGTAACTATATATTGCCAGAAAAAAGCTTAAAAAACAAAAAAACCTTCTTAGCACGTCTTCAAATGCAACCAGCATTTCAAAATCCAAGTATGGGAAATATGCAAAAAATTAGAAGGATATATGATGGAGAATGTGGGTAGTTTTAAGTGAGATGAGCAAACATGTGGAATTCTTGTCCCAATAACTGGCTGAAAGGATCAATTTCTTAATTAAATAATCAATTACAAAAGCACTCAGAGAGCTCAGACCTCCACCAAGCAGCTCATTTCACCCCATGTTGGGATTTACACCCAGAAATAATCGTCCCAGGATTCTTTTATCCTCATTATTAGATTCCTTGACCCAGAAAACAAACCCTTAGCATCTGGATTCACATTGATATCATTATTAGTTCAATAGTTATTCACCAAAACCACTTTCTGGGTAATGGTGGTTTCTTCTGGATCCAGCTCCATAGCTGTTGATACAGATCTGTTGGCGTCCTCCTGATTCAGCAGAGTCTCAGCTACATGTTGGTGTTGGCTGCATGTCTGGATCTTCATCTGTTACCTTACAGTGATGACCATTCCAGAGGCCCTCTAGTTTTTCCTGTTCTGGATCGTAGTATCCAGGATTTAGCCCGGATCCAGATCAAATGTTGACATGTTGTAGGAATTAGCAGGAACTTATCCTGTATTTTTTGCCAAGCAGCCTGGACATGTTTTGTGGAGTTAAGTGTACATATGCATGCACATTGCCCTATCTCCCAATGTCAAAGAGTCCTGCACAGACTTCCTGGATCCAGATGATGATCCGGATCACCACCAAGATCTAATCATCTGTTCCTTGACCCATTGTCCACCCTTCCTGAACATTTCATCAAAATCTGTTCATAACTTTTCCTGTAAAGTTGCTAACAGACAGACAAACAAACAAACAAACAGATAAACGCTGGCAAAAACATAACCTCCTTGGCGAAGGTCATTAATCCATCAATGATTTCGGCCCTACTGCTCGCGTACACAGGTTTAAGGCTGATGTGTTGGTATATAAATATTTATTACTTCACAAATGGGTGCTGTTATCTGTATATACAGTAGAAGAGAGTCTTTAATTTTTTGCTGCCTGTGCACAAAATTTTAACGAGGTGCTCAGAATGTTTTTCTGCTTTGTCAGTTGAGGATAAGCACAGATTCCTTGTGTCGCTTGCAGAAGTTTTCCCTCTGGTTATGTGATTAGGTCAATTCCCCGTCGAGCTGCTAGTTCGCTGACATGCGGGATGCAACCGGCGCTGCAGGTGAGATGGTCCCTCATATTAGTCTTAGCTGAAGCCTGTTTAAACAGCAGTTAACGGGGCGGCCTCGCGTGCTCTGCAAACTGGCAGCTTTAATCTTTAAAATCTGAAAACCTCGTTTCAGACACAAGCTGTTATTAGCAGATTTGCGCTAAGCTCGGGGGGGGGATATGTCGTGTTGGTGGCTGCTGGATCTGCAAATCCCTCATTCTCTGACGGTGCAGGTGTTTGCGATACACAGTGAGGCACAGCGAAGGGAAGGCAAGATGGTTTTAGAGGTTTGAAGTGTGCAGTTAAAGTTGGATTTATGTGAAGATGCGTCTTTATGAGATTGTTCTCTTGGCACCTCTTCAGCTGGGAGGAACAGTACACACTCTGACGCTATGATTCAGAGTTGAGATAAGCTGGAATATGATTTGTGACAGTGTTGGCAGTCCTTGTGTTTTCTCCGGCTTTTAATCGCAGTGTGTTGTGTATCACCAATAATTTCCCAACACTTTCATCTGTAACTAATGTTGAAAAATGCCTTGTCAGACATAATCTCTGCCTCAGCAATGAAAACAGTTTAAATGTGCTGAGGTTGTATTGATTTGAGATAGAAAGTGTTAACAAGCACATGGTTCCCACACGAGGTTCTTTTTATTAGCTAAGACTGTTGGTAATAAAGCAAAAGCACTTAGAGAGCGCATACCTCCGCCAAAGAGCTTCAGTCCACCCCCAACACAATCTCCCATTTCACATATTTTGTATGGAACATTACAGATACAAATGTAATGACATACAGTTGAAATTTCCTACCTACAATGCAGCCTTCACCCCATCCAACCTAATGAACAGGCGCAGCGTCTAGCGCGGCAGCTCCTAACAGCCTCCCAGTTTCTTAGACAACTGGATACAAGAATGCCGGCCCAACCGTGCGTATGTCGCTCAGGAAGGAAAGAGAACTCCGTCATTGTCGCTGTCTGTCGCGCGGAGACCCAAAATGCCATATGGTCACAGGGGGTTACCCCAAAAACAAGAGTTCCCTCTGGTGGCTTTTAGAGTAAACCACATTTAATTGTCCACTCAGTTACACTTACATTTTTAAAAAATTCTTGGATCCAGACGGTGATTCGGATCAGTCCCAGAATTTCATCATTTGTTCCTTGTCCCATTTCACACATTTCTTGAAAATTTCATCCAAATCCGTCCGTTACTTTTCGAGTTAGTTTTCACACAAACAAACAAACAAACAAACAAACACCGGCCATCACATAACCTCCTTGGCAGAGGTAATAATAAGGGCGAAAAAGGCCAAGTGGAGGAACACATTCACAGCTCATTGGAAGATGCATTAACACAATCTTCTTCCAAATAATTCAGACACACTCATCATGTTCTTTTTCTCGCTACAGCCTTATTTAGTCCAGCATGACGGGTGGCTAATGTTAGGTCTAAATTTAAAACTGGTACGTGCAAGTCAAGTGTCGGCTCACAGAGTTTTACACTCTTTCAATAATGCATCTCAGTAGTATCTCATTATTGTCACTTACTGGGATATTGTGACAGCAGCAGACAGACAGCATATGCCTTTCTTAGCATTGACGATGAAGTTTCTGGAATTGATAGAACCATCTTTCCTAGGAAAATGAGTTCAGTCATTCGGTGCGAGCATGCAAGTCATTTTCGCGACTCATCAAACCAGACTGTGGAGCAGCAACACAATGCTATAACTCTCTGACGCGATCATTAATCAGAACTCTAAGTGTCCCAGATAGGCTACTAAGTGGTTTGTACTTTCCTGACTGTACTACATAACCCAGAAACCCACATTGCTGTCGTGTCAGGTTCAGTCACACTGGTGGCTCACCTTAGGCACTTCAATTTGCCCCTCATAAGAACAGAGAAGTGGTTACCAATTAGTTAATGGACACTATGAATGGATATAGTGGAGTAGAGAGTGAGGATATGACGGATGGATGCTCTGTATTACTAGATAATATGGGTTTGGAGGCTATCCGTCGAGCTGCTTGAATTTAAAAGACATTCCTGTCACCTCCAGCTGACAGCTTTTCTCTGACGCTGAGTGTGAATTTGGTGCAGAGAATTGTCAGTCTGTTTATAGTAACGTTTGTGCATCATGAGCTAGTTTTGATTCATGTTTATGTGGAACAGCTTTTAGGTGAATGTAATAGTTTTTTAATCAATTTAAGGGACAGTAAGTTAAAAAAAAATTCCATCAGCTGAGACTTTACAGATTTTAAGGAGCGCTCCCAGTGGAAAGTCTCACTGCTCGAGCTTGCTCTTCTATATCTTGTGAGACGAAATTGTGATTCTAATTTTAGGTGCTTTGATTTTGTCTGATATGTTTCTCATATTTTTCTCCTATAATTCACCAGGATGTATAAGTGAGAAAGGAGAACAATGAGCAACAGGAGTCATACTTGGAGATAATTCCCGACTTCGACTAATTCCTCTATTTTTTCTCAATTGACCTACATGTGAGCTGTATATATAAATATATAGATACATATTGACGTGTATATATTTATTTATTTACACCGATCAGGCATAACATTGCGACCACCTGCCTAATATTGTGTCGGTCCCCCTTATGTGGTCCAAAAATGCTCTGAACCATTGAACATGGACAAGAGGACCTCTCAGGGTGTCCTATAGGGTCTGGAACCAGGACGTTGGCACTGGATCCTTTGGGTGCTCTGGCTTGTGCAGTGGGGCCTCTGTCAATCAAACTTGTTCCACTGCATCCTGTTGATGCTTGATCAGAATGGGGTGTAGGAAGTTTGGAGGTCAAATCAACATGTTGGGCCATTGTCATGTTCCTCAACATGTTCCTGATTGTTTGATGTTGTTGCCATGTGATGGGGTGCATTTTCCTGCAGGGGTAGAGCAGTGATATTTGGGATTTCCATCTGCATGAGGGAGTGTGCTTGTTGTGGGACAATGTTTATTTGGGTGTTTATGTCTGATCAACACAGATGTCAAAAACCAAGGTTTTCCATCAGAACGCCTCATAGTACCAATATGATCAATGTTATTCACTTGACCTGTCAGTGGTCAGGATGTTGTGGCTGATCAGTGTCTATAAAATAGGTTTGACAAAATATTAGGAAGACTAATCAGTATAAGTCAAAACGTAATATATTTGTATAAAACAAAGCTCATATACAGCTCACACGTAGCTCAGTTGAGGAAAAAATGGAGCCAGTAGTCAATGTTGGGAATTATCTCCTTTAAATCTCAAGTATGACTTCTGTTGCTGATTGTTCTCCTCCTTTCTCACCTACATCTGATACAGATCTGTAGTGAAGTATAGGAGAAAACTATGAGATCACAACATTGTCTCCCAGGATGTAGAGGAGCAAACTTTAAGCAGTAAGATATTCCTCTGGGCTGTTGCTATTTCCTGCTTCTCAGCATCAGCAAAGTTGCATAACTAGATTTCAAGTGTGTAAAATGAGACTATTAAAATAGTGCTGACCAGCAGCACAGAGAGCGTCCTCCTCCTGTGTCTGTGATGGAAAGATCCATGTTTGACAGTACTGCAGATTCACTTTAACATGAGGTGCCATGCTGTACCTTGGTCTTCTGGGGAATTTTATTTCTTCCACTCGAGACAAGTAACACCATGCAGTAATCTCCTCAAAACCGATTTTGTGGATTTGAGATTGAGGAAACTGTTGAGTTCTGTTCTGTTAATCCCCTGTGCAGAACCTACTGTAACACACATGGTTGTTTGTTATGGTGGTGTTTGAGTTGTACGTGCAGCAATGTGGTCGCCCTGAATTCTAGAAGTTACCTAACTCATTTTAAAGTTTTATATCCTTTTCTTTACTATTTCTTATTAGGCTTATGGTTTGAATTTAAAACAGTTTATATAAAAAGACTTGCTTTGAACGTAAGTGAAAAGATAAGCAGAGATGTTGGAGCGAAAAGAGTAAATAGAGGCGGCTCCTATGATGAGGATTAGCTGATCTGACAGCTTGTGGACGTTCACCGATGTGTTTGCTCATCCAGTCCAGTGGTGACTTCGTGTCAGGGGAGTTGGCCCGACAGCCTGAGAGTTTTAACTCATTGATCGAGCAAAGGTGATAATTACTCCATCTAATATAGCAAGAGCAAATTACTGGTAGTTAATTCAGCTGAAATATCCAACTCAGATGAGCTTTTAAGAGAAGAGCCACTGGTTATTTTTATTTTTTCAGTCCAGCACATGTTGCTTCTTATGGTATGAATATTTCACTAGAGCATAACTTTACACAGGTGAGTCGTCTCTGGATCAGCATCACTGAGGGACTCTGCTGAGGACAGCAGCAGCTGGGCTGGAACACGGGTTACTTTATTCAAGGCGGTATGAATAATTTACTCGGCCAGGTTCTGCCAGGGTTCACTCTGAAAATGCAGACATGAGGGTGTAAGCGCTCAATCTTTGAAAATATTTGATAAATCCAGGATTTCCTGAATAATAGGTTCCTTGTCCACAGTGTTCGCCTGCTCATTTTTCTATGGGGGGTGTTGTTGAGCTCTTCGGTGTTGATTTGTGTGTTACACAACCAGCAGCACGAGGTGGTAAATGACCAGCAACTGACCAGATATTTAATGTTTATATTTTAACACATTTAATCGGCGTAACACAAACTGTGAGAAGAGCAACAGATAGAGGTGAGTCACACTTTGTTTGATTAGGGTGCTCTCTGTGTGTGAGGATGGCTCAGTGTGATTTATGTAATGGAGCAGATTTATACGAGCACATTAGTGATCCTGCTGCAGTCAGACACCTTTGCTGCTCCTGCCGTCTGCTACACATCTAAAAGGTGACAATTCATGCTCTCTGTGAGTGAAAGGAAGATTTTCAGCGGCTCTTTTTTGTTTTATACGTGGGCAGTATTTGCCTGGCCCTGTGTGCATCTGTGCCGTCCCTGCAATGTGCTCAGCTTTCACTCTATTGTGTGTCCTCTCTATTGTAAACAACGCATGGAAATCAGAGAGATAAGTGAGCGCCGGGAAGAGAGAACCCAAATGAAGTCCTTTTTAGTTGGCCCAGGAAAACACACTGAACGGCTGCACAGAACAGAAATGCTCAATACAGGTGATCATGTAGGGACACTGTGTGCATATTTGTTCATACATATTGCAGTTTTATTAATTTATGCCCTCTAGGGTGCTATAAAGAGGGCCTTGACGTTGAGAATGGAGGGACGAAGCAGAGTAGATGAAGTTAAAACATTTTTTCAGCCAGACCCCAAACAGAAAGGTGAAGGCACAATTAGAATGATATAAATAGACTTAGACTTAGACTTAGACAGACTTTATTCATCCACAAGGGAAATTTTGTTGTCACAGTAGCTCAGGACAGAGATAAAAGAGGAAAAGGACAGCACAAGTAAGATATAAAATAAAGTAATAAAGTAATCAGTATAAAGATAAAAATAATAATAAAGATAAAAATAAATAATAATAATAAAGATAAAAATAATAACAATAATAATAATAATATAATAGTATAATATAATAATAATAATAATAATAATAATAACAATAATAAAATAGAATAGGTACTATCTACTACACATTACAAAAAAGTAAAATAAAATAAAAATAAGCAATCTGAAGTAATATTTAGAATATAGAAATATATAGAAATAATAAATTGGTGCTAAAAGCTTTGTTAGTAACCTTTATTGTCACAAATACATTTTTACGGCATTGCGAAATGTTGAAATGTTGTTTTCACATATCCCAGTTGGGGTTAGAGCGGAAGGTCAGCCATAGTATGGCGCCTCTGGAGCAGGAAGGGTTAAGGGCCTTGCTCAAGTGCCGCACTGGGGTTCGATCCTCTGACCTTCTGATCAGTAGCCCAGGGACTGAACCATTCCACTGCCCCTAGAAAACCACAAAACATCCATCTATCCATCCATTATCTATACACTGCTTAATCCTTTGTGGGGTCACGGGGGGGCTGGAGCCTATCTCAGCTGACTCAGGCAAAGGCGCCGTAGAACATGAAGAACTAATTCTGACAATCAATGAGCGGTGCTTTGAGCTAATGCTAACAACTTGATAGCGCACTCCTATTGACGTGCTACATTCAGGTAGCTTTTTTCAGCAGTTGGCCAGTACGACTGATTTAATTACACACAAATAAGACAGTGCTAACACACAGCTGCCATTACTATTGTTATGCTTTGCAACCATCTTGGCTCTGAGGTTGCCGCTGGCGAGGTTGTTCCACCTTTGAGTTGGAAATCTGACTACACGGCGCACTCCGGTCTAAACTTCCCACGTCCAGCTTCCTGGTTCAAGTCAACACACAAATAATGCTAGCATGTTGATATTCAGCTGGTTTAATGTTCACCCTGTCTTCACCAGGCATGAGTTGACCTTATCATTTACACAGAGAAAGAAGAGACAGGACATGCTAATAGAGGATCAAGCATGCAAAAGAGCTCCCTGAACATGAAAAGAGGCCAGAGAACACAAACGCAGGAGGTGCTAACAGAGAACAGGGATTAGAGTTACTATTGAAATATGAATACTCTGATTTCCTTTATATCATTATAAATGGAATATCGGCAGATCTTGAACTGTTGATCGGATAACACAAGTTGAGATGTCAGATCAGGCTTAACTCTTGATGCCATGTTGTACCATTTTTTCACATTTTATAGGTTCAGTTATCACAAAACAAATTCTTAGTTGCAGCGTTATCTAATATTTGTGTTGCAGTCTTGGGTAAGAAGCCCCGTCACTGGCTGCCCCCCTCACCTCCACTGTTTGGAAAAGTTAGGATCAAGGTGGCCGGAAACAAACAGCTTCGACGGCGACGTCCCACCGAGCTCTACGCAAACTGCCTTCTGCTAACGAGCGTTCCCATGGTAACGATGATGGAGCAGGATTGTCCAAATCCCTTGTGAACGTGCCTCTTTGGCCTTACAGTGCGAGTGAAAGACTTCTGCCCTGCGGGGGCTCGCTGACCCTCAGGAAATTGAACTGGAAGTTAGCAACAGGGGATTATTATAGCAGGCGGTGGCACCTTGACCTGCACCATTACACATTTGAGAGTTGGAGTGGATTGTGTTTGTTTTGGACTTGATGGCTCCCTGGAAACTTGCTGACAGTTACCTCCGGTTACAATCCTTGTCAGCTTTAGAGGATGGGTTTTTTTTATAGAACAAAGGATGATAAGTTGTACATGGAGTTGCTTAGTGCTGACGGGCCTCCACAAGTCTTCAGAGAACATGATCCTCAGTAGAGACTGTCTTCAGGCCTCCAGAGAAAAAACAAAAGATGTTTTGTCTTTTGGTGTCTCCTATTGCTCTTCAACTGGTGTCACATGAAACAGTCATTACCTCAAACACAGAAAAGAAAGTTTAGAGGGAGTTTTGAAAAGCTGAATTTTTTATAGTAAGGGTTTTTCTTTTTCTTATCTCTCTCAGATCTTGGGTCCAAACTTTTAGATCCAATCAGAAACCTGTCTGACATGCATAAACCAATATTTTTGAACAATCCCATCTTTAAGGAACACAAAGATAGAAAAAACCACCCCAAACTAAACCCAGAAAATAATAGGAGCCTTTCTATTTAAAAAAAACCAAACAATATAAACATGTGATCAGAGCTGATAATGATTATTATTGTAGACATATTGTCATATTGTAGAGCAACAATTAGGCAATTAATGGATTAGCTGATGGACAAAAATACATCTGTAAAAATGCCAAGACATGATAGTTTACCTCCTCAGATGTCAGTACTTTCTGTTTTTCTGACTTTGCTATAATAGTAACTACTATCTGTGATTGTTGGACTGTCGGTCACCAGACAGATATTTGAAGAATCTTAGTTTGCTTGAACTTTTTCTTAAGTAAAGCTTTAGATTAGTCCAGGACAATAGAAAAGGACCTCGCTGAAATTCAGTTACACAATTGTAATTTTGACCCGACCTGTCTGGATGCTGATCTCAGGTTAAGGATGCCACAATACCACGTCTTCTCTTCCAGTACCAGTGGAATTCAGTGATTCTCAGTACCAGGTTTGATACCATAAAAGTCAATCAAATAAAGGTGTTTCAGTGGTTTTGAGAAGAATTGCTTCTATATTGACAGTAGCTCACTAACGTTATGAGCTGTTGCTGCAACATCCTAGACAAGATAGCATTCCCTCTGTGACATTTAAGCGTGGGGCTTTTCTACAACAGATTCAGCTTTTGTCATTTGCAAACAATAACAGATGCATTTCAAGATATGAACATTTTGACAGCAAGTTTACAACTGAAACTCTCACCTGAGGGCAAAATAAGATTAGTGAGTTAGCAGTTATGTTGAGCCTAAAGTCAGAGTTTTCAGTCTTGCAAAGGTAGCTCTCTGTTAACCTGCTAGATCACCATGGTAACGGATGCTGTGGAGCTAACCTGATTAAGAGTTTCGGATTTAAATCAGCTGTAAGAAGCGTCTTCCTTCAACCAAAGCATTTCCTGATGATTCTTAATGAACGATACAGATTCTCAGCTGAGGGAAAATGTTGTTTCTGTAAACATGTTGAGCTGTATGTTACTAAAACCACTGAATGAAGCCGTGCAGTTACACTATCGCACACTGTATGTATTGCGTTGTCATGGGAACCCGACATGCATTTGGTTGGTGATGGAGAAATCGCATAAATATGTTTTTATGTTTGGTCCGTTTACTGTTCTGGTACTGCAGCTGATGGAACACAGATTAGAAAATATTCAATCAGTCACATTAATTCCACTTTGATATCCTGCATTATGGGACGTGTCAGAACTAAATGCACTTCAATACAATATTGTGTTTAAATACATGAAGTTTAAGGTTTAACAGATCTATTGTGCAGCTGTTGGTTAGAAATAAGTGGCTGCATTGATTGATAAACTAAATATATTAATACATGTTCAAAAGTTTTCTACCAGCATTCCTGTCTTGCATCATTTGCAGTAGCAGCATTTTTAGCATCATACATTTCTATATTCCTCATTGTTCTCCATTAAAGCAACCTGTTGACTGAAGCAGCTGCACACGATCGCTTCATTTTGTGCGGAAGAGGAGTCACATGACGCGTGAGACAGCCTGAGTTAAAGAAAGTTGACAACCACCTTCATTATATCCGTTATCGCTGACAGGGGTTTTAGTTTTTGATGAGCCAACTTACACAAAGAAAGCCTGGATATGGTAGACTGGCTTCGTAGTACAGCCCTCTGTGTACAGATCTGCATATCTGTCTTCGAGCTGCTCAGATAAGTTTAATATGTCTCCTGCTGTTGCTCAACTCCCTTGTGACGGTATTTGCTTACTGGCTTTTATTTGTCTAGAACTTGTTCCAACTCAAATGCAAAAAATACATGACTGACGGTGGATTTTTGTTTCTTAATAGTAGACCTGTTGCTGCACCTGTTGGTCCACGTGTTACTATTTTTGTCCAGTGTCTCCAGCATCTACGGTTCTGTAGAAAAACATCATGTGTTCAGAACTTTGGCATGAAATTGGTGCCAAAGTGTTGGTTCTTGCCTGTGTTTTGGGAGGTGTCTCAAACCCCCTCTGTTCTAGAAGACAGGAGCCATTTTTTACTTCACAATAACCTTTGTTGACTTAGGCTGTGTTACCCGTCAGAGCCTAATGATAGAGGGTGGGGTGTTCCCCGTCCATAATAAAGACAGATAGGAGTGGGAATGCCTCGGGGTCGACCACAGATGGACCTTTGGATGAAGCTGTCAGTTCATTCACGGCAGCAGGTGGATGCGAGGAACCTGGAAACTGTCTCTCTGCTTTCCTTCCCTCAGGGCCTCCCTGTGTAGTGTTACTGACAGGTGCGTTTCCTTTCCTAAATCACGTTAGGGAAATGATGTCGGTTGCCGCCGTGTTGCAGCCTGGCCAGCGAACCATAATTAAATGGATGTGAAATACCACAAACCAATCACTGACACAGAGCTCATTTCTTTAGAGAGGCACGATTAATGTACCTTAAGGCTGAGTGCATTAATACAGCGCTGACAGGGAGACTGCAGGCTCTTACCAAGTTTGGACTCAAGTTTTAAAAGATCGTTTGACACTGTAGGAAATGCATTCATGTGTAGGTAGATTGATTCCACTCTCATGTCTGCACGCAGCAACTTGTGGCGGCTAACTAGCTTAGCATAAACAGGGCGAAACAGCTGACGTGGCTGCATCCGAAGACAAAAAAATAAACGTAGCAGCACCTGTAAAGCCGATGCATGGATGATAAATTATAGATTTTTATTATTTCAGTTTCTGTTTAAAAGAAATTCAGCATAAGCTACTGACATGATTACAAGTTCTAACTTTTCCTCAAGGTTTCTGGGATATTCAGTAGAAACATCAGCCAAATCCTGTGAAAAATAAGCGACTGGTGAGGCTTTAAAGATGCTTTAAAAGAATTGTTATCAAATTTAACACCGAGGGCCGATTTTTAAAAAATTCATCCCTCAAAAAGTATTTGGAGTAGAGCTGTGGGATTTTGCGAGGTTCCATGGTTTAGGTAGAACTTCTTGCATGATTCATTTCAAGAAAATCCATGACCTAAACTGGAAGGCCCGAGGTGAGGTGGCGTGGAACGGCTCACATATTGAACCCAATCTGTGCTGGGCCAGCTATCAACCTGGATTATGTGAGACTAGAGCTTTGTACAAATGAAACAAACAAGCTTTAATGTGTTAATCAGTGAGTTTTAGAGATGTTTATAGCCGTTTTTACAGAGCCGGTTAAGCTGTTTCTCAGTATTTAGGCTAACCTAAGCTGTGCAATGACTTCGTATTTGTTTCTGTAAGATGCTGCAGACGACTCAAAGCTATTCCAGGTGTTTCCTGAACAGGTCGCCAGTCGATCTCAGGTCTAACACACCAAAAGGCTGACACACATTTATGCTTTACCCTTTTTTTTTAGAACAATTTACAACTCCGAGCATTTTCTGGGCACCTTGTGCTTCCGTCACTTTCCTACTCACCTATTTTTCAATGCAACATAAAGTCCTGCACCTCTATGAAAATACTGCAGCCACGGCTAGGAGCAGAGAGAATTCAAATGTCTCCTGTGTAGTATGACCCACTTAAAATGCCATAAATCATAAAAAAAAGAAAAATAAATGGAATGTACAACAGTTTTCCAGGTGCCCACAGGTCTACACATTATAGATGTTTCACTTTTTACATTTTAATTTGATTTAATTTGTGTCCTATCTGGTCTGTGCAGTTCGGATTATTGCAAACAGTGTTTTTTTGGCAATTATTAAAATCACACATTTACAATAAAGTGATTTGGAGAGCATGCAAACTCCACAAAGAAAGACCCCAAACTGACCTGAAAGTTCAAACACAGATCTTTCATGCTGTGAAGTGACCTTACTACCCACTGCACCACTGTGTCACCCCTCAGTATTTCTAAAAACGCCTATAATATACAATAATTGTGGCATGTTATAGTTTCCTTGAACGCTACCCGTGAGAGAGAGAGAGAGAACCGACCCTGGATGTACCATTTTTCTCGCTGCATCTCAGACGTTTGCCTTCAAACTATCTTTTGTGTGAATCTCCTCAAGTGTACTTTGATTAATTGCACGGCATATTATACCAGTAGTTCGTGTCCTTTCACGCTACGATGCGCCGTGTGTCCTGTAGCCTGCATGCAGGAGCTTCACTGCAGTCAGCTTGCGGGTGTATGCAAACCACAGCTCTGACCTTCAAGCACTGACTGCGACTAAAAACTTACATTCGATGCTCCACAGTCTGGATTTTGAATGTGGAATAGTTTCCTTGGCACTTCTGCGGCCTTTGTGCAGCTATTTGGTTCATAGCATCTCGCAACGCCGCTTTGCTGCGGCTTCATATTTCACAAACAGACATGAGGATTATTGACCTCATCTTACACTCTCAGAGGAAGTGGTTAAGTGCCTCCTTAAAGCATCTGGGATGACAGTGAACGACAAATATAATAAAGAAGTAAAATAAAGACGTGAGGTGGCAGCAGTTTAACTTGTCCCGCCCGAGTACATCTGCTGAGTAGCCATGTTTTAGCACCGTACATGGAGATGACTCAGTGTGAGGTCAGATGTTCTCACCGTCTTATGAATGAAACATGAGAGATGGTGTGGAACAGCTGAGCGTGCAGGCTGATGTTGGCAACATGAGGCCATTAGTGACGTCTGCTTTATTAATTAGTAATAACCTCTGGGTATCAGGTGGAACCAATGGGAGATTGGCAGTAAGATGTTACAGTTGTGTAAGAGGCATTCTGGAAATCACCAGAACACTTGGAAGCTGTTTGATACCATTTATTATTATTTTTACATGAATTATCGAATCTTGAATCTGATCATTTCCCCCTTAAGCCAAATTCTTTCCTTCACGGTGCTGTAATCAATCGCTCCCATCAGCACCGAGCCTCTGATTTATCTCCTGCTTTCTGTCAGACCTTCTGTTCATTTCTTTGTTTATGCAGAGGAGTATCAGATCTCTGTAGCCTTGTCAGCTCCGCCGGTGAGTGATGTCTTCTCCTGAAACACAACCAGTTTCCCTCCAACCGAGCGCCACAGTGCAGCCATTGATTTGACAAAGACAAGAGGGGTGAGACTCAAGTACTTCCTTACCTTCTGGCCTGTGAGCTGGTTTTCCGTATCCACTTACTTTGGTGCTGAACAAATTCATCTGAAACATGGTGGTGACTGCTATTTAAATTACTGTCCAGTGAGATTAGACTTTCCAAAAATGTTCATGAGCAATGGAGCCACCAGATAACATCTACATTTAGGTCCTTATTAGCATTGTCAAGCATTAAATAGGCTGTTTTTAATTTAGGAGTCAAACTAACCAGTCCCTCCAGGATTTCGCGGGCGTTTTTCAAGATTGTTGCTCCTAAAATGCCTTTGCGGGAGCTTTTCTAAAAAATTGTGATGACAGTTGCGATGTTTTAAGCGTATTTGTTGAGATAAAATTGCAGGAGACAGTAAAAAATTGTCCAAAAGTTGCATTTTTTTTCTTTGTTTTGTATAATACATTAAAAAATTTAAAAGTTTAAAAAGTTAATTCCACATCCCGGCACACACGTGTTCACACACACACGCTCACAGCTCGTCACGTCATTAATTAATCTAACTGACTTTCATTCTTTCAGTGCTCAAGACAGATCTGGATGCAACAGCTTCATCACGGTGGTTTGTCTGGTCTGTGGTCCGCTGGTTTCACCCATTCTCCTGATATGTTTACAGTAGAAAAGTGTTTGTCAATCAATGAATTTGGTTTGTGTTCCACCTCAATATTCCATGGGGTGCAAAACAGTTTACCTCCACTCTCGTGAAGAATGTCAGGGAATTGTTTTGCAGTAGTTTTTGTTGCATACGTATCTGTATCTTCAAACCATAAACGAGGAAGTGAATTCGGTGACGTACCTGCATTACTGGGGACTGCTGTGATTGGTGGAACTCACGGTAGGCGGGACAAAATTGCGGGAAAGTCGCGGTGATTGGACAAAATTTCAAGGTCGCGCAGAATTCATGGAGATTGGTTGAATTAGCGTTAATTGTTGCGCTTTATTCCCTGAGTACCTTGCAAGTTTTCCTGGCATTTCCCCCCTTAGATGTGACCACTTTGGGACAAATATTGCATTCAGCCGAGTTTTCAGTCTTGTTGTTAAAGAGAGCTCACACCTTTGAACGTTTAGCTGTCAAGGCTGACATGATGACTAAAGGCAAGCGGGCACTACGTCATCACCTGCTGTTGAACGCGGCTGTGTCATAATGATGCGATGGTTAGCTGAATTAAAATACCGATAGCAGTATCATTTGTCCAGAATCTGACCCAATTAGGAACCGAGACCAAAAAATACTGGTTCTCGGTATGCATCCCTACTTATAGCTGTGTTCAGCTGCATAATAGCATCTTATAGAAAGTGATACTGATTGGCCTGTAGTACATCAGTGTTTGCCAGCAGCGGAAAAGACTGCAGGGCTCATATATTGTCTCACATTTGCTTATTGCAAATACATCAGTATACAATAGGGACTGCATGATATGAGGAAAATCTGCTGTGTGATAACTTTGTTCCATGCAATGCTGACGTTATGACGTTTGGTAAATACACAGCTACTGAAGCGTATTAGGCAAACAACTCTAATGTGTTTCTGCTACCATAGATCCCAAAAACTGAACCGCTGTTCGTTAAATAAAGAAATGAAATGACTTGTTTCAAATGTGCTTTTAGTGAAGAAGCTGCGTATGAACATTCATATATATAGTTCTAAACTCAACGAAGACATCCAAAAAATGTAACCTGAGTCCGGCTTGGGCTTAATCTCATTTCCTAAATGGTGTGAAGGCATGACCCGTGCATCCAGGTCAAATGTTCACATGCTGAGTGGGAATCCATGGTGCATGTAAATACAATGCTTTTTTCTTATTCACTGCATTTGATGTAGTCTTTTGCAACGTGTTTATAGGGCATCATCACACTGCAATGGCAATAAAACTGTGATATTTCTGCAGATATGTCAGAGGTCAGTCAGAAACACTAGACAGAACTTTACTCTTAACCTTCAGGATGATCTATTTATTCCTCTTAAACTATTTAATGTGATGTTTATGTAGAATGAGTGAGCTATCAGCTAAGTTTTGCAATAGCCTTTTATTAAAAGTACTATATCTGAGGCAGCATGCAGGTTGATAGCCGTTTCTGGACCTGGCAAGATGAATTTCTTTCTGTATTCTTTCCTGGGTGACCTTACAAAGTAGTCTGGCGAGTTTTTTCTGGTGTATTGTGTTGTTTTGTTAATGGCGTTGCTATGTGACAAGCCCCTTCACTATGGCAACAGGTGATGCTGATCTGAACACATGAGAGACTGATTGTTGTTTTCAGGTTCCTGTCATTTAAATCAACAGGTCTAATTGGATTTTAGCAATTATTTTACAATCTGTTCTCTTTTATTGAATTTACATTGAAGAAAATGTCTATAAATGGAACTTTATTTATTTCACGTTACTTTTCTTGTCCAGTGAGTCCAACACTACACTACACAGCATGTGACATTATTTAATGTGTTTTTTTGTTGACATTACGTCTCTGTCTTCATGTGCAGTTACATTAGTTGTCTTTCTCAGTGGCCTGTGACATGAGAACTCTTGTAAAAAGATACCAAACTGTGTAACAGAAGCTAATCTGTGTGTGTGATGTCTCTGCCCATTATACACCCCAGAGCCTGACTTCAAAGCCCCTCAAAAATAGAGAAAAAATCGGATTTGCCATTTCCCTCATTGTGAGCCCCTTTGACTGGGCACCCCTTCTCTTTTGATCCGTCGCACCCCTTAATTTTCTCTAATTCCAGATTGTCCATGACGGCATGCATGACTACCTCTGTATAATCCTGTCCTGTGTTGTTTTTGTTGCCCTTGTAGCTCCATGGCCGTCGCCGCCCCCCACTCTCTTCCCCTGGGAGGTAACCTTCAAAGGCTCTGCTCAGTGCGATGGATGACCAGCTGAGAGATGGAGATGGACAGAATCAAAGGACACGCTCCCTTCATTGTCACTAGATGAAGGGACACTTACCTTCTTCAAGAAGTGAGGGATGCAGACGGCAGCATTTTGATGTTAACCAGACTGAACTGATGCACCAATAAGAAAAGCAATTAGGTCCTCGGAAGTCCTTATCTAGGAACAGGATATACTGATCAGATTTTTTTTAGTTTGTGTGCTCTACTCCTTCAGCATAGGTTGTATGCTGACCTTTAATCCTTGTGATGCTTGTTATGAGTTGTCCATCTTCAACCAATGAGCCAGAGAGCTGCAGCAGCGAGGGGAGCAGCTGCACCACGTCCTCCATCACTACCTCGGACCCATCCTCTATGTCTGGACACACTCACTCCACCCTGCCTTCCCTCAGCGACGCCCCCAACGCCACCCAGCATGGAGCTCCACCGCCCCCTCCCCTGCCGCCCCCGCCTCCAGGGGCACCCCCGCCCCCTCCGCCCCCGGCGACCACCAACCACAACATCAGGAAAAAGCGCCGCGTGCGCAGCTTCTTCTGGAAGCCGATCCCGGAGGAGAAGGTTCGCGGGAAGCCCAACATCTGGACGATGGCGGTGAGGCAGCAGCAGTACCAGATCGACGTCCAGTCCGTGGAGGAGCTGTTCGGGCAGCAGGAGGAGGCAGCGGCGGGCGTACGGGGGGCAACTCCAACAACTGGAAGCGCCGCTCGTGTATCCCGATCACGCTCCTTTAAGGAGAGCAGCAAAGACGAGGTGAGTGAAGGGACAGTTAATGAGGGCGACAGGTCTTCCTTCATGACTCAATCTGTAACAATAATAATCTGAAACATCCCAACTTAAAAAAGTGAGCACAGTTTGGAAAAATGAGATTAGATTTTATTCAGTTAATTATCAATTAGTGGAAACATGGAGTCATGACACTTACAACTCCTAACATCCACTGCCACTGTCTTACAACCATGTGCAACCCACGCTGGTTCCCTCAGGTCCTGAACACACCACTGATGAGGTTAGAAAGTCCCACAT
This sequence comes from Dascyllus trimaculatus, assembly GCA_024666655.1. Lineage (NCBI taxonomy): Eukaryota > Metazoa > Chordata > Actinopteri > Pomacentridae > Dascyllus > Dascyllus trimaculatus. Next base: position 33,309,175 of record CM045447.1, on the reverse strand, counting down.
TCATAAATAACAAAGCTGCAGCACATAACTCTGCTCCTACTGTATCATAATATCCCTAAAGGGACAAGTTAGGTAAGCGTGCTAAATTACAGCTTTTCTTTGTTTGTAAAAAAAAATACTTGTGTTCATAAACAGAACAAAAGCATGCTTGCATCATTGTGTACTCCTGGAAAGTAACATGTGAACTGTAAAGCAACACCTGCGTGAGGCGAAGGAAGCTCGGTGAATATCTCACACAATGAACCGACCGCCGTTGGTCAGAACTCAGAACCTGAGCAGTTTGCAGTGGAGAGTTGGAGCTGAACGCTCAGATAACGGCACAATGTCTGGACAGAAACTCCATGAGAAAGTATCATGATGATCACACAAGGAGTCGATTATTTTTGGAAAAGCTGTAGTTTCCTGCTTAGCTAGTTGTTTTTTAATGAATGTTTGGTGTAAAAAATGTCACAGGACAGTGAAAAACCAAGTGTGATTTCTTCAAATTGCACATTTTAGTCCAATCAACATTTATTTTACAATCTTACATAACACTGAGAGAGTAAATCTTCATATATGACAAACTGGAATGGATAATTTTGGGGTATTTTTGCTTGTTGGAAATCCTTAAGCAGTGATTTATTATGAATTAATTAATCAACTTATCATTCCATCACTGTATTAAAGACTGTGTATCTTTGTGAAAGTGAACCGTCCAAAGCCTAAATAGTTTTTAAGGCATTTGTCATAGTTTTTCTCACTGTGGGCTCATTTTTCACTGCAATAAAGAGTCCTGTGCCTCTATGGAAACAATACGATCATGGCTAGAGGCAGAGAGAACTCAGAAATGTTGTAACGCCATAAATCGTAAACATATCGACTCGGTATGTTCAATATTTTTCCGAGCAACCACATGCAGCTCTAAAAAATGGCGACTTTGCATGCTCTTGATATTTTAATACTTACATTTTGTGTAAACACAGCCTGCAGTTCAGTTGAAAAGTCACTGAATTTTGATAAGGTGACTGGGAGTTGCAGCTGAGTCACTCATGGCTTTCCAGTTGCAGTAAAGAGTGCAGAATTTTTTAGTTTTCTGCAGAATCTGGTTCGTGCAAATTGTTTATTTTTGGTGAATTTTTTAAATGAGAAATGTAGAATTTGGTAAATTTGATGAAATATATTTTCGTGAGCGAATTGTGCATCACACAAGGTCAGTTCTTCAAGGACCATTGAAAAGTTCATATTATGACAATTCTTTCAGTTTCTATGGTTTCTTGCTCGGATAAATGGTTCAAATTTGGCGATTTTGGGGGATTCAGAGGTTTAATTATATGGTTTCTTTACTGATTGCTTCTTTGTCTCACCTGTACTCACCATCTTTAGTTGAAACCATAGAAGCGTCTAATCGCCATTTAAAAGCTGTAACTGGACCTTGTGAGGGAGCGTTTTTAACCACGTCTATAATGTACTGTACAGCCCACTGTTCAAGGAAGTCAGCTCAAGCTATTGTCAGTGAAGGAGGTGTGAACACACGTGTGGCTCGGGGGAATCTCCGTGTCCCAGTGGGAATGTAGGCGAGACTAGCAACAACAACAACCAGGAGTGCTACACAAGGAGGGGTGGGGGTACATGTGTGTGTTCTGCTTTGTGTTTGTTCAACCACAACTACAAAATCACTTACAGTGACGTTCCCTTTTTTGTTTTGTTTTTTTTTCAGATCAGCATCCTTGACTCAAAGAGGGGGATGAATGTGGGCATTTTCCTCAAGCAGTTTAAGAAGTAAGTCTTCCACTGGCTACCTGAGGGGAAAGCAGCTTACGTAAATCCTCATGGAGCATAAGCATGTACAGATTGGTGACAAATTAAAGAAAAACAACTCTTAAAAAAGCTCGGTAGGTCCAACATGTGCCTGCAGAACCGCTTTGGTGCAACTTTTGTTTGTTTGGTTGGCTGATTTATCAATTCTTGTATCCTTCATCAGATAACATCCATTAACTAGCTATGAATTATGACAAACATTTTGCCTGATGAAGGTGTGAAGACATGAATTTGTTGATAAAGTGAGTAAATGTTACAAACTCCTGACAATGCACCACAGATTTCTCATTAAAGACACTTCTGGTGTGTGGATTTTGGTGTTTTGATGCACATTATATGCTGCTGGTTTGTGTTTTGGTCCATAACATGCAGTCGTCATATGATATGTGTTGTTTCTCTACACATATACAGTGTATTTGTGATATTTCCATGGGACTAATGCAGTAAAACTCAGCTTTGTTGTCCGTTAAAGATGAAAGAATTGTGTTCTGAGAGTCCAGAACATTAGTCTGAATATAAGGAGTAATGGTGCAGACTTTCTTGTCAGAAGGTGGATAATGAACCTACATAATGTTTATTTAGCTGACAAGCAATTAGGAGGGCAGTGAGGTATCTAACAAAGGATTACTGTATCACTAATGAGCAAAAACTCAGTCCAAAGTAGCCCGAGACTCCAGTAAGAGGTAGTTCAACTTTAAATTAGAGGGAAAACAACAGAGATTATTTTTATCTTTCCTCTTGGCTTGTATTTTTCTGTATATCTCTATTAAGCTGTTTGTGCTGTGGCCTGAGAGATGCGAGATCCAGCAGCGAACCACTCTCACTTTCAGTCTGTGTTTTGGTGCCCACTGAGAAGAATCTGTCAAATCCATTAGAACTGAGGGAGATTAGGGTCAGAATCTGTGTCAGTTATTCTAATAGGCTTTCTTAGAGCTCCATTGTTTAGAATTAATTGGTTCAGGAACTCTCAAGGTGTGTTCCACTGGACTCGGTGCTGCGTTACATAAGTTGTCTGGGGCAGTGTGCAGAAAAAAAAAAGAAGTGTGTGAGGCCTGTGTTTGCATGATGGTCCATTTGCATGGCTCCCCACTGTATTTTAATGGCATTTGACTGTGAGACATACTGTACTGAGTCAAGACTGAGTATGACCGGTGACCTCATAACAGCCGGGGTTTAGTTTGTTTGGTGTGTTTCATTTTATTGCTACTAATCTTTATGTACAGTAGAATCCTTACTGGGTTTGCAGATGCTTTGAGTCAGTTTTTTACTACATCATTGTGCAGAGTTCAATATATTTGGGCAAAGATGAATGAATCTTGAATGAACAAATTGATGCTGCTAGCGTAGTGCTTCAATCTTGCCTCTGAGAAATCTCATTTTTGTGTATGTATTGCGTTACCAGTGAGCCTCAGCTGTCTTTAATATCACACCATCAGCAGCAAAGTGTCACAGCAGGTCACCGGTCAGAGGAGTTCACTTCATTCCTGTAACACAACCACACCACGGCTGATAATCTGGCCTAAAACTGACCCAGGATCTGAAAGTTAGCTTATATATTGAAATAAAAGTTACTCCCAGCTTCTCCAGATGTGGCTTTTGACTCAAATCACTTGAGTTTCAAGTGACTTCCTGTGTATCCGTCCACATTTAACAGATCTGATGTGTGTGGTGGAAAAAAGTGATTTGGATCTGCAACCACTCATCTTTTTGGCTACGTTTTGAACACGTCATCGTCTTTTACGCTTATAGAAGTTGCCCATAAGTAAACACAGCAATTAAGGAACAACACTGTCATTCACTGATCACAAGTTTTTGTTGTCGTTTTAGCTCTGTTTTTGGTCTCCGTCAACTCCTGACGTACACGAGTTATTATAGACACTGATCAGCCACAGCATTATGACCACTGACAGGTGAAGTGAATAACATTGATCATATATATACATACACTGTTGCCCATAAAGTTGGAATAATTCAGTTTTCAGACACATTCCTCTTTTATTCCTATTTATACACATCAGTATCACTTTTGACCAGGTTCAGTGATTACATACTGAGTCCATGGCTGTTTTGTCCTTTTCCTGCTTAACATCTGTCTGCAGTAGGTCCATGTTTTCAGAATTGGCTGCATAATCTTCAACCAAATTTGACACAGAGGTTCCCTAGGCTATATGCTTCGTCCAACGCAACTGGCAATACACCAAAGAGTGCTTGCACTCTGACAGGATGGACACAAACAAGCCAACATTTGCTGATTTCCTTGGAATATTGTAGAGTGTGGTCTGTAAAATGAAATCATCATCGAGAGGATGGTCATTTGAGGCCCCAAAAACCTCCAGGACGACCACGATTAACTACCAGACAAGATGACCGGCAACTGTTTAACCTGTGTAGTAGAAATCAGAAAATGCCAGCGATCCGCCTTCATCGTTTGTGGACAAGACACAGAAGTAAAAAATATTTTATTCCAACTTTACGGGCAACAGTGTATGAGGTGTTCTGATGGAAAACCTTGGACTTTAACATCCATGTTAATGAGACTTAGACACCCAAACACACACTGTCCCACAACAAGCACACTCCCTCATGCCACTGGCCTACCCCCACAGGAAAATGCACTCCACCACATGGAAACAACATCAACCAACCAGGAACATGTTGAGGAACATGACAATTGTCCAACATGTTGATCTGACCTCCAAACTTCCTACAGCCCATTGTGATCAAGCATCAACAGGATGCAGTGGAACAAGTTTGATTGACAGAGGCCCCACTGCACAAGCCAGAGTACCCAAAGGATCCAGTGCCAACATCCTGGTTCCAGACCCCATAGGACACCCGTAGAGGTCCTCTTGTCCATGCCCAGTGGTTCAGAGCTTTTCAGAGCACATAAGGGGACCAACACAATATTAGGCAGGTGGTCATAATGACTGATGTGAGGAGAGTGAACCCCAACAGACGGGATAGATGATGATGCTCACATTAAACCTCCATAAAGTTAAGTGGAGCTGCCGTTTCAGGTTACATTTCTCTGTGGGTTCATTACTACAAGCCTTTGTTTTCACATTGTCATTGAATGCGTTGTCATTTTAGGAAATAATGATAATAGCCGCTTTAAACTGCTGAATATTTCATCATCTGCTGAGTGTGATCTGAAAGACTGCTCTGTTGTCACACAGCAGAAAGTTTCTCATGAAAATTAAATTGCAGTTGGCTTCCCTTATTGTGTTTACATCCAGAGAAATGTGCATTTGATCAGATATTTGCAACACGGAGGCGCATTTTTCACACTGATGATTCAGCCGAGACAGTTTCGTGCCAGTCCATGCCTTTGAAGTGCTTCTCTGCAAAGAGAAACATGAGTTGGAAGTAAATGATTCATTTTATCTATAGATGATGCTCGGAGGTTGTCCAAGACTTCAGTCAGGCTTTAAATTCTTCAACAACAGTCTGTATTTTTTAACAGGATAATCACCTGCGACATAGAGCTGTTTTTTCATGCTGTGTTATACCATTATAATGATCTCAACCTGCCGCTCTAAGGAATTCTGGACAAAATAACTGTGTAGCTTACAGGATAAAGCGATTGAGTACAAACAAACTGCAGCCTCAAGACTTGAACAAACTTGTATTCGATATGTTCTCTAACAAAACATGTTACGAACGCTGTAAAAGCTGGTGTTCATCAAAGAGCTACTGTACTGGGTTGCATCATGTTGTAGAGTCAACTTACTATATATTGTCTTCTATAGTCTTCCTTTGTAGCAGTTATGTAATTGGGTGTAGTGTTGCAGCACTGCAGACCTGGAAATGTCATGAATTCAGGTATGACTGAGAATACATGAGGGATGTGTTTCATGTACTTCATAAATGCACGTGCTGCTGAGACTACAGTAGATGCTTGTAGAGATGCAACATCTAATATAAAAACTAGACAAAACCTTTTTTAGAAAATTTGACGTGTATAAACTGGAGAGAATCGTCCGTTTTATTGTGTTGCTCATAACATTGTCAGTACTTCTGGTTTATTTTGCTTGTTTGATGAAGCCAAACCAGACTGAGACACCCGACTCCCTCAGGAACACTTGCATTTAGTGTCTTTGTCTGTTTTTGGGGGGGGGCAGGCAATGAAAGGCAGCACCTGTGCAATTTATCGCTGAACTTAACTGAACCGAGCTGTCCGTCTTTCAGGTCCAACCGCTCCATTGTTGAAGATATACGACGAGGAGAAGGAAAGGTTTACGGAGCGGAGCTGCTCAAAGACCTGCTGAAGCTGCTGCCTGATGTGGAGGAGGTCTGTGCTTGTCTAGTCGTCCACAGGGGGTTTTAACAAAGCATGAATAGCGCAATGTTGTTGAATCGAAGAGCAAAGCCGATGATAAAAGACAGTTTATGTGAATCGAAGTACTGAGCTTCCTCTCCTTCTTTTATCTCCTCCGCAGATCAAGAAGCTGCAGGCGTTTAAAGGCGATCCGGACAAGCTGACACTGGTCGATTCCTTTATGCACCTTCTGATCCAGGTGCCTCGGTAAGTCAGATTCAATGGTCATTAGCGGGTTCGCAATGAAATGTTGAGGATGGAGTTTTAATAATAAGCAAGGGCTGCTCATGAATTCCATCTAACACAAGAGCAGTCTGGATATTTAACTACCACTGAGGAAAAAGTGCATTTAATTTTGATCTGCCCTCCGTTAGATGGTGAAATTTGCAAGTATTAAAGCATTATTTTCAGTTCAGTTCACTAAAAGCCTGTTTTTATGGTTTGATAGTCACATTTAAAAAGGACCGCTACACTTCAGATTTTATTTTCTCCAGCAGCACTCGATGAAAGGACATTAAAATGGTATTTCAGAGGATGCAGTCAGTGCAGAGGTTATGATGGCAAAACAACCAAACAGCCATTCGTTTAGAGCAAATGCTATCGTTTAAATAATGATGCAAACATGATGGAGTGGTCTCTCACTGCCATTCAGATGAAGATATGTCAAGTTAACCTCCACTGACTCTGCCATAACTGCCACTCGACATTAAACCCTTTCTGCTCCGTCTCTGACAGGTTCGAGGTTCGGATCGAGGCCATGGTCCTCCGAGAAGAGTTCTTCCCTTGCTGCGCAGTGATGGGACACGAGATCGATGTCGTTCGCGTCGCCACTAAAGGTAATAACGCACAAGCTCTGCTATTTTCACACACACACACACTCACAGAGGCTCAGACAGGTGACCCAGAAATCTGAGCTGTCAGCGGCGGTGAACAAAAAGTAGGAACATGTCACCTGAGAAAGAGCGATGAGAATGGAAAGAGAAGGCTGCGTCATGTTTTGTGTTGTTGTTGTGTTTCTTCAAATCTGCATGAAATGATTAAAGACGTTCCAAAGTATTTGCTCATTTCACTTAATTCCAGCTTTCTCAGTCTTGCTGAGCAGAACAGAACATTTTTGGTAAACATAAACGACACAAGACGAAGAATCTACTGGAAAAGTCAAGGGCTTCCTCAAAGTCACGTCTCATTTTATGTGGGACATGAATGCGTGCAGCAAATTATAAGCTGTTGTGCCAGCGTTGAGTCACTCTGCTAAAAACATCAGCTGAATATGTTTAATTGACAGTGAAATAACACTGTCACACAGAGAATGAATACCTGCATATATAAAGTGCTGTGAAAAAGTATCCCCCCCCTACTGTTTTTACATACTTCTCACACTTACATGTTCCAGATCATCAAACTAACATTTATATTTATTGAATATTTGACAGAGATAACCCACAAAATGCAGTTTTTAAATGATGGTTTATTGAAAACCAATATCACCCCTGTTAAAAAAAGTAATTGCCCCCCTAAGCCCAATAACTGGTTGGTCCCTTGGCAGCAATAATTAAATATTTGTTACAGCTTGTGATCATTTTTTTACATCACCGTGGAGGCATTTTGGCCCCCTCTTCTCTGCAGAATGGTTTTAATTCGCTCACATTAGATGGTTTTCAATCATGAACTGCTGAACTGATGGGCGGATGCTCTCCAGGAGGATTTCCTGACAATCATACGTGAGTCTGGCAGGTGAAATTGAACCCAACTGCCTAAAGAATTGGCAGCTAAGGGGGCAATTACTTGATCACATGCAGCAAGATGGGACTGGAGAGCAAATCATTATTTGAAAACTGCATCTTGTGTTTTCTTGGGTTGTGTCTGTCTTATATTAAAATAGGTTTAATGATCTGAAACATTTAAATGTGATAAATATGTATAAATAGGTGTAGGGGGGTGAATACTTTTTCACAGCACTGTATGTTCTCTAACATATTTTTCCATTTATTAGGTAAGGGCACACTTAGAGAATTACAACTTTCATGTCACAAGGGTAGAATACAACAAAAAAACAGCGATCTATACATTTATTAGTTGGTTTATTTTAACTGTAAGAGACAGAATATCAACAAAAAATCCAGACAAACACATTATCTAACAGTTATTCATTCATTTCCGGTTGATCAAGTCAGCAAAACACGACCTGACCTAGTACTTGGAAGAGTAACCCTTGTTGGCTTGTTTGTCACGTACTTATTTCCCTCGCTGTATTCTGTGCACATGTATTAGTTTAGATTCACCTTTATTGTCACTGCACAGAGAGCAAGTAGCAAGTCATCGAGTACAGTTTAGCAAAAGAAGCGGTATAAGCGCAGCGTAAACGGTCTAAGGGGAATCAGTTTAGTAGCTTTAAACTAGTGTTTTTCCCCATGATGATGATGATGTTATACTAGTATTTTCCTTCTACAACATCCCTTTAATCACCAAACATTATGGTTAGAGGACAACTGTTTGATTTGAAGTTCCATCCATCCATTATCTGTACACCGCTTAATCCTCTGTAGGGTCGCGGGGGGACTGGAGCCTATCCCAGTCGACTCAGGGCGAAGGCAGGTCGCCAGGCTGAACAGGGCTACACATAGAGACAACCAAGCACACTCTCATTCACACCTACGGACAATTTAGAATAATCATTTAACCTCAGCATGTTTTTGGACTGTGGGAGGAAGCCGGAGTACCCGGTGAAAACCCACGCTACACAGGGAGAACATGCAAACTCCTTACAGAAAGATCCCAGGCGTCCAAACCGGGACGCGAACGGGGATCTTCTAGCTGTGAGGCAACGCTGCTAACCACCGTGCCACCGTGCAGCCCTTGATTTGAAGTTGACTTGTTTAATTTTTTGTCCAAAATGCTGCTATCTCCCTCTTCCTCCTCATTTAATCTGCAACAAAACACGCTGTTAAAGTTTAATTTCTAAGTATTTTCCTAGTAGGCGGGTATCTGTTCATTGATTTAAGTTGTAAAATTGTAATTGCAACATCAAAGTTGTACAGATGCACGAGAAAACTTTAGCAAATCGACCCATTTTGGCTTTCACATGCAAGTATAGCTGATGTATGTACCTTCTCTCGCTCGTCTATGTCGTATCCATAATGAAGGGATATTCTGGATGTTTATGAACCGACCAGACACGTTTCATTTTCGCTGAGTCACGCTGTGAAGCCTCTGCGTATCGGATTGTTCCTGAAACGCTCCCCTCCAGCACCGTGACCTTTTCGCTGCATTGCAGGCCAATCAGCTAAGCACTGCATGGGACAATTAGGTGGAACTTTTTTATGACACAATTTAATTAAAACTTTCAGCTGTGTTTGACATTTACCCTTACAGTCGGCACTAAAAGGCCAGATGGTCAGACATAAGAAGAAATTTCACTTTAACTTCTGATGAATCTGGAACGTACACATTATTGCTGCTGATAGATTTCCTGTATGATAGTGCTAAGTGAAAATGTAATAGTGTGAAATGAGTCACTGCGATCTGCTCTGGAGTTCCTAATTGCATTTATATTGATCTCTTCCTATAGAGCTGATGGGCTGTGAGGAGCTGCATGCCATCCTGCATCTGGTGCTGCAGGCTGGGAACATCATGAACGCTGTAAGAGCTGTTGAAGTTCACAAACATTAACTCTGTGATCTGTGTGAGTTAAACAAGACGGCTGGTGTTGCTTTATAGTTTTTATTGTTGTCACCAAAAATAAATGGATAGATGTTTCTGTTGACAACTTCTCTGTGCTTCCTGACGTCAACAACAAGTCACAGATGTATTGTTTTATTGCAGTTAAATGCAAAGTATTTTCCTGACACGGCTGTACTTTGGCACAGCTGCTTAGAAAGGAATAAATGGTGCATTTGTTAGAGATGGTGACCACAGTCCAGCATAAAGACTGACTGGTCAAAGCCTCTAAAGCTCCCCTCTTAACTCATTACACTGCAAAAACTCAACATTTTACCAAGTTTATTCGTCTTATTTTTAGTCCAAATGTCTCAACCCACTTGATTTAAGATAAATTCACTTTACAAGTAACATTTCAGCAACATGGAGGGACGTGTTTTAAGACAACGCATCTTAAATATCTTGTTAAGTCAAACAATCTTGAAATTATCTTGTTCTGAGTTGTATTTTACAAGAAACAAGGTTCATTTCACATTTCATACGTTTTTCAAGCTGAGCTGTTGTTTGTATGAGATAAATAATCTGGATTTAAGAAATAAACTTCACTTGATTCAAGTAAATGCATTTTATTGGAAAATCACCAATTCATATCAGAAAACAGCTGCATGTGTAAAATGTGTTTTTAAAAAAAGGAAATGTCTGCTTTTGAGTTAAAACACCTCCTTTTGGGCGTAGCTGGCTTCACCTGAAACACAACACCTTCAAATGCTGTCAAACACCACTAAATATTAGGATTTCTAGCCAACTGTGAGAAGACATTATATCTCAAAATGCTTAAATTAATCTTTGTAATATTATTTCAAGTACAAGATGGTCTTAAATCTAGAGAAGAGCCACGATAATACAACTAAAAATAAGTTGAACACATCTCAAATTAAGAAGCTGACATTAAACTTATTAAACCAAAAATCTATCTTTGAGTGATAAATACTAGTTATTTAGCATGTCTGGTTTATTCTAAGACACCTCAGCTTGACAATGCTGCTAAAATATAGCTTAAAATAAGTTTTCCCTGCTAATTTTAAGACCTCAATATTTTAAATATCATGTCTTATTTCAAGAAATCTTACCAAGCAAATTTTCACTTGTTCTATTGGCAGATTTCTTTCACTTATTTCAAGGTAAAAGTGCCTTGGAATAAGTTTTTTTTCTTGTTTTGGGAGGGGCATTTTTTACAGTGTATGTCTAGTTTTTTAAATCCTCAGAAGTTTTGGTTGGAGGATTTTTCTATCTTTGCACAGATCCTGCTGCCTGTTTCAGTCTTTGTGCTCAGCTGGTATCAATCCTCTGATCTTAGAATGAAAAACACAGTCGACCTTTATATTTCTTATGTTTTACAGAAGAGTATAGGCTGTCAGACAAGAATAATCATATGTCAGCAGCCTTATCTGTTACTCTCCCTCTGTTCTCAGGGCGGCTATGCAGGAAACGCTGTGGGGTTCAAGCTGTCGTCTCTCCTCTCACTGGCCGACACCAAGGCCAACAAGCCGGGGATGAACCTGCTGCATTTTGTGGCCATGGTTAGTGAAGCTGTGCTTATACGTTAAGATCTACGTCTTATGTAATTCAATACAACACGGTAAAGTGAGGTTACAACAATAACGTGATGTGGTTTCTGCTTCATACAGTTACTGTCTGTTGTAGGGTTACTTCTTGAGTAGCATTAAGTCAAACCTCTGCTGTTTATGCTTTTTTATAAGAATAATAATACAAGATTTGCTTTTTATGCACAGTTTTTTTAGCTGAGGTGAAATAAATATAAGCAAAATACATTTTTTTACAGTACAGTCGTAGAAGTCTTTGTTATTTCCATAGCAATGCCGTAGTCTAATGAGACAAAACTTCAGTAATGCAATAATGTGTAAGAGACAGTTATTTCTCAGTTAGAGAGAATTCATTTGATGTAAATCTTTCAGACAGGCTGTGTTTGAGAAACAGTGTCTTACCGCTGAGATCACAGGGGGGCAGGTGGACAGCAGATGGTGACAGGAAGCAGAAAAGAGCCAAGAGTGGCTGCCCAAGCACTTACATAACCGAGCACAGATTAGTCCCTCGGCACCGCAATTATGCCACTTTTATCTCGTAGAGTACCAAGCGTTCGGATGTAAATCGTTTACTGTGTCTCTGCACGCAGGAGGCGAAGAAAAAAGACGAGAAGCTGCTCAAGTTTCCAGAGAAGCTCCAGGACGTCCAGAGTGCAGCCAGGTAAACGGAAAGTTGTGTCGATAAAGATCCTGCCAGGAAGAGTTCAACTCCATCCTCACCTTTTTAAGACACGACAAACGTCACATTTTGTAGTTCTAAAATTACAGTGTAATTATATGCAGATGGCATGTAAGTCTACTTAAGTAATGCAACCTGCTCCTATGAACACTGTATACGCTGCATATACACCGATCAGCCACAACATTCTGACCACTGACAGGTAAAGTGAATAACATTGATCATATTGGTACTATGTGGTGTTCTGATGGAAAACCTTGGATTTTAACATCCATGTTGATGAGACTTAGACACCCAAATGAACATTGTCCCACAACAAACACACTCCCTCATGTAAATGGAAATCCCAAATGTCACTGGATGAAAATGCACCCCACCACATGGAAACAACATCAACCAATCAGGAACATGTTGAGGAACATGACAATGGCCCAACATGTTGATTTGACTTCCAAACTTCCTACACCCCATTGTGATCAAGCATCAACAGGATGCAGTGGAACAAGTTTGACTGACAGAGTCCCCACTGTACAAGCCAGAGTACCCAAAGGATCCAGTGCCAACATCCTGGTTCCAGACCCCATAGGACACCCTGAGAGGTCCTCTTGTCTATACCCAATGGTTCAGAGCATTTTTGAGCATATAAGGGGACCAACACAATATTAGGCAGGTGGTCATAATGTTATGCCTGATCGGTGTATAGCGAAACCCACTTACAGGATCTACACTGGTTCTCAGTGTTCTTATGGCTGCTAGCCAAATGGGTAGATATTTGAATTACCTGAAAAAAATGTATTTTATTTTATTCATTTATTTAATAGGGACAGTGCATATTAATGAACATCTGCAACATTTACAGTGTAAATATGCCGGTTTATAGCAGAGATGCTAGTTTCCATCTGTAGTCCCTTTAGGCAGGTGACTAAAAACAAAACAGTACAAAATTCAAAGACACAATAAAACAACAACAACTATACACTAAAAGTGTTCACAGGCCTGGTTTTCCTTTAGCCCCTGTTTTAAGTGTGATTTAAACGTGGCCAGTGTTGGACTCTCTCTTATTGATATTGGGAGACTATTCCAGAACTTGATGCCTCTGACTGAGAGCACGGTCTGTCCAAATGTGGTTCGCCTGAGTGGAACCTCACAGTCCCCCCGAACTGTGGCCCTGGTGCCCATCTCACCCACAGTCTTTGGTTTAATGAAATCCTGTAATGGAGGAACCTGCTATAGCAGAATACTGATCTTAGTATTACTTTAGCTACTTTCTATACATTGTACTGGAAGGGCTTTAAATACAACAAAATATTGCAGCACAGCATCCCTGTTAGTGTAACTTCTGTTGCTGTTTATTCTTCAAACTTTCACTCCAAAAGTCTGAGACGGAGTGAGTTCAGGCTTTGATCAATGATCAATCAGCTGCCATGCAGGAGACATCAAAGAGCTCAAATGATGGAGCAGCAATTTCCAAAACGACCATCTGCACACTTATTACAGGGCCCATAATAACCATAATGACTCATTGATAAAACGACTGACTTGGTGTTTCCTGGGATGCTGATAGATTTTAAATGGGGGTCTGACTGTGTAGGTGTTACGTCTTCACTGATACGGCCAAGTCCAGCCTCATTACCCCAAAGTGGCATCGAACTTAAACCGCCGTGTTCACAGCACAGTGCGGCTGTCAGGCTCTGTCAGCTTCACAAGGTCATCGCTGTGTGTGGTGGCGGTGCAGATCCTGCAGTACAAGATCACTCCTCCCCTCCTTCCTCCCTCAGCGTACAGAATGTAAAAGCATTTCTCACAGCAGTCCCGTCTTCATCGCTGACCGTCTGAAATGTTGTCATATGTTGTGACGCTGAGCAGAATTGTAATGTGCAGGTAGCAGTGTTGTAAGTTTGTATGTTACATCCAGCACAAATGTATCCTCATGATCTCTCTGCTGTTTTCTTGTAGAATTTCAGTGGAAAACATTGAGGTGGAGTTTTCCTCCTTATACGTCCGAATCAGATCCCTGGAGGAGAAGGTTCAAGGAGACCAGGAGCTACTGCAGCAGCTGGAGCCTTTTCTGCAGGTGAAGCCGCAGCAGCAGTTATGTAATACATTATACAGACAGACCCAGAAAGTTGGACTGAAGCCACCGTACATTTCAGAAGCTGCTGACTTGAGCGCTGTAGATAATCACAATGATAAAAGTGGATACATAAAAAATGTATGTGTGTGTGTGTGTGTCTGATGTCCTGTCTCAGAGTTCAGCACGGACACTGCAGGACTTAAAGAGACGCAGGCTGGATCTGCGTAAAGAGGGGAATGCTCTCATCGATTTCTTCTGCGAAGATAAGGACACCTTCAAGCTGGATGAGTGCTTCCGGATCTTTCAAGACTTCTGCATTAAGTTCAAGAAAGCCGTTAAGGTCGGTGCGAGCGTAAAGACGGCTCTTGCTTGTTACAATTCTGATCCTGTTTTTATAGATCTGGCAATCTGATCTGTCTGGAATAGAAAACACTGCTGTAATCTGGCAACAGTTAATGCAAAACCCATGAGCAGACAACTGTAAGGATTTCATAGAGGTTAGCCAAACTGTTTTGGAAAATAAAACAAAGAAGATCTGACACGCTTGGGAGGATTGCTTTATGTTTCAGCGTTTCACATTGTGGCTGTGTGCACTAAGAATGTCCCCATTAAAGGCATAGTTTGGTTTGTTTGAAGTGAAGTTGCATGAGGTAGCCGGTAGTTTGGAGAAGTCGTGGCACTGAGGCTGAGCAGTGTTCAGCAAAAAGAATCTTCCCCACCTAACAAAAGGCCCAAATAAATCAATTTCAGTTCAAGTGTATGCTTCCTTTAGAATATTTAAATAGCTTTACCTCACCGTCATTCAGTTACATCACTCTCCTCTAAGCCACCAGACTCCAATGACAAAAATAGTAATTTTACTTCACAGAAAGCTGGTCTACTGACCTCAGTCGGCTACTTTGCTTACATTATTGTGTTCAGATCCAAAGTAACACGGTTAAATGAATTCTGTGACATTAAAAATACCGTTTTTGTCGACAGACTGGCGGCTTTAAAGAGAGCATAGAGCAGTATAACAGCTTCCTATATCAGTACCACCACACAACCCCACTTAAAAGAAAGTGATCTGTCCATTTACGCGTTTTAAATACTGGCTAAATTGTTGTTACTGAGTTAATGAACTGCTCATGTTTCTTGCCTTGTCAGAAATAGTTGCATGAAGAATAGTATCTCACTTAAATGTTCCAGATCATCAAACTAACATGTATATTTATTGCATATTAGACAGAGATAACCCACACAACACAAAATGCGGTTTTAAATGATGATTTATTGAAGATTTATTGAAAACCTATATCACCCCTGTTAAAAAGTAATTGCCCCCCTGAACCTAACGACTGGTTGGTCTCTTGGCAGCAACAACTGCAGTTAAATGTTTGTTACAGCTTGTGATCAGTCTTTTACGTCACCATGGAGGAATGTTGGTCCACTCTTCTCTGCAGAATAGTTTTAATTTGGCCACATTAGATGGTTTCCGATCATGAACTGCCCCTTTACGGTCTTGGTCTTCGGTATCTGACTTGGATTGATGTCCAGACTTTGACTCGGCCACTCCAAAACCTTCATTTATTTCTTTTTGAGCCACTCAGAGGTGGACTTGCTTGTGTGTTTTGGGTCATTGTTCTGCTGCATAACCTGCATAAACATTGAATTTGTTAAGCCAGGTAGTTTTCAAGTGCAACGACTAAGCTTGGGATCATCATTTGTATAACTCTGCAAGTAAATAGACAAACTATTTTGGCTTTATTCGGTCAAAAGGACTGTAGTGAGGATTGCATCCACATAAAAGGGTCTGCTTGATGATCCAGGGCTGAAATAACGTTGAAATGTCCCTTAAGACGGGTGGATGTTCAGGCCAAAGAGATGCTTGAAATGATGCCCTCTAGCCTGACTTGTTGCCTTTCTGTTTCTCTCAGGACAACATGGATCGCGAGTTGAAGGAAGCAGCCAGGCAGCGTCGCCTCAGAGAACTGGAGGAAAAGCGTTTCGCGTGGTCGGGCACCGATCAGAGCGGCGGATTTGGGCGCAGCAGCAGTGAGAACGACGTGGAAATGCTCACCAAGGAGGGTCTCCTGGACTTCTTCCAGCAGAGGTCTCAGAGTCCACACAGCCCTCTGGGACGCTCTGCCAGCGCCCGCCGCCACCGTCACACCATGACCTCCATAGCGGATCGGGAGCTCCAGGGATATCTTGAGCTATTTGGAAGCTCTGGGAATCCCATGGACTATTCCAAGTTTAACAGCCTGCCTCGGTCAGGCCGGGCTCAACAGCGGAGGACGACTCCCTGGATTTTAGCCCAGAACGACAACCGTGAGCTGGGCTGCGACAGACAAGTGACGTCTCCGCACGCAGAAACTGAACCTATCAGCCCACTGGCCAGGTTTTCCTCCTCTGGACTCAATAATAACGAGGACCCATACAACAACAACAATAATTACTCATCTGTGTCAGAGGGCAGCGCTCTGCCTCGCTCCTTTTGTGTTTTTCAGAAGCCTGCCCATCTTCCCAACCCAGCAATTACCGGCCACATGAATGTTAGCTTGGAGAAGCATACTTTAGTTCGAGGTCCTCAAGCTTTTGACCTGCCGAGTCCAAACAATAACAGTAATCATATGCACTTTGTCAACCAGGGGGATGTTGTGGTGACAGATCTGGAAAAGGAAAGACGGTCACCTCCCAGGATTCTGGAAAACCTGTTGAACACACATGACAAAGTGAAAATAGATGCTCCCACACAGGCTGGAGTTTCTCCTGAGAGAGAGAAAGAAGAAGAGGACTACAGCACAGTTTCATCAACTACCTGCGACACTCCCCTCCCGCTAGATACTTCAGTGTCCAATAAAAAGCCAGTGTTTTACATACTAGACTGTACAGAAACAGACTGCTCCGTCACATTGGATTACTCCGAGGTCGAAAGCTCGTCAGCCAAAGACGGGCTTCATCTGAGAACGACTGACTGCAGCAAAGATCAGGACACGCAGCAAGATCCGAGTTCTCTGTCCTCAAATTTGGAGTCCATGTCTCCCAACGACCAGTCTGTTTCAACCAGTGAGCTGTCAGCGCTGAAATCTGCGGACACGGCGTCCATGACTCCGTCCGCTACCACAGAAGAGTGGGACACGGAGAGCTGTGACACCGCGGAAGGAAAACAGGGTGCCGAGAAGGATGCGCAGAGAAACAGCAGGAAACCGGTGCAAACTAAGGGCAAAGCCACCAAACTGACCAAGGGCAGCGGCAGTCGTGGTGTGCGAATGCTGACCAGCAACGAGAGCCAGGGCATGCGCAAGGTTGTGCCCATCAGCAAGCTCACCAGGACGGGTAGCAACAAGCGGACAGAGAGACCTTCAGTGGACAGTGGAGACCCACGTCGGCCTCTCCGTGACCAGAGCACTCCGGCGAGAGGAAGGAGCGAGAAGACAACAAGACCTCCTCGACACTCCAGCCTGCCTCCTGATGAGTCCAAAGCGCAGCGGACAGGAAGCCTCGCAGGCAGCATCTCTAGATGGGCCCGCGATTCGATGCCCAGGAAAGCGTCCATCCACAAGCCGAGCGCCAAACCCCTGAGAAACATCCCCAAGCCTGCCCCCGAGGAGAAGATGTGCCGCTCCGCCATGAGAGCTCTCGCCCAAACTCAGATCCAAGCTGGAGCTTCGTCTGAGAACAGCAGCTCGCACACGCTCAGTGCGAAAAACTCCTCTGATGTCCCCAGCTTCGCCCGTAATACTGTATCTTCGTCTTCCAGGACCAAGAAGGAACTGGGCCCCCCGTCCGTCCCCTCCACTCCGTCTCGCAGCCCTTCGCTTCTGGGTCGACATGCCTCCGTGAAGCAGACTCGGGCGTCGCCCACAGTTCACACCAGCGAGGAGCGGCCGCCCGGGACAAACCTGCGACGGGTGCAAAGCGTGAAGGCGGCGAGTCGCAGCGCCTACCGTAGCGAGACCCCACCTCCACCTGCAACACGAGAGGACATACGCAAGACTAGCAGCTTTTCTGAGAAGTCAGTGCAGCTGAGAGACTTGGGGACGTCCGGCAGAGGCACGAAGCCAAGCTGGAAGTGAAACCAAATGCAACAGAAACTGACTGCAGGAAGACAGAAGGTTTCCTCTGCGTGTGGTGTAAATTGACATTTGCTCTTCTTGCCCATCCACAGCGCAGTTATCCTCTCATTTCATGCAACATACAAGAATCTGAAAACATGTTAAGCTATCTCACCTTGTAAGGTTTAATCCAGTAGCTGAGTCTGTATCAGGTTTATGAATTGCAAAAGAGCAAGATGCAATGAACTTCTCCACATGTTCTTGTTTTGTTTGTACAAACAAATCAGTTGTTCACAACTTCCTTTTTTTCTAAGGGGGTGGGGCATTAACGAAACCGACAAATGGCAAATTGGACTTTTTAGACAGAAGCTTTTTTGCCTGCTTAGCTGTCTGTGTCCTGAATGTGCAAGTGTCTGTGATGATATCGATGTCGAACACTACTGACTATGTGATGCTGCTAATTAGCTCTGACAATTTGAGACCGAGTTTCAGTGTCTGTTTCATTCAGGGTTACGAGATTTTGTTGTACCTTACCTTGCTGCTGTTACGGTGTCCTTTAGTTTCGCTGCTCCCTCCTGTAGACTAACAGTGCTTCGTTTGCGTCGTGGTTCCTTTTGCTTCGATACCTCACAAAGATCGCAGTGGCCTTGTACCAGCAGAAAAAGTAGACTCGTTCGTTTGGCTCTGCATGACGAAGACGTAGACGGAATCTGATCAGTTTTAAAAATAACTGCAGTCACTTTTTACAAATTCCTGGTATATTAATGTTGCTACGATATATAAAGCCACAGATATAACACCCGTGTATACCAACCGTGGTACTCCTCGTACCTTGTTTATGTATGTGTCAGTAGTTTGTGAATGTGTTAGAACTCCTCCATAATATCTTGGAGTAGACGTGCACGTAGGAAACGTTTTCCTATTTAGGCTAATACATGATAAACGCTAATGCTGTGAAAGAAAAGCATTGAACGCGTCTGAAACGACACTGAAAACATCATCAGCCATGTGATTGTTTTGACAGTCTGATTTGATTTTTCTACTGTGAAGGTTGTCGCCTCATATTTTCCTCGAAGCCTGCGCCTTTCTTGATACGGTTCAGTTGCAGCAACAGCTCTAAATGGTCAATAATTCAGCCGAGCTCCGGTTTGGTCCTCTTTAGTGTTGCCATTACAGTCTCGAGAGCACAAAGCTGGTCAGCTAGAAGACTGCAGAGGGTCGTTTCCTGAATTCTCAAAGTCACTTTCATTTTTAGACACTTTCGCAAGTAATGACTATATTTCCCATCCATGGAGTTGGAAATGAGAAGTTCATTCTCATTTTGTATGGCGCAAAAATAAGCCAAGAGTACATTCTGGTTGAATTTAGTTGTTTTTTTCCTCTTTTATGCCTTTTTTAAACACTTCTTAAAGGAAAGATGTGAAGCAGAATTCATAGGACAAAGGAAAAACCATAGTCTCTGTGAAGGTCAGCGCTCTCTTAGCTTAGCACAGAATTATAAAACATCCCAGTGCTGCATCAGCCTGGACAAAAATACCCGACGAACCTGAGAAGCTACAAATTTCCTTTAATTGAAATCTTTACTTTCTTGAACACGATAATCCGTTCCAAATAACAGAACAAATCGCAAGTAATGGCAATATTTCACATCCATAGAGTTGGAAATGGCAAGTTCTTTAAGATTAAAGAACCACATTATGAGCTTAGGGTTTGTTTTCATTGCATTTAGTTGTCTTTTATCTCTCAGCAGGATTAGACAGAAGCTATCGAGCCAGTTTTAAATTACGTCTCATGTCTTTTTCTGAACACTTTTCCTTTTAAGTTTGACGGAAAACGTCTCGGGGTTATGGAAAGATGTGAAGCAGAATTCATAAAACAAAAGAAAAAAGCAAAAGTCATGCTGACAGAAGTGTAAACCGCTGCATCAGTTTGGACAAAAATACCAGACGAACCTGAGAAGCTATACATTTACTTTCATTGAAATCTGTAATTTCTTGAAAACAATATTCTGTTCCCAGTAATACAGTAAATCCAGGCGTATAAGATTTTAGCAGATCTTCTAATGAGATGTGTGGTGAAATAACATAGAAAAGTCCTGATAACTGTTGTTTTTTTCCACATTTGTGTATTTTATTTGTCATTTCCCGAGAAACTCCCTCCAACGATAAGCGTTGAGCACTTTAGATGGTTCGGAGAGCCTTTGAGGATTAAGGTAAAACATGTGAAACGGCTGTGAGAGCCACTAAACAACCTTAATTTTCAAAGACTTTTCAGAATAAGAGCTCTGCGACTCAGACGTGATGGTGAAACACAAAGAGGCCCAGGTGTGGCTCCGTCGACCACTCCGCACCACTTGCCTTTCAAACTGCATCGTGCCATTGCCTTGATGGCTACAACACTCACATCACTGCATTGCCTTAAAGCTTAATGTAGCCGACCCGCCACCAGTAGACTCCTGGACTCTGACAGGGGAGTAGAAAACTTTTCCTACATTCCATCACATCGAGCTGAAACGCCGGTTAGTGATTCACTTTGTACATAATGTAAAGACATAGTATTTTCTGACTTATCGATATGTTTACATAGCATTAAAAAAAAAAGAGAAGGGTGACAGGAAAGTCGGCTGGGAGGGTGCTGACGTGCCGCCGGTGTCTTCCTGTTCTCTGTGATGCAAATGAGGCCGATGAACCGATGACACAAAAGGCTCATTGTGACAGTGAGGCTGTGTGTGGTCTAAATTTAGTTCCCCTATCACAGAGTAAAGTAACGCAGAGCTGACGCAACAGTTGTTATAACATCACATATCCACGTGCAAATAAGGCAGCAGTTACAGTTCAGCTTAATTTTAACACTCGGGATAATTTGCGTTATTAATTCTCTGCATTTGACCCAATATATCCATAGCTAACCTTAACTATACATACTAGGAGTTAAGTCGGGGGTTAAGGGCTTTGCTCAGTGGTGACTGGGACAAGTCGCTCTCACTTTCCCACCTCAGCCTCTTGCCAGTCCGGGGACTCGAACCGGCGACCCACAGGTTACAAGTTCGCTTCACAAACCACTAGGTCACCACTGCCCCAGCAAAAAAATCATCACGGAAATCATCCAAGAAAAGCGACGACAGAAACAAATCTTTGACGGAAGCTTGCGTGTTCATCTATGATAATAACAAAGCAATCGATAAAACATGTTGAAAACTAGCAAAGAGAACGTCCATCATGTGACGTATTAAAAGAAAACTGTCCCAGACATCTAAATTTTTGTATTTTTTATCAATTCATTTCACATTTCAGCACTAGTAGGTAATTCGTCTACTTTTTTAGTTTGTGAATATCTGTCTGGGAGTGCAAAATCTACTGCAAATCATTCGACTATATTTCCACTCTTAACCTGCAGCAGTTTGACAGGGTTGAAAGCTCTGGAGAAAAGCTACTAACTAAGCAGACTTTGATTTAAGATCTTTTCAAGTGTGTCTCCAGTTAAATTATAATCACAAAGATTCAACCTTGTAGACGAAACAAATGGCAGACCTGAAAAAAAAACATGTCTTTAGCGTAAATAACCAAATTTATCACCCAGACATTGTAAAAGAAACCGTCTCCCTGGGAGGTTTAGTGGTTTGCATCGACTTCAACTCAAACCGTGGTTATAAAGTGACCCGTTAAGAAGGAACAGATACTCCTCTCCCATCGTGGCCTCAGTTTGTACAATGAGTTCCTCCTTTGTGTGTCCCACAATGCCCCCTGCTGCCTCCCCCTTTAACAGCCCCGAGCACTACAATGGCTGCCCTTTACATTACACGTCCGTGGCTTACAGCAGTGGAGCTGCTGCGGAATTTGAATACTCGCTCGCCCTTTTCACCGTGACTTCCTTGTTAGGCGACGGTTGCCGTAGTAACCGTCCACACACCAGTCACCAGTGTGAACTGAAGGCCTCTAAACCCAAAAGGTCAAAACCTTCTGTGCTGTTACAGCCTCCCCCTGATGTGACTCTCAGTGTGTGACTTTATATTATTTAAAGTGAATCTTTTTGTTACATCACTACACACAAACGCTGATCCTGTGTTACAGAAAGTGAGTCTCCCCCGTGAGGTCTTTTGTACTCTGGAAAGGAGAGACTGGGTTCAGTCTGATGTTGTTTTACTCTGACATGTCTGCTCTGTTTTAAAGGTAAATAGGTGCTCTACTGCTCCTGCTTGGTTCATTTTAAAATCTGTACAATGAGAAAGAGTAAACTGATCAGTACATCCTGCAAGCGATCACTCGACCGCAGAGCTGCAAATCGTGTCGTTGCTCTGACGCAGTTTCTGTTTCTTGATGATGACGTCAAAGAAATTAATAAAAAATCACAAGTTGCTGTGTAAACTGGAAACCTGCTCTGGGTGTTTCTTGAAACCGAACGCAATGGATGCAGATGGATTTTGCGAAGGACGTTGTGGAAAAAAATCTGTTGTACCGAGCAGTCCTGTGAACAAAATAGTAAATCTGTCTGCTAATTCCAAGTCGTGCACACTCAGCAGACTCCAATGTGAAATGTTGTGGTGAAAAACTCTTTAATATTTAAGATGAAATCATGTAAATTATGGACAAATATACATGTGGTTAGATTAAATAAAAATCGACACACAGATTTTATTTTTTCCATATACAGAAACTCTTTTGACCAAAGAATAAATGTGATTTGTTCATTTATAATAAAACAGCAATACTACATTTCACCACTAGAGTGCAGCAGAGTATCTCATGTTTCATCTGCCCTCACCTCAGAATCAGTCAGAAATACTTCCTTATGTCACAGTTGCTCCCATTCAAAGTCAAGAAATATAAACAGGACAAACCATAAGTACGAAATATGAACTAACAATATAAACGTCAGTAGAAACCTCACCTCATCATGACTTCACCTTAAAATCACTGCTGGAATTTGTCCAATAATAATACCTTATCTTTGACGAATGAAGTAAATCTCCAGCAAAGTGAATAAAGCATCATTGTGAAATCTTTTTTTTTTAAAGTCTAACAACTTGAGGACAAGTCGAAGAAGTGCTGCTCTTTCTGTAAAATTCAAAGAACAGGGGATCAAACTAGATCATCCAACAGCTCCAGCTTTATATGCACCAACTATTTCTAACTCAGACCATGAAAAATCTGTATAGGTGAGGTTTGTAAACAATAACAAAAGAATGTGTCAGCAACTGTCTGAATGATAATGAACCCAAACAAACTGTAGCATCCTGATAGATTTAGACCTTAAACGTGCCATTCATGCACGTAAACCATCTAATGTGACTGCATTAAAACTATTCTACAGAGAAGAGTGGGCCAAAATTCCTCCATGGCAACGTAAAAGACTGCAACAAACATGTAACTGTTGCTGCCAAGGGTGTCCCAACCAGTTATTAGGTTCAGGAGGCAATTACTTTTTAACAGGGGTGGTATAGGTTTTCAGTAAATCTTTAATAAATCATCATTTAAAAGCTGCATTTTGTATTTTTTTTAGGTTATTCTTGTCTTATATTAAAATTAGTTTGATGATCTGGAACATTTAAGTGTGACAAATATGCATCATGTGGGGGGCAAATACTTTTTCAACACCCCTGTGCATCATGACCTGTCAGGCTCTTCTGTCCCCCTTTCATTCATTCAGTCTGGTTTACAATGATCCACTCCCATCTGTCCCTCTTCCCACCTGGCTCCACTCTGCTCATCAGCCCTTTCACTACATTTAAGTTCACCCACAGTGTGATGTGATGCTGGATCTTGAAGGGGTCCACACAGGAGGCCTCTGAGGCGCCGATCAGTGCTGCTCGTACTCCAGACGTCGCACTACTGCAAGGCCTGAGGAGCCACAGAGCTCGTGACTTGGCTCGTTTATCTGTCTGTAGTCATGTGCGAGGGATTATGCTCCTCTCAATCCCTCCTTATCCTGCAGCTCAACCTGACACCTGAACAGCACGATCTTTACTTTCACTCTGCAGGTTCGCTCGTTGTTTCCACGCTATCAACAAACGGCGAGGAAAGGTGGAGACATTCCCCTCATTTTGGGATTGTTTGGCGGATTAAAGAGCAGCTCGGGGATGCTCTCGTGCTCACCATGAAGCAGAAATCTGGGATCAGAAGCAACAACGGCGTACAGGGAAGACGCTACAGCAACACCATCTCCAGAAAGAGTGAGTCAGTTTTCTCCGATATCAAGCGCCGACAATCACAAAACACAACTGTAAAATGAAAATCTGCTGTGACCTTTAAATACATCATAGAGTCTTGCATTCATACAGGTTTGATCTTTACATACAGGTTGTTTTTTAACACCAGCTGACAGTCCAAACAGAGTTTTGCTCCACTGGCCCGGTGATGACCTCCCTCCCTGTCACTACAAAGAACATCATGTCACTACGCGTTCGTTTCCCTGCCTCACTGTGACCTTTAACAAACGTATGCATGTAAATGTAACGTGTCCCAGCCTTTAGGAGCACATTAACAACACCATGCCAGAGTCACATACTCTAGTTCTACTACGGCCTCACGGATTATCTGTGAGAGCTCACCGGCAGACCACTCAGATTAGCAGCCAGTTCAAATACAACCTGACTGGAGGCAACTGTTCAGATTACTGGTGAAACACTGCAGCAGTTGTCGTGAGGGAAAGGCTTTAGACTGACAGCCGAGTGCTGATGTGAGCGATGCTGACAGTTTCTCCCTTCTTGTCTTCAGATTTGCACGACATGAAGACATGGTGAAAGTCAAAAGCCTGAACTGACCTCAGAGAAATCATCATGGAAGGAAAGCTGGAGGACAGAAACATGGGGTGAGGAACACATTTTATTTGCTGGATTGATGGGAGAAAATACATCACTTGCATTTCCTGCATGTTGTGCTTTAATACACCAATCAGCATCATGACCACCTGCCTAGTATTGTGTTGGTCCCCCTTATGTGCTCAAAAATGCTCTGTACCATTGGACATGGACAAGAGGACCTCTCAGGGTGTCCTATGGGGTCTGGAACCAGGACGTTGGCACTGGATCCTTTGGGTACTCTGGCTTGTGCAGTGGAGCCTCTGTCAATCAAACTTGTTCCACTGCATCCTGTTGATGCTTGATCAGAATGGGGTGTAGGAAGTTTGGAGGTCAAATCAACATGTTGGTCCAATGTCATGTTCCTCAACATGTTCCTGATTGTTTGATGTTGTTTCCATGTGGTGGGGTGCATTTTCCTGCAGTGATATTTGGGATTTCCATTTGCATGAGGGAGTGTGTTTGTTGTGGGACAATGTTTATTTGGGTGTCTAAGTCTCATCAACATGGATGTTAAAATCCAAGGTTTTCCATCAGAACACCACATAGTACCAATATAATCAATGTTATTCACTTCACCTGTCAGTGGTTTTAATGTTGTGGCTGATTGGTGTACAGTGCTAAAAATGTGTTTTTCTTTACATACCTTGGTGATATTCAGTACAGCTGAAACAATTAGCCTTTTAAGAAATTAGTACTCAACAGAAACAATTTGCAGAAATGCCAGATATTTTCTGGTACTAGCCTGACAAATGTGAAAATTGATTGTTTTTCTAATACATCTTTGGGTTTTGTGTTGATGGAGAGATAAGACAAGGAATTCTGGGATATATTTTTTTTATAATTTTCTTAATTTGACACAATAACTAAAGTGGTAATCGCTTAATTGAGAAAACAAGTAGTAGATCTAATAATAATAATCAAGAAAACTATGGGTTGCAGCCCAAATATTCATTAAATCTAATTATTATTTAGTCATTTCATATTTTATCATGGCCAAAATTAAAATTAAAGGTACCAGTTACTGCATCATAATCATTTTACCAGAGCTGTACTCTACTATCAATTCATTTGATATCTGTGTACCACGTATTTGCCGTTTCATCATCACTAAATCTGCTGGTTTCTGTACAGTAACTTCTGTCCATTAAGCAGCAGCCTTCCTAATCACACTTTACCTCCAGAAAAAAAAAGCCATTTTCACATCAAACATTCATTGCAATTTGCTCCTCAACATGTGTTCCATGAAGACGGCATGACGGGGACAAAAGAGGTTGCTCAATTATTCAGCTGCCGTTCAAAAGGGCTCCGCTAATCCCATCATGCTCCACTGAACTAATGACAGCAGCAGGTGCAGGCAGCTGTGACCAGTAACACATGAAATTACGGTCAGACACGCTGCATGTTTTACTGCTTTTAAAAGTACGAAGGCGGCATGCACTGAGGTGTGACTTCTATTTACTGTTTATTTGCTTGAATGATGCCATGATTGGACATCAAAAGTCTGGATTTTACAGGAAGCTACAGTTTATTGTGTTAAAAAAAAATCATCCTGCAACAGTTTAATCTGCATTTTCTGTGGAAAAAAAACAAATGCATGCTGCTGGTATTCTTAAATTTTTATTCACTTGTACTTTACAGTGTTCCGTTTGATGTTAGTTCATATGTCACTATATTTTAGAGGTATCTGTCGGACATTTTGGATCCACTGCATGCATTTTACAGCTTCGGCTTTTGGCTATAGATTCAATTTTTGCACATTCTGTTGCTGCAAAATGAACTGACATGCTGGTTCAATGTTACTGCATCAGTAACAGGTTGCAGATCTGCATAACAAGTTCTTGGACTTTGAATTCGTTGTATTGATAATACTTGTGTAGCTTTGCTTCAGTAACACTGTCAATGATGTACTTTTTGTATGCAGCTGCATCGGCTGCTTCAGCTGTTACTACAAGGTGGTTTTAGGCTGTTGCTGTACCTGATCAGTTGTCAGAAAACAGAGACGTTAAAACGGACAGAACTCTTTGCACTGAGCTGTGATTGTGCAGCGCATGCTAAACAGGTGCCCTTTGACTGTGACACACACACACACACACACACACACACACACACACAGTGCATTAGTTTTCTTCTAAAATAGTTGTGAGGCCTTTAATGCAGCATCGAAATCAACCCTTCCCCCACCTCTGATACACAGCTACACAATAAACTTCACACCGCCTTTTTTTTTCTGTTTTGTATCGCACAAAAAAAATCATTAATGGGAAAAGGAATGCAAATAACTTGATTCTTTCTTTCTTTTTAAATCTGAAAAGAGTCTTTCATGGGCTGCTGCATAATGTAGGGTTGCCGTGGCAACAACCTCCCTCATAAGAAGGGAGGGGCTTGACTGGAAACCACAGTTACAACCGGAGCTGGGACGTCCCATCAGGAGTCCCATCGCAGGCTGCTGTGGTTCAGTTGGCCAGCTAAAGAGTAAAAAAATCTAAATAAATAAACAAAAAATCTTCTCGTTTCTATCATTTTTTATTATTGTTTTTAAAGCTGCACATCCACACTGTGACAAGTACATTTACCTACAGCAAAAGTTAAACATCTTGGGATGTAGTGGACATGAAATTCTAGCATATTGTAAAAAAGCCAGTTTAGCTTAGCTTAGCTTAGCATAAAGACTGGAAACTGTAGATAACAGCTAACCTGACTAAGTTCACAAGCTCCCCCGAAGCTTTGAACAGTGATCAAAAACAAGGCAAAATATGATGTAAAATGTCCGCTCACTGTCTTGGGAGTTGTTATGGAGCCATTGCTAGGTAACCAGAGGAGATTACAGGAAGTTGCTGATCATCATTTCCCCTCCAGTGCCTTTTTTAAATATAATTACTTTACCAATTAATTAAGTCACCTCGACTTGAATTTTAAATTCAAATCAACTAATGCACAATTTTGAGTTTAAACTACGTATAATGTTAAGTTGACGCAATTTCTTATTTAATCAGTACATTAGTTTATTTAGTTTAAGTAGTTTCAAATGATTAATTTAAAAAAAAAAATTGCATCTCATTTATTTAAATGGTGGAAACAGGTTCCATAAATTACTTTTCGCACTAATAGGAGGCATTTTTCTGCATAACTAAATTTCTTTGGGAAGTTCACTTTTTAAAAAGCTTATTTAAATCAGTAAATTAGTTTATTTAGTTTGAAATTAGTAACTTAAAAAATATATTGCATCCAATTCAATTAAATAGTGGAAACTAAATTTAACTAAATTTCCATGGGAACTTTAATTTATTTGTGTACTTATTTATTTTAGGAACATTCTCATTTATGACAAATTAAAAATAAAGATATAGAAAATAATCTCCTCAGTTGATTACTCAACCTTGCTTGTGTAACAGTGAAGGAACCAGCAGCAATAATGCATGGACTCGGGGCTATTTATACACGTGGATGTAATATTGATGCAGCTTCTCTCCGGCCTGCAAACAACCAGACTGTCTGTCCCTTTAATAAGTCAAGTGGAAGCGAAGCGGCTTCAGTGCAGCTGCGGCTCGTTCGTGCAGAGCAGCAGACAGACAGACAGGCGGACTGCAGACAGACAGACAGACAGACTGACTGTCACCACCCGGTAAACTGGGAGAATCCCAGCACGGACCAGCGCCTGTCGTCACCTCACACATCCTCATGCGTCACTGTAGTTTTTGACGCCGGCAGATGAGCTCAGATAACCTTTAGGTGAGTGAAAAAAAACAGCCGCTGAATCACACCGTGTCCTTCCGTGCTTGTTTGTGAGAGACTTTTGGAAACAGGGTTGAATTTCTGCATTAATATTGGAAATGCATCAAATCATGGAAGTGTCCTGTGATTTATGAGCACCACTTGAATCATCCACTGGAGCACAGCAGCTTTATTCAGAGACCAATCTGCTGCATCTCAAATCTGTGGAAACTTCAGTGAACCTCTGGTGGCTGCTCGGTTTATGTTCAGGATCCATAGTTTTGCATGCAGAGACTCAAATATTCACTGTATATATGTATACATGCATACCCACTGTGTGGGTTCTTGTATTTCTGAAAGCAGTAGTTCTTCCTGAGTGTTTTCCTATTTGTGCAGTTGGACTTTTTACCAGTACAAGTGTAACTGGTAGTTTTTGCTCTACCGCACGGCACTAGTCATCTTTGATTTGAACAATTCCACTTGTTTCTGCTCTGAAAAATGTCAGATTAAGGTTAGGGAGTGGTTTGAGACTCAGAAGGTTCATTAAATGGACTGAATTTTGACAGCAAGCATCAAGATAGTGTAAAATATAACAGTATTTCAATTATAGACATGCTATAAGTTTACATTTAGAGGGCATTCATTTTCTGGGTTTTAGAAGAGAGGCATGGCAGAAAAAGTCGGTCCATCCATCCGTTCTTCTATCCATTCCTCCATCCACCCATCCGTCTTTTCGTCCATCCATCCATCCATCCATCCATCCATCCATCCATCCATCCATCATCTACCTGTCCGTCCATCCATTTATCCATCCATCCATCCATTCGTCCATCCATCCATCTGTTCGTCCATCAGTTCGTTCATCCGTCTACCCATCCATCCGTTTGTCCGTCCCTCCGTCCGTCCATCCATCCATCCACCCATCTGTTTGTCCATCCATCCATCCACCCACCCATCCATCCATCCATCCATCCGTTCATCCATCCGTTCTTCCATCCACCCATCTGTCTGTCCATCCACTGATCCACCCATCCATCCGTTTGTCCATCCATCCATTCGTCCATCCACCCATCCATCCATCTGTTTGTCCATCAGTTCATTCATCCGTCCACCCATCCATACGTTTGTCCGTCCCTCCGTCCGTCCATCCATCCATCCATCATCCGTCCATCCATCCATCGGTTTGTCCATCCATCCATCCATCCGTTCTTCCATCCACCCATTTGTCTGTCCATCCACTGATCCATCCATCCATCCGTTTGTCTGTCCATCCATCCATTCGTCCATCCACCCATCCATCCATCTGTTCATCCATCAGTTTTTTCATCCGTAAACCCATCCATCCATTTGTCCGTTCCTCCATCTGTACGTCTATCTACCCATCCATCCATCCGTTTGTCCATCCATCCACCCATCCATCTGTTCATCCTTCTGTCCGTTCATCCACCGATCCATCCATCCCCCATCCATCCATCCACCGATTGATCCATCTATCCATTCATCATCCATCCATCCGTCTGTCTATTCATCCATCTGTCCTCCTATCTGTCCATCCATCCATCCATCGGTTTGTCCATCTATCCATCCATCCATCCATCCATCCATCCATCCATCCATCCATCCATCCATCCATCCATATTCTTCCAATTATCTGGGGTCAGTTCTCGGTGGCAGCAGGTCATTCCATACATCACTGTCCCCAGCAGTGTCTCCAGTTCCTCCTCTGGGATCCTGGGATGTCCTGAGGCCAGATGAGATATGTAATTCCCTCAGCAGGTTCCGGGTTGACCCTGTGGTCTCCTCCCAGTTGGTTGTGCCTGGAAAACCGGCAGAAAACAAATGCAAACCAGAGCTATATTTGACATTTTGGAAAACGCGAGGATTTACTTTCTTGCTGAGAGTTAGATGAGAAGATCCACATCAGTCTTGTATCTGATGCTAAGTTTGGAAAATTAAGTAAAAGGTCAAACTACTGTTTTAACATAATTAAGTGAAGAGATCAGAATATCAAAGACGGACCAAAGTAGCTTTGGATTCTGGTAAACTGTGACGGAACCGTAATGTAATATTTTAACATCATGTGATAGCAGAGAAGATTCATAAGCTTCTTCATTAATAGCGGTGACTCTAAGTGAATTTGTTAAATAGAAATAGGAGTGATTCAATTATCCTCTGTTTATGTGGGATCAACTGAGATTGATCAGTTGTCTCTTGGAGTTCTGTCTGCTGTTCTTCTCTATTTACTTAATATTTCACTGTTATATCACTTTTATTGCCAATTAAGGTCCAGATCCTATAGTATTATTGATTATTGTTTTACAGAATCTGTTTCAGGTTCATCTGTGGCTGCTTTCTAAGTTAGCCACTAGCTGTTAGCATAGCCTTAGCCGCTATGAGAGAAGCTAATTTCCTGGTTTGTGTTTCTTGTTCAGTTTTTGAAGCTTTGATAGAGAGAGAGAAGGCTGCATCAGACCTGAATTAGCACATTTAATTAATCAATGATCGGCCAATAAAAATACAGATTCCAATAATCAGAAAAATACCAAATATCGGCCACAATAATCAGCCAGGCCGATAATCAGTCAAACCATATTCATTTCATTGGCTGGCTCTGTTCCTCTTCATAGATAAACTGAGTGGATCAAAGTGTCTTTACATTTGCCGGCCCTCTCTGTCTCCCCTCATCTCTCTCTTCCTCACCCCTGCATGTGGGAGTCTTTGATGTCTGATCGGTAGTTTTTCTAAGGCTGCTGTTTTTTCAGTCATGGTGACATTAGAGGTGCTTCGGCGCAGTAAGTGTTTCTGGGAACAGGAAGCAGAGGGCGATGCAGTAAAGGCTGCATAACTCTCCCACCACTGCAGTACGGGGCTGTGCTGCAGCTCAAGCAGCGCCGATGTGGGAGTATTCTCATGCTAATCAAGAAATAAAGCAGCCGCTGGGATGACTCAGAGCTCTGGGGTAATGCAACACTTCACTTCACCGTCACATACAGTGCAGTGGCTGGCTGATTTGTCACTTTGCGTTGCATGTCATACATCAAAGCAGCTCGGTGAAGTGAAGAGTGTTAACATAAGTTATCTGTTATGCTTGTAAGTATACTTGCAGATATTTTTCAGATAAATCATTCAGTGCTGCACCTTTCAGTCCAACCTTCTCTGCTGTAACCTCAGAAAACTGGTCTAAATCAAGACTTCTTTGTCACAGCGCCAGCAAACAACAATTAATACCAACTTTGCAAAGGTCAGATTAGTTCTACTAAATGGAGAATTCAGAGAACATCAGTGTTTAGAGTTAAAGATGTTTCTGCCACACTTTGGACCGGAAACTGTCATGCAGCAGAAGAAGTGTTTACCCAGAAGTTTTTGAATGACTGTTTTTGTTGATTTAACATTTACCATTTGGAATTAAATTTAGGTTAGTGACAGTAATGTAGATGGACATGTTTAGTTTCCTCAAGGTAAGGTATGTGACAGTAGATGTACCAGGCATAACATTATGACCACCTGCCTAATGTTGTGTTGGTCCCACTTATGTGGTCTAAAATGCTTTGAACCATTGGACATGGACAAGAGGACCTCTCAGGGTGTCCTATGGGGTCTGGAACCAGGACCAGGGCACTGGAACCTTTGGGTACTCTGGCTTGTGCAGTGGGGACTCTGTCAATCAAACTTGTTCCACTGCATCCTGTTGATGCTTGATCAGAATGGGCTGTAGGAAGTCTGGAGGTCAAATCAACATGTTGGGCCATTGTCATGTTCCTCAACATGTTCCTGATAGTTTGATGTTGTTTCCATGTGGTGGGGTGTATTTTCCTGCAGGGGTAGGCCAGTGACATTTGGGGTTTCCATTTGCATGAGGGAGTGTGTTTGTTGTGGGACAATGTTTATTTGGGTGTCTAAGTCTGATCAACATGGATGTTAAAATCCAAGGTTTTCCATCAGAACACCACATAGTACCAATATGATCAATGATATTCACTTCACCTGTCAGTGGTCGTGATGTTGTGGCTGATCGGTGTACAGTCTGTCATGTTAGTTTTTAGCCGTTGTCGCAATGGTAAAATAATTTTTTCGACTGAATTCCACTCCTGAATCTCTATTTCATGTAATACAGTCATTGATACCACATAAATAAAAGCAGAACAGAAAAATACAGGAGGAAAAAGGAGGTGAGAGGAAAAAATACTGTCAAAATGAACACAAAAGTAAGCATAAAGAGTCATTTGTATGACAAACATCTACTAAACCAGAATCCAAACCTAAATATATAGAAATATAAATTATATAGGAACCCAGAGACAACATGTTTAATACACCATGTACAGTGAGCTGACCGCCAGTATTTGATTATACTGACAGAGATGGACGTACTTGTCTGCTGCACGTTGGCTGGTGGTATTGATGTTTTCCATGTACAGTGGCTGGAGGCCCTGGAGGCTTATTGTTCCGAACTGTTGCACTGCGACACTTTAACCTCTCAGGATCAATGGACCGAGTGCTGTGAGCTCCGCTGGGCCTCTTCACCAGCAGCGTCTGTCTGGTTACAGCTAATTTATTGACACTGGACATGAGGCTGCTTCGTCGCTATCGGCGGAGACGAACCTCTGAGTGTCTGAAAAGGGTTTGAAGAAGTCACAGTTTGTCTGGGTGCTGAAGGGCAAAAACAAAACAGCAACAGGAAGCAGTTTTGGGTTTGGCTCACTATTACTGCATTTGTTTAATGAGGGCTGCACAGTTCAATTGCCTTTTCAACTAGTGGATATCCAAAGGTTTGTTTCATAATACAAACAATACAGCTACAATGAACATGAATATCTTAATTCTCAATTGATACGTCAATTGTTGTTAAGATTACTAGATTATTTAATCCATTAATCGCTAATAAACAGTCAAAAATGACAATCACAAGTTTCCAGAATTCAATATTGGATCTTTACAGTAGTTTGTTTTGTCTCATCAGCTGCTCAGAAACCAAGGATGATCATCTGAAACCCAGAAAAGCAGGATATCCTGATATCTTTGGTGATTGAAATTGCTGTAGATTAAACTGTTAGTGTGAAGTCTTGGACAGAAGCCAGAGAGCTGCAGAGAAACTACTTCTCATTTAATTAAATAGGATTTGTTGGTGCATTTATGTTCAACTTGCGTAACAAAATCTAACATTAATGGATCCTTGTGCGTTGTGTCTGACATTCATGGGCACACAGGCCTTGAAGCACACATTAAAAGATCATGTCAGTTCAGTTCTCATCAGTTCTACAGTTTTATTCACATTTCTACCAATAAAAAAAATAAAATACAGTTTGTCTGGACAGCTAGATATGTCCTGTCTTTTTTTTAGGAGCATTTTATTAATTTTGAGGGTTCACTAAGTTCTTTGAATATTCCTTATGTGTACATTGTCTGTCTTATTGTCACCTGTTGAACAGTGACAGCATATTCTGTTTTCCTTTTTTCTACGTCCTCCTTTTCCGTTGCCAGTTTGTGGTCACTGAACAGTTTGACTAAGTGAAGAATTAAAGAGTTTTAAATACACCGATCAGGCATAACATTATGACCACCTACCTAATATTGTGTTGGTCCCCATTATGTGCTCAAAAATGCTCTGATGTCATGATGTTGTGGCTGATCAGTGTATATTCACATGAAACCAACAAAAGAAACAAATCATCAAATCTAAGAATCTAGGAACCTCAGATTTTCTGGCTTTTTTGCTTAAAAACTGAATCATTTATTAAAACAGCAGCCGATCACCTCAACACACTGTTATTGATCGCAAAAATAATTCCTAAAGACGTCTTTTGCTTCAGATGAGCTTGGTTCTTTTAAGATGCACATGGATCTACCAAGAAAAGACATCATCTGCATGCATGGATTACACTACTAGAGGACCAACAAGTTAGTTCTGGTCACTTTTGGATTCGTCTGGATCTGTGCACACAAAGTGATAAACTGTTCAGGAAAAGTAAATCTATCCTCAGACTCCTTTTCTCTGCATCCGTACTGACATGTTACATACCTAATTTGTTAAAGAAGCACCGTCCCTGTGTAAAGTGTGCGTCATGTTGCAGCCAGCAGGGGATATCAGAGTTACACAAGAGGAGCAGGACCCACCCAAATAATTCACAGAGGCTTAAAATGGACTTGTGGTGTCCCTTAAAACAAACCCAGTCATCAGTTTTGGGTGACTCACTACTGCCAACTGATCGTATTTCAGATAGAGGAAGACGGAAACTGGCAGCAAGCAATAATATGTGTGTTTAATGTTTGCATGTCAGATTATTCTGTTCTTTTGCATTCAGTTTGCATTGAGCCATTTGGTTTTCTTTGCTTTCCAAAAACAGTGAGTCATTATTCAAAAATAGCTTCAACAATCTGGGATTCCTGTTCGACCTTTCTGGGTTTAGTGTCTCGTTTTCTACACAGTCCGCTGCAGTCAATCGCTGGACTCCCTTTAATTATCCTCAGCCGGGAGAGAACGCTGAAGTACATCCAGAGCAGCTGGTTTAGCGGCAACATGCATAAAAATAGTTACATTTATATAGAATTTCTAGTGTCCTGTTGTCCTCAATGTTCATGTATACTCAGGGATGTAAAGGATATTATTTAGTTGAGTAATAGCTGATTAATGAAGGTTTAAGTTAGTATGATTAATAAACTGTGAGGCTGAACGGCAGCAGAGTGCTGGAAGTGTTACCTTCTGACGCACCTGCATCTGGGATAGTGGGATGGGTTTAAATATTGCTGGAGCTACAAGGAAAATAGATTGTTGTGGATCGAAATTCTCCATTTTTTCAGAGATCTAGTCACCTTAGTTGCACACATATGGCCTGATCATAAGGTATAAATCAAAAGCTGAAAAAGAATTGAATCATCGTGTCTCTGCTTCCTTACAGAGCAGAGGGTAATCCAGTTAAGTGGGACGTACAGAGGGAAACATGCATTTGGATAATTACTACAAACATTGTTTGCGGCCTGCCAATAAGATTAAAGCTTTCAAGAAATGGGAAACCCTCGAGGGGCTCGTACGTCCTTCTTGTGTTACGGCCTGAAAACACAGCACGAGTGATTTTTTTCATATGAAAAGGCGAGCGTTTTCCCTGCAAAGATAGAAGTATTTTTAAAAATGTGCAATGATTTAAGCGACATCTGTGATCTCAGCAGCAGGTGTCGGAACAGGATGCTCATTTTACTGTCATGGTTTGGATGGAGGAACTACAAAACATCAGTAATGAGACACTAATATCAACACAAAGCCCTGGATATTAAGACTGACCAGCATATCTGTTACTAAAAGCTGGCAAAAAATGATTTACAGTCTTGTTTCCTTCTTCTTTGATTTGCTGGATGGTGATTTTAACATACACTTTGCCAGCAGAGTCACTCGTTGCCTCCCCTGAGTCTTTGGTCTTGTTGCATCATCCGTCTTGTTTACCAGCTTTGCCTCACTGGGTCCCTCGGGGCAAACGGGACAGATACTATCTTTGCTGGTTGCTCTTTGAACTATGGTGCACGCTCTATACGGCCTTCATTCAGAGGATTGTTGTGATTTTTATGGCTTTCTGAGAGCATCTTGTTTCAGTTACTGTCACTTTGGCCCAGCTGTTCCTTTGAACTCTTCTAGGAATCTCAGGAATACCAGAAGATGAAGTGTGTGTTCATGCAGTTGAACTATTCTTAACAGACTGTAGATGTTATTGGCTCTGTTATATTCCCATAATATGATGTAGGGATTGACCGATGTGGGTTTTTTCAGGGCCGATGCCGATTATTGGTAATGAAGAAAGGCCGATAACTGATATTTGGAACCGATATACACTGAAAGTAATAACAGCATATGATAGCAGAGAACCTATCATTTATTACTAGGCATCTTCATTATTATGGGTGGCTATAAATGAATATGTAACATAGAAATAGGAGTGATTACATTAGGATGCTCTTGACTGAGACTGATCAGTTTGTCTCCTGCAGCTATGTGTGATGCTTCTTATTATTTCACTGTTACATCCCTTTTATTGCCAACTAAGGTCCAGATCCTGTTGTATTATTGATTATTGTTTTCCAGAATCTGTTTCAGGTTCATCTGTGGCTGCCTTCTAAGTTAGCCACTAGCTGTTAGCATAGCCTTAGCCACTGTGAGAGAAGCTAATTTCCTGGTTTGTGTTTCATCACAGAGTGACGACAAACAGGGAGAGGACGCTGATCAGACCTGAAGTAGAGTATTTAATTCATCAATAATCAGTCAATAACGTACTGATGCCAATAATTGGAAAAGTGATAAATATCGGCCACAATAATCGGCCCGGCTGATAATCAGTCCATCCCTGCTATGATGTCATGTCATTCCAGCTGTTTTGGAGGAAAAGGAAACCTCTTGTACACTCTGGGAAACAGCTTAATCTTTGCTTTGCCTTCTGTATCAGTGACCGTGGCTGGATTAATGTAATAATTTCGCCCCTCGTCTGCTCCGTCACTCCTTATCTCCAGGACTCTTGGCCTCACCGGGGGTTAAAGAGCAGCACAAGCGCTAAGCCCCGCCTCCTCCAGCCTCCTCCGGCGTCCGATTGGTCCCTGCGTTCCCTCCACTCCCTCGTACCGCCCTCCCCCCCCTCCGCCTCTGCTCACCCCGTGGCTCCCTGTCAGTCTGTTTGGATTATTGTAACAGCTCAGGCCTCTCACATGCGTTGCCCTCACTTGCCCACTGCACACACTACAGTGTATCAGAGATGAGAAGGATTAGGTGACAGCGTTCGTTTTACCCCCCGAGGAGAAGAGAGCGAGCAGCCATGGAGTCAAAGTAAGTGGGATGTTGTGGAATTTAAAGATGGAAAGAAATGGAGAAACATAGTTAAAGGAAGGAGAAACCATAACAGTGTTGCTTTGGGAAAGTCCTCATGCAGGGTGCAGTCTGTTTGTCAGGCTTCTGTAACAGGAAATCATTATTCAGAGATGCTTCTGTAATTCCAGGCTTTTACCCTTGTGAGTCTTGTGAGTGACTACTAGAAATACAGGTTCCAGCTGCTGTCCTCATGATCACATAGTAAAACGCCTTTTGTTTACTCTCATAAAATGCGCTTCAACAGCGTAAACGGTGCACTTTCATTTCCTTTTTCTTGTTCGTGAGGCTGCACATCTGTCTAGACAAACAGCAGGTGCACCGAGCAGCGTGTTTACACTCAAGTCAGGTGTGTGATTTGAGTTCGTAATGGAAAACGCAATGCATTGTGATGCATCAAACCAATAAACTAAAATTACTTCTTGTTTTGGAGCAGCAACTTTCTGGAGTCTGTGGTGGTTGCCTGGCAACTGGTAGAAGCCGAGGAATAATCCAGCACCTAACCCTTCTGTAAAATATTGAGTTTTTGTTTTCATACTTTGATGTTTGAATGAGTGAACCAAATAAAATAAAACATTTTAAATAGCAAACTTTACTTCTGGTAGATGGATCACTAGGCTTACTTCCAGGGTTCTTGCTAAGCTAATGCACTAGCTGATGTAAGGTTATATTAAATGGACAGATATGGAGGCAGATACACATAAATATGACCCTACGATATTAAATGACAGATTGCATTGCACGTTATTTCTCCCAAATACTGGAAATGGAGGATTAAAGATCAGCTAAATCAGAAACTAGACCTGGTTTATGTGGTTACTGTTTTACTAGTAAAAGGAATCTCGTCTGGACATTGGGCCACAGTGTTTTAGCTTCACTGAATCCTGGTTGACAGATGTGCAGCGTGAACACTTTGGCATTATGCTTGCACATCTGTAAGCCTTAATTTGAGGTCAGCCGTTAACAGACATGCGGCCACACATGTTGTCTTATCTCGTGCCTCCAGACTGCACTGGTGGCAGATATGAAGCCAGGGATGTGTGGTTTCCTCACTCAGAAGCATGTAAATACAGTCGGACAAAGCTTAAAAGGATGGTGGGAAACGGATGTTCTGCAGTTTACATCACAACTCAAAATGTCTCAAAGCTGCCCGGTCGAAATGGTTACAAACCTCACTGACCGGAACATTTTCATGGGTGGTGTTTTTAAAAACTGCTGCTCAGACATTTGAAAGTGGGGGGATGTTCAGGCTGAAGGCGTGCTGTGCTGCTGTAATCTCTCATCATCCTGTCCCCAGTGGACGCTTTAGATTAGCATGAGAGCGTTCTTATAATTCAGAGGTGGGGCTTCGGTCACCCACTCCAGCTTTAAAGGCACGAAAAGCCCCTGATTGCACTGAAACAGAAGCTGCAAGTGTTACATAAAGATGTGGTTGTGGTTATTTCCTGGCAACCTTAGGGCAACATACACCAATCAGGCATAATATTATGACCACCTGCATAATATTGTGTTGGTCCCCCTTATGTGCTCAAAGATGCTCTGAACCACTGGTCATGGACAAGAGGACCTCTCAAGGTGTCCTGTGGGGTCTGGAACCAGGAGCAGGGCACTGGATCCTTTGGGTACTCTGGCTTGTGCAGTGGGGCCTCTGTCAGTCAAACTTGTTCCACTGCATCCTGTTGATGCTTGATCAGAATGAGGTGTAGGAACTTTGGAGGTCAAATCAACATGTTGGGCCATTGTCATGTTCCTCAACATGTTCCTGATTGGTTGATATTGTTTCCATGTGGTGGGGTGCATTTTCCTGCAGGGGTAGGCCAGTGACATTTAGGATTTCCATTAGCATGAGGGAGTGTGTTTGTTGTGGGACAATGTTTATTTGGGTGTCTAAGTCTCATCAACATGGATGTTAAAATCCAAGGTTTTCCATCAGAACACCACATAGTACCAATATGATCAATGTTATTCACTTCACCTGTCAGTGGTCAGAATGTTGTGACTGATCAGTGGATGTACCCAAACAAACTGCAACCAACAAATCACATATAACGACCATTTATTATAATAATACAGTGTACAGTCATTAGCCAACTCGCTCGGTGTAGTATTCAGTCCATGTTGTCTGCTTATGATTATGGTGATTTTAGGCTGAATGAACACATTAGAGCAGGTCCCTGGAATCTAAGTTGTTATTATGGTCATGATGTGATCGTCCAAACTGCCATCGTCTCTTTTGTGTTTGTTTTGGGCTCGACTTTGATGCCTCTGTTTAAATGTTGTCTTATTTTGTGTCCCAAGAATGGATGGATGTCTGATATATAAAGCTGCGAGAGTCAAGTCACGTGAAGTTAAGTAAGAAGATCAATTCCCCTCTGATGACTCTTCATGAAAGGCAGTTAGCCATTAAGGTTTGAGGTGGAGAGAAACGACATGTAACCGCCCCAAAAACATATTGTACTTTTAAGGGATTTAATCATCGAGATGGATCCTAATGGCTCTGGCATCATCCTTTGTGGTTTTGAGTTAAAGTTACACAACTGGATGGATTATCATAAGAACTTTTAAAGTGACAGCCGGTGTACGTTTGAACTTGAGCCGGAGCGGCTTGTTGTGTTGCCCTGCTTTCAGTCTTTATGATGAGCTAAGAAATCAGCCTCCCAGCTCTGGATTTATGCACACACATGACAGCGTAAATGTTTCCCTAATTCTCCAGTGTGCTGTAACCCAGATTGCGGCTAACATACAATTGGCATACACCGATAAGCCACAACCACTGCCAACGTTGTGGTTCCAGACCCCATAGGACACCCTGAGAGGTCCTCTTGTCCATGCCCAAATGTTCAGAGCATTTTTGAGCACATAAGGGGACCAACACAATATTAGGCTGGTGGTCATAATGTTATGCCTGATCGGTGTGTACTGTAGCCTAGTTTGGATTTGCTGAAGCTGCTAAATCTGTGACTGTATCCTGGGGTAAAGTGCATTAAAGTGACTCAGCTTTAAAAACAAACTGTCAGTTGATTCCACAACCCACTGGCAGAACATTAAGCCTGCATGTTAACTGGACTCTTGGACTTCTGGCTTGACAAACTAATATCATAAAAACATTGCACATTGCTCATTAATGTGCAGGTGAAGCGAGACAAACCATGTGATCCGTCACCTTGTTAA
Source organism: Dascyllus trimaculatus (assembly GCA_024666655.1). Classification (NCBI taxonomy): domain Eukaryota; kingdom Metazoa; phylum Chordata; class Actinopteri; family Pomacentridae; genus Dascyllus; species Dascyllus trimaculatus. Next base: position 33,268,489 of record CM045447.1, on the reverse strand, counting down.
TGCTGCTCGTTGTTTACACGGCGAAAGTGGCCGTCCTGAATGGACAGTGTCGTCATTGTGCGGAGAAACACGGTATTCTGTGTGTTTAGAAATGGAGAGATGGTAAAAACAGCTGAGGTCAGTACTCTGGAAAGAGCAGCAGAGGGAAACCCGGAGTAACACACAAACCACCGTGCAAACCAAAACCTAAAATATACCCAAAAGAACTGCATGAAAAAAATGACCTTAGCCCAGATTCTCAGCCTGCAACGCTTAAAATTTCACTTAAAGTTGATTTCATTTCTAGGAGGAAGGGGTTGAGACAGTAGCAGGTCTTGTTAAGTCATTATAAATATTCTTCGTGTCTCTGTTCATGGTTTTCTTTGGAGTGTCTTCAGAGGTGAGGATGGTGTCGTGAACGGTGAAGCAGCTAAAACAGGTTCAGCGACGTGTTCTCTCCTCAGTGTGTGAACGTGTTCGTGCCTCTGAGCGTCTCTTTATTACTTTGGCTTCTATCCAGGCCCTGCAGTGACATCAAGGTCATGTGGGCTTCTTTGAAACAGGATGACTTATTGGCCCAACCTGTTTTAAGTGTATTTATATCCATAATTACAGACAATTACATGCAAATGAAAACAATGATAGCTTGTTCATCAACTGATCTTATCACTGGAGTTGGTTTGATTCAAGGAGGAAGAAACAAGGTGTTGAAGCTGTGTGTTGTGTGTCATAGATGTGAGATTTGCATTACCCAAATCAGAGGCAGCTTCTGAAACCGCTGAATAAAAGTAGCCTGTAAGGATTTTCACCACAACCAGTGCCACTGAGCAGTGTTTTTGTTCTTTTCTCTGTAAGGATACTTTACAAATCTTACAAAAACACTTTAACTAGCAATAAAATTAGTTAGTTTAACACGTGATAGCTGTGGAAGATACAAAGAACACATCAACAGCAGTGTTCAAGACATTCTGCAGCTAAATATGTCAATAAACTGGCTCCACATAACCTCGTTTCTTATTTGTCACCATGTACAGTATGCCACAAAAGTGACCCGTCACATTTCTGCAAAGACTTTATTATATCTTTTCATGGGACGACACTGAAGAAATGACACTTTACTACAATGTAAAGTAGTCAGTGTACAGCTTGTATAACAGTGTAAATAACAGTGTAAATTTACTGTCCCCTTGTCCCCTCAAAATAACTCAATACACGGAAAACAAAAGTGAATACAGCTCTAAATGAAAATGTGCAAATTGGACCCAAAGTGTCAATATTTCTTGTGGCCACCATTATTTTCCAGCACTGCCTTTTAACCCTCTTGGGCATGGAGTTCGCCGGAGCTTCACAGGTTGCCACTGGAATCCTCTTCCACTCCTCCATAATGACATCATGGAGCTGGTGGATGTTGGAGACCTTGTGCTCCTCCACAGATGCCCCACAGATGCTCAATAGGGTTTAGGTCTGGAGCCATGCTTGGCCAGTCCATCAACTTCACCCTCAACTTCTTTAGCAAGGCAGTGGTTGCCTTGGAGGTGTGTTTGGGGTCATTATCATGCTGGAATACTGCCCTGCGGTGTTCTCACTTTTGTGACATACTGTATATTTGTGTTGTTGGCAGAGCCATTAGGCAATATAGGCAAATGCTAAGGGTACCATGGCCTCCAGGGGGCGAAATTCACCTTCAATATACTTATATTAAAACTAGTTATTACTATTAAATCTTAACATGGAAAAGCTCACATTTATTTAAATGTATTTGTTTTCTTATGTAAGCGTATGTAAATCAGAGAGGGAGAATGGAGGGAGGCACCACATTGGGCAGGGCAGGCTCTGGTTGTTGGTTTCTGTTTTTGTGTCAGCATATGCTCCATGCACGTATCCCTACAACTTGATGGTAAAAGCTGGTGAACCTCTGCTAATAAAATGCACGTCTGTGTTGTGCCACAGCAGGGAAGAGAAGTCCTGAGAGGCTTCCCTGCTCGTTTCTTTTCATGAGAATTCTTTGCAGTATGAAAAATGTAAAGTAAAAACCAGCGTCTTCCTTTAGGGCACTGGATCCAAGGTGAAATTAATTTGCCTGCATGTAGATTCTAGACCCACACAATCTGGTATTTGGTCTGCATTTCATTCTCTCTCCTACATTGGCTTTCCTTGTTCTGCGTCCCACTTCTCTGACTGACTGACTGAGCTCACCGAGTTTGGCAGAGGCTCCGATGAGATCACTGGAACAGCTTTGGAGCTGCCAGGCATAATGAAATGCGTGAAAAAGCCCAGTCTAAATCAACTGTTTAATGTTTTACAGGATAGCAGTTTCTACAGTCCTGGAAATTAGGCAGCAAATCCCAGATAAGTCTTGGAATAGAAAATATAGTTTTCTATATTCTGCAACAAGAAGCTTTAAAATTCTTTAATGGTTGCCTTTTTAATTCTGAACAAACTCACCTTGAACTGACTTCAGATGTTGTTATTTGAGGACATTTCCAAGAAGGTTCATTACGTTTATTATTGTTTCCATGAACCGTTACTAGATTCCCATTCTGGCCATCAAGAGGGAACATTTTTTAAAATGCTCCTGCATGTCTGATCACGCAAACAAGACACTTGATGCAAACAATCAAGACATCTGAGCAACCGGACTCTAATGCCAGTTTGTTTCATGTCATTCATTCAGTCTGACACTGGGCTCAATTGAACTGATTTCTCGCATGATTTCTCCTGGTCTTGCTTTGCCAGCTCATTCTGTAGAGCATAATTTGGTCCTAAATAGCGAGTGCCAAGCGATGAACCAATCGCAGTTGCTAGAAAAAGTGAATATTTCTCACTTGAATCAAAGACGGATGTCGACTTACTCGCGATTATTTCTGTGTGTGGATTTTAAAACCCTTTGCAGCTCAGTAAACCATCATCTGTAATTTAGCTTAGAAGCTAACTGGCCATACATGAGGATGATGTTCTTAATGCAGCTCAGTATGCTCTGATTTATCATTTGCCTCTATAGCTACTAAACAGTTGTCAGTAAGCACAACATCATGCACCAAAAACCCTTTAAATCAGTCATTTTACTGAACAAACAGGATTGCATTTCCGTTTTCATGGCAGCAAACCCATCTTATAATGTGTTATCCAACATATACAGTTTGTTCAGCAGGTCTATGAGGATTTGCTGTTGTTTGAAGGTTACAGCTTTGCTCCACAGATAAAGTGACAGCTTCGTATTTTAGTTTTCTATTCATATTAAGACACGCCTAGAAGCTACAACACTGATGGCAATACTGTGCAGAGATTTAGAGGAAATCAGGAAGCCTTTTCAGTTGGCCTTTATCTCCTCTCGAAAGGGAAATGTGTGTCACCTTTGTGTTATGTCAAAAGACCATCAGGAAACAGTTTCCATGTCATACATCACAGTGAACAGTGTGTACATATGTGTGTGAAGGTAGAGTATCTTCTCTTTCTGCCATACTTTCAGGTTGCTAATGTTTATTCTTCATCATCTTCCTTCCCTCTCTTCATATTCTGCATCTGACTTCCTTCATTTTCTGTTTCATCTGTGCGGTGAGTCAGCAGCCTGCACACATATGCACTCAGAAAGATCTGTTTGGCTCCATCTCTATTGGCCGAGGAGGGGACCCTTAACTGCTGTTCCCTTTTTCCTTTTTTTTTTTTCTCCCCCACTATTTGTTGGATCACCGGCCGTCAGCCAATACTGGCTCGCATACTCCTGATGCTGCACACGCTCGCCGCTCTGCAGTGAGGCAGCACTTAGTTGAGACGGAGAGGAAGGAGGGGAGATGAATGGATGAGACGGGCCGAGCGAGGAATGCAAGTGATGGGAGGAGAGGAAGTGATGAGGGAGAGTAAAGGAGGGAGGGAAAAGGGTGATGAAAAAACCGAAATACAATCCGGCCGAATCGCCCCTCCTCAACTTTGCTCACGTGTGTGCACACCCATAAACACATGGAGGAGCTGAGCTGCTCACACTCATCCCGGCGTCTCCGGCTTGGCTTCTTGTCACTACCTGGAGGGAGGCATCGTTTCATGTCAGGACTGATATGGCTCCATGGCAGGTTTAGAGGGATTTAAACACACAAAGATTCTCTGTCTCACTCATTTGGCTGCAGTGTTTCAGACTGCACACTGGAGTGGATGACGCCTGTTGAGTGGTTCATGAATGCAGCACTGTAAGTCTTCCTATTATCACTGTCATAGTTGTGCTGAAATGTTTTGCTGCTGCTGCTCATATTTTTTGCATGGAGTCATTCTATTCTAGAAGATCCAGCTCATTTGATTTAGCATGAATTCGTCCAATAACATCCTCCTTTGTCATGTGTACCTTCCTCTGCGTATTACAGGACGACTCAGTCCAACAGGAATTATTCCGCTTAGCTGGTGCGGATCTGATTATGTAAGAGAGAAGCGCTGTGTGGCTGCTGCGACCTTGTGCACCGTCAGCACAGCGCTGCTTCTGTTGTCCTGCTGCGACCGTCTGCGGGATTTAGGATCTTTACTTTTATAATCAGGGACATATTTGATGCTCCGTTCATCTCCTCTAATCTGGTCTGTGGAGCTGGTGAGTCGTCAGCCTCAGCTCTGAGCGTTTGTGTTGGTGCATAATTTGTGTGCTGGAATATTCAAATCTGACAGATGCAAATGGTTGTTTTCGTTTAATATCTGGGTGCATGTTTATGAGTTTAGATCACAGCAGTAAAATTCTGCTTTTTTTTTAGGTCAGCTTGTTGAGGAGCTGCTGTGATTGTGCTGCTCAGTGCTCTACTGTTTGGCAGTTGACACATTACATACCAACCATCTAGCATATTGGAAAGTTTGATAAAAACCCAACTGACGGCTTCATTGTGAGAGTATTTATATCCTCTAATCTGCATTTTCAGGCTGCCAAAGCACCACATTGTAGTCGGAGGCTCACGTATCTGCTCTCGGTATTGAAAGTGGGAGACAGATGAGGAGAAAATAGACCGGAGGAGAGGAGAAAGAGCATGCACTGTAGAAAGAAGTCCAGTCCCCGAGGGTTTCCTCTCAGCAGCAGAGGTGGCCTGTTTCTGCGCCGGTCTTCAATGGGAAGAGACAATAAAAGCACTGACACACTTTCCGCGTCTAAGTTAGCTGCCAGATAACGTTACAGGAATATCGCGCAGAGGAAATCGTGCAGGGACAAGATGTTTCAGATAAAACTCCAGAGCAAGGTCGAAAGGATGCAGAATTAGTGCAAATATTTGATTTACGTCGGCAGCTCCAGGGCTGTGTTTCTCACTAATGTGTGCTGAACGCTGAGTGCTTTGCTTTCACTTTGCAATCAAATATTTATCACCTAAAGTGCGTTTTATAACAAGACACGCAGCGAAGTTCCAAGTCGGATACAACCACGGATTTACTGCAGTGGTTCCCAACATGGGGATGGAGACCCACCATGGGGTCGCAAGACAAACACATAGTATAACTTCATGATTAACATAAAAGGGAAGAAGAAGGAGGCATCCAATCATGCAGTAACTCAGGACATTTGACTATATCAGGCACTTATCTGACACAAGTGCTTCCTTTTTCCTAAATTTAACATCTCTGTGCAGCTCACTGAAATAAACGTGTAGCAACATGAGGCCAGAGGTCGCTGTAATACCTGTGACCAATATTATATGGAAGCTCATGCAGCTCAAACTCTCAATTTTCTAAAGACATTTAAAAGAAATTACACTTTATATGGATCAGTCCTGATACCTGATCCCCCCTAATGATGTTAGACTCTGTGCCAATACCAATCTGGTGCACAGTAACATGATGCAACAACATATTTTAACGCTGTATTTGCTCTTCACGGCCTTTCAGGTACAGCAAACTACATCATGTAACGCTGTTTTTATCCTCTTTTCTGCTTTCTGTTTGTTCATTCTGCAGCTCTTCTGAGTGAACAACATCGCTTCATCATATTTTTTTGAAAGCCAAAGCTCTTCTAGTTTGCAACAGCGTCATCTGACACGGTTTTCCTTCTTCACATCATCTCTTTACACTGTTTTTCTCTCTACAGCTCTTCGTAAACAATCAAAGTTGGCTCCCAACAGCAAAATGTAAAACTGCGTTCTCTCTTTACAGCTCTTCCATACCAATCAACAAGATGTAACACTGTTCTCTTACAGCTCTTAATGCATAATAATATCATGTTTAACACTGGTCTTTCCCCTCAGTGATGTTATTTTTAATTGCAATAACAGAATTATGGGTACATTATCCTCCATGCCTGTATATATATAAGTTCATCATATCATAGCTGTACATACCCATCTGTTTAATCATCATGCCTGGTATATTTTCTCCTATTACTTTTTCTTTACTTTTTAGCCTTATTTTAATTTTTGTCCTGCCTCTTTTAGGCCTCTTCTGTATCCAGTTGCTGTAACATGTAAATTTCCCTGGTGAGGGATCAATAAAGTTTGGTCACAGCCTGGATTAAAGCTGGAGTAGGCAGCCTACTGTATCTTTAACCTATTAGGGGTCCTGACAGTGAAAAACAAACTAGAAAAGCACTCAGAGAGCTCATACCTCCGCCAAGGAGCTTCAGTCCACCCCCAACACAATCTCCCATTTCACATATTTTGTATGGAACGTTACAGATACAAATGTAATTACATACAGTTCAAATGTCCTACCAACAATGCGGCCTTCACCCCATCCGACCTAATGAACAGGGGCGGCCTGTAGTGCGGCAGCTCCTAACAGCCTCCCAGCTTCTTAGACAACCGGAGATAAGAATGCCGGCCCAACCGTGCGTATGTCGCTCAGGAAGGAAAGAGAACTCCGTCATTGTCGCTGTCTGTCACGTGGAGACCCAAAATGTCATGTGGTCAGAGGGGGTTACCCCAAAAACAAGAGTGCCCTCTGGTTGCTTTTAGAGTAAACCGCATTTAATTGTCCACCCGGTTACACTTAGATTAAAAACAAATTCCTAGATGGAGACAGTGATCCGGATCAGTCCCAAAATTTCCTCATTTCTTCTTTGTCCCATTTCACACATTTCCTGAAAATTTCATCCAAATCCGTCCATGAGTTTTCAAGTTATGTTGCGCACAAACAAACAAACAAACAAACAAACCAATGGCGGCCATCACATAACCTCCTTGGCGGAGGTAATGAATTAGTAAAAACAAATCACGGCTGTTAATCTGTTGTGGTGCACCTTGGGCTCTGGCTCTCTGAGTTGGACATTTATCCCGACTTGGGTTTGGCTGAATTGCTTGAAATCATGTAAATATGCAGCTGCGACAAGGAGCCACTAGTAAACACAGCTTCATTCTGAATGATTACAAGCCAAAAAAGAAAAGCTTGGATTGACTGACTGACTGTTGCCATGAATACAGATAATCAGACAAAGAAATGCTCCGTTTAGTCACTGCTTTGTTTATTTTTCTTGGAGATTATTTCCCATCTGCTGCTTCCAAAACCAAAAATCCACATTTAAGAAATGATTTTCTGGGCCAAGTCGTAGAGTAATGGAAATCTGAACACTGCGTCAGCTTATTAAGTCCATCTGCTGAGGAAGATTGTGTGATGATTGCAAACCGCAGAACAGCTGAGTGGACCTTGTGGTGAAGTGATTTTGTGAGCAAAAGGTCAAGATGGAACTTTGAATCTCGGCATTAGAGCTTGGCCGTGATGTTAACGTCACTTTATGCCTTTCCACCTGATCCTATTGGCATATTGATCAGAAGATTTAATTCCATGTCAATGAGGTCACTCTCTTTTTGGTCCTTTTGACTGAGGGGATGTTTACAGCCACTGTTTTCTAATCTTGATACTTCATTGTTTATAGGATTGAGTCAAAGCCTGCAGCCTCAGGCATTGATTAGTGTCTCTTCGTGCATTTCCTTTCTCAGTGAGGGGATGGAAGGAAGAAGCTATTTTTCTTTGCCTTCAGCCTCGCCACACTCTGATCTTTACGACCCACAGGTTTCCAGTCACCGCCGTCGTCACTGTGCGTTTGATCATACGCCCTTTTGTTCTGTACCTAATCCCTGTGCGTCCCTCTGCAGGGTGCAGGGTAAGAGGAAGAGGGACTCCTATGTCAGAGTTTTAGGATGGCCAGTGAAGGCTCCACTATTCCCAGTCCCGTCGTCCGCCAAATTGACAAGCAGTTCCTGATCTGCAGCATATGTCTGGACCGCTACGAGAACCCCAAAGTACTGCCCTGCCTGCACACCTTCTGTGAGAGGTGAGTGGAAGCTGTTCTGATGGATCCTGTTCATGTTGTGCATTAGGCAGCGACAGTTGAGCCTTTATATGTGTTAAAGCAAATGTGTTTTCTGTGAATAGGAGATGCTCCCTAATAATGCTTTAGAATGTTTGATCAATACTGCTTTATTCTCACAAGAGAGGGGTTTTGCATCTCTGCTGCTGACTTTGTTGTGTTGGCCTCATCCTCTCTGTTTACTGGCCTTTGTTCCCGGCACAAAAGACAAATTGTGGACTGTGCCAGGCCGTCCTTTGGCTCTGGTCGTTTCTGGAGAGTCATTATGCTGCGACATTTGACAGTATAGTGGTTTCCCCTCTCTGTGCTGTGCATCCACTTCTCACATGAATGTCTGTGATCAATTTAAATATGCTGACCTCCCATATTTAACACGGTGATCTGATCATTGTGAAATTATCATAAAGCTCATAAAGTCCTTTTCCTCATCTTTGTGCCTGTGAGGCAGTGATTTAAAAAGTTTTGAGATCCATAACTTCAGTAAAAGTACCAAAACGGCAATGTAAAAATATTAATATGTAAAAGTTCTGCATGAAAAATAATACTTAACTACATTACATGCTGGTGGAGCTGGTTTAGACTACATTAGGTGTAGTTTTAAACTGTATACAGCAGTGGTTCTCAACTGGTCCAGCCTCAAGACCCACTATATCTCTATTAATAACAGTCGCGACCCAGATTTTTGAAGTTTGCTGTTCCTGTTAACAAATTAAGGTTTATTTAGGTGTAGTCTCAATGCATTTTGATACAATTTCTGAAAATTTTTGCTTATTTTTTTTGTAAATTTGGTATATTTGGACGCTTTTTGCCAAGTTTCGGGCATATTTTGGCCCATTTTGACAGATTCTGAGCACATTTTGGTTCATTTTTGGGACGTTTTAGCATAAATTTCTCTAATAAGCTGGTAGAACCAAATCTAGAGGTTAACAGTGGGCAACTCAGCACCACTAAATATCCTGCTATTGAAAGCAAACTGCGTCATAAGAAACACGTCCTTTAAAATAAAACACTTTATACCACTACTTTTTTTAGGGGGCGTGTTTCTGCGACCCTCTAAAAATGGCCTCGCGACCCACTTTTGGGTCCCGACCCACCAGTTGAGAACCACTGGTATACAGGGGCCGCACATACATCTGAGGGCTCGTCAGATAATTAATGGGACAGGGAAGAGGGAAAAAAAACAACGTTCTGACAAACTAATCTGTTTTCAGTTTGTGGACTTTTTCCTCTAATCTTTGATTTTTGGTGAGGAATCGGGTCATGTGCGAAGTGTAGATGGAGAAATCCCTGTTTGGTGGAGCTGGTAACAACAAATATGACTATGTGTGGATTTGAAAAGCTTGCCATATTGCCCATTGTGCAAAATCTTGGAAATAGAAGTAGTTAAAGTTGTGAAGTAAATATAATGGAGAAGAAAGTACAGTATTTCCCTCTAAAATGTAGTGGGGTGTAAGTATAAAGTAGTGTTAAAATGCAAATACTCAAGTAGAAGCTCAGTTATTGAGTAGATGCACAGTTACTGCAGATAGCATGTACTTAACACTATATTTGACTGTGCTTCAATAGTAAAAGAGGACCCAGAACAACTAAATTAATGTTAAAGTCCATTAAAACGGTTCTCAGGGGCAGAAAAACTATTTCTGCACTAACCTACTGAAAAAGCATGTTGAAAGCCGTGTGCGCTTATTTCTGCCCACATCCAACAAGATGTTTGGTGTCACAAAGGGCGGCTGTGGCTCAGGTGGTAGAGCGGGTTGTCCACTGATCGCGAGGTTGGTGGTTTCGATCCCTGGCCCCTCCGCATGCTGAAGTGTCCTTGGGCAAGACACTGAACCCCAAGTTGCTCCTAATGGCAGATTAGCGCCTTGCATGGCAGCTCTGTCACCATTGGAGTATGAATGGGTGAATGCGAAACATAAAGCACTTTGGATACCACTAAGGTAGGATAAAGTGCTATATAAGTGTAGACCATTTACAATATTAGATGTTAACAACATGATTATTGTGACCCAAAGAATTCGAGATATTTATTAAAAATGAGGAAACGTATGCTATAAGTCTACTAAATCATTAACTTTGCTTATTGGGTGTTAACAAGTGTAGGAAGGTGGAGTGAGCCATATATCAATATTTCATTTTAAAAAATATCATCCTCCTCTCACACTCCTAATTAGAACTGTGGTCTGTATTGTTGCTCCGTGATTTCATTAAGTTCATGCCACATGTACGATCAATTGCAGCTCAATACAAAACAATGATGATGACTAATCACGGTGGTGCGAACCTTCTCTGACACGGCATTAACGTTTCGCGACACTGAACAATAAAAGCTTCACAAAGACCGTATTTATGGCAGGCTTATTGTGTTTGGATGCACCAATGTGAGCAGAGGTCGCTGATAAAGTAGGAAGGAAATAACTCAGTGTCAGGGTGCGAACGTTTCAACCACTAGATGTCCTCAAAGGCAAGGTCTTCAGACTTAAAGGTCAAGTGGCTGTTGAATGTTTTTGCTGAATGCTGATAGGATGCATTGTGTGGACAGGAAAAAAATAAGATTATACTTCATGAGACTTGAGCCACAGTCTCCCCCTCCCCCCTTTATCCTTCATTATACAGACGTCATCTGTCTTATCCAGTTTGTGATGGTTGGTCTGTGAGTTTCCTTTAGAGGACTGTGGCTCGAGTGGTAGAGCGGGTTGTCTACTGATCGCAAGGTTGGCGGTTCGATCCCCGGCCCCTCTGCATGCCGAAGTGTCCTTTGGCAAGACACTGAACCCCAAGTTGCTCCCAATGGCAGGCAGACACCTTGCATGGCAGCTCTGTCACCATTGGTGTGTGAATGGGTGAATGACAAACACATTGTAAAGCGCTTCGAGTACAACTAAGGTGGAAAGGTGTGATTTAAGTGCAGTAAAGAGCATTTTGGATACTGACCGAGGAGAAATAATATAGTGTCCAATGAAATTCTTTTTGAAATAATCTTCTCACATGTAACTCTGACCTCTTCCCAACATGTTTTAATCCTTCTGCACTGCCAACCACAGTGATAGTGTTCCTTTAACCTCTGTGCATTTAGAGCTTACACCGATCAGACATAACATTATGACCACCTGCCTAATATTGTGTTGGTCCCCTTATGTGCTCAAAAATGCTCTGAATCATTGGGCATGGACAAGAGGACCTCCCAGGGTGTCCTATGGGGTCTGGAACCAGGACCAGGGCACTGGATCCTTTGGGTACTCTGGCTTGTGCAGTGGGGCTTCTGTCAATTAAACATGTTCCACTGCATCCTGTTGATGCTTGATCACAATGGGGTGTAGGAAGTTTGGAGGTCAAATCAACATGTTGGGCCATTGTCATGTTCCTCAACATGTTCCTGATTGGTTGATGTTGTTTCCATGTGGTTGGGTGCATTTTCCTGTTAGTGACATTTGGGATTTCCATTTGCATGAGGGAGTGTGTTTGTTGTGGGACAATGTTTATTAAGGTGTCTAAGTCTCATCAATATGGATGCCAGAATCCAAGGTTTTCCATCAGAACACCACATAGTACCAATATGATCAATGTTATTCACTTCACCTGTCAGTGGTCATGATGTTGTGGCTGATCTGTGTACATCCAGTTTAATTTTTGAGCCACAGTCTTTTTAATGCGTCTTTTATCGTCCTCCAGGTGCCTGCAGAATTACATCCCGGCCCACAGCCTCACACTGTCGTGCCCTGTGTGCCGCCAGACCTCAATCCTGCCGGAGAAAGGTGTGGCGGCGCTGCAGAATAACTTCTTCATCACCAACCTGATGGACGTGCTGCAGCGGGCGCCGGACAGCTGCAGCCAGGAGGCCGCCGCTCTCAACAACATCACCACTGTGGCTACAGGCCAGCTGCTCTCCTGCCCCAACCATGGAGGCAGCGTAAGAGTCACGCACACCGTCATTGCTTTTTCAGCACTCAGAAGGTCTTCATGCATATTTAATGATTGTTTTCAATTTTTCCATTCACCCGACTATAGTAGTGGAAGTTTTTTTTCTAAATATATTGTTTACTTTTTTCAGTTTTACAGTGGCATAATATATAAAAGATATATGACTCAAACAGGAAGGAGGGCTGCCAGACAATTTAAAATACAAAAGCAAGCCAAAAATGTAGCTGTCTTTTTCGATGTTAAGACAATAGTAACATCTTTGCAGTGAAGATGAGCAACGCTGAGAAATGGGTCAAGCTAATTTCCATAACCATTTCTGTTACGAGACAAATCTAAGTCCTTATTTATAAGCGGTGATGAGGAGAGGCCTCATCTCCTCTCAAATCTATTCTGGTTATTGGGTTTGTGCAGAAGCAGTTTTTCCATTTGTGTGACAGACATCAGCTCCTTCTCCTGCACATCACATGAAAGATCAAAAGTCTCTGCAGAGCACGCAAAGATTGCCAGGTTGCGATTGGACTTAATGCTTCCAGAAAAGGTTTTTGAGAGCCATCTGGAATTCAGATGTTGGACAGTGTTGGGGGAAAAAAGACGTGCTAGCAACCCCACAGCAGAGCAACGCCTGTCACGTGAAACAAACTAAATTTTGTACATAACTGAGCAAATTATCTACAAGAAACCTGATCCCTGTCTTTCTCCAAATCCAACTATTCAGGCTTAAATAATTGGTTTTAGCATGTGGGGGCGAGAATGGAGACATTGGGATTTATGTGGCCCAATTTATCTGATTTGTTTCACTCAAGGAATTTCCTGAAATATAATTTAGTTAAATTTGACTTATCTAATAATGCAGCACTGGAGAACAACAAAGCAAAAATACGATATGTTTCTAACAGCAGAGGCTTCCAGTTGAATCACTGAAAAAGTGTTTAATTTCTTACATCAGTCAAGACTCCATAGTTCCAGTAGTTGAAGACTCTTGAATTGACTGCCCAGTAGTAATGTGAGACTTGTGTAAGGGAGCCTTAGATATATAAGTGATTTGTTATGCCATATAAAGGGTATTTTAATAGAGTAAGGCCTAAAGAAGAGTTTGTTAGGGTATGGGTAAGTTATAAAAAGATATAGAAGTTCAAGGAGCTCATTTATGACTTTAGCAACAGTTTACAGTTGTCAGTTGCAGCTTTTAAAGTCTGTGAAGATTCTCAGTCATCCAGGTCATGGTCATCGTAGGAGCTTCAGTGGAAATCAACTGGACTTCTGTTGAAGGTTCTTGAAGATGCTTCACCTCTCATCGAAGAAGCCTAGTTGACTAATATACTGAAGAAGCCTCTTGGATGAAGGTGAAACATCTTCAGGAACCCACAACAGAAGTCCAGTTGATTTCTACTGAAGCTCCTACGATTGCAGCTTTCATTCAAAATCAACAATCTAAACCCCATAGTGAACCTGGAAAGGGATCACTAACTCATTAGGGTTTATCCTCTGAGGACCATTAATGGAAGTGCAGAATTTCCCAGCAATCCATCACATATTTGTTGAGATGTTTCAGTCTGGATTAAAGCAGTGAACCACCTGACCTCAGTGCTAATGATGCTAAGGAGTTCTGGTGACTTGCGCTCATTTTTTTTTTAGGTCTAATCTTTACCCTTCCCGTCTCTTAGGTCATGGAGTTTTACTGTCCTCCGTGTGAGACTGCCATGTGTCAGGAGTGTACGAGTGGTGAACATGGAGAACACCCGACTGTGCCTCTCAAAGACGTAGTGGAACAACACAAGGCCTCGTTACAGGACCAGCTCGACGCTGTCAAGAAGAGGTACAACAGCAGCATTATGTAGACGTCATTCTGCTGCACTACAGACCTTATCCCTCCCAAGTAATGACTAGGATGACATACGCGAGGCAATCACAATCCTCCTTTATTTCACACTCAGTCATATGACTCTTGATGTGCTTTATGGACATTTTCTCCTCATTTTCCTCGTTGCTTCCCAGGTTGCCAGAGATCGACTCGGCCCTGCACACGCTGTCGGAGATCCTGCAGCAGCTGACCAATCAGAAGAGCTCCATCGAGGACGGCATCCATTCCACGTTTGATGAGCTGCAGAAGACCCTCAACGTCCGCAAGAGTGTTTTACTAATGGAGCTGGAGGTCAACTACGGCCTCAAGCAGAAGGTAAAGATTCAGTGTTGGAGGAGCTGTATTACCCAGATACTCTTGAGTTTTTGAAGCAAGCACAGTAAAGAATTTCTAGAGGAACACTGACCTCATTGTAGTCTATGTTTGGGAAGCCTTTAACCTCTCACATACAACTCATCAGGCTGCTTTTGCTGATGTGTCGGGGGCTCAGCTGGCCTGATTGGCGATTAACCGGTAGAATGAGGGGGGGTCGGTGGAGCTGCTGCACCACCCCAACCGGGCAACCAATCACTCCGATGAGTTAAGAGACTGCTGCCAATCCCTCAGGGAGCTTCATCACATGGGCTGCTAATGATTTACCATTCAGTGGCTGGTGTGCAGTCAAAACACTGTGACATTTCCTGCTGTAGCTAGATGGAGCCAGTGTACTGTAAGGGCTGATTTGGGTGTGTCATGTGCAGCGAGCGAATGCATTACGGCTCTGCTCTTCATGCTGCAAACGCTTTATCCCTCTGCTCCGAAGCTTCAGCTCTGTTCTTACAGCTTGTACAGAGAGGATGTTAGTTTTTAGAGCTTCAAGTGGTATAGTATAGTATAGTGGTAGTTTGGATGAAACATCTGACTCCAGGTTGAGATAAAACGCCTAATGGCCTCTTCTTTTGGAGAAGAAGAGGAGAGTGATGGCCAGATGCAGGTGAGTTTGCTCCTGTGCTTCAATGATATAATAAAGAGAAGTTAGCTTAACCCAGAAATTCTTGATAGCCTCTGAAGTGTCCTGTAGCACACTGGGAGGTTCCATGATCTAACTGCGACTCCTGTATTGTTGGTTCAGATGGTGGCACTTTACCTCAAGGGTTGAAGACACATGATTGTAATTTAATGCATGAATTATTTCAGGATCTGTCCTTGTAGCTACCAGTTAGCAAATGATCAAGTCGCTGGGGGATTATGTTATTTTTGTTTACACTTAAGGGATCATACAATACTTACATTAATTTATGTGCCCAGATTAACTGTAATCCAGTTACATGGAAAAGGTTGTTTCACACCAATGAAAATATGAAACTGTTATTAACAAACTGGTTCTCAGACATGCTGCAGCATGACTCAGTGATGTTTATGTCACATCTACAAGCTAGAATGTGGCACACAAGCCCAGAAACTCCTTGAGGTTCAGAGAGTTAAAATAGACCTTTGGTTTGAATATATATAGATACAGGGTATTAAATGGACTGTATGTAGTCTTAAGGCAATGGAACACTCTACAGAAAATAAGAGAACTGCAGCAGTAACAATGAAATACCACTAAATAACATCACTGTGGAAGTAAAACTATGCAAACACACATACTGTATATACTAGAGATTATTTTTGTTTGCTTTTTGTTGGAAATTGAAACAGCAGTTTCACTTATTTGTGTTACTGTTACTGCTGTGAAAGGGTCAAATGTAAATTGTGTTATTAACTATACGACAAAGCTGGCCTTAAGGATGCAAAATGAAATTTAGTCTGAACTGACAATGAAGTGAAATTGTCATTGTGAGTCAACACAGGGTGAGGCAGCCACAACTGACAGTCATTTATCTGTTTTCATGGGCAGTAAAGCTGTCACTGTTTACCTCTGAAAGCAGATTTTTATTGGTGGACACAGGAATAACAATATATGTTTTTAATGAGCTAAGAGTATCTCAGTACTGTCACTTCATGGTCATTGATCTCGTTTTGAAAATGTTGAAGCTGGTTGGTGTAGAAAATGCACTGGTTCCTAAACTAGGTATTGGAACAGAATAAAAAAAAGTTTTCTAAGACACTGGATAATTTCTGGTATCTATAATGTATTCAGTTGGATAACTATAAGACCTAAACTCAGTGTCTCCCTGCTGCCCCCTGGTGTGTCCCTGCGTAGGTGCTCCAGGCCCAGCTGGACACTCTGCTGCAGGGCCAGGAGGGCATCAACAGCAGCTGTAACTTCACGGAGCAGGCCCTGAGCCACGGCACCGAGGCCGAGGTGCTGCTGGTGAAGAAGCAGATGGGCGAGCGTCTCATGGAGCTGGCCAGCCAGGAGCTTCCTCTGCAGCCCGGAGAGAACGACCAGCTGGACTTCCTGGTGGAGACAGAAGGACTCAAGAAGTCCATCCACAACCTGGGCACTATTGTGACCACCAACGCCGTGGCCTCTGAGACTGTGGCGACAGGTGAAGGGTTACGACACTGCGTGGTGGGCGTCCCCACGTCCATCACCATAACCACTAAGGACAAAGATGGAGAGCTGTGCAAGATGGGTAACGCAGTCATCACTGCTGAAATCTCCTCACCTGACGGCAGCAAGGGTGACGGAGAGATACTGGACAGCAAGAATGGCACATATGAGTACCTGTTCACAGCTCCGAAGGAGGGCACCTTTAGTTTATCACTGCGCTTATACGACCAACATATCAAAGGAAGCCCCTTTAAGATAAAAGCCACCAAATCAATAGATGTGTCGCCAACTTCAGACGGCATGAAGAAGAGGCTGAAGTCTCCAGGCAGCGGACACATCAAGCAGAAGGCCATCAAGAGGCCGGCCAGCATGTACAGCACCGGGAGGAGGAAAGAGAACCCCATTGAGGACGACCTCATCTTCAGAATCGGTAAAAAGTAGAAAGATGTTGACTTATTTCATCATTGTAAGGTATTGAGGAAAGTATTATGTTTGTATCACTTTTAGATATGGCTGTCACACTTATATTCATGTATTTAAAACAATACCTAGCTGAAGTCAGTAGACCATCACTTGTAAATCTGCCTGATGTCAGATGTAGACCTCTATATTTTCGTAATATGCTGTATAAATGCTTTTAAGTAGTTATAAACAAAACGATTATAGCAGCTGCCTGTGATAGTGCAAAAATGCAGCACTATGTGACTTTTATATCTTGATTTGGAAGTGTCACTTCAACACATACAGCACCACTTTGCAGGTAACTTGATAAAAAAAGGGAATTTCAGGTGACAGCTTGACCTCAAAACCAACAAGTTGCATCATTTCAACATGAACATGGCTGTAATTTATGTCTTACAGGCACAAAAGGGCGAAACAAAGGGGAGTTCACTAATCTGCAGGGAGTGGCTGCTTCCTCTCTGGGAAAGGTGCTGATAGCAGACAGCAACAACCAGTGTGTCCAGGTAACGATGACGCTCTACGCTGACGATGCTGCATTTTATTAAGAGGTCACTGCTGAAGCACCGTGATGTACAAGTACATCAGTGTCTGTTTCCTCCGTACTTTATACTCTGTCATGGCTTTGTGGAACTGTGGAAATCTGTTTTGTTTTGCAGATTTTTGCAAACGACGGCCAGTTCAAAAGTCGCTTTGGCGTCCGCGGCAGGACTCCGGGTCAGCTGCAGCGGCCGACGGGCGTCGCCGTCCACCCAAATGGTGACATCATTATTGCTGACTATGACAACAAATGGGTCAGCATCTTTTCAAGTGAGGGCAAGTTTAAGGTGAGTCAGTTCTTATCTTTATTCTATAGTCAGAACGCCAACTGGAAGTGATTTCACTCAGAACAATAGTATGGCATATGGTATATTAGCAAGTAGATAGCAGCTATAAATACTGCCTCGGTATCTCCACTGCACCACTTATCTTTTTTAAAAGACCCTTACAACTGTGGAGGGATTAAAGTAGATAGAAAATAGATGATCTATATGCCATGCCCTCAGTCATTTACAGCTATCAAACCTCATTTACAAATTTAAGCACTTATGCTGATTTTGACCTCCCCCTTTCAGTCTCCTCGTCTCTGCAGAAGTAGTTGGAGATTTTAAAATGAAAATAAATTGTTTGATGTTTTGTAGAGGTTGCCCTACTTCCTTAGTTAAGTTACAGGGGAGCTGCGATTGAAAAACATAAGATATTCCCACGTGAGGGCAGCATGTGGCTCATCACTGAATGGGACCTTCTCTTAAACACTGTGAAAGAACTGTTTGTGTGCGGTTTTGTTGAATGGTTTTTATTTTTACTCTTTAACTGTAAAACACATAAAGGACAAAATAAGAACACTTGTTTGGTATACGATCCTTTGGGGGGATTGTGTACTGGTCATTAATCTAATAAACAAATACTAATAGTGATGTGGGCTGCACGGTGGCTCAGTGGTTAGCAGTGTCGTCTCACAGCTTGAAGATCCCCGGTTTGCATCCCGGTTAGGACGCCTGGGATCTTTCTGTGTGGAGTTTGCATGTTCTCCCTGTGCATGCGTGGGTTTCACTGGGTACTCCGGCTTCCTCCCACAGCCCAAAAACATGCTGAGGTTAACTGATTATTCTAAATTGTCTGTAGGTGTGAATGAGAGTGTGCTTGCCTGTCTCTATATGTAGCCCTGTGATAGACTGCCGACCTGTCCAGGGTGTCCTCTGCCTTCGCCTGAGTCGGCTGGGATAGACTCCAGTCCCCCTACAGAGGATTAAGCGGTGTATAGATAATGGACTGATGGATGGATAATCGTGATGCGGTGTGTTTTGATTCTCCAGAATAAGATCGGCTCAGGGAAGCTGATGGGTCCCAAAGGCGTGTCGGTGGACAGGAACGGACACATCATCGTGGTCGACAACAAGGCCTGCTGCGTCTTCATCTTTCAGGTCAACGGCAAGCTGGTCACCAAGTTCGGTAACCGCGGCAACGGTGACAGGCAGTTTGCAGGTACACTCAATGGTAATACTGTGAATTCCCCCACCCCTACAATCTCTTTCCAACCGGCTCACACCCGCATGTGGAATGAAGACGTTTGCCAAAACAGGAACCATAAAGCCCCCATGTTCCCCATGGACTCTGAGTTTTCCCACACTTACAGATAAGATAAGAGCTTGTAAACAGGTCATGGATGTAGACGTAACATTTTACATACATTATTAACTTAAAACAGCATGTTGTTCTGTTGATCATGTTAAGTATATCTTTTGTCAGTAGATTTAATTTAAATGTAATAAACGCGACTTTTCTTCTGTTAAGCTGCATGTCTTCCATTAACATCTGCCATCCGAACGTCTGCTGAACTCAGCCGTTTCTTTTTGAGCAGAATCTGACAGATGACTCACGTCTGAAAGCCTTTCTCGTTTATTTTCGTCTGTCCAGGCCCTCACTTTGCTGCCGTCAACAACAACAATGAAATCATCGTGACAGACTTCCACAACCACTCAGTCAAAGTAAGTGCACTTCTGGAGTATGACAGGTATGCTGGGTACAAGACGAACACTGTTTTCAACATGACAAACTTGAAAACAGTGTTTCCATCCATCCATCCATCGTTTTCCGGATAAGCGGAAGACAATGGATGGAATAATGGATGGAAACTAAAAATTGTGGCAGGTGTAATAGTTTGTTTTTTTTTACATACACAAGCTTTAAAAGGCCTTGGTTGTTCTCATATCGACCTTTCAAAGCAGGAATGTTTGTCTCTCAGTTTAACACCTCGATGTCCCAGCAGGATTTTGCAACATCACAATAAGTCTGGAAATTATAATTTTTCAGTTTAGTATTTGCATATTTATAAAGTCTGCGAAAATGACTGCTTAACATGTGGATAATTTAACATTTTTTATGGAAAAAAAACATCTCTGTGCATGATCACAGTAGATTTGAAAGGAAGCAATCAAGATGTAATTGAACTTTCAGCTTTAGATAAAGGCTCTGACAAAAATATTGTATTAACCTGTTTAGGAATAAGATAGGATAAGATCAGATAAGCCTTTATTAATCCCACAGTGGGGAAATTGGCAGTGTTACAGCAGCAAAGATAGTGCAAACATTTAGGAAATGAAGGACAAAATAAAATAAACCAAGATATACATCAGTACTAATTATAGAAATTACAGTATTGCACATGCCAGTGGTATTGCACAGACTCTTTCATAAATGGGAAATATTGACATAAGTATTAATATTGCAGCGGTTATCTATATTGCACAGATCTCATATAAGTAGAAAAATATATGTAATGTATATTCTAGATATGTATAAGAAATCATAATGTTGCACCAAGGAGCACCAATCCGTCCACTGTCACAGGCTAAAAAAGTAATTGGGCAGATGACTGATAGGCAGTTTCATGTCTGGATGTGGATTTTTTTCTCATTATTTCACAACAAATTAAGGAGATTAAAGGTCTGGAGTTCATTACAAGTACTGAATTTGCATTTGGTAGCTCTTAATGGGAACTGTCAGTAGCAGTACAAACAAGTGTTGGTGCATTTTTAATGTTCATGAGTTAGTTTGTGTACTTTACTAAATGTCTGCATACGTTATACCCATTATCTTTGAAAATGTAGGTGTTCAACACAGAAGGGGAATTCCTGCTGAAGTTTGGATCCAATGGCGAAGGCAACGGCCAGTTTAACGCCCCAACAGGAGTCGCGGTGGACGTCAACGGAAACATCATAGTGGCGGACTGGGGCAACAGCAGGATACAGGTTAGTGCAAAATATCAAGTCTAAATAAAAGACGCAAATATGTAGAGTTTAGTCCCATAGAGGATTCACTGGTGTTTCTACTGTTTCTAGAATCTTTTGCCATGCAATCTTACGATCTTACATCACACCATCCAATGTAATGTTACCGAAACTACATTGAATTAGTCAAATTTATGTACAGATTTTAACTTAATGCAGTATTAAAACCAAGATATCATTCTTGCTTATTCCTCAATTGTACGTGCCATATCTTTAATATACACTAATCAGCCACAACATTATGACCACTGACAGGTGAAGTGAATAACATTGATCATATTGGTACTATGTGCTGTTCTGATGGAAAACCTTGGATTTTAACATCCATGTTGATGAGACTTAGACACCCAAATAAACATTGTCCCACAACAAACACACTCCCTCATGCTAATGGAAATCCCAAATGTCACTGGATGAAAATGCACCCCACCACATGGTAACAACACTAAACAATCAGGAACATGTTGAGGAACATGACAATGGTCCAACATGTTGATTTGACCTCCAAACTTCCTACAGCCCATTGTGATCAAGCATCAACAGGATGCAGTGGAACAAGTTTGATGGACAGAAGCCCCACTGCACAAGCCAGAGTACCCAAAGGATCCAGTGCCAACATCCTGGTTCCAGACCCCATAGGACACCCTGAGAGGTCCTCTTGTCCATGCCCAATGGTTCAGAGCATTTTTGGGCACATAAGGGGGACCAACACAGTATTAGGCAGGTGGTCATAATGTTATGCCTGATCGGTGTAAGATCCAACTAAGCATTGAAAGACGAAGCATCTCCTTGTAATACAAATGTAAACACAGTACTGATGGCCTTCCTGTCTGTGTCAGGTGTTTGATGGCAGCGGCTCGTTCCTGTCTTACATCAACACATCAGCAGATCCACTCTATGGCCCTCAGGGACTGGCGCTCACCTCTGACGGACACGTTGTTGTTGCCGATTCTGGCAACCACTGCTTCAAAGTCTACCGCTACCTGCAGTAGCCCTTCTCCTCTCAACGCACAACCAGTACAGTGTATGTATATATCTACATATACACACACACATGCTAGGATGGATCGACTGGAAGATTTTGCACTCATCCACTCACCAGTTCATCCTTGAAATCGTCACTGTGCCATCCTGTCCTCCACACGTTTGACCCCCCGATGCTGAGGAGACAACACGGAGAATTACTTGTGGTGAGGCGAGAGGATTTCTGACATTCAGACGACTGCTGCTCACCGGTGCTTTGAAGGGTCACTCAGAACCTTGTTCACATTCCATCTTAACTGTGCTCATTTCAAAAATGAAGCTTTAATATTGTACATATGGTAGACTTTTGATTTTCTCATCACATGGTAGAACTCTGGAAAATATTGCTATTGCACTTGTTCCTGAAGAACACTGGCTGGACACTGTGTTAAGTGAGTTTGAAATTAAATAGTACTTTAGGTATGTGAGAAATAATGGAAATCCATTCATAGTGACAATAACTTAAGCTTCCTTTAAATGCCCTTAAGAGTCCTCACATTTTGCCTGTTCACTATAAGAGAAAAGTATTTCACCTACTGTAGGTAGCAGGGTATCTTCGAGCATGATTAGGCATCTCTGTGCATGCTGTTTTTACTAACGAACACCTGACGAGCTACTGCGCACAAAATATAAAACATCACCACGTGAAACTTTAAATGGAGGCACTGGTTCAATTACAATACTTCTATCTACGTGTGAAACAACTACTCAATGTTATCTACAATATGTCGTCACTCTAAATTACAGTGCACTAAGCTGATGACTTAATTGGTCTTACAGAACCACAGTGTGTGTTGGTGTGTGCAAGACAAGTGTGACTGTGTGCTGTGATTAATTAAGGTACCAAGCATAAGCCATCTGATAAGCTCACTTCTGCCATGTAGGTATGTATGCATCAGTGTGTTTGGGTGTGTCTGAAACCTCTTAACATTTCAACCTAAAATCTGCTGTGATTACGTGCAAACAACATAGAATTTCTTGCAGACTTCGGAAAATAAACTCGGTAGGGTGCTTCAGTCTTCATCTGAAAGGTTTAATCTAACAGCATCAGGACTGTGATCACTTTCACTTCTCTCCATGTGCTCTTATCTTGAAAAACGTAGAACTACTAACAAGTTGTAATTTAGGAAAATACTTTGTCTATCTTCACAAAAACAACAAAAAAACATGCAATATGTAGTCGAGGTGTGTGTCGTCGAGCCTTGTTCAGACATCGTCTTCAAGCACACAGTTGTCATGATTTGTTATCCTGAATTTGGTCATCCATTTTCTACACAATCCTGTACAAAATGTTTGTTTTCCATTGTCTTGTTTATATTTGTAATGCCAAATGGAATTAAAGTGCCCATAGGAAAGAAGATTGTGTTTGAGTCTCTGTGATACATGTGCTGCAATGAACTGATTATTATGAAAATAAACCACAACATAGTTTATGTTTAACATCAACAGACCTTACGAAATCAACACATATTTTTGACCACAGAAGCTTTTCTTGCTAGGTTTCTTTAGCTGTTGTGTGTGATCAGTGTGTTTTATTAGACAGCAGAGGGCGTCACATGACTAGGAAGTGAAGTCTGGGAAACTTCGCTCCTCCCCATAAAAGGAGTGTTGCGTTCCCGAGCAGTCGGAAAATACAGGACAAAAATGAACAAGACACCGACTACAAGAAGTGGCTAACATAATTTGTTTTCACATGTCTTATCTTTCAGTGTTGAGATATGTGATACTCAGGTGGGTGAGGGCAGTGTTTACACTAAACACAGACACAAACACAGACACTATGGTGTATTTAATTGATTGACAGTGTGTTACATTGGTGTAGCACAAATTATATATATGTTTAGTAGATTCTAA
This sequence comes from Dascyllus trimaculatus, assembly GCA_024666655.1. Classification (NCBI taxonomy): domain Eukaryota; kingdom Metazoa; phylum Chordata; class Actinopteri; family Pomacentridae; genus Dascyllus; species Dascyllus trimaculatus. The sequence goes on along the minus strand of CM045447.1, from coordinate 33,244,829 downwards.
ACTAAACAAATGTCACCACAATTATTAGAAAAAGTTCATTTGTTTGTCAAAAAACATATGGAGTGGAGCAAAAACAAGAAGGCCGGCAGTTTAAAGTTGAATAAAATAAATCCACCATCCATGTATTAACAGACTTATATTTGAAGATAGACAGACAGATAGATAGATAGATAGATAGATAGATAGATAGATAGATAGATAGATAGATAGATAGATAGATAGCTTTTTCTTTTGAGTTTTGTGTGTTTGTTGACCACAACACCTGAGCTCAAACCGTTCTCATTTTACTCGTCAGTAGAGTCCAGGCGTTTACGAGGAGCCGTGAATGCAGCGTTAACCAGTGACAGCCTTCCGCGGGAAATTCAGTACAAGTTGAACGACTTCCTCTTGTTTGGATTAAAAACATCACTACAGCGTCATATTACATTCAAGTGCCTAAGACGTCGATGTCAACAGGGGCTACTGGTTCAGTCCAATCGCAAAATGGTAAGAAAATGTTCGTTTTAACTTGTTGTTTAGGTGGGAGCGCTGTGGAGACCACTAAAGCTAAAGCTACATGCTAGCATCTGTACGTAGCTCATAGCTGATGCTAATGTTACCTTTACCACCCAGCGGTTCCCAGTTGAGACACCAGGGAAATTTTATAATATATATTAAGAAAAGTGCTATTAACTTGACGTTAGGGGTAGCAGTAATTCAGGACACTCATACTAACCTGTATACTGTCCTACCCGTGTGACTTTCATGTTTTCAGTGGTCCTTAAGTGATTTACGGAGGACCAATTAAAAATATAAACGCATCGTAGAGGTGATGTATTTTGCATTCAGGTAATGGGAGAACATATGGAGCTGTCAGTCGAAAATGCATCACAAATACGATTTAGTCCGATTAAGTGCGGATAATTTCCCAAAGCAAAGTAGTAAAACTATCCAAGATGGCGCGTAGTGACCTTCTTCTTCTCTGAGGCTGTTGTGCTGCTCAGTGCTGCCACCGGTGGCTGGAGGTCGTATTACAAAAACACTGATAAGGGAAGACAGACATAAAATTAGGGCTGAAACTATTTTTTTTCTATTAATCAGTTAGTTGTTTGGTCTGTAACATATCAGAAAATTCTTCCTCCTTCTCATTTCTCAGCTTGTACATCCTTGATTCCTATCCTCGACTCCTCTCCTCACGTCCTAGTTCTTCCCACCAGCGATGTGAGCGGAGGCAGCAGCTCACCACTGCATTAGACACTAACAACATGCAACATGCATTCAGCAAAATGAGTCACAGTTGCCCTGGAGCTGATTTTTAAAGCGACGCCAATTAAATGTGACTTGCGGCACAACTGCATTGTCTCTCTATTGTTTTGTTACAGTACATGACTGTGTTTTATATTGTCTGTCAGAAGAATAAAAGTTTTTATGATGACTTATAGTAGGCATATATAATTACTTTAAAATCAATTCACAGCGTGGCATAATGTGACAAGAATGTACGGATGATGTATTTTAATTTTTAATTTAACAAAAATGTGTGGTGAAGTATAAAAGAGTCATGGCATACAAATGATTATAATATAGACACATATGGGCAGGAGGACAGAGGAGACGAAGTGGCTGAAATTTGTAAAATAAGATGACACTTAGGTCTGCAACTAATAATTTATATACACTGTTTAATCTTTTGACTATTTTTCTTAATTATTCGATTGTTTTTTTGGTTTATAAAACGTCAGATAATGGTCAAAAAGGCGGATCAGTGTTTGCCAAAGCCCAAGAAGACCCCCTCTTTTTGTTTTCCTTGACTTCTATGTCATAGTTCCTCCTCCGAGAGATACAAGAGACACGAGAAGAGAGGAGTTGAGGCAACATGCATCTAACAAAATGAGTTATTTTTATCTTGGAGTTCTCGTTTTAAAGTAACTTCAATTAAAAATAACGTGTGGCACAGTTCCATCATCCATTCTTTTGTTATAGCCGACCACTGTATTTTATCATCTCTATCAGATGAACAGTGTTCAAGAGAATTTAAAGTATATATTTACTTTTTATTCAGTTCACACTATAGCATAATGTGACGAGCCTGTATAGATACTTCTTTTTAATTTAACACACATAAGCTGTGAAGTAGAAAAGAGGTATGACAAAAAGTTACATAGTCTGACATAGTCTGTATATCCCAGCTGTGTGTCACACCTCTTTTATGTCATGGGGTTTGGAAAAGACAAACATTGAGGACACACTGATACATCTCCTCTCATAGCTAAGCCATCAACCCTCCTCGATACTCGGTCCTCTCTCCTTGAAACGCATTTTAAGAATTGAGACATCCGTCTTGACGGTGGGCACAGATTGATTTCTGGGTCACGGGCAGTAGGTGAGAGGAGATGACGAGGCTGAACATCGTGAAATGAGATGAGCCTTACATCTTCAAATAGTTTTGTCCACAACTTGAAGATTTTCAGTTTACTCTCATAGAGGAGTGAAGAAACCAGAAAATGTTCAAACATATGAAGCTAGAATCAGAGAACTTTTTACTTTTTTGCTTAAAAAAGTACACAAACTGATTGATCAATTATCAGACTAGTTGGGCCTTGATTTAATTATTGACAAGTACTCAGTTAATCATTGCAGCTCTAGAATATAAAGTATAGAAATCACTGGTAACTAATGGATATTTCAAAGCACTGTAATGTGTAATGTTATTTGTTCCTTTCCTAGGAGTTGCAAACAAACAATCAATCAATCCCTCGTACACTGTTTTATTGCCCTTCACATGGTACTGCTTTGATTTAGTCGTCACATTAAGCTTTCTGTTACAGTCAAAGAAGAAGGGACTAAGTTTGGAGGAGAAGAGGACACGCATGTTGGAGATTTTCTTTGAATCTGTGAGTTTTTTTTCCACTTCAGATGATGTGATAAACGTCTTCACGTCCGCTTTCTGCTATCTCGGTTATACTATGACTGCATGTGTTTAAAATCTGATAACTGTTTCGCGTCGGTCAGTATTGTTATGTCATTTTTTAAAAACTCATTCTGAAAAAGCAGAGTATTGCTTTAAAGTGGCTGATATTGATTTGGGCTGCCCACTTTTTGGAAGGAGACAAAAGCTAACATGCAAACTATTACCCACGCAGAAATGTGCACAGAGGAGGTTTTGTGTTCCAACTTTGAAACCTTCCACAGATAAAAAACAGGTTGTTCTTAGCACTTTGTTGTTGTCTTTATCTTTCCTGCACACACACACACATCATGCACATACAAAACCACATAAAGACCTTGCACAAATAAACGGCCCAGCAAAATAAGACGAGGCGGTGGTTATTATATTTTGAATGTAAATTTTAAATCTCTAATTTCATTATTCTCCATGCTAGACCGATAAATTAATTTTTTTGTTCTTTTTTAAACATTTTAACACGTTTTAAAATTAAGATGAATTGATAATGAATACAGATGACTAGAAAAGCAATGTCGTGCTCCTGTATAAATAAAGTCATCAGTGAATATTAGTTGTATTAACTTCCAGAAAGCCCAAATAATGTCCAGCCAAAGAGATCTAGAAGCAGATACAGATGTAGGTGATTGCTAAATAGCTCCATTCTGTGTGATTTAAGGCTGAAAACAATTCCTTGAACATGTTCTCTTACTCTCTTTCCAGAAAGATGTGTTTCAGCTGAAAGACATTGAGAAGATTGCCCCTAAGACAAAGGGCATAAGTGAGTAATGATGAACACTTTCACTCAATGAAACATCATTAACTCTAATTTTTCAGTGTTCAAGTAGACTGCCTGCATGTAAAAATATGTACGCTCCTTTTTTATCATGTTTTCCATGTTTGGTTAAACAAAAATAAACTATCTAAAGGTTGCTATATATGTCACTCAAATTATTTCAGTAGATAATGCTGTTATTAACTTATCACTTGTAAGACTTGTGAAATAGGCGTAAATGTTAATAAGAGCAGCCGTAAACGTTCTGATAGTTTTGTTCTTTCATCATCAACGTGTGACTAATAATAATTATAACGGGCAAAGAGAACAAGAACGGTTAGCCATCAATTACCATAAGTGCTTCTTCAAATAGAATACAGTTAGTTTCTTCACAGGGACTGTACAGACAGCGTCAACAAGCGTCGCACTCTCATGCATTCTTGAGAGCGCTGTGGTGACGTGCTTACAGACTTGCCATGGCAACCAGGACTTGCTATTGCAATTTTAACTGTATATAGTCTGTATAAGCAGAACCAGACCTATCAATAGCAGTAATCTCGCAGTGCAGAGAACTGCTGGAAGCTTTCGGTCGTTAAGTAAAGTATGTTCCCTCAACGTCAGCCCGGAGAACGACATTATGAGCATCATGGGAACGTTTGTAAAAACACAAATGTGGATTTTTTTAAGTGCCCGGCTGTCTGGACGAGCAAAACTGTGTCGAGTGCGTTTGAGCGAACTGTGGGGCGATTCGTTTTAAAGTGGACAAAACGTTAATCTGGAGAAACTGGATCTTGTTGCTGTGATTAAAAGCACATGTTTCTGACCCCCGTACTTGGGCATAATGTAGTTACTGAGTGCTGGGGGGGAAGGGGGCAACAAGAGATCTGCATTGTGGGCACATTTGGTTGTAAAAGGAGAGAAAATGTGAGAAAAAAGGGGCCTAGGGAGTGATCAGAGTTGTAATGCCACACTGGTAACCATTAAAATGAAGTTTAAAAAAGCTGTTTGAACAGAGAAGAGACAATGCACACATACACAGTCTGTTTAGTCCGTCCAGTGTGTTTCTCGTTCTCGCTACTCGCTGCCAATCCTATTTTTTGCTGCTGTTCAACATCCTCTCAGCAGATAAGCTCTTTCAGTTTCACAGCGGACCGGCTGAGCAAAGCGTGTGGGAGTATCACATTTCACCGCTGACACTGTTCAAGATGTAGCTCCTGCTCTGTTACATCCTCTCATGCAACGTTCTCTCAGATAAGTAGAAAACGGACAGATAGGCTGCAGATGTGTGGGTTTAGTTTTGTGAACATTTGAGTAGCGTATCTTGCCAACAGTAAAAAAAATAAATAAAGAGAGAGACCTGATGATGACTTGTGCTTTTTAAACCCTGAGTAGGATGCAATATTTTATTTCCAAATAGATCTGGAGACTGCTGAGCTTGTACTAGCCCCACTCCACATGGCAAATAACAAATCCGCAAATAGCATTAACTCCACTGCAAAGCAATAAACCGATGGAAAATGAATGATTTTATAGTGGAACTTTCCCTCTCTCTGCTGCTTTAAGCTCCCATGAGTGTGAAAGAAGTGCTGCAGAGCCTAGTTGACGACAACATGGTGGACTGTGAAAGAGTTGGTACGTCCAACTACTACTGGTCCTTTCCCAGTAAGGCCCTAAACACTCGCAAGCACAAACTGGAAGAGCTGCAAAAACAGGTGAGAATTCTTCTGATCCGCATGTATAGCAACTCATGCACAGTACAGCCTGGACACTTTTAAAAACCCCTATTTCGGGAAAGGAGAAGATGCGTTTTATTTCCACAGAAGGTTGTTGTGTTTTCTGGTTTAAGAGGATGCTGCTCACTGTTGTTTACAGTAATGAGGTCAGCATGTGATGAACGCAGCCTAGAAAACACTTCTGTTTACAGAAGGTGGGAAAAAAAGGGAAGAAAACACAAATGAACTGCTGATTAAAAGCAAGAGTTTGTCAGAGTATGTTAAAAAAATAGTATATATATTTTAAATGTGTTTCTAATCAGGTATTTTTACCTTTAAATTATTCTAACTCTAACCTTAAAAGCAGAATTTGGAGGTTAGAAAATAAATAAATTTAGACCCAGACTAGCTTTGAAAATCTCTCCCGTTGTGCGTTTGTGAGCAATTTGTTGTCAAAGAAAGTTACACTGCTCATCCTTGAATGTCAGCGATGACCCACTTCCCTCCCCCTGTTGCATGGCAGGCAGATGGTGTGAGGGTGGCGCCTCCTCAGAGAGCATTAGCCACCAGATTTCTGGGGCAGAAGTTAAAAACAGCAAGCTCTCATTAAACAACGGCGTTCGATTATACCGTACGTGTGACAACAGACAGCCATGAGTGAGATGCCGTAGCAGTTTGGACGCTAGATTGTTGTCGTCATCTGTTTTGTACAGCGATGCAGATTTGTGTGCTTCATGTTAAGACAAAACAAAGAATGTGTAAAGGATTGCAACAGAGTCTCCTCTTACTGACAGATGTATTATATTATATGCTTCAACAGTACAATTGACAACATTGTAGTTTTGTATTAATGCCGATGATTCATTAGTGTCTGATACAGTAGTGAGCTGTAGAGGTGAACAGTCAAAGGCTACAAAAGCCAGGTTAGCCCTAATGTTATTTTGTTGGATTGATTTAATAGTTGACAACTGCTTGATTGATCGCTGCAGCTCTAGAATATCCAGTATAGAAATCACTGGTCGGATCACTGGTCCACATGACGAATGGATATTTCAAAGTGCTGTAATTTGTCCCTTTTCTTTGTTGCATGTACATAACAGGAGTTCAGGACAAACAGGATCTGCAAACAATCAATCTCTCGTACATTGTTTTATTGCCCCTCACGTGGTACTGCTTTGTGATTTAGCTGTCACAGTACAAATGTGTTTGCTCCATCAAACATGACAATTGTTTGTCAAAGAATGTGTAAAGGATTTTGCTTTGCACTTCAAAGACATATTGCAGTACAGCCTCTTCTTACTGACAAATTTATTACTACAATCAGGCATAACATTATGAACACCTGCCCGATATTGTCTTGGTCCCCCTTATGTGGTCCAAAATGCTCTGAACCATTGGACATGGACAAGAGGACCTCTCAGGGTGTCCTATGGGGTCTGGAACCAGGACCAGGGCACTGGATCCTTTGGGTACTCTGTCTTGTGCAGTCGGGCCTCTGTCCATCAAACATGTTCCACTGCATCCTGTTGATGCTTGATCAGAATGGGGTGTAGGAAGTTTGGAGGTCAAATCAACATGTTGGGCCATTGTCATGTTCCTCAACATTCCTGATGGTTTGATGTTGTTTCCATGTGGTGGGGTGCATTTTCCTGCAGGGGTAGGCCAGTGACATTTGGGATTTCCATTTGCTTGAGGGAGTGTGTTTGTTGTGGGACAATGTTTATTTGGGTGTCTAAGTCTGATCAACATGGATGTTAAAATCCAAGGTTTTCCATCAGAACACCACATAGTACCAATATGATCAATGTTATTCACTTCACCTGTCAGTGGTCATGATGTCGTGGAACAGTAAAATTGCCATCATTGTAATTTTGTATTAATGCCAACGAATCATTGGTGTGTGATCCAGTGGTGAGGTGTTATGTTCCATCAATTCAATACACTACAGTCAAAGGCTACAAAAGCCAGGTTAGTTTTAATGTTGATTTGTTTCAAGAGATTATTCGTTGGTCTTGTTCAGTGTTTCAGCATGAAAATCTGAATTTAACATAACTCTGCTGCACTTTCAAGATTTCCGAAGCAAAGCAGCGGAAAGCGTCTCTACAGAAAGCGGTCGAAAAAGCCAAAGTAGGACGTCAAGATACGGTAGGAATACGCTCACCTGGTGGCACAAAGATTCAAATAAAAATAAGTGAAATAAAACGAACGGTACGATATAAAATGTCGTGTGTCTCTGCGTAGAAAGAAAGAAGCTCTCTGCTGAAGGAGCTGGGGGCTCTGAGAGAGGAGCGAACACAGCTGCAGGCTGAGCTGGAGAAGTATCGGGAGTGTGACCCAGAAGTAGTGGAGGAGATGAGTGAGTAACCACGACACCTGGAAGTTTGTTTTTCTTTCAGGAAGTTTTTATGTCAATCTGATCATCTGTAGTTACTGATTAACAGCATGTTGATTTAACTGTAGTCATCTTTTAGGACGTAGTTTGTTCTGTGTTCTTACTTCTCTCTTTTCAATTTCCTGACTAGGTTTAGTTGCAGGACTGTTGGATTACATGATACAAAGGTTTCTATTTTTCTGGTTACTCAGAATTTAATGTACAGTTAAATTAAAAAGGACTTGAATGAGTGTTATACAAGATTTAATCAAGCACTGACTCTCTGTTGAAAAACCGACAATCCAGGTGTTAATAACCTTCAAGCTGCACCGTGAGCCTTTGTAGTTAAAAGCTTTTATCTTTGCTCCAAGAGAAAATTAGACTATTGAAAGAATAAGATGGAGCACCGAACCCTAACATCAGGTGGCTATTCGCTGCAGATGGTACTGTTTTGCACCCAGCGAGGATCTCTGATTAAAAGACGAGGCAGAGGAACGAGTTGGGCAACATCCAAGACACAAAGCGTTTGAGAGGCTTCTGTAGTATTCAAGCTGCCATGAATAAGTGGTTTCACGCCAGATAACAAACTCAATCGTGCAGTAGGAGCTGGATTATTTCAGTGTAGCCTCCCACATAATGTCGGATATCGGGGTGATGCAAACAAGCCGGTGGTGCGTTTCGCTGACATGAAAAATTTTCACCCTCTTTTTAGCCGCTGAGCAGAGCAACCATTGAACACAGAGGCTGTTGCTTTAATGGAAATGATACCAGAGAACTCCTCCAGTAGCCAGTCCTGCACTGAACTTGGCCTCCAGTCAAAAGCACCTACTCATAGTTAAACATAAGCAAGATGTGGCAAAGCATATTTTACACCCTCATGTTTCCTCCTCACTCATTCTACTGAACGCTAATGTTGGACAGCTCAAAATAAGGTGTGAATATGTCCCAATGCTTTTAAGTGATGCCTGTGTAAGACCGTGCTTACATGTAATGATGAATGACAGCTGATTTGACAGTGTGCATTACATGCCGTGTTCTCCTCTCCTCTAAATCCACTGCAGAGAAAAAACGTGTCTGTTTAGCAGCAGATTCTCACGGTTAAAATCAAACATGAGGAAGCCAAAACTGACCACAAGCGACTCAGCATGCATTCAAGATGCAGTTTTAAGGTAGTTGTAAAATATCAGCTTCAACCACAAACGCAGAAACAAGACAGCCAGTGGGAGGAGTGCCGCTGTCAGGGAGGCGTCTTTTGATCTCATGACTCGCATTTAATGGCACGCTAAATCGACCTTTTGACCTGTCGGCTTACAGGGATGGTGTTATAAACTTTTAAAAAAGCGAACTCAAGGCCACGGGACACGACTCCTTTACAAGCTGCCACACACCTCGTCCATGAAGCGGCTTCACAATGCACACAGCTATTGCAAAAATCTTAGACTGCTTTGTGTTCATGTTACAGCTGACCTGTGGTATAGGGGTGTGTTACTTTATCTGCCCATGTGACATATGTGGTGTCATAAAAATATCTGGTCTGTTTACCTGCACCTCCCAATGCTGCACCAGCCCTGCTTTCAGCGTGCGCACGTTTCCGCTGGGTATTTTCCACTCCGCTGTGGCGATACTGTCTCATCTAATGACACACAGACCGAGGATTCGTGAAAAATCTGCAAATTGAGACTTTTTGACGCTTAGAAATTGTTTGAAATTTCAAAAAAAAGGATTCTGCAACAGCTTTTTTGTAATTACATCAAGTTCTAATCAAGACTAAAGCAAGAATATCAAATACATTCGCACATTCTAGCTTCTTATATGTGAATATTTGATGTCTTAGACTCCTGTGACAGAAAAGTGAGTATCTTCTGTTATGTTGACGAAATGGTAAAGGAATTTTTGTCACTGTTTTTTGACATTTTATAGACTGAATGATTAACTGACGGTAAAAATAACTGTTAGTTGCAGCCCTAAATTAAATCAAGGTCAAATCCCTGTGAAGAGACATCTAGAATAGAACAGAGGCTACTATAGGAGCACTCCGTCGAGTGCAGCTGGACATGTTGTTTTAGAACATATCCAGTATATTGAGTATTTAACATGGTGCATCTGTGCTTAGTTATCAGTTTATTAGACACACCTATCTAAAACTAATGCAGTGCAATGATTTCTACCTTCATGAAGGCTGTATAATTATATTGCACATATAATAAAGCTGAAACTGCTTTTAGAGAAGTGGTCGTTTAACTGCACAGCGATTTCGGAGGCTGCAGTTCGTGGTGCTGTTGAACTGTATTGCGTTACCACTGACAGGTGTTTCTTTTATTTTGTCCACCCTATTTATATCACTGAGCGTAGGCTAAATAACAGAAACGCCTCACAGTATATAATCAGTTCATCAGCAACGCAAACTACATCCTTCAAAGAGACTGCACAGTTGCATCCTCGCCTCTCTTAAACAAAAACTACATTAACCTTCATGAAAGTGAGGATTTAAACTGAGTGTATATCATCAAAACAAGTTCCTCACAGACTCTTGGTGTCTCGTCTGGTGAGTCAGGAGGTCTGGTGGATTTCTGACAGTCATTTTTAGATAGGAGATAGAATCACATTTTTAGAATATCTAATTTTTGTGTTAGTACATATCCTAACTTCAGAAACCTGAGTAAGTCATAATCCCAGGTTGAGACGGACCTCAGAGTCACGCCTGTTATGTCACAGTTACAGAGTGACAGCAGAATTGGCCTTTTAAATCCAAGCAGACAGATAAAAGCCTAATTTGGGCAGATTACAAAAAATATCATACACCGCATACATTTTTCTGGAAAAGTCCCTTGTAATAACATCCATCCATCCATCCATTATCTATACACCGTTTAATCCTCTAGGCCACAGGGGGGCTGGAGCCTATCCCATCTGACTTATGGCGAAGGCAGGGTTCACCTGGACAAGAAACCAGTCTATCACAGGGCCACACACACAGACAGACAACCAAGCACACTCACATTCACACCTACGGACAATTTAGAATCAGCTATTAACCTCAGCATGTCTTTGGGCTGTGAGGGTAAACCGGAGAAAAACCCCAGGACGCTCTATGAGGCGACAGTGCTAACCACGGCACAATTCACACAATGAATACAAAAGTCTATGACACATGACAATGTTACTGTATACCTCCTCTTTAAGTTTTGTTTTACTTGAGACCACAATGACAATATTTTTCATTCATGTGGCAAAAAAATTGAGATGAAATGAGCCACCCAGCAGAAACGTCTCCATGCACCATATACGGCCATACCGCCTTGTGGATGCTCAATCCCGTCAGATCTTGGAAGCTTAGTGAGGTTGGGCCTGGTCAGTACCTGGATGGGAGACAGTGAGGGAACACCAGGAAGCCTGGGTGGATGCAGTGTGAGAGTGAGTGGTTGGTGGTGGTCAGAGGGGCTGATGGTGCAGACTGGCAGCCTGGCCTCCGTCAGTCTACCCCAGGGCAGCTGTGGCTACATACGTAGCTTACCACCAACGAGTATGGAGTGAATGAATAATGCAATGTAAAGCGTCTTTAAGTTCCTAGAAAAGCGCTATATAAAACCAATGCATTATTGTTGCCTCTCTTCATTCTAGGCTGGTTTGGCTTTACACAGACATACATGACTTCAACAGCAATCTGTTAAAAAGGATTTTAGGTATCAACTCAGCATAAATACCTGATTATCAGAGGATTTGTTAATTCCAAGGCCCTCATTATTGATTAGTCCAAGAGTACGTAAAGTTATAAAAATGCTTCATATATGTGTGTCAACAAGAGGATCAGGTCTAGTGTTAATTATTCACTCATAAACTCACTCATTAAAATCATAAACTAGTGTTATTTTAAACACATTCACAATAAGTTGATGTCGTCTTGTGAAGGCGGTCTGGTGTTTTGTTTTTTTTTACAGAAATAACTTTCCTCAGTCCATAAAAAAGTATGTGTGTTGTTTTTCCTTCACATTTTTACATTTTTAATATTATCTGTTATCGGTATGCACCATAATAGACATTGTCAGACAGTTATCTGTTGTTGTTATCAGCCCTGAAATTTCATATTGGTATTAAATAAATCAATGCAAACTAAATTCAAAAGATGAGTGACATGAAAGAACAGGCCTGCTTTTACTTTCAATGTCTTTGTTTTCACATTGCAACTGACTCCACATGCCTACGGCTCTTATTTTCTTCTTTCTTCTCCAAACACACACACACACACACACACACACACGGAGCTTTCGTACAGATAACCATCTCCCCTCTCTGAAGCTTGGGTTGTACTCTGAGCGCTGTATGCAGCTATGTGCTGAGTGTATGACATTATGTTATGTCTGTCGCTGAAGGGGGTTAGACTGAACTTGCAGAATGGGCTCAGACCTGTTCCTGCTTATAGGAAGGCTGTAAACACGATGCTCTGAGGTTCAGAAAGCGTCTTAAGGTTGCAGTCTGTTAAGGCTTCTCTGTTTACAGCATTTTTACAGCCATGTTAACCATTACTGCCTTTTTGAGAGATACAGAAGATTAATAGAATAGAATAGAATAGAATGCTTTTATTGTCATCATACACAATGTGCAACAAAATTTAAAAGACAACTCTGGTGGTGCAAAAAATACAAGTATAAAAGATTTAGAAGGTAAATAAGAATAAACATAAAAGTAAGTTATATAAGATTAATCAACATTACTAAAATACTGTGTGTGTCGGTGCTTGTTCAGGAATCAGGAGAGGGGTCGGCCGTAACATGACTTACTTCCTGAGCTGTGTCTCTGTTCACATTAAAGCAGAGAAACACGACACTTTATTGTGGCATTGTTACTGGTTTATTTTTCTTTTGTCACAAAACACTTTTCTGCATATTCACAAAACAGATAATACATGAACAATGAACATAACCTACAAAAACAAAACAAACTGAACTGTCAAGTGTGCATCAGATTCATTTCTACTCTTCTGTGTATCTTTGAGTAAGTGGCTGCCACACCCATATAAACTGTTGTGGCAACAGGTGGGAGGGAAACCATCAAACAGTCAGACAAAAATCAATATTTAAATACGACTTGTGGATTGGAGCCACTGTAATTTATTTTATTAGACCAGACAGCGGTGCTTACTGTATTTACCACTGAACAAACAAGCAGAGGTGCATGCGACAAAGTAGTCAGACAAGGTTCCGATTAAAGTTAGAGTAATCGGGTCAAAAATGTTTGACAATACTTGCCACACCTTTAAGCCTACCTTTAAGCTGTTGTGACAGCAGGAGGGTTAAAAACCAGCAGACGTGGGAAGGACAAAAAAAATAAATCACAGCATGGTTGTGCGTGAATGATATGACCCTTTGAGAGGACACACGGAAAGTTGGATTCTAAGTCGAACAATTAAAGTACAGATTTATCATTGTGTGTTGGAAATAGTGTAAATTCAATCCTAAATTATTCGTCTACCAATGAAAAAGTGATTATCTTGTGTTTGCTGTTTCTTTTCCATTTGTATGTATGTTTTATTGCTTAATTCAGTGTTTAGGCTGCTGTCTTAACCCCCAGTCAGGATGGCAGATGAAAACCAGCATTCCAAGTTAGCTTTGATTTACAGTTTGTTTGTTCAGGTAATCGATGAGCATCGTCTCTGCCAAACATATAATCATCATTTGGACAGGTGAGCAAATGAAAAGACAAGGATCAGTGAGTCATGACAGTTTGCAAGTCTGGAGGAGAAGTTTGCACAATGCGCCCACCAGTTGTGTCAAACGTTGCTTCATTCATTCCCTCCCACATGGCTTTGTTTTTTTTAGGAATAACTATTTGTCTTCACTGTGAGATTATCAAAATACCCTGAAAAAAATCCTCAGGATGGATTCCCCTACAGGCTCGTGCAATGCGAGCCACGTATTCTGACGGTCCTCCCAGATATTCTAACAATGGGGCTGGAGCTTTTCTAGTTTTCATAAAGGACAAATCATAGAGAAATGCTCCAGTCCTGCTGTAAACCTCGCCTGAAATAGTTTATATTGGCTGCATTAAAGGCTGCCATGGCCCGGCAGCTGCCAAACCAGTGTCTGTGGATAGTTATTATGGAATTAACAAAAGGTCTATTTTTAACTTCTGGTAAAAGGTAAAGCGATTATTCCAGGTGCCTTAAGACTTAATGATGTTATCTGCTGTTGTTTTAGGATTAGTTTCAAGGGTCGCCAGACATTTCACTTAGAAATAGAGCACTACTGCATATGGTTCAGCTCTATTTCAAGTTTCTATAGTCGAGCTGTTTTGACTCAGTGAAGAGAGGCTAAAGTGTCCACTTTAATTTAGTAGGAAACCACTTTTCATACAGCGTGATTGTAGCTACCCAACCATCACATCACTGTACTTTACTCCTTAAAAAAGACCGTTTGCTGCTGACATCCATCTCTGTTGCCAGTATTTTTTCTCTACTAGACTTACTACAGCTCAAGAAAGCATTTTCCTCTCTGGAGACGACAAACCGTCAGCTGAGCCCTCACGTTTAGCCTTCATTTGTTTTTATTTGTCTGGCCTGTTTTGCGTATGCACGGTGTGTTTGAGTCTTGCTCACAAAAACTACAGGTCATTAATGAAACGTAATGTAAAAGTAATGGAAATGAAGCACAACACAGAATGGACACTGATGTTTCTTTGTCTCTCATGTGTAAGAGAGCACTTTTCATAATGTTTTCACAGAGTAACTAAGCAGGTTGTCTTCATCTTACTGGGGATGTTGTCGTTCTGACTTTGTTGGTTGCCTTGAAAGCCTTTTTAGGACAGAAATTTCCCTTGTTCGGCCTACTGTTACTGTCTGATTGAGGTAAATAGATGGATGAACTTTATATATACGCCCATCAAGCATAACATCATGACCACCTGCCTAATATTGTGTTGGTCCCCCTCATGTTCTCCAAAATGCTCTGAACCATTGGGCATGGACAAGAGGACCTCTCAGGGTGTCCTATGGGGTCTGGAGCCAGGACATTTTATTACAATGTTTATTTGGGTGTCTAAGTCTCATCAATACGGATGTTAAAATCCAAGGTTTTCCATCAGAACACCACATAGTACCAATATGATCAATGTTATTCACTTCACCTGTCAGTGGTCATCATGCTGTGGCTGATCGATGTATAATGCACACACTGATCATGACTTTTGTTTTACAGGAAAATCAAATGTTGTAGCGAAAGATGCTGTTTCCAGGTGGACAGGTGAGTCATGTTACCTTTTTATGTACTTACACATGTAAGAAATTTGAATTCAAGTTGCAATATTTTAAAAAAAACACAACATTAACACCTTTTATTTCAAGCGTAAACATTTGATAGTTACATCTTCTCACTTAGAGTTAGCAAAGTATCACTTCTAGGTGCCTCATACTATAGTAAATTAAATATTTGTGGGTTTTGAACTTTTGGTTGAAGACATTTTTTGATATTATTTGGCTTTAAGGAATTTTCTTTAACAGTTTTAGTTTTACAATAATGAGCCTAATGTTTAGGCAGATTAATCTATATCAAAAAATAACGTCCAGCTGCAGCCACACTCTGGATTTAACATTACTGTTGTAGAGAACAGGGGTCTCTGAGTTAAAAACTAACTACAGAATGACAGTGGCAGAGCTGATGCCATTAATTACTCTTCAGAGCATTTAAACTCACAAACTGAAAGCTGTAAGGACACATTGAATCCAACAGCTAGCTCCCAGGAGTCGACGCTCAGGCTCTCTGTGTGCATTTGCTGACCTGAGCAGTGACCCTGTACACAGCTGACCTTTGAGGATCACGGCAACCAGCAAAGCCTGTAGTCCTTTTGACTCTTTAGGTCAACATTGCCCGTAGCTGGTCAACAAAGTCACGTTGACACATTTTTTTGCTTGGCTTTCATTAAACTCACTTGAAGAAACTGCATCACATCTGCTTCTTCCACAACTTGTACTTCCCTCTTCTTCTTATCGATGTAATGTTCTCGTACTTTGTCGTTTTTGTTCTTGCAATTCTTGTCACTTGCTTCAATTCTGCAAATCTTGTAGGCTTGGGAGAGGAAACGGCTGCCACTTCTGTGTACCTTCTGTTTCTTGGCGACAGTAGCGCACACTGCATCACTGTTTTGTGTTGTTATTTTAGCATCGAGTAGGTTGCAGCAGATCCTTGTACATTTAAGCAACAACTCTGCTTAAGGTGTTGAATTTTCCGTCGCTGCAATTTGTTTTGTTGAACCTCAAGACCTTGCTTTAGGAAAATGAGCTTTGAATGCACTGAGACACACCCACCACACAAGCCCTGACACATTTAATCACTGTTCTTATCAAAAGTGGAGTTCAGTGATCCACAGGGTTGAAGTGAAAGCCATTACTATTGGTGTGAGTCAGAGTTTGTTGGCTTAAGCTGCTGATAATAAAGGCGGCAACATGAATCTGTTTGATTAGCTTTTCAAACTGGTGACACAGTTTTCACCATGTCTCATGAGTCACCTACAAAACATTTCGGTTTAGTCCAGACACTTATGTTTTGTAAAATAACGTAAAATTGAAGTAATTAATTTTGTTACTGCCACCTGAATGAAGTACAGTCAGATTAATTTTATTTTCATGTGCTTTCTGACTGTGTTTTTTAAATTTTGTGCTCTGTATGATGTTGATGTATGAAAAAGATAATTTCACATTTGATTATCACTGTAAATTCAACATCATAAGTCAGCAGGTAGCATCAGCACTGGTCACTACCTGGAGCATCTCCTAAACTGGCCTGGGTCAGTTGAACGTGGCAGTGGTGGTTGGATTGTGTAGTAGCAGTGTGATCTGGCACGAAGTGGGGTGACGCTGGGAAGCCAAAGTTCACCACTTAGCCTCCTGGAGGTGTCGTGGGACTAAGTAGGCGAAGCAACGTTGAAGGGAGGTTTCCACCTGATGACCCCCAGAGACGTGTTAGGAATCACTGCTCACTGGTAGGTATAGAGACAGATTAGGGATCCTAGGTCCTTCATGGAGGATGGATCCTTTCTTTTTGAGCACAAGTGACTTGTGTTTAAATTAACTCAACAGATTCAAGATATTTAATTCTTTGCTACAGGTAAAACTACAGTCAACAGTCAAGATGAATCAACAGTCAAAAATGATAGATGCGTAACCTGTTATTGTGAGGTTACGCAAATATTTCCACCTCAGGATGATGGTTAAGGGAAGGTTTCAAAATGCAAAATAAAAAGAAACAAAGACTGAATAAACTAAATTCAAACACAATCACATTTCAGGCAGAACATGTCTAGATGACTGCTACAGTTTCATCTCATGCACGTCCTCTGGAAACATTAATAATATTAAATCTGCGCTCACTTGGATCTCTGTACAAAAATAATGGTACGCTTGTGTCAGCAAGTAGCATAAAGCTCATAGAACGCCTCACCTTCATTAAGGTCCTCATTAACAACCGTCAGATTCCCCTTAATCACCCAGATTGTTTCCAGCCGCTGTAGATCTTCTGTGGTGGGAAATGTCCGCTGGGCTCAGGAAGTAATAATCAAATCTTCAGCTAGAATAACTTTCACCAAACCAGCATCGAACAGAAAGAGCAGATGGTTTTGTCCTTGGACTCGACCATCATCCTCGAGTCCAAGAGTGTGTTTCTATTCCCAGACTGTAAATCTGTGTAACACTGAATGTGCAGATGTGTTGGTGTATTTCATCTCATTGAGTGTTCCTGTTTTCAGACAACGTGTTCGCCATCAAGTCGTGGACGAAGAAGAAGTTTGCCTTCGATGACAGCCGCATTAATAAAGCCTTTGGCATCCCCGAGGACTTCGACTACATGGACTGACTGCCAGCATTTCTACCAGAGTTCAGAGACACAGTTAATGGAAAAATATGTTTTGAAGCTTCTGTTTGATACCTGGTCCCTGCATTTCTAGTTTCTATGTATTCGAGTGAAAATTGCACCCAGGATTCACATTTATGTCCGGGGGTGGATTTTGAATAAGGATGGATATCTGTGATTTTTGCAGTAGCAGATGGACTTTATCAGCAGATACTGTGCCGCTTCGGTGCAACCAGAGAAGAGACCGGAGGACCCATTAGTGCCTGTTAGGGGTGACGGGTTTCTGTGATAAACACGACTTAGCAGGCTGACTTTTAGGACACCTGTTTGCCTGAAAACTGAGAGCTCCAAGTTGATGATGGAAAGGATTCAACACTTCACACATCTGTGTTGCCAGTGAATGTTTTTTTATGGCTTGAGCAGATGGTTTGGAACCGAACACTTCTTCCCTTACATTTCCTTTTCTTTCGTTTTTCAACTTCCAGTAATCTTGAGCAACAAAAAGTGCACTGGGGCTGATGGCAGATTACAGAGAGTATGTTTAGGTTGTGTTATGTGTTTAATCCTGTACAGTTACTCTCTGTTGAGTCTCCGTTAGTACAAAGAAATTGACCCTCTGAGTTTTACAGGCGCGGTTCTACAGTTATATTATTCTAAATGTCTGTTTGCAGTATCAGCATGTATTTACACTGGGCCTCCTATCTTTCACTTTTCATTCCTTTATGAATTTCCACTGGAACATAGTAAAAATCCATTGTCAAAAAACAACTATTTCTTTTCAGGCCTGCACACTCACTTTCTCTATGAACAAAAAAAAAGGAACGCTGTTGTCATGACATGCCTAGAATGACTATTGCCCTGTTTTTTTTCTCCCTTTTTTCATCAAACTAGATGCAAAACAGGCAGATGTGCGTTCCGAGTTTACTCGGTGACCTACTTGACAAGGCCAGTGTGTCCGGGATGGTCGATTTAAAATTTAAATGTGCTTCACTCATCCATTTGGTTTTCTTTCCAGTACATGAGGTAGATGCAGATGTGGTTCTTGCTGTTTTGCAACTTCTCAGCACAAGTTACATTTTCTGTAAGCTGTTAAAGAATGTGTTCGTAGTAAAATACATTTTTTCCCCTGATTAAAAGTTAGTTTTTTTATTCCTCCTTGTGCCGTTTCATTGCTGCAAGTTTAAGTGACTTCCTGCATGCTGTGTATTTATTTATTGTGGCAACTGTGAGCTCCTTGTTTAAGTGCACCGATGACTGTAGCAACGCTGATCCAGGCACAAATAATTCTAAATGCCTAGCTGCAGTTTGTTTGAGGGAACCGACACACCCACAGAAAAGCAACCCGAGTGAGAATTCGTGTGCGTACCTGCCCGACCAGTCCTGTGATTCATGAGCCTGACATGCTGAATGTCAAAGCCCTGCTCGAAGGCGGTGCAGTTTTACCTGGCTGACTTGGAGTCCTGCTAATTGCAGCTTCTTTTGTCAAACATGCCTCGGTGTCGAAAAAGCTTAACAAGGCAGTGCATTAGCTGATGAAAGACTTTCACTTAACCTAAATACAGCCCCACAGACGAACATGCGACACCAAACTGCTGCATAAACTGATCGCACGTATTTTTAAGTGTTTCTATGAGGTGGATTTAAAACCTGTTACTGCTCATTTCTATTGTAATAGTAGGTGTTTCCACATGCTTCTCAGTAGTGTCAGTGGTGTTGGCGTATTCATATCTGGATTTACTAAAATAACAGTACTAATATCCTGCATTCTGCTTAAATAAAATAACAGAAACATCATCAAGAAGTTCTGGTTCTGCCATAAAATGTCCCCTGTGATAGAGATTTTATTATATAATGCATTATTAGATTGTCAATAATGTGGCATTTTACTTGTGAAGCTGATCTGTAATAATAATATTGTATTCTTTTTAGCCGTTGTTCCAAGAGGTCACAAGCTGAAAAGATCATAAACCTGTAGTTTAACCTTAATCAGTTTATCATATTTTATAAGCTTCTATGTTTTGTCACTGTAAAATCTTTCAAATAGCTGTTGCACTTAAGTAGAGAAGTGCAAGGTACCAGATATGTCTCTGTGATGTGGAGCAGAAGTAAAAATACAGACAGCATTTGAGTTAAACTACGTCGTCACCATTAAGTCTGGAGACAGTTCTGCAATTGCCACTTAAGCAAAAGTATGCACGCGTGTTATACTATTAGAATTATTACTGAAATACTAATGTAGTAATTTGTCAGATGTATGTAGCGGAGTCAAAATCACAATTTCCCCAAAATGCTGCGACGTAAAAATCATGCGTGAACTACTTGTATTTAGTCTAAAGAGTACCAGTAAGTGATGGAGTAAGGGAATATATATTTTATTCAAAGTAAAAAATAGCAACACTGAAAAAACAAAAGCCCTGCAATGAAAATGCCACTTAAATAGTATTTGTAAAATGTGATTTAAGTATGAAAAGTTGATATTTGATTGAATGTAAACTTATGTTGTTGTTACTTATAAATTGTGTGTTGTTATCCCTGATGCATTCATAATAAGTAGTTTTATGTACTGTTGAGCCTCATAAACCAACATGTTTTCTATGTAAATCATATTTTGTGAAGATTAAAGTACAGTAGTAGTGTTTATGCTGATCCACAGTACTCAACTCCTCTGCATCACTTTATGCTTGTTAGTCTTTGCATGTTGATTTTTTTGTTGTTGAATTTGTTGGGTTGACTTTCTGCAGCAGCGGTGCTGGAAGCGGCCCCGGTGAGATCCCTCCCTGTCCGCCGTGAGGAGCAGGCGGGGAGGGAGGGACCCACGGAGGGAGGGAGGGAGCTGCTGCTGCTGTGTTGCTGCTGCTGCTGCTGCTGAGGGGAAGAAAGACCAACGCAGCGAAACACAAGGCAGGCTGCTAGCTGAGAGGGCAGCATGGCGGGGCTACAGGACTTCCATCAAGGCAGCCACTGTCACAGGAAAACGTGGATCAATATACTACTAGGAATACTACAATTACTTTTACCCTGCGTACAGCACGGAGGGGCTCAGCTGCAAGGTTTGTGCTCACCTTTATTTTCCGCTTCGGGGGTGAACGCGACGAGAAAAAATGTAGTTAGCTAGGCTGACTTGACAGCAAACACTGGAAAATGAGTGGCAAGCCGTATTGTCCGGCAGTCTGACTATGTGGGGAATATTCTGAATATATTCAAGCGTTTGTTTTAGTCACATTTAGACGTTTAACAACTTGGAAGAAGGCTGTAGCTTAATGTGTTATCAGTCTGCTAATGTTAGTTTATGCTAGCTGCCAGTTCTCCCTGTGCTGTTTGAATTTTAACGAAACTGTAACTTGGCCAGACGGGGAAAGTAACGGACCGTGGAGGCTTTAAATGGACACTTAACGGCTGTCGTTGCCGATAAATGTAAACACGGTTGAAAGCTAAAGCTACACGGCTAACCTAACCGAGCCGTGTTTACTGCAGCAGCGGCAGTGGAGATGTGTTTGCCAAGTTCGTTAGCCGCCGAGCTAACGTGCTAAACAAGCAGCTAGCAAACAGCCTTTGTCAGGCTGCCGAGGCGAAGTCATTTCCTCACTTGTCTGTGCGATTATCATCCAGCCCGTTTCAGTTTATTCATTCGTAATAACCAGTAATGTTTCTTGCAGTATTATTAAATCGGCTAATGAATACCATGCACTGTGTTTTCCATGTTGCCCTGTAACACCTAACTGTTTGCTGCTCCCACAAAGCTCTGAGTCAGATGTCCACCAGCGTGGTCGAGGTCTGGCAGCCAGAGGATGCAGACCCATTAGTCCCGCTTCAGGTAATCACACTTTCCTTTCTTGGGTGTGTTTGTATTGAGGAGGAATTGAGGATATTTACGTGCTGATCACCAAACAACAGCTCCCAAATGCAGCCAGATGAATGGAACACGTGTGTGGCTCAGAGCATCACCACTGTGTTTGGCTTTACTTAGCAGACAGTTGAGTTGTGCATACTTGCTCCCTTATGTAATGTTAGGAACTATCCACTTGTTTTTTTTCCTTCATAGTTATGGACAAATCTCTCAGTTATCTTGCTAGTAATCGTAGTTTAACTCTGGAATGAAACCAGAGCGGGAGGCCACCTGCCATGTGGCTCCTCCTTATTTTTCTTTTGTACATAGTGTCCATTGTGGAGTTCAATCAGCAGAACACACTGAGAGCATGTCAGGAATGAGTCTGAATGCTTCTGTGCAGTCTTTTCATGCACCACCACTCTGCGTTTATTTGCAGCTTCTGTGGTTGCACATTTTTTTACTGTGTTGTGCAGGTTTCTTTTATGATCTACAACACAATTTTCTTTTAAGTAGACACTTGCGATTATTACGTAATGGTGGAGCAAGAGGCGTGCAAACAGCAGGAGTTCAGTGTTTACTGATAGCCTGTCATGAGGTCAACAGCTGACTTGTCATGTTACCTGAGGGGGGGGTGTGGCATTATCTGCAAGACTTTGGTGGCTTTGCACAAAAACAGAATTATTTTTACTACATCAACGTTCATGTCTGTTCATGCAGCTTGACAAATGGTGCAAATAGTTAAAAGCAGGAAGCCATAGTAGATTCTGTCAGTGTATTTAATAAGATTTTAAAGGCTTGCTCTGCAGCTCGCACATAATTAATATAAACATACAGAGATCAAAGGTAACACACCAGAGTTGATTTGGCATTGAAGTTAATTCTCCATGTTAGCTGCATAAACTGCTAAATAGTTAATGTGGTTAAAATAATGCTGGAGGGAGTGTATCATTGTTTGGATATGCTTCTTTCACTCATCCGTACCTTGGAGATCAATTGGCAGATGCCAGAATTGTCAACATTGTTAGGTGTCATGTTTAACAGTGAATGGAGCGACTGTCTCGGTTACACGGGCTATGTGAAACAGAGCATGACATGGATGTCTTTCTTCTATGCTCTGCTGGTGGTCGGCTGGTTAAGTAGTAGGTCTGAGTTGATTTCAAATCTAAAGGGAACAATAAAATGATCAAATTGCAAAAGATATACAAAGTGTAGCTATTAAATAAGGGACTTTCTTGTTGTGTAATAGCGTGTTTAAACTGACGTTGTGTGACAGTTATGCTTTTGATGGTGTCTTGTGTGGTATTGTTCGTCACATTTCCAAGAAAAATATAACGCAAATTGCAATGTCTGACCGAAAATTGCAATTAGACATATCTCCATGTGCGTTGCTTTGTGCTTATTGAAGTGCTGATCCAGGAAGTGCTTTAATTAATGGTAAAAATCTAAACTGAGCAGATCCTGTGTGCACTACTAGAGTTATGAGTTTATAATGGCTGCCATTTTCCTCCACTACCTCTTGGGATTTTTGTACCCATTGACTTGTGTTTTAGGTGTTTAGATTGGCCTCAGGTCTAAGCAGGTTGATTCCAGCCCCCTAGTAAATCCAAATTAGTTGAGGTTATATCTCTGTCCTCTCCCCTTTGGGTTTTGTGTGTTGCATACAAACCTTTGTCATAAATATTTAAACCGCCAACGCATTCATCCTCACATCCCCGCAACCAGAACCCACTCCGTTTACAAATTCTGCTGTTCTGCTTTTGAATATTCCTCGTCACGGTTTAATAGACCACCTGCTGCAGCGAGCGGCATTAGCAAGCGTTATTTCATTGTTGTGCTTACTCAGCAGGAAAATTGGTTTGTCTTGTTCAGTTAAGCCATTAATGTGCCAAGCTTCAAAGGTGCTGGAGGCATTATAGATGGAACGTACAATGAAACAAGGCTAACGCAACTGGGACTTTTCAAGCTGTAGCCTGTAACGTCTGCAGTATTTAGCAAATGAAATTATGTAAAGTATCAGTGTTTGTATTTTGCAATATATGAGGTGCAGTAAATTGTTTGCAGATAAACCTCATAAACATTTTACAAACAAACTAACTGGATGACAGTCGAGGGAATTGCATACCTGAACAGCCAAGGTGCATTATTCCATTGTTGCAGAAATCCTGTTATAAGGTTATAAAGCTGTCCTGCTACTTGATTTGCAGTAATTCCTTCAGAGACATTAAACATGTACCTACCAGAGCATAAACTTTTATTACATTTTGGCTCATCTTATGAAGTTACTTCCAACATTTGTTCACAATACAGCAGAAATGACTGTCTTTAATGAGAGTGTTTAAAACTGTGTGTTAGGATTTGGTGTAGTAGAGTAGTTTACAAATATGGGAGAGAGGATATGAAGCGCCTGACAGAGGGCCGCATGATGTATCGTTCAGCATCGACATTGCAATGTGAGCATGCGCAGTAGTCACATCCCACTTCCTGCGATGCACGGCAAGCACATGCTACAACACAATTTGCTGCATGGCACAAAAAAAAAGGACTCACACGGTTCTCATTTTCCAAAACTAATCTACAAGAGAAGTCTGTCTGATGCAGCATAATTTACTCCAATTTAAAGTTTCTTGGCTTGACAGAGCAGGCTTTATGCACAGTAAACTCAGAAAGAGCCAGGAGAGAAACAGTGAAAAGGAAGATTTGGATGTTAAAACACAACTCATAATCTGTTGTAAGGCTGTTCAAGGAATGCAGTAACAATCACCATCCTGATTTTGGCTTTCCTCTGTTAAATTAGCTTAGATCAGCTGCAGTTCTGACATTCAAAATGTGGGCTCTGCTCAGAGAAAACTCCATTCAAAGAAAACCACTAATGCAGATAAAATCTTGGGTAAAAAAACAACACCTTATTTCACTCTTTAGAAAAGTAGTTTTGGTCATACATCTGTCTGAGTTTGGTGCGCTGCAGTAACAAAGAATTACTATCCAAAAATTAAAGTTCTACAAGCATAGTTATGATTAGTAGTAGGTGTATAGTTGAGTTGTTCTGTGATTGAAAAAAATGCAGTGGTAATAATTACTCGCATAATTTGAAGTGGTCACTTGGATTAAAAGCAAGAAAACATTAAGATAATAGTTGATAGTAGCTGTGAACAACAGTTAAGAACATATTTAGGTATTTTCAGGAGAAAATACACAAGATGTACAGTGAAATATGATGTAGTTTTTGATCAACAGATGGACATTGCCACCTTAAAAGCAATGACACTGGGATGTAAAAAGAAAAATGTTATTTTATGTATATTTTATTCCCAACCCAGCGGGTCAAGGCAGATGGCTGCCTTCCCTGAGCCTGGTTCTGTCAGAGGTTTTTTTGACCCCTCCCTGTCCTAAGGGTTTTTTGGTTCCTTCCCAGCGTCGCTGACTGCTTGCTCATAGGGAATCCAAAAGCAACTTTGGATTGTTGGGTTTTCTGTTTTCTGTTTTTCCTTACCATGTTTAGCGCTATGTGATGACATATGTTGTAAATATGTGCTATATAAATAAAATTGAAGTGAACTGAATTGAATATAAAACCCCATCTACAGAGCATCAGATATCATGGTCTGTCTCTATGCAGTCCATTCCTCTAATAGTTTGGTGGTGGGTGTAAAAGGCCAGCTCAGCTCTTCACCTTTCTTTAGCTGAGTTCTATTAGGATTGAGTTGGAAACATCAATTTTGAGTTACTAAGACTAAAGTAAAGGGCAATAAACAATTTTTGTCCCTAAAGTCAATATATGATTGAGATAAATAGGCTACTCATGATCTTAATAATAATCAAAATAGTTGTCATTATCATCTTGGCCATAATCATGCAGCCCTAGTCAGTTATATGGAAAAATTTTGGCAACAGAAAGGATGATGTTGATTAAACACTGGTACTCTGTCTGCAGTGTTAGCACTAAATGAGGCAACGCGACTCGTTTATTCGGCCATTTAATTCGGCACCACAAGGCTCTGTGTGATGACTGCAAAGCCAGATCTTACTGCTGTCCTAATCACAAAACTATTTCAGATGTCTTTGCCAGTCTTGCACTATCTGAGAAAGACTCCAGACAGTTCGCACTCAAAGTCTTTTGACAGTTTTTTAAAAATACTTACATTTTCTTTTGAGGTACACCACACCAATCATCGTGGAGTGCTTCGTTCTTTTCAAATAGAGTTTTTCAAACCTTCTGGCAAAAAAATCTCCTGTATTTTTTTTTAAATATCGCTTGATATATAGCAGACAAACAAAATGTCTCTGTCAGTTTTTTCCAGTATAATGCAGTCCTAGATCACTCAGGAACCATGGCAGCGTTTCACCAAGACTGAACGTACATATGTCCTCTTTTAGTGTTGTTATACAGTGTGAGCGTGAAACTGTGATGCAGCTATAGGTCCCAGACTGTTTATAAGGAAGCTGTGTTTTCTGTGTTTGAAGAGACCAGAGCTTATCTCTGTAGGCCATGCATGGCAATCATAAAGTACTACACTGTGGTTAACCGTCTGCTGTTTGCTGTCATGCAAACAGAACTACTGTATGGTTATTTTTACCTACTTTGCAAGTCTCACTGAATTAAAGTAAAACGTACTACTGGCCTTCAAAGGATTTTGTGATGTCCAACTTGTAATGGTAATGGCAACACTGAGCTTCGTTTTGCAGAATACCAATTCACTACCCACTGCTCCCAGTTAAATTGTAGGTAAATTTCCCAGTGAGTCACGTCTACATGATGTATGACAGTTGTATGAATGCCTGGCAGTAAGCTCTGTCGTCTGCAGGAAACCTATTAGTGCTCCATAGCAAATAGAAGTGCCATTTCTCATGCTGGTTTTTATGATTTTAGTCAGTTGCTTGTAAACCTTTAAATTAGACTGATTTATGCATATGGTATCAATAAGTCTTTAGTCACTGATCAGCAATTTTGCACTTATTACATAGTAATCCTGCATGTACATGGTGAGAGTATGCAGTGGACAAGCTGGATGTGCATTGTTTCCCTCTGAGAGCTACAGCATACTGCGCCAGCACTGGCAGAATTTCTCCCTGCTGTCTAATTTAGAGTCCGGATGCAAAGGATTTAATGCCAGTTTTATTCTCCTGAGGCTCGTCCAGATTTCTGCTTGCTTTTCCTGGTTCATTCACACTGAAATCATATTTTATGTGAAAACGCAGGTGTAGAGATGGCAGTTTAGCATACCGGTACTCACATATATGTCTGTCTCACAGAGCCCAGTTGATATGATTCTTTCAAGGCCACAGTGTTGATGCTAAATAAAAGAGTTTTTACTTTTTTGACCATGCTAATTAAACTGTCTTTTCCTTTATTATCAGGTGGAGAAGGAGCGAAGAAAAGACGGTCTTCCACTAGAAGACAGGTAAGATATTTTATAGTTCATCTTCTCTTGAAGCAGCCTAAAACTGAAACCCCTCTGTGGGTTCTTTTCACACGTTTGTAATGCATTAAACATTCATACCAGTCAGCAACCCCGGATGAAAAGGTGCAAAAGACATTTAAACCACCCCACTTTGCTCGTTCAAACACTGGCCACAGAGAGTCACACATAGCTTCTGCAAATTAAAAGAGTAGTTTCCACCTGTGCATGTGCGCCACTTGGGAGAAGGTAGAGACTTTCAAACAAGCCACATCATTATAAGCAAACCCCAAACCAACGTAAAGATTGCATCATGCAGAAGTGTTTTTCTTCCACAGCGTAGATTGGAATTATACTGGGAGAGAACGAGAGTAGAGCTCTTCCGTGGATCTGGTTCGTGAGCAGCCCAGTGGAAAAACTGTTGTGTGATTTAGTACACAAAAGAAGTGGTGTTTAGAAAGAGGTGTAACATATTCGCCAACACACACATAATAGAAGGGCTCTGTTAAATGGTTTATTTAATATGTGGACCGCTGTTGGGTGACATGTTTTTGTACTCAAACTGACAAATGACAACGGTGTGGCTTCAGAGTAGCAAGCTGGTGTAGAGGGCCTTTTAAAAGTCTTGTCCCGAATGCACTCCGTGTTGTTTATGTTGGTGAGTGAGGGGGTGTGTGACGGAGAGAGTTCGGGGGCGTGTGTTTCAGAGGCACAGAACCAAATTCCTGACTAATTTTAGAACTCCTTGAAAGAAAAAGGAGGGGAGGTCTGTCTTTCCCAGCTGTTTTTGCTCTTGCAGAAAATAGTTTGGGGAATAAAAGTTGTCATCAGAGCATGGACAGTTGATGGTGTTAGATATGATATGTAGTGACAGGCTGGTTTTGTTAATTTCTGCTCAGAAGCACAGCAGTCTTGTCGCTGCTAAATATTCTTTTGCATCACGCGTATATTCTAGCTTTTGCTTCGGCTCCTCGGTCGTCTCTGGAAAGATAAACAAGGAGCAGAAGCAGCGCCTGTAGTGGAAAGACTGCAGCCCGTCCTGTACCGAAACTGGCAAAGTACGATGCCCTATAGATGTTTGTACCATAACATCTCTCGGCTAGATGTTTGTATTGCTCTGGATGATTCTAAATGGACCTTACTACAGAGTTATTGCAGGATCATGCAGTTGTGGCAGCATTGTGAAACCAGTATGATGTCTGAATTTAAAAAAATAGCACCAATGCAGTCTCCTACAAACATCTCTAGGAGCTGCCTCTAGCATTAGATAGTAGTGAACTGAATTATGCCACAGTTTAATACTCTATTTGGGATTTTAATACATACATCTTGTGTAGTAAAAGTATGTTAAAGGGCCACACCACAAATTTTTTGAGTCCTACAAGACGAATACTACTCATAGGTGTCAGTTTTTATGCTGTCTGTGGCTTTGGAGGAAGCTTTCCAAGATGTGGATAAAGTAACCCTGATACTGACAAAGTGGTGCCATCAGGGTTATCATATTTGGGCTTGGAGATTACAGATTTATAATACAAAGTCTACAAGAAGTGGTTGTCTACGAGGCAGGATCATTTGAATGAAAAAATCCTGTGACGTTGGATTTTTGGAAATAAGTCAAATGTCTCAAGTAACCCAACTTTTATCTAAATGCGACACTAAATTGTTGGAGTACTCCTTTTAAAGTGGCAAACTTTCAAGTTTAATGTGAAGTTCATTTGGTGCACACGCAGCCAACAGTCGCTGAACAGTGTGGGAATATGGCTATTTTTAAATCGAGAGAGGTGAGAAGCAGAAGAGGCTTTGCAGTGCTGGTTGACCTCGAGACCCCCGGAGCCGTGGGCTGTGAGGCCTCTCGTGCCTGGGTTATCAGGCACTTGTCAGGCCTGCCATCACTCTCTCCCAGCCTAAAGAGCAAAGCAGACTGCAGATACAGAGGTTAATGATATCTTTATGTATGCAGTCTAGTGTAAAAAGGTCTTATCTCGTCTCCTTGTCTTTCTTGACTCTTATTACTTTAATCTCCCCCTCAGTTATTTCTTATGATGTCCTTTAAAACATCTTTATTACATCAACTTACTCCTCTCTGCGGTGTACTGTTAAGACTCTGGCATGTGGGTTTAATTTCACTGTTTTCCTGTCTACTGTAAACATGTCTGTGAACAATAGTTGACCTGAACTCTTGTCTGGTCCTGACCTCTCCCCTGGAGCACGCCTGAGGTCACTGCTGACACCGACTTTATTTGAGTTAGATCCAGGGGATCAAATAGCACCAAACATAACTTGTTATTTTTGTACTGCAGCGGTGGACAGAAGCCTCGGGCTACGGCTCAGTGGTACGCTTGTTGAGAGGCTGGGTTTTTCCTCAAGGGCAACTGCTGTTTAATTTACAGAAAGTTAGTAATACAAATGACAAGGTAATCGCCATCACCTAGCTTTTAAAGAAGGACATGAGAACCTGACACTGTGTGAGAACCTGACACTGCCCACTATTAAAGAGAGTGCAGGATGTTTTCCACTTTGCATTTCAACATTAAATCTGACTTTTTCCTATTGACACATCAGCATTAATCAGCATATGTACATTATTACGTAGTGGTTTCCTAGCCATTGTCTTTTAAAACAGTTTTTTAAAATCACAGTTCATTATATTAGCGTGCTTTTAATTAGATAAATAGCTATGTACGTTTAAATTGCTGACATTCAGACAACAAGGCTCGCTCTATGTGCACTCTTTGCGTCACACAAGACTCCTCTGCAGGGGCAAGCAACCTCATTTCCCTTCCCACATTTGACCCCTCATATGCTCACCCACACACAGTTTTCCGCTCTGAGTAACGCTGTTTGAAGCTATACTGTTTGACAGGGTACGAATTAACAAACAATTAGAACTGCACAGAGCCAGAGAGAGAGAGAGAATGTTATATAATACAGAAGACAGTGTTCCTCTCATCCAGTTCTACCCCACCACCACCACCACCACCACCTCTGTGTTTCCTTGTGTTATTTTATTACTCAACCTGCAGTGTAAGCAATTACTGCTGACAACAATGAAGCATTATGGCCACTCAGTCCTTCAGGGCAGGTGAATGAATGGACGTCACTGAAAAGCAGAAGATTATTGTTGCTAACAGTGTGTTGCACCATCTGCAGCATAAATCTACAAATAAGGTTGCTTCTGGTGTAAAGTGTATAGCTGGAAAATAAAGAAGTGTAATCTCAAGGGAGACGCCGAGTGCTGACTGGTTTCATTAGATGGTAACCTACTGTTAAACATCGTGTCAGTGTCACAACGTAAGGAATGAGGTATTTTGTAGTTTGATGTGTTTTTGTTGTTGTTTCTTTTTGGCAAAGACCCTTATTCTTCTGGTCCTACGTTGGACCTTCGCTTTGCATGTGATTTACACCGCTTCCTTCCTGGCGCATTCATTTGCATGGTGATGTCACATTTTATCCATTTGTGATTTCCGCATCAAGCAACTTGCAGTGAGTTCATTCAGTTTTGAAAAGGAGCAAGATCTTTTCACCATGCTCAGCTCTACAGATCTAGCAGTGTTAGACAGGTTATTCCTAATTTTTTTCCTAATAAAATGATATACTTAGGAGGTGTTAACTGTGAGTTCTTCAGTAATTAGAGTTAAATTGATCAAATTGAATACTCCTACATGTGCACTCACTGGCAGCATGGACGTTTCTGCAGTGAGCATACATATTTCCATGCTTCTGTACCATCTATTCTGCCATCCCAGTTTCTCATTACCTTTTTAATTGTCAGTAGACCTCTGTTATCATGACAACAGTATCTGCCAAGGAAAACAGCACACAGATTCCAGCAGTGAATAGTAGTTTGCTTTTCTGAACCGAGCTCCCAATACCCGTTGCGGCTAATTATTCCAGTTAAGCCTAGCCTGAAGTAAACTGTTGAAAGAGCAGATCGTCCCTTTTTTATTTCTCCTCTTTATCATGCCTTTTGTGGCAAAATCAGCACCTATTGATTGGCTATAGAGGAATAATAATAATAATAATAATAATAAACTTTATTTATATAGCACCTTTCATGACATGAAATGCAGCTCAAAGTGCTTTACAAGTGGCTTACAGAAAGTTCATGTTTGCAGTAATAAAATAAATAAAATAGAAATAAAATGTATGTTAACAGTGATAAAATACAAAAAATGAAATAAATAAAATAAATAAAACACAATATAAAACAGAGG
Organism: Dascyllus trimaculatus; assembly: GCA_024666655.1. Classification (NCBI taxonomy): domain Eukaryota; kingdom Metazoa; phylum Chordata; class Actinopteri; family Pomacentridae; genus Dascyllus; species Dascyllus trimaculatus. The sequence goes on along the minus strand of CM045447.1, from coordinate 33,213,773 downwards.
ATGCAGATACAGAAAACAGTGCAGACATATTCAATTAAAAGCAAGAGTGAAAAAGTGGGTCTTAAGCTGTGTTTTAAAACTTGCTACAGAGGTTGCCTGTCTTATGTGAGCTGGGAGTTTGTTCCAGGCTGTCGGCCCATAGAAGCAGAATGCTGCTTTTCCATGTTTTTTATATGCCATTTTTGGTATGTCAAGCAGGTCAGCACTGGATGACCTGAGGGGGCGGTTTGGAGCGTATCTAGGTAGACAGTCAACTAGATAGGAGGGCGCCAGACCATTCAGAGCTTTATAAACAAGTAAAAGAATTTTAAAATCAATCCTAAAAACAACTGGAAGCCAGTGCAGAGACGCTAAAACTGGAGTAATATGTTCTCTCATCTTGGTTCTAGTTAAAACTCTGGCTGCCGCATTTTGAACCAGCTGCAGCCTGTCAGTAGTTTTCTTTGGCAGGCCAGAAAGCAGGGCATTACAGTAATCAAGCCGGGAGAAAACGAAGGCATGGATCAGAGTTTTGGCATTGTCCAATGACAGAAACGCTCTAATGCGTGCAATATTCCTGAGATGAAAAAAGGCCGTTTTTGTAACATGATTAATATGTGCATTGAAATTCAATTCGGAGTCAATAAAAACCCCTAAGTTCTTTACTGGATTGTTACTTTCAATGCTTAAGTTACCCAGTCTGCTCCTTATTGATTCTCTCTGCTCGATAGAACCACCAATTGTGAGGATTTCAGTTTTATCCTCATTTAGTTTAAAAAAGTTGTCAGTCATCCAACATTTGATGCTAGTTAGACAGGTCAGCAAACAGTTTAGGGCACTTGGGTCATCTGGTGCTACAGAGAGGTAAATCTGAGTATCATCAGCATAGAAATGGAAATTCACCCCATGATCAGCGATAAGTTCTCCCAGTGGCAGTATATACAAAGAAAACAATAGCGGACCAAGAATCGAACCCTGAGGAACACCAGAACAGATGTCACGTTTGTTAGAGTGGAAGTCAGCTAGACAGACAGAGTAGCTTCTGCCTTTTAAGTAGGAGCGGAACCAGGAGAGGGCCACAGCTGATAACCCAACCCAGTGCTCCAAACGATGTAATAGAATATCATGTTCAATTGTGTCAAAAGCGGCCGTTAAGTCAAGTAGTAGGAGAACAGATACATTTTTCTTGTCAGATGCCACCCTTAAGTCATTGATCACCTTTAAAAGAGCAGTTTCCGTGCTGTGACCTTTTCTGAAACCAGACTGAAATTTGTTATGTGTATTATTATTCTGTAGAAACACCTCCAATTGCTTAAAAACAACTTTTTCTAAGATTTTCCCCAAAAAGGGAAGATTAGAAATAGGCCTGTAGTTACTTAATTCAGAACTATCGAGGTTTGGCTTCTTAAGTAAAGGCCTCACTACTGCCCTTTTAAGGGAGTCAGGAAAGACACCAGAATACAGGGAGCAGTTTACAATTTTTAGTATATCGCCAATCACACTGTCCAAGACTTCTTTGAGAAAAGGTGTGGGAATTACATCTAGTGAGCAGGACGATGAGGTCATCTGCGATATGATTTTGCGGAGTTCTTCTTCATTAACAGCACAGAAAAACTTAAGGCTAACCCTGGAGGGATCCACATTTCTACACCTGGTGTTCACAGAAAGGGTGTTTATGCTTGCTGCAGCACTCATAATATCGGCTCGAATATTTGAAATTTTGTTGTCAAAGAAGGATGCAAACTCGTTACATTTGGCTTTAGAAGCGGGGAGTGATTGTTCAAATAATTGAGGGGGGTTTAAGACATGTTCAATAGTGGAAAAGAGAACTCTGGCATTTGTCTTGTTCTCGTTAATAATCTTAGCAAAATATTCCCGCCTTGCCAGACGTCGGGCCTTCTCATAGGCAGTGGTTTTTTTCTTAAGAATCTCTACATGAACAGTGAGTTTGCTTTTCCTCCAGGCTCTCTCTGCTCTGCGACAATCTCGTTTTAGTGAGCGGGTGTGTTCACTGATCCATGGCGTGGCTGCAGAGTTACCTTTCTTTTTAATTTTGTAAGGAGCCACTATGTTTAGGGCCGACTCTATTTTAACATTAAAGTGATGAACCAGATCATTCACTGAGGAGGCATCGGGCTGGGGATTAGCATTTGCTAGATAGAGGGGAAAGTCATTGGCTGCCGATTGGGTAAGAAAGCGTTTTTTCACAGTGTGTTCTGGATTGTCATTATTTACATCTGAGACAGTCATGTTAAAACACAACACAAAGTGATCCGATAGCTCGGGCCTGTCAATAATCTTGTCAACAGTAATAGTCAGACCTCTAGATATCACTAAGTCCAGGGTGTGGCCAAGCTTGTGTGTTGGCCCAACAACGTGTTGAATAAAACCAAAGGAGTGCAACAAGTCCATAAAACCCATAGCCACGGTGCACGAGGCGTTGTCCATGTGCAGATTGACGTCTCCAGTTATCAGAGTTCTGTTGTGGTTAGTAGCACAGATTGATAGCAGTTCAGAGATTTCTGTTAAAAACAAGGCTTTGCTGCATTTAGGGGGACGATAAACAGTAACCATTAGCACCGGAGATTTATTATCCAGTATGTTGGCCTGGTATTCAAAGGATGAAAAGCTACCAAGAGAAAGAGAGTTAAACTTTAAAACGTCTGAGAAGATGTTTGCCAGTCCACCGCCTCTTTTACCCTCGCGCACTGAGTGGATAAAACTATAATTTGGCGGACATGCTGGTGCAAGAATAACATTTCCATCAGATTTAAGCCACGTTTCAGTTAGAAAAAGAATATGTAGATTCTCTGTGCAAATCAAATCGTTTACAGAAGCTGACTTTTCAACAATAGATCTAATGTTAAAAAGGCCCAAGTTTAGTTTATGGCATCTTACAGGGCTGCTTCTTGTGCGAGGAGTATATGTTAAATTTGCTACATTAATCCCACGCCGTGTGCGGGTTCTGCCAGGATGGCGTCTGGTTGTAATAAGGACAGGAATTGGACTATTGTTAGTAACTACTGTGACGTGAGACGTAGATGGTGGATTTATAGATAGTCACGGGAAGAAGGCTTTGCAGGAGTGGAGCGTGAGTTCAATGTTTGTGGATAACAGACGTGATCCACTGTAGTTAAGATGGAGGCGGTCGTGTTTAAATAAGTCTGGTCTCTTGAAGAAGGTGGTGAAATTGTCTACATAAGGGATGCCCCTGTTACAGCAGTAGTCCTTGAGCCAGATATGTAATTGTCTGAGGCGGCTGTATTTTACATCACCAAAACGGGGTGATGGTATTGGGCCTGAGATGACGCATTGTTTGTTAGAATTAAGAACACTGTCAATGAGGGAGATAAAGTCCACCTTCAGTTTCTCAGACAGCTCCAGTTTTAAGTCATTTGAGCCCGCATGAATTACTACTGTGGAGATAGATGGACTGTGACGTAGGTGGCGTAGAGCGGAGGTGCGGACGTCGTTAACGAGTGCACCTGGGTGACATGAGGTGCGGCATTTGTTGATGCGGACATGACGGACCATAGACGACCCAACAACCAGCACTGGGTCAGCGGACTCATTTCTCTCTGGAGCTTCGGTACCTTTTGTCGCTGGGTGTCCCCCGACGGAGAGGCGAGGCGGAGGACGTGAGCGCTGCTCGGCGAGCTGCCCGGCTAGCTTCTCGGGGCAGCCGTCGTTAGACGAGCGAGGCGGAGGACCAGAGCGTTGATGAGCAGCCGCAGTTGGTGAAGGTGGCTTCCCCGGAGAAGTGGGTGAGACAGGAGGGAGACGGGTCCTACCAGGCGCTGGTGTAAAATGCGGCATGGTGCGACGCCGTCGAGCTGGTGGAGACCTGCGAGACCCATAGGATAACCGGGACGACGGAGGAGCAGCCAGAGGGGGAAAATCAGTCATGCCGAGGATGTCAAAAGTGTTCTGGAGAGGGAGACTGAAGTCAGGACGTGGATGGGGGGAACTCTTCCCTCTCCTGCTGCTGGGACCAGCCCGCGACCATGGCTGGGATGGAGTCGAGCTGACCAGACCCTTGGGCTTAGCCCCGAACAGAGCCCAGGACTCATCGGGGATGGGGAATGGAGGAGGAGTGGGACCGTGAGCGGTGACAGGCTCAGGAGGAGATGTTGATTCTCGGGCAGGACTGTGAGCGGCGAAAGCAGGATCTGGAGAAGAGGTGGGCACAACAGCAGTGGGATCAGGGTCCAGGCCACTACTTGAGTCAGGTTGTGCCGGTTTGAAGACGATGGTATCGAGGTATTTCTCGGCTTCCTGGATCTTGTAGAGAGTGGAGATTCTTCCCTCGAGCTCCAAGATCTTCACAGCCAGGCTGGCACAGCTGACACAGCCAGATGGAGAGGTGAGTGGAGGCATATTGTGGATGAGGTGCGGGCAGGGGCTCAGTCCAGAGCCCGCAATGTTAATATGGTGTTAACAGGTGGATCTTATGTGAAGCAGCAAAACTTGCCCACACGGTCCAACAAGTGGACCCGCTGCGGTGATCAGGCGTCGGTTTGCAAGTGGTGGGTAGATTTGCACCGGTGTCCTGCTAGCATCCAGGGCTAAAAACAACCGCTTATGCTAGCCGTGGTAGCGAGATCAGGCGGGGGGAGACATCGAGACGTCCGATGTCTTTAAGCCATCATCCGGATAAAAGATGTAGTTAAAAACAATCAGGATCCAGGAAATAGGACATAAAAATATGGTTTTAAAAACGGATAAAATCAAGATCGGCGCGAACTACGGGCGCGATGCTGCTTTCTCACGGCAGCGGAAATGACGTATATAATAAGTTTATTATTATTATTATAGAGGAAGGAAAATGAAGGGGTACTTGGGGGGGTTTTCAGATTTGCTCGTGATCTTTTTCATTTCCGCTATTTTTCCAGTTCACTGTGTGTGGAATTGTTGCAGTTCAACAGAGCTTTGGCACGGGTGGCTAGTGACAGTGTATCTGCACCTGGGTGTGAAGTCATTTATCAATTTTTCAACCGCTCCATTTGTCAAGTTTGTGGTTTTTGCCTCCCAGCAGTAACAATCTTCTGTTAAACACTAAAACAAGAGAGCTGTACAGCACCCTCAGATCTTCCTGTAAGCTGTAGCGGTGGTAGCAGCCACAGTTTACACATTAACTTCACACGCACAGTGTTTTTTAGAAATTTGTGCAGGAGTGGCCTCAGCAGCACTCTGTTCGTCCTTGACATCGCTTTAACGTCTGTCAAGTAATGTTTTTACTTCAGGATGTGATAATACTAGAAATGCGGTTGTCAGTACAGACCCCACTTTAATTCCATGATTGTCAATATCAAATTCAATACAAAAATGAATCAAAACGAATTGTTATATTATTATTATGACATTCCAGCATAAACGACCTCACACATAGTGCTCTAACACAGACATGCTCAAGGCCACATTTTGACACGAATGGTAACGAACTCAGATAAAGTTATAAACAGGACCTGTCTCAAGTTATGAGCTATTGCTCTGTTAGCCTGAACAAGATAAAGTTAGCCTTTGCTCACTGTCTTTACGGTGACAGTCTTTGGTGTTTAGATAAGTTTGAGGAGCTTCTTCCTTTCTTTCAAAAACGCTTTTGACACCATTCATTTGCATTCTGGCATTTGGTTGTCTATATTTGTCCCTGATCATTCATGACACCTGGTGCTGCTACCATTCCACATGCTGGTGTTATTGTCCAGTATCTCCAGTACCTGCGGCATCTACAGTACTTTCAGTGCTAAAGAAACACAGCACATACTTTGACTTGGTACTTAAGTATCAGTTCTCATGACATCCTAAATTATAACCTAAGAAAGAGATTACATTTTTTTCATTGTTATCAAACTACAGTGCGTGTATGAAGCAGCCACAACATTAAAACCACCTGCTTAATATTATGTAGGTCCCCCTCGTACTGTAGAAACAGCTTTGACCCCTGAGACATGGACTTCTGATGGTGTCCTGTGGTATCAAGCACCAAGACCTTAGCGGCTGATTCTTTTTCAAGTTTGAAGGTTGCAAGGTGGAGCCTCCATGCCTCCGACTTGTTTCTCCAGTGCATCATACAGATGCTTGACCAGATTGAGATTGCAAATGTGGGACTGCTCTCCTACTTTTACATTTATTTGCACAATAGCACTTTATTTAAAGTCATTTCTATAAAAAAATATAATCACTTGATTGAAGAAGTGTGGTCAAATGTCAACACAGATTGGATGAAAAAATAATAGCGTTTTAAACAGTTAATCTTTAACAATAGTCAGGATGAAAAGCAATGACTCAGCACTATGCGATAACAAACGCAGAGACAAACTAAAACTGAGGCACATGTGTCAGGACAGGGTTAACATCAGGAACACTTAATCAGAGTAGTGAAGGGAGTGCCTTGGGCAAGCCTTGTATTTAATGTGAAATTCTTCCTAAGTCATGTTGTGTTTTGAAATTTTGCAAAATGACAAGACTAAGCCTGCATATTGTGCAGTTGCTGTCATCAGAATCACAGGTGTGTGCACGCATGCAAGAACTGTGTCAGGTGAACTTGGACTGCTTCCAAACTGATATTTATCTGAAATTTGTCTGTTGTCTGTGCAACACTGTTTGTTAGATCAGTGCAGGTGGAAACAACTTGCTCATATGTCAAAATGTCTGCCACCTCTAGTCCTGTCTCGAAACTTGCACTGTGGCCACACTGTCAGCCACTTCCTCTTCTGTGCCCATGCCTGCCCTCTGTAGCAGACCCTATAGGGCTGTAAAAAAGTGGTGGTAGATGGGCGTTCATAACGAGGAGCTGTTACTAATGTGAATAATAACCAGCTTATGAGCAGTTTTACCTAGCTATAATGGCCAGGAGAAGATCCTAGAGATTTAAAACCACACCCTGTTTTTTTTTTTGATAACTAAATTTAGGTCATGAGCCTGCTTGTATGTTTTAAGGAAGCAATAATGAGAAAAAAGTAGTTACTGTATGAATTGGCAATTGGCCACGATGCTGTAGGTTCAGCAGAATGCACTTTAGTATTCTCCCCTCCTCATGCTGTTCACTCTATTTTTTTTGGTACATATTTATCAGGAGCCAGCAGCAACCTTTTTGCTGTATTTTGGCCGTGCGATTGGTTAGAAATATGTCTTTGTTTGGTGTCTTTGTTATACAATGAACTTCAACTGAAGTGACCTGAAGTATGCAGCAAGCACTGGAGAAGCAACAGAAGATGTCCAGAGACATCCCACGGTCTGTAAAAATAACAGAAGCTCTTACCTAGCACATTGATCTTGATGAGCAGCAGTGGTGAGTTGTAGATAATATGATATTTTGTCATTACGCCAGTGGACAAGAGCTATTAGATTCCCAGCTGGCAGCACATCAGATAAGATCTGCTACCGAAGATGCATAACTTCACCACTGATATTTGGACGAGCGGTTTCGGCCCAATGTCTCTCATCGGTTTAGCTATGCTGTGGATCAATGAGGGTTTTACTACGCAAAGAATAGTTCTACATCCAAAGCAGTTTTGGGTCTGCATGCTAGCCAAACCTTATCAGGTGCATTTGATGGTAGAATACCTCATTATTTGAACTGGAATGTTATTATTAGGAATCCAAATCGAAGTGCTTGTTGTTCTTTTTGATCTGATCCGACAGTTTTTGTGTCACTGGGGCATAAATGCACCCTGACTTTGTTTCAGATGTTTTTCCTGTGGGAATGTGTAGCTTTCTGACCGTAAATTTGAAGGGTGCCGTGTGTCTTTGTGTTTAAGTCTCAGTTTCCACTCAGCTTTTCACACAGCCATTTATATCAACTCTCTATACGGATCCATGCTTTTTGACCTCATACAGGTTTTGTTGACAGTCTTGGGCCTGTGAACCCAGTAATTCTTCTTGTGAAATTAGAAAAATATAATCTGCACTGTCTATCAGGCTAGTCTGACAAATGAACAAACAGTTCCTATGCAGATTTCAGGATCCAAATTTCCTCATTTTAACTTAGTTTCATCACAGCTTTATTATTTGAGTCAAGATATGTTTACATTTTTCCAAGCTTTCATGAAATTGGTTTGATGATGCACTGAATTACTTCTACGGAGTAACACGTTCTCGATATAGACTTCATTAAATACAGACTGTTGATTTATCTGTTGAAAGTCCTGAATGACTTCTTCGGAGTTGTGCAACTTTTCCCATTGTGTGATATTGTTGTATTCAGTTTTGTGATGTATTACTGGTTTAAGGTCACCATATCAAATGTACTTAATCTAACCCTTTTACCAAACTTGAGGGGGAAGACTTTATCCAGATTGATCCATGTTTTCCAGTCTTTGCATCGCCTCTTTGCATGATGTTTATCTCTTTTCATAGCTGCCATGGGCCAGTAATAGTTTATATACTGAGCTGTCACATGCTCTGCTGGAACAGAGATTAGAGCGTTGTTCTCCTAACTTACTAAAACAGATGATTTCAGTGAAACTGATTAAATATAACCACTGTCCTTTGAACTAATGTTTGATTTCTCTTGTGCTTTCCTTCTGTTCCACAGTTCTTCTCCATATACACGGGAGAATGGGAAGCCCTTGCATTTTCAGCCCCCAGTGCTGGAGTTTGGGACACAGTAAGTCTCACTTGATGCTTTAATATGACATGTCTTAATAAGCACTGACGTACTTCATTTTGTACTGAACATGACAATCTCTCTCAGCTAAACATCCAACCGCATTCTCGAGAACAAAATGTCCTTTATTTTTCACGTCTTCAGTGACGTGAAAAAACCTTGCTTACTGATTAATTTAAGCCAGAAGGAGAGTGAAAATACAACCGTGGCATCACACTGAGTGACCTGTTGGTGTGGGGAATGCTACAGAAATGGATTATGTCATAAAGCAGGAGGCACTTCCTCATCAAGGAACAGGCTGGATGTCCAAGTATGGCTTTTTCAGCATTCGGACACATGATGGAGGGGACTGCCTCCAGTCCAAAGGGTTAAGAGCTTCACTGTTTGCCTCTGTACTCCTAAAACAGACAGACTATCAAACATAATGCTGTGGCTGGACAGCAGTCTGCATTGCTCCTGTTAAAAATAAACTGTCTGAAGCTAAATTTATTTTGCCACATTTTACATCATATATTTGGAATGCAGAAAGCAAGCAAATCACCAAAAATCCCAGTAGTATTGGAGAGATATTTGAAACTGAAATATAACTACTTCAGGGAATTTGCACTTACGATTAAAATGAGCCTGTGTGACTGGAGTCCCACACATCATCTTGTGGTTTCCTTTTTTACGCGTGAACTGTGGGAACACTTGTAATTATGCTGCTGAGCTCTGCAAGCAGTACTGACTCCCAAGGATGAGATTCAAGAAAATTAGTGTTGCAGTGTATCGGAAAAGCACTTTGGCACAGCAAAACAATATCACACAACCGAAATAAACCCATATGAACAGGACAGTAAAGTCAAATTGATGAGGGGAGCTGCAAAAGAGCCAAAGCACGGCACATTATCCGTGTTGCAGCTTAAATGTGCTTGGCTTGTCTGGCTTGCTGGTGCAGTTGAGGATTTTACAGGCGAGATGTGTTTGTGCTCGTCAGGTGACAACTCAGTGATACAGTTAATCCATAACGCTGCACATTTGACCAGACTGATAGCTGGAGAGAAAAAGTAGTGACTATCTAATTGAATCAGTCTGTCTGCTGATTTGAATTCTGCTGCACGTGCTCTTGAGTCACCTAAAGTGAAAGTTAAGTAACATTCAGAAACAGGAAGTGAAAGATGCATCAGTAAGGTCTTGACAAAATGTCTCAAATGGCTGTGGGTATAATGTGGTGTAGAAATGCTGCTTTTTAAGACTGAAGTTAGCTGAACTACTCGATAAATGAAAAGCTGAGATGCATGAATGCCTCATACTCATCTCTGTGGTTATAGGTTATTATTTTGCAAGCTGTTTTTCTCTGCCCTTTTTTTAAAATGAATTTGTCTTAATTATTAAGACTCCATAATGCCTATAATGTGTATAACTTTGAATAGTTGATGGATATCGAGGCAGAACTGAATCACAACCTTTTAAGGCGCCTCTGTTTTCATCTGCACTCTGTCCTTATTAGGAAATACAATAAAGATGTGCATGTCTCGTTCCATTTACAGCTGAAATAAATGTTGAAGTGTAATTAACATAATTATTTTTAATCCATACCTCTTACTCTCAAATGGGTGCAAAGCAGTAAAGATGCTGACTTAGTGTTCCTGTTTTCCTCTGTAGAGAGAAGCAGTCTTGTATATAGACCAACCATTAATGCCACCCTAATTGTTTGGTTTATCTCCTCAACTAAGTTCCATGTGCTACTTGGCATCCATTGTTTCTATTTATGTTTAAGTACAGCAGCCTTGCTGTTTGCCTGATCCTGATTATGTGTAACTTCTATGCATTGACAAATAGAGAACATTGTGTAGATAAGATTTGTAATATCTGCAGTAAAGATACAAATTCTGTCTGTCCAGCAATAACCTGACATTTGTATATATCCATTAGCAGAAATTCAGGCAGCTACATTACAAAAGCTATTTTTGACCTTAAATATGTTTTTCACATCACATTCTGATGTGTACTAACCAAATATTTGTTGCTACAGCAGTTCAAGCAAGTACTTGTGCAACATTTTATTACCTAACTAGTCAAAGATTGTAAGTTCAGATTGGAATAACCGGTTCTTCTGTTAGTGTTTCTAGTAGTTTGTTGTTGTATTCCAAGAACAGCCCCTGCTGCAGTACTTTCTGTTGTGAATGCAGACAAAGTTTTACAATTCTCTGCATGTAAGAGCAGCATTTTCCCAATGCAGCATTCGAAACTTACGTAGATATCAACATGAACATTCCATGTACCTCAAAAATGGTTGTCGCAACACAATAAGCTCAGTAATATTAGATTAAATCAATTTAGAATAATTTGTTTGACTGTGTTAATTAATTTTAAGCTTCAACTGAAAAAAATGTGTGTGCATTCCAGTTTAAACCCTTATGTCCTGAGTGTGAGTACAAACACAGCAAAGCAAAGGAACAATATAGACTGCGGCATCCAAACACAACATACAAATGAATCAGGACCTTTCCAGCACAAACTAAACTAAAACTGAACAGTAAAAACTTCAGTAGTATTTATGGTAGGGCACTGGAATGCACAATGTTGTACACAAGTTATTATTATCACTCTGCTGTGTATATTCAAGTGAATTAAAACTGTAATGGTATTAAGTCATACACACACCTACTTGCATAATGGAAGATTACCTGTAAGACCCAGTCAGCTTGTATTTTATCCCACGCCTTACATAAATGGTTAATGCAACATTCTTCATGATGGCAGGTCAGAAGTGGTCAAACCTAGAGAGCTCATCTTTGTGCTGATGTAACCCAAAGCCTTTTCATAGCCCTTCTCATGTCCTTATTTGTGTCTGTGGCTTTACTTCTCACACTAGTGGCTTTTTCAGATTAAAAATGAAGGCTCATACTTGCTGCTCATCTGTCAGATGCGAATGGCTGATTTCCCTCTCATAGATTTTTCATATTGACATAATGCAAACACGAGCTTTTAAAAGACTCCAGTGGCTTATAACACTGACAGAATTACAAGACTAATCTTATATAGTGTGTAGTAAAATGTAAACATAAATCAGCAATATTATGACATTACAACCGCCCCAGGTCTGAAGGGTTAAAGGGGCAGTAGAGGGATCTTATTTAGTGAAGAGGCTTCATGAATAAGCTCACTGATGGATGGATGTGTGTGCGTTTAGCTTAGACTTGGTTGAGTTTTCTGACCGAATGGCATGCCACAGATGAGTAGCTAAAGGACGGTCAGAAAGTTGAAAATCTAGTGATTGTTTCTGTTTTTATGCTTTCTGGCTCTGACAAATAGTCTAATTTTGGCATCTTTTTTTAAAGTTAACATGCTTTTTAAACCCACCGGCTGGTTTTGGGGTTTAAAGGGTTAAATTGTGATGTGTACCTCCTTTTATTCAGTTAACCACGATACTCTATGAGAAAAAAAAACTCAGTAGAGAGTCCTGTTATGTACATATATTTATATATATATATATATATATATTGCTCTTGTGTGTGTCTTTACAGGCCACTGGGGCTGCCAAGAGCTGAAACCATATATATACACAACCCCAGCCAGGAAGTTCCTGTGACACTGCTGTCAATGTTTACATCCAGCAGACATTTTTACATACCTTCCTTTCACAGAAGAGTAAGTATGGACAAGATATTCACAAGTAATGATGTTTAGAATTAACTGTGATCAAAGACATTGTTTATCTTGTTGAAATAACCTGTTGTGTCATGTTTCCTCTCTGTCCTAGGTGATCCCACCCAGGGGGAAGGCATCTTTTAAACTAATTTTCCTCCCGTCTGAGGAGGGCAATGTAGAAAACACATTATTTATAAACACATCGGCCCACGGGCTGCTGTCATACCAGGTCAGTTTACATAAATACACCTCCTGGTGTGTAGTTGCAGACCAAGTCATCTTGGGTTATAGTTGAAATTCTACATCATAATGTATGTGGTCCTTCTCCCCTCAGCTTTCATCTACAGATAGTAGAGTGATTAATACTAATTACCATTATATGTGTACTTAGTATTAGTTTACAAACAGCCTTAGTCTCATTAGGTTTTGTTTTTCTTTGTATTTTGTGATCCAAAATAGCAGCTGACCAGACCGCTCGTGTCAGACCGTTGTTCACAACTTTCCAGCATCCATAATGTTTGTTTTCACTTTTCATCCCACATCTCACAAGCTCCTAAACAAAGAAAAAAAATTGTTTACGCTATTAGAACAACGATCATGCTAATCACATTGGAACTCTGTTTCAAAAATAACTTGCATTGCATAACTGGAGCCAAGCAAATAAATAAAAAAATGGTTGGTAACCGTTAGACTATCGGACACTTTATTCTCACAGTTTATCAAATACTTTACTTTCGCCTCAAGCTACGAAACACCCTAGTTTCACACAATCAGTGCTTTTTGTTCGTGAAGTTTTACTTTTTTTCTCAGGCCTGTATTTATGTGCTGCTTGAGTAATAAGAGTACAACCTCATTCCCATGCTTTCAAATGCAGTACCCTCTGGACTTAGTTGCTCTTCAGTCCCAGCGTCTGTCTTGCTGTTGCAACCAAACTGGTTGTGCTGCTACCTTAGGGTTTGTCTGGTCACAGCTTGCTTAAATTTTACAGACTTCGGTTACTTTTGTTAGTGACATTTATTGTTTTTGTCCGACAAGGTTCAGTTTAAGTAAAGTTTGTGACACATGTAATGCTTTATGGAAGTGCATTAGGAGCAGAACTGACAGAACTGGGTTTTGCTCAACCACGTTAAAAACCAAAGCAAGTAGGATTTAGTTACAGAAATTCGCCCCAAACACCCTGGAAGTGTATATTATAGTGAAATTTGCCCATCTCATGTTAAACCCACACCAGTGTAGCTTACACACACAGACACTTCAACTCCGATGCACACCAACCACGCCCTCCACATTTTTTCAAGACATGTAAATGATTTATTTATTTTTAGGTTTCCTGTGATCCCAACAAGGCAGGTCTTTCATGCATAGTTATCTTAAACCCTCATATGCTGATTATTTTTTATGTCAGCATTGTATCTCTCTGGTCTTATTTCTGTAAAATGAAAAAGATACCATAAAAGCGTATGTATGAAATTGCATTTTGAGCTTAGTACACAACCAGTAACGGTTAAAAGATGAACCAATGTTAACTCAGTGGCAAACCATTTACCCAACTGGACTGTGTACCATCAGTTAGTCTTCATCTGTTTTATAAACTGTATCAAGTCAATATCTTGAAACCAGTAAAGCTTGGAAATAGTAGTTGAACAGTTTGGTTTCTTACTATCACTTTACAGTTCTAAAGCTTTTCACCTGTTGCGCTAGTATTGTTAGTTTTTGCTAGTATCGACTCTAATCCAGCTCTTCAACATGATGAAAGTGTTTGTGTGAGTTTGATTGAACTAGACTGAATCATCTCTAACAAAATGATGCTAAATTATTAGTCGGCTTTCTTAATTTAATTATTCACGGCCACAAAACACCACAATACAAGTTGCGATGAATCTCTAAGAATGTTACCTGTTTCTTTTCCAGGTATTTGGTGTGGGAAGTCACCAGGGTTCCATAAAATCTGTCCAAAGAAAGGATAGCTTGCTAATATTCCCTCACATCCAGAGCATTAAACTGACCCAAACTCAGGTATGTATTTAAATGGCTGTGTACTTGTTTGTGCAGGCCGAACAGTAGTGAATAGCAGCCCATCATTGGAAACAGCTGATTTCTCCTTTCCTTCCTGCCCCCGTAGACACAGGAGCTTTGTGGTGCACGCTGACAAGCACTCGCTGTCATTCAATTATCGAGTCAGTCAGCATGAAGGATGTTTCCTAACAATCTGCTTTTTTTTCTAGCTTGAGAACTTAATGTTTGCTTACAGTGTAACCACAGACAAAACATTTAGGACAGTAGCCGTGTGCAAGCATTCATTTGTACGAATTTCACAGCCGTGCAAAACTTCGAAACGACAACAAACTAGTGCATAGTTTTAGAAGCAGGCCACGGCAGTGAAAGTGTGTATGAGAAGCATCTGCAAGGACTCCTCGCCTCCACAACAGGAAGTGGGGTGGCAGTTGCAAAATGTCAGCCTGGCCATGTGCAGAGAGACCTGAGCTCTCACAATCACTCAGACTTCTGCTTATGCTGAATACATGCATGCACTTTTGAGATTCCAGTGTTTCAACATATGAGTAGCAAAACTTGGTCAACGTATGTGTGTAACTTCTGTTTTTATCACAGCCCAGTTGTTAGAATTGCTCCAAATTCACATTTTATCTTTTCATATCTTTTTACAGTTTAAACCGTTTCTACGTGTGATGTTTAATTCCCATCTTTACATGCAGTTTGTGTTCATATTCCTTAATCACAGTTGTGCGGATTCAACAAAAAGTTAAAGTTGCTAAATGCATCCCAATGCCGTGTACTTACACGTTCCCATCTCACCCATAATTTTCTTAGCGGTAAAAGTGTCCAGACTCTGAACTTTATTTTGCACTCCTTCTGTTGTCAAGCTGTTAACGAGTTGCTTTAAGGTTAGCATTTTTATGTCTGGTTTAAAAAATACATACATAGCTTGACTTAATGTCCCTCTTTGGCATGTTAACGACTAACGCTTAACTAATTAATTGCATTATTCAATTATAAATTTTGTAATCAATAAGGCAGAAGATGAGGAAAAAAAATGCCATAAAATGTATTGTATTATTGCTATTTCACTACCAGGTGGATCTCTTACTGTTTAATACCGTAGCGACACGAGGAGGCGGTTGCTCATTGTGGAGGTTTAAATGGCAAAGGGCCACCATGACAAAGACTTCTTTGATGCTTAATGGTCACCGGTCGCTACAAGGACAGAAATTGTACACCCTAGTGAAACATTTAACTGAGCTGCGTTGAATAAACAGCAACATTAGCGCATAGTGTCGACCTCTAGGCCTTCTGTTTTACCTTCGTTGTAAAGTCTAACATAATCAGCACTGAAATTGCTGATTAAACAAAGGAACTGTTTGTTTTTAATCATGTGGGGTGAAAAAGTAGTTTTTAGACACCAACACATTTTGGTGCAATCTAGTATTTTAAAATGTCTGTTGTATCCTTTTTCTGATAGCATGAGTGAGGTATGTTGCTATGCCTTACGCCTTTCCACGAAGCCTTCGGAAGCTCATATTTCATTACAGCAGTCACAGTTGTTTGGCAGTTGCGAAGCTCATGTTGAGAGGTTAGACATCCTCTCCCGACATATAGGGTGGACACTGTGTCATTGAGTCATTCTAACAAGTCAGCTTGTGCCTCGCTTCATGCAAGGAGGGTGGGCTGGTGAGATACGTTGCTCATGCTACCAGAGAACTGACTTCACAATCATAGTCTTAACTTCTCTGTGAGGCGTTTAAAGGCGACTGCCATTCACTTCCATATAGAGGGTCGCTCAGGAATGGTCAGAGAAATAAAATTAAAGTTCCAAATTCACCTGAATGATTTAAATGTACAGGTTAAGGTAAAGAAAAAAAAGAGCCATTTAACCACCGATTGTTGTTGCTCCTGCAGGAAGATGCCTCCAACATCACTATACTGGGTCTACTCCTGGAGTGCAGCTTACCGAAGAGTTTGTTGAACAATCCTCAGGTACTTCTTCTCCTCTCTTTCAGCTCTTGCTAGGCCTTTTACTTAAATCTGCTTTCACCAGTCACATTTTTACTGGTCCAAAGGCTGCATGATGCTGGATTTAAAGGTTCTATCTAAAGACGAGGTTCCCTGGTTGTTTGATCAGTTTTACAAAGACATTCTGCATTTGTATAGCTTAAAATAGCTTTTAACACCATGAAATTCCTGGATTTGTCTGAATCATACGTGTTGTTAAATTGCAGGCCGTGAAATTGTGTTTTTTTAAATATCTTGGGGAAAAACAAGATGGCATGAGAAGGAGAGCAGGTTTTAGGGGGAAAACAGAATTTAATTGAAAGGCAGTTGCTCGTGTACTTTATTTTTTATGAAGTGTGATCCTGCGCTGTTTATAGTTGGCTCTTACTTTGCAAAACCGGAGCCGTGCCTCTGCTTTCCTCAGGCCCACTCCCCTTGAGCAGAAGGCCAGCTAGTCAAAAACTTCAACAGGCAGCCGGTCTTGTCATTTGAGCGCCTTCTGTTTTCTCCAGAACCCCTAAGGAGGGAGATCTCTTGCCAGACTTTTAATTGCTTTCTCAAGAGACTCTATAATTGACACAGGGCTCTTGGTACTCATGTGGTGCAATACACATGAAGCAAGAGACGGCGGCAGACGACCTAACTATAATCTCACTGAAATCATCCTTCCCATCTGTTGCATGAGTGTCCCAGCTGTGACCCTTAGTTCATATACAAGATCAAGACCTGCTCCTCAGTTCTTTTTCAAGGCTTTACCAACACAATTAAGAAATGGCCCTTGGTCACAGTCGATGCTGCACACAGACTAAACGAGCCTACCAGGAAGTTAGCAGCAGCCTTGGTTTCAAGGGATTACATTTGGTATTGCGGGTCTTGAGCCCCCAGTGGCATCAAGCCAGGGCATCTGTCTACAGGTTGTCAAGTAGTGATTCACCCACTGAGACGATCCCTGGTTTGCAGTGAGATTTGCACTCTCCCAACACTGATCTGTCAGCTTTAAGAGGGTGTTAGTCACAGGGTGGAGGTGACTGGTGGAGGGTGGGGGGTAGGACTTGTTTTTAGTCTACTTCCTGCGATGTATAGAAGGCTTCTGGCGTCATTGATGCCATCAAAAGAAATCAGATCAGCAAATGTCAACACAACTTGTTCATTTGGTAAATTCATACATCGTTTCTGTCATTTAATTTGTTTTGCTGCTTTATCTTAGTCTCTGTTCCTATATGCTGAGTTTCCTAATTCTGAAATGACTCCTCATTGTTCTCATGCTTCTCCTCTTTTCCTTCTGCCTGGTGCATGACTGGTATGCCTTTCCTGTCCCGTCCCAGGGGTCCTGCCTCCAGAGTGAGGAGCGCCTCAGTCTGCAGATTAATCTGTCGGCGGGTGGTGACCGGCCTGCTGACCTGGACAAGCTCAAGCCCTACGTCATTGAGCACATTTTGGTCCTGCTGGTCGCCCCTACTGCTGGACAGGCTGCGTTAGGTGGGTGTTTATGACCCCTGTGATCCGATGTCTGGAGGCAAATTCACTGTGGGAGTGACCGTGTCGCTCAGATTAACTGCAGTCCACCATAAAGTTTGGTTCTGACTGAAGTATGGAAAGAGAAAACATTCACAAATACTTCTGTTTTTTAAGCCTCCACTTAAATTGTCTCATTGGATGCTTTATCTTTCAGACTTGTTTCTGTGGTCGAGCACTATCAAAGAAAAAGTTCAAAAGGTTAAAATTAGTGTTTACATTTTGACGTTAGATGTAGACCTAATAAGGTTTCTGCATTTCCTGTGGGTGTTTTTCCCCTTTCCTTTGAGTTGTGTTTAGTTGGGCTCTGGGGAAAGAATGTACTTAGAAAATGTGAAGATAATGCTGCCGTTTGGAAAGAACTGTCAGAAGAGAGGCAGGAGAGATGTGAGAATACATCAGCTGTGATTTCTTGGCCTCACTTTACAGAATATAGCAGGGGCTGAAAACCAAATGAAAGTAGCCGCAGTTGTGTAGACAGCATTTTCATTAGTGTACAACAACTGTTAATAGACATATTTTTGATTCTCAAAGCTGTTTTCTGTCACCACAAAGCTTAGCTGCGACTTGGTATGGTCTTGCTTTAGCCTTTCGTTGCATTACCCTCTAGTTTTGCTCAATTTCTTCTGTCTGTGGCAGAAATGTAGATTTGATCTAAATCAGGATTGCATATTACTGTTATACACCTTTACATACATCGCATGCTACAATGCACATATGTGCATTGTTGTGATATTGCTCTGAACATCTTTCAACAGGGGAATCTAAAATTGGAGTTTATATGTTAAATTCTGGAGGGAAGAAGCTCTATGTAAAGGTAAGCATTTGTCTTTGTTTTGAAGTTTTACAACCTCAAAGTAGACTCTTTCCAGCTCTTACAAGATGTTTTATGTCCCCAGGATATGCAGGTGCTATCAAAAGTGGAGGCCAGCCTGGACTTCAATCAGGTTCTTCTCAGACCAGAAGCAAAAAACTTCACTGAAGTAGCTACCCTAGCATGCAGAGGTGAATGCCAACAAATAGTTTCATCTCAGGTCATTTAATTTTTTGCATTTTAGCCAAAGACTTAAAAGTTTTGTTTCTTATCAGGTTCATTGCCAGGCCATGGACGGAAATGCATTAGTCATATCAGTTTAAAAATTATGGGAAACAGGACAACCTACAGCTTCCCAGGACTACATATCACACACAGGTAACACGGAGGAACTCACCATTTTCACACTTAAACTGTAACAAGTCCTGCAGATCATAGCCAAGACAAAATGTCACAGCAGATGTAAATATACAAAATCTGTATTTTCAATCATTTTATTTGTGTGTAATGGTGTAAAATTACTGTTTTTTATTTTTATTTTTGCAGATTGAGTGTGGGGGACTTGTTCAGCCTGTTCCAGGTGAAACAAAGCGATGCCAACCAGGTGGACCTGTGGTTCACCAACCCCTTCCCCCTGCCGCTCACTGTGTTTAATGCCAGCCTCTCAGAGAAGCTGCAGGGAGTGATGAAGGTATAACAATGGCATCAGAATCTTATCACATAATGATGAAATAATGACCATCTTTTGCAGTTTATGGCATATAGATTCTGTCATGGAACGCATTGTTCATTCATCAGTGGATCCCAAGCTAGGGACAAGATTTGACACGTTATCTCTGCTGCCCCCTGTCTGTCAGTTGATGAACTTCAGCAGTCCACTGACGGTTCCTCAGGGTTGCTGGCGAATTCTGTCTCTCCAGCTGCTCAGCAGAGTCCTGCCCATCAACCAGATGTCCACCCTGAGTCTGGATACCAGCTTGGGCACAGCCCTGCACATTCCACTCTACTTTCATTCTACTTCTTCTAAGGTGAAATACCAGCTTTAATGACTACTGGTAATGTTTTGAATTGGAAATCTGTGTAGAAAACCAAATGTGGTAAATGATATTGTGTCTGCCAGCAGGGGGAGGTTGTGTTTGAGGCTGAAAGAGAGTGTGGACGTCCTTGCCCTCTTAAGTTATCCGAAACAGGTAAAAATGTGAACCTCATAATTCTTTATTGTGTGAGAAAAAAATTCTAATCTGATTTTTTTTTGTGTGTATTTATTGATTTTTTTTCTGTCATGTCTCATCAGGTCACTCAGAGTGGCAGCGCTCTCTCCTTCCAGACTTTTCCTCCTCATCCTGGACTGTAGACAGTAAACTGGCAGCTGAACTCTGCTCTCGATGGCAGAGTCACAAAGACAAACTGCCTTGCAGGTCATTCTTGGATGCAACATGATGCAACACATTTTTTTGCCCTGTAATCCATCATTACTTTGCATTAACATCACTAATCATGTAAATACTTCTGTCTTTTCAGGTGGCCCAGGCTGCTTGTAGAAACATCCTCTCCTCTGGAATTTGGTGCTACACCTGTCAATGAGAGCAAGGTGGGCAACACTTAATGGCTGTTTACTAAAAATTATGTCTGTAGTTTTAAAATTTGTGATGTTTAATTAACAGAATAAACCTTTTTGTTTGTTTCAGGTGAAGACGTTCATGCTGAAGAATCCTTCATCTTCGGTGGTTTCTGTAGAGATTCGAATCCTCTCCCTGTACCCTGCTCCCCTGGAGGCTCTGGACCTTCTAACTAAATGGTACGCTGTCAAGAACGTGTTTTGTGTTGCAGAGAACGATTCAGCTGCTGCTGTTTGAAGGCATGATGTTGCGGCGCATCCTTCTAACAGTGTATTCTTTGTTTTATTGGCAGGTTCAACATCAGCCCCCTCTCTGTCAACATCAGCACAACAGAGTTTTCTTTATTGGCTTCTCCTCCCAAGGTAAATCTTAAAACGCTCCAAGATATAAAAATGCGCCACTGATAAATCTTTTAGTAATTACTCATTGCTTTTTGGTTGCCAACATGCAATCCCTTATTTAAGTCTTTATTTTTACCTAACATGTGGGAATTGCTTGTGTTTCCTCCACTGTGTGTGTGTTTCTGTAAAGATGGGTGAGAAGATGGAGGACATTAAAGGAGAGGGTGTCCTACGGCTGTTGCTGCAGCCCTGGGAAGCCAGAGAGGTTGCTGTTGTCTTTACTCCTTCTGAGCACAAACCCACCACCACCATTCTTATAATCAGGTACTGATTTCTATTAGTAAGATGTGTTTTGTTCATGTCTTGTGGATGTATTATGTGTTCGGTTTCCATACTAATGGAAAATTCTCAAAATACATGTTGCAATTCCTGGTGAAAACCTCTGTATAGTACTTTTTAAAAATGTAAAGAGTGGCTTTGATTTAGGTGTCTTTGACTGTCATGTTGGTTCATATCTCTCTTTTGTTCAGGTGTGAATCAAGGCCTTAGTTTGTGTGTCTCCTTTACTGTGTTTCAGGAACAACCTGACAGTATTTGACATGGTGACAGTGCAGGGCCATGGGGCCAAAGAGCTGCTAAGAGTCGGAGGCAAACTACCAGGCCCAGGAGCTTCTCTACGCTTCAATGTTCCTCAGTCGACTCTAATGGAGTGTCGTGATGGTTAGATTCATGCCTAAACCTTGATATTAATATATGACTGTGTTGTGATATTACCCCTAACTTCAGATTTTCATTTTAAAGGTAAGACATATCTTACAAATGAGTAATACTACTGCATGTCACTTACAGGTCTGCGCACCAATAAGCCCCTTTTCGCCATCACAAAGAGTTTTAAGGTGGAGAATGCAGGAGAGCTTCCTCTGACAGTCATGTCGATGAATATAAATGGTTATAAGTGCCAGGGGTTTGGCTTCGAGGTGCTGCAGTGTCGCTCCTTCAGCCTCGACCACAACACCTCGTCTGAGATCACCATTGCGTAAGTGGAATTAAAAATTTTTTTAAATCTCATTTGTGTCCCTTAATATTCAATTGTAATAATGATAATGATCATAGTTTTATATCTCTGGCTGTACAATGTATTGAGTACTTATCTACAGGCAGTACCCACGTCTCCCTCTTACTTTCTACTGTCTCTTCCTCTTTTACATCCTTGTGCAATAATGCCCTAATTATACTTCTTTCTTCCTTTTTTGTGTTCTTGTTCTGCGTTCTTTTTCTGGCTGTTTTTTAATTTTCGCTCTTTCGTAACCCATCTGTCTCCTCAGGTTCACCCCGGACTTCACCTCATCCTGGGTGATTCGGGACCTCACCCTGGTGACATCACGTGGCACCTCTTTCCCTTTCACCCTCAATGTGACGCTGCCCCACCACATGTTGCCTCTTTGTGCCCAGGTGGTTCCTGGTCCCAGCTGGGAAGAAACTTTCTGGGTGGTCACCCTCATCTTCACATGGTTAGTGGTTTATATTTATTGTGTTAAATACTGTGTTGAACTGAATAAAGATTGCCCTCAGGTGACTTATTTACAGTGTATATGTTTAAATTTGTGTCTGTCTGATAACACTTTGTCACATTTTCTCATAATTTTAGTTGTGTCTCTTTTTGTCGCAGCTTCTCCTTGTTTGGTGTGTGTCTGATGGCCTTCCATCAGGCGCAGTACATCCTGAATGAGTTCTCCACACCCAGCATCAGAAGCAACCACAACTCTGTCCTGTCCCGCGACAACGGCTCAGTCAATAATATCACTCCCAATGGAGTAAAGTATGTCAAAAGCTGTTTTATACTTTCATGCAACGTTCGCAGCAAGTGGATTTTTTTGTTGTTAAAAACTGTCATTTTTGTTTCCGTCTGTGCAGTAAAACAAAGGGCAGTTGTAAGACCTATGTGGACACCTGTCACACATCCGACAAGGGTAAAGGGCGCGGCTCTCCTGCTTTGGCCAACAGCCCCGCCCCTCGTCCTCAATCCTCAAAGAAAGGCTCCTCAACCACCCCGTCCCAACAACAGAAGAAACACAAGGTTTCCCTCTATTACACCAAATATAAATCCAGCTCATCCACAACCCCGAATGGTGCTGTGACAATGGACGAAGAGCATGAAGACCTGACCCCAGACCCTCCCCTTACCCCGGACCTCGACATCTGCAACAACAACCAACCAGCTTTCATCAGTGAGCTGGATAAAAAGACATCCACTGACTATAAAGAAGACCTCCAGAGCATTATAGAAGATAGAGTGCCAGCAGCAGTTATGTTTCCCATGGAAATGCCTGCTGGCTTCCCAGCTGATGTCACATTGGGTCCAGGACCGAGACCAGGCCTGTTGGTGTGCAGTCCTGTAGAAAAGAGCTGCACTGAGCACTATGCAGAGAAGATGGACACTGAGAAAAGGGAAAATTCTGAGCTGGAGGTAAGAAACAGACTGCAATTTACTAAGCCAGTACTACTTATTCAAATACTTGTACAAATTGATTCAGACACTCAGCAAAGAACAGAGTCTTGGGGCTTCTATAGAGCAGTAACCATCATCACTTTTTTTGGCACTCCAGCTGAGAGAAGATGGCAAAGGCCAAAAAAAGAAAGCACAGAGCCCAGAGACTGGCACTGCACCAGGGACTAATAAGGGAAAGAGGAGTCGCAGGAAGACAGAAAATGTCTCCAGGTAAAACACACACTTGACTGTATCAACCATTCACATTTGTTTTGATGCTCCATAGAAAGATACAACTGTGGTCTGATGGGTAATGTCAAAAAAGCCCATCAAATGACAAATAGCACTAATAATAATATGTGTTGTTGTTGTCTGATTACTGCTGTAGTGCTCCTGAGCACAATGTGCTAGTGATGCCAGAGAGGGAGAAGGAACCTGATTGGAAAACAGGGGACCGTAACATCAGTGGAACCCGCAGCAGGAACCGCTGCTGCAACGGCCCCAAGTTAGAAGCACTAAAACCTGGACAGAGTGCCGAGAGCCCCCTCAAACAGAATGGTGGGCACCCTCCTGATGCAGCTGCTCTAACTCCACCATATCCCTTCACTCTGAACTGCCACAGTGCTTGGCTTCAACAGTAACATAATGCAGGATGTCCATCAGAACACTTCATTTTAACACCTCTGGCCTTTGTTGGTTTTTGGCAGGTGTGTGTCCTGCTCGCATTCGGAGAAAGTGTGCTACAGAGCGGCGTGTAGGCGGAGTGTGTGAGTCAGGCTCAGACTCTGGCAGCTCGTCGGGTAGTGTGAGGGCCAGCAGAGGGAGCTGGGGCAGCTGGAGCAGCGCCAGCAGCATGGAGGGAGACAAGGACCCCAATGCCCGAACACACGCCTGCACTACCTCATCTAGAAAAAGTAAGAAGCACTTACACACTGCCTTCTCTTGGAAAACTTAACTCTTAGTGCTTCAGTACCTTTATCATCAAGTGGTTTATGTAGAAAAATGGACGTTATCTTTAATTTAATCACAGACAAGAACTGCGAGTTGCAGCATTTTGACATTAGCCTTGTTGGTTTTTTCCAGGGGACTCCATGCAGTACAGCGCTTACCCAGCAGAGAGAGACTGCTACCAGACCATACCTACAAACTACAAGGCTCTAAGGTACTTCAGAAAACAAACCCACTCTAGTAGATGCAAGAACTAGTTTTAATTTACCAGTCAGAAATACACACCGATCAGCCGCAACATTCTGACCAATGACAGGGGAAGTGAATAACATTGATCATATTGGTACTATGTGGTGTTCTGATGGAAAACCTTGGATGTTGACATCCGTGTTGATGAGACTTGGACACCTACATAATCATTGTCGCAGAACAAGCACACTCCCTCATGCAAATGGAAATCACAAATGTCACTGGAATGCACCCCACCACATGGCAAAAATATCAACCAATCAGGAACATGTTGAGGAACATGACAGTGGTCCAACATGTTGATCTGACCTCCAAACTTCCTACACCCCATTCTGATCAAGCATCAACAGGATGCAGTGGAACAAGTTTGATTGACAGAGGCCCCACTGCACAAGCCAGAGCACCCAAAGGATCCACTGGTTCCAGACCCCATAGGACACCCTGAGAGGTCCTCTGGTCCATGTCCAATGGTTCAGAGCATCTTAGAGCACATAAGGGGGACCAACACTATATTAGACAGGTGGTCATAATGTTATGCCTGATCGGTGTATAAACCAGTGTGATAGGTGTAAAAGTACTACGTCCATCTCAAAATGATTTACTATATATGTGTATGGATTGTGCTGCGCACTCTTGTAGTTATATCAAAGAAATCAGCAATGAGCTAATAACTTTTAAGATGTGGTTAATGAGATTGTGCACTAAAGTTTCACAGGCATTCTAGCGTTTCTGCTGCCTGCAACTGGATTACATTTTATTCAGATCAGTCCACAAAAGAATAAACAGCTGTTGTGTCTTATGGAAAATACACAGTTCTACTTTTTTTTCATTCCTTGTGTAACTTTTGCCTTTCTTCTGCTTAGCATGAATAGCTTGTACCATAAAGACCTGTGCCAAAGCCCCGACCCCACAGCGTCCAGCTTCGCCCCAAGTTTTGCTGCTGTTGCTGCAGGAATGGAGAGGAACATGGGTAAAGGCAGAAACTTTCATATTAAGTCCACGTGATGGAAAAAGGCTCAGAAAAGGCTTCGATTTCTGAAGGAGTTGTCTTGTGCTTCCTTTAGACCTGACGGGTCAGTATCTGCCTGAGGAGACGTGGTCAGCTCCATCCATCCCCCTCACCAATGAGTTCAGATACAACACCACCGAAGCTCTGCCCTACATACCTCAGCCGGCACCCACCGCACCATACAATGGGTAGGAAACTATTCAGTTGAAGCTCCTCAAATGAATAAATGTCCGCATTGCTGAAGAGGAAGAACATGAAGCAATCTATGGTGTCTTTCAGGAGACCAATGCTGGATTCATGACTTAACATTTGCTGTGTGTCTTCTGAATGTTACAGGGAGAAATAGTTTTGCAGTATTACCGAATTACTGAACAGTAAATCTTTGGTTGTGTTACTAGGCTGAATTAATAGTCATTTTCTGATAAGTTGATAAGAAAAGATAAGTTTTATGTCTCTGTTTATTAGTAAGCACATAGATCTGTCCTGTTTTATGGTTTAAATAACATCTCCCAGTGCTGTTTGTGTTCCAGTAGATCAGTGTTACAGTTGTTCGGTTGCCGTTTAAATCATCCAAATGTTTCCTTGTCTCCCGCAGGTTTACTTGGAGTAATGCCAACAGCCACTGCAACAATCCCTACACCTACTGTGAGGAAAGAAACTACATAGGTACAAGCTCCTGATGTGCACTTTACCTCTGCTTGAATAAAGTCGTGTATTCATATCACACATTGTATAAGATTAAACTTTAATGAAAGCTAAGAAGGAATTAAATCGTGTGAACCTTTTACCGCAGCCAGCAAACTGTTACTGACTCGGTGTCCTTGAGGTTCCTGTCGGTTGTAGCTCAGCATTTGTTTGCTGTAATCATTTTGCAGGTAATGGAACGTTTCCGACTGGCTTTCCCTGTCACGAGGGCCAGAGTGCGCACGGCAATCAGACCAGCTGGAGTGAGGAGCAGCCTCAGGAATCGCCCTCAACCTGGGAGAGAGCAGCATGCGTGGGCAGCAAGGTGACACCTCAGAGTACAAACCTCAAATGTGTTGCACAAAACCACATAATCTGGGTGGTCTGGAGCTGCAGATAGATATTATTTATTGTAAATGGTCTCCATTTATATAGCGCTGTTCTCTACCTTAGTGGTATCCAAAGGGTTTTACAATGTGTTTCGCATTCACACATTCACACACCAATGGCGACAGAGCTGCCATGCAAGGCGCTAATCTACCATTGGGAGCATTTGGGTTCAGTGTCTTGCAAAAGGACACTTCGGCATGCGGAGGGGCCGGGGATCGAACCGCCAACCTTGCGATCAGTGGACAACCACCCATTGTAGTTAGTTGAGTGGAGTGAGTTGAGTTTTCTTTTAGGGCTGCAACTAACCATTGATTAATTTACAAGTTGTTTTCGCTATTAAACAGTTTGACTCTAAAATATCAGAAAATAGTCAAATGTACACACGATTATGTCTTCAAATGTCTTGTTCAGTCCAGTCAGCAGTCCAAAGATATCCAGTTTAAATCGAACCTAATGACCAGTTTTAGTGGCGCCACAATCTACCCACAAAAATATGACCGTGTGTTTTTTTATCAACTCCAACAGGAGCACCATCACTCTGTTGTGATTGCATGTTTAACTTGATATTACCGGAACAGTCTTTTCAAAGGTCGTACCGAGGCCCAACACAGAACCTCACATTATCGTAATTAAGGCCAAAAATATGTCCAGTTTTCAGTGTTGCCCAATTCTGGACATCATATTAAACATGAGAAGTTAACACAGGACAAGTTTTAGTTGTACTTCCCCTAATCTGGAAAAAAATGAAAAACTGAACTTAAGTCTATCCATTCATTATCTGTACACCGCTTAATCCTCTGTAGGGTCACGGGGGGGCTGGAGTCTATCCCAGCCGACAAGGCAGGGGACACCCTGGACAGGTCACAAGCCAGTCACAGGGCTACACATAGAGACAAACAACCAAGCACACTCTTATTCACACCTACGGACAATTTAGAATCATCAGTCAACCTCAGCATGTCTTTGGACTGTGGGAGAAGCTGGAGTACCCGGTGAGAACCCACACTGCACAGGGAGAACATGCAAACTCCACACAGAAAGATCCCAGGTGTCTTAACCGGGACGCGAACCAGGGATCCTCTAGCTGTGAGGCGACGGTGCTAAAAACCGAACCACCATGCAGCCTGGTTTAAGTCCTATGATAGTTGAAAATATTATGTACATACAGTAACACAAATATGGAAAACAGCACTAAATATCACCTCCTTTATCTGAGCTGTTAAAGTTCTACTTTGTAAAAGGCTGTGTACTGCAGATTATTGGTTTCTCACACAACTGACTGTGCAGTGATTTCAGTGTGTGTATTGACGCAGTGGTACTTATTTGTTGCGTTACACAAAAAGTTACAGAAAAGACATTTTGGGAAACCATGTGATGCTCATGTTACCACTCAGACTTGGTGTTTGATTTTAGCTTTAAACTGGAGTTCAAACAGCATAAATACACAGAAGCTGAAAACACCACGGACTTCTCTAACTTACGTACGCTTTACATGAAGTTATCAGCTCTCATACATTCTTTAATCCGCTCTGCATCCAAGCAGGAATAAGGAACAATCATTAAACATCTGGTTTAATGGACTCTGTTTTACTGAAAGTGGGTTTTAATCAACTTCTCTTTTGCTTGATCCTTCTGCTTTTTGCAGAGGTCACTTTCATTTTGCGTCATTTTACATGCTGTTTTTATGCACAAGTGCCCAGAAAGTGTTAGCCTAGCGTTGCAGTGGGGCTTTCAGACTTTAGAAGTAGAAAACTATCTTAAGAAGGTTTTTGCATGCAGCATTTGAATATTAATACATTTACTTTGCTTTCAAACTCCACAACAATTTAAAATGAAGGCAAACTTTGACACTTTTGTATAATATTCCATATAGCACTTATATTACATTCTTTGTAACAGAGATAAGATGAGAAAAGGCCAGGAAAGTACATAGTAAAAATATGTCTTGATATATCATCAGCTTCAAATTTCCAGTCTCTATCAAGCGAGATGCTAATATCTGTTGAGCCCATAGAAAAAGACTTGAGATGATTCAGAATGACTTTTTATAAAAGGGGAGTTAAGTGAAAGTTGACTTCACAGAAAAACACCGTTTAGATTCAAACAGTAGATTATACAATTTAAAAAAGAGCCGTAAAACTGCGACTCTTAAGGCTCTTCAGATGCAAAACTATAATGATATAGTATCGTTTTTAAAAATAACTGATATAAATGTCAATATTTTGTATTTACTTGTAGTTTCTGGACTACAAATGTGTATTTTTGGGATCCTTGTATGATTGAGTCTGGTAAAGTAGTCGATGCTTCAAAGTTTTTTTTAAATTAAAACATGAAATATGTCTTGAAGAGATTACCTGAAAGAAAGAGAGGGTTCAGACATGCAGCGCTGCCTATCAACTCAACTGATCGTCACTACGACACTTGAAGAGAGAACTTTGTTTTCTGAGAGACTTGAATATCTTTACAAGAGCAGAAAGGTAATTTTATTCTAGCTGAAGAGGTGAGATGACTTTTAAAAAGCTGAGAAACCACAACCAGGTGAGATGTTAGGTTAGAAAAGGATGGGGAGGTTTCTTTGGACGGTTTGTTCAGAAGCTCCTCTGCACATGAAACCACCTACAGGAGCTCCAGAGCTAAAGTTCCTCCTCTCTTCCTCCCCTGCAGCCATACTTCTCGGGGACCCGCAGCCTCTCCCCCATGTCCAGCCTGTTTGGATCCATCTGGACCCCCCAGAGCGAGCCGTACCAGAGCCACTTCCAACCTGAGCGATCAGCCCCGATGTCCCCCGTGTCCCCCATCACCCCCATCACGCCTCCCCACTCTCCCTTCAGCCGGGAGCCGGGGGGGACCTGCGGGCCGACCCAGTACTCCAGCTTCAACCCCTTCGGCCCGCACATGAACCTGGACATTTGGAACTCTTCCTCCAACCGCAGCTCCAACTCCCAGCTGTCCAACGACTCCGGCTACTGCGGAGATGTTTAAATTTTGAGAAAACAAAAAAAGAAGAAACACCGAAACGGCAGACCTTAACAATAATTGCAAACATATAAAACATTGATATGTAAAAGAAAGGAAATAAACATGAATGTTCTTTTATCATTATTGGGGAAAATGTGAATATTTCTTTTCTTTTATGTTCCCATTTTCGGATGTTAAATGTTGTGAAAGGTTAAGCATTTGTTGTATATTTTTCTAGATGTTTTGCAGTTTTGAACATAGAAAATTAAAAAAAAAAAGGTTTTGTACTTGGACGACATCAGTCTTCTTTTCAGTCACAGAATGTTCTTCTTTGGATTCTCTCTGATATGTGCTCATCAGAGGTTTGTTGTGTTCTCTGCAAATACGAAACACATTAATACCACTGTTTTCGAAGACAGCCCCCCAAACAAAACGGCTTCCACCTCCCAAACTGCACATGTGAGATATTTGGCTGCATAATACGAACGTGGACATTTAAAAACACAGAATACTAACTTTACTTCACAAGACTTTAGCTACACAGGATAACACCTTTCCTGTGAGCTTCACCCTCAGTGTCCACAGAAACACCTGAAGTAATTTAAGTGAACCAGTTCGTGTACCCTTGCAGCTCTCTCACACTCTGAACACACAGAGGTGCTGTTCATTAAATGGATGCTTCAGGCCTTTAGCGTTGCAGTTTACAAAAAAAGACTTGCAAAGCACAGATTTTAAAGGAGAAAACTGGTCCTGCAAGAGCTGATGTATCCTGACTTTTATATCTCTGCTATGGGCCAAACTCAAAACACAGTGAATCCGCCGTTTGACTTATCTCGATTCTGTCATAAACTATATACACTCATCAAAATAACCGAAAATTGACGCAGACAATCGGTCACATACACGGCAATTTTAAAGAGGCTACTAGTTAACTATGTTTTTGTCTGGAATTGAAAACTGTATGCAAAACTACACACATGAACAGGAAACAACCCAATCTGTTCAGTCTGGTTTTTGCAGAAGTGGTGAGGAAGGTGGGTTGTGGCTTGTACATCTTGACAGTCAGAAACCGCTTACATAGTGTATGGTACAGACCAGAGCCGGTTAGCTCATTAGGCAATATAGGAAAATGCTAAGTAAGGGTGCTGTGGCCTCCAGGGGGCGCCAGAAAATGGGGGAAAATCGCCTTCAATATAATTATATTAAAACTAGTTGTTACTATTAACTGTTAAAATGGAAACGCTGTCATTGAATCAAATGTAAAGTAATGCATAATTAATATTACTATAAAACAATGCTATTCGATTTCTTTTGTAAGCGTATAAATCGCCGATTTTGTAAAGCCGGCTCTGGTACAGACATACACTAAAATGAAAGCAAACCACTTGGTGCATAAAACACCCTGAGATGATTCTACATAGTCGAGTTAAATGTTTATTGGTCATGATTTACGGTTGCTTGGTTTTGGGAGTTTCTTATATTGTTATAACAACACATCAGCTATGAGTGGAAGCTTTGTGACGTTACAAAAAGAAGATGTTTCTGCAACAAATACTTTCCTGATAATGTGCACATGTGTCCCTATGACATGAGTTATAATGGAAAAGGATGTTGTAGAAGTGAGTTGGAGCTAGAAACAGAGACTCAACAATATGCAGACGATACACTACTGAGATCTCAATCTTAGTTTTATGTCTTTTCAGTTTTGCAGAAAAAAAATAGTGTTTTTCTTGGGAAATTATCCGTGCATGTTTAGTGCTTTTCCCTAATCTGCAGAACTACTATAGTTACAGCCGTACTCTCAATAATGTACATCAAGTTTTATTTATATTGTACTTTATCAGTTCCGGTTCAGTGGGAGCTTGAGTTTCTTCCACTTCACACTGTGACCACAGAGTTGGTTTACTGGCACAACGTCTTTCTCAGTGTTTTAACAAACCAGATTCACACTCAGGCCCACGGACAGCTCAGAGTTTTCATCGTTCATCTGGTTTAATAAGTGAGTCTGGCTCATTTTCTCTTTGTTCACATTAATGTTTCTGTCATTTTTGTCAGGCATTGGGGAGTAAATATTTTCTTTAAGTGGAAGATAAAAAAAGGTCCATTAGTGGTGCAGCAGAAGAAGGCTGCATTGAAGGAACTGCTCCACTTGAAGCACTTCTTGTGGTTTTCAACTCAACAGCTGTCTTGAAGCTCCCCACAGAATCTGCCGTTCTATTTCTGTCTTCCTAATGTGACAAAACAAATAATACGTAGCACAGGGAAATCATTTTGCTATAAATTAGAGAACCAATACAAAACACTTAGGAAACAGAGAATACATCTCTCCGTTGTGACATGACTTTGGCGAAAAGGGACCAGAAATTTCTGCTGGAATCAAAACGCTGAAACCAATCAAGGTAATTTCACTTCATTTTTTATTCTCTGCTGTGCATCACAGAGTGTACAATACATTGTGCTGACAGAGTTTCTGTGTGTGGATATATCTGTCAATGAACTGGGATCTTTTTAGAAAAATATTACAAATTAATTGATTTATTTTGGCCGTAACACTCAGAAAACAAGTCAAATTTAAATCCCTTTCAATATAATTTTGCAATTACTTTTTGAAATTTGCATATTAATTCATTGTTTTGCTACAAAAGTAAAGACAAAAAGAAGAAACACTAAGATTCAGCATTAAATACAAACTGAAATAATGTTATTTATTAATTGATTTCACAATATAAACAGACACCTGAATTATTTTTCAAGTCTATACTGATGGTTTGCAAAACAGCTGGGAACCTTTATTATTAACTTCTATTGTCATTTGTGCAACAAAGTAAAAATAGATTTAAACAAAATTCATTTTCAACTTCCTTGATGTTTGCATGATTCTGGCCACACAACTGAAACATACAATGGATACATGGATCCAATTCACAATATAAGTAGTCTCAGTTCACTTTACATGATAAGATCAAACCCTTCTTACATTGTAGAGAAAATTAACATCCTTCTTGAGCAGCACTTGGCCACACAAGTTATAATGTAAAACGATGTTATAAAAGTTAATAGTAACTAGATTTAGAGACTTTTATGTCGACATCAATATGCAGACGACACGCTACTGTGAGCTCAATCTTAGTTTTATGTTGTTGTCCGAAAAAAAGCAGTGTTGTGTTTGGAATAATGTTCATATTGTTCATGTGCTTTATCAGTTCAGGTTCAAGACGGACTGGTGTTTCTTCCACCTCACACTGGACCAGACGTGGTGTACCGTTGCCTAGACCACTTCCTGTCAAACTTAAACAGGAAGTAACCCCAGGTGAAACCAAACTCAGGGTGGGCTGTCATCGACCTCTACACACTTGAAACATTGAAACTCCATAAACCTTTATCTAGAAAGACATTTTTTCTCATCACAGTAGGAAAAGTAGTGAAAAGTGACAATAATGAAATTACAGATGGCAGATTTCTATCTGTAAATTCTGGCTTGCTGTCACACTGTGAGGATTTACGAAGACTTGAATATGACAGGGTTGTTGTATTTTGCTAATTTGTGCTTTAACAAGTCAAAATGCATGTAAATGACCTCTATTTTTAATCATAAATGAAGCTGTATTTCCCAGGAAAAATCCCAGCATTTCTCTGTGCTGTAATTACCCAGATCCTTTTCAGGAAGGAAGTCAGAGGACATCTGTTTTATTCACTTATGTCCATTTGTACTTTTTGTCCGTGTCAGCTTCTTGGCTGCAGTTATCATATTTTTAGTCAGTGTCCGAATTTTTTACTCCACCACTTTGGTTCACACCAAAATATACTCAAGAGATTGTCCCCAAATTTTCAGACAATACAGACAATGGAAGACTTCGATGATCCCCCAATGTTTCCTCCAACATCACCATAGAATTTCAGTTTTTACAGGTGAAATGTCTTTTGAATAAAAAACCATTATGTTTGATTCAGACATTTACACCCATCAGGCATAACATTATGACCACCTGCCTAATACTGTGCTGGTCCCTCTTATGTGGTCTAAACACTCTAAACCATTGGGCATGGACAAGAGGACCTCTCAGGGTGTCCTATGGGGTCTGGAACCAGGACCAGGGCACTGGATCCTTTGGCTACTCTGGCTTGTGCAGTGGGGCCTCTGTCAATCCAACTTGTTCCACTGCATCCTGTTGATGCTTGAAGTTGCTTCGCTCAACCATTTGGAAGAAAAGGCCTGATGGATGTTTTTCTGTTCTTTTGTGTTTTACAGAAACTCAGGATAAGAATCATGACGTCTCTTGTGTTCGTCCTTCTGCTGGTATCTCACAGCTTCTCGTTGTCCAGACCTCAGTGTCTCCGCTGTGATCAACCATCTTGCGACTGCTCGAGACAACACCTGACAGAAATCCCTGCAGCCCCATCGAAGCTCATCACTGGACTTGATCTCTCTTTTAACCAACTAGAAAAAATAATGAAGGATGACTTTCTTACATACGCCAGTTTGAGATCTTTGATTGTGAATAACAACAGAATCAAAAGTATCCATGAAAACGCATTTGGCCCTCTGATTAATTTGGAGAAGCTGGACTTGTCCTTCAACCAGCTAGATACGTTGTCCTCGGCATGGTTCAAGACCCTTCTTTCGCTTCAGTGCTTAAATCTTTTGGGAAACAAATACACAACGCTGGGTCAAGGCAGTGTTTTCCAGCCACTGAAGAGATTGAAGAGTCTACATTTGGGAGGACCTTTTCTTCAATCTGTCAGTAAACAAGATTTTTCTGGCCTCTTTGGTCTTGAAAAGCTGTTTTTTGATGGTAGGAATCTGCGAGTCTATGCAAAAGGAAGTTTGAGACGAATTGGGCCCATTAGCCACGTAACACTTGGTCTAAACGACGGCTTTCAGAGGAATCAAGTGCTCGTACAAACTATACTGTCAGATGTTGTGCATGCAAATACAACGCTGACATTCACTGACACCCTGTTCTCCACAGAGAAGCAAATGCTCCCTTTTCAGGTGGCCTTCGACCTTGGTGTTACAAGTCTTGTCATTAGAAACGTTAACATGTTGATTGAAGCTTGTTTAAAACTTCTGAATTTGATAGAAGACTCTAATGTCACTATGTTTGCCCTTGAAGATGCACAGATTTTGATAGCAAACAATACTTTCAGGATAGGTCCCTTCAACCTGGACATCTTGGAGGCTGTTTTCATCAAAAATGTTGACATCATCGCCTATGATACATTACTTCTTTTTGTGCAACCTATGATGAGCACGATGCGAAAGGTGTCTGTAATAAACTCCAAGTTGTTTTCCATTCCCTGTACACTCTCTGTCGTGGGCAAGAACCTGGAGTTTCTGGACATAAGTGAGAACTTAGTCAGTGATCTTACTCTTGATGAAATGATGTGTGATGGTGATGGTGTGTTTCAGAACCTGCAGACGTTTAATGTCAGCAACAATTTCCTTCGGACTATCAACAGCCGCCTCTTTACCAAACTAGACAAGCTTCAAAACATTGACATGAGTAGAAACATGTTTTATGATATGCCTGAAACCTGTTTTTGGCCAGCAAATCTGCGATTCTTAAACC
Organism: Dascyllus trimaculatus; assembly: GCA_024666655.1. NCBI lineage: Eukaryota > Metazoa > Chordata > Actinopteri > Pomacentridae > Dascyllus > Dascyllus trimaculatus. The sequence goes on along the minus strand of CM045447.1, from coordinate 33,178,960 downwards.
TTTCTTCATGTAAATTACAAAAGGTGACCCCCTGTCTGCCAGAGAGTTTACACATCCTTGATCTATCCAGGAATGATTTGACTGTGTTTGACATGGAGCTGCCGTTCCTCACAGAGTTATACATCTCTGGCAACAGGATCAGATATTTGCCCGCTGGGGGTTTATACCCTCATCTCTCATTTCTTTCCATCCAAAACAACAAGTTACAGAAGATCAGTAATGAGCTGCACGATTACAAGCAGCTGAAGAGTCTGGAGGCTGGCCGTAACCCTTATGTCTGCTCATGCGACTTTGTCGCCTTCATGGCGAGTGACTTGACGAATCAGCGAGTCTCAGTTAGAGATGAAGTGACGTCTTACATCTGTGAATCCCCCGATGCAGTCAGAGGGAAGAGTGCAGCAGGTGTGAGGTTGTCGGTGTTTGAGTGTCACATGGTTTTAGCTGTTTCTTTGCTCTGTTTCGGCATCCTGGCGCTGTGTCTGCTCATTGCAGCTCTGTGTCATAAGTTCAGTGTTGTGTGGTACATGAGGATGACCTGGGCCTGGCTGAGAGCAAAGAGAAAGCCAAAGTTAAGGAAGGGAGTTTTCGAGTACGATGCCTTCGTGTCCTACAGTGAAATAGACTCCAGCTGGGTGGAAGCACATCTGATCTTGGCACTGGAGCAGACCGACCCACCGCTCCGACTCTGCCTCCACAAGAGAGACTTTGTTCCAGGAGGGTGGATCCTGGACAACATCATGGACGCCATAGAGAAGAGTCACAGGACAATCTTCATCCTTTCTCGACACTTTGTCAGAAGTGAATGGTGCAAGTACGAACTGGACTACACCCATTTTCGGTTGTTTGATCAAAATGACGACAGGGTTGTCCTGATTCTGTTGGAGCCCATCGACACAAAAAACATCCCCAAAAAGTTCTGCAAGCTGCGCCAAGTCATGAACTCCAGGACGTACCTGGAGTGGCCTGATGATGAGGACCAGATCCCCGTATTCTGGGAAAGTTTGAGAACAGCAGTCACAAGACCTGAGACGGTCAATGGAAAGGAAGAAAATGAGACCTTTTTGTAGATTTAGGGTTTAGTTTGTATCTTTCTATGCTATTATTGGATACGTTTGGTAAAGAATTGTGTTGTTCAAGTATCTGGGGTCAAGTCTTTGTTCATGATTTGATTAAATGTTTTGTACCAATCATGTTTTGGAACAAATTGTAATCATGATTTTTGTCTTGCAACATTCATGTACAAGAAGTGATTGATAAGTTTTGAGCCTGATCAAGAAAACAAGACTTGTTAATCAACATGTTTAGTACTCTGAGAGAGCAACATGCCACAATAGTTTGAGTTCAGTTTGGACTCATTATGTGCTTTAATGCATGTACAATACCTGAGTCAAGTAGGGTAGGGTCGGTCATTCAAGCAAAATGAACTGAGTTGACCAAAAGGGCAATATTATGCTTCCCTGGTACGGCAACTGCGGAGAAAATCAAACTATTGTGGAAAGTTCAGAAGTGGTGTTCTGTTCCACCAGGACGATGCTCCAGTTCACAAGTCAGCTGTCGCCATGGTAGCAATTCACGAATGTGGGTTCGAACTTGTGCAGCATCCAACCTATTCCCCAGATTTGGCTCCGTCTGACTTTTATCTATTCCCAAACATGAAACAGCACCTTGCTTGGACCCATTATGCCGCTAACGATGACGTCATATCTGCAGTGAGCGACTTCCTGCAGGATAAAACCTTCTATGAGACTGGTATCAAGGCGCTACAGAGACGCTGGAAGAAATGTGTGGACTTGCAGGGAGATTATGTTGAGAAATAAAGCATTGTTGAAATTTACTCTGACTTTTTTCCTGGTCAGGCTCAAAACTTAGCAGTCACACCTCGTATGTACACAAGCATAAGGGAGACAGTCGGGGTCAATTTCACAATCAATTTGTGAATTTGTCAATTTGTTTGTTGTCAATTTGTTCTGTGTTATGAGGCATCAGCAGCAAATCCTTTCAGTTCTTTCAGACTTGACTTGTTTGTTACATTTGTTTAGCTTTTGTGTGTAGAAACAGCAAAAGTAAAGTGAAATTGAAACATAAAAATAAATCAGCCAATAGAACAAATCACAAAAATGATGATGTTTAAGATGATTTAATGTGTATAGCGTTGTTCTTTTTATGTATTTATAAATATTCATTATTCATCATGTCAAAAGGAATTAAAAATCATTCATCATCTACAAATAAAAATTTTATTCAAACCTTAAATAAGTAAAGTCTGGACAAATAACTACTTCTCGGTAGTTTATCTATTTCTATGATAGTCTATTTCAAATACTGTTGAGAATACAAAGTGAAAATACAATTTCACACTTTTATGTAATCATAGCAAAGATTCCAAAGACTTCAAATGTCAGCTGATCTGTTGAGGAAAATGCAACAGATTTATGCACAACAAATAAAATGTATGTTATTTAATGTAATACAGAAAAACTCCCAAATATGTAGTTTATATATAAACAGACTGTAGTTTGAAAAGAGTGTCTTTTTGATTTAACATGATAAATCTAACATATATGTCAGATGTGCTTCTGTTTGTGTGTGTGTGTGTGTGTGTTCATGTGCTTGTGTGCCTAGAAGCATGTGTAATTCTTTGTCAGGCTCTTGAGAGCTGGAATATTGCCACTATTGATCTTTAGTCCTAAAACCAACTTCATTTTGTTTAATTTTACGTGCTGTTTTCATGCACAAGTGCCCAAAAAGTGTTAGCCTAGCGTTGCAGTGGGGCTTTCAGATTTACCATATTTGCATATTAATACGTTTACTGCCATATCAATTCAAAATAAGCGATCAAAATGAAGGAAACTTACCAACAATGCTACGTGACACTTTTATGTAATATTCTATATAAAATATATATATTACCTTCTTTATAACATAGATAAGATTAGAAAGGTCAGGAAAGTATATAGTGAAAAAGTCTTGATACATCATCAGATTATTTGGTTTCAGGTATTAATTTGTTGCTCTTGAACATTAACCTTGAAAAGCAGCTTCAAAGTTCCAGTCTCTATCAAGCGAGATGCTGATATCAGTTTACTATAGAAAAAGACTTGAGATGATTCAGAATGACTTTTTTATAAAAGGGGAGTTAAGTGAAAGTTGACTTCACAATAAAACACTGTTTATATTCAAACAGTAGATTATACAATTTAAAAAAGAGCCGTAAAACTGCGACTCTTAAGGCTCTTCAGATGCAAAATTATCATGATATAGTATCGTTTTTAAAAATGAATGATATTAATGTCAATATTTTGTATCTACTTGTAGTTTCTGGACTACAGATGTGTATTTTTGGGATCCTTGTATGATTGAGTCTGGTATAGTAGTCGATGCTTCAAAGTTTTTTTTTAAATGAAAACATGAAATATGTCTTGAAGAGATTACCTTAAAGAAAGAGAGGGTTCAGACATGCAGCGCTGCCGATCAACTCAACTGATCGTCATTACGACACTTGAACAGAGAACTTTGTTTTCTGAGAGACTTGAATATCTTTACAAGAGCAGAAAGGTCATTTTATTCTAGCTGAAGAGGTGAGATGATTTTTAAAAAGCTGAGAAACCACAACCAGGTGAGAGGTTAGGTTAGAAAAGGACGGGAAGGTTTCTTTGGACGGTTTGTTCAGAAGCTCCTCTGCACATGAAACCACCTACAGGAGCTCCAGAGCTAAAGTTCCTCCTCTCTTCCTCCCCTTCAGCCATACTTCTCGGGGACCCGCAGCCTCTCCCTCATGTCCAGCCTGTTTGGATCCATCTGGACCCCCCAGAGCGAGCCGTACCAGAGCCACTACCAACCTGAGCGATCAGCCCCGATGTCCCCCGTGTCCCCCATCACCCCCATCACGCCTCCCCACTCTCCCTTCAGCCGGGAGCCGGGGGGACCTGCGGGCCGACCCAGTACTCCAGCTTCAACCCCTTCGGCCCGCACATGAACCTGAAAAAAGATGTTTCCTCAACAAATACTTTCCTGATAATGTGCACATGTGTCCCTATGACATGAGTTATAATCCGAAAGGATGCTGTAGAAGCGAGTTGTCACTAGAAACAGAGACTCAACAATATGCAGACGATACACTACTGAGATCTCAATCTTAGTTTTATGTCGTTTCAGTTTTGCAGAAACAAAAATAGTGTTTTTCTTGGGAAATTATCCGTGAATGTTTTGTGCTTTTCCCTAATCTGCAGAACTACTATAGTTACAGCCGTACTCTCAATAATGTACATCAAGTTTTATTTATATTGTACTTTATCAGTTCCGGTTCAGCGGGAGCTTGAGTTTCTTCCACCTCACACAGTGACCACAGAGTTGGTTTACTGGCACAACGTCTTTCTCAGTGTTTTAACAAACCAGATTCACACTCAGGCCCACAAACAGCTCAGAGTTTTCATTGTTCATCTGGTTTAATAAGTGAGTTGGACTCATGTTTCGGTTATTTTTGTCAGGCATTGGAGAATAAATATTTTCTTTACTTTGCAAGATAAAAGAAGGTCCATTAGTTGTGCAGCAACCAGACCTCGCTGAAGGAACTTCCCCACTTGAAGCACTTCTTCTGGTTTTCAACTCAACAGCCGTCTTGAAGCTCCCCCCAGAATCTGTCGTTCTATTTCTGTCTCTCTACTTCCTAATGTGACAAAACAAATAATACGTAGCACGGGGAAATCGTTTTGCTATAAATTAGAGAACCAATACAAAACACTTAGGAATCAGAGAATACATCTCTCCGTTGTGACATGACTTTGGCGAAAAGGGACCAGAAATTTCTGCTGGAATCAAAACACTGAAACCCATCAAGGTAATTTCACTTCATTTTTTATTCTCTGCTGTGCGTCACAGAGTGTACAATACATTGTGCTGACAGAGTTTCTGTGTGTGGATATATCTGTCAATGAACTGGGATCTTTTTAGAGAAATATTACAAATAAAATCTCATGAAACACGTCAAATTTTAAATGCCTTTTAACGTAATTTTCCAATTACTTTTTGAAATTTGCATATTAATCAATTTTTTGGCTGTCAAAAGCAAAGACAAGAAGAAGAAATACTAACTTTCAGCATGATATACAAATTCAAATGTTGTTTATTAATTGATTTCACTATGAAAACTGACAGCTGAAGTTAAAGCACAAGTTAAAATGTAAAACGATATTATAAAAGCTAATAGTAACTTGATTTAGAGACTTTCATGTCGACATCAATATGCAGACGACATGCTACTGTGAGCTCAATCTTAGTTTTATGTTGTTGTCCGAAAAAAACAGGGTTGTGTTTGGAATATTGTTCATATTGTCCATGTGCTTTATCAGTTTAGGTTCAAGACGAACTGGTGTTTCTTCCACCTCACACTGGACCAGACGTGGTGTACCGTTGCCTAGACCACTTCCTGTCAAGCTGCCTTTTAACAGGAAGTAATCCCAGGTGAAACCAAACTCAGGGTGGGCTGTCATCGACCTCTACACACTTGAAACATTGAAACTCCATAGACCTTTCTCTAGAAAGACATTTTGTCTCATCACAGTAGGAAAAGTAGTGAAAAGTGACAATAATGAAATTACAGATGGCAGATTTCTATCTGTAAATTCTGGCTTGCTGTCACACTGTGAGGATTTACAGAGACTTGAATATGACAGAGTTGTTGTATTTTGCTAATTTGTGCTTTCATAAGTCAAAATGCATGTAAATGACCTCTATTTTTAATCATAAATGAAGCTGTATTTCCCAGGAAAAATCCCAGCATTTCTCTGTGCTATAATTACCCAGATCCTTTTCAGGAAGGAAGTCAGAGGACATCTGTTTTATTCACTTATGTCCATTTGTACTTTTTGTCCGTGTCAGCTTCTTGGCTGCAGTTATCATATTTTTAGTCGGTGTAGGGATGTCTGAATTTTTCACTCCACCACTTTGGTTCACACCAAAATATACTCAAGAGATTGTCCCCAAATTTTCAGACAATACAGACAATGGAAGACTTTGATGATCCCCCAATGTTTCCTCTAACATCACCATAGAATTTCAGTTTTTACAGGTGAAATGTCTATTGAATAAAAAACCATTATGTTTGATTCAGACATTTACACCCATCAGACATAACATCATGACCACCTTCCTAATATTGTGCTGGTCCCCCTTATGTGGTCTAAACACTCTAAACCATTGGTCATGGACAAGAGGACCTCTCAGGGTGTCCTATGGGGTCTGGAACCAGGACCAGGGCACTGGATCCTTTGGGTACTCTGGCTTGTGCCGTGGGGCCTCTGTCAATCAAACTTGTTCCACTGCATCCTGTTGATGCTTGATCACAATGAGTTGTAGGAAGTTTGGAGGTCAAATCAACATGTTGGACCATTGTCATGTTCCTCAACATGTTCCTGATGGTTTGATGTTTCTTCCATGTGGTGGGGGGAATTTTTCCTGCAGGGGTAGGTCAGTGTCATTTGGGATTTCCATTTGCATGAGGGAGTGTTCTTGTTGTGGGACAATGTTTATTTGGGTGTCTGAGTCTCATCAACATGGATGTTAAAATCCAAGGTTTTCCATCAGAACACCACATAGTACCAATATGATCAATGTTATTTACTTCACCTGTCAGTGGTCATAATGTTGTGGCTGATCGGTGGATGTCGTCTCAGAGTGAGTTGTACTGACTTCAATGAACCTCTTGTCTTCCACCAGCAGGTTAATATTTTCATTGGTACTTTAGCATCAACATTAAAGCTCCACACTTGCGTTAAGTCTCACAGAGCTGCTAGCATGGATGTGAAGTCTTGTTTATTATCATGTTGCTTCGCTCAACCATTTGGAAGAAAAGGCCTGATGGATGGTTTTCTGTTCTTTTGTGTTTTACAGAAACTCAGGATAAGAATCATGACGTCTCTTGTGTTCGTCCTTCTGCTGGTATCTCACAGCTTCTCGTTGTCCAGACCTCAGTGTCTCCTCTGTGATCAACCATCTTGCGCCTGCTCAAGACAACACTTGACAGAAATCCCTGCAGCCCCATCGGAGCTCATCACTGGACTTGATCTCTCTTTTAACCAACTAGAAAAAATAATGAAGGATGACTTTCTTACATATGCCAGTTTGAGATCTTTGATTGTGAATAACAACAGAATCAAAAGTATCCATGAAAATGCATTTGGCCCTCTGATTAATTTGGAGAAGCTGGACTTGTCCTTCAACCAGCTGGATACGTTGTCCTCGGCATGGTTCAAGACCCTTCTTTCGCTTCAGTGCTTAAATCTTTTGGGAAACAAATACACAACACTGGGTCAAGGCAGTGTTTTCCAGCCACTGAAGAGATTGAAGAGTCTACATTTGGGAGGACCTTTCCTTCAATCTGTCAGTAAACAAGATTTTTCTGGCCTCTTTGGACTTGAAAAGCTGTTTTTTGATGGTAGGAATCTGCAAATCTATGCAAAAGGAAGTTTGAGACAAATTGGGCCCATTAGCCACGTAACACTTGGTCTAAACGACGGCTTTCAGAGGAATCAAGTGCTCGTACAAACTATACTGTCAGATGTTGTGCATGCAAACACAACGCTGACATTCACTGACACCCTGTTCTCCACAGAGAAGCAAATGCTCCCTTTTCAGGTGGCCTTCGACCTTGGTTTTACAAGTCTTGTCATTAGAAACGTTAACATGTCGATTGCAGCTTGTTTAAAACTTCTGAATTTGATGGAAGACTCAAATGTCACTATGTTTGCCCTTGAAGATGCACAGTTCTTGTTAGGAGCCGGTATATCCAGAATAGGTCCCATTAACCTGGACATCTTGGAGGCTGTTTTCTTCAAAAATGTTGACATCGCCTCGTTCTACCGTTTTCCAGCTCTCAATTTCATAGAACCTCTGCTTAGCAAGGTGCGAAAGGCGTCTGTAATAAACTCCAAGTTGTTTGCTATTCCTTGTGAATCCTCTGTCGTGCTCAAAAATCTGGAGTTTCTGGACATCAGTGACAACCTAGTCAGTGATTTTACTCTCAATGAAATCATGTGTGACGGCGATGGTGTCTTTCAGAACCTGCAGACGTTCAATGTCAGCAACAATTTCCTTCAGACTATCGACAGCCGCCTCTTCACCAAACTAGACAAGCTTCAAAACATTGATATGAGTGGAAACATGTTTTATGATATGCCTGAAACCTGTTTTTGGCCAGCAAATCTGCGATTCTTAAACCTTTCTTCATGTCAGTTAGAAAAGGTGACCCCCTGTCTACCAGAGAGTTTACACATCCTTGATCTATCCAGGAATGATTTGACTGTGTTTGACATGGAGCTGCCGTTCCTCACAGAGTTATACATGTCTGGCAACAGGATCAGATATTTGCCCGCTGGGGGTTTATACCCTCATCTCTCATTTCTCTCCATCCAAAACAACGAGTTACAGATGATCAGCAGTAATGAGCTGCACGATTACAAGCAGCTGAAGAGTCTGGAGGCTGGCCGTAACCCTTATGTCTGCTCATGCGACTTTGTCGCCTTCATGGCGAGTGACTTGACGAATCAGCGAGTCTCAGTTAGAGATGAAGTGACGTCTTACATCTGTGAATCCCCCGATGCAGTCAGAGGGAAGAGTGCAGCAGGTGTGAGGTTGTCGGTGTTTGAGTGTCACATGGTTTTAGCTGTTTCTTTGCTCTGTTTCGGCATCCTGGCGCTGTGTCTGCTCATTGCAACTCTGTGTCATAAGTTCAGTGTTGTGTGGTACATGAGGATGACCTGGGCCTGGCTGAGAGCAAAGAGAAAGCCAAAGTTAAGGAAGGGAGTTTTCGAGTACGATGCCTTCGTGTCCTACAGTGAAATAGACTCCAACTGGGTGGAGACACATCTGATCTTGGCACTAGAGCAGACCGACCCACCGCTCCGACTCTGCCTCCACAAGAGAGACTTTGTTCCAGGAGGGTGGATCCTGGACAACATCATGGACGCCATAGAGAAGAGTCACAGGACAATCTTCATCCTTTCTCGACACTTTGTCAGAAGTGAATGGTGCAAGTACGAACTGGACTACACCCATTTTCGGTTGTTTGATCAAAATGACGACAGGGTTGTCCTGATTCTGTTGGAGCCCATCGACACAAAAAACATCCCCAAAAAGTTCTGCAGGCTGCGCCAAGTCATGAACTCCAGGACGTACCTGGAGTGGCCTGATGATGAGAACCAGATCCCCGTATTCTGGGAAAGTTTGAGAACAGCAGTTACAAGACCTGAGACGGTCAATGAAAAGGAAGAAAATGAGACCTTTGTGTAGATTTGGGGTTTAGTTTGCATCTTTCTATGCTATTATTGGATACATTTGGTAAAGAATTGTGCTGTTCAAGTATCTGGGGTCAAGTCTTTGTTCATGATTTGTTCAAATGCTTTGTACCAATCATGTTTTGGAACAAATTTTAATACTGCCTTGATTTTTTTCTTGCAGCATTCATGTATGTACACAAGAACAGATCCTTTCACTCCTGGAAATCATGAGGTGTGGCTTTTTTCTACTCTGTGTAACACAAAGCAACAGTTGACTTTACTTGTTGAGGTTTTTTATGTTGAAACAACACAGGTAAAAATGAAAAAGAAAGTATAAAAATAAATCAGCCAATAGAACAAATCACAAGAATGATGATGTTTAAGATGATTTAATGTATATCACAGTGTTCTTGTTGATTGAATTTATAAATACTCATTATTCATCATGTCAAAAGGAGTTAAAAATCATTGATCATGTGCAAATAAAAATTTTATTCAAACCTTTAATATGCAAAATCTGGACAAACAACTTCTTCTTGGTACTTTATCTGTTTCCATGACAGTCTATTTCAAATATTATTGAGAACACAATGTGAAAATACAATTTCACACTTTTATTTAATCAGAACGAAGATTCCAAAGACTTCAAATGTCAGCTGATCTGTTGAGGAAAATGCAACAGATTTATGCACAACAAATAAAATATATGTAATTTAATGTAATACAGAAAAACTCCCAAATATGTAATTTATATATAAACAGACTGTAGTTTGAGATGAGTGTCTTTTTAATTTAACATGATAAATCTGACATATATGTCAAATGTGCTTCTGTTTGTGTGTGTGTGTGTGTGTGTGTGTGTGTGTGTGTGTTCATGTGCTTGTGTGCCTAAAAGCGTGTGTAATTCTTTGTCAGGCTCTCGAGAGCTGACATATTGCCGCTATTGATCTTTAGTCCTAAAACCAACACAGAAGCCTGGATACTGATGACAAGCAGGCCAGCGGAGTCAGGGTGTCCTGATAACACACACACACACACACACACACACACACACACACACACACATATATATATACATATATATAAACAGACACACAAGGACACATATGTAGAATGTCTGTAAAATCAGTAAAATGTTGCAGGATTTAATTAGTAAACCTTGACTTCTCATGAGTTGGCTCTTATTGACCTTTTTTACATGTTGTACTTCCACCACACACGTGCTGGCATTAGTTTATTTCAATCTACAGTAAACTGGCTTATCTTTTTCTTGCAAAAGTATCACATCCACCTGCAAAAATGCTGCATTTCAATATTGTTCAAACTCACAGCTCTTTTTTTAATTATAGCAAAGATCTCAAGGTTTCAAGTTTATCATCTTACTTGCTGAGAGAAATGGAAATAAACCCACACACAACACATTAAATGCATCTTATTTAAATTAAATGTTGTAGCTAAAAAAAAAACATGGTGGCTTGTTTTTAAATCTTTAGTTATATCTACAAATGTGAGAACAGGTACATACAGTAATTATATATTTTTGGACATTCATTTATATTTTTATTTTAAAGATTTCCTACAATAACTTTATTTGTAATCTTAAAGAAAGCTGGTTACCCGACAGTACATATTATCCTGAAATAGGAAATAATGCAGTAGTTGTGATGGATTTTAAATTAGAATTTCACAGAAACTGCTGCTAAAATCTTACTTACTTGATAAACTGGCATACATTTGTTTACACTCCAGTAAATATTAATTTGCTATTTGACAGTCCACTCTCTAGAGGCTCATTAAAGGTGACTTCACTAGTTAGTGTCAAGTAATGTGGTTGTTGACAAAAAGTGTGGAAGAAAATACAATTCCTCTTTTCCAAACTGAAAGAAATAATGGTTTTCAACTCAGTTCAATTCAATTTCATTTATATAGCGCATGTTTACAACACGTCATCACGTAACGCTTTACATAGCAGAATGAACAGCAAACAGAAAACCCAACAATCCAAAGTTGCATTTGGATTCCCTCTGAGCAAGCAGTCAGCAACGGTGGGAAGAACCCAAAAAAACCCTAGGATGGGGGGGAGAGGGTCTCCTCCGCAGAACAAGGCTCAGGGAGGGCGGCCATCTGCCTCGACCGGTTTGGTTTAGAGTGGGGATGAGGAGTGAGGGTTTTCTCTATTAAAGCTAGTTTTGGACAAAATTAGATCAAGGTGTCGTCTGTGAAGCCAAACTCAGATAAAATTTGGTGACAAATTGTTTTTTCTTGAGACAATCCCACTTTCACTGTCCTCTTGGAATACACCGATCAGGCATAACATCATGACCACCTGCCTAATATTGTGTTGGTCCCCCTTGTGTGACCAAAAATGCTCTGAACCATTGGACATGGACAAGAGGACCTCTCAGGGTGTCCTATGGAGTCTGGAACCAGGACCAGGGCACTGGATCCTTTGGGTACTCTGGCTTGTGCAGTGGGGCCTCTGTCCATCAAACTTGTTCCACTGCATCCTGTTGATGCTTGATCACAATGGGGTGTAGGAAGTTTGGAGGTCAAATCAACTTGTTGGGTCATTGTCATGTTCCTCAACATGTTCCTGATTGGTTGATGTTTTTACCATGTGGTGGGGTGCATTTTCTTACAGGGGTAGACCAGTGACATTAGGGATTTCCATTAGCATGAGGGAGTGTGTTTGTTGTGGGACAATGTTTATTTGGGTGTCTAAGTCTCATCAACATGGATGTTAAAATCCAAGGTTTTCCATCAGAACACCACATAGTACCAACATGATCAATGTTATTCACTTCACCTGTCAGTGGTCATGATGCTGTGGCTGATTGGTGTAAATACTAATGCAGGCTTAAATGTGTATTCATCCACGGCCAAAAATAGTCCCATTACTGCACTACTATTTGCAATCAATTTCTTAAGATTTCTCTCTACTTCAGAATGTTTTCACCATTTGATGTTAGCAGAGGTTCCATGCGAACTGTTGGTTGTTTGAGGGCACTTTGTCCTGTTCCACTCCCTCATCTATTGTTGTCTTTTGCATTTAACCATCTCCTCATGATCCAGGACAGTCAGTTGCAGAGGTTCATATGTGATGTTTTGTTTTCCTAAGCATACCTCTTTAAAAGAACCTTAGGGTGCGTCATGTTTAGAGAGTGCGTCTGATCAGGATGTGCCGTGTCTCGCTGAGGTGGGCTGATCAGAGTTCATAGTGTTCCCCTTTAGAAGTCAAAACAGCATGTGATTCGATTTCATGCTCTTTTATCCTTTAACTAGCCTGATAACAGGGACGGGAAAAAGCAACGATGTGTCCGTGTGTGTCTGTGTGTAACGACTCTCCATCGTCCCCTAGCAGAGGGTCCATTAGCCTCGGGCCCCCTCCCCGGTTGCCCAGTGATAAAGTAAACAAAGTCTGCTTGACCAATTCGGCGTGCAAATATTTGTTCTGGAAGCTGCCTCATCCGACCTGAGACACACACGTCTGCGGCCGAGTGCTGAGGTATATATACAGTGACAGTGCTGCTGGAGCTGTTCTACATAAGCACACACATGAACAGAACCGTGGATCCATCAGTGACCCCGTCTAGAGCTGAACCTGGCATCTAATCTGCACTTCACGAGGTAATAAAACTTCATTTAATCCAATTTTACCACATTTTTTTCTTATCAACAGACTTCTTTCCCATCAGATTCTTACTTTGTATTTGTCTCTGCAGGATTCTACTCCAACATGGCCACAGGCGTCATCAGGAACTTGCTCATCCAGGCTCCGGCTCCGGCTCCGGCCTACTTCCCCATGATTTTCCAGCACTCTCCATGCAAGGAAGATGAAGAGGAGGAACTGAAGGAGAAGCCAGAGGACAGGGAAGATGATGAAGACAGAGAAGAGGAGGAAGAGGAGGAGGATGAGGAGTCTGAGGCCCAGGAGGATGAGGAGGACGAGGAGGAGGAGGAGGAATGTTTAGAGGAGGTTTTCTCGAACCCTGCTCACTACGCTCTGGATGTCACTAAGCAGCTGCTGAGGTTCGCAGACCTCATCAGCCGTGATGTCCAGCGGTACTTCGGTCGCTGCTCTGGCGACCAAGAAGCTTGTGACATCTACAGCGACTCCATCTCTATGACGACCGGCGGGCGTCTGCGTTACTACGACGACCTGCTGAGAATCGCAGGAGCAGGAAGTCCGGAGGAGCAAGAAAACAGCTTTGATCAAGTGGCCATGGTCGCTAAGGGCAGCAGTGGTCTGGGGCCCCTGGCTGAACTGTTCGACCACAGGGGCCCGAGTCAGGGCCGAGGCCAACCGATGATCAAGCGGCATCTTCCGCTCAGCTTCTGGACTGAACCGATGCCCTGCTGCTCCCTGATCGGCTCCAGCAGCACACCTGACAGCGGACCACCTGCACAGGACGACACACACATTCACTACAACCCGCTAACACACCACAACACACACACCCTCGACAGCGCTCAGCCAGACTTCAGTGACCTGCTGGCAAACTGGGACCCGAACCCTGAACTCAGTCACACTCTGACGGAGTCCTCACACATGCAGCATTAAACACACAGTCCAATAAACAGGAAAACAACAGGAACAAACCAGCATGTTTTCTTGTGTTTGCTTTAAAGGGTCAGTTCGTCTAACAAACATCGTCTCAGCAGCCTCCTGTGGAGTTGAACAGACAGTTTTCTGTGCTCAGGTTTTAAGGTTATGCCAGTGTGTGATTTCTGTTGTCGCTGCAGCACAATGGAGGTGAAAGAATTTCAGTTCGTGAAGTTCACAGCTTTGAAAAAGAGACAGTGTCGCAAAGATGTCTGTGTAATCGAGTTGTTTATTTGACTTTATCCAGCTGTCATGTAATTGTAAATGTTCAAACATACTTCTTTCTTATCTTTTAAAGAATTTCTTGTACATGTTGCTGATATTAAAGGCCCATTTCTGATCTTAGAAATCAGGGTAAGGTCCATTTAGTCCTTTTTTTTAGCCTATTTACTATCGGAAAACATTTTAGAAAGGCACTGCAAATAAAAGAGACTATTCTTATCATGATGTTATCATCTTTGATTAAATCCTTTGAGTTCTTTGTTCTTAAAGCCACCAAATGTGATTTTAAAGCCACTGAAAACTACCAAAAATGTGTCATTTTCATAAAATGTTTAAATAATGAGGGAGTGATATAACATCTTTAAATTTTAATATGTTTTAAATGGATATGAAGATACTCCCTTCAGAAAGTTTCAAAGACATCAAAACAATCCTTCCTGGGAAAAAAAACTGTTAAAATGTCCTAAACAGTGGATTTTCTAAAGCTCCGAAGCTGATTTTAGGAAGACCTGTGGCAGTTAGTATTTTTTGTCTGCATTTATTCTCATCATTTAATACCACAGAAAGGGAGTCAATTTTTTATGAGATTGATGCATATTTTAGTCTTGCAGCAAAATATATTAATATTTAGTGCTTGTGCGTGACCATCACCAGCCCACCCTGGAAACTACGCTGGCATTACTTTATTGAATTTTCCTATTGAGAGCCAGAGGGGCAGTGGTGCACCTCTGTGAATTGAGGGGGAAACAAATGAAGGACAGGGCGAGACAAGACGAACAGGGAGGGTACAGACAGGCAGTGCTATAAGAATGCAGGAGTGTAAGATGCTGTGTTCTTCCCAACAACCAACATCACATCTAAAAATCAAATACAAATAATCAACACACACAAACCATAGAGGACGAAAGAAAAAAAACAGTATTGGACAGCAAAATTGTGGAAGTCCTGATAGTATAGAGCAGGGGTGTCAAACTCCAGTCCTCGAGGGCCGCTATCCCGCATGTTTTAGATGTTTCCCTCTTCCAACACACCTGATTCAATGATCAGGATCGTTATCAGGCTTCTACAGAGCTGATGATGAGCTGATCATTTGAATCAGGTGTGTCGGAAGAGGGAAACATCTAGAACATGCGGGATAGCGGCCCTCGAGGACTGGAGTTTGACACCTGTGGTATAGAGGGTTAGGATTAGGACGCCAGAGGACAGGAGTGAGGGAGGAATGCATGGAGGGCATGAGTTTAGAGCAAAGTCTGAAGAGTGACTCAGCACATTCTGGTGGGTCTCATCAGCTCTCAGCAAGGGGACTCGACAGGAGCTGGTAGGCCCTGAACAAACATGCATGTGTGATGGACACCGAAGCCCAGAGCGGCTACCACGACTCAGCAGGGCTTTACTGGTGAGGCTTTAAAGATGCTTTAAAAGAATCGCTGCAGTGATCAAATTTAACAAAAATCTATCACTCAAGAAGTATTTGGAGTAGAGCTGTGGTGTTTTGCAAGGTTCCATGGTTTAGGTAGAAGTTTTTGCAAGATTTTTTTTCAAGAAAATGCAACTGGGAGGCCCGGAGTGAGTCGGCGTGGAATGACTCTGTAGTTGGAGGTATTATGTTTTTGTGTTGTCTGTCTCCTCAAGAACACAGTATGAGGCAGATGTGGTCAGAGGCGAAACTCCAACTGGTGAGGGCAGAAGAACATGCAGATTTTCCAGCTGTTGTTACTTTTCAGTCTGTTTCTCACAATTCTCCCATTTAGTAGTGAGGTTTTAATGCAAATTTGTGCCTTTATCATTTTTACCTTCATCAGAGAGTCAGCGAAACCTAGGTAAGGAGACATTGACTGTGGTACACCCTTTAAAAGTCTTAATTTCTTAATAAAAGTGGAAGTTTTAAATATCTGCCCGCCTGTTTTTCATTTAAAATAACTTGTTTCAACTATTTCTTACAGTCAAGTTACATATACTTGAATCGATCGCAGCAATAATTCAGCTTCTTTCCTTCAGTGTCAGAAAATAAGGCTTTAATGACTGATATTAGAGAGGTTTCTTGGCAGTGTATTGACTTTAAGTGTGTTTTTTTAAGAGAGTGGAAAGTTTGTTGAGTGGATGCTGTTGTTGAAGGTCAAGAATGGGTTTAAACCCAACTTTTTACACCAACATGGATTAAAAACTAACAAAATAATGAAGCAGTGAATGTAGACGCCCCTAATTTGACAGCATATAGCTCTAGATATCCTTGAAATTTGGTTTTCGTGTTATGAGCTGAATGAAAAGCAAATTTCTGGTTAAACAGTTGCATGGATGGAAAGCTTGGGTAGAGAGGGCGACAGTTGAAAGCGGTTGCTGCAGTTTAGATAAACATAAAAGGTGAGATAAGAGGAGAAGAGTGAAAAGAGAGCGAGAAATCCCCCCGTTGCTATCACTGCTACTGTTTTTAGGTAAATGAAGGCCTGATAAGGACCAGAAACAGCAGTGAAAAGCTAAAGGAAGCATATAAATGCTACCATCTGGTGGGCTCTACTTGAAAATCCAAAAAGGTTAGAAAAGAGAAAACACCAGTGAGCGTACGTGTGATGATTTGTGAAGCCGCAGCAGCCGCTTCACCCGATTCTGAATCTACAAGGCACCGTTTGATTGGCCGAGACCAGAAAGAGCGACCTACAGGCCGCACTTCCGATTGGCCGAGAGGGAAGGCCAGTAGCATTTCGACACACACTCTCCATCTTAGATAAATAAACGTACAAACTCCCAGTGACACCTGTGTTACCTGAGCGGAGGCGACAGAGCAGCTCAGACAGAAACCCAACATGAGGATCCACAAGGTTTTGTCCGTGGCTGTGCTGGGCCTGCTGCTGTGGGCCTCCTGCATCCAGGCCGACGACCCCGAACCGACACAAGAAGAGGAGGCGACGGAAGACGCCGAGGAAACCCCAGAGCCACCGAAGAAGGAGAAAACCACGGAGATAGAGGAGGAGAAGGATGTCATGGTTCTTCACATCAACAACTTTGAGAGAGCTCTCAGCGAGAATCAGTATTTACTGGTTGAATTCTGTGAGTAGTTATGAATCATAGTTAATTATTATGATGAATGAGGTCTTTTGTGTCCCAAAGGTGCCACTAAACCCAGACAGAGAATTCCCTCACATCTGTTTGTCCATATGTTAATCTACGATGGATTAACAGTGACAGGTTTTGTGGTAAAATGCATCACATGAGTGTATTTCCCTGAAGAGCACAAACAGATGTAATGTAAAAATACCAAAACTAGAATGTAAAAAAGGCACTGAGGTTCCTTCTTGATCTTGGGAACACAAATACTAGGGAAAAAATCTCAATTTAGCTGAACAAGGTCATGAAATTTGGCGAAATTCTTCCAAACTAAATGGGAAAGTCCAGTATAAAGTAGAGTGTGTCTTCAACCAGTGTTTTCTGCTTGAGAGCATTGAGCTCTTCCCATGCAAATGTGCACCCACGTGTCCCGTCCCGTCCAGATGCTGCCCGGTTCCAACTCTCCCACAGTTGAGGAAAGCGGCAAAGACGCGAAGGCTGAGGCCAACTGCCGCTCGTGCTATCAGCAACTGATTTCCATGTGTATCTGCTCAGGAGCTGCTGATAGCAACAGAGCAGAGTGAAACCCCTCAGTTTCTGTTTTACATACATCCTCACATGGATAAATTAACCCCCCATGTGTGTGTGTGTGTGTGTTTGTGTGCAGACGCTCCCTGGTGCGGCCACTGCAGAGAGCTGGAGCCCATTTATGCCGAAGCTGCAGAGAAGCTGAAGAAGGAAGAGCCGCCGCTGCGTCTGGCCAAAGTGGACGCCATAGAGGAGAAGGAGCTGGCTGATGAGTTCGACGTCAGGAGCTTCCCAGTGCTGAAGCTGTTTCTCAACGGAGACCGGAAGCAGGCCATCGACTTCACTGGTACACAAACACACACACAGTTTCCATCATGAATTAACCTGAACTTTTTGCTTTTATCTCACCTTGTAGCAACCAATAACATGATAACACTTTTCCAATAATGTAATAAGTTATCACGTTAACGGCCTAACATTAAAAAAAAACCTTTAAAAACGTAATAACTGCATCCAGTAATGTAATAACACATAAACAGGACTGGATTTCTTGGAAATGGAAAACTTTTTGTGAGTTTTTGTGCAGTTTGCTCATCAATAATAGGTCTAGTGGATGCATAGTGGTCATATTCATTCATCAAGGATACGCCCCATGTAGTGCTCACTCTCTTTAATTATGGTTGTAAGAGCCAATCTGAGAATTATTTGTTGTATAAAATCTTTATTAAGAATATTGTTTATGTGCTTAGGTGTGTAAATTCATCTTTTCATGTCATTGTCAAATGAATTTACCACATTTTATTCTTGGAAAACATTTCAATTAAAACATTGTTCAAACATTTCTCAAGGAAAAACGATTCAGTCCTCACTTCAAATTGTATTTAATTAACTGGACTGGCTCTATTATGGCACTTAACTCCAATATACGGCACAGAACACAAACACTCATTTACATTAAGTACGTTACTGGCTCAAAAACCTAATTACATCATTGGCAAGTTGTTACGCTGTTGGCTTTATCTTATTTAAAATGGTCAGAATTATTGTTATTGGCTGCTACACACCTGTTTACCTTCATTCAACATGTTGGACAATAGAGGGGTTTCTAGGGGTTAGAGCGCACAACATTTTGTCACTATTTAGGAATAAAACGTTGTGAATTTGTATCTAACGCACATTTTTATAACTTCTCACAACCACTGATGGACTTTTGTCACCTCCAGTCAGCTGACAGGACACGTGACGTTCAGACCACTTAAAGTTTGTACAAAAAACATCAACTGACAGGACTCGAGGTGGAAAGCAGAGAAATGTCCTCACACAGTTAGTGTAGAATGGCAGAAATGTGAGAATGCTGCACAAGTTTAGGACATATTTAAGTTTAGAACGTAATAAATCCTAAAAATGTAATAAAACTTGCACTTTACCTGATTGGAAAGGTAGTAAAATCATAATCATTACTGTGATAAAATCTCCTGAACGATATTGTAAAAATATTTAACTATAATATAGACTAATATCTTTGAGGAGGGTCTCATTTTTCTTTCAAAACTGAAAATATAAGACCATAAGACTTCAACATTTTGTGTTTTAAGTATTTAAGAATGTACATTATATTAGAATGAACTAAACGTACATGCAGAATACATGATACGTGACGTAAAAATACTTTCAGTGTCAAAATGATATAATTTCAAACATTTTATCACTTATTTCAAGTTATTAATGGAATTTATTACATTTTTGACCGGGTTAAGTATAAGTGTTATTATATTTTAAGGCAATATTACTTTATCCGGCATTTTTAACCTGAAAAATTGACTCTCATGTCTGTGGGTTAATCAGAAAGCAGAAGAAAGGGAGGTTATTAGCTAAGCTTAGCTTAGCTTAGCTTAGCTAATAACCTCCCTTTCTTCTGCTTTCTGATTAACCCACTTAAGCTATGCTAAGCTAAGCTTAGCTTAGCATAAATCCTGGTAGGAGGCTGAAACAGCTAACTTTACCCAAGGTTAAAAGAAAACAAACAAACAAACAAACAAAAAACATACAACACTTAACAATTATCATCACAGTGTTTGTTTAACCCACCTTTTCCTTTTCTTGCGTCTATTTGTCTATGGATATTTTTATAACCTGGCTAGTTTTACCCTTTTTAAAAAAATCTTCACATGTTAAAGCACCTGGAACAACTGATTAGACTTGTTTTCGTGTGTTTCCCAGGTAAGAGGACCGTCGTGGGGATCATGCAGTGGATGAAGCGTCGTACAGGCCCTGGAGCTCCGGCTCTGGACTCCGTAGACTCTGCTGCTCAGTTCATCGACTCCCACAACATCACCATCGTAGGATTCTTCGATGTATGTTATTCTTTTCAACCCTTCAGGTGGCATGGTTAGGTCATGCAGTCGTCTATCCATGCATCATGTTGTGTTTTGCTCTCATTCATTCCTGCAGAGTCTGGACAGTGAGGCAGCCAAGGTGTTCAGGGACGTCACTTTGGAAATGGCCGACATGGAGTTCGCCCTTACAGCTACTCCGGAGGTTTTCCAGAAGTACGAGGTGAAAGACAGCTCGGTGGTGCTTTTTAAGAAGGTATGAGGATTCACAGAGAAGTTCCTTGTTATATAGTGAAGCAGTGCAAGAAGCCTTGATGATGTTAGCTTTGCTGCCATCTAGTGTCCACAGACAGTGTTTCTGTTTGAGGTCCAAATATCCTCATTGGACAGAAAGTCAACTACGTCCTGATGAGTTTTAGTTCTTTAAAAGGGGTTTCTAACTATGCAGTTTAGATTTTGAGTTCAACGAAGGTTACATTAATTGAGTTTAAGTATATGAATTGCTTAGCTGTCATACAAATGTCGTATAATAGGAAAAAAGGTCCATCACAGTTGCCAAGACATGCTTCAGTGATGCGCATAACCACTTCTTTGTTACACATAAATAGAAAGATTTCTGTATAAGCTGAAGAGCCCAAAGGATCAGGGATCCATGGTAGCTGCTGTTTGAAGTGACATAGAGACAAAATGACATCAAATAGATGCAATATAACTGGAAAGAGAAGCAAACTGGTGACAAGGACAGAAAAAACAATCAAAAAAGAAACCACAGATACAGACACATTGACCAAAAAGTGCTGCATGTACAGAACCATGTTGGGTTAAAACATATTATGGGAACATTTGGGCTTTAGTCTGTTTTTTAAAGCATAATCAAGCCAATTTCCTCAGAGCTGAAGAGTGTATCATCAGTCTAAATACAAAGATATTGATGTTACAGAGATAGAAAACAAAGAAATGCTGATGTTTTTACTTGTTAAAAAGATCTTTCACTTGGTTGATTGATCAGTTGAGCAGCTAATTGTTACAAAACTAGAATAGATTGGTACGTTAGGTTTAAGGGCTGCCAAAGACGGTTTGGTTAAACAGTTATGTGTGTGTGTTTTTGCTAGTTTGATGACGGCAGAGCAGATTTTGCCTTGTCAGAAAATGGGACGCTGGACAGAAGCAATCTGACCACCTTCATTAAGCAAAACAGCCTGGAGCTGATGATCCCTTTCAGCCAGGAGGTAACACACACTCACACACACACACTCACACACACATGATTAGAAAAAATGAAATCTTATGTAAAATCATTTTTGAAACTATACTCCACGTGTGCATTTCCAGACAGCAGAAAAGATTTTTACCTCCAGCATCCACCTGCACAGCCTGCTGTTCATCAATTCCACTGTGGAGAGTCAGAAGGGCCTGGTGGACGAGTCCAGGGCCGTTGCCAAAAAGTTCAAGGGCAAGGTAACAGTCTGGATGTACCTCATTAACAGGGATGAACAGAGTGTATAGTTTCAATAGTACTACAAGCATTATTAAAATAGATTAGCCCACATTCTGCACACATACCTGCTGTTTGTCTACAAGCATCGTCTAATCAAACAGATCAGATGTTAGAAGAGAAATAAATTCTGGCTTCAACAATTCATATTCAGTATACAGTTCAATAAATATTTAATTGCAAAAATGCTTAAATATGCAATAAATATATGTGATAGATAATGAATATGACAATTAATGACTGAAGTACCCTACAAAACACATGTACAGATAAAAACACTATGCTCGTCCTCATCCTTGTATTCTGTAGTGGAACTAATTGACCTTCAGGGTTTCCATCAACATGCTGGTGAAGATGCTCCTACTTGAGATCAAGGAGCTGCTGATGGATGCAAATGATAAGGACCTGGGTCTCTTCAGCTGTCCCTCGATTCAGATATCACTTAAATGTTGTTTCAAATGCACCATAACAGTCGTAAATATAGAGCAAAGTTGTACTAGAGGTCAGAAGTACACAGGCAGTGATCCAGAACAATGTTAAATAACAATTTAAAGTTATGAACGTCAAATTGATTTGCCTGTAAACAACTTTCTGGGGACAATGAATGTAAATAATTAGACTTAAAGGTGAAAACTTGGGTTTATGTAAGTCTGAAGGCAGTCAAAGCACAACTATGTGTTTGTTTGTTGTGCAGATGCTGTTCGTTGTGATCGACGTGACACTAGCCCTGTCACATGTGCTGAATTACTTCGGCGTGTCGGAGAAGGACGCCCCCACGGCACGCATCATCGATATGGACACGGGAAAGAAGTTCAGCATCCCTTCTGGGGATCTGACAGCAACTTCACTGCAGCAGTTATGCCAGGAGGTCGTGGGAGGCACTGCCAAGGTAGCACACACAGACAGACAGACATTCATACATGCACACATTTCATATCAACACAGCTCCATTAAACCCAGTATCGTCCTGTCGTGTTCTGCAGCCCTACTACCGGTCTGAAGATGTCCCGGAGGACTGGGACAAAGGACCAGTTAAAGTCCTGGTGGGAAAGAATTTTGAGTCTGTTGCTCTGGACCCGGCCAAAAACGTGTTTGTCGAGTTTTGTAAGTCAGAACACATTTTAAATGGACTGACAACACATGGAAATCAGTCAGATCAGCTTTTCTCTCATCATTAAATTCAATCAGCTTTTAAGTGAAGTAAACTCAGGACACAAAGTCACTTTTTCAGACCTTAAAATCACAAGTTGTTGATTTGAGCTTTGCCTCAGATAAGATACACTAAATACTCCACACTGACTACAGAAACTTGTGGGTTTATTTTATGCATTTGAAAAGGAAACTGTCCATAATGACAATTTACCATCATTTCTATTAGTTATGATAATACTAGTAATTTTTGAGGTGTGAAACTACATCACTGCTGCAAAGTCTGATGGGGTCAGAGTTAGTTTGGCTTCATAGATTATTTGAAGCAAGTACCAGGTAAATCCAAATAGGAAGTTGGGCTGATAGGTTTGTGAAACCATTTTACCATTACCCTACTCCTTTTCTCTACCAAAAAGTTAGGTTTGTCTGTGTTTTATGAATCTCTGACAGTTGTAGTTTCTTGTCCTGCCTTATGCTTCCTTTCAGCAATGACATTTCAAGACTCTCTAAATGTCAGGACATGCAGGGTCAACTAACCTTCCCTTTCAAAAGCGTTAAGATAACAGAGAAATGAGCATGTGGCCACTTTATCATGATCCCTCGGCGTTCATATCTAAAAGCACAGGATAGCCTTTAGCGCCAGTTAGGTAGGACCTTTGAAAATTTGTGAATGTCAGATATACGCTGATCAGCCACAGCATCATGACCACTGTCAGGTGAAGTGAATAACATTGATCATATTGGTACTATGTGATGATCTGATGGAAAACCTTGGATTTTAACATCCATTTTGATGAGACTTAGACACCCAAATAAACATTATCCCACAACAAACACACTCCCTCATGTGAATGGAAATCCCAAATGTCACTGGCCTAACCCTGCAGGAAAATTCACCCCACCACATGGAAACAACAACAACCAATCAGGAACATGTTGAGGAACATGACAATGGCCCAACATGATGATTTGACTTACAAACGTCCTACACCCCATTCTGATCAAGCATCGACAGGATGCAGTGGAACAAGTTGGATTGACAGAGGCCCAACTGGACAAGCCAGAGCACCCAAAGGATCCAGTGCCAACGTCCTGGTTCCAGACCCCATAGGACACCCTGAGAGGTCCTCTTGTCTATGCCCAATGGTTCAGAGCATTTTTGGTCACATAAGGGGGACCAACACAATATTAGGCAGGTGGTCATAATGGTATTTCAATCGGTCAAGCCACTTACCGTTAAGGATGATAATTTGTATCTGCAGACTTGCAAAAGTACAAACATACACATGAACAGGCTTAACTTACCTCACTAGAGTGTGCAGCTGCAGTAGAGCACCTTCTTGTCTGACGGGTTGGTTTTGCTTTCTACCTCACTGGAAAATTAACTCGTTATAATGACAAAACGATTTTATTTTCTTGACCAAACAAGATAATTTCGTCATTATCACGACATAACAGATTTTGTTGTCACATGATAAAGACAAAATTATGTCGTTATCACAAGAAAACGGAGGAGAATTATCTGGTTTTCTTGAGAAAACAGAGCGAAAAAATTAAGTTGAACCATGGTTGTTTAGGGCTTCCGTACTCGTGAGTGGCTTTGGCAAAATAGCAATTTTTGATGTGAGAGATTAGGAGATGAGGACGTGTAGAGATACATCTGTGTTGAAGTCTTTGAAATGTTTTACCAAGGAGGTTTCAGAAGCCTGAGAAACCAGTTCCAAGGTCTGTCAATGTCCCTCTATCATCCCCTGATGATCTCTGTCTGCGTAGATGCTCCGTGGTGTGGACACTGTAAGGAGTTGGCTCCCATCTGGGAACAGTTGGGCGAGAAATACGCTGACCACGAAGACATCATCATAGCCAAGATGGACGCCACAGCCAACGAAGTGGAGTCTGTCAAGGTCGATGGATTTCCAACAATCAAATATTTCCCAGCTGGTGGCAAAGAGGTGCGCACCAAAACACACACATAAACACACACTCGTATCACTGCAACAAAACCCCACAGATTATGGACACCTTCCTTTTCTCTCAGGTGATTGAATTCCGTGGACAAAGGGATCTGGAGACGTTTTCTAAGTTCCTGGACGGTGGTGGAGTGCTGCCTGTGGAGAAGAGTGATGAGGATGAAGATGATGAAGAAGATGATGCTGACGATGATAGCAAAGTTTGTGTTTTTGCATCTTCTTTGTATATATTTCTTTCAAAAAAATACCTCCGCCGTCAGCTCTCACTTTGCTTTTTCTGTGTTTCAGGAGGTTGATGAGTCTGACGATGAAACCGCCAACGACACGTCCAAAGACGAACTGTGATGTCATTTACCGGCCAATCGGGATCAACCTAGCATCTACCAATTTTCTTAATAAAACTGATACAGGTTTAAAAGTGCTGTGCATTATTGACTGTACACACAAAAAAAGAAGCACGTGGCTAATTAACCTGCATCACTGGCAGAGGATTATCTGCCGCAGCTAAATCTGATGCAGCTTTTCCACTCTTAGCAATGACGTGATGGAAGAGGCAATCAGACAGAATGGTTATAAGAGGTCCATCAATCCATCCATTATCTATACACCGCTTAATTCTCTGTAGTCGGGGGGGCGGCTGGAGTCTATCCCAGTTGACTTGGGCGAAGGCAGGAGACACCCTGAACAGGTCACCAGTCTATCACAGGGCTACACATAGAGACAGACGACCAAGGACACTCACATTCACACCTACAGACAATTTAGAATAATCAATTAACCTCAGCATGTTTTTGGACTGTGGGAGGAAGCCGGAGTACCCGATGAAAACCCACGCATGCACAGGGAGAACATGCAAACTCCACACAGAAAGATCCCAGGCCTAACCGGGACGCGAACCGGGGATCTTCTAGCTGTGAGGTGACGCTGCTAACCACCGAGCCACCGTGCAGCCCTGGTTATAAGAGGTGTTAATTCAAATAAAAAATAAAAGTTTGTGTGGATAGAATTAACTTTGCACTGATGTAACTGCAAAAAACAAATTTATGTAATGCAGTTTGTCTGCAGATCAATCCTTACCGGGAGATTCAGTGAGCCAACAGACTCCTCAAATATGATTACTAAATCTGGGTCCCACCTCAGAGTTTCTATCTGATCCAGCAGCCCAAAGTTCCCTGATATGTGCTCATCTCCAGATCACAGAGTCTGCCAGACCATATTTACACCAGCTGGTAAAAGTGAGTCAACTTTGAATTTGTGTTCCCATTAAGAGTAGCAGAACATCACCACAGTACATTGTCTATAAAAAGTCCATGTGAAACCCATACACGTTTCCTCATTAGACTGTTCAAATGAGTGAATATAAATGTGATGAATATGAAAGCTACACCGCACGCCGACTGAATCTTTGTTGAACAGTTAGTCCAGCCTGCAGTCCTGCTCGTGTTGCACTGCTGTGAGATTCATTTCAGAATTTAAAACTGGCTCCAAACTTATCTCTGTGACCTGCATTCCTTATAACTTATTTATAAAGTGCTTCTAAAAGTAAAGAGAAGCTTTTAAAGTGCAGTAGTAGCAACCGTGTTGGCCTTCTAGTTCTCAGGAGAATCTGATTCTGCAATTCAAAACAGAGCTCATTGAAAAGGCTTGTAAATACCTGGTTCCACTCAGCTGGAATAAACTGCAGCAGGAGTTTAAACAACATCAACATTTATCCTCCGTTGACTTCATGTCAATAAAACACGCCTCTTTGTTCAATCTTCCGATACATCAGCCTCCACTTACGGACTTCAACAAGAACGTACACTTATATCAACATAGAATGAGAGTGTGCAGCTTCACCTCCATCCTCTGCTAGAGTCCTGCATTTCCTGCCTCCAAGTGCAGATTTTGGCAGAAAGCAGCAGCTGCAAACCTCCACCAGCAGCTCCTGCCACGATCCTGGAGCCACCGTCTCCAAAGCTGAAACTCAACACTCCACCTGCACAGTTTGACAGCAGCCTGCAGCTTCTTGCTTCACCTGCAGACACCACTTAGATTTATTTCCTCCATGACAGCCAAACATGTTACAGGGGCTTTCAGAAAGTCCTGCAAGTCAAACCGGGTGAATGATTCATTATAAAAGGACTGAAAACACTTGCTGGATTAGGAACATTAAAGCTAATAATCCATAATTGCCTTGTAAGCCAACAGAGGAGGACTGCTCTCACTTTTCAAACCTTATATTTTACCCAGTAGTCAACTTTCAGCATAGTTTTGTCCACTCATTTGGCTTCGGCACTGTGCCTAAGTCTTAGAAAGGTAGCGGCAGTCCTGTTATTAGAAAGCATAAATCACACAGGAACACATAAACACGTAATTTAGTGTGGCCTACTTTGACCTCCCTCAACAGGAAGAATTTAAGAGAGGCGTCTATTTTTTTAAATCGAGCTTTATAACAAATCAATATGAGATAAACAAGCAGCATGATTAATCTAATTTAGACCCGTGAAATGAACTCTCCTTAGAATAAGAAGGTCAGGGATGCACACGGTCCACCAGACAGGTGTTGGAGACCGACAGAGGTGGAAACAACAAGCCTGACAACATAAAAGTGCACCGTAGGGATCGACCAATATGTCTCGCTTTTGTCAGGGTCAATATCAGTGTTGATTATTGGTAATCAAGAAAGGCTGATAAGCATTATTTAGAATCAACGAACAACAAGTAGCATATGGTAACAGCATGTGACAGCAGGGAACCTGTCATTCATAGCTATGTTATGTGATTAATAAGGATTACAATAGCTAAATATGTGCAATAGAAACAGCTGTGATGATATGAAACGGTCACATGATTCTAGGCTGTCTCCTCTGTTTACTGTGAAATCGCTTGATTGAGATTGAGCAGTTTTTTCCCTCTACTCCTGCAGGTACAGTTGTGAACAAACACACTTTCCACACTTGGAAAGAACTTGCATATAATGTTACTACTGAGTTTCCAATGACTCATACAGCTTTTGATTTTCTATGATGGAAGCACTGCAACAATGCATCATAGAAAAGTTTGTTTTTCGATCTTCTAGATAAATGATAAAACCTGCTGAGTCATAAACATACAAACAGCAACCGGAATGATCAGTTTTGATGATTTATAATGCTCTTAGTTTCATGGCCTCTTAACTTCTTGTGAGTAATTACAGTTGACTACAGCTGGTGACTCCTCTGAGCTCAGTTACACATTTGATAGACTCATTAGACTCAGCCACAAAACACTACAGTGGGGAAAGTCTGAGGAGCTCATCAAAGATCAGAAAAAAAATGATTTGCTTGAACAAGTCAGGAGAGTCACTTGGAGCCATTTCAAAGGATAACTTGTTTTTAAGTATGACATACTTGGCATAGTTGTGTCACTGCCATGACCAGGAAGAAAACAGAAAAATTTGGCCACAATGATCAGAAATATGTTTGAAAGAAAGAAGGTGAGGCTCTTAATTGAGAGAAGACTGTAAAGCATGGTGGTGGCAGCATTATGCCCAGGGTCTGTTCTGCTGTCAATGGAACTGGTGCTTTACTCAAAGTAGCGTTAATAATTAACAAGGAGGATTTCCTTGACATTCAATACGAAAACCAGAAATCATCAGCCAGAAGGTTGACCTTGGATGCAGTTGGTGTTTCAACAAAACAATAACCCCAAACACACATCAACAATGGTACAGAAATGGTTAAATCAGGCTTGAACAAAGGTTTTACTGGCCTCCCTAAAGTCCTGACTTCAACCCTGTCAAGAACCTGTGGACTGTGATGAAGAAACAAGTCTTTTAGTCTTTAATTTAGTTTAATTGCACCAATTCTGTCAAGAGGAGTCAAAGATACAACCAGGAGCCTGTAGACGGAAACCAAAGCATCTAATTAACCTTCCTCTTGTGTTAGCTTTCTGTTACCATCCCTTATGTTAACAGGCCGGTTTTGACCTGTGTCTTAAATCAGCTGTAAAATACACTAAAAACAATTTTCTATCATCCTGTTTGTTTCTCCTCTCTTGGTTACCTTGTTAGGCTTCCTTATCCATGAAAACGTTGGTTTTAACATTTTTGGTGTGGACCTCGGGGCCTTTTTTTGGTCAGTATACCCCTCGATGCACTCTGCAAGTCACCAACTCTATACTGAACTGACCTCACATGTCTGGACGTCTTTGTTTGTTGTGTTTTTGTGCAAGTATATGGGAAAACAAGGCAAAATAAGAATCCTCTAAAGCTCACATGATTAGGAGAGGAGGTGGCTGTCAGTGTGTTGGCTGGCAGTGCTCTTACAATTTCAGTTTTGGCTCTAATTACTACTTTATAATCTTATTACCTCCGCCAAGGAGGTTATATGATGGCCGGCGTTGGTTTGTTTGTTTGTTTGTTTGTTTGTTTGTTTGTGTGCAAAATAACTCAAAAAGTTATGGACGGATTTGGATGAAATTTTCAGGGAATGTGTGAAATGGGACAAGGAACAAATGATAACATTTTGGGACTGATCCGGATCACTGTCTGGATCCAGGAATTTTTTTTAAATGTAAGTGTTACCAGGTGGACAATTAAATGCGGTTTACCCTAAAAGCCACCAGAGGGCACTCTTGTTTTTGGGGTAACCCCCTCTGACCACATGACATTTGGGTCTCCACGCAACAGACAGCAACAGTGACGGACTTCTCTTTCCTTCCTGAGCGACATATGCACGGTTGGGCCGGCATTCTTATCTCTGGTTGTCTAAAAAGCTGGGAGGCTGTTAGGAGCTACCGCGCTAGAGGCCGCGCCTGTTCATTAGGTCGGATGGGATAAAGGCCGCACTGTCGGTAGAACATTTGAACTTTATGTAATTACATTTGTATCTGTAACGTTCCGGACCAAATATGTGAATTGGGGGAGATTGTGTTGGGGGTGGACTGAAGCTCCTCGGTGGAGGTATGCACTCTCTGAGGGCTTTTCTAGTTTTTGCAACTGGGTCGAAGCCGACCCTAACAACACAAAGGTCAAAATTTCATCCAGAGCATTTCATAATTTAGTAAAAAACATTTGTTTGTTTTATTTTGTTGAAATAGAGGTTCCTGACAAAATCGAAAAGCCTTGATGCAATAAACAAATTTATCTGGTTCTTTTATGCATTTAAAACCTAAAAACAGGTCGGTGGTGACCCTAACACAGGAGGAAGGTTAAGGGGTAAATGACCAAGGGGGGTTTAGCCAAATATTAGCATTGCTGTATGTATATTTTTGACTCAGCAGATTTTGTCATATTTCCAGAAGGCCAATAATAAATCTCTGAAAGAACCAAAATGCATGACTGCTTTTTGTGACAAACATGAGAATCAGGTCAGCATAAAAATAATTAAGAGTTAGTCCCAACTTGAAATTCTGGCAGGCCAGTTATTTGTTTGTACTGATGTTATCATTTTGCAACGTTTGCTGTTTATTTAGTTACGCAGTCTATACTTTACATGGATGATTCATGTGTATTAATTATTAGGTTAGGCAAATGTTGTACATATAAATGGATGATGTTTTGGCAGTTACAGCAGTGTAAACAAAGTGCTGACAGAGAATGAGTTTGGGAAATGGGTGTAACAGAGTAAACTGATACGACAGAAGCGGGTGGACGGGATGACTCGGCACGAGGGAAACAGGTAAAGGGTTGGTTTCCAGTGTGTGAGAAGAAAAATGTTTCTAATTCCTGAGGAAAACAGGTTCGGCAGGCTGTGATGTCACAACTGTCACCAACATGGTACGTGTTTCCTCCTGCCAGCCGTGTTTCCTGCTTTGTCCAAGGTAAGACCACTGCTCTCACATATCACACTGTTTAATTAGTGGATAAAGACCCAATCTACTGCTTGCCGACAGTATTTAGAGAGCGTAGATGGCGGAGGTTACGTCTGTGCCTGTTTAGATCAGATACCAGGGCTTGGATGTGTCTTGTTTACATAAGAGCAGAGTCCCATGTGAGCTAGAAATACTCGGCTGTATTCAGCAGGCGTGTTACGGCTGATACAGTAGGTTTTAGGTGACATATTGGCATGAAAAGACATATTTATGATTCAGGGTTACATATGTTCAATCTGTAGATTATTTTAAACTTGTAATAACAGGCAGAGTGAGTATGATCTGTTTAAAAAGGTGAATACACATCAGTTTCATGAGAGTAAAACTATTCTGAATCTGTTAACATTGGATTTTAAAATTGTACTTTTTGTTCTATACAGCAACTGTTACCGCACAAGTAGACAAAGCTTCCCACATCTCTGGAGTGACTTTTGTATTTTAACTGAAATTAGTATACAAAACATGAAGGTATATACATGCTAAACTGAAGAAACAGACAGGATATATACGAAACTACACTGTAATACGCAGTACTTGAATACGCAGCACGCCTTTCTATTGTCTAGCCGTCAAAGGAGGTGATGATAGAAGTAACTTCCACAGCAGAGTCAGGTTAAAGTGCATCACATAGCTGGAACTGCTACATTACGTAAAGTACCTGCAGTATTTACAGACCGTACTGACTGACTGATTAAAAGCAGTAATAGTATACATTATACCTCATTACAAACTAGAGAGTGACCTGCTGTGAATGAAGAGATAAGCTGTCAGGTTATCCTACTTCAAGTGAGGACACTAGTAAATAAGTTTTTAAAAAGCTTTGCATCATATTGCATTAAAGCTGCTATGTAGGATTTTCTGTATTTATGTCTTTATTTTGAAATACAGTGAATATACATTATTTAGCCAAAGGTATTGGGACGTCTGCCTTCATATGAACTTTAATGACATCCCATTCTTTGATATGGAGTTGGCCCACTCTTTGCCGCTATAACAGCCTCAACTCTTCTAGGAAGGCTTTCCACAAGGTTGAGGAGTGTGTTCATGGGAATTTTTGACCATTCTTTCAGAAGAGCATTTGTGAGATCAGGCACTGATGTTGGACCAGAAGGCCTGGCTCTCAGTCTCTGCTCTAATTCATTCCAAAGGTGGTCTATCAGGTTGAAGTCAGGACTCTGGGCAGGCCGGTCAAGTTCCTCCACACCAAACTCCCTCATCCATGTCTTTATTGACCTTGCTTTGTGCTCTGGTCATGTTGGAATAGGAAGGGGCCATCCCCAAACTGTTCCCACAAAATTGGGAGCATGAAATTGTCCAGAATGTCTTGGTCTGCTGAAGCATTAAGAGTTCCTTTCGCTGGAACTAAGGGGCCAAGCCCAACCCCTGAAAACAACCCCACACCATAATCCCCTATCACGGTACCACACTTGAATTCACTGACCTCCTGAGAGCGACCCATTCTTTCACAAATGTTTGGGGAAGCGGTCTGCATGCCTAGGTGCTTGATTTTATACACCTGTGGCCATGGAAGTGATTGGAACACCTGAACTGAATTATTTGGAGGGGCGTCCCAATACTTTTGGTGTGAATATATGCGCTGGTTTCATTCACTCTGATTTGTCGTCAGTGTTCCTGAGTCACATCCATTTAGGTGCGAGAAGCTGTGACGCTGACTTTATGCTACTATCACTCAGCAGCTGTTTACAGTGCAACCAAACTATGCAGTCAGTCAACAACACAAGTAAACTCCTCTGCCTTCACTGAGACGCAGAAACTCGCTGGTCCTCCTTGTTTCCTTCAGTGCTGCAACACGACAGATTTCTGTTTTGTAGGTGCACTTCTAAAGTTATGGTATTTTATATATTTAGATATCACAATGGAACTAGACATGAGGGGCAGGGTGATGACCTGCAGCAAAGGTCTGGACATGTAGGAATCAAACTGCTAAAACCATATCTGCTCATGTTTTATGTGCACTAAACACCATCAGGTCAGACCTCTTGATGCATCTTTGATGAAGTTACCTCAGACTTTACCTTCAGTCCATCAGCTATACTCGCTTTGTCTGACACTGGGCAGCAGGCGGGCTACATACAAACATAGATTCCTATAATCTCTTATGAGTACAACACACTAGCCCTAAAACTATTACAAAAACAGTTAATTGTTCACCTCTACTTCTATTATTTAGCATTAATAGTATCCAGAAAATGGTTTGAAATAATGAAAGTTGGGTCTGCAGTTGGTTTCACAATCCTGAGTCATAAGATTTGGCATTCAAATTAGATACCATGAAGTGAAAACATCCACACAAAACACAAGGTCATCTGTTGTTTCGCTGCTTAATTTTCCACTAAATTCCAGCAGAGCATGTCGAGGAGTTTTTTGAGATCTCCTGCTAACGAACAGATAAAGACAGCAGATCAAAAACAACACGACTTGGAGGAGGTCACGAAATGTCTTTTTAACAGCGGATACTGAAACTTGTCAAAGAACAGCCGCAGCTCTGTAATTTAGAAGAACACAAATAGAAAAACCTTCGAAACATCAAACTCGTACTGAGACATGCTTTCATTTTGCTTTTGCTCCTATCTATAGATCTCCGTCTGCCTCCTGTCTGACTGGATGATCTCCTGATGGAACCCCCTTCGTACGAGGAGGCCAATCGCCAGCCTCCCACTCGGGCCATAGAGGTTTTCACCTTCTCCCCTCCCCCCGCGTACGACGCCTCCCTCCCATCCCCCTCAACACCTCCACCCACCTACGGAGAAGCAGGTGAGATAGAATCTAGTTTCAGCTCGTCAGACGCCGCTGACAGGACGTCCACACTGAGTCAGCTCAATTTCTTACTTTGTTTTGGGGTTTGTGTCTTAATTAAGCTTTTCAAAACGAAGCCTGCTCAAACATGTTTGTCAGTAGAGTTAAGAAGTGAGCTTTTGTTTTGATTTTGCAACAGAGCTGTCACTGATCTGTATTTGTACCTCAGCTTACTATTCAAATCAGAAATGATGCTCTCCCTGTTAAAAGGCAGCCAACAGGAACACAACAGAATGTAAATGACAAATGTAAATGTTGCTGGTTGATCATCAGAGTGAGGAGGGACAAGCCATGGCTGAGTAAAAATTCATCTACTGTTTTTTGACGTTATTCTGAATCAATTTTGACAAACCGTACATCACTTAAAAACATAAAGTCTGAAAGTTCAAATGGTGTAAAAACATTTTAGGATACTGTGCACATACAGCTAAACACTAGTTTCTTACTGTTTGTGTCATCTTTAGGGGCAAAGAGGATTGTTGGACCAACACAACTGTATTTGGTTTATATAAATCAAGTTTATGAGGCATACTACTACCACTAGTTCAAGTTAGATGTTCCTAAATCATTTGATTCCTCTCAAAGGAACACTTTGTCCTGCTGCGACTAAATTTTAAGGAGAGTGACTTTTCAAAGTCTCCAGTGTTTTTCAACTGAATGTATTTCTTTTGCTCAAATGTAAAATCTAAAACATGATTTTTTTTTCATTATATATTTTATTTTATTTACTCTACGAAGAAAGTAGCAGTTGAGTCGCAGCAAGGGAGCAGTAAATAAAAATGTTTGCACCTGTGCTGAAATAACAATACCAGTTTAAAGGCAATGTAATTTCAAGTTTATAGAATCACAAAAGTAAATTGTATTCACCAGAGCAGAACTTTACTACCACTCAAATACACTTTGTGTGTGTATTTATACACAGATCAGCCACAACATCATGACCACTGACAGGTGAAGTGAATAACATTGATCATATTGCTACTATGTGGTGTTCTGATGGAAAACCTTGGATTTTAACATCCATGTTGATGATACTTAGACACCCAAATAAACATTGTCCCACAACAAACACACTCCCTCATGCAAATGGAAATCCCAAATGTCACTGCAGGAAAATGCACCCCACCACATGGAAACAACATCAACTAATCAGGAACATGTTGAGGAACATGACAATGGTCCAACATGTTGATCTGACCTCCAAACTTCCTACACCCCATTCTGATCAAGCATCAACAGGATGCAGTGGAACAAGTTTGATTGACAGAGGCCCCACTGCACAAGCCAGAGTACCCAAAGGATCCAGTGCCCTGGTCCTGGTTACAGACCCCATAGGACACCCTGAGAGGTCCTCTTGTCCATGACCAATGGTTCAGAGCATTTTTGAGCACATAAGGGGACCAACACAATATTAGGCAGGTGGTCATAATGTTATGCCCGATCAATGTAAATCTCCTGGTCAATTTTAGGAGAAAATATGAGAATCATATCAGGCAAAATTAAAGCTAAAACAAGCCTAAAATAAAAATCACAATTTTGTCTCCTAAGCGATAGAAGAGCAAACTTTGAGCAGTAAGACTTTCCTGCCTTCACCCTGAGTCAGCTGGGATAGAATCCAGCTCCCTACAAAGGACAGAGTGGTGTACAGATAATAGATGGATGATTTCAAAGAGATGCAACCATTTTTTGTTGTCCGTTTATTACGTGGATAGAGATCCTTACAAAGATACTGTGGCAGCATTTTCAAGTCTTGATACGTCTTTTCTAGTTACAGTCCAGCCAGATCCTTTTCCTGTCCTGACTCTTCCCTCGGTACCACCTGCAGTGACCTCACCCCCGCCAAACACCGGAGTCACAGTCCATCCAATCACGCAAGGTGCCACGACTGCATCTTTACTATCACTATTACATCTTTACTGCTATTTCTTCAGTGCTTTCCCTCTTGCTTATTCTCCTTCCCCTCCTCCTCTGTCCTCTGAATCCCAGTTAATGTAACGGCGCCTCGCAGTGGCAGACGGACTCGGACAGTCGTCACTCAGCCTCAGCCGGTTCCCATCTCAGTGACGTATCTGAGAGACTCCCCTGGTTTGGTACGATGCCCACACTGCCACCACCTGGTCACCACTAAAGTCCAGTATGTGCCCGGAAAGTCTGCTTGGTGCCTGTGCATCCTCCTCACACTGATGGGGTGAGAGCAAAACACAACGAAGCATTTAATGCCTGGGTGCTGACAGAGAAACAACAAGGCGTCATCCATGTGTTCTGTGTCTGTGTTTCAGGTTAGTCTGTGGTTTCTGTCTCATTCCATTGATGGTACGTGGATTACAAGACGCACATCACTCCTGTCCACGGTGTCAAACTCCCCTGCATGTTTACCTGAGATGACGAATGAAGGCACATTTTTTTTGGTCACAGTGTAAATAAACAAACTTATAAGCTTGGGACGAGAGAAGGCCACTCATAGAGAGGAACAGACGAGAGGCTGCAGGAGCACATGTGGACATTTTTGTACATTTTTTCTGCTGTATCTGTTGGACTCACGACCGCGGCTTTTTGCTAGGAAGGATAAAATTCTCATCACGTAACAGAATTCCCTTCAAACCTGCAGGGGGTGAGTATGCACTAGAAAAACGTGACATGTTCTGTCTACGGTAGATTGATGTGCTGCACATTTTTGCACATTTTACGGCATTCTTCACAAGCTTTTGTAATTTACAGATTTAAATTAGACTTAAAATAGGCAAAAACACTTTGTGCACCTTTGTAAGAATCTATTGTGGGTGTTAAAGCTGGTATAGACAGATATTTTATTTTTATTATTTTTGGCAAATTGGGAAGAAATTCCACAATAACCTTTCAGCATACTGCCCAAGCCAGAGTACACAAAGGATTCAGTATCAAAGTCCTGGTTCCAGACCCCATAGGACACCCTGAGAAGTCCTCTTGTCCATGTCCAATGGTTTGGAGAATTTTTGAGCACATAAGGGGACCAACACAATATTAGGCAGGTGGTCATGATGTTATGCCTGATCAGTGCATAAGACTCTTGTACCACAAGTGTCCCCCTTTAGCTCAGGAATCTCACCTAAT
The DNA here is from genome assembly GCA_024666655.1 of Dascyllus trimaculatus. Lineage (NCBI taxonomy): Eukaryota > Metazoa > Chordata > Actinopteri > Pomacentridae > Dascyllus > Dascyllus trimaculatus. The sequence goes on along the minus strand of CM045447.1, from coordinate 33,142,604 downwards.
TGAGACATCACACTGTGTCCATCCGGTATTTCAGGTTCTGGGTCAGTCCAGCATTGTTCAGCACTTGTTTTCCAGAGCTCTTCAAAGTAGGTTTCATCCCTACAGTGTCTAAGTTTCTTTACATAAGCTTCAACTAAATCCACAGCAGAACCGAAATCTGCACATTTTTTAATTTACATATTTTAAAAACAGATGCATTTTTTACTATCTATACACTTTCCAACATGTAATCTTTGTATCACTGCAACTCCACTTCTATGAGTTTGTGTAGCTTCTAATGATCCTCTACCAGATGTTGGCCACCCTTGCCCCCCTTTGGTTCTGCCCCTGCTGTAACAGGAGACTTCAGCCAATCACTCAGATTGTGCGTGACCATATAACGAACAAAGTCCTCAGTGGTAGCAGAATGTGGCGGCACAAGACAGAGGACTTTCGCTCAGGAAACCAGGGACTGAATCTTATGTGTAACCACAAGTGGATATTGATTTTTGGATTGACCGTCTGAAGCCCGTGTGGCGGGAGTGCCTTAAGACATGGAGCGGAGAGGAAGAGCTGCAGGCGGAGGGATGCAGTTTCCAATTCTAGCTTCTTTTATTTTGCTTTTTCCCCCAGATTTCTGCCTACTGCAGCTTTAATTAAAATTTAATGAGGAGGAAGAGAACGCTGAATCTGCACCTACAGATGGCACAGTGTCAGAGCAGGACGCTTTACTGCACTGCAGACAAAAAAATGAAAAACAGCACATTTATCACCATTTGCGGTTATGATTTTCTTGTTCATTGATTTGATAATGGTGTTTTCTATATCTAGCTATACAAAGAACAAAATCTTTCTCTTTTGTAATGCAGAAAGGGCGAATGTTCACGTGTACTTTAACGATGAAGGACTTGAATATTTGAAGAAACATGTTTGTGAAAATAAGAGTCTGTAAATTATTTTTCTGCACAATTCTTCTGTAATGATTAATAAAGTTTAATGCACAGAGGTGATTTTGAATTGTTGTAATAGCACCTCTTCTCTGTGGACGTATATACACTGTTTGATTAATGTCTCCCTTATGCTCCTTTTACCTCTGTTCTACCAACTACACCTTTGTTATTCTTTTAAACAGACTGAATGGAAGTGAGTTGAACTGATTTATGTAATTCCAAGTTAACAAAAACTTACTACGAATGGTTTTATTAGCTTTAAAAGATGTGTTTACTTCAATCAACTCATAAGGAAGTTGTTGTTATATTTGAAATGATTTACGATTACTTAAAAACTACAGGTTGGTGATTTTCTATTTGAATTCTGTTATTTGAAAAAGAAGAATAAAACATAAATACAAATAAAAACGGTGACTTAACATAATTCTTGTGGTACATATGAGGTATAGTAGGCTACACAAAATCTGTGGAGCCAGTTAAACTAACTACACTTCATATTTAGTAGTTTTAAAAAAAGTTCTATCACTATAAATGAAAAAAAAACACCATAAGAGAACTACAATGAAAATCACATTGTGTAAACAGTTTCTGTCTTCTCAGTTGATTTGTATGGCAAAGGAACTGTGACTGGACCTTTTCTTGCCCAGAGTAGATACAGACATTGACACCACCCTTACATCTGTCCATTAAAAGAAGATGCAACTTAGAAGAGACTTTTTTACAGGCAGCCATTAAACAGTCCAGCAGGTCTGGCCAAGAAATAGTTCAATACACATGCCATTATTCCCACCGTTTTCATATACGTCAGATAAACAGCACTGATTAGCTGCATACACCCGTGAGCCACAACATTATGACTACTGACAGGTGAAGTGAATGACATTGATCATATTGCTACTATGTGGTGTTTTGATGGAAAACCTTGGATTTTAACATCCCTGTTGATGAGACTTAGACACCCAAATAAACATTGTCCCACAACAAACACACTCCCTCATGCTAATGGAAATCCCAAATGTCACTGGCCTACCCCTGCAGGAAAATGCACCCCACCACATGGAAACAACATCAAACCATCAGGAACATGTTGAGGAACATGACAATGGTCCAACATGTTGGTTTGACCTCCAAACTTCCTACACCCCATTCTGATCAAGCATCAACAAGATGCAGTGGAACTAGTTTGATTGACAGAGGCCCCACTGGACAAGCCAGAGCACCCAAAGGATTCAGCGCCAGTGTCCTGGTTCCAGACCCCATAGGACACCCTGAGAGGTCCTCTTGCTCATGCCCAATGGTTCAGAGCATTTTGGACCACATAAGAGAGACCAACACAATATTAGGCAGGTGGTCATAATGTTATGTCTGATCAGTGTATATTGCATTACTTCTTTGAAACAGTTTCCTGTCAAGCAAAAGCACACCTAGTGGGCCCTTTGCATGTTTATATTAGCTTTTATTTAGGTGTCAGCACTGACAGCACTGGATGCTTTAAATGTGTATTTTTTTGTGTATTTTTTTTAGCAGTTTGGTGACATCTCTGCAGTTTATATCACCAGGTGGGAGGTGTTGTTGCTGTCCTGATATGTCTGACAACTAAGTACAACTCTGAGGCTGGTCTCAACTGTTTTTTCTTCTTAGCTCCTCATAAATTCTGTCTGAACCATGTGACATAACCTCAGCATTAAGATTTTACATGACAAGGCTTTTGTAGAAGATCATTTGTGAGCTTTATTGGTGCTGCACTGGTTGGCAGCTGGAGACAGTTGGGCTGAGTTTCCTTCTCCTGACTGCAGACTCAGTTTGCAGATAATCTTCTTTTCATCTCAACAATGGCGGTAAAGCGAATAAGCATATTTTTCAACATGTTTGAGTCTTCCTGCTATGTCGTGATTAACTCCATAATTAGACCTGATATGAATGTCCAGTATAGAAAACAGGTTGAAGGTATCAAAATACTGTTATTTTTTTATTCTATCTCGTTGATAGGGAAGTAAACATGGTCTTGGTTGCATGAACAAAGCAGTGCAGCAGTTTTCTTCTTTTTTAACACAGCTGAACAGACAAATATTTGAGTAAATGCTTCTTTAATTCTTCCATTTCGACCTTGCTGAGGCTAACACTGCTGGGTGAAGGGCATTTAGATATTAGTGATATGAACAGCAGCCAATAGCAGAGATACAGCAGGGCACAGATAGGAAAGTTAATCAGCTACAGAATGCAGATAACAATAGCATTCACAACCACCTGCTCAGGACTGCACACACATCAGCCCTTCCTCTCACCACTCCCTCCGAACTTTCCCGTCGAGCTTGTTCCAGTGTCCAGTTTGTCAGTCTGCGGGGAAGCGTGATGATGAAGAGGCCGTTGCTGCTGGGCGTGACGGCCTTCTGCCTCTGTGTGTTTGTCGCCGCCGACAAATCGTTCCCCGAGAAGGATGGAGTTTTACAGCTGGAGAAGGGGAACTTCAACAGGGCACTGAGGAAGTACAAGCAGCTGCTGGTGCACTTCTGTAAGCCACACACTCGAACTCACACAGCTTGATTTCGACGTTATGACCAAACGAAACAAACTAACTGTTTCTGCATGTTTCATTAAATATTTATCCACCCTCCCTCTGTGTGTCTGTCAGATGCTCCTCTCAGCGTACAGGGCTATCATGTGACGGCGGCGTTCGAAGACGCTGCTGCAGAGCTTCAAGGGTCGGAGGTCAAACTGGCAATGGTTGATGTGACGAAGGAGAAGGAGCTGGCTAAAGAGCTGGAAGCAACAGACCAACACACCATCAGACTCTACCTCTCTGGAGATAAACGCAACCCTGTACCCTGCCCTGGTACGTGACAAAGAGTATATCCTGTTCACATTAATATCTATGGTTTAAAAACGCTTAATGTATCACCTTATTAAAAGTTTTATGTTCCTAATGGCTGGTTCTAGACAGACAGACAGTAGAAAAGTTTATCTGGGATAAATCCCTCAACCTAAATGACCATACAGGTTTTTTGTCTGTATCAGAATGGAATGTAGCTGATGGTATGTGTCCAAAGGATCCATCAGTTTAACGCTTTTCATTCATTGTCTATGTGAAACACCCCGCATTGCATTATGGTAGTGTCACTTTGCATTTCGAGCAACGGGGCGTCACATTGCCCGCTAGCACCTCAGTTACTTAAAGTTGAGATCTCACCTACTACATACAAATGACTGTTTTTACATACAAGGCAATGTGCTGTAACCCAATATCGCAGGCTTGATAGGCGGGTCACTAGAAGGTCACGTGGCAGGCGCTTCACCTTCAGTCCTGTAGAGGCGTCGGACCAACATGGCGGCTCGGTCTCAAACCTTCTCTTTAATTGCGAAAACAGTTCAGCAAAAAGTATTTCTGAAAACATTTGAGGCAATAAAATAAGCTATGCAGTCACCAAATCTGTCCTCAGTTAGCCTTAGCCTCCGAGTCAAAACATTAAAGCCAATGCAGAAGTGTCTGCATTGTTTCGGCCAGCAGGGGGCGACTTCTCTGGTTGCTAAAATAAGTTTGATTGTATAGAGGTGTATGAGAAACAATCCTACTTTTCACTTGATTTATTACCTCAGTAAACATTTTCTTAAAGAGTTTATGGTCTCAATCACTAGTAAATAAGTGCTTTCCCCCAATTTTTTAGCATCAGCTGATTTAAATACTTTTTAGTTGTGTAAAATATTCTGTTTTCCTGATTATAATAAAGTTCCTCAGAGCTCAGCTTCCATTGTGACCTGGCTGAAAAGGAGGGCGGGGTCTGCTGCCGACCTCATCACTGATCTCAGCCAATCAGAGGCTTCAGAGGAGCTGACCGTGGTCGGATTCTTTAAGGTGACAAACCAGCTGTTCGATTTTGCCCCTTCGTCTTTTGGTTGTTGTGACTTTGCTCGTGTTTAACATAGTCGTTTGTGTGCGGCTGTAGGAGCTGAACCACGAGTACGTCCAGATGTTCTACGCTGCAGCGGTCGACCTTCCTGACATCAACTTTGCGGTGACGCAGAACGATGAAGTCATCAGCAAATATGGTCTGGCGCATGACGTTGTTCTGCTGCTCAAAGAGGTACTTCCCATGCAACATATACACAAACACACAAATTCACAGGATTGTAATGAACCATTTCCATGACACAACATTTAAAAAACAACATATAGTATTACAGCTATTATGTATGACATTGCTGGTGAGAGAGGCAGCTAGAGATGGAGAAATCACAACAATAACAGTACTGATGAGGAAATATCTCTGCCTGCTAGATCAGAAATTGGTTGTACTGGTTTGGGGTTTGACTCATTAGGCCATCGTCCCACATGAATGAATAAACACATGAAGCAGACCAGTAGTTTATTGCAGTCTTATCTGTGTGTATCTGTGTGTGTGTGCTGCAGTCTAAACTCGTCCAGGCTTACAAAATGACGCCTCAGACGTCTAAAGAGGAGCTGATCGTCTTTATCACCATCTACCAGATGGATCCAGTCACTGAGTATAACGGACAGGTAGAGTCTGGTGTTCATTTCCTCACACGTGTTACTGCTCTGATGCACTTACAGCTGGAACAGTTTCAAACTCTTCTGCTGACTCGACCTGTATGTACGCAACTGTAATCTAAAGCAATCCAGCTGCCATAACTTCTACCTTAATTAAGGTTTGGATGACATTGACAAATGATTATTTATGTTTATGACTGAGGTTGTAGAGGGTGGTGGTGTACTGGACTGTAATATGAAAAGTGTTCCTAGTATTTTGTCTAACTCATTAACAGTCATCATCTTAGGTTAAGGAAAAGTCGTGGTTTTGAGAGAATCTGACAGCAGTCTAAAATGTTCAAGTCAATGCTTTGTTGCCCTATTCATCCACCCCGACCTCCTCCCCATATGCAAAGTTTGCAGCTCCATATGTCACTTCACTTCCTCTTTCGCTGCTGTCATAATCAGAGCTGCAACTAGAGAGCTTTGTCCCTTGAAAGCACAACACGTTTTGGGGACATTTGCTGAAATTGCGTCTTGCATTTGCATCTGCTAGAATCACATGTCAGCATTATATTTTCTCTCTCTTCTTTCCGCAGACAGCCACTCAGATCTTATCCTCGCCCGTACTGAACCACGCACTCCTCTTTGTCAACAAAAGCACAGACGGCTTTAAAGAGATTTTCTCTGCTTTCAATGAAGCTGCAGAGGCTTTCAGGCTGAAGGTACACAGCACACACGCATCCTAGCTTCCACCTTTGTGAGGACAAACAGTGACAGTGCATTTCATAACCCCTTTGCCTTAATGCCAAACCCTAACTGTTACCTCAAAGCTAATTATAACCTGAACCAGTTCATTTAAGCTCAGTCTTTATTAAGGTCCCATTTGATTGCAGCATAAAAGCCAAGTATGCATACATATAAAAAACAGAGGCAGCTACACATGACACAATCCATTTCTCAAGAAGGTAAAAGAATGAATCCAATAAATACATTTAGATTACATTACATACACCAGTGAGCCACAACATTCTGACCACTGACAGGTGAAGTGAATAACATTGATCATATTGGTACTATGTGGTGTTCTGATGGAAAACCTTGGATTTTAACATCCATGTTGATGAGACTTAGACACCCAAATAAACACTGTCCCACAACAAACACACTCCCTCATGCAAATAGAAATCCCAAATGTCACTGGCCTACCCCTGCAGGAAAATGCACCCCACCACATGGAAAAAACACCAACCAATGAGGAACTTGTTCAGGAACATGATAATGGCCCAACATGTTGATTTGACCTCCAAACTTCCTACACCCCATTCTGATCAAGCATCAACAGGATGCAGTGGATCAAGTTTGATTGACAGAAGCCCCACTGCACAAGCCAGAGTACCCAAAGGATCCAGTGCCCTGGTCCTGGTTCCAGACCCCATAGGACACCCTGAGAGGTCCTCTTGTCCATGTCCAATGGTTCAGAGCATTTTGGAACACATAAGTGAGACCAACACAATATATTAGCCTGGTGGTCATAATGTTATGCCTGATCTGTGTATATGTAAACCCTCATTTTAACCTTCGATAATGGAAACAGAATTCAAACAGTTCACTCTAAATGACTATTTGATAATAGGACTTAATAAGTATGGATACAGAGAAATGATCCCTGTCTGCAGCACAGTTTGAGCCTGATTTAAAATACTTCTGCAAAATAGATGAGACAGGCTTCTTCTTGTTATAATCCTACTATGATTTCTGACAGTTTTCTTTAATGTGTTCTTACATTTCGCTGTAGGAACCCATAAAATCAAGTAGTAACCATTAAATTTCTCTTTAAAGGTCTTTCCAAAAGTGAGGACTTATTAAAATATCTTCACTTTACACAAATGTCTTCACTCCCAGACTCTAAAACTCAATCTGATCCTCATGAAGTCTTCAAAATAGCAGCGCAGGTTTATCTTGTTGCCCGGCCTTTGAATGCTTCTGTATGTTTGTGTGTCTATGTTCAGATTTTGTTTGTGTACGTGAACGTGGATGAGCCTCGTAACGGCAGAATGATGGAGTACTTTCGAGTTCGCGACTTTGAGGCGCCTCTCATCCGACTGGTCAACCTGACGGATCACGTGACCTACCACCTGCCGTCTGACAGCCTGAACATAGACACCATTAAAGAGTTCTGCCAGTCCTACCTGGAGGGCAAAGCTAAGGTAACTCACATTCGCATCTGCTGTGTGGTACAGAAGCTGGGGAGGCAGGTTGACGTGAAACTGTTTAATGTGTTTACAGCCCAAGATGCAGAGTGAGCCGATACCTGAAGGATGGGACGAAAAGCCTGTGAAGGATCTGGTGGGAATGAACCTGGAGAAAGTTGCCTTTCACCCCAACAAGACTGTTTTTGTCCTGTTCTGTATGTAAACACAATTCATTTTTACACTCAGCAAGGGTTTGATTCCTCTGATGCTGACTATTGTAGTGTCTTGTTTTGCAAATATTTTCTGCGAAACGCTCTAAAAATGCAGAGAACACTTGCTGCCCAACAACGCTGGTGAACATAATGAAGCATTTAGCAGCTAAAGATGGCTTTAATTCCTTCAGGAGTTTCTGGAGACTAAAACAAGAGCTAAGAAGAAGGTTGGAAATGGATTGGATTGTAATACAAGTCAAGATTAGTGTTAACGTTCACTTCAATTCAATTTTATTTGTATAGCGCATATTTACAACACGTCATCACACAGCACTTTACATAGCAGAAAGAACAGAAAACCCAACAATCCATGGCTGCTTTTGGATTCCCTCTGAGCAAGCAGTCAAAGACGGTGGGAAGGAACCAAAAAATCCCCTGGAGAGATAGGGAGGAGGAAAATGAACTCTGACAGAACCAGGCTCAGGGAAGGCGGCCATCTGCCTCGACCGGTTGGGTTGGGAGTGGGGATGACAGTGGAGGGGATAGCAGGAGAGGTTGGGCTGGGGGTGGGAGGACAGCAGGTGGTGAGACCAGTGGCTGTAGATCAGGAACGTGGAGCTCCAGATCCAGATCCATCCATGAAGAGACCAAGCAGGACACAGGACCTCAGGGGAAACACAGAGTTAGTGATATGTAATGGTGATATATTGGATATTAAGCACAGGATATTATGTTGGTCCTGTGCTTTCAGTTTTTCCAATACCCTCAAGTCACCGAAAAGTCAAAACACACACTTTCAATCAAACTAAATCACCAAAATCATTAATTTAACCTTCAAATCAACAGATTCGTCTGTTCAGTCACAACCAGTTTGTTGTCCACTTCTGTTTGTTTGTGCTCCGAGCTTTTTGCTTAACTTCTTTCTGCAACAGCTGATTTAATATTCCTCGATTTAATGCTTAGTACTCATCATGTAAACATAATGAAACCTCAGCTAGTGGCTTAAATTGCACAGATATTTCATTTTTAAAAAGATGTTTGCTTCTGAAATCAAACTTATTGTTGACATTTAAACTCTGCAGGCAGGTTTGTGTTGCTAAAAAATTGAAACGAAAGAAAACGTTCAAAGGGTTTTTACATTTCTTTTAATGTAATTTATCTACACATGCTGCACTGAGCAGTAATAGAAGACACTTGTTAGTTATGAAATGACAGTAGCACTAATGAAGTCATCAAGTTGCTTCTGATGTTTAGAGCTGCATTTGCATGATGCAGTCCCTAGTTTTGGTTCATGAGCAACTTGTTTCGCATTTAAAAACTTCTTTAACTCTGTATACGTGTTCATTCCAGATCTGCCCTACAGTCGTGAGTCTCGCGCTCTGTTTCCACTGTGGGAGGAGCTGGCCGAGGCCTTCAAGCAGCAAGAGGACGTGGTCATCGCTCGCATCGACGCATCAGCCAACGACATCAACATGTCGACGCAGGGAGCTTACCCGTCGCTCTGCTTGTTTCCTGCTCTGTATGCTGAAAGGGTACGAAGCTTCTCAATGCTTTGTATGTTTTCATATTGATACTTACTTGTGTACAGCCGAACCCTAACCCAGATTGTATTGTTCAATGTGTGATGTGTGTTTCTGTCAGATGGTGGTTTACACTGGAAAAAGGAAGGTCAAAGATCTGGTTAAGTTTGTAGAAAAGGAGATGGAGAGCGCCAAAAAATACAGAGTTAAGGTAAATCATCTTCCTCAGGTCGTCCTCCTGCCACCATTTTATAAGTCTGCGTGTGTTTAAGAGCTGCCTTTTAAAGTTTCGGTTAAAAATAAACTTCTTCCCTTTGTGTCTCCAGGAGGATGAAGACAGGAGGAAATACATGGAGGCTTTAAAGGCCGAAGAGGCAGCAAAAGCCAACAAAACCAAAGATGAGCTTTAAGACGAGAACAAAGACAGTACAGTGTGTGTGTGTGTGTGTGTGTGTGTGTGTGTTACCTACAGCAGACATTTTTTTGATCATGTTTAAAATCAATAAATATTAAATAATAAATATTTGTGTGTAAATATGTACATTCAGTGAAGCAGTTATACACTCCTTATCGTTTAAATGGCTTGCTGCCCCAGGGAGGCTTTGAGGCTGTAGAGGGGCTTTTTAATACACTATTTACTGAGGGACCCAGTCTCTTTAGACATGACTTGATTGGTTTTTCTTTTAAATCAAAATATACAGGGTCAGTGTTAATGGATGTCCTAACTAGCTTCAAACCTCACATTACATTATAATTAAAGGTTACCCAGAAGCCAGGCCAAGAGTGAGCATTTAAAAGAAGTAAAAAAGCCCAAAACAAAACAAGGTAATATTAAATATAAAATACTGCCAGCGATAAGATAATTCCTTTTCATAGTTAATAAACATAAAAGGCTTTTTTTTAGAATTTTTTTTTGGGGGGAGAGAATTTTTTTCCTTTTTTATTGATAGAGACAGAGTAGAAGAGGGTAGACAGAGAGGAGAGAGACATGCAGCAAAGGGTCTTGAGCTGCTACCAAGGGACCGATCTTCACGTGGGAGGCGTCTTAACTTGGTGAGCTAAACAGCGGCCCCAGATACGAGGCTTTTCAGTCTGACAGCAAACACTCTGATTACTTTTCACTAGATTTTCAGTCAGTTCAGTTCAGTACATTTAAGAATGTGTGTTGATGCATGTGATGGGAAACAAAGGTCCCCACTTCTTCCTTGTGGAACGACACAAGTCCCCCGTTCGACGGCACAGAATGACATGGGTTCCCACTCAGACAGCATGGAGTGATATTCACAGTCCACAACAAATGGGTAAGAAAGAAATGAAAGAAAACAACTGGTGTATAAAAATGATGATCTAAGTTACTAGGATGATCATCAAACCATGACTGAACACAAAACTTGAACCTAACGTTCTGCTGATGTGTCACCTGGTCGTTGTGAATGTGCAGAGCTCGCAGTGTTCTTATATTTTTAGTGAGGTGGCACCAGGAAAGCTGGCACTGAAGCTTTTTGAATGAAGGGAGACAATCACAACAGTCCTACATCAGTACGGCAACAGCATACAATGAGACCTACTTGGAATACAGACATTAAGGTACTTGTTTTATTATAATGTATACATTTAAATGACAAATAAGTAAACTGTCAAACATCCTAAAGAAAAATGAAATGAAAATTTATGCATAATCAGACAAGAAGGTCCTCTGTTGGTTGGTGTGAAATGACAGGAGTCCCCTGTTTGACGGCACAGAATGACACGGGTTCCTTCTTAGATAGCACTGAGCAGCATTCACACTCCAGCATGTGTGTACAGACATAAGAAGACACAGGCCTAACGAATGATTTAACTTAGAAAAGATTTTCATCTGCAATGTTAGCATGTTTAAGTTATATAATTTCTGATGGGCTGCCAGTCATTCAGACAACAGAGGAGAGCAAATAAACTACCAACCTTTTAATTTAAATTGTTTATCCACCTCAAAACACACCTTAGACTTGATTTTTATTTACAAGCTCAAGCTAAACACAGACTCTGACACACTTAAAAGCTATTATACGGCTGTTATAACCATCCCTAATATTTTAAGTGACTGTCCTAAATAGTTTCCAGCCTCCATAAAACTGAGGTCAAACCAGGATCTGCAGGAAAAGCATGGTTTTATTAAAGGGAAGCAGAATTAAAGCTAATATACAATAAAAAATGAACTTGTCATCCATAATTTTTACTTTGTATTTTTAATTAACTACTAAAATATTGTTGTTAGACCTTTACGAAACTTTACTGTCTCTTTTTTATTGTCTCAAAACTCCTCTGATCCATTTTGACAAGCACAGGACTGTAATCAGTTTTACGTGAACATGTAAACATGTAAAACCACAATACTCCTGTTTTAGCCTCTTTAAAATAATTCATAAAACGTTAATCATATAGAAACAAAACCATTTTTGTTTGTTTGGGAGTGTAAAAAGTAATAATGTGATGCTGAGTTTGAAGTAGGTCACATAAGACGCAGCCGTCTTGGGTTTGTTTTTGTGTGTCTCTTGTTTTTTGGCTGTTGCTAGGCAACATCATCACAGGTCATATGGTGTGATGTCATATATGAAGGTCCAGATTCTAGAAGAGTCTCTGTGTGAAACTCTGTCTGGAAACAGAAGACTTCACCTCTGCAGCTGCTTATTTCAGATTTGTTCAGAGTAAGTTTCAACACTGACGGATACAGTCTGTGTCTTATGCTTGATTTAAAAACAATGATAAAGCTAAATTTGTTATATTGAACAGAAGATGAGAGAAACAATAAAAAAAATAAGGATGCATTACAGTCAATGTTGTTGCTAATTTCTATTGAAATACTGTAATAAGGCAAAATGTATTTTAAAGGCATATAGAGGCATCATGTCAACATGCTGGCTTTTAAAGGGTTAAGATCTTGAAAATTTTTGAATATTTGGTTTTTAGAAACAAGACTGATGTTGGTGAAAACAGTAGGTTGTCTGAAAGTAGAAAAACATTGGTAGATAATATTTTCATGGCATTTTTTATTCAAACACTTTTGTTTTTAAGATCTGACACTGCATTAAATAATCGTGCATCTACAGTTCTACAGTTTCATTGAGCAGATGCTTTTATCTAAAGCGACGTACACAGATAGGTAGTTAGGCAGGTGGGCAGCATTAAGGCCAGGCCTGAAGGTCCTCACTGGACACCTGCACCCTGACCAGGATTTGAACCACGCCAAGGTTGTTAGTCACGGAGCTATCCAAATGCCAAATCAGAATTAATGTTGCTGCTAATCACTGACAAATACAGACTGTGATGATGAAAATGAAAAACAAAGGAACAATAAAAACAACAACAGACGCATCATGTAGCCAAAATGGTATTTAGAGAAATAAAATCCTAAAAAATTAATGAATATTTGGTCGTTATGATCGGATCTGTTGTTGGTTGAGACATTTACTCAGTGAGACTCAGACATCAGAACAGACACACATTCTGTAGTGAAGATTTTTTATTTGATTTTTTGTTGGTTTTATTTTCTCAAGTTGTTTTTTATAAATTTGAGTTGTTTTTTAAAAAAAACTATCCATCCATCCATTTTCTTCCGCTTATCCGGGGTCGGGTCATGGAGGCAGCAGACGAACCAGGTCATTTAAAACATTCCTCCCCCCAGCAATGTTTTCCAGTTCTTCCTGTGGGATCTCGAGGCGTTCCCAGGTCAGATGAGTTACATAATATCCCTCCAGCAGGTTCTGGGTCTGTCCCAGGGTCTCCTGACAGACAAGCTCGGAAAACCTCCAAAGGAAGTCTCCCAGGAGGCATCCGGACCACATGTCCAAACCACCTCAACTGGCTCCTTTCGATGTGAAGGAGAAGTGGCTCTACTCTGAGCTCCTTCCGGATGTCCGAGCTTGTCACCCTATCCTATCTCCTAAGGTAGTCTGGTACAAAATACACTTATGAGCCTCTTTAAGCTCGAACGTGGTGTTCGTTATGGCCAATTTATGACTAGCACAGAAATCCAATAACAAAGCATCACTTGGGTTCAGATCAGGCAGGCCATTCCTCCCAGTCACCCCTCTCCAGGTTTTTCCCTCATTGCCCACATGAGCGTTGAAGTCACTCAGGAGAACCATGGACTCCCCAGGCAGACACCCTTCCAGCCCATAGACTCCAAGAAGGTCGAATACTCTGAACTGCTGTTCGGTGCATAAGCACAAACAACACGCAGAGTTTTGACCTTCTGGTTCTCCGAGGAGAACTGAAACAAGTGGGGCTCGTCCAGGGGCTTGTGAGTATCCCCAAACCCGCCTGGCGCCTCTCATAGTGGGCAACCCTGGAAAAGGAGAGAGTCCAACCCATCTCCAGGAGTCTGGTTCCTGAACCCTCTATCTGTGTGGAGGTGAGCCTGACTATAACTAGATGGTAACGCTCCACCTCCCACACCAGCTCAGGTTCCTTCTGAGGTGATGTACCACGGCCCCAGGACTCGTCTGCACCACCAGGGGGCGGTGCGTCCAGGAACTCATGAGATTTTACTAGTTATTTTAACAAAACATTAATTTACCATTTTTCAGTCATTAATAAACATTGTTTTCTTTAAAATAACAGCAAATAAAAAATCTTAAAGTAGAATAAAAATATTTTCTGTTCCTTTGAATACAAGAAAAAATAGTGTAATTTTAAGTTTAACTAAATATGGATTTTTAATGAGGACATTATATGTAGTTTATTGTGTTTTTTTTAAGTCAACGTGTAAATTAATACTGTTTTTTGTGATATTTTATTAGTGGAAAGTCGTGAACTGGAAGCATTTAGTTGGCTGTGTCATTTCATTATGAACACCGGTGTGCGCGCTGTTTGCTGCAGCCGGTGATGCGCTCGGTGACGCGCCGTGACTTCACTCGGAGGCTGGAGGAGCATCAACCGCCGCTCCGCCGCTTCACCGACTCCTCTCCTTCTCTCTGCGGGCGACAGGCAGCACAAAGCCGGAGGGATGGAGCCAGCGGGCGCGTACGGCGCCGGGAAGGCCGGCAGCGTCAGCTTCGATCCGGTCGCCTTCTTCACGCATCCCCGCACCATCCTCAGACTGCTGTCGTGGGTAAGAATCCTCGGTGTGGGTCTCCGTGAGTGGACGGGCCTGCAGCTCCCCCGTCTCTCTCCATTCACACCGTCTATGTGTGTTTTGTCCTCTCAGGTCTAAATTATAAATCAGTGTTTTTGCATCAGCCTCTCTGAGCTGCGGCTCTGCTCTTCTATCTGCTGGAGGGAATGAATGCTTTCATCTGGAGGCTCCTTCATCACCGTGGAGCCTCTTTGTGTCTGGTGGAGCCTCGGTGGTGTCTCAGTGCCTCCAACCTGAATGTAAGAGAGTCTGTGCAGCTGTGAGTCACCACGAAGGAAGCAGCAGCAGTTTAACAAAGCAGAGACACAAGCATGAGCACGTCAGGCTCCATCCTCTCCTAAGTCATCAGATGAAACACAGTTGACTAAATGAGATCCAAGTGAAGCAGGTCTGTCTGAAAGTAATGAGACACCTGGACCTGACATTAGTAGATATGGAGAGCTAATTATTACCCTCATTAATGGCTGATGTGTGAAAATATAGTGAAAAATACCCAGAAATCCAAATGTGATGTTCATAGATGATTAGTTTTATCAACAGAGCCCAAAGATTGTTAATTTATTATCAGTTAAGAAAAATAAATACCATAAAGAATAGATTACCATTAGTATGAGATATACAGATTTATGACGTGGGCATTATTTACAGTGTTTGCCTGCTTTTTAAAGGTTAACATATAATTTTTAATTTTTTGTGATTTTTTTTGTTATAATCTGTAATTAAACATAACAGGAAAACTATAAAATAACAGTAAATTATTCAAAAAATATTCTGCTAAAATGTTTTGGTTTACCCTCATTAATGGCGGATCATTTGGTCAATAAAATGCATAAATATAACTGATTTTTGGCTAGAAAAATCACACACACACAAAAATTATACGTCAACCTTCAAAAAGCAGGCGAAAACTGTAAATAAATAAATGTATTTAATTTATTTTTGTGATTTTCTAGTTATTATCTGCAGTTAAACAAAACAGGGAAAACCTTTAAAATAACAGTAAATTGTTAAAAAAAAAAAATTATCTAAAACTCTTTGGGTTACCCTCATTAATGGCTGGTTATTTGGTCAATAAAATGTGAAAATCTAGTGAGAAAATACTCATCCAATCAAAAGCTGGTGTTGATAGATGTTAGTTTTGGCAGCAGAACCCAAAGACTGTCAATTTATTATCAAATAAGAAAAAGAAAAACCATCAGTAAAAAATATATACATTTAAGATGCGGACATTATTTACAGTGTTTGCCTGCTTTTTGAATGTTAACATGTACTTTCATTTTATTATAATTTTTTTTTGTGATTTTCTAGTTATTATCTGTAATTAGATGAGACGGTGAAAACCTATACAACAATAAATTGTTCAAAATATTATACAGCTAAAACTCTTCGGTTTACCCTCATTGTTGGTCATAAAATGTGAAAATATAGTGAAAAATCCCCATCAAATCCAAAAGTGGTGCTGATAGATTGTTCATTTTGCCGACAGAACCCAAAGACTGTCAGTTTATAATCAGACAAGAAAAAAAAACCCCACAAATACTCAAAACTGAGAGGCGGGAAATATTTTAAATTAAAAAAAATGAAATTCAGATTTATTTATTTGAGCTCTATAATTACATCTAGAAGTGTTGACAGTCTTTCTTTGGCAGTTACAGGAAGTGATCCTAATTACAGGTAATCACAGGGAACCAGAAACTCACAACTGAGGAACTGGAACCACTAAAGATAGATCTTTTAAATAAATTACCTACAAATTTATACATTTCAAGTGTAGATGGTGATTCATTTTCTGTCTAATGGTAAAGAACCTTAACCTGAAATCTCATTTGATGGTTGCAGAGCCCTTAAACGAATTTAATCAGATTCCAACTGTCGTAAACTGTGGGTAAAGGAGGTCTAAATGAAGGCCTACATCTCATATATTTAAGTTATTCTGTCTCTGATAAGGAGAATTTTGCTTGTAGTTTAAAATAAATAGATAATCCTCTCAGAAGTCCTCATGAGAACAACTCGGGAGAGATCCAACGTGGAGATCTTTCTACCTACTAAGTCCTCCCTTATAAAAGAGGCTGTTTCTCACGTCTGTCTGAGGGTCGAGTCCACAGTGACCACAAAACTGGGTTTGGAAAGACACACTGCTCCTCAGTTATTTTATATCAAATCATCAGTCAGGAACTTCACTGCTCGGCTCAATACCATTAAGAGCAGGTGAGTAGATGTTTCGTAATGTGAGTAAAATTAGTTTCGTCAAATCGGATTAACTGAGTCAAACTTGTCCCACCAGGGGTTTGTTAGGAGAAGAAGGTTTTTCTAATCTGGGTGAACTAACCTTTTAAAAAATAATTATGGAAGAGAAGTGTATCTTTGTGTCTTTGCATCCTCCCTGACCCTCTAATCCACACACACTTCAGCCTCAGTGTTTGCTGGCGCTGCTGTGTGTGTGAGGAATGACAGGTATTTGCACATCGGCGTGAGTTCATTCTCTCCTGCCTGTCAGATCGTAAACCGGCCACTCGTGTCTCCTGCAGGTTTTCTCCATGGTGGTGTTCAGCTGCATCGTGAACGAGGGCTACATCAACATCGGCAGCGAGCGTCTGCTGTGTGTCTTCAACAACAACGCCGACGCCTGTAACTACGGCGTGACCGTGGGTGTGGCCTGTTTCCTTGGCAGCATCTTTTTCCTGATCCTGGACATTTACTTCCCCACCATGAGCAACGTCAAGGACAGGAGACGGGCTGTCCTGCTGGACCTCATCTTCTCTGGTACACGAACACCACACAGATACATACATTGTCAAATAGGCAGCTGTCATGACCCAGCCTCTAGGGTCATGATAGGGTTTATTGCTTAGTGTTAAGGCGTGCAGGTCTGAAGATGGCCTCCTTTAAAATAGACAATGCTTTCACGTGTTTTCTCTTCAGCCCCTTCTGTGACCATATTTATTATAATGCCAAACACAACTTGTGTAGCACGAGCTGCAACTACAGCTGTGACCATGAGCTCCGAACTAGAGAGAGACGACAGGAAAAACAGTACACAACATCCTGTAGGTGTCTCCAAAATAAAAGCCTCTTTTACGCAGGGAGTAACAGCACTATAGTAACAAATGCTTAAAACTTAGTGACAAAAATAACACAAAAGAACAGTGGTACTACAAGGAAAACAGCTTGTGGGTGTCTCCAGAATCAAAGAACCAAATAAAACCAAACGAAGGCGAACAGAGTTATGAAAAACTTACTATGCCAAAGTAATACAGAAAACCACTAACCTCCCAAGCCAAACTTAACCACAACGCAACACCGCACCAAACAAGGCAACAAACGAGGTCCGAGTGCACAAAACTAAGGCCCCATCCACACGAAGACGAGCCCAGGCCCAAATAGTTCATCAAACTCATGTATCATCCACATAAAGCCGGCATTTTGGGGGTCTGAAAACGATCAATTCTGAACCCAGGTCCAAAGATCTGGACTGCAAAGTTCTCAAAACGCCGTTTACGTGGCACCGTTGTTACGCCCTGTCCGCTTCTTTTTCTGACAAGCTTGCGTCATAGCTCCACCTCTCGATAAATGCGCCAAACTCAGAAAATGACAACAACAATGGCCCCGTGCAGTGTTGCATGTGTACCGCTGAAGCTAGTCACCCTATTATCGCAATTGCAGCAAAATATACTTCCTCTGCATTATCACCGTGTTCACCAAACAAATATGGAAAGCACAATTTTGGATCCACCCCGGAAAAGAACTCGAAGGGCAACCAGGCAAAGGTTTTGAGTGAGACCTGGTAGAACCAGTAGCTGCTGGGTCAACTTCGTCATAGCGCCACCAAGCGCCTGGCTTGTGTTTTACATCGTTTTCAGGTGTATCAAGTGAACTGGTGTGGACGGACACAATTACTGTAACAGCTCCGTCTTTGTGAAGAGCGTTTTTGAAACTATAAGCGTTTTGGCTTCATGTGGATGTGGCCTAAGTAAACCAAAACAGGTACTTCCAAATACACATTACAAAAAGACCCAGGACGCGAATCACTCCTCCTCAGTGGTTTTGAAACACACAAGATACTAGTACCTTCTCTCTGAATCTTGCAGCTGCTAACAGAGGTTAACGTCTTCACTAAGACCTGAATACCTCTCACCAAATTAGCTGCTGCCAACAGACGCTACATGTCCGAGTAGCACTACGGAAAACATTTAACACACAAACGCAGAGACAAGAGGCACCAGTGTGTTCACGCTAAATCCCAGCCGCCCTGACTGAGAGTTTGGTTGAGGATTTATACGATCAGGTGTAATGACAGCTGCAGTTGACTGGATGGGGAGCGTACCTATGTTCTCACAGTCCTATGTTCTCACAGCCCTATGTCCCCACAGCCTTATGTTCCCACAGTCCTATGTTCCCACAGTCCTATGTTCCCACAGCCCTATGTTCCCCCAGCCCTATGTTCCCACAGCCCTATGTTTCCACAGCCCTATGTTCCCACAGCCCTATGTTCCCACAGCCCTACATTCCCACAGCCCTATGTTTCCACAACCCTACATTCCCACAGCCCTATGCTCCCACAGCCCTATGTTTCCACAGTCCTATGTTCCCACAGCCCTATGTTTCCACAGCCCTATGTTCCCACAGCCCTATGTTTCCACAGCCCTATGTTCCCACAGCCCTACATTCCCATAGCCCTATGTTTCCACAGCCCTATGTTTCCACAGCCCTACATTCCCACAGCCCTATGTTTCCACAGCCCTATGTTCCCACAGCCCTACATTCCCACAGCCCTATGTTTCCACAACCCTACATTCCCACAGCCCTATGCTCCCACAGCCCTATGTTTCCACAGTCCTATGTTCCCACAGCCCTATGTTCCCACAGCCCTATGTTCCCACAGTCCTATGTTCCCACAGCCTTATGTTCCCACAGCCTTATGTTCCCACAGTCCTATGTTCCCCCAGCCCTACATTCCTACAGCCCAATGTTTCCACAGCCCTACATTCCCACAGCCCTATGTTCCCACAGCCCTACATTCCTACAGCCCAATGTTTCCACAGCCCTACATTCCCACAGCCCTATGTTCCCACAGCCCTACATTCCTACAGCCCAATGTTTCCACAGCCCTACATTCCTACAGCCCAATGTTTCCACAGCCCAATGTTTCCACAGCCCTACATTCCCACAGCCCTATGTTCCCACAGCCCTATGTTCCCACAGCCCTATATTCCCACAGCCCTATGTTCCCACAGCCCTATATTCCCACAGCCCTATGTTCCCACAGCCCTATGTTCCCACATTCCTAAGATATTTTTCAAAATTAGGCCCTATATTCCCACAGCCCTATGTTCCCACAGTCCTATGTTCCCACAGTCCTATGTTCTCACAGCCCTATGTTCCCACAGTCCTATGTTCCCACAGTCCTATGTTCTCACAGCCCTATGTTCCCACAGCCCTATATTCCCACAGCCCTATGTTCCCACAGCCCTATGTTCCCACATTCCTAAGATATTTTTCAAAATTAGGCCCTATATTCCCACAGCCCTATGTTCCCACAGTCCTATGTTCCCACAGTCCTATGTTCTCACAGCCCTGTGTTCCCACAGTCCTATGTTCCCACAGTCCTATGTTCCCACAGTCCTATGTTCTCACAGCCCTATGTTCCCACAGCCCTATATTCCCACAGCCCTATATTCCCACAGCCCTATGTTCCCACAGCCCTATGTTCCCACATTCCTAAGATATTTTTCAAAATTAGGCCCTATATTCCCACAGCCCTATGTTCCCACAGTCCTATGTTCCCACAGTCCTATGTTCTCACAGCCCTATGTTCCCACAGTCCTATGTTCCCACATTCCTAAGATATTTTTCAAAATTAGGCCCTATGTTCCCACATTTCCACCCCTGGTAGTTTAGGGGTTCACCACTCAGTCCCGTGGCTGGCAATTTGAAAAAGAGAGCTAGCTTCCAAAGTCTCTCAAGCTCAACACTGCTACTCCAACATGTGGTTCCTGTGGAGCGACGAACCACATGGAAATATCTGTGTTTTCCCTTCGTGTAAACGGGGTCTTAGAAATGGGAGACATGTGGGAACATAGGGCTGTGGGAACATAGGCACGCTCCCTATCCAATCAACTGCAGCTGTCATCACACCTGATCGTATAAATTCTCAACCAAACTCTGCTGACCCCATTGGATGACGCTGGGGGGAATGGAGTGGTGGCCCAATCAGGTGAGTCAGGAGGCGAGGAGAACAAAGGCTGGAGTGCAGGTCTTCAGCTCCTGGCTAATCAGTTGAGACTAGTGACTAGAAGTTCTGGAGCAGGCTCACAAGCCAGCCACAACAACACAGGCCATCTCCCCAGACCATGGCTTCAAAAGTCCACCACAGAAATGAGACGACACACTATCATCAGTGGCCGTAACAGGAACGCAAGAATATCAAGAGCAGATTGGAAAGCTTTTAGGTGCTGTAATCAGAATCAGAATCAGAAATACTTTATTGATCCCCAAGGAGAAAGTGTGTATGTTACATTTGCTTCCATTCAAGGTCAGAATATAAACAATACAAGATATATAGATAAACATAAGTAGAAAATATCAACTAAAACTATAAACATAAGTAGAGCAGTGTAGCATAGATATACAAATGTGCTATTCCTAAGAAATAAGTGTCATAAACAGTGTAATAAGTGGTATGTTAAAGCACAGAAGTAATAAATAATGTGTTATTGCACTTGGATACTTAATTATTGCACCGAGTTATTGCACATTATTGAGTGTGAGTGAAGTTAAATGAACTGATAAATTAGTTAACACACATGAAAAACATAAAACTGGACCAAATCCATAATAGATTAAGATAAAGAAAAAATCCAGTTAATTAGAAGAAATTAAAATGAAATAACTGCAGAAGAATAGTTCAGTTAATTTTGAGAAATACGCATATTTCTCAAAGAGTGTGATGAGAATGCAAAGCGACAGTCATTAGCTTAGCTTAGCATCAAGACTAGAGCCAGAGGGAAACAGTTAGCTTGAATCTTGAGTCAGTTCAGTTTTATTTACATAGCGCCAGTTCGCAACATGTGTCATCTTATAGCACTTCACATAGTAAGGGAAGGACCTTACGAATTTTAAACAAGTAACAGAAAACCCAACAATCCAAAGCTGCACCAGGCTCAGGGAAGGCGGGCTTCTACCTCGACCAGTTGGGGTGAGATTGGGGATGAGGGGGGTGGGGATGGCAGGATAGCAGATACTACCTGTCCAAAGGTAATAAAACCCACTTACCAGCGTCGTCAACTGACACATCAAGGTTCTAGGTGCTGTTATATTCAGGACTGTTTCTTCAGTAGGCCTAGTAACTTCGCTGTAGACCAAAGCTTTTATGTATCGTTGCAATATCTCAACATCTACTCGACTGATTCGCACCAACAAGCACCATCACACATCTTTGGTTTCTAGAGGACACATCGTAATGACTTAAAGCACCAGCATTTGTGGTTTTGAGTGCAAAATTTCAATCCGTCCAACACTTGAGTTTGTGCCCAACCAATGACTTTCCCATCAACTACACTTCATGATTAGCAGTACTTTGTAGCCTACATGCTAGACTAAGACGCTTTATGTTGTACGGGCTAATCATGCAGCATGCTTTAATTTTCATGGTGAGCACGTTAGCATGCTGATGTTAGCGTTTAGCTCAAAGCAATGCTGTGCCAAGCAGATTCACGGGGGCCAAAGCTGCATTTCCGCCCAGCACTGCTGCCCAGCATTGGGAGCCTGATGAACTAGAATAAAACACAAAAAGGCAACACAATCCTACACCTGCACAAACACTGGCAGTGAGCACTGTTTGCTCCTGCATTCCAAATAGGACTGGCATGGTGGCACATTTGGAAATTTTCTCATGACACATCTGAAATTATGAAATAGTTCACTGAAATGTGTTTCTGAAAGCATCTGAGGTGAGAAATTAGCCATGCAGTTGACGAACCTGCTTTCATTTCACATCAAAAATGGTTGGCTTGAAAGTTTTTTGGAAGTTTCCAGAGGCAGCAGCTTGTCCTGAATGTCCCTGATTTGCATAAAATAGCCTAAACCTCAGCTTTATGCAAATAAGGACCATCTGAAACAAAGACCTGTCTTTAAACGCAGTGTGGAACCACAAAAACACATTGCATTGCTGCTTATATAGACGATAAATGGGAAGCATGGGAATGATGGATCCTGTAGACGCACAGCATCACAGAACTGTTAAACTAACAGAATGTCGTTTGTGTGTTGAGTCTGTATCCAAAGCAAGTCCCTCAGTTAGAAGATATTGAGGAGATACAACAAAATTAAAGACAAACACGAGTAAAATTAGAGGGAATCTGAAGCTGATGTCGCCAAATAACACAACCTTGATGTCTTACCTCCTTACTTTTTGTTTTGTTTGGCTTAAAATTTGATTAAACTGAACTGAAGCAGCAATATTTGGACAAATGAATCATGATAAACAGCATAGATCCTTGTGACTTGGCAGACATTGAGGCAGTCCAGAAACAAGATAGTTTACAACATTCAGGTTTGAGCATGGAGGTACCGCGAGGGGGTCTGTAATCCAGTCTTAAGCTGCCAAGTTGCATGGATCTATGTTGTTTATCCTGCTTAGTTTGTCCAAATACTGTTGCTAGGTATTGCAGCTGAGTTTCTCCTTTTCCTTTTCTCTTCCACTCTCCATCAGATTTGACAGATTTAACCCTGAAAAGTTCTAAAAGTCCCGCTTCCCTCTTCCAGGTCTGGCCAGCTTCCTGTGGTTCGTCGGCTTCTGTTTTCTGGCCAATCAGTGGCAGCTGACCTCTCCGGACGAGCTGCCATTGGCTCAGGGCTCCGACGCCGCCAGAGCCACCATCGCCTTCTGCTTCTTCTCCATCCTCACCTGGGTCTGTATGCTCACACCTGCTTATTCACCCCACCCGTGAATTCATCATCTTCACCACGCCGTGCGTTCTCATGCAGCATGTGTGTTCTCAGGGTTATCAGTGTCTGCTGGCCGCGAACACATTTAAGAGCATTGCCTTCGTGGAGGTCAAGCAGAAGCTGCTGCCCAGGACTCCTCCGACTCTCTCTCTAGTCTAACACTGCTTCACACAGCTGCTGCTGGTTATAAATATCTTTAACCATGTGTGTGTGTGTGTGTGTGTGTGAAAACGCCTTTCTTGAAAAACCATCTCTCCCTGGTTAAAGTGTAAAAAATTTCCAGACAGTGAACTGATTTATTTTCCACTGACGAGTCAATGAAGCCTGTAAAAACCAGCTTACCACCGAACTTATAGCAGCCATTCATCTCACTGTCAGGAGGATGTGGGGACATTAAGCTGTAATTGTGTCAAGGATGTACTGTGCGTTATAACGGATCTTTTTTTTCCGCTTTTTCAGTCTTCCAAGTCATTTTTTTCCAATAGTGCAGTGGAGAGTAATTCTATTGTTCTTCAGTGGAGGATTTAGAGCGGGAGACAAAGCATGAAATCAAAGGCTTCACAAGTCTTCTCCTGGCTTTACTCTCTGAACCGCTGTTCCACTTGATTGAGGAACCTATTGCGTTTATTGGCTATTACAGAGCCCAGCCTCTGGAAAACAGCTGTATATTATATTTAGTCTCTCTGACACTGAGAAAAAACACCCGAGCGACAAAGATGACAAGTTTCACCAGAAAGCCTGCGTTTGAAACAAATAGGAATTCAGACTGTGAGCAGTGTTGGAACAGAAATACTGGCTGTGTTGGTGGAGACTGATGTTTCATTTACCGCTGAGACGGCTGAGAGAATACAGTGCAAAGAGTGAAGTTGGAGTCACAGATCTGTGGGTTTAAAGCTTTATCAGATGCACAGCGGTTTATAATGTTACAAAGAAGGATTTCACAGCTCTGGATAGGTCTCCCAGCGGCGATAATTTTACTTTTTCTTTGAACAGTCACTTATTTGCCCAAAGCGGCACCTTGCTTGATGTCACTGCGTTGTGTGAAATTGCTTAACCCTTTCTACCCAGGCAGAAACAGCTATTAAAATGAAACCCAGCAATGTTCTTTTAAAGGGTTTCCAAGTGTGGCGCACTGTGAGTGACAGGCTGCCTAATAGTGCTATAATTAAAATGGATGTAGCTTATGTTGTGCTTCATTTCTGTGTGACCAAATTTAATACGGAGGGAGTTGGGAAATTTTTAAGGCAGGTTGAAGAGCATCAGTAAATTATTGTTATTTTATTCACTCTCTGGTTTACAGTTTTTGACTGGGCAGAAGTGAAAGTGTTTATTTTTCGCTGGAATTCTTTGGATTTAACTCTGGCCTGATGATCGGGGCCTAGAGGGTTTCTGTGCACCGATCAGCCACAACATTATGACCACTGACAGGTGAAGTGAGTAACATTGATCATATTGGTCCTATGCTCTGCCTTCCCCCCAGTTGGCTGGGACAGGCTCTAGGCTCCCCTTTATGTGATCAAAAATGCTCTGAACCATTGGACATAGACAAGAGGACCTCTCAGGGTGTCCTATGGGGTCTGGAACCAGGACGTTGGCGCTGAATCCTTTGGGTGCTCTGGTTTGTGCAGTGGGGCTTCTGTCAATCAAACTTGTTCCACTGCATCCTGTTGATGCTTGATCAGAATGGGGTGTAGGAAGTGTGGAGGTCAAATCAACATGTTGGGTCATTGTCATGTTCCTCAACATGTTCCTGGTTGGTTGATGTTTTTTCCATGTGGTGGGGTGCATTTTCCTGCTGTGGTAGGCCAGTGACATTTGGGATTTCCATTTGCATGAGGGAGTGTGCTTGTTGCGTTTATTTGGGCGTCTAAGTCTGATCAACATGGATGTTAAAATCCAAGGTTTTCCATCAGAACACCACATAGTACCAATATGATCAATGTTATTCACTTCACCTGTCAGTGGTCATGATGTTGTTGCTGATCGTTATATACAGAAGCACAAATCTCAGTTCTGCACTCCTTCTTGCTACTTCTGCGTAACTCCAGTTTTAACCATATCTGCAGGTTTCTCTAATGTGTGTCGGTGTGTGATTAACGTCCTCCGCTGATGTGTGTGTGTGTGTTACTAACAGGCCGTGCTGACACTGAGTGCGCTGCGACGCTTCTTAACTGGCAGCAACGCAAACCTGTTCACCTGGCAGCACCTGGAGCCCGCCCCCAGCAACGCTCGAGCCACGCCGTACCCCATCGCCAACGGTGCCACCATAGTGACCACCAACCCTTACCAAGCCCCGCCCTTCACTGAAACCCTGGACCCCCAGAAACTCACACAGCAAAGACCCATGGCCCCGGCCTTCTAGAGACACAGACAGGAAGGAAAAAGAAGGAAAGAGGAGACGTGAGTCGAGCGACACTGCACACAACGCAGGCACGGACACTTTCCTGCCTCACTGTTTGGTGGTTTTCCATCCTCTCCTGGGATTGGCGGGATTCTGGGGGTCATGTGATGTATGATCTATTTTCACCATGGCAACTGCTGGCTCAGCTTAGTTAGTTGTAACTCTCTGTGTCAAGAATACTGTCTTCTGTCCATGCACTCACACAGATTTCAGCGCACGCAAAACACAGCTGTACGCACTCACACCTGGGAAACAGACACACACCTGGAGACACATGTACATACACCTGGACGTACACACACTTCGACTGCATGTTCATATGGTGAAGTGCAGATTAACATAGATGTAGATCAGTGATGATGCTCCATCTGCCTTATGAAGGGATCTTTAGTGGAGGAAATATGGAGGACAGTGAAGCTGTGTAGCTCTGTTTCATCTGTTTCCACAGGCCCTCAGTCAGTCTGACCAATCACAAGCTGCCCTGCAGACATCTGGCCTCCCATTGGCTGACATTCAGACAGAAAGTCGACGTGACCAATAGGTTTGTGAGCAAACAAGTGAGGGGGGCAGAACTTGCAGAAAATGCTACATTTTCTTGGCAGGGAATTAAAGGCAGGACCGCTTAATGCATTCTGGACGCTATAGTGTTTCAGTGTGAAATATTCATGTGATTAATATTTTATTGTGATATGCTGAAGTGGTATAGTTAAAAAAAAACTAAATAAAATCTATTCACCACCAACACAATCAGAGCTGTGAGTCTGCCTTTGTTCGCATTACCTTTAAATAACTACTTATTTGCTTCTCGCCACGTCAGAAACACTTTAATATAATTATGTACCGCGACTGAGATCCTCCCAGGATGTGTTTGGCATATTAATCAACAGCTGCTGGAAACCATACTACGATAGAGATGCGCTGAATTCATTAAGCAGCAGCAGCAGCAAAAAAGGCACATGTTGAAGGACTGCAGCCCCTCCTGGTGTGGTTCATTTTGCTCTTTATATAGGAGGAAAGGACTAAATTAGATGCAAGGTGATGGAGTCAAATGAAAGTCAGACAGAAAGTGGTTTTATTCCAGCACTGTCCAATCATGTACCGCTCACTGTGTGTCATTCCCTGCTCCCATGAATCCGCAGGAACGCTGTACAATGCTTTTATAAACATTTGCATCATCCAGAGTCATCCACATCATCATCGTTATAATCTTGTAACACTGGCGTCCTCATCATCTGTCCTCACCGTCACCAGCAGACTGATTAACATTCAAAAATGTAGAAATTCACCTCTGTAGTTCTCATATCATCTCTGCTTTGTTAATAAAATATAGCCTTTTCTACTAAGTTTTTACGCACTGTTTTATCCCCTGAATAAGCCCTTCTGCACATCTGCTTCGGCCTTCAGTTCTCACCCTGCACTCGTTCAGTATAATCTCCGGTGAGAGAAGGGGGCCGGCTCCGGCTTCAGACAGCAGGGGGCGCCCTCGCTCTGCAGAGCTCCGATCACACGCTGCACACTGAGCTGTGTCTGAACTACCTCTACCCTGAGAATACTAAGACAGAGACGAGGAAGGTGGAGGGGGAGTGACAAAACTAAGCCGGCTGAACATTCGGATGGGTGGGATCAAGGGGGGAAAAGCGAGGTAGAAACTACTAAAGCCTAGGTCACACTACATGATTTCAACTTAAAGGTTAGAGGAGCAAATTGATTTTTCAGGCTTGTCAGGGTTGAGTTGTTCCAAACGTGGGAGGCTCCCCCCACCACCCCCTGAAAATCAACGAGATATCAAAGTTTTCTCAGGCTTAAATCTGTGAACAATCAAGCAACACCCAGTGGCAGTTTACTGCAGGTAAGAAAAACAAAAAACTTTTAACAAGCTGCTGTACATTGAGTCTCTTTTAATTTAGGAATAGATCTTTTATAAAATGGCATTGCGCCTGCACCATTTATATCAGTGTGCAATTACAAATTAGGCCTTTCTCTTTATAAAATTGTTCATCATCATTATGTTGTGTAAGTTTACCGCTTAAAAATCCATTTCTTTTGTAAACATAAACTGTAATTTCTGCACCACTGAGACGAAAATTATAGTTCTGGCGAATCAACACTGGATGAGATGTTTCTAGTGCTGAAGCAACCAGCTGATTAATTGGTTAGTTGACAGGAAATGTATCAGCAGCAACTACTTGAACAAGAGCCTGATTGATTTTTAAGCAAGAAATATTTCAAATTAAAGCATCGTGAATCTGAACATTTGATTCTGTTCTTCATCTGATGTTATGGTGAAACCAATATCTGTTTTCTGGACTTTTATGGGACAAAAAAAAGCTTTTTGAAGATGTCACCTTGGTCCCTTGATGTTTTATACACCGCAAGTCTGACTGATTGATCAAGAAAGTAATCAGCATATTAATTGCTAATTAAAACAGCCCGCTGTGTGGTTTCTTTGTCTACATATCTTTGCGTACATCAGCTGTACTGCACCTTCAGAGTAGTTTTGACTGTACTCTGACCTAGGCTTGAGGTGCGAGGAAAAGGATGCAAGCAAGGGGGAGGTTAGTGTTTGAGTAAATATAGCTGGGAAGTGGCTACTATGCCTGAACTAAAGCTAGGACTATGATAGAAGAAAAGGAAACTTCTTCTTGTGTGCATCGTATGTGCAAACAGCACAACAGGGTCAAAGTCTGTGAACACATACACACTCATACACTCAGTCTGATTGAGTTCTGCTCACACACTGAAAATCTTGTGAGTGGACGAGGTGAGGGGCGGCTCAGGAAACTGTCCTCCGTCCTGCTTTGGATTACGGCTCTCGTCCCTCTCGCGGGCTTCAGCAGCACCTCTTGGTGCTCCACTTTAGAGTATAAACCAAACCTGTCACTGGGTTTGTTTAGTCGTCCACAGAGCTTCCCTCCGGCTGATTAGGAGAGAGGGTTGTGGCGTCAAACGACAGAGTCCGCCTTCTCAGCTCAGCGCTGCTGTCCACTTGCTGGGTTGACATTATTACTGGCTCCTCTCCCGGCGGCGGGCTCATCCGCTGCTTCCTGTTCTTGCCAGAAACCGGAGACACTGATTGGCTGAGGCGGCTCCTCTGCTCCCCGGGACTCGGTGAAAGGTGTCTGCTTTTGTGTGAGCGGCTGGAAGGAGGTTGTGTGTGTGAGTGAACAGAACTGTTAATAAGACTGACTTCCTCGTCAGCGTCGTCTAACTGGGCGGCGGGTTCTGAGCGGCTGCCGGCGCCACAGAGCGGAGCAGACAGAGTGGAGTCACCGCTGGGCACCTTCAGACTGGACAGGCTCTGTGGGCTGACAGGCCTCTTCTGGGCATCTGGTTCTGGCTGTGAGACGCAGATGGTCTGCTCTGGTACATGTTCCTGTGCAGTGGTTTCACTGTGGCTCCGGCTGTGGCTCCTGCTCGAGATCACCCTCTGGGGGTGTGTACATTTCAGTGTGTGTACGCTGGACGATCGCTGGCGTGGCGGAGTTGAAGAGGCGACGGGCACCGTGAGGCGGGGCTCTGCCAGATCGTCAGCTGAACCGCTTTGGTCCAGAGAGTCACAGCGCACAGCCTCCTGCAGACACGACACAAACACAAACAGTCTTAATCATGTGTCTGGTTGTGCAAGAAAAATACATCTATAACATATACACTGTAACATGGCAATAACAACAGAAAATCATAATTTAAACATGCAGTCTAAATAAATGGGTATGAGCTGCCTCATGCTTCCAAATCATCCTCAAAAAACAGTTTTCAATCACTTTTGGCCAATTAAAAAAAGCAATCACATCTTACACAGAAGTACAAGTTCGCAAGAGAATATTATCAAGTCCTCCGTTTTTTGATTACTTTTATCATAGCTTCTGTCCATACAGAAGTGACAGCACTGTAAAACACAGGAGACAAAAACCACAGTCCATGTTTCAAAGTAAAATACATTTTCAAGTTCATCCGAAATTAATATGAGGCTTCAGCAGTCTGAGAGGGTATTGCCAGGAAATATTTCTCCAGGGAAACACACAGACAGAATTCAATTTTAAAAAACTTTAATTTTTAAAGGTACCTGATTTGGTTAACTGCTGAAATCTCATCGTAGCTTCAGGAATGTACTTTTAAAACCGAGCAGCCATGGAGGGCGCGTGCTTCATGTTTACAGAGTCGCATTAAAAATTTAAAACTTTGCCACCAGGATGAAGTAGAGCAAACAAGAGCTCCTTCAGTGCACATATTGACATATTAAGATCAACTTTAAAAATGCAAACCCCCCATCCTTCAGGATCGAACAATGAAAAGGGCAAAAAAACATCTCATTGTCTTTCTGTCACAGCTTGAGATTCTGCAAACCGAGCTGTTGTGTTTTTTGTCCTGTTTTTGTGCTGCTATTCCAGGCATTGTTTGATTAATTTTCATACACTATGAAAATCAATAACAGCACTCCTAAAAATCTCGCCTGGGCTGTGTAATCCATCACGGTGAACATATAGCCTGCTTTAATTACTTTTCTTTTTAGCTTCAGTCAAGTTAAATTAGATTATGATATTGTTAAGAGTTTAATTGCGTATTAATTTGAAAAGTTTGCTGTGCAACTATAATGTAATTTTGACAGGAGAGAAGAGGCGATAACAACACACCTGTCTCCGCAACTGTCGGCTCGCGGTGCGGAAAGATGCCGGTCGTTTCATGACTGAAGAATCTGGAACGTAGGAGGGACTCAGCTTGTTTCTGTCCAGACTGTCTTCGGGACTGAGCCAGCGACGTTTGCTGGCGCTGTGTGTGGGACTCAGTCTGAATGATGGGTGTCTGTCTATGCTGTGGCTGGACATGAGCTTCGGTTTGTCCGCGCTGTGATCCGGATTCAGCCTGTATCCGTCCATACTGTGAGTGGAGCTCAGTCTGTGTCTGTGGATCCGATGGGCCGGGCTGAACTTGTATCCGTCTATGCTGTGAGCCGAGTTCAGTCTGTGTCTGTTTGTTCTGTGAGCCGGACTAAACCTGTATCCTTCTATGCTGTTGGCTGGACTGAGTCTGTGTAGGGAGTATCTGTCGATGCTCTGAGCGGTGCTGAGGCAGATCATTGGCCTCGAGCTGCGTCCGGACCCCAGGGAAGCGTGGCTGATGGCGGGCAGAGCTCCTGGAACCTGCAGCAGGGAGCCACCTCCGCTGGAGCCCAGAGACGACATGGAGCCTGCAGGAAATGACGTGGCAAAGATCACACGGAGAAAAGACAAGATTCAGGTACAGCATTTCTACAGAGGAAAGTGTTACTGAAAACACAAAATGAATGTCGACACTGCCAAATAAAACCTAAATTTCAACTCTTTACAGTTGATGACATCAGTGTTTTCTGAAGTCCTACCTTCATAGTTGAAAGAGGGAGTCTTAACAAATCAGTCATAGCTTCATTAATTCCCAACTAATCCACAGCTTCACTCTTAATTAACCTTCATCTGATTAGCAGAGACCAATTTTCTATAAGTCATATGGGTCTTAAACGACATGACATCCAATAAAAAAGCAAAAAAAAAGCTATTAGAATAGGGCATAATGTAGGATATAAAGAGCGCACTAATACACCGATCAGGCATAACATTATGACCACCTGCCTAATATTGGGTTGGTCCCCCTTATGTGGTCAAAAATGCTCTGAACCATTGGACAAGAGGACCTCTCAGGGTGTCCTATAGGGTCTGGAACCAGGATGTTGGCACTGGATCCTTTGGGTACTCTGGCTTGTGCAGTGGGGCCTCTGTCAATCAAACTTGTTCCACTGCATCCTGTTGATGCTTGATCAGAATGGGGTGTAGGAAGTTTGGAGGTCAAATCAACATGTTGGGCCATTGTCATGTTCCTCAACATGTTCCTGATTGGTTGATGTTTTTTCCATGTGGTGAGGTGCATTTTCCTGTGGGGGTAGGCCAGTGGCATTTGGGATTTCCATTAGCATGAGGTAGTTTGTTGTTGTGGGACAATGTTTATTGGGTGTCTAAGTCTGATCAACATGGATGTTAAAATCCAAGGTTTTCTATCAGAACACCACATAGTACCAATATGATCAATGTTATTCACTTCACCTGTCAGTGGTCATGATGTTGTGGCTGATCGGTGTATGCTGTTTTCCAAAGCAAATACTTTGAAATTTATCAATTCAGTTAAATTTAAAACTGCGCAATTAATGTTGAAAGCAAGCAACAACTTACTCCCTAGTAACACTCCCTACACCAGCTGTTCAGAAGCACAATTACAAATGATGAATTAAGAAGACATTCTCTATTTAAAAAGCAAATCGCTTTGTTTATCAATATGTGGGGTAAACTTGTGGAACGGTCTGGATGGGGATTTAAAAATGAGAACTATAAAACAATCTTAAAAAGAACACAAAAAATATAATAATGTGGAAAAGTAAGTGTGTTCTGGAGTTTCTAAAGAGGTATAAAAGCAGACGGTTTGATGTAAACAGGAAACGATAAGATATGAGACGTACAGATTTGTAGCGGGGGGGAGTCAGACTTTATCCTAGGTTTTGGATTTTCTTTTAGTATTGTGTATCTATTTTCTTTTTCGCCTTTATGATACCGTGGCATGCCTGAAATAAATTAAAATAAATATTGCAGGGAATTCTTTTGGCTTTCAGTTAGGACGAGTCAGTAATTAAGGATCCTCCTGCAGCGCCAAAAAGCCTTCAGTGAGCTGCACTGTTGCATCGTGTGAGATGTTCCTTCAATTTAATAAACACAAGAAGTGATATTTATTACGATTCAAGCCTAAATGCAGCCTCTCTGCTGTTGTAAATACTCGAGAACCGAATGTTGAATTAATCAGCCACAGAAAATAGCACCGTGAGAGTCTTTTATTTGAGCAACCTTGGCCAAACACTACAATGCCCAACTGTTACAGATCATTTAGCCTTGTTTTTATATTATATATAAGTATTATACAGCATATTTATATATATATATATAAGTGTATATCTGTGACCTTGGATGTGAGAGAACATCCTCTCCTGTTTACTAGGATTTATTGGAAATAATACAAATAAACATTATGTTTAAAAGGCACACATCTGTATTTCATAATTATGTTTTTTTTTTCAAATACACAGAATATGTATGGCTGTAAGTACCGTTTTACAGAGGCTACAATAATCCCTGTTTCATTTGCTGTTGTTTTTGATGTTGTTTATCTTGCAATAAGCTGCTGTAGATATTCCCAAAGTGGAAGGTGGGCCTCCCGAAGTGGGCTTTAAACAGCTTCAGGGGTGACTCAGTAAATGGAAGTGAAAAGTGTTGCCTTAGTTATTACATTAGTTATCAGAAGGAGATCAAAAGAGCCTAAATATCTTATTAAACAGAAAGTTCAGAGGTGCAGCAGCTATTGATTTCCCACTTTCCCAGAGTCAGAGTCTAATAAATGCCACAGGGCAGACCTTTTTAAAAGTATTTTATGTAGTCTAAAGTTTATGTGAATCAGCAATATTAGGCTACCTTGGCTCAGTTGTTGAGAGCCTGTGGGATCAAATAATCATGATCCCACAGGCTGTGAGCAATTGAGCAAAACCAAGCCAATAAACTAAAGGGGGGCGATTTTTAGAAAGCTTTGTCTGAGGGGAGTCGAAGATTTTAAACACCCCTGAGCTGTTCCAATGAGCCCCACAGGATGGTGTTACAGCCTTTAAAGCTAAGGACGGGTCAGGAGCAGCACAAATGGAAAAAGTGCCAGAAATGTGCTCGGCAGGCATAAACTAGTTCCACCAATTGGTCACGAATCTCAAAAAGGTACCTTCCTCTTTCAGGCCTGTAATAGCAGTGCCTCCCGTACCACATCTCAATTGCCCACTAAGCTATTTATGGAAGCAATAATCTTTACAGCAGTCAGTTAGTGGTTATAGGAGAGTAGAAACAGTTCTTTAATTTAATTGGCTATAAACAACCACACTACCTGAGTAGCTGTAGCCGGAGTAGGCATCGTGGCCAATGGGAACATAAGGGGAGCATCTGAGTGGCTGAACGTAGCTGTCGCTGGGGAGAGACAGCATGCGTCCCATGCTCAGCAGGTTACCATGGCAACGCTCCTCATCCTCAACTTGCACCTGCCGCATGAGATCATCACCGCCGTTATTGTTACCGTCAGATCCAGTCCACACATGCAGGATAATGAACACACTCCGTCTGTTACCTGGGCAGGTGTGTCCACGTTCAGCTCCAAGTCTCCGCCCATAGACGCCATACTGGGGCGCCTGCCGGCCTCCTCCCTCAACCTCCTCTCCTCCCTCTCCTTCATCTCCTCCCTCTCCTTCCTCTCCTCCATCTCCTCCAGCTGCGCCTCCTTGTTGCTCTCCTCCAGGTGCTTCATCAGAACGGCCACGACCACGTTGACCAGCACGAACTGAGCCGTCAGGACGAAGGTGACGAAGTAAACGGGCGAGATGAAGGGCAGGTAGGTGAGGCAGTGGCGATCCTGCGGGCGACACTCTCGCAGTGTGTCCTGGACAGCGAGGGCAGGATATAGATTATGAAGCAATGAGGAAAAATAATAATAGATAAAAGGATTAAGGTGCTCTATTAACGCTGCACTTCCTGTCTCCTCCAACAGGGGGAGATGTTGATCTGAGCGCCGAAAGACCTTGAGCCTGTCACTAAAGAGTAATACACTCTCCTAACCCTCTCATGTCAGCAGCTCTTAGTCTGTCATAAAAACAGTGATCTGCTCTCTGCCTAATGCAGCGCCTGTCTCATAACCGGTGCTCTGAGACACACATATGTGCACAGACACAAACATTCCCTCTGTCATCTATCCATCTTCTTAAAAACTCCCAGACAGCCAGAGGAGAGAAAGGGGAAATAACCTTCATAATCCCATTCCAGTTGTCCCCGGTGGACACCCTGAAGAGCGTGAGGAAAGCCATGCCAAAGTTGTCAAAGGTAGCGTGGCGACTAAGACCCTCACATGGGTTCTCGTCTGAACACTCTGAAAGAGGATCAAAAGAGCATTAGAGGTAGTAAGAGTGGGAGAGGAAGGCAAAGGTAGGGGGGGGGAGAAGAGAGAGAACTGTGTGTAGATTAGAGCACTGATTAGAACACTGACTGTAAATTGGCATAATCAATGTATGTAACTCAACAAAATTTATTCTGGTTACGTAATCCACACAACATCTCAACGCTGTCAGCCGAGGCATCAGCATCGACTTGCATGCATGCACACACGCTCACGTGCTCGCTCGCTCGCTCGCTCACCCATGCATGCACGTACACGCACACACACACTAACCCAGTTTTCCAAAGAGCTCAACTCCCAGAGCTGCATAGATGAAGAACAGCAACATGAAGAGCAGACCCAGATTCCCCACCTAGACAGACACATTACACGCACACACACAGATATATACAGTGTATGATACACAGAGAAATAGACATGTACAGTATACATCAAGAGAGACGCAAACATGCCAACAGATAGAAAGAGCCCGTCGACAGAGACCGCTAAGCCTTACTGCACTGATGATCACTACTCCTTACAAACTAACAGGAGCCATCGTGTCACCTGGAGCAGAACGATACTTCAGATTTTAGTTTGACAAACAGAAATGCTCTTACAGAGTCTGGATCCGTCCCCGATGAGTCACAAACGCGCTTGTTTTATTCTACTTACGAGGCCATTCACAGAGACCTGGCTCGCCTTCCCTCGTGGCAGGAGGTACAGAGATGTCTAATTAGATGAACGATGCACCTATTGAGGAAGCGGAAAGCACTCGGACGCCGCTGCAAAGACCCGGGTTTGATCCCTGACAGTGATGTGCCACTTCAAAGGCAACCTGGTGGGTGGGCAGGCAGTGAGGGATAATGGGTATTTTTCTGCAGCACAGATTCCCACTGTTTGCTGGAAGTCCTGCGTGGAGAAATATGGCATCTTGGAGGGGCTGAAGGTCAAAAGTAGAACCTCAAACAATTACAAATGGCTCTTGTTTAACGTGCCGCCTCCCCCTTTCCTTCCTCATTCCTTGTAGGATCCCCCCCAAACGTCGGCCGAGCACGGAGCTGCACCACATCCTCTTCAAAAGCTTCCCTGGAGCCATCACCCTCGTCTGCCATTCTCATTAGCCAATCACTATTCATGCATTTCATATTTAAATAACCACTGCCATGCTCTGTAAGGCTCTGTGGGTGCTTTAGCTTAAAGTCCCCCTCATGTCCTTGATTGAACCCTGAAAAACTCATCTCCACGTATCAGTTACATATTTATAAGTTTTCTCCATTAAAACGATCCCTTCCATCTCTTAGATGTAACTCTACATCATTGTCTCCTTTCGAATCTGCAGACCGTTCCATCCAACCCTCCCCACTCACCCACCAGATCACCTAAGACTCAAACACTGGAAAACTATTTGCACAGAAACAAGTAGTAATATCTAATATGCCAAACATGTTCAAAGAGAAAACTGATTCTGAAAAAGAACAATACTGATTGGTTCCTTTGACTTATTACATACGAAACTATGGAAGTCTGAATGCGTCTTTTTGAAACTGTCATCAGTAATCCTCATAGCTTCAATCGTGGCATCTGGACTTGCTTGAGTTTCTCAAAGACGTTTCACCTCTCATCCAAGAGGCTTCATCAGTCCAGATGCTATGATTGAAACTACGAGGATAACCAAGACCTGGATGACTGGGAATCTTCACAGACATGCTGTCATCAGTAATCTGTAGTTTTAGGGTAGAAATGTTCAGCCGTGCACTGCAAATTACTTGGCGCTTGCCAAGATTTAAAATCTTATTTTCACACACGACAGATAATTTGGCTCGTTTTAAAAGTTAATTACTCATTTTTAGTCCTTGATTTTACAGTACAATCTTAGATTTGAGGAAAAAAAACGTATTTCAAGACTTCTTACCAGGTAAAATTTACTTGCTGCATGGACAGATAATTTCACTGCTTTTAAGTAATTTTTTCTCAAATTCAGTGTTTTTATCTTATATTTAGGCTACTCTTTTTGCAGTGTGGTGCTTACTGATTAATATTGGTCATGATTTGTCTTACAGCATGTAAAAAAAATAACCATTTTGGCACGTTAACAAAGTAAAAAACTTGATTTTCACTCGAAGGTGTCTTAAATGCTAAAGTCCACATGCTAACATGCTCACAAATGCAGTTTTATCGCCCTTTAAGTCTGTAAAGCACTTTGGTCAACTTTGGTTGTTCTTAAATGTGCTATATAAAAAAATTGACCTTGACCTAATGCTGTTTGCACACATGTACAGCTGGGGTCGGTGGGAATTTCACACTAGTGTTGCAGATATTTAGTCACAAACCAACTAACTGAAGATGTTAAACGTTTGACTTGATGATAGCATTAGATCAAAAGTGATCAGAAATGAGTCCGTTTACCAAATCTCATGACAATCCATTTAATAGTTGTGGAAACAATCGAAGAATTACAGACATGAAGCCTCATTGTGGCGTCAGAGGAGAAGTCAGAAGACTAAATTCTTTAGGATTCATCTTCATCGTCTTCGCCAGTAACGTTTTTTGACTGCAATAACAGAATTGTGGGTCCATTATCCTCCATGCCATACCTGTATATATGTAAATTCATCATGTCATAATGTACATATCCATATGTAAATTTCACTTTGTCATAATGTACATATCTATATGTAAATTCATTATGCCTGGTGTATTGTATGAGACCTTTTTTATTATTATATCTTCATTCTTCAGCCCTGCTGTACTTTTGTAATTCTTGTGCTTCTTTCTGTCTTATCTGTATTCAGCTGCTGTAACATGAGAATTTCCCCGGCGAGGGATCAGTAAAGTTTATCTTATCTTATCTTGTAAGTATCCTGCATGTCTGTGCGAATCACCCGAGTGATGAACTATCCCCAAAGCCAGGCCGCTAACGTTTTACAGAGAGAGGCACATTTGAATCTCAGTTCACGGTTATGTTCTTGCTTGTAAACGTCGTGTTCAGGCTGACGCTGAAGGTGACGTCATCGAGGGGTCCGGAAAAAACGACGTGAACGTTTCAGTGAATCGTC
Organism: Dascyllus trimaculatus; assembly: GCA_024666655.1. NCBI lineage: Eukaryota > Metazoa > Chordata > Actinopteri > Pomacentridae > Dascyllus > Dascyllus trimaculatus. The sequence continues at coordinate 33,104,773 of CM045447.1, read as the reverse complement.
CAGAAACGCACCAACCTGCCCCGGTCAATCACATACTGTATTTGCAACTGTCTGCACCTGGTACAGTGTTTGGTTTTGTGCAGCTTGTAGCATTGTGATAAAATACTCAGAGTTTACAATCCTGCCTCAAAGGAGAATAAATCGCTCTATGGTGTCTTTGTGTATGATAAGCTTTCAGATTGAACATTCTGGGTCATATTTTATCTTCTCACAGATTCCCAGCAGCAGAACAATCGCACCAAAGCAGCTATGAAGTTATGTGCCATAAAGATATAATTTAACTGGTGATTTATCAGCCGCTCTGATAAATTTAAGGATCCGCAGTTAGCCTTTAGCTAAACACCAAGATGTCTTCATGCTTGTTTAGCGATAATTTGGAGTCACTGGTTTAATACCAACCAGTTGGGGGGAATTAGTGATGCAAGTAAATCATATGGAAGGTAGGCAGTGCCAGGAGTCGTAAATGACGAAATAAAACAAGCCGTCTACATTTCATCAGATCTGGACTCCAGACTGGCAGTTAAAAAGACATCTTTTATTTTATAGCATTGCGGCGGCCTCCTACCTGAGGCAGAGCTTGCATCACCGTGTCCAGCAGCGCTCTCATCCCCGTAGCCATCTTCAGCAGCTTCAGCACTGAAACATTGCAACGTGTCAGCTCGTATCAGACACATGCCATCGTGTTTTTGTGTTTGCGTCACTGCGTGTTTGTACCTCGTGTTATCCTCAGGACCCTCATGATGCGTATGATGGTGGGGTTGATGGGCAGGGAGGCACTCAGGTCTATCTCCTCCAGTGTGATTCCCATGATGGACAGCAACACAATGGCGAGGTCCAGCTGGTTCCATCTTGACACACACAGACAGTTTCAGTTTCTGTGCGACGCTGTGTGTTTGCCACAGTCTTTGTGTTCATGTGAGCGCATGATTACCTCTCTTTGAAAAAGCGGCGCAGGCCAAAAGCGACGAGTTTGAGAATGGCCTCGATGACAAAAACCACCGTGAAGACGTAATTGCAGTACTTCAGAATCTCCTCCAGGTACTGCAGGACACACAGACACACACTTCAAAAAGCCACTGTGGCTGCACTGTACCACCGCATACCGCTTCATTACTATGGTTCTAGGACAGGTGGAGGAAGGAGTTGCCATGGTTACCTGAGGCTGGTTGTAGTGCTCCATGCTCATGGTGAGGAGGTTTGTGAAGATGATGATGGTGATGAAGAGATCCAGGTAGTGGCTGGTGCACACGGTGTGGATGGATCGACGCAGTGGGGAGTAGTCGGCGTAATATGGCTTCTCCAGGGCCCCTGTGTCGCACAACACACACACACACACACACACACACACACACACACACACACAGAGTCATTAAAATGCTTCTGAAAGAAAAATATGATAAGGGCTATGAAGTCACTGATGAAGTAGGTGCCAAGTGGCACTCTGCTGTGTGTGTGTGAGTGTGCATATTTGTGTGTGTGTGTGTGTACGGACTAAAAGTGCCACCTCAGGAATTCAATCCTATCTATCACACACACACACACACAACACACACACACACACACACACACACACACACACACACACACACACACTCTACAGCACCTCAAGGTGTCTTTGGGCAGAAACCCTCGCTGTCTGCTGCCCGACAGTTAACTGACTTGGAGAAAAGCACTACCAAAGATTATACTGCAGAGAGACAGAAGGACAGCGTGAGACAGAAACGAGGGTAGAAGAAGAGAGGGAGAAAAAAAACAGAGTGTGTGCAGTAGTGTTGAGTGTGAATCTGTACATGATATAGGTAGACATTATGCATGCACTCATACAGTATACATGGGAGAAAAAGAGCTTTTGCATGTGTGAGTGTAATATTACACCAGATGTACCTGTCCTGTGTATACGAGTGCATGAATGTTTGACCACTTTGGATCAGGCCAAACTGTGCTAGGTTCAAATGAAGGGAAATCTTAATCCTCCAGCATACAATATTTTTGACAACCATGTAAAGCTGCAGTTGCAACATACTAATAGCCCCATGCACAAAGCCAGCTCCATAAAGAAATGGCTCTCTGAGTTGGGTTGGAAGAACTTGACGGTCCTACTTGAATCCAGAAGAACCTGCATGCTGAGTTTGTGTCTTTTTCTCTCAGTCTGTTCTTCTGTAGCCACAATTTCAGCGATGTTTAAAGTAGTTTGGCATCTTTTAGAGCAAGTTGGGGGTCCAACATCCAGCCCCTCTGTGTGCTAAAGCGTCCCTTGGTAACACAAGTTTCCCGCCAGCAGGTGAGTGTGAATGAGAAAAAACCTTGTAAAGCACTTTGTAGATTCTAGATAAATTCAAAGTTGGGCTGTGTGCATTAAACGCGGCATCGGCTCTGGTGCTCGAGAGAGCTGCCCACAAGTTGCCCCGTTGGTGGTTCGATCCTAGTCACCTCCGGTCTAAATGACACTGAATGGCAGCCATGGTGTGTGTGAATTCAAAACACGCTTTTTGAAATTTAAGTGCAGACCATTTAGCATTGGAGATAGCAGAGCAGAGAAATAAGCCATGTACAAACGATGCATGACATGTCCTGGATTCCTTCATGTCAAGTGAAGTCACTGTTATTTATATGACACATTTTAAAAAATCAGCTGTGCAGCAAAAGTGTTTCCCAATAGAGAAAAATGACAGGTGTTGCAAATTTACCTAACAAGTGTACAACAAAAACTGTATATGATACTAATTTACCTGATGAAATTAAATAGTATGGTTAAAGCTCTACAGTAATATTAATTATGGAGATCTACCTGACTAATTTAAAATCTAAACTCAAGGCCCTACAAGACAAGACACGGGAAACTAAACAAATCCAATCATCAGTGTTCGGTGTGCACTGAAGCACCAGTTAGAATGGAAGCCTATCATCCAGTGCTGAGGACGACATTATTCTGGCTGAAAGAACCAAAATATCTGCAGAAAACCTTCCTGGAAGAGTGCAGGAGGTTCTGACAGCACATTAATAATAACAGTGGTTTTGGAATGACATGCTCAGTGAATGTGAACGGGTGTAACGTTTTATAAACTGTAAGTCTTTCATGCCCCTCCACACGCCACCCCCTTCCTCGAATGCTTTCTCACTTCTCCTCCTCTTCTCCAGTCGTTTCTGCCGCTTCTCCTCCCTCAGCCGGGCCTCCTCCTCCTCCTGCTGCTGGCGACACTTGTGAAAGTTTTCCACCACCACGCCCACAAACATGTTGAGCACAAAGAAGCTGACGATGAGGAGGAACGAGATGAAGAACAGCAGCATCCAAGGATTGTGGTTTCTTATTGGCTGCGGTGAGAGAGAGAGAGAGGAAACGTAGGGAGAGAGGAGGGGAGGTAGCGCGAGGATAAAAAGGAGAAATAGGAGGATCAAAGAGTGACGAAAGAGGGTGAGGAGGGGCAGAGAGGAAGAAAAGGAGAGAGCACAAACAGGAGGACAATGTGAGTCCTGAGTCAGCAGTGAAACTGCCAGCACTGTCAACTCACATCTATTTACCCATCTGACTTTTTTCTTCCCTTACACCTCCTCACCTCCCTGCTGAAATATTTCCCCTTTCACACTCAAACAAACAAGATCAAATGTGCTTGAGACTGACACAAAACAGACCGAGAACGCAGTGAAATACAATAAACACTCGCTGAATGGTTTATATGTCTCCCTGATGTTCATTTTTGGCTTCCCACATCCCCCTTTTCCCACTGTGTGTTTGTGTCTCTGCGTCTCGTCACCTGCTGGTCCACTCCGACAGCATCCAGGCCGTCATACATGATGCTGACCCAGCCGTCTTTACACGACAGCACAAAGAGTGACATCAGCGCCTGCAAACAGTGAGACGCAAAGAATTCAGCATCGTGCTCTCAATCAGTTCGTCGGGCGTCAGCCTGCGATGTGTGGGTTTATGACGAACCTGTCCCAGGTTGTCAAAGTTGTATTTCCGTCGAACCCAGCGGTAGCCCGCCTGCAGACACTGGGTGCTATTGGTGATGTAAGTCACATTAAGGCCGTCGCAATAGAAGAACTTCCCCTTAAAGAGCTGCACACACACAGACAGACAGTCAGACGTGTGCACATAGTTAAAAGCAGCAAAGAACAGTGTAACCTGAAGGTAATGCAAAGACAGCTTTAAAAGAATTGTTGTATTGGTGTGCAGTAAATTACTCAGAAGGGGCCTGCAGGGCTTCTGTTCCTATATTACAGCTAAGATACACAAATCTGGTCCATCCTGCCTCACGAGAACAGAAATACCTCAGCCTGGAGTGATCTCATTAGAGGATAATGCGGTGTGTTTTTCAGAAATATATGCCTGTGTGTTAATGTTAGCTTCAGCATTCCTCAAGCATCATTTCCTGTGCAAGCACTAAATCTGAATATTTGTGGGAAGATTTGCAAAAAAAAAAAAAAGAAAAAGGAAACTAGCAGAAAGAGGGGGAGAGAGGGAGAGCTCTCCGAACCGACTGTTAGCAGGAAAATGCTGTTCAAATAAATATTACAAATGGTGTTGTACCCAGTTGTACCCAAACTTGTTGGACCGTGACGCCTCAAAATGAAGATTTATCCGCCACCATTGCATGTCATTAACTTTGTGTCTGCGTCCTCTCTGCGAGTATTTCTGGCTCTGGAGCAGCAGGTTTCTGATCTGCAGCTAATGGCCTCGCCAACCTGCTCGGTGTTTATTGTTCTTCTGTTTGTTGTCTGTTTTCTCTGCTATCCCTTTCCTCTCCCCCCCCTCTCCTCACCCCAACTGGTCGAGGCAGATGGCCGCCCTCCCTGCGTCTGCCGGAGGTTTCTTCTGTTTAAAAGGGAGCTCTTTTTTTTTTCTTCTTCCCATTGCTGCCGAACAGCTCGCTCAAAGGGAGCCGTCGGATTTGTCGGGTTTCTCTCTATAATATTGTATTGTAAAGTCTTGACCTTACTCTGCGAAGTGCCACGAGTTGACATATGTTGTGAAGTGGCGCTATATAAGTAAAGCTGAAAATATAAATTGAACTGAAGTGGATGCGAGACGTCAGCACTTCAAGCAAAGGAGCAATTTTCCCATTCATTCCTTTACAGCATTTCAAGGCCTGAATAAATAAAACCATCCATGAACAACAATCATTACTAGCAACAAATATACACCTTATATCTTTACTGATTTGGGACTTGTCAGATTAATCAATGGGCTCGATGAAGTCTTAGGTATGTACTGCTGTTTTATAGCGTGATTATCTGTTATGTCAAATAGAGCTGGTTATATTTTAACTTATTGTTTTGAATATTTAAAAAAACTCCTGAAATTAATAAGTAATAAATGGCATTCATTAAGTATAATAATATTATAAAAATTCAGGTGAAAATCCGATTAAAAAAAACACATTCTCAGCACAATCCCTCCGTAGGACCATTGTTTTTTTAATTACTTCCAGGGACTCTGGTGCATAATCAGCAGCTCATTTGCATTTCCTCCAAATTTTTTTTTTCCTTTTATTACCTGCAGCCTTTTTCTGAGCTGCGCCTCGTTTATTTTAAACCACTGTGACTTCATGCGGCAGGGAACACAACCAGCTTTGGATGTTTGGGCGCGAGAGATTGGGTGAAAATGAGCTCGACGAGAAGCACGGGAGGGAAAAAAGTAAAGGAACGATGAGGGCTTTTCTCCAGCGAGGAGAGGATTAAAAAGAAAGGAATATAAATGTTTACCTGGACTCCGAGGATTCCGAACACGATGAAAAAAGCGCAGCAGATGAGAACGATATTCCCAATGGGTCTGAGAGATGTGATCAGAGTCTCGACCACCAGTTTCAGACCTGGAGCCCGACTTATCACCCTGCGACACACAGACACACACACACAGGTTAAACTGGCTGTCCAGATAACATCAGAGGAGTGGACGCGCAAAAAAAGGAAAAGCCCTGCACTCCCACCTGAGCGGTCGCAGTGTGCGGAGCAGCCGCAGGACCCGGAGGATGCCGAAGATTCGATTACCACCCGCTGACGCCAAGGAGACCAGGATGTCCACCAGAGACACAAACACCAGCAGCCCGTCCAGGACGTTCCAGCTGCTCTGCAGGTACACACCGCTTCCAAAGTACAGGCCCATAGCTACCACCTTATCACACCCAGGCACACACACACACACAGAGACCCAGCAAAAATTACAGAAATAATAAAATAATAAGGGATGTAAAATGAGACTGAAAGCCATTCTTATGCCCACCCAGGAAGAAAATTGCCTCTTTATAAGTAAGACGAGAAAATGACTTTGGAGTGAAGTGCTCATTCGAAAGGACGTGTCGTGTTATGGTTACCTTGATCATCATTTCGCCCACGAAGATCACGGTGAAGATGTAATTGGACACACTGAGAAAAATCCGCTCCTGTCACACACGCAATCACACACACACACACACACACACACACGTAAGAGTGTGAGAAAAATACAGAAAAGCACATTTATTAATTTAAAGCTGCTCTCCAGGTATTGATTAAACCCCTAAAAACTCCTTTGCATCAGGCTTACATATTTCAAAGTTTTTTTCCTCCCCATTAAAATAATCTCTTCCTAATTACCTGCGCCACGGAGGTTATGTTTGTTTGTTTGTTTGTTTGTTTGTCTGTGTTCAAAATAACTCAAAAAGTTATGGACGGATTTGGATGAAATTTTCAGGAAATGTGTGAAATGGGACAAAGAACAAATGATTCTCAAATCACAAATGATAATCAACAACTATGACTTGGTTGCTGCTGCCTGTCCTCTTGGAGCTCTTGTGCTGCTCGTTTTGTTTTTCTTTCTTGTGTAGGTGTTAAGGGCAGCCAGTGCACCACTGACTTTGCACCTGTTTTGATGACCATGGTATTTGGTGTTTGTTTTTGTATTTATTTACTGTAAATGTCACGATGTGTATTGTGTGAATGGACTGTGTGATATTAGTTTCCCTTTGGGGATTAATAAAGCTTTCTTATCTGATCTTATCTTATTCAGTTTTGGGAGTGATCCCTGGGTCTGGGTCCAGGAATTTTTTAAAAATTTAAGGATACTTTGTCATTGGGAGATTGTGTTGAGGGTGGACTGAAGCTGCTTGGTGGAGGTCTGTGCTCTGAGTGCTTTTCTACTTTTATTTTTATCTACCCAAAGTTAAAACACTGTGCTATTGTAAAGCGTTTTGAGTTCCTGACACTGGAGTTGGCAGGTCCACGTACTAGAACCACGGCAGCGTTCTAGAGCCTCAGCGATGCTCGACAGCACTCGTCGGCGTACTACAGCCTCGGCAACGCTCGGCAACACTTGGCAAGGCTCGGTGGCGCTCGGCAACCCTCGGCAACGTTCGGTGGCACCCGGCAAGACTATCTGAATATTAAAGTTATTATCCGAATACCACCACAACCAACGAATATTCAGATATTCCTATATTCGGGACCAGCCCTAATATTACATTTGTAAAACAGGTAAACTACCATACTGTTGGTTAGCTAACTTAGCCACTGTAGGCTACTTGGAACTACACCATACTTGGCCTTAAGGTTAGCCGTATTATCACATCTGCCAAGGAAGTTATGTTTTTGCCGGCGTTGGTTTGTTTGTTTGTCTGTGTTCAAAATAACTCGAAAACTCATGGACGGATTTGGATGAAATTTTCAGTAAATGTGTGAAATGATGAAAGAACAAGGAAGAAATGATTAAATTTAGGGAGTGATCAGGATCACCGTCTCCATTCAGGAATTTTTTAAAATTTAAGGATACTTTGTCATTGGGAGATTGTGTTGGGGGTGGACTGAAGCTGCTTGGCCGAGGTCTGCGCTCTTTGAGTGCTTTTCTAGTTAAAAATAGTTTAGATTTAACTCTACACTGTTGCCTTTTTTTGCAGCAGCTCTTGCACACCAGCTCACCTACAACTCTGCTCAGACACTGTAAAACTACTCTACGCTACGAAATGGCAAACTGTAAAAACTGGACCCTTTCAGCCACACTGGAAGTCTGTATCCGTCATCTGCCATGGGGTTTACTGCTTGTTTCGCTCACGATGTCTTACAGCGTATGAAAAAAACACACCATATGGGCATGTTGACAAACTTGATTTGATCCAAAGGGGGTCTTTAAGGATTTTGTGTCCGAGCAGATTTAGCTTTGATTGCAGACTGCAGTGTGCTATAAAATAGGCAGGGGAAAAAAATCCATTTTATTTGTCGTAAAACATAATGCTAATAGCAGATGTTCTTATGATGCCTCCCAAACTGCTCTTGTATCATCGACAAGCATATGAAGCAGAGTTAACAGCCTGCATGTGTGAGAGAGAGATCTAGTGCTCCCCTATTTGTGAGGACTGACTCTGTTTATTTGTATAGAATTTATCAAACATCTACATAAAAAATAACATTTTAAAATGCAATTAACATGGAAATTATATCAGGAACATACAATTAAATAGGCCACACAGAGAATTCAGTCCCAGTACAAAATAACAACCATTAAGTTGAGGCTGACGGTTGGTGCTAGGGAATACAACATGTCAAATATAGAGTGCGAACATGTGAATGTATGTGTTACCATGCTGTGTGGCTGAATGTCAGGTCTCTCCAATGCGATGGTGATACAGTTGAGGAAGATGAAAAGGAGGACGACGTGATCAAACAACTTGTGACCTATGACCCTCTGACACCACAACCGGAACCTGAACAGACACAATAAGAAGGACAGAGCATCAGAACCTTCTTCTCTACTTTCGTCCCCCTATATTTCTCTCACTTAAATGTTTCAGATCATCAAACTAATATTTATTTAATATTATATGCAAGATTTATTGAAAAACCTACATCATCCCTGTGAACAAGTATTTGCCCCCCTAAACCTAATAACTGGTTGGGCCACCATTGGAAGCAACAAGTGCAGTTAAATGTTTGTTCCAGCTTGTGATCAGTCTTTTACATCAACATGGAGGAGTTCTGGTCCACTGTTCTCTGCAGAATAGTTTTATTTTGGTCACATTAGATGGTTTTTGAGCACGTCTTGCCACAGCATCTTAAATGGATTGAAGTCTGGATTTTGACTCGGCCACTCTAAAACCTTCACGTAGTTCTTTTTGAGCCACTCAGAGGTGGACTTGCTCGTGTCATTTGGGTCGTTGTCTTGCTGCATGAACCATTTGTGTTGAGCTTTAGGTCATGAACTGATGGTGGATATTTTCCAGGAGGATTTTCTGATAGAGAGCAGAATTCATGGCTCCATCAGTTATAACAAGTCGTCCAGGTCCTGTGGAAGCAAAGCAGCCCCAAACCATCACACTACCTCCACCATGTTTCACTGTTGTTATGATGTTCTTCTGGTGGAATGCAGTATTAGCTTTACACCAGATGTAACAAACCCATCTCTTCCAAAAAGCTCCATCTTTAACTCATCAGTCCACAGGATGTTACTCCAAAAGTCTTGGGCTCATCTAGATATGTTTTTGCAAATGCCAGACAAACCTTCATGTTCTTTTTTGGTCTGTAGTATTTTGCGCCTTGCAACTCTCCCATGATGCCACTTTCTCCCAGAGTCTTCCTTATTATGGAATCACGTAGACGGACCTTAACTGAGGTCTGCAGATCTTTCAAGGTTCGTCTGGGTTCTTTTGTGACCTCCTGGATTAGATATTGACGTACTCTTGGAGAAATGTTGGTGGTTGGTCCACTCCTGGGAAGGTCCACCACTGTTCCATGTTCCTCCATTTGTGGATAATGTCTCTCACTGTGGTTCTCTGGAGTCCCAGAGCCTCAGCAATGGCTTTGTAACCCTCCAGACTGATGGATGTTCCTCATCTGTCCTTGAATCCCTTTAGAACGTGGCATCATGTGCTGGTTTTTGAGACCCTTCAGCTACTTCACAACACCAGACAGGTTCTATTTAGTGATGTTTAGATCCAACAAGCCTGGCAGTGGCTGGTGAGACTGAACCCAGTTGATAAATAAATTTGGTAGATTGGTAGCTAAGGGGGGCAATTACTTTTTCCACATAGAGCAATGTTTGGCTGGACAGTGTTTTTTCCTTCAATAAATAAAATTATCATTTAAAAACTTCACTTTGTGTTTTCTTGGAATATCTTTGTCCAATTTTAAAATTAGTTAAATACAAGATATCTGTAGGGAGGCAAATACTTTTTCACAGCACTGTATATAAACACACCACACCACCTGAATCTCTGCATTCACCGCGTTCATCCACATAATGTGTGTATTTGCACGTGGCCAGGTTTAATTGATGAACGTGAAAATTGCATGACTAAGCCGGAGCTGTAAACTTCACACTTAAACTGTGAATTTTCACACATGCTGGGGTTTAAGCCACGTAGACCACTCAGGAGAATATCGGGGGAAGCGTATGTCTGTTTGTGTGTTTGTGTGTTTACCGGTTTTGTGGGCCGAACAGATAGAGGGACCACTCTTCATGCTCCAGGCACCACTGAGGCTCATATGGCTCCAGAATCTTCTTCAGCTTCTTACATAAACTCTGAAATAACAAACACAAATCTGAGCACGCTTCGACGCACAGTTGCAGGAAATTTGGATGTTTTATATTCTACAGTTATTTAACAACCAAAATCAGCACTCGTACTCTTATGCTAAGAATAAAATAGTTTAAATTTAAAGTGTTGTTTTTTGAACTCATGGTTTTATTGGTAAAACATGAGTTACAACACAGCTCAGGTTTTCCGTAACAATGCTCCCAGAGTTACCTCCACTCTGCTCGTAATTTAAATTCAGCTAATTAGATATTTTCAAAGTTGCATTAGTGTGTGAGGTCAAGAAGGTTGGAATTCATGCCTTTGCAAGATAATTAGCAGCAGCTTTTGAACTTTCCAACATGCCTAACCAAGCGCTTTTATTAACTTGTTTTATCTGGAAGTAACAGAAGCACGACACCATTAAGATGCCTCATCCGCGCACAACAAAGCAGATAAACACCCACCTCCTCGAACGCCTCCTCTTCCTGATCACCCGGGTAATGTGACGTCAGGGGCGCGTCGTCGTAGCAGTGGTCCGGGAGGTGGAAGGTGGTGCCGTTGCAGTCGGGCGAGTGCAGGATGGGCACCTGCAGGTAGTCCGACTGGTCCAGAGACTGTTCCCTGCTGCTGGGGTTGGAGCTGGTGTGGGTGTCCGAGAGCAGAGACTCCATCTCCCCTGACTGGCTCTTCCTGTGGAGGCTGGGGGCTCGGCCGATGCTGGTCCAGCTGGAGCGGCGGCTCTCCGGCCCGCAGTCCCACGGAGACTGTGAAGACAACTTCGAACAACAGTGACACCTCGTTGGATTTCTGACTGCAAATAAAGATTTCATTCCTGGCAGATTAACGGCACCCTGTGGAGTTTTTTGGCAAGTAACAGTGCAGTAGAGAAATGCTTATAGTGACTTCCCATTTTGTTTTTATCTCGTGCTCCACCAGGCTGCACAATAAGACAATCAGAGCTGATAGTAAGTTGAGTGTTAGACATACTGACACACAAACCTGAGGTAAAAGACGGTTACTACTATGTTCTTTATTTAGCCAAGACAGGGTTCTACTGCTCCCAGCAGAACGCACACCGATACAATACAGACACATCCTGTGAACAATGAATATTTTGACCTTTAAAAACCCTGTGCAATATGAAATATGCCATTCATTGGTACAATCTGTGCAACAATAGTAACAGTCTGTCAGTATTTCTATTGATCAAAAAATCTGTGCAATACCACTGGTATATGCTAGTACTTATGTATATTTTGGTTTATTTTCATTTTTATACTACATTCCTCAAATATTTGCACTATCTTTGCTGCTGTAGCGCTGCAAATTTCCCCACTGTGGGATTAATAAAGGCTTGTTTTATCTCATCTTATGGTTCTATCAACATTCTAAGTCGCCTTACCTTATGAGGTCCCATACGTCCAATCACCCAAAACGACATTAACCTCTAAGCTCGGCCTATATGACTCAACTGGTCAACATCTGGCGGATGTAATGTGCCAGCAAAAGGCTCCGTAGCTGAAAGACCGCCAGCCAAAACAATGCTGGTTCCAAAATATTTGACTTTGCTGGTGTTTTATGAGGATGGAAATGCATTCAAGCCATTTGTTACCTTTCGGGAATACACTTGCTAACAGTAGGTTTGTTGGCAAGGTCCCTTTAATTGAAATGTTTTTCTTCTCATCTAGTTAATGCAACTCTTTGTTATTACTCCAGGTTGTGCAAAACAATCACAAAGCCCTAGTTGTAGAAATTGATCGGCGTGGCCTGGATCCATTCCCTTTTCATAGCATTCTCTGCAAATCATCTTTGTTCCCGACAGTAAATGTGGTAATAACACACGTAAAAGTTTGTGCCCAAGGCTCACCGGCGACCTCTGCTCAAGGCTGTGGACGTCCATGGAAGCTGCACTCGCCCGACGCGACTGGCTGGAGTTTATGGTGGGCGTAGCTGCAGTGTGTGTGATGACCGGCAGAGGTGGAGGTGGAGGGTGAGGCATGGAGGCTTTGGGGTTCAGGAGGCCGTTGGGGCTCAGCATCATGGCCTGGATTTTAAGCTCTGAACACACACAAACACACACACAGACAAACAACAGCTTTTGTTAGAGGATTATTGCTGTTTAGTAAAAATTTGCACTTTGCATTATTTTTGCTGTCATCATTTGAATCAGCTTTGACAGAGCTCATGTTTCTGCAGTTTGCATTACATCAGCCACAACATCATGACCACTGACAAGTGAAGTGAATAACACTGATCATATTGGTACTATGTGGTGTTCTGATGGAAAACCTTGGATTTTAACATCCGTGTTGATGAGACTTAGACACCCAAATAAACATTGTCCCACAACAAACACACTCCCTCATGCTAATGGAAATCCCAAATGTCACTGGTCTACCCCTGCAGGAAAATGCATCCCACCACATGGAAACAACATCAAACCATCAGGAACATGTTGAGGAACATGACAATGGTCCAACATGTTGATTTGACCTCCAAACTTCCTACACCCCATTGTGATCAAGCATCAACAGGATGCAGTGGAACAAGTCTGATTGACAGAGACCAGAGCCAGAGTACCCAAAGGATCCACTACCAACGTCCTGGTTCCAGACCCCATAGGACACCCTGAGAGGTCCTCTTGTCCATGCACAATGGTTCAGAGCATTTTTTAGCACATCAGGGGGACCAACAAAATATTGGGCAGGTGGTCATAATGTTATGCCTGATCGGTGTTTTGTGACTTAAGGATCCACATTGTGAAATTCTAGAAGTGAGATATAGGTATTTCTACATTTTTAAGCCACAAAAAATGCAAAATACAAGAAAAATAAGAAAAATTAACAAAAAAAACCCAGTATTTATCTGTGGCAGAATAGAAAACAACCTTAGAAAACAGCTTTTAGATCTCCATCTAAGGAAGCTCTGACATGTGTAGCTATCTGAAAGTCCCTCTCCAGGCAATGAATTACCCCCCCCCCAACACTCATCTCTTTGTATTAAAGTTGCATTTTTTTTACATAGTTTTCCAAAAAAATAATCCCTTCGTGCCTTAAAAATGGCTTAGATGCAACTCTACACCATTGCTCTTTCTACACCTGCAGCTCCAGCACACCTGCTCAAACACTGGTAAAAGGATTCTATACTAAACAATAGCAAGTCGTAGTATCGGAGCAATTCAGCTACACATGTCTGAACCAGGAAGTGATTCTGAAGAACAACAACAATGCAGAAAGTTTCACCCTCCAAGTTGCCAGGATTTGCAAGTTGCTGAGTATAAAACCCTGGAAGTCTGAGATCACGTTTTTGAGACTGTCATGACTAAACTGCAGTTTCAAGGTAGAAAAGCTCAGCCTAGGTGTTGACAGCTTATTCTGATTATGGCTTGTTTTCCAGCCTTAAAAAAATACACTGTATTGAGATGATAAGGTAAAAAAAAAAACAACTTAATTTTTCACTGAAAAGAGTCTTTAAATGGTGAATGTATTATATAAATGAATGAATAAAGCATGAAAAAGAAGAATTTCAGTTAAATTGTTTGAGGGTAAAGAGGCTGCTGATCACCACATGACCTCTACACAGGAATGCTTTGTGCTTTATGAAAGTAAATTTAAAAATGATTAGAAAAGGCATATTTACACATAATTGAAAGCGTAATTAATTCAATAAAAGCAGCAGTTAAATGCAGCTTGTTGCGCAAACACAGACACTCACATACCGTATGAGTCAGCTGCTTCTACACACTGATGTGTATTAAGTACTACATTTTATACATGGAGATTACTTTGATGTATTCTGCCCCCAGCCTCTATTAAATTACTGTAAAATATTTGTGTCACCTCTGGGGAAGGTGAAGGTAGCGAGTTCCTGGCACTGGTATTTTGCAGGTCAGGGGCCAAAAGACTTGGAAGCGCCAAATACAATAGATCAAACTTAAATGGTCAGCAAACTGCGATTGATGTTCATGACAGACAGCTCAGGTTGCACTTTTACTGTTTTCAGAATAAGTCAGGTCAGCGCTACGGTTTGTTTATAACCGGTATGATCACGTCGCTGCATTCCAAGGTGAGCAAAATGACAAATGTAGAGTCCAGGTTGTAAAATCATCCTTTAAAGTGATTGTAGGTCAGTTTGTGTTTTCACGTCCAGCTGATCTATGAGTTTGTACCAAGCGGCAACCTCCGAGGCTGAGAAGTGACTCACGCCGAGGTGCCACAAACTGCTGTTCCTCGAATGGCCACTTGAGGTTAATGTTAGTCGTTCTCCAAAGACCTTTATGTTAAATGTCCAGCTCTACAGCCAAAACAGACAGCCTGGTGCAAAAACACGGCTTTGGTCTTTATCACTAATTTGCCTGCTCATGACAACTGTATGAGGTGTTAACTTGTATGTAAGTCATTCATTTGAATTGCATTAAGGCTTAAAGCTGTGCATTATTAAGGGTGTGGCTGCATTGACCCTAAATGAGCAGTCCATGGCCTCCCGCAGCTCCGCCTCTTCGCCTATTTTTGGACTAGTCAGGAGATGGCAGCAGCGGGAGCCACGGCACTGAGCTTTAAAACCGCTCTTTAGGAAACCTGTGGCTGACGTCACAGGAGGTTCGTCTATTTTTATATACAGTGAGTGTTTTGTACCTGCAGCGTACATCTCTCTGAGCTTCTCCTCATCCTCGTAACAGATGGATTGTCTCTCATCATCAGTCTCAGATCTGTTGGCATCGCCCTGTAAACACACGCACACACACACACAGAGCACCGTGATTACCACTATCATCATATCATCACCGTCCTCGTCATCTTCCTCCGTTCGCTGTCTGTTGACTGTTGTAAAAGTGGAAAAGTCAAGAGGGAAAGACTGAGGGACGAAGAGCGGAAGGCAGACGGGCGGAGGGAATCTCCAGTGTTCTCTAGTTGAGTTATGTGCATGGCTTTGGCAGCGATCTCCTGTAGTCACGCCAATAAAGCTTTACTGAATTTAATTAAAATTCACGCCAGAAAGATGGAGGCAGACGGCTTTGGCAAAGGGTATCTGTGTGTGTGTGTGTGTGTGTGTGTGTGTGTGTGTGTGTGTGTGTGTGTGTGATAGAGAGAGAGAGAGAGAGAGAGAGAGCAAGTGCTCTCTGATGCTGGAGATAAAAGATGAAAACTAAACAACAAAAGCTCACCAGCTGTGAATGGCAGGCGATATCAAACACATCCCTACCCCGGAGAGTATTGTGTGTGTGTGCGTGTGTGTCAGCGAGAAAGAAAGATAGAGGAAGAGTGAAAAGGGGAAGGGAAAGTGAGAAAAAAAAAGAGTGACGGATAAAGAGAGAGAGGGGAAACTACACAAGCAGGATGGCAGAGATTATTCTCTTGTAGGCAGCTTTGGTATCATCAGCACAACACAGCTCAATTAGTCTCGTTCTCCCTGCCTTGTTCTCTAAGTAGCTCGTATAAAACTGCATCTTTGCCCTTACTTCAGCTTGAAAGCCCTCCACCAAAATGGCTACAAGCAAGTTGAAGAGGACGTAGTTGCCAAAGGTCATGAGCGCTACAAAATAGAGGGACGCCAGCGGCGTGGTGGAGGCCATCCCGTTATAGAGCACCGCATTCCAGTCCTCCTGGGTGAGGATCTGCACATTAGGAGAGATGTGGAGAGAGGATCAGAAAAACACACAGCCAAGCAGCCAAAAACAACCTGAAATGCAGCCTGTGATGCCATAAAGTGTATGAAGCTTAATAAAAATAATACGAGTGTATTCCTCCTTTATTATCTCATTGTCAGTTGAACGATGCTCATCAGTGTTAAATGAGCTCCTGTGGAGTGCGTGTTTCATCACTCTTCTCCCCCTCTGCTTGTGAAGCGTATCTTATCTACCCACTGGGAGAGTTTTTATAATTTGTTGAAAAATCGAGCGTGAGCGCCTCCAAATTGGGGCAAATGAAATAATGGAGATGATCGTCAGGGCTGCTGCCGGTGACGGCAGCCGCTGCCGTTCGAATCTCATCCCTGTTAATTTTAAAAGTAAATTTAATGGCAAGTCATCAGTGAGGGAGTTCCTCTAAATCAAAGAGTGTTGATGTATTTGTTCACCCTCTGTGTTTCTATGTGCGTGAGAGGAAGCGTGTTTGTCTAACCTGGAAGACAGTGACAGTCGCCCAGAGCAGGGAGTCAAAGTTCTTTCTGTCAGGTAAGGTGTCTCCACTGTCTTGTCGCAAACCAAATTTACAGCCGAACAGATGCATTCCCAAGATACTGAAACACACACACACACACACACACACACACACACACAGAACAATGAGAAAATACTTTCATTAAACGGTAATTTAATCTGGATACTGTGCAACAAGATGCAGTCACGCCGCCTGTGTGAATAATTGTGTTTGTGTGAAAGGTGATAATACATGTGTTAATATGTCCAATAACAGAGAAACAACGGGGTCAGTGGTGGTCGTTGTGGTTTCTACAAGGAATTATCAGAATCATCGACCCTGACAGAAAGCTGACAAGACCTTTTGGCTTGTGTGCCTCAGTCTGTAGTAACATTTCAGACTGAAGAAAGACATATACCTGAATATGAATATAAAGAGCATCAGCAGCATGCAGAACGTGGCCACATTGTCCATGGTTTTCATCAGCACGACCAGCTGCCTCCTCAGGGCGGGAAGGAACCGGACCAGCTTCAAAACTCTCAGGAGACGAAATGTACGCAGCACAGACAAGCCTCCATCAGCCTCACCCACAATCTCCCACACGCTGAAACACACACACAGGCAACCAGCAGATTGTAAGCGCAGCATTGAATTCACATTAAAGCAAACAAGGAATCAATATCTACTTAACCTCATCCGTATCAACTTTGAAATCAGCGTCAATGTCGCCCCACAAAAAAAAAATCCTCTAGGTAGCGGAAGTGTTAAAATCTTTTTCATGTCACATGTGGCAACTGAAAAAATCAAGAGAGGCAGTGCTGTTTACCAGCCGATGAAGAATGCAAGAGCAGTGTGAACTGGCACAGTAAACAAGCAAGGCCTTCAAACACAGATACATAATTTAGCTTGTAGTACTACATAATGGAGTGAATACAGGCCCTCTGGACTGTGAGTGCAGCCTCTTGGCTCTGCTGCCAGAACCAACATCACTGTGACAGTTTTGGGAGATGCAGCTGCAGAGGCTTGTCGCAAGGACCAGGAGGACTTCCCAATGACAAGAACAATACTTAAGGACACAATTCCCATTCTGAGGTAAATATGCGGATAAAGATTTCCCCCCAGACAGAGCCCCACCTGATGATGACAATGATGCTGTCGAAGCCGTTGTAAGGGTTCTTGATGTAGCCAAAGAGGCCGAGAGCCATGAGCTTCAGCAGCATCTCGAGACCGAAGAGACTAGTGAACACCATGTTACTGATCTCCAAAATATCTGTCAGCTCCTGGGGCTGAAGAGGTGCGGTGTTTGTGGAGAGAAGAGAGGGAGACATTGATGTACAGAGATGGACAGGCACAGAGAAAAATGAACAGATAAACAGAGACAGACAGCCAGTGTGGAGCGCAGCACAGTCAACATGTTAGGAATTTATAAAATGCTAGTCAAGGCTGCTGTGTGGGTCTATGTGGGCTGCGGTGCACAAGATTTTCATCAACATTTTTAACATTTTCAAGCGAAGAATGAATAAATGTTTTTTTTTTTTTATTCCTGCCTCTGATTAGAACTTCCTCAGACAGTTTGAGCCTGTCTTATTAAACCTCTGACATCTGCGGACTGACATTCTCCTCGAAGTTGAAATCTCAGTGTGTTATCACGTCAAGATCTAAAGAGCTCTTGGAGGTGTTCAGGAAAGATGTTGTGGATGCCTCCGAGTCTGACAAGAGATTTGAAACAATACCTCCCAGTTATTTGAAACAAATCATTCCGCTGTGCAGAAAACAATCTACAAGTGATGCAGATTTCAACACGACTGACCACCCCAGCAAATCCAGCCCAAGAGCAAACCATTAGACGCAAAGAGAAACCTACAGGAACCCTAGACTTTCATCACAGAATCCGCAGGTAAGTTTTGAAATGGTGTCAAAGTGTCTACAATCAGGAAAAAAAATTGCACAAATTGGACCTGCATGGGAGGCCTGCCAGGAAAAAGCTTTGCTGTCTACAGAAAATTAGAGCAAACACTACAGTTTGAGCATGCAGGCAGAGAGCAGGTCTTTTGGGATAATGTGTTCTGTATGCATGAATTAAACAATAAGTTGTTTGGCCACAGTAACAGTAGACAGCTTTGTTGCAGAACGTCAAACCGGCTATGAAGTATGACGGTGGTAATGTTCTGGTTTGGGGTTACTGGACAGTCTGCAGTCACTGATTCAACTATAAGTTCTGCATAATATCAAAGACTGTTTGAAGGTAATGTGAGGTCTTTCAACAGGGTAATGATACCACACACACAAACATATCCACCAAGATATCCATCCATCTATACACCGCTTAATCCTCTGTAGGGTCGCGGGGGGACTGGAATCTATCCCAGCCGACTCGGGCGAAGCCAGGGGACACCCTGAACAGGTCGCCAGCCTATCACAGGGCTACACATAGGGACAAACAAGCACACTCTCATTCACACCTACGGACAATTTAGAATAATCAGTTAACCTCAGCATGTTTTTGGACTGTGGGAGGAAGCTGGAGTACCTGGAGAAAACCCACACTGCACAGGGAGAACATGCAAACTCCACACAGAAAGATCCCAGGCGTCCTAACCGGGACGCGAACCGGGGATCTTCTAGCTGTGAGGCAACGCTGCTAACCACCGAGCCACCGTGCAGCCCATGACTACACGTCATCTCTAAAAGCTCAGGAAACATATTTAACATAATTTTTACCTCCTAATTTTTTTAAGAATTGCTTTTAAACATGCTTGTTATAACTGACAGTATGTTTCAGAAACAAGTTACAGTAAAATGTGCATTATTCTTTTTACTTCCCATTTGGAATCTTCACAAAAATCAATTTTTCTTATTTAAGTTTCATAAGAGGCCTTTGTTAGGTCAACATACTTGCATTTCTTTGTCTGTATATACACAGGTACTGACATTAATTCATAGCCCATAAACATATACTGATCAGGCATAACATTATGACCACCTGCCTAATATTGTGTTGGTCCCCCTTATGTACTCAAAATGCTCTGAACCATTGGAAATGGACAAGAGGACCTCTCAGGGTGTCCTATGGGGTCTGGAACCAGGACGTTGCCACTGGATCCTTTGGGTACTCTGGCTTGTGCAGTGGGGTCTCTGTCAATCCAACTTGTTCCACTGCATCCTGTTGGTGCTTGATCACAATGGGGTGTAGGAAGTTTGGAGGTCAAATCAACATGTTGGACCATTGTCATGTTCCTCAACATGTTCTTGATTGGTTGATGTCTTTTCCATGTGGTGGGGTGCATTTTCATCCAGTGACATTTGGGATTTCCATTTGCATGAGGGAATGTGTTTGTTGTGGGACAATGTTTATTTGGGTGTCTAAGTCTCATCAACATGGATGTTAAAATCCAAGGTTTTCCATCAGAACACCACATAGTACCAATATGATCAATGTTATTCACTTCACCTGTCAGTGGTTTTAATGTTGTGGCTGATGCTGCTTGTGGGACCCCAAACAACGAGGAAGTAAAGCCAATGTCAACAAAGCACCAGCGTATATATCATCCACAAATCTTGACAACAATTAGCTTAATGTCTCTATAACCAAAGTCTAATATAACCTCAAAAACCAACATATACAGTTTTTTAGGCACTATATATAAGGAATATAAAGGCAGTTTCGGATTGCTGGGTTCTTTTTTCTATGTTTAAAATTCGTAAGGTCTTTATCTTACTATGCTGCGCAACATAAATAAAACTGAATTGAACTGAACATCATCGTGAAGAGACACAGCAGAAATATATCATGGCTGCAGGCGACATTCTTCATTACAGAGATCGCAGCCACTGTGGTCTCTTTCTCATTAAACCAACAAAGCAGTGTAAACAAGTAACTGTGTTTCTGAGCATGCTCACCGACATCTGCCTGACCCTGAGCTGCTCCCCAGAGATGAAAAAGTCTCTGAGGTGTTTCAGACTAAACTGCACTGAAACGATGGAACATTGCCCATTGAAAGCGTATGGCTCAGCTGTATATTTAGCAGGTTTTGGAAATAATAGATTTCTCTGGCGCACAGAGAGAGGAAAAAAACACATTAGGCTTTAGCTACACATTCATATGTTATTACAGTCATCTGCAAATCTTCATTGTTGATTCTGATCTCTTCAGAGGGTTCCTTGATAATAGGAGGAGGATAAAATAGGGCAGCACTTATCCTTAAACATTAATGACTCAAGAAGTTCAGGCCTCCCAGATCAGTGACATTGTTCAGGAAATGGGCCGCATTCAACATTCCCTCGTCTTCCACAATCTGTCGCTGCCTTTCAGCCAATCACAATGTCAGATCAGACCTCCCACTCCATCTCACTCCTCCAATTCGCTCTCGCCCGCTTCTCTCACTCTGCCCGGTCTCTACGCCGCTCATGCTCTCTCCAGTCCCAGGGTCACACTTTAATTAACACTTCAGGTCTTATGAGTTCCTCCATCTCCCGATTCATGCCTGCACACACCCACACACGGACACACACAGGCAGACGCATGCACACACACACACTTCATGATCCCATATGCTCGCTGCTGTAAGTGTTGATTGGAGGGTAAGTTTATTGACTCCACCACACACAGTGATTAGCAGATCAGTTTTCAATCAAACTGCAGTTAGCTGTGCCCGACCACACACGAACGCACGTACACAAACATACCTGTTCGTGGTACTCTATCCCCATCGACAGTGTGTTAATGAGGATGGCAATCATGATTCCTCTGCTGAAGTATCTGCTGCCAACAATAAGTTCCAGTTTATTACGAAGTCCCGCCCAGCAACGCTCCCACAGCCGTTTCTTTGGCTCCGACACCTGCGCATCACCGCGGCAGGGGCTGCCACAGCGGCACGGGCTGTCACTATGGCATGGGCTGTTGCCATGGCATGAGTTGCTGTACCCATGTTGCTGGTCATCAGGCGGCTCGTTAACATTTTCGCCGCCGCTGCCGCTAAGTTGGTTGTAGTAGATGCAGTACGGGCAGACCGAGGACTCACCGGGAACTTCACCTGGCAACGGCAGCGCGGGATGTGCGGCACAACCACCTGCAGAGAGAGCATGGGAGGAAGGTGGTAGAGAAGGGCCACGTACACCACACACCCACAAGGGCATGGTACAAAGCTGATCCTGCATGAGTGCGGACATTCTGTCATTCAATATATTCTGTGTTCAGTAAAGCAAAGGACCTTCTTTTCATTTCTGGGAGACAAAAATTCAATAACATGGAAACCACTGTGCGGTTGGGATGCCTTTGTGCAGAGGGAGAGCTCTTTTATTAGAACAGGGATGTGCCTGTGTGTGTGTGTGTGTGTGTGTGTGTGTGTGTGTGTGTGTGTGTGTGCTTGGGGGGGGGTTAGATTTCAGCAGAATTCATTAGCAAGCCGCTCGGGAGGAATGCTCCAATGACATAACAACAAACACTAATCTAGCACGAGCAATTCACTTGTCATCACAATTACAACAAATTCATATTTCACTGGAGACTGATATAGTAAATCCAATCTAGTCGTTCTATGATGTGTGTCTATAGATAATGTGGACACGTTCCGCAGGCAGACTTGCTGAAAATGACTGCCATAACTACATGCGCTTATCTAGAGCTGTGCCATTTAACAGCATACAAAACCATTTCTGCTCGCCAGCTACAATTAAAATTTCTTACTGAAATACATTAAAATTTGATGTGAATTTTCCTTGTTATTTAACCCATTTCACATACGAAGGCTACTTTACTCATCATGGTGGTAGCCGGCAATTCGGCCCATGCAAACAGTCGTATAAAGTGTTCTGAAACACTGAGAAGCTTTGAGAAAAAAAAGAAAAAAAAAAGCCCCCGATGATGTCAGGATTATCAGGATTATTTCAGCTTGGACTTGGAGATAAGTGGGCTGCGGGGTCCGTGCGTCCACGCGCTGTGTTTTTGGAACATGACAAATACTGGGAATTAAAAGTTGGGATATTTCGGCCTTTGCTGCTTTGATTTTCACCATGTATTTTTAGTCTCTCAATTTTATGGGAGTGCAGTTTCGTGAGGAACCCCTTAAATAATTTACTCGTCTCAAAAAAAGGTGAGCGATCTATCCAGGTGAACCCGACGCTGTCTCCCTGCTCCTGTTGAGTTTGTTGAAATGTATTTTTGTATTGACTTTGAGCAAATCCCGACTCACAGCGCCACCAAAAAAAACCCCAAACAAAAGACATTGTTTTACAAATATATCAATCAATCAAATCCTGTTGCAAGTCATTTATATCTGATCCCTCCCCTGAGATTTCAGGGAATGCTGTGCAGCACAGAGGAGGAGGTCTCGATATTAAATTTAGGTCAGATAGAAATGTTTTGGATTTGATTTGAGTGTTAAGTATGATTGTTTATGGAGTTTACAGCTGTTCTAAATGTGCCTCTTATTCATTTGCTCCATACGTTATATCCCTTATCCTCCATCTCTGTCATTCTAACACGCATTAGGATCCCAATACCCTTGAGTGTGATCTTGTATCCGAGATACACATCTGGGTTGTCTTGTGACTAATTACAAGAATGTATAAATACACCACAGCGGTCTTGCATTCTGCTTGCCTTGTCAATTCATTAAAAATGTGCCGACTGTAGCAGGCTGAAGCTTCTTTTTTGTATAATGCATTAAGCATCAAAGACTAAATTAAATTTGCCTTCATTGTCTTGAAGGAAGCAAAAGCCGACAAATTGATATCTTAAAATTTGACTTAATAAATCTGAAGTGATGTGCAAGTTAAAATTATGCTGAGGGTAAATGAGACAATATGTTCTTTAGTCATCTGGATGAACTAGGAGAAGAATCGACACTGCTGACAGCGTTAGACTGCCTGGGGCCTCTCTATAATAAGGGGCTCAAAACCTGGACCTGCACCCCTGTGAAACTCAGGGCCTGATGCTGTGACCTTGACAGAATTCATACACTCACAAACGCACACACATCCATCCGTCCTCACCATGCTCCAGCACCAGCTGTGGCAGCCTGTTGACAGTCTCCGTGGCAACCTGCCTCTTCTGGCCTTGGCCCTTTGCATCCAGGTGACTGAAGAGGGGTGCGATGAAGGGATAATTAAAACCGTTCCCTCCGTTACTGACAGAAGGTTCAGGCTGAGGTTGATGCTGCTGCTGCTGATGATGATGATGATGATGCTGGTGGTGATGATGAAAACGCTGATGAAGGTGTGACAAGTCATTGGGGGCGTGGCCTGAGTGCCGGTGGGCGAGTCCATTCATCTCCCCTACTCCGCTCCCTCTGCCCGACCCACCACCCTGGTCTTTCTGGCACACACACATGCAGTGAAAGTGTGGCCGTGTCTGCTTGTAGAAACGGGACAGTCGTCGCCACGCCTTACGGCCCAGGTGTGCCAGGTAGCGGATGATCTCCTCGTAGCAGCTCCCTGGTTGGCTGTCGCTGGCCAGCGTGGAAGCTGATTGGTGGAGCTGGCGGGCGCGCTGCTCCGATTTCATTAAGGCGTGTTCTCTCTGCTTCGTTTCAGAAAACTGTGTTGCGATGACGACCAGGCACAGGTTGATCATGAAGAAGGAGCCCACCTGGACAAGACAACACACACGTTACACACTGTGACTGTTAAGTAAGTTTCATATTTGTATATGTATGTGTGTTTGTGTCTGTGTGTACTTACTATAATGAGGAAAATGAAGTAGATGAAGTTGTAAAAGGAATGTGCATCCATGACATAATACATGATGTCTACCCAACCTTCAAGAGTAATTACCTGAATGAAAACATGCACACAAACCAGTGATCACCATAATCACTAACTGATGATGACTGATTGATGTATTCCTGCAAATTAATCCTGCAGATATTCACCTGAAAAATGGCAATCCATGCATATCCAATGTTATCAAAGTTAATAGCTCCTTTGTGTGGGTTTACTTCCCCGGCACGACACTCATTGTAATACTGATACCAGTTCACACATGGCACTGGCTCATCCGCTCTAAGCCCCATCTCTGGATGGGCCTCCTCCGCACCCAGGGAGCAGTAAGTCCCGCCTACACGGCGGCGAGGCACATCGGAGCACCGAAGCATCCCGTTTTCTCTTTCAGTCGAGCAGATGAAGGGGTGGTCATCTGTGCCATCAGGCCGATAATAGCCGTTCAGGAAGGAAATGTTGTATTTCCTGGAGAAGAACGGTAGAAAGCGAATAAACAAAAGCTTTATTTTATTTTATACGTTACACAGTTAAAGCTGCAGTAGGCAGGAATAAAACAGCCAGAACAGCCCTCCCTCTGCAGGTCATCCTTTATCTCTCTGTGTTCTAAGCTTCTCCCACCACACAAGCTTAAGATGAGCAGATATTCAAGGTCAACATTCATATGTGAGTTGAGCCATGATTCTAACCCTCAGTGGAAGTCCTCCATCTAACCCACTACATGCTGACCTGTTGCTATTTACACAGTCTCATCTGGTCTGGGTAAAGCCATGTGATTGGTTCCTGTCACGTGTCACATTTTCTAAACCCTGAAAATTACAATAAGCTGAAAAAATAACATTGAATTTCGCCCTCTGATGCCAAAAATACCGCCTGGGGTGGCTTTAAACAGAATCAACAAATATAATTGACTCTAAAGAGGGAATCAAAACAGCTGTATGTTTGTTTATTGTCACAAAAACCTACAACATGCTGGTCCATTTCTCAGTGCTTTCATAAGACGGCCCAGAGGTAATCTGGTCACAAAAATATAACATACTGTAGTTTTTAGAAATGTGCACATTTCTTGGGGACTATTTTCAGCAGCCGATTAATGGATATTTAATGTGCTAGTGGGTATTTATGAGCAGAGGATGGTGTGTGGAGGAGTATGTCAGCCATTATGGCTAATAGATGAGTTTTTTTAATTTCGTTGAAAGAGTTTTTGAAAATGGGACGAAGAAGTAAGTTATATGAAGCTTTGTCCGCATTGACTTACAGACTCACTAGCAGGATAAACTCTAAAGTATTTAATGGAAAAAAAATGCAGAATGGACCTCAAATCAAAAAGAGCGGACAAATTCAAGTGAAGTCCGAGTGATTTTTCAGAAAGATAAATCATTTTATCGACCTTTTGTTCACCGTAAATGCCTTGTTTTATGAAAATAAATACACAAGGGTGCTAAAGAAGAAAATGAGGAAACAGAGAGAAATACACATGAAGGGAAAAGAATAAAAGGGAGGGAGGGTGCAGCGGAGAGATAAGCAATCAATCATCTGTGGCGTAGAGAGGGGTCGCGGGGGAACGCTGCCGCCTCACTTCTTATTAGGGGAGGTCATTTTGTTGTTTATGAGGCAGAAAAAAATCCAAATTGCTACGCCGAACATAAAATCTAGACAAGTGTTAGTTTTAAGCAAAGAAATATAGGCTACTGTGCAGCAGGTTAATACAATCACACGAGGGTCAGACAAAAGCCAATAACAATATGATATTGCTTTTCCTCATATAACTGTAGTGGATGACAAACTTAAAGAAAAATGTACTTTTAAAGGTCATTTGTCATTTTTTCCTGATGCTGCTGCTGCATGGATAGTAAACTGACCTGAGAATCACTTGTTTAATTTGTTGGCATTTTTCTTTCCCCCTCTTTAAAGCACTCTTTAGCTGCCATAGAAATAAAGCTTCTAATTATTAGCATTTAAAGGTTTACAGGCTTAATAGCAGCGGCACATTCATTAACGAACCCCTCATGATTTGTATCTGACTACTCCAAGTAGAGCAACAGCATGCCCCCAGTGCACCACCAGTGATTATTACCTACAGTAAGTGGGTCAGATGAGCAGATGTGAGGTCAGGAGGTAAAAATGATGTTACCTGGTGTTAGGTAATATTATGTGACTGGCTTTGTGAACATGTGGGCAGGAGTGATGGAGCCCGGCAGGGAGGATGACGTGGGAATAAGCAGTCACTGATAGGCAGCCGAAGGAAAACGACACACTTAATTCAGTTAGCCTTCCTAATCCCTTGATTTGTGATCTCTGATGCTCAAAGGGTCCGGCAGGAGACGCATTTACACATTTACAGCCTCCCAGACGGAGCTGATTAGAGAACAAACAAGATCAGACCGTGTGTGCAATCGATCGCCACTTAGAAATAATAGCTGGGTGAGCGAAGCTAATCAGTTGTGAGCAAACTTCTGACACCGGATTGGGCGGAACGAGGCGGGTACGTCCCTTGTCGTGGCATGTGGCTGTTACTATAGCAACTCACATCTTGACTTCCTCTCCCATGAAACAGCGGTTCCTCAGTAGCCCCGCCCACAGCTGCACGCCGACAATGCCGAAGATGAAGAACACAAAGAAGCACAGCGCCAGGACGTTGCCCAGCATAGGAAGTGTGTCCAGCAGGAGGGTCACGAGGATGCGCATACCTGGAAAAACACAGAAACGCAGCATAAATACCAAAACTCCGCGGATGTCTCTGGATCTGGAGCTCCGTGTCCCTGATCTGCAGCCGCTGGCCTCACCACCTACTGTCCTGCTATCCCCTCCCCCCATCATCCCCATTCCCAACCCAACCGGTCGAGGCAGATGGCCGCCTTCCCTAAGCCTGGTTCTGTCGGAGGTTTTTTTCCCCCTTCCCTACTGTAGGGGGTTTTTGGTTCCTTCCCACTGTCACTGATTGCTTGCTCATAGGGAATCCAAAAGCAACTTTGGATTGTTGGGTTTTCTGTTTCCTGTTTTTCTGTTTCCTGTTCTTTCTTACAATGTTCAGTGCTATGTGACGACTTATGCGCTCTCTGCATGCTTTGGTCTGTATGCAAATTGATGTGTGCCACAGCCAGGCGGTGATTGGTGGAGTTTCCCGGAGCGCACCTGGTATAAAAGAGGCCAAGATGGTGGTGGTTGGTGGGCAGCGGCATTCCTCATCTCCCTCCTCTCCCAACCGGCCACATGTTGCTTAGTTTGATCCTTTGTGTTAACTTCTGTTGAGTCGTAGAGGTGGACTGCCAGTTTGGTTAACCTCATTATCTCCTGTTTACTTAGTTAGGGAGGTAAGTCTTCTGTCATTGGTTTCTCTACGTTGTCAGGTTATATACTTACTTTCTAGACAGGATTGTTTTGTTTGTTATTTTGGCCTTAGTCCCCCCTGACGTCTAACTCAGTTATATTATTTCATTATTGTAAATAAATTCACATTCCTCACCCTTCATACCATCTTGTCTTTGTGGCTACTTGGGACTCGGGGAAAGGATGGGGCCTGTTCATGTTATGTCTCAGACACCACTAGACTGGGCGTAACACTATCCTAAAGTTTTTTTGGTTCCTTCCCACCATCACTGACTGCTAGCTCAGAGGGAACCCAAATGCAACTTTGGATTGTTGGGTTTTCTGTTCTTTCTGCTATGTAAAGCGCTATGTGATGACGTGTGTTGTAAATATGCGCTATATAAATAAAATTGAATTGAACTGAATTGAAAACCAGACGCTCAAACAAGCACCGACCTGCATGTAAGTAGATTTAAACTTGAAGAAATTGTCACAGCGAATTCTGGGCAGTCAGTCGAAGTCTCTGAAGTAGCGCAATTAGTTGAATGGTAAATAATCAGAGTTGGAACACTGATAATTGGCCTCGTCTCCTCTCTCCTGAAGAGCACAAAATCTTCCTCCTTACTGCTTCCAGACTTCCGGGTACTTCAAACACACTCTCACATTTTATGAGAACTCAGTCCGGCTTGTGCCAAGGTCACAGCGTGTTGTAGATAAAACACAAAGTTGGCCGGCCACTTTGTTGGTGACCCGCTAGGAACAGCACAAGCATCGCAATGATTCCCGTGACTTTGTTCACGGTGTCCTGATTTGTTTACACAGGCATCCGTCACAAGGAGAGCTGCAGTTGTTAACACATGCGCAGCTTGGGGGAAGTTAAAGAAATGGAGAAGAATTTACAGTGGAGTCAGAGAGTACAAGGGCGGTGACACATTTTTCATTGTCTTGGCTGTGACTAATGAGGTTGCCGACTTTCAGCTGAGAGTGTTTCCACATCAGATGAACAGTGCAGGAGTTGTAGCCCTTCTCATACATGATCCAATTAAGGGGGACAGGAAGTTGATTGCACAAGTTATCGTACAGATAGGTGAGTCTTGCAAAGTCATCATATTTCATATTTTGTTCAGTCGGTGGCTTTTTAAAGTCTGCAACCCGCAGGCATCAGCAGACGCTTGCTGATGCCTGCTTTGCCAGGCCTGTACTGGAGCCACCCTCACTTCTTGCTCATTTCAGGGCTTTGTGCTTTAAATGTGGTCCTCAACAAGTTAAACACACACCAGTTGGACTGCAGTCAGGTCAGTGACTTCTTCAGTCAGCAACATTACACACCTCGACTGCACTTTCTCTTCAGTTTTCCTGATCTTTGACCCACTACAGGGCTCCAAAGTCAGGAGAGTCCTGCACTGTTCAGCCAGTCTGAGCACACTTTAAAAGTTCAACTCAGCACTTTCAGTCAACTGCTTCATTCATTGAGTCCAAACAGTGAAAGATTATCAGATAACTGTCCTGATCATTTATGAGTGAGCTGCATGTAGGAGACAAAAAACACAGAGAAAAACTCACTGGGAACTCTGTTGATGGCTCGCAGTGGGCGGAGAACCCGAACCGTCCGGATGGCGGATAGACTGACGTTGTGTCCGTCCAGCGAGTACTCCAGCATTCTGCGGAGAGGGAAAGCCACCGCTGTGTCACTGGCATCCTGATCAGCCTGACCTTGGCAAACCCTGTACGTCTACAGGGAATCCAGCAGAACGGCGTCTCTGGGATACATAGCCTTTTAACTACCAATCACCGAGGTCTGAGTCTCTCAGGACCGAATGATGCGATTGTCATTCTGTGGGGTTATTACACACACACACACACACACACACACACACACACTTCTGCTGGTGCATCCAAGCACGCGCACGCACACACGCTTGACATTTAACTGGCATTAAACAAGTGTCTAAGCTTTACACAAAACACACACGCACACACACTTTTGGCTCGTATTTAATGTCAGATGCGTGTGTGTATGAGTGCATGTGGGTGTGTACGTCTGTCAAACACTCACCCCACTATGACAATGAAGAAATCCAATCTGTTCCATGTGTCGCCTAGGTAACCGCTCTGACCTATGACCCCGAGCGCCACCATCTTCACCAGCATTTCCCCCGCAAAAAACACAAAGATCCCATCATCCAGGGCCTGAGCGTGCACACACACACACACACACACACACACATGGACGGACGGACACACACGCATACCCAGAGGATTAAACTGATTAAGTGGAGGAAAAATTAAGGCAAAAACTTTTCAGACCCTTGATAATAAAGTCTCACAGCTGAACATAATTAGTTTGTAATTTCAGATTGTGTGTGTGCGCTTGTGTGTGTGTGTGCTTTACCTGCAGCAGGAAGGGGGTGTGGCCACAGGGCTGGAACATCCCGAGAGTCACACAGTTGAGCAGGATGGCCAAGATGCTCACTCGCTCAAACCATGTGGCGTAAGGTCAAGGGTGAACATGACGGCAGAGTTTGAACATTCATCACGACAACATTTCACAGAGCTGTGCCTGTAAGCTGTCGGTTAATAGTTTGAGTGACAGCAGTCCCAGCCAATCGTAACTTAACTTCCACCTTTGCTCTTCTGAAATGAGACTCTCTGGTTCTTGGATTTGTCTCGATGTTGGTAAGCAGCAAACCTAAATCCAAGCTTTAAACATACCATCAGACGCAAAGGTCCTGAGTCTATGGAGCTGACTGAGCGTTGAAAGGTGGTTAATGGAATTGCAGATGGGTGACAGCTTAAAGGAAAAAGCAACATAAAGTGTCTTAGCAAATTGCTGAAACATCACAAGCTGCCAGAACAGCTTCAATGCTACTTGACACAGACGTAAATCTTTCAAAGCTCTGGTACTCGACTGATAAACAACATTCATGCATAAGATATTAGCTCATTTAGTGTTTCGATTGTGGCGCTGGAGGGCTGTTAAACACATCTCGAAGGCCACAGCATACGGTTCAAATAATAATTTTCATACTCATCACGCCATTCGGGGACCTCTCGTGCCCTGTGGAATTATCTGCATTCATTATCTTTCTCCACTCATTTATTTAAGTTTTTTTCTTTCAGTCTGTCCTGCTTAAGTATCCCACCAATGGCAATGTCTGTAGCAACCCAGAGGAAACTGACTGGTCAAGTTAAAGGTCTAGCCACGTCTGCGTTGTAGTGTACAAAAAAAATACCAAGCAGAACTTACAAAACATCTGTCTGAGGGTTACACGTACACGACTCGTCTGCTCAAAATCAAAATTACAAGCACAGAACTGAATGTACTAAGCTGAAAAACAACTTTTATGAGAGGAGAAACTTGCGATAATGAGCTTAATGTTTATAAGCAGAGCCTCTGACAAGACAGTTTGACGTGTTTAATATTCACGGCTACAAAAGCCAGACAGCTACCACGAAGCAGCCAGCACGGCATTTGAAGCCACTGTAAGTGTAAACTCGTGTACGGCGCATGTTCGAGCATCTGTGTTGCTTGCAAGCTGTCAAACCGCAAAAAGGAGCATGAATCACAAGTGAAACGCGGAGAGTTTTTAAAAGGGGAAAATAGTTTGAAGTAGAAAGTTAAAGGAAAGATACACACACACACATACCACACACACATTTGAACTGCTGAATGGATGACAAGAATGCATTCAAGATCCAAGGACGCATATATAACAAAGCCCTGAGCATGCACATGGACACATACACACTGACACATGTGCAGGCTCACACGGGCGCACACGCAGAGTCCCCTTCCCGGACACTTTGCTCTCGAGAGGGCAGAAAAATTAATGAGAGTACAATCCTTTATCACCCTTGAGACAGAGAGAGAGAGAGAGAGAGAGCAGCGAGAGAAGGAGGGAGAGAGCGAGGGTAATCCAGTGTCCTCCCTTTGCTATGGTTGCCATGGGAACCCCCATCTCACCGTGGGAACTGACTTCTGAGTTTCACAATCCGCTTGCATCCTGTCTGGACTGGAACACAACACAATTAATACGCACACACACAAACTAAAGACACACACACACACACACAAACAATAGAGAACGGCGTCCTTCAGCGCAACTCCTGCTGAAGCATCCCTCGGAGCTGAGGAGGGTCGCTTTAATCCTGCTCCATCTGTATAAGTTACAGCAGCTTAAATAACCCAGAGCGTCTACAGAACGCACGCTCGCACCTACACACAGACACAAGCACGCATAGTTGAACAAGGAGCGGGGCAGGGTCAAGGTGCGAGTGATGGATGAGATGGGAGTATTTCCACGGTTGGCACATCATTCAACATCAGCAATGAAACACAGAGGGGAACGTCCTTTCCTCTGTTTCACTCTCTCTCCGCTGCTTTTCCTTTATCTCCTCTCACACTCAACCTTTCCCTCCATCATCTCTCATTTTCCTCTCCAGCTTTTTCTCCGTCTCTTTGGCCCAATTATTTTCTCTCTCCGCTTTGCTCCTCCTGCTCTCTGTCTCTCCCTCTTCCTTTATATAGATCGGCATAATTTCCCATCTTTATTCCGTATCACTTCTCGCATATCTTTCATGCCTTTCCATCCACTCCCGTGCACATACGCTCTCCTGTCTCTCTGAAACGCCTTTGCTCCCTGCCCCCCCCCCACCTCCCTGCCTCTTTCTACCCTCACCACATATGACTGCCCTTGGGTAGAGTTCTAGTCTCCGTCAGAAACCCGAGTCTCAGCCAACAGATAAACTACAACTACACTTAATAATTAACATCGTCAGAGAGATGGAGAGGCGGGGAGACGGACAGGGTGAGACGTGGAGTGATATAGATACAGTAAGGGGGAAGAGAGGGGGCAAGAAAGAGGGGCATTATAGATGCGGTGAAGAAAAAAACAGCTGAACAGGAGGCTGAACGAGACCCTGATGACTGAAGCTTTAAAGTGCAAACAACTGCAAATGTTGCGTGGCCTCCATGCTTTATGCTCTCTCTCAAATTGCCTCATCCTCTCATTGTCACGTTCTCCTACCCTCTTCGCGACGACCCCGTCCTTGTTCTCCTCTCATCTGCTCTCCCTCTCTTGTACTCCCTCTCCTCGAGTGCCAACACAGGTAATAAAGGTCAGGCAGACATTATAAATCACATCGGATCGACATCACTCTGATCTTTCTGGCATCATCCGCCACCCTTGGCTGAGATACACATGCTAAGGCCAGCGTGTGGGAACACTTTCATGTGAAACGTTCATTAACTTAAAAGGATCATCCTCTGGGACACAGGGGCCTTCCGGATACAGAGAAGGTCTTCGATTTTCCAGTGTGGTACCCCTGTCTCAAGAGACGCTCTTTACAAAAGGTTAGAAGTTCCAACTTGCAGCTTTATGTATCAGTTATAAACCATTAAGGATATATACCTCTGAGCTTCCTGGCAGCAGAAATACATTTGGCCGGTGTACATTCTCCTCTCCAGTAGCAGGACACTTGCTTTGTCTTGGTATCTTACTCTTTAAGTTCATCAGGAGACTTCCCAAGTGGATCATTTCACCACATAAGTTCTGGAAAAGCTCTGAGAGGAGCCCTTTAATTGAGAGCTTATTAACATTTACTTACTGCAGACTTGATAAAAGTCCTTTCACTAATAAGACCCCATGGCTCATTACAAAGGATAAATCTTGTATGTCCTTGTTAATTTCTTAACGAAACAATGGTATATTGTTTTAGCCTTAATTGCAGCATTTGTTCTACTGATTGTCGGTCGGTTGGTCGATGGATTCACCAATGTGATCCAGGATGAAATATATCAACAGCTAATGGATGGACCGACCTTGAAAGCTAATGCTGATATCATGATCCCTAAGACGACGAATCCTTATGACTTTGGTAAACCTTTGACTTTTTTTGTTGGGCCACCAGCAGGTTTACATTTGAGGTTCTGAACAACCATGGGAGACCTGGTTATATTACAGTTTGAAGACTGCGTTGCATGTCATGACTGTCTCTCTCCCTTTGTTTCCTCTCCAGTCACTATACTATCCTACCCAATGACAGCCAGAAAATAAAAGCAAGAAAACCTTGAAGAAAAATATTAAGAAGTGATTAAACTGCTAAGAAATGTGGTAAGTGCCTTCATATCACCCACATGCTGAAATGCTATCACTGTCCTGATCCCCAGACTTAACAAAGAGTTGCTTTGGATTATAATCAAATATCGTAATAGGAAATAAACAACTTTTGTGTTTGGGGAAAAAAAAACTCAATCAATGGTTAAAAGGTCTATCCAGCTTGGTTTCCGTGTAAAAAATGCAATCAATAGGGAGTAAATAGACTTTATAAAGAAGGTTTCATTCATGGACTTCATGGATGTGAGAAAGTTTCTTTCCGACTGTTTTCTGATTCAGGCAAAAAATCTGAGTAAATACATTAGATGAAAAAAAATGCTTACTATCATTAGGTAGCTTTCCACTCTGGAAGGCATGATGCCCCCATAAGTGGCCCTATAAATCGTTCTGTTTCCATTGTGGTGTGGGATCCGACACCTTCGACCACTACATTAACTCCAACTGCTCCAAAATAAAGACACATAGTAGTTACTAAACATAACTTTAGTCCTGTGAGCATGTTGGAAATAGAACAATGGATGTTTATTATGTTAGTATATATTGTGGATTTTATGTTGTTGATGGTGATACTAGAGAGGATTGCTGCTCAATGACGACATCAAGATTGCAGAAAAAAAATGCCACTTGTCATCCTCTCGGAGTTTAGCATCAAAATCTACCCAACAGTTTTTCAGAGTTGCTCATAAGCCTGGAGTAGGTACTTCCTCCCCCCACAATAAAACATCTTTGAAAGAGGTTCTACAGGGGCAGCTCCCGTGGTCAGAACTCACACAGAGGGTCAGGCCGCCCTAAAGCGCCACACAAGTTCCTGCAGCTGAAAAAAAATAAACTTACTGAGTGTTTTTAAAGATAGACAAACCCTCGATGACGTCACCCGTTTTTTCCTCTGAACAGTCTTTTGAGCAACAACCTTTGAAGGTCAGTGTGGTGGCTTCTGACTACTCCTAACTCCCAGCTAATCAAACAAGGAGCAAAAAGGAGATTGAGTGTCTCCGGGCCTGGACTGTCTTATGACAGCACCCTCTGTCACTCAAAGTGGACATGCCCTTAATTATGCATAACTCAAAACCTTAATAGAATTCAAAAAGATGAGTTATATAAAAATCCATCCTTTGTATAGTCGTCATGAAGGGCGAAGTTAGCTATGAGGATAAAAACCATTCCTTGTATCAGGGTGTAAGCATGCTTCTTTCTGCTATCAAGTTGATCATTTTAACACTCGGGTCTGTGGGGACTGACTCGCTTTCATAGGCAGCCACAAGTGGTCATTTGAGGAACTGCAGTTTTTTTGGCACCTCCCTGTTGACTTCATTTTTCAGCCACTTTCATACACATTAACTGCTGGTCTTGTCCTGTTCAACACCTAGTATACACAGAAAATCTGAACAGCAAGTTCTTTCACTGGTTTCACACTATTAATTTACAAATTTGAGATGCCCCATTAAAACATAAGATATGTTTTAGTTAGTAGAGAGTGACATGTAAGGGAATATCTATAGCCTTGGCCAGTCAGGAGCAATTAACTGTGTACATAGGAAGTCAATGTAGCACCTGAAGTTAACATAAAATCAAAAGAATATATATCTTGTAAATTTAGGTCTTAGGGGTACTCGGGACATGTCCGACTGTAAGGTTATATGTAGCATGGGCCTTTTATGTAGTTGCACAGCGCTGGGCAGAATGTGCTCCTGGTCAGTTTCCTGTATTGCCCCCCACTACAGTTTGGACATATAAAGACCTGTGACAGCATGTGTTTGGGCCATGCAAGTAAATTTCTGCATTGTATTGGTTTTTCAGTTAATAAGCTGTGTGCAAGGTACCAAATCCAACCTTATCTTATCTTTATATCTGTCTTCCTGCCAAAAAACATAGTACCATTTTAAAATATGTAACCAACTCAAAGACAGTGTTCTATTAGATGCTTGGCCCCCAAACAATGTTGTGTGGCTCATGAAGGGGTTTTGAATACATGTGTGCTATCTACCGTCTACCTACCAATGAAAATAAATGTGTCAATGTTTGACACTCAGTCTCTTGTCAATATTCACACAGTGTATGTATTTGCCATTTGGACCTTGAATGCATTGTGAACATACTCCATCTATCTACACCTGCCAGTCCATTCATTTAAATATCCATCTTGACGGATAGGTGTTGGATAAATAGACCTATATGTACCTACCCATCAGTAATGTAGATGGACAGACAAACAGATTTCCACAAGTATCTATATGTCCATCTATCAGTAATGGGAAGAGATGGATGTGTAACTTACATCCATGATAGATGGATTGTTAGATGAGAGATGGATGGATGGTGTAGATATCTATCATTTATATATCCACAAACAGAGATGATAGATAGATCCACCTCATATACAGTGCCAATAAATTTTTTATTGCTTTTCATTATTAAATCATGGTCTTTATAATTTGGCTTTCCTGACAAGAATTTACACAAAAAGACAGATTAATATGAAGTAATGATATTAAATTAAAAATATTAAATGCAAAATAAGTGATTGCCTAAGTCTTCACCCCCTTCAAGTCAGTATTTAGTAGATGCACCTTTGGCTGCAATTAGATAGTAAATGGTCTGCATATAGTGCCTTTAAATCTTAGCTAGGTTCTATAAAGTGCTTTACAATGTGTTTCTCATTCACACACACGCCTCAGCATCAGCAGCAAATCCAGGTTAAGTGTCCTCCCTAAGGTCACTTAAGCACATGGAGAGGCTGGGGATCGAACCACCAACCTCACAATTGGTGGACAATCCGCTCTACCACCAATAGAATTACAGCACTGGGCCGGTGTGGACAGGTTTTAACCAGCCTTGCACATCTGGGCACTGAAATTTTACCTCGGTTTTCTTTGTAAAACTGGTAAAGTTCTGTCAGTTTGTATGGGTATTAAGAGTGAGCAGCCCTTTTCAAATCATGCAACAAATTCTCACCTGGATTAAGGTCGAGACTCCTCCACAATATTCACCTTGTGGTCTTTAAAACATTTCTATGTAGCTTTGGCTCTACGCTCTATGTCACTGTCTTTGTGGAAACACGTCTCCCAAGTCAGTCTTCTTACACACTACATCAGGTTGTCCTCCAGGATTTCTCCATACTTCACTGCATTCATTTTACCCCCTCTCTAAAAGCCTTCCAAGGTCTGCTGCCGAAAAGCGCCCCCATGTTATGATGCTGCCACCGCCATGCTTTACAGTAGGTATGGTGTGTTTGTGATTATGCGTTAGGTTTACGGCTAAAAGGCTCAAATTTGGTTTAATGAGACCAAAGAACCTCCTACCAGTTGACTTCAGAGTTTCCCAAATCACTTCTAGCAAATTCTAGTCAGGATTGAAAATGAGCATTTTTTTAATCAGTGGCTTTCTCTTTAAAGAACAGGCAACAGTTGCTGTATGCAAAGTTTCCTTCATCTCAGCCGCTGAAGCCTGTAACTCCTTCAGGTGAGTCACAGTTGTCTTGGTGGCCTTCCTCACTCGTCTCTTTCTTGCACGGTCATTCAGTTTTTGAAGACAGCCGATTGGCAGATGTACAATATGCCATATTCTTATCGTTTCCTAATAAAGGGTTTAACTTTACTCCACAGAATGACTTTAGTGACTTGAGACTTGTGTTTTTAAATACCTTGCCTCAGAGTAGCTTGGAGTGTTCTTTTGTCTTCATGGTTTAATTAGGAGTACTGATTCACCGGTGACTGGACCTTTCAGATGCAGCTATCTTTAGACTACAGATACCTGACACACATTCACTGCACTCAGATGATCTCCATCTCACCAACTGTGTGTCTTCTAGCACCAACTGACTGCACCTGCGTCGAATTAGCCACTTTAAAGGGGGTGAATATTTATGCAATCGCTTATTTTCTCTTTTACAATTTTAATTAACTGACATTAATTTGTAAAAATCTGTTTTCACTTTGACAAAAAGAAGAATCGTTATTTGTAAATTCTTGTCAAAAACTTAAATTAAATTGACCACGATTAAATGTGGATGAACAATAGAACGAGAAAACTTCCACAGGGGGTGGATACTTTTTTTAAATAGCCACTGTAGGGAGAATTGTACTGGCTATTTTTGTTCACACAGACTTTTCTAGCGTTATAACTAACCATCTGTCTGTTGAAATAACCCAATCCCAGGGGTAAGCTTTAACATTACACTCGAAACACACTTTGAGTGTTCATGTGTAACAGAGACGTGTATGTTGCTTGCATAAAAGCATGATTAATCAACTATTTAGCCAAAACTAATATGTGTCAGGCTGTGCTCCACTCTCTGCTGTGTTTGTCTCCATACCAGGGATATTATGCGTTTTAGAATAAGTAGTATTGATGTGATTATGTAAGCACAAGTGAAGCAATTCATTTGATCTACTACTCAATCTATAAATGTCAGAGAGAATTAGTGAATTTTTTATTATCAACAAAGAAATTGGTTACAACTTATGAGCCCCATAAAGGGCATCTTACTAGAACGTGGTACTGTTAAAAAAAAGAAAAAGAGAAGTTGGAATTGGAATCCTAATACTGTGTATGAATGAGCAACCTGCTCCCTAGTTTCATTCTCTTTGCTCCCGGGCTTCACACTTTCACTTTGGAATCCATGCACACAGACTTGATTAAACATAACCTAGTTAAGCTCGCAGTCTGTCATGTGCAGTATGTGTGTGAGTGAGTGTGTTAGTGTTAAGGAGACGAGAGAGAGTCTAAAATGAAGGTGCGCCAAGTTAGTCAAGGTGTCAAGTCCACTGACTCCACCCCCCGTGAGTGTGACAGCTGGTAGCCATGGAAACACTTGCTGGAATCATGTTAATTGGCTGAAATGATTCTGACAGCTCACCCTACTTTGAGTAAGATCTCCTCCTATCCATCGTCGTCTCCCTGCACACACACGAACCCACATCTCAACCCAATTAGGGAACCGTTTAGAAAAATGAAAGGAAAAAGGGATAAATAACAGGGGATTGATACTGAGTGGAAAGTGATGAAAAGAAAGAAGGAGTAAAGAGAGGGAGAGCGGAGTAAAGAAAGGCAAGCCCAGAAAGGTACTTGTGTAGGAGTGACAGAATCAGCTTTTCTCATCTTTAAACAAAAGGAAACGCTCTGAATGTTTCATGCACTGCTGAATAAGTTATGTCCTGTGTCTGTGTGTGTGTATGTGTGTGGTGTGTCTGTGCACGTGTACATGCACTAACCCCCCACACCTCCACACATGTGCATGAGTGTTTCAGCGCGTTACATGTTACATTAAAGGAGCAGCATGGAAAGCTCAGCACTTCACAAAGTAGGCAGCTTGTTCCACACTTACAGTATAACCGATGGCACCTCCCAGAGAAAACCCAAATTAATAGAAATTTGTGCAGTTTTGGAAGGGGTACAAGAGAACGTTATATAATAGCAAAAGCCAGTCAAATAGCCTGGTTAAATGCGCTGTAGGTTGATGAGATGTACAATATGCTGTAAACATGGCACAAAGGAGCATGACGGCTTTCTAAGAGGGAGGAAATGGAAGGAACGAGAAAGGAAATTAATTCGTAATATGTACTGAGTGCAAGAAAAGGCCAGGAGGGAGGGGTCACCTCGGGAAAAATGGGACTCATAGCTCTTGGGGACTGTCCCCTCCACCCCCGGAGCGCTCACATTAATGTCCCTGTCGCACAACATCCAACCACATTGCTTCCCCCGCGGATCACTCACAGTAACACACATGCACAGACACATGCACCCGCACACGCTCTAAGTTTACAGCAAGGAAATATATATGAATAAGCATAAGGTAGGAAACCAGCCAGTAACTACACTGTAAGGACACGCAAACGGAGGGGAAGACAGACAGACACACAAACTAATATGAAAACAAACAAATACTGCAAGCGGAAGTAACCAGGCCGTTGGGGCCGAGCTACACTGTTGCCAAGCAACCAGGTGATTCCTCTAAAGAGCCTCTCCATGGGAGATTCCCTCGTTTGTGTGAGGGCATCTACTCGCTTATGTGTGTGCATGCCTGTGTGTGTGTGTGTGCATGATGGTGAATGTGTCTTTGTAAGCGTGCGCTGTAAGTTAGTGCTGACACAGTGAGCGTACAGTGTTCTGGGATGCGACCACGGCTACAGCCCAGCAGGCTACAGATTAGCTGGGTTCATGGCATCTGTAGCTTTTTGTTTCCTTCATTTGCTCTTAGTGTACATTTTATTAATTCAGCAAGTGTGCATTTAGATTTTGCGGAGTACACAGAGTGCTGACGGTGGCAAATATCACAGACGTGCAATGACAAGTGCACAACGACACCGGCAGAGGAACACACTCACACATAGGCAGGCACACATAGAGGCATAAGCTGTGGAAAATATTCAATTTGGAGAGCCTCAACAAATCCCTGCTGACGTTTATGCATGCTTCGGAGTATTCATAGCCGCTCACACACACCACAGCACTGATAACCGCACACCTATACTTTACACCTTCAGGTCTACAGCAGAAAGGGATAATGGGTGAGGCACAGAGTTAGAGACGGGGAGGGGGACGGGAGGTGAGACGATGAAGACAGAAGCAGAGCGAGGTTTGGGAGGTGACGCGAGTCTTTACTATTTGTGACTCCTTCTGCTGTATAAATGGAGACCAGTAACAATGCAACTGACAGGCGACTGTAACCCTGGAGATTCATTAGAGCTTGTCACTATGGAAACCTCCAATCAGGAAAAAATGTTAGCCATCTTTTCCTGCGGCTAATGGGTCCAAGGAAATACCTGAGTTCTTCCAGACACACATATGCAAATGCGCGCTCACACACTCACACACAC
The DNA here is from genome assembly GCA_024666655.1 of Dascyllus trimaculatus. Taxonomy (NCBI): domain Eukaryota; kingdom Metazoa; phylum Chordata; class Actinopteri; family Pomacentridae; genus Dascyllus; species Dascyllus trimaculatus. The sequence continues at coordinate 33,064,199 of CM045447.1, read as the reverse complement.
ATGAGCGTGCACCAAACTGACCTTCTTCCCACCTCCCTTGTGTTTAAACGTAAAGTAAACATTTAGGCGCGAGGTGTCTTGTATGTACAACAGCTTTGAGAAAGTCCAGAGCTGAAACACAAACAGACAACGTCCCCATCTCACGTCTCGAACAGGAATGCAGTCACACGCACAAACGCACACACACGCTCCTCGCAGTGCTTCAGGTGCACTACTGGCAGTGAAGGATATGGATGGCAGACAGCTCGGAGGCACCAGGAGCGGGGCGGGCTGGTTTGGGTCAGAGCCAAAAGAACCACTGGTGCTAGAGTGGGGTACGGCAGCTCATCCTTTTCCTCCTCCTCCTCCTCATCCTCCTCTTCCTCCCCACCCTTCTGCTCCCTCTCCTCTGCCTCAACTGACACATGCACCCTCTCCCCCTCCTCCTCTTCATCCTCCTCCTCCTGCGTTGGTCCTCGGTGCTGCTCATGCAGGTCTGACTCCTGGATGCCCGTCATGGCCGTGCTGTGAGCAGCCTGAACCTAGAAGAGGGCGCGGGAGGGCACCGGCACACTGTTCAGGACACTGCAACATACGGCCACACGCGTGTTTATTTCTGTGTGTTTTCTGCTGCTTTGCCTTATGGCTGGCACTGCAGCGCCCAAAACAAACTGCGCTGACTGTCAAGCCTGCCATCCTGTCCGTGAAGCATAGAGGAAGAAAAAAAAAAATCCTCAGCTTTCTCAGGAAGAAGAAGAAACACAGGCGGCCAGAAAACCTGTGCAGGAAACATAAATCTGCATAAACCTAAACAGAGAGAAATAATAGAAACGAGCAAAGGTGCAACCACAGGGCCGACAACAGGAAGCACTTAGACCTCCTCGTAATAATCCTTCAGCTGTACAATTCTGTGATGACAACAGGCCATTACTGCTGATGCTTTTAATCCAAGCTGGGTTTAAACAATCTGGACATACAGAGATAAAGTAGCTTAGACGGCTATTTCTTATTACTACAGAGAGAATATGTACAGCAGAGAGTGCAGAGCTGAAACACAAACACCCAGTGTCGCTCTCATATTATAATACATGGTGCTGGGTAATGATATGGTCGGTTCTTATTTCCCCTTTACAATAAAATTCCACTCTTGATGATTACTGTTACTTAAGTCCCTGAGTTATCGCTTTTTTCCTAGAGCTATAATTTAGGATAAAATCTCATGAAATGTGACACCGCCGATCTACAGCCGCCTGTGGTTAATTTTTACGAGTATTGACTGAAATTTCTTAGAGCGCCAGAATATCGTGTAGAAAATGTCAGACTGAGTGATAATCTCAGTTTTAATTAAGCACGTAATCACAAGAGCAGATTCATTCCTTGGCTTCAGGTTTCTTTTTCTTTCATTTCATCACATTTTTCTTGCTTTATTGGGCAGCGTGCAGGGGAGCTTGGCAGGACAAGACGGGAGCCGGAGCATGTGACACAGTCCACATTGTCACGAGTACACAGCAAACACTGCCCACTGGTCCACTGTGCGCTCACTCCTTTGCTTGCTGATCTCCAGAGACTCTGGCGAATTCCTTCCAAAATCATCAATTTGTTATCTAGTTGGGGCAATAGCTGAATTATTTGGACGACGTAAAAAAAAAGGGCCCAGGCAACAGAAGCCCGGCCCAACCCTGAGTCCATGCACGCAATATACAGTCTATACTCTGCCTACACTGTGACAGGACAACAGGAGAGCTGGCATGCAAGTTCACAGCTTAGAGAGGAGTGCATCTGTGTGTGTGTGTGTGTGCGTTTCATGAAAATAATGAGATTGAATCAGCCTCCATCCTTCTTTCCTGTGTATTCACTACGGGCACGTAGCCTGGACTGTTCAAGGAGTCTGGGGCTGCACAGTTTAAGGCCTTTTGTTGTTGTGATTCAATTGTGGCTGTTGGGCGGACATCAATTAGCCACTGGGGAAAAAAAAAAAAAGAGGAAGCCATTCTCCTGCACAGTGGAAAACCTGCTGATGAGTCCTTTCAAAACACTTTAAAAACTCATTATGAGCCTCCCTTGCTAGCAGTCAGGCCATGTGTGAATTAAATCATCCTCGTGGATCTCAACCAGTCACCAGAACAAAATATATTCAGACTCCTATAAGACCTCTGAAAGCCATTAACTCTCTCTCTCTCTTTTTTTTTTTAGATTTATGCTGTGCAATCCTTTCAGCTGCATACATTGCCTGGAATCTTTACCAAGAATTTACAACACTGTGCCTCAAACAAGCCAGAGAGAAGGAGCAAATCTGCACTAAATACAACATTTGTTTTTACTCAGTTCAGTGCCATGCATCCTCCTGAAGGCCATCATACACACACACCGACGACAGCTATGATTCTGTATCATTCCCCAGCATTAGCCAGTCTCTGAGGACTAATCAATCCAAGCCATAATAACCTGCAAAATCAAATAAAACCTAATTTATCAAAACTAAAGAGCATTTTCTGTGAAATTAAATGATATACAAATTAAATATATGTTCCTTTAAGGTCATTAACTTATTTTATAAAACTACGGCCACTTTACAACTGAGAATATTGGGTTATATATTTATTTTATTTTACCTTTTTTTGTGGATGACACACCGCCATTGACAAAGAGCGACATCATGAGATCTGGACATTTTCTATTGTGCCACGGGCTTTTACCCAGCGCAGTGCCCGGGACAAGAGAGCACAGGAAAAAAAAGTACACAATGGCACAAAAAAGAGCAAAAACTTTGCCTGGCGTACTTACCGGGGAGCAGCGTCCATCCACCAGCGTCACTTCACTCCGGGTTCGCCGTGCGCCCTGAGCTCCCGGAGCCCTGCTGCTCCATCTGAGAGCAGCCCGCTGGTCCTCTGCCTCCTCCTCCCCCCCTGCCGATATCCAAACTCAGCCCGTCAGTCGGGAGGATGGGAAAATGAAAAAAGACGAGAAATGACAGAGGTGTGTGACGCGCAAGTTTCAACAAACGGGTAAAGTAAAGTTAAATAAGACCGGGCGGTCCCCCCGTGCGTCTGCGTCCCCTCAGCCGCTGGACGCGCTCTGCGGTGTCAGGTACCGGAGTTTAGGCGCACCGGGGAGAGGAAGAGCTGCGTCAAGCTCGACCACACAGAGGCAGACAGGAGGTAGTCCCATTTCAGCTTCAAAATAACACAGACTGTCCCCGGAAGTTACACATAGAGCGCTCTTAAAGCCTGAATCACTTGATGCAAACTCGCATCGGTGCAGAATTAGTTTTTTAGCTAGTTTAGCTAGTTTTAGCGCCGCCGTGGAGGCTACTAGCTAACAAACTCCTCAGTTAATACTTTAGTTTTAAATAAACATTTCACTTAGAGCGTGATTCACTCAGTAAGTATTAACTACAAAGCATCAAAACTTAGAGTGTTACTCAAATAAATCGACCTTTTCTTTCTATTTTTGCCCTGAAAAACCGTTGAGAGCGTTGTGTTTAGCTGTTAGCTGCTGCTAGGCTAGCATGCTAGAGCAAAAGAAGTTAAAGCTAGGCTAATGTGCTAAAGATGTTAAGTCGTTGTAACGTCTCTGTTGAGTTTAAACCTTGATAAACAACCCTCAACCCACAACACAAACAGTGTTTATCTCCAAAAACAAACTATCTACGAGTTAATTTATGTAATATTACTCTGACTTTTGTATTTTATTGTTAATTTGTCCTTATAGCTTCCATCCAGCGTGCAGTCCATCCATCACACAGGCTAATGGTGAGTGAAACAGGTAGTAGTGGATAGCAACAATAACTGTAGCACTGTATCCTGTCAAACAGCAGTTTTATTTTGAAACTTGTGACTGCAGCTGCTTATTCTTAATGCTGGATAACTTGACACTGACGGAGTGAGTCAGAGCATGTGACTTGTCCCCTCGATCTCCTCCGCCTGGCTGTACATCCCATCCCAATATCCCCGCTTCTGTCTCCGCCTGGCTGTTCTCTCACAGCCAGCCACCCCGGACGGAGTGTGTGTGAGCGTGTGTGGGCGGAGGATGCTGTCATACATGACATGATGCTCCACAGTCACACTCAGCAGGGGTGTCGACTCACTAAACCCACAGAGCTCCAACACAATACCTTCAAATCAGCTTATATGCTATGTCAGGTTTCAGAGGACAAGGGATTACTAATGACTGATACTACAAGCCACTGTGTAAGATTTTCATAATAGTGGTCGGAAGAATCCAGACTGTACTTCAGTAACAGTAGCTATAACAAAGTGTAAAATTCTAGTCATTACCAGTATGAGTCCCTTGTGCACAAGTACAGGTAGCAATTATGCAGAACAACCTCTTTCATAAAGTTTTAAATACATAATATGGTTTGATGACTGCTCCGGGTTTGTCGTGAATAGAGGAATTTTTGTCACCCTCCAAAGAGCCTTTACCCAGTGTCAAAGGGAAATCATCAGCGGCAAAATGATAAGAAATATCAGGAGAATACACAGCTTTCTCTTGAGATAAGTTAACACAAACCCATTTTTTTAACTGTAGGCGGGCCGATCGCTTGCTGTCATGAGTAATTATCCCCCAAAGGTCCACTCTGAGCCTGAAAAAACCATCTTACCGGTACGTTCACATGTGGTCAATACTTCAATGCTGTGTCACTTGGCAAAGTGAGTTAAATAATTCATAGTTTAATCTATGATACTATATTGTCATCAACTAATCAGATGCTGGGTCATAACTGTAGCTTTAAAAGTAGCTTAAAACTATAAAGTAGCTTCAGATGAGGGAAAATACTGAGTCAAAAGTACATTTTCTGTTGGCATGAAACGGAAAGCATAAAGGAGTACCTTAAAATTGTGCTTATGTGTACAGCCCCATTAAGGACATTTACTTTTGTTGCTTTACAGTAGGGATACTGGACAAAACTGACATTGTGATCAGGTTTTTGTGCAATGTGTATTGAGAATATGAAATAATACATACATTTTCATCAAACGATTTTTAAAAATATTTGGAAAGAATAAGCCATTTTGCAAAGATTGGGGTTTATTTTGTAGGGGGTCCATTTGTGTAAAATAATAATAATAAAATTTCTGGAGCTTTTCTCATATGGTGTAGCACTGGCAGAGGCATCCAGAATAGCTTTTGTGCTTTGGATAATATTCAGATCTGACTTTGCACTCGTCATACAGATCTTTATGGTGCTGATTTACTGTAAATGCTTAAACAAATTAGCAACCGAGTCTTCCTTTTCAGTGTTTCTCTTGCGTTCTTCCCTCATCTTGCTGTGAATATGTAGAGCCTGAATATAAACGCACTCAATATCTTGCAAATACAGTTTTAAAAAAAATGTATATCCACGACCCTTTAAGTGAGGGTAAATTATACAATCAGAAAGACGTCTCTTGTAAATTGCTAATTGAAAACGAGAACCATGCGAGTTTTCTTTTTATATCAAGCAGGAGAAGTTGTGTCCTTAAGTGTTTGAGGTCATTTGTCTTACTTAGCATTGCACTTCCTGCGATGTGTTTATTGTGCACATGACAATGTCGCAGTGATATATTGTGCAGCCCTGCCATGCAGCATTACGTACCATTTACCTTCACATAATTTATTTCCACTTCGTGTTGGACATGACGTGTTTCTTTTGCAGCAGTTGTACATACTACATCAGGTGACTGCAGAGAATGGAAAAAGGCAGAACAAACATCCCTGAAATCTTAAAATAGCGCTGAAACTAAACAACTGCTCATTTTTCTGGGGGCTCCCTGCAAGTCCCCGAAGGCCCCGGCGGTCCCTGGATCCCACTTTGAGAGCAGATACTGGAGCTATACAGTATACAGCAGGTCTTAGCAAACAGCTCACGGGGAGCACTAGTCTTAAATGCTCTCCTGCTAATTTTTTAATATCTACACGTGGCCTCAAAATAATTTTCTGGGGATGTTTTATTTGATGTTTACACTCCATTAGACAGAAAACAAGAGTCCCGCGGTAATAGCTGCGAGAGGCTATAATGCTCATTAGGTGCGAGGATACAAATTGGGGTGGAGTAAAAATAGACAACTATGCTATACTTAGATCTTACTAGCAGGGGGGAAATGTAAAGTTTGCTATGCCAGAGGAAAAGTCATCCTGTTTGCTTTAATCAGAAGGATTTATCATCTTGTGTCGTGGCCATTTTGGACACCTCAGATTGTCTGGCGTAGCTGTATAACATCAAAGGGCTCAGACTGAATGCAAATCAGGTTTTAGTGGAGGCATGAAGTGGACTCAGCTTGAGTGGGGAAATCACACTTATCTCAGTAAATGCGCCAGTGAGAGCGAGAGAGAGACTAGGAAATTAACAGACATACCTGAGGTTCTCTGGGAGTTTTGTGATCTGAGTTACCCAAAAAGGCATACTCTACACACACAGCCTGCATATTTTTCGAGTTATTTACAGTCGATTTATACGCAGTTGGTGCTGTGGCTGTATGAGGCAAACAAAAGCTGCAAAAAATACCCCAGGAGGTAAATATGCACATATATTGGGAAATTTGCTTCATATTTACTCAGCTTTTACTAGTTTATCAATCACAGCTGCATTAGGTCTGATGATTTAAGTTATTCAGGTGTGAACTCTTTTAAATCTTGTGTAAAATGATGATTTTTTTTCAATAACGCACTAAACTACATGATATTGCTCAAACTAATTTTGTTTTAAGTCCCCCACTGGCCATTGATTCAACCTCTAAAGACTCATCTCCATCAGAGTTTTGAATTTACTAGTTTTAATCTCTTCCTGCCTTCACCCAGTCACCCGACTTTTCCTCTGATGCCAACCTCAAGGCTGATATTTGTGTTTTGTTTGCGGTTTTGAGTCAAATGTCCCAACAACTATTTGATCGATTGCCCTTAAATTTGGAGCTCACATTCGTGTTCCCCTCAGGATGATTTCCAGTAACTGTTGATTCCTTCAAGTCCGTCTATAGTTGTGGCTTTAACCTTTAAAAACTCATATCTGTGTGTAAAGGTTACATATTGTGATTTTTTCCCCTTGAATAAAATCCCTTCCTCCCTTAAAACAGCTCAGATGTAACCCAACACTGTTGCGTCCTCTAAAATGAGCAGATATATGAAGTCTCTGCCTCTCTCCCCCCACCTCTCCACACTCGCTGCAGCCCTGGCACATCAGCTCACCTACGACTCTGTTCAAACTTTGAAAAATTACTCTACAATTTAGAAACTGAATCCGTAAAATAATGATACAGAAAGTCCTACTCTGCCAGCTGACAGGATAGATTACTCAGATTTGTTACATATAAATACCAAGAACTCTTACTGCGTATTTTTGAGACTGTCATTGGCACACTGCAGTTTCAAAAAGTAAATGCTCAGCCATGATGTTGAATTTTTACACCGATCAGCCACAACATTATGACAGTATGATATGATCAATGTGAATAGCATTGATCATATTGGTACTATGTGGTGTTCTGATGGAAAACCTTGGATTTTAACATCCATGTTGATGAGACTTAGACACCCAAATAAACATTGTCCCACAACAAACACACTCCCTCATGAAAATGAGGAAATCCCAAATGTCACTGACCTACCCCTGCAGGAAAATGCTCCCCACCACATGGAAACAACATCAAACAATCAAGAACATGTAGAGGAACATGACAATGGTCCAACATGTTGATTTGACCTCCAAACTTCCTACAGCCCATTGTGATCAAGCATCAACAGGATGCAGTGGAACAAGTTTGACTGACAGAGGCCAGAGCCAGAGTACCCAAAGGATCCACTACCATCGTCCTGGTTCCAGACCCCAGACCCCTGAGAGGTCCTCTTGTCCATGTCCAGGAAAAGCACACTCCCTTATGCAAATCCATCCATCCATTATCTATATACCACTTAATCCTCTGTAGGGTCATGGGGGGCTGGAGGCTATCCCAGCTGACTCGGGCGAAGGCAGGGGACATCCTGGACAGGTCGCTAGTCTATCACAGGGCTACACATAGAGACAAACAACCAAGCACACTCTCATTCACACCTATGGACAATTTAGAACAATCAGTAAACCTCAGCATGTTTTTGGACTGTGAGGGGAAGCCGGAATACCTGGTGAGAACATGCAAACTCCACACAGAAAGATCCCAGGGGTCCTAACCGGGATGCGACCCGGGGATCCTCGAGCTGTGAGGCGACGGTGCTAACAACCGAGCCACTTTGCAGCCCCGCCCTCATGCAAATGGAAATCCCAAATGTCATTGGCCTACCCCCACAGGAAACAAACATCAAACAAATCAGGAAACATGTTGAGGAACATGACAATGGCCCCCAATGTTGATTTGACCTCCAAACTTCCTACACCCCATTCTGATCAAGCATCAACAGGATGCAGTGGAACAAGTTTGATTGACAGAGGCCCCACTGCACAAGCCAGAGCACCCAAAGGATCCACTGCCATTGTCCTAGTTCCAGACCCCATAGGACGCGTCTTCTTGCAAGTAAAAAAACACTACACGGACATGTTGACAAGGTGAAAAACTTGATTTTAACTGCAGGGCTTTTTTTGAAAGTACAATGATGTCAAAATGTCAAAAACGATAACGCTTTTATCTGAACTGTCGCCTCAGGTTGTAATTTGGACGTTTTTGGAAGAACAGTACGCTGGATGGAATCATAGAGGGAAATATTGTCATGTCCATTTCGACCCCCTGGTCAAAATGTTGTCTCACTGTTCCAGTGCCCAAATCCAGGAAAAAAATGATACTGAATTGTGTTTATTTGCCTTGTTGTCATGGTAACATAATGTGCTGCAGCTGGGGTACAGGTTTCGCTCAGAGCAGCTTTTTCTTTGATATTGGAGGGTTTTGATTACAACAACAGCTCTGCAAATGAAGGAGTGGCTGAGGCTACTGATGGTGAGGAATCAGTTTTTGTAAATGGTAAATGGTCTGCACTTAAACAGCCCCTTTCTACCTTAGTGGTACTCAAAGTGCTTTACATTCAACCACGAACCATCAGTTAACATGTTCACAGTTAGATTTAATAGTAAAGCTTATTATAATACAGCTCATCCAGATAAAATTACCTTAGTTTGTAAGTTAAAGCAGTAGCGTAACACAATAAAGTTAAGAATGTTTGTCCTCCAAGTACAGCCGAGGTTGATGGGAATTTGTTCTTTTGTTTTAGGTACAGACAGGTGCAGATTAAAACCTTGAATAAATGAATAGAGAAGCATAACAAATGCAAATGCTTGCATACAGGGCACAAAGGTTCACTAGATGATTTAATGAAAATGATTTTGGACTGGCATGTTGGACATCGCTTTACATCAGCATCATCAAAACACGAAAGGGGGAAGTATCTTTTGCATGGATGAGTTTCGTCTCATCAGTCCCAGGAAAGCCCATGACATTGAAACTGTTCTGGAGGATTGTGATAACTCAACACCTTCCAAAGACACTTTATGTTGCTTTTGCCTTTAATTTGTCCCCCATTAATTTTTTGTCATAAACCAAAGTGGAAATAGGAAGTAACCTGAGCAAGTCTGAGTCATCCTCTATGCTTGTGAATGCATGCACCTCATTATTAAGATATTTTGCTCTGGACCAAGACCAAGAGCTGGACTTGCAGACAAACAGTGGGTTCACTCCAAGTGTGACTAAGAACTAAGATTAGATTTTCACTCAGAGCAGGGAAACACCGTGCAATACCCAATCAACGCCCACCACAGACGGACTGCTCACAGCTATAATAACTCTTACAACTACAGCAGACATCAAAGATTTAGTGTATCTCAAGAACACAGTTTTAAGATATCTAGGACACATTCCACCACGCTCCCGTGCAGACCTCTGCAGCTAATATCTTGCTCTCCCTGAGAAGGAAACAGATGAGCATTGTTTGAAGCCTCCGTGTATGTGTGTTTGTGCGTGTGCGTTCGTCGTAATCAGTTGTTATTGGGTCTCCCTCGCTGTGTGTTTCCACTCCCACTCCCATTCGTTTCCCCTCTCCTTCCAGCTCATGTCATCCTTCTCACACTTACTGTCTTGTGTAACTCATGCAAGACTCTTTCTGCTCCACAGAATCATTTCATGCATTTTTCACTCCAGCTCTCTCACTGTGGTGTTCAAATGCTGTTTTACATTAGTACTGAAATGCGCGCACACAGAGAAATGCATTCCCTCTGTTATCGGTTGAGGATGGGTATCTAGGCCAAACATTATTATCAGTGTGTGGTAGGCGCCCCTTGGGTGTGTTACCATGGTGACCATCACATAACATTATATACCGGGAAGTGTTTTATTCCATGGCATTGAATGCGCGCGCACACACACGCTATGGGAATTCGATTACGGATCAATAATCCTGATCAATCATTTAAATTGCTATGACAGCCACCTGAGGGCACTTCCTGATACAAAGCACAGATATGCGTACTGTACATGCACAGCAACACATGAGCAGTGTGACACAGAACCTGCCTGCTCCTTAACTTGACCTGGTTAGAGTAGTGGTACGTGAAGAGGTTAACAGAGCACTGACACACACACTCACACACTCACACACACACACACTCGTTGCATGGTCAGTGGTGTCGATGTCTACTTCTTAAAGTTTCAGTTTTCAGAGCAGGGTGACAAAAGAAACAACACTAATTATGTGTCTCTGCTGACTGTAAATCCGTCCTTTCCACCCCTGAGTCCTTAACCTAATCTGCATTTGTAGTGTTGTTCGCAGCTGAGGTTTAGACGGCAGTAAAAGACTTGCTGGGAAAAAAAACAGTTAAAGACCCATATTCAATCCAACATGAGTCATGGGCTGAGAGAGACGACAAAAACATTAAACTGCTCGTAAAACAAAACACGTCTGTGCATAAATTTGAAGGAGAAAAACACTAGAAGTTGAAGACAAGGCAAATAGAGAAAATAATGGAGTACCAAATTTGTAGGGGAGAGGACAGAAAATTAATGGCGTCATGTTGTAAATACATATTGAAGTGAGTTGAAAATCTCACAGTAAATATTTGTAGGATGAATAAAGGGGTCCAGAGTTGGAGAAACTGCGTGACAATACCGACATTCTGTGGAACTGATGAAGCAGTTCTGGCATAATTAATCTAAAAAGACATTTTTACGGATGCGCTGATTAAAATTAAATGACATCAGAGCCAAAAAGAAAAAGTCTGGGAAACATGAATTCTAAGGGACATTGTTGAAATATGTATAGCTTGTGTTTTTAGCTAGCGATGGCTCTGGGCATGGCAGCTGCTCTATCACTTTGGTCCGGAAATGTCTCAACAACTACCAAATATGTGACCCTGAAATCTGGCACAAACGTTCAGGTTCCAAAGTCTGTATGCTGAAACACACGACACTAAGATGGGGGAAATGGTGCCTATTACTCCTGCAACATATCACCGTGTTGTTGTTGTGAGCACATCAGCATGCTGACATTCAGCTCTGGGCTCACAGAGCTGCTAGCGTGGCTGCAGACTCTCTGTCTCACTGAAATGACAGTTTATTGCCTTGTCCCAACTAATGCAGTCCAATACAGCAGATCTGCAATAGATTCATGAAGCTGATAGTGTTAGAGACGTGCTGATCAACATCATGGTCATTTTGGAGGCTGAATATTGTGGTGCTTTGGAATATTTCACATGCTTAAAGTGCAAAATTATGCTTATCCTTAGTGATATGAATGGTGCCTGTGTTTTAGTACTCCTGTGATGTCTGAAGGGAGTGACACAGTGGGGCAGTGGTTAGCATGTTCACCTTACAGCAAGGAGGTTTTAAACTTACTGGTTCTTTATGTGTTGAGTTTGCATGGTCTCTTTGTGCCTGTGTGGGTTTTCTCTGAGTGTTTCGACTTCCTTCAACAAGTCCAAACAAATACATGGGAGGTTAATTAGTGATTTAAACAATACATGGTCTACACCGATCAGCCACAGCATTATGACCACTGACAGGTGAAGTGATTAACATTGATCATATTGGTACTATGTGCTGTTCTGATGGAAAACCTTGGATTTTAACATCCGTGTTGATGAGACTTAGACACCCAAATAAACATTGTCCCAGAACAAGCACAACAAGGAAAATGCACCCCACCACATGGCAACAACATCAAACCATCAGGAACATGTTGAGGAACATGACAATGGTCCAAGATGTGGATTTGACCTCCAAACTTCCTACCCCCCATTCTGATCAAGCATCAACAGGATGCAGTGGAACAAGTTGGATTGACAGAGGCCCCACTGCACAAACCAGAGTACCCAAAGGATCCAGTGCCAACATCCTGGTTCCAGACCCCATAGGACACCCTGAGAGGTCCTCTTGTCCATGTCCAATGGTTCAGAGCATTTTTGAGCACAATATTAGGAAGGTGGTCATAATGTTATGCCTGATCGGTGTATGTTCTATGTCCGTTAAACACACAAATGTTCCCTCCTTATAAAGTAACTGCTTGTCTTGTTCCTAATACCTGTCACATACACAGAAAGTATTTCACTGATAGCATGTAAGTGTAGAATATTTACATAGCAATCTTTAAGCTGTAATGTCAACCATGACTTTATCATGGACTATAAATACAGCCTATGTTTATATATGCAGTCAAGCATTTGTAACCACAGCACGACAATGTAAAAGTTTAATTAAGAGTATTTTTTTTTACTGGTACCATAAGCTGCTAAAGCTCAGGTGTTTTGCTGTGTTATATTTGGAGGGACATTTCTGACTCATCCTTTTTATTATTTCCAGGAATCATAGGAATCTGTCAGACAGTACATTTCCACTCTCTCCGTCTGTCCCTACTGCATTTTGTGTACCCTATTTGCGAGCACAAATGCACACTGGTCCATAGAAATGCATGGGCAATCAAGCAGAACATAGCCAGCATCTTCCCTCAGACATTACATTTATGACAGAAGATAAGACAGAGTTTGGTTGTAAGCTCGTCAGCGGAGAAAGATCTTTTCTGTCAATCGGCAGCAGTGAAGTTGCTTAGCAACCTTTGGCCTTGATGGCAGGAAATGATGTCATGCTTATGAGACAAAACACAGGCAGACGCACAAATACACAGATAACAGGCGCACGCACACACACACAGCATGGTGGATGAGAGGAATAATGAGTGGTGATGATAATCTGGGCAGGGGTTAAAACAATATATTAATCTTCTCTAATGGTATCACTGATCTCTGACTCCATTAAGGATGACCTTATATATTCACTTGCACACACACACACGCAAACAAACACACACACACATATTTGCATGGACTAAGCTGACAATGTGCTTTTACGTGCTGCTGTTTGAGGGAAACTACATCTGCTGCTCTCTTCCTCTGTGTTCCTTCAGCCCGTCAGTGAACCCATCTCCAGCCTTCAGCCTGTTTTCTCTGTGATCCAGCAGTCACGCCATCCCTCCAACTAGGTACACACACACACACACACATATGTATGCGTGCACAACGAAGCTTATTGCTGTGTGCTCTGGGAGGGAGAGGGAGGCAGTGACATGTGGAGTTGTATTTTGGAGCTGAGGCCTGTGAGAGAAGATCTTTATTGTTAATCAGTTTCCCTGCCGCACTAAAAGTTGCAGGACTTGGAGCGCCACACAGTGTTCAGCCTGGCTCACTGCACGTTTCCTTTCGGGACACCTCGCTTTAATAATTCATGTCGGTAAGGGAATGTGCTGCCAAAGACCCTGAAAGTCACGATTGTGTCTGAGGTGCTGCTTGACGCATGTTCCGTCCTCTGACTAATCCAGTTGTTTCTAAATATATCTGATACTCCATGTGCTGCATTACATCCTTAATCTTTCACTTTATTAATTTATGAGGTACATGTTGTTTTTATATTCATCCCTCTGGCATTTCAGACTTTTTTGTGACAAATATCCACAGTTAACATTTAAAAAAGGTCTAACCCATTATTATTATTGCATCAACACGGATTAATACAGAAGTAAACCCATTTATATTGTTTTTAGTGTATTACAGTCGTAGCAGCTTTTCATGCACTCTGAACTGCTTTTGTTCATGTTAATGTCTGATTATGGTTGAAAGGTCAGCAATTTACTGCCGCTGCCCAAAAACACAGTGAATAAAAATCTAGCTTCATCCTAGAATAAAGATTAAATTTTAAAAGTTTTCTTTGTGAAACTATTTATATTTTTAATACGCATTAATGTAAAGGCTTCAGAGAAAAAATTTGCACTAAAAAGCACAGGAAGCTGCACGTAAACGACCGCCCAGCTAATCGCATTCGCACAAGGAAAATAAACACACAGGGTTCAGCAAACAGCCTGGATAAATACGACCAAAAGAAATCCCAATATTGTCGCAAAATAAAACAACGCAGTCGGTCAAGTTCATCTTTAACTTTTATTGGGTGTTTTGTTATTTTTTGGTGAATTAAATCAACTCAAAATACATATGAAGTGTGGGGAGGTGGAGAGTCAGCAACCGTAAATGCTGCATGTTGTTCCTGTGTTAAGACAGTTACTGGCGCTGGGTTATTCAGATTAACATCATATATTAAAGTTTTTAAATATGACAGTTATCGCAATACCCAAACCAGTACATGAGCATGTTTTCTTCCCTAGTGAAGCTACTGTACCCATTACATATCACAGTTTTGTACGAATTCCACTGTCTAAAATCACAGAGACAAGTCTGACATGTTGGTGTTCAGAGTTTCCACAGGTCAGGCTGAGTGTACTGAATACTTGCCTCTCTATTGGTGATGGTTGTGATCAGGTTTGTGACTCGTCTTTAATCACCAGCACTTTTGGGCTCAATTTCCATATTCAAAAGATGAATTTACAAACAGATGAAGCACTTAAACGCAGTACTCAAAGGCTCAAATGTCTCAACACAGTGGCTATAACCTTACTTTGTGTAGTCATTACACAACCGAGATGCCAGACATTAATAAAACACACAATGACATTATCATCAGGTCAAAACATTTTAATTAAAAAAACAAAAACAAACAAAAAAAGGAACAACTAATTTATAAGAACAAATGTCCTCTAATTTGTTCCATTTCCGTCACGTTTCACTTTCGCACCAGCACACGCACTTTCACTCACTGACACAATGTGATAAACAGCTACTGCACCTTCGGAACAAAAACATGCAGACTGATTTGTCAATTATTAATAAACACATCCTAGATTTACACAATCCAGTGTAGCAAGAGTGAATAAAGATCTGCTGTAACTTCAAGGACTACATTAGGGATTTTGTAAGTTTTAGCCCATTAATTACAGATGTTTTACTGCGAACCATCCCAGAAGAGCTTCAGTATTTTCCAGTTAGCTAACGGGTTTCATTTATTTTACATTTAGTAAAAGAACATCAACTGGGATTTATGAGATTTAACCTCCTTTAGACTGGTTGTGAAACTATGAACATGTTGTTGCCTTTACTTTAAATTTACATCAACTTCAAACAAACTGTACTGGCATGAACTAAACCAAGAGCGGCTTTTGAATGAAGTTCTCAACGTTGAAAAAGGTTAAGAAATAATGGAAACTATACAATTTGCAGTTGATGTGCTAAAACGTGCAAAACTGCTTGTACAGTTCTTCAAAAAGAGCTTTCACCTGCCCTCATAGCAATGAAGTTTATTCAATATTTAAGCCTTGAACAGCACACAGGGATGTGAGCACAAAAAACTGAGGAGAACCTATTATTATGTGAAGCAAGAGTCCATCTCTATTTACAAATGAATCGGAGGCAGCGGAACAGCAATTCCTCCTCTACAAAGAAGCAATCACATCCCTGAGTACGGCGTTTGTTATTCCTATCATTTATATTCAACTGCTGTGTGATCAGTTATTACCGTCATGCCCTGTCTGGTCAGCTCTCGGTTGATCACAATAGTGCAGCACAGCATCGCTCCCCAGTTTTTTCTGACCCAGAGTCAGCAAAGAGGTTGACACGAAACATTAAAGACACCTCAGCAACAGTCATAATGCCGGAATTCAGGCACGACAAAGTACCATGTGGGTTTGGAGAGCGGCACTGACAGTAACTATTACAGAAACAAGCAGACAGCTCTCCATCAGTGTCACAGACGGTCAAAGACATATTTCAATCATTCCCTTAGAGTGGTACGTGGAGCAGAGTGCCAGCTGTTATTTCTAGATACGTCCTCATCTCATTACCAAAGAATGTTTCATCTTTTGCTCATCAAGCTAAGCGAAGCCTCTGCTAGCACGGTGCCTCTTCCTCTGCTTTCTCACTCTTATCCTCTTCCTCCGCATCTTTGTCTTTGTTCTTTTTGTGTTTCTTTTTCTTGTGTTTGTGCTTGTGCTCCTTCTGTTCTCCTTCTTTGTCCTGGCTGCTGTGCTTCTTGTGCTTTTTGTGTTTTTTATGCTTCTTATGCTTCTTCTTCTTCTTGTCCGTCGTGTTGGTGGTGGAGCTGTTGTTGTTGCTTGGGGTGGGGCTGTTGGAGGGTTGGCTGAGGGACGGACTGCCGCTGCCGCTCCGCCCTCTCTCCGGCTCAGAGCCTTCGCCTTCACTGTAGTCGGGCACAAAGGCCGCCTCGTCCGTCTCGCGACCCAAGTCAGAACACAAACGCTGTCTTCTGGGCTCTGGGCCACGGCTCTCCTCCCGTCCTCCTCCACCTCTGCCTTCCGCTGCCCTCTCCTCCTTCCCTGTCCCTCCCCGCCCCTCCTCTCTTCCTCCACCTCTTCGTTCCTCTTCTCTCGCTGCAGCTCTTCCTTCTTCTCTTACCCCTCTACCCTCCTCCCTCACAAGTTTTGTTTTTGTTGGTTTGTCCGAGTTCGTCTGTGACGTCCTGCCACCCTTACTGTCTTCTCTCGGCGCTCTCCCTTTCTTCTCCTCCCTCACTGCTCCTCTTCTCTCCTCCCTTGTAGCATCCCGACCTTCGCTCCTGGTGGGTTTCGGTGCCTCAAGTTGCCCCTCTCTGCCTCGGCTTCTCTGCGGCACTGGTGAGGGCTCCTTGGGTGCACTAAGTCCGTTTTCTTGACCTTCTTCGTCATCTTCTCTCTCCCATTTGGAGCGAGGAGGAGGCTGGATGAGTGGCTCTTCTATGGCTGGGCTGAGCGGTGGACTGACACTTGGGCTGCGACCACGGCTCTTCACAGGGCTGGCTGGGGGCTGCTCTGCAGGTTTAGAGGATACACTCTTCTGGTCTTTTTCCAGGTCCTGCTTTGCATCTTGACTTGTCCTACTGTTGAGAAAAACACTTTATAGGTGACTGAGAGACATGACGGGTTATGTAAAAGCACAGTAACTAATGGGACTGGAAAGATCAAACAATACCCTAGTTTGAACACCAATGTTAAAATGATTCCTTTTGACTTTACGCCAACATGTTTTTTCTTTGTTTGTCACCATTTAATCTGCTGCATCTTCTAGGTTAACATATTCATGATTTGGTCTAGAAATGCCAAAAAAAACTAGAAAAAGTGGCGACGTCTTGAATTTTTTTGACCAACAGTCCCGGTAACTAAAATATTTAACTCTTAAATATTTAATATAGCTGCAAATCCAGACAATTAAAGCTGAAGCAAAGTAATTTGGCATTTTTACTCTCGAAATAATTCCCTTCAAATATAGAATATAATACAAGAATTCATTGTGCTTCCGACTAGATATCCAATTTACAAATTTTAGTTATTTATCTGTGTTATGGTCATATTTTGGTAGGCACCAATTAAAATAATTTGTCTTTCAACCCTACTAACCAACCAGACATCTTTTCTCATGCAACCACTATAAATATGTTTAAGTTTATTTCTTGTTGCTAATAAACAGCTGACAGAAAACCCAATGCTATTCTATACAAGCGACTGTGATTCTTTCGTTATTCTAAAAATCGCAAACACATATCAAAAGAATGTAACACCAGCAGTAAACAACATATCAAAAATCATAAATAAATAAAATGTAATTAAATATATAACATTTAAAAAACACAAACTCAAAGACAGACTCACCTAGTGGAACTTGTTGTGTGACTTGTAAGAGTCTTTCGGCTGATACGGGGTTTGCTCCTCACAGCAGTCTCCTGAGCGTCTTTGCCCACTGTCAGGGACGGAGGGAGGAGTACTTAATTAGACAGATCAAGACAAAATCAAAGTTATTATCTCTCGCTGCATTGCTTCAAATTACCTTCTCTGTGAGCAGCAGCTGGTTTCTCTCCTGAGGGGACACTCCTCTCCGTTCTGTCCTTGGACACACTTCTGGGAAATAAGAGAATGTAATTACACCTATTAACAACTGTGTTTACAGATGGAACCACCGTTTCATCATTCCTTCAGTCGTGGATATGGATGATAGTTTGACAATCAGCAGAAAAACTAACCTGTCAGATTTAGCAGCTCTTTCTGACCCATCGCCTCTCTCCTTGGATGACACACTTGACTTCTCGTGATGGTCTACCACTTTCCTGCTGATGGCGGATTTCTCTGCGATGGTCATTTTATCCAGACAGACAGACCTCGATCCCCCACTTCCACCACTGGAGCTCTTTCGTTCCGCTTTTCCTGACCTCTCTCCATCAGCGTCTCTCTCCACTGAAACTGCTTTCTTCTGCGAGCCAGACCCTGAGACCCTGTCCCTCTCTCGGTCGGACCCCTGACTTCTGTCTCTGTCTCTGTCTGAACCTGAAGGTCTATCTCGCTCTCTGTCTGCTCCGGAGCTTCTGTCCTGCTCTCTGTCTGAGCCGTGTTGTCTCTCCGTAGCACTGCTTGGTCTCTCTCTCGAGACTCCTCTTTCTGCAGACGTTAACTGCTCCTTTCTTCCAGCTCCCTCTGATGTACTACTGGGTCTGTCTCCCTCAGTGCTGTTGGCAGAAGCGGACCGTTCTGAGGTGGAGGTTGTCTTCTCGGGAGCTGATGGCGTCCTGTCTGAGGCTGCCGTCTCAGTGCTGTCCTTTCTTCCCAGATCTCTGTTCAACTTTATCCTCCTTGGTGGCTTCAACTGCTCGTAAACAGACGCATAAACAAAGCAAAACACATTAAAAATTCAGTAAACACCAAATAATTCAACATCAGTAAAAACAAATCTTAGTTATCCAGGGCCATTTAAGCAAAAGACCTACCTGAATATCCATCAGAGGCCTAATAGAACCTCGATCTCCATCTCCCCGGCCCAGCTCCCGGCTCCCCGGTAGAGGTCCAGGTCTGTCGGAAGGGGCTGGGAGTCTGTGGAGTGGGGGCTGATGAGACAGGTGCGAGTGGGAGATGACATCGCTGCCGCCACCTAGCCCGTCGATTCTCCTCAGCTTTCCAGGAGGAGCTCCGAGTATAGAGCGGCTCTCCTCTCCCATCCTCCTCCGACTGTCCACTGGAGATGGAGGTCGGTGGACCAGTGGGAGGGAGTGTGGATGGGAAGCAGCAAGGAGACCACTGCTCTGTGGAAGATCTCTTCTTCCCCGTATGTCATGGCTGGATCGAAGGCCATCGTGAAGAAAGGGATGAGGTGCTGGTGCATTGTGGGAGGACAGTGGAGGGGTCTTCAGAGGAGCAGGCCTCACAGTAGAGCTTTTACTCTTTTCCTTTTTTGGGGTAGTTGAGTTGGGGGCATCGTCTGCTTTCGGTTTAACTGTCTTCAACGGTTTAGCAACAGAAGACGAGGTTGAGGTTGAGGTTGAGGTTGAGTCTTTCTTTTTGGTCACTACTCCTTCTCCAGTCTTTTTCTTCACTTTGTCACTCTTAACCTTCACACTCTCTGTCTTTACTTTAGCTTTGACCTTCTGACCCTTCTCTTTCTTCGTTTTATCAGACGGAGTCTTTGAAGTTGACTTGGTTGAAGGTTTAACGGGTGCAGCAGTGCTTTTAGAGGCTGGAGCTTTAGAGGTTGTAGTACCAACTGGGGGCCTTGAGGAGATGGGAGGTGTTTTAGTGTGTGAGGGCATTTCATCCATCGGTTCATCTCTGACAGGGGTAGCATCACCTCTGTCCAGCGATTGTTGTGATGGCTCTGGTTCCTCTCCAGTCTTCTTCTTTTTCACCTTCTTTGTTTTCAAGACTTTGGTGCTGGATTTGGTCCCTGATGAGGAAGAGGATGGGGGATGGTGAGGTGGAACACCTCTCTCATCTCTCCCCCTTCTCCCTCTCCCCTGGGGTGAGTAATCTCTGGACAATGGGGACGGTCTGTCCCTCTCCCTGTCTCTGCTGCCATGACCTCTGTGATGCAGTGAGGGATGTTGGCTGTCATAGTCTTTGTAGTACTTGTTGTACCAGTCTGCGTACTCCTTCTCCCACTGTCGATATCTCTCTCTTTCCCAGCGCTCATGGCCTCCAGGACTTGGACCTTTCAGTTCATAGGGCACTAACTCCCGAGGTGGTGGCTTTCGTCCACCAGGGCTGCGGCTCCGGAAGCCACCAGGGGAGCGAGATCGTGACCTTGACCTGTAGGGTCCTGCTGCTTCTGCTCCCTCCCAGCCTCCTCCCCTATAGGAGGGAGGAGAACGTGGTGAGCCAGAGCGCCGGTACCCGTAAGACCTTGAACGGGAGCGGGACCTTGTCCGTGAGCGTCCATAGCTGCGTCCATTACGTCTAGAGTAAGGGGAACGGGGATAAGATCGGCCATGGGAGCGTGAACGGGACCGGGATCGACTGGGAGAGTAAGAGTAAGACCTGGATCTTGATCGTGATCTCGATCTTGACCTTGATCTTGATCTAGAGCGAGAGTAAGGAGAGCGGCTGAAAGGAGAGCGACTGTATGACCGAGACCTAGAAAAGGAAATGGTTAAGAAGAGCAGAATGAAAAAAGGGAGAAACAAAGTCAATTGTACAAAAACAAATTAAAAAAGGGCTTCAAGTATTGTGCACATGTAATTTATGCACGAACTGTGACTAATTTTTCTATGCATCTTATAATGAAGTTACCTGGAGTAAGATGGTCTTCGTCTCTTTGGTGCGTTTCTGTACTTCATAAGCTCTTTGTGGAAGTCTTTAGTAAATTCATCCAGTTTAGATGTAACTCTGTGGATACAAAGACAAAAACACATGAAGTTTTCAAGTGTGAAACCTCAAAAGCTTTTATTGCACTCATCTCTTAATTGTTTATAATCATAACCCAGAAAAAATGTTCACTGTAATTTGTCATTTCAGCTCTATAGTAGCTGCTGTAGCTGAAGACCTAAAAACAAACAACTCACTTGTCCTGTCGGTGGTGCCTCTGTCTGTAGAAATCTTCCTTTGAGAGGGGGGGCTGCAAGAGGGACGGCGGAAGTGGGACAAGAGGTGGTTGGGTGCCGGGGGCAACCCAGGGAGGGTTAAGTCCTGGTGGTCCAGTGGCGTAAACAGGCTGAGGCTGGTAACTGATGGGAGGTGGAGGGATAAGGCCAGAGCCCGAGGTGTATGGAGGTGGGTAGGGCTGTGGTGGGGGTGGGTACAGGGATGGAGATGGGTACACCGGAGGAGCAGGTGAAGGCTGTGGAGCTGTCTGGAGGTGAGTGGAGGGGTGCTCTCCTCTACTTCTGTACCTGGATTAAAGAGAGGGACACGAAGCATTATGAGGCTGACACATTACAATGCAAGTGCTTATTACATCAGATAGTCGCAGAGACGGGTCTTACCAGTGTCTGCCGCCTCCTCTGTGAGAGTGGTTGGGCCTTGACTGGTGACCTAATAGATCAGAGAGACAGTCTGTTAGTTGCTGTGTGTCTTCAGTCTAAGCTCATTAAATCTCCTTAAATAAATAAATTAAGCCACTGACCTGATGGATAAGCTGGCTTTGTAGGTGGCGGGTGGCCAATAACTGGTAATGTGTAACTCTGTTGGAGAAATTACAGGGGCAAAAAGAAGTTAGATTCAAGAGAAGTTAGAATTTTTTGTTTTCAGGAATGCATATGTATCTGCTACAGACATAGATGAAGTTCAAAGTAATGATAATAACAAATACTAGTGGTATTTAAAGCTATTTTAGCCTTAAGGTCTGCCCTAAAAATGTAAACACTGACCTTGAGTTATCTTTACTTTTCATAAAGTGATTAAATAGAAATAATCAGTGGCACAGGACTATCTGCAGTCATCTGCACAATCACTCATAGTCTGCTTTTAAAAGTCAGTGAGATTGACATAAAACCAATACGACATTCGTCAGGTGAAGATAGACCCACCTGTGATCCACTCTCTGAAGTTCCTGATGAGTCTGGTGTCACAGCAGGTTCTGGCTCGGTCTCACTAAAAAAATAAACAGAGACAAATTGATTAGTAAAAATGACATTGCTTTTTGTGCTTCCATTTTCATATCGGTATATGGACTATGTTATCCTGAACTTACCCTGGTGGGGGAGGTTCATTCTGGCTGCTAGAGTGCATAGGAGAATGGGGGTCAACAACAGGTGCAGGAGCCGGTGAAGCATCTTGTCCTTCAACAGCATCAGCAGCATGAGGAGGAGTAGGACAAGCAGCAGCAGCAGAAGTGGGTGCAGGAGGTGGGACCTGTGCTTGAGGGGTGGCGGTGGGTACACTTGTAGGAGGCTGAGTGACATTGGCCATCAGCGGGTCCTGCTGTCTCGAGTGCAGAGGTCTGACCAACTGTGGGCGTGGTGGAGGCGGGGCGGCATGCTGGACCTGCTTGCGTGCATGTTTGGTGTATCCGGTCTCATTCTTAAAGTTGTTCACAGCCTACATGAAAACAAAGATGATTCAGCGTTTACAATCTAAAACCCACCAGCAGGTTTGAGAAGCATGTTACCTTTAATTAAAACAGCTGGAATTTTCTAAGCCAACAACTGTTTAAAAAAAAAAACAAGAATTGCAAGCCTCTGATAGTCCCTGTAAATTATTCAAATCCAAGCTTAAAATTGTGGCATTTCATCTAAATCAGTTTATTCTACATGTCTTATTCACCAAAAGCAAACTGTTTGTATCAAACTGTGAAAAACTAAAAAAAAACACTGTGCTCCTTGGTGCAACTGTGAAGCCAAGAGTGACTCAACGGGGACCAAAAGTCTAATCACAGAAATTCTGTGACTTTTTGGCTGAGCTGCAAGCTGCGTTTACACAGAGCACAGAGTGGACAAGTGTATAAACAAATTACAATTGTATATACCAAAATATCTCCAGAAGATTTTACATAATTGGTAGCACCTATGGGCACCTAGAAAAATCTTCTATTGTAAAATAAATAAAAGAAATTCAACTTGAGAGTTTCTTGATTTATAGCACTACAATTTTGCCATACTGCACAAATGAAATTAACCAAATCCCACATTAGAATGCATGCGTTTGAAGGGTATATATTTGAAAGGCATACCTGTCGAAGAAACTTGTTGGCAATAAGATTATCAGGTGAAACATCTGACTGTTTGCATGAGTAGCAGACGTGTTCCTCGGAGTCCAACAAAGCAGTCCTGATACCTGAAAACAGACAGATGGTCTTAATTAGACAAAAGCTCACATTCATCACAAATATAATACACATATTTCATGAAAAGAGCTTCCCCTCAACCTCCTAATCTGTTCCAGTGCACACTTTTCTACTTTTTAGCACAGAGACTGAGTGGAAAATCACCCCAATACAGCTGTGGAAACAAGAGTTTGAATGACTACTCAAAAATTAAAATTTATGACATATAAGTAGTGGGACCTATACAGAGACAGCAATTAATCCTGTGTTGTGCAAAGATTAGTTTTACTTTACTGTGCAAAATGAGGTTCTTATTTCTAATGTGCAATGAGAAAGGACTTACAATCATCACAGTAACTGTTCCCACAGCAGGGTATCACTACGGCGTCCGTCATCAGGTCATTGCAGATTGGACACAAGAGCTCATCAGGGATTGGGTCTGTGTCATCCTCAGATGATGACTGGTCATGTGGAACAAATGGAGGGCGCTCCTTCTTTCCTTGGGCATATGCCTCCCTATTAATAGAGATTAGTTTTTCATTTTGAGAAGTATATCACTGACAAAACGAAAGCAGCGGCAATAAATAATGTATATGTGGATACTTCTCCTTTAAGAGGACTCGGATCAAATATGACACTACTTAATGTGTGATACAAGTGTAGTAAACAGGATGTATTTGTGTGTGTCCTTGGTTGACACCTACGCATCTATAGCGGGTATAGCATATTCTCCAGTGCTGGTTAACATGGCTCCCTTGGTGCCTGGCTCTGCTTTCACCATGAAGCTCTGTGGTATGCCCTTACTAATTCTTACAGGCTTGGGACCCTCCACACTCTTATCCTGCACCTAAAGACGGAAACACCAAACAAAACGATCATCATTTAGAAAGTGAGCATGGTTACTTTCACTGCAATGTGGTAAAACCCAACAACACAGACACTGAAAACCAAACGGTAGGTTATAATTACCATCAGCATGGGGCACTGCCGAATGTAGTGACCGGCCTTCCCACAACGAAAGCAGGTATAGTGAGCAGGTGGGGGTCCAATTGCCTTCTTGGAGTAACTAGAGAGACAAGTTGAGTGAAATTTGTTAGAACTATCTACAGCTAGAGAATAACGCCGAGTAAAGATTCGGAAAGACGTTTGACTTTCATCAGGTGTAGAAATACGATGTGCAGGCATGTGTGTGCACTAACTGTATTGGATCATATTCATGGTTGGACTGAGACATCATGGCCTTAATCTTGTCCTCCTCTGATGCATTTGCGTCAACCAGGTTAGGAGTCTAAAACACATAATGGAGAGACGGGAAATAAGAGAAAAGGAGGACGTCAACCTCTCGAGAAAATTTTAAAAAAAACTAACATCCTATCTAGTCAACTTGTGGAAACATTTTCTCCAAGTACAGCAAACATGTACAGAAGCAGTACCTTGGCAAGTTGGGCGAGTGACATAGAAGGAGAAGAATCCGTCTGCAGGAGAATCAGAGTACATATATTAAAGGTGTTAACATGATATCTAACAGACATACAGTGGAAGAGCCCAGATAGTTTCCCACCACATCTGTGTCCAGTCCCTTAAGAGTCTCCGTTTAAGTCTTCTCAACAGAACTACCCCTTGTGCCGTGCACTCAGATTGCATGAATTAATAATAGAAAATTGAGCCTTTAAGTCAAGACATGGATTACAAGTCGTGTGTGCAATGATCATCCCTGCACTGACTCACAGTTCTTTAAAAATCAAGAAAAGTTTCATGTTGTCAATGTCTCATCTTAGCTTTTGTCTTTTTAGAGCTGCAACAGTAAAAATATGTTGTCTGGAGAACAAAGTAAAAAAAAATTAAAAATCCAAAGACAAAGATGTGATAAACAAGAAAAGATGATTCTCAAAGTAATGTCTATTCCCTTGCCAGGCGATATAAAAGTATTACAGCTCAAAATGTGAAAATTTATTTGAACGCTTCTACAGATCTGGATGACAAACTCATTATGACTGTCGCCGTTTAGAAATCATTCAATGCTGCCAAGCTGCAGAAACATTTAACAAGTAAAGTGAACTTGTGCTACTCTTTCACATATGCACATCCAGACTTGCTTATATCCTCAGCCTTTAAGTTCCAACGATGGTAACGTCCAAGGCCTTCTGCTTCAACACTTAAAGCCTTCTTAACTATTTGGCCTTATCAGCAAATTCAAAATGTACACTACTGGCACATCCCTCTCTATCCTATACCCTAAAGCTTTTCCTGCAATAGAGGGCAATTTTCTCAAAGGAATACTTGACATTTAATTTTAGTATGCAGTTTCCCTTCACCAGGCCACAGTAATTTAGGTTTTTTTTTGCACCGGCTTGTTGAAAGCAGTTGTCATGACTGTTACAAACTCATCAGAAACAGTTCAAGATTGCTTTGTGTAAACTAATGAGCTAGCGTGGAGTGGTGCCAACCCATTTAAAAAGCGCTAGCACTGTAAACTGTCAAATATGCAGAGCTGATAAGACACAAATGTGGAGATCTTTCTCTCAAAAAGTGCCTGATGAAGAAAAAGAAAAGTAACAACGGTTGTCAAGTGTTCCTTCAAATTTCTCCCTGAAACAGCCCTACACCACAACAGAGTGAATGGTGAAGCAAGAGGAGGGATGTCTCTGTAAAGTAGGTCAGACGTCAGTGGGCCATGAGAATTTAGTCTCAAGCATGGACCAAGGTCATATTTTACACCAGCTAAAAGAAAAAGCTGCTCTGCCTACTTCTTATGAAAAAAGGTCTGTTAGTAAATAAACAAGCGAGCATGAGTGGGGTGTCTATCAGGATACACGGGGCTTGGAGGAAACACAGGGTATTGCAGAATGCTGTGGAGGGAACACACAGGGGTCTGGTGCAAGCGGTTCTGACACTGAACCACTGAACAACTTTATTGACAGGTTCTGCAGCTTACAGCTTACAGGACACACTACACCAGCATACTTCTCACTGCAGCAACCATGGAAGGCCTCCAGAGATTGACAGGATACTTCACTGATTATGTGTTTTAGTACTTTGTGATCATGTCACAACATTATGCTTCAATGGCCAAGTCACAGCATCTCTCTTATCAAAACTAGCTTCTTACTGATCCCCCAAACCACAGTTGTAACAAAACACTTTAAACTAGGACCCGTTTCTTTGCAAAACAGGCACTCAGGAATCTGAATTAATTCAGTTTAACTCAGCAGGGTAAATATGTGAGCCTTTAAGGTTTAGGGGTTATGTGCAGTCCATACGCAAAGCAGAACAGAACATCTCCATGATGAAATTGTACAAGACAAAACAATTCACATTGGTAATTGTTATTGAACAACAGATCTGAGAATTTCTACCTTTAGCAGGGTAAGCTTATGAAATAAAATTCACTGGCAAATCTATTCCACTCACACAATTTTAGTCTTGTAATTGTAATCAAAGTTAATTACAATCAATCCCAGCCACACGTTACTTCTTTGGGTTCTAAACCACATAATAAATAAAATATTTTCACAGAAAATAAATGACAATAGATTATCAGTACAAAAATACCATATTTTTCTTTTACAAACCCCTTAAAAATACATTTGCCTGGCCTGGAGCAGGCTACAAAACCATTTCATTATGAAATACAGTCATTAACAGTTTAAATTATTTCTCAGACAATTATAATGTGGCAACAGTTCAACAGTTGGTCAGTTCAGAGCATTAAAATAAACAGTGGTGGCTAGTCTGTTGTTTCTCTTATCAATCTCATCTCGTTCACCCACAATGTCGTTTAATCTGCTAGTTTCAAAAAAGAAACAGAAAACCAGTGTTTGTAAAGAGAAACAACAAACTATTTTATGTGGTGACCCCAGGAAACCCTCCCCAAAAAGACATCAAATAACATATAGAGGTTGAGATCTCAACACAAATGTAGCCAACACACAGTGAACAGAAGATACAACTCGATCTTTGTTGACAGAATGTTCTTGAGAAAGGTGACTAAAGCCAGAAATAGGGGGGGCAGAGAGAGAGAGAGAGGGGTGAGGAGGAGGAGAGTGTGTTGTTTTTGGGTTTGTTTTACATACGGGTCTAGAAGATCCAACCACAGCTGTGTCAGAACGATCTCTGAAGGAATAAAGAGAGAAACCATCAGTTACTGGCAACACTTGATAGCCAACTACAAGACCAAGTTTTCAACAACAATAGTATTGTTAAGATCTGTATTAGATTATTTTAGAAATATTTTAAACCGAGAGAACTTCTCTATATAACTTCAAATCATCAGTTTTCACACTGCTCAAAAATGACACGGTTATTAATTTTATATCTAAAGCATACTTACACAATGAACGTCCTGCCAGCAGGCTTTACTCCACCAATCGGAGTGCGGCGGACGATCACAGATGAGTGTTTCGGGATGTGGGCTTCATCATCTGTGTACTCTATAAAACAAGCGAGACAAATCATTAGAAAACATTAATCATCACAGCACATTAACAGTATCATCTAAATTTGTTATGTAGAGCACAATGCATTTATAGAACTTTGATCATAACAACAAAACACATGTACAACTTCAGTTAAATGTGCATTTATCTGCCAAAAACAACTATTTCTGATGTTTTTGTTAAATGTCAGCAAACCCTGAGATCATGGGCAAATTTAGAGCTTATACACTTCAACAAAAAATATGGAAGTAATAACAAAAACAGCTAATTTGACACGCAAAGCAGTTTTAATATAGGTTTTGTTCTTTGGAAATCACACGTTTTTGTGTAGGCTAAACCTACACAGACTGAGTTAGGGAAGTTGTTTCCATTTTCATTGGACGTTGTTAGGAATTTAGGCATTTCACAGAAAACTTGGCTCAGGAATGTGACAGAATTATTCAGCAACTTTTGAAAGTTGACAAGAAGATTGTTTGATAGCTATAATTAATTACAAAATTGATTGCTGTGATCTCATGAGTGTTGTGATTGGGTATCTTTTTGCATACCCGGTCCCATATTTTATGATTTATTATGGGCTACATAATAATTTAAGAAAGCAATCAGATTATTCAGCAGCAATGAAAATACTGCAGCTCTGAAGTGGATCATCACAGTAAATATTCCAAATAATTGCCCCCCTCCCATTCCCCCCATTGCTTAGCTTTTCTCCCTTCAGATTCTTCTCTTAAGTGGTGAAAATATCTGCATGTCATCCACCGTAACACCCCAAAATACTGGATTGCACATTTCTCTGGCATCACGCAATGTGTCAGCTGATAACGTACCTTCTCGAGTCTGCGCATTGGTGATCTGCAGGTCGCAGTCTGTGGCCTTGAGGCGCTCCCGGGACATAATCTGCCTCTTAAGCTCGCTGAGGGTGATATGCAGCCCATCGAAAGTGACTGTGTTGTAGTCCAGTTTGGAAGAAAACTTATAGTGAACACACGACATTTTTACAGGTCTAAGTCAAGTTAATCAAGCACAAGGGGGGGAAAAACACAGGCCTGGTATAACAAAATGAAACAGCGTCAACACTGAACACAGGAGGCTAAATCTGCTGACTTTAATAGGTAAACCCTCTTTATGTTCGCTGAAACACTAAGGACAAAGAAAGGACTAAAGTGCTGAGAGGTTCAGCTCCGGATGACGACAGAGTCCTTATTATTGGCAAAGAAAAATACTCGAAGTAAGAGGCCAGAGCGCCATTGAGTGGCGCCGTGTGCCCCGCCAGTTCTTTACAGTCCGATAAAACACAACAGAGTGCCGCCAAATCCAAGAGAGTCCATGTAGCACAGTGTTAATCTATTACATGGAAGCAAATGAGGCCAAGTCCGTAGTGAAATGTCCTTGATGGAAAGCCCGGACCGCCGCGCTGCAAGCCGCTAATGTAGCTAGCAGCGGGCCTGGGGTTTCCCGAACATCAGTCCGTTTGGTATTGTTTTGCCGTTTTAGTACAGTTCTCTTTCAGCGAGTGTAGACAAACACTCCACAAAAAGTCCACAAAACTGCCTGAAGCCGTCTGCAACGAGTCCACAGGGTTTACGTTATTGCGTTAGCCCTCAAAAAAGACTAATCTTGAATCCCTATGTATTGTGTAACTGTTAAATTAGCTAATGCCAAAGCTAACATGCTACACCTCGAGATTAGCTAACGTTGCCTCGCTACTCAACACATGAAAACTACCCTGGCCTAACAAAAGCTAACAGCGCTATGCTAACAACGATGCCCCAGTTAGCTATCGACTAATCTGACAAAATCCTCCAGTTACGCGGTCGTAACGCAAAGGTTCCTCCTCGGTCCACGGTTATTTTCCACCACGAAAAACTGAAAGTCGGTTATCCAGTCGAATCTTCAGTTTAAATCCTTAAAATCCATTTCGGTGATGCAGGCTGCTTCTCTCCTCTTCGTTTCATCAAAATGGCGCATGACGGAACCGGATGTATCTAGGGTTCTACCAAAGAGTATATATGAAGGCAAGAGGTTATCTCCAGTTACAACAAAATATTACATTTTTTTTATATAAAAAATAGCAAGTACAGATCGTAGATATAGGCTGTTATTAAGTCAGAAAATGTGCAAATGCTAGCTATGTTGGTATTGTGGTTGAGCATAAATGAAACTCAATTTCGGGTAAATTCTTTTTATTTTTCATAGTGTTTAATCGCCAAACTTGGCTCATATCACAGCCGGTGCTTACTTTTTCTAATTATTTACATTTCTTCAATTCTCTTCAATTGATCTAGTTACAATGTGTAGTTTTGCCAACATTATGCCTCACTGTACCAGCCTATCCCATGCTAGCCTTCCAGTAGCAGTTAGCAAAACGAAGCTACAAGACAGTAGTGAACCATCTGGATTCGGTGCTCATCTTTGATTGTTTCATGTTGTTGTTAAGGAGCCTCACTGAACCTCCGTGTTTTCTGACGGTGATACGGGGGAAATAAAATGGAAAGTACGACTCATATAATCTACCATTCCATCTTTCTGACATATCAGTCTTACATCCTATTGAAAACCTAGTTAGCACGACATATAGACCGACTGGAACGACTTAGCCGATTTACAAAGGCAATGTACAGGTAGCGTGGCCGAGCGGTCTAAGGCGCTGGATTAAGGCTCCAGTCTCTTCGGGGGCGTGGGTTCGAATCCCACCGCTGCCAAGATTTTATCAGGAATTATTCTGAAATGGGTAGAGAAAGATTACAAGCAAAGAAGACAAGTTGAAGTGATTTCAAAACGTACCGATTTCAGTTCCAAATATGTCATGCAGAGTGGAAAGGATTGTTAAAGTCAAACACAGGAACATTTCACTTTTTTTCTTTATGTATTATTTTGTGCGTTGTTTGGACTGTGATGAGGGTCATTCAGTCATACCAAATTGTCTGGCCATTCCAGACTGGTTATAAAAGTGCATCAGCAAAAACACAGGTTACAGTATAGATTTTACAAAGACCTAAATAAGTATGTGCATTGTGAAACCACCTCCCTCTACAGTTCACTTCAGCTCTGCAGTGCACCATGGGGGCTTTCAGCTCATTGTTTTGGTTTGAAAGCTTGATGAACTTTGCTGTTTTGCATGCGGAGCAAGAGTTGATGAAGTAATGAAACTGGACCAACAGATAGCTGTTTTCATCAAAAAACCCAAGATAAAGGCCAGACGTTTCCCTCAGAAGATAGTGCAGAACAAACCAAAGCTAAAGGAAGATGAATAATATGTTTTTGCTGCCCCCAAATGGCAGTACAAAGGGAAAAATTAATGAATGCTGGTTAGAGTATTCTTATCATCTATTATTTCCTGATCCTGCAGTAAGTTTTTTTTGTTATCCGAGGGTGTTTCAGAGGTAGCGTGGCCGAGCGGTCTAAGGCGCTGGATTAAGGCTCCAGTCTCTTCGGGGGCGTGGGTTCGAATCCCACCGCTGCCAGGATTTTATCAGGAACAGTACATTAATTTGGGCAAAGTGCAAGTATTACTTTCAAATACGTTCAAATGTGGAATACAACTGTGACGCTAGCTCGCTAATCTGTCGTATTTGTCAGTCGTTTCCTTCAGAAGATGGTGGAGACCAAACCAGGGCTAAAAGAGGGAAGATAGCATGTTAGTGTTGTCCAAAATGCCAAATAGAAAAATGAATTACAGCTGGTTTGAGTCAAATGTCATCAAATGGACTAGAATTCTAACAAAAACTCTGACATATGAGGAATAGTTTAACTGTCGATCCACCAAGTTTTTGGATCTGGCAGAAACGAGCTTCCATACCTGCGGATCGTTCTTTAGCACATGCCACAAATATGTCACAAATATGTATTTCTGTATTTAATTATTATGAAAATATATCAAATAGCCCTGCTACAGTCTTTAGCCCAGCCAGCATTTATTGCTTGTGTATATTCAATTTAATTCAATCAGTTCAACATACATTACTTGGTGGTCTGTATGCCAAGTGTACAGTGCTATGTCGAAAATGTTTAATTAGCTTTTATGCTACATTTGTGTATATGTAGTAGCTGATGCCATCTTTTATATCTGTATCCACTGTAAATTTATCTGACACTCCATATAGGCCGGTCTAGACGATTAGTTTCCTGTTTTCTGGAGGTAGTGTGGCCGAGCGGTCTAAGGCGCTGGATTAAGGCTCCAGTCTCTTCGGGGGCGTGGGTTCGAATCCCACCGCTGCCAGGATTTTATCAGTATGTTAATTAGGGCAAAGTGTAAGTACTACGTTCAAAATGTGCAATAGAACTGTGATGCTAGCTCGCTAATCTGTCGTATTTGTCAGTCGTTTCCTTCAGAAGATGGTGGAGACCAAACCAGGGCTAAAAGAGAAAAGACTGCATGTTAGTGTTGTCCAAAAATACATATAGAAAAATGAATTACAACTGGTTTGAGTCAAACGTTACATAACTTTTGTTCCAAGTTTTTGCTAATTGGCAGAAACTCTTCCATAACCGTGGATCGTTCTTATGCACATGCCACCAATATGCCTCAAATATTTCTTTCTTTTTTTAATTATTACACAAATATATCAAATAGCCCTGCTACATTCTTTAGCCCAGCTAGCTTTTATCGCTTGTTTATATTCAGTTTAATTTAATTTAATTGGTGGTCTGCATGCCAAGTGTATAGTGTTATGTCAAAAATGTTTAAATAGCTTTTATACTACATTTGTGTGTATGTAGCTGATACCATCTTTTATCTCTGTATCCAATGTAAATTTATCTGACAGTCCATGTAGGCCGGTTCAGACCATTTGTGTGACGTTTTCTGGAGGTAGCGTGGCCGAGCGGTCTAAGGCGCTGGATTAAGGCTCCAGTCTCTTCGGGGGCGTGGGTTCGAATCCCACCGCTGCCAGGATTTTATCAGGAACAGTACATTAACTTGGGCAAAGTGCAAGTTCTACTGTCAACATGTGCAATACAACTGTGACGCTTGCTCGCTAATCTGTAGTATTTGTGATGGTGTCCTCAGGTTGGATGTTGTTGTGGACAACCATGCGAAAAGTGAAGAAAGTGGGCCATGTTGCTGATTAGCATTTAATTGTTGAGGGCCTTCCCTCAGAAGATGGTGAAGACCAAACCAGGGCTAAAAGAGGAAGATAGTATGTTAGTGTTTACCAGAATGGCAAATAGAAAAATGAATTACAGCTGGTTTGAGTCAAATGTCATCTAATGGACTAGAATTCTAACAAAAACTCTGACATATGAGGAGTAGTTTAACTGTCCACCAAGTTTTTGCTAATTGGCAGAAACTGGCAGATCGTTCTTTAGCACATGCCACAAATATTTCTTTCTTTATTTAATTATTACATACATATATCAGATAGCCACCGCTACATTCTTTAGCTCAGCCAGCGTTTGTCGCTTGTGTATATTCAATTTAATTCAATCAGTTCAACATACATTACTTGGTGGTCTGTATGCCAAGTGTATAGTGCTATGTCGAAATGTTTAATTAGCTTTTATGCTACATTTTTGTACATGTAGCTGATACCATCTTTTATATCTGTATCCAATGTAAATTTATCTGACACTCCATATAGGCCGGTTCAGACGATTTGTTTGACGTTTTCTGGAGGTAGCGTGGCCGAGCGGTCTAAGGCGCTGGATTAAGGCTCCAGTCTCTTCGGGGGCGTGGGTTCGAATCCCACCGCTGCCAGGATTTTATCAGGAACAGTATGCTAATTTGGGCAAAGTGCAAGTACCACATTCAAAATGTGTAATACAACTGTGATGCTATCTTGGTAGTCTGTAGTATTTGTCAGTTATTCCTTTCAGAAGATGGTGGAGACCAAACCAGGGCTAAAAGAGCTAAAATGGCAAATAGAAAAAGGAATTACAGCTGGTTTGAGTCAAATGTGAAGTAATGGACTAGAATTTTAATAATAACTCTGACATATGAGGAAAGTTTAACTGTCATTCCGCCAAGTTTTTGCTAATTGGCAGAAACTGGCAGATCGTTCTTTAGCACATGGTACAAGTATGTCACAAATACAAATATGTATTTCTTTGTTTAGTTATTATGTAAATATATCAAATAGCCCTGCTACATTCTGTAGCCCAGCCAGCTTTTGACACTTGTGTATATTCAATTTAATTTAATTTAATTCAGTTCAGTTCAACATACATTACTTGGTGGTCTGTATGCCAAATGTACAGTGCTATGTTGAAAATGTTTATTAGCTTCTATCCCATAGTTGTGTACATGTAGCTGATACCATCTTTTATCTCTGTATCCAATGTAAATTTATCTGACAGTCCATATAGACTGCTTCAGACCATTTGTTTGATGTTTTCTGGAAGTAGCGTGGCCGAGCGGTCTAAGGCGCTGGATTAAGGCTCCAGTCTCTTCGGGGGCGTGGGTTCGAATCCCACCGCTGCCAGGGTTTTACAGCTCTGAAACAGCACAGGAAGATTAAATAACTTCTCCTGTGCACAGTAGACGCTGTGGAATGAGAGATAAATGTGCTTGAGATGAGGTGGCAGCTGAGGTGAAAGTGATGGCGTTGTTAGGCAATTTCACGTCTGTACATATTCATCACAACTGCCTTGAGTGTTCGTCTGAAATGCTGCTGCTGCTGCTGCTGCCATGGTAACGATTCAGGTTTCTCTGTCCGCCTGCTGTTTTGCTGATGTCTGTCTGCGAGACTGTTTGTACCTCCCTGTCTTCGTCCGTAACACAGTTTATTCATGCATGTTCACACACTCGAGCCTTCAAATGTTTCCGTACAGGGGAGGAAGAGGGGGGCAATTACTTTGTTTGTACCTTTGTTTACATGTTCGACTCGGACATTTGCTTCTGTGCTCACTTATGCAAGGGCGGATATTTGAATATTCTCTCTCCTGCACACACACACACACAGACACGCCCTGCGAAAAGCAACAACACTGCACCTTGAACCGCTCTCGTTTCGCTCCCTGAAGCACATTTTCTGTTAAATACCTAAGCTTTATTTGATGTAAACAGACTCAGTGACATAACCATAAGGGCAGAACCTTTTGTTACACTTATGGATGCTCACACGGTGACGCAAAACACACTCGGACACGCACAATCAGACAGAGCGAGAGACAGGCAGAGAGAGTCCTAATGCATTTAATGGGGTTTCGATTTTGAGTACAGGTCCGCAGAATCGAGGACAGGAACTGGACATGGTTAGCTGTGTCATTCTCAGATGCTGTCTTGTATTTCTGTGTTAGTGTTTCTTAATTTTACACACAGCTCCTCCTCTCTGTCTCTCTCTGCATGACTGCCACACACTCCTATTACTATGCACACTCATTCGCACACAAACTACAGATACACTGCAGATAGAGCGTCTGTAAAAGCCACAAAGAGCACAGCAGTATTAGGTGGCAGAACTGTTTTCTAATTTCCTCAGAGCTTGACAACATCAAATCAAAGATGCAGATGGAGCTGGAATCATTAGTCGGTTGACAGAAATATAATTACCTTGATGATTTTTTGACATTTTCCAAGCAAAAATGGAAGATATTCTCTGACTCCAGCTTCTTAAACATTTGCTTTATTCCTTTTACTGTATAATAAACAACAGGTTTTGTAGTGTTGGTCAGGCTCTGGGAAACTGTGCAACTTTTTTCCACTTTTTTTGACATTTCATTGACTAAATGAGTCATCTGACGGATCGATGCAGGTCTGCTCTGATCTCCAAAGTCTTTCCTCTCAGAACGTGAGAGGGCTTCTTCGCTTTTAGAGTCCTCCCCTCGTTGAAGTTCGTCCTCTCAGACAGGCGTGGTCCTTCTGCTGGAAGCACAGTTTCCAGGCAGCATGTCTGTGTTGTTGTGAGCAGCTGCGGTTGTTAAATCATTCACAACCATATCGATCTTACCGTCTTTGAGAGGCGAGGTTAAGGTGTAGAGCATGAACTCTGAGCCCACTGCCACAGGCGTTGGCAAACCCGCCATGGCTGAGACTTTGGACTCGGCGGAGATGGATGGCTCTCGGTCACGCACCAAAGACGCTCGAAAGGAGGCTGAGTCCCCCGCGCTGTGGTTGCTCCTGTAGCTGTACCGGCGGCTGCGGTTCTGGTAGTAACGGTTGCGGTAGTAAGAAGAGCTGCGGGAAATGGGCGGCTTCATGAGCGAGGGCCGGCCTTTCGTGCGCAGCTGCCTGTGCTTTTCTATGAACACGTGCACTGCCAGGACGCCCACCATCTCAGCCAGCACGAAGGACAGAGCTCCAAAGTAGAAGGACCATCCGTAGGAGTAGCTCTTCTTGTTGTCGCTCTGGCTGGGGTCACCTGAGTTGGCTGATATGTACACGATGATGCCAATGATGTTGCTGAGACCTGGAGGAGAGTTTGGAAGGATGGAGAAGATCGATCACAGACGACTCACAAGCTGCTAATAAGACAGCAAAACAACTGTAAATGACAAGGGGAATAATAAGAACAAGAACAACAAGGATCAAGAAGGGAACAACAATTCAAGGAAAAAATAAATACTGACTTTAAAGTGTTCAAAGAAAAGTTTAAAGTGTAAATTTAATTGTATTAACCTTTTGCGCTCAGGGAGTGGGAGTGTAAAAACTAAAACATGCCCCAACAAAAGTTTTACTTCACTGTAAACGATAGTTTTTACCTGTAATGTGCTGAACAATTTACTGTCATCTTGAAGATTTTCCTTGTTTTACTAAATTATAGATAATACTTAATACAACCATAGAGAAGGCATTAATTTACAATAACCAAGCCAAAAAAATTACACTTATTTTACTGTATTTAAATGAGTTAAAAATAAGATTGTACAGATATTTGCTGTTATTTAAAAAAAAAGGGATACTGAAGACTGAAAAAGGTAAATTATAGGAAATTTCTAGAATGATAACAGTACTTATTAAAATGTTAATCCTTAAAAAATATGTAGTTAGAGACAAAATGTGTATGTTTAACAAAAAAGTATTTTTAAGCTGTTACTTCAGACTTTCCCTATTTTGTTAAATTATAGATAATATCTAGTAAAATCCCAGAAAAAAGTGCTTGTTTACACATTGACAGGCCAAAACTGTAAATCAAAAATGTGTATTTTGATAAATGGTAATTGAGTCTTTTACAACATTTTACGATAAAATTGCATAATTTTGTATATTAAGGTTCGAAAAATGGCAAAACTAAACTCTAAAATAAAAGTTTACATGTTAACTGACCTTTAAAGGGCCAGGGGCCTCGTGTACGCACAAAAACATGGCTTTTCACTGCAAAGTTCTGATGTATCAAGAGTAAAATGACCGTGGAAATTGCCTCACTCCAACTTCATGGCTGGCGTACGCATGTTTCTACAGCTGTTGTTCCCTTGGCGACACCATTTTCATCCAACGTATTTTTTCTGGCCCCCTTGCTGCCAGATCTTTACCGCCGTCAAGGAGGTTATGTGATGGCCGGCATTGGTTTGTTGGTTTGTTTGTTTGTTTCTGTGCAAAATAATTCGATAAATAATGGACGGATTTGGATGACGTTTTCAGGAAATGTGTGAAATGGGACAAGAAACAAATGATGAAATTTTGGCACTGATCCGGATCACCGTCTCAATCCAGGATTTTTTTTTTATGTAAGTGTAACTGGATGTACAATTAAATGTGGTATACACTAAAAGCCACCAGAGGGCACTCTTGTTTTTAGGGTAACCTCCTGTGATCACATAAGATTTTGGGGCTCCATGCAACCAACAGCTCCAGTGACGGAGTTCTCTTTCCTTCCTGAGCGACATACGCACAGTTGGGCCGGCATTCTTATCTCCGGTTGTCTAAGAAGCTGGGAGGCTGTTAGGAGCTGCCGCGCTAGAGGCCGCGCCTGTTCATTAGGTCAGATGGGGTGAAGGCCGCATTGTCGGTAGGACATTTGAACTGTATGTAATTACATTTGTATCTTTCACGTTCCATACAAAATATGTGAATTGGGAGATTGAGTTGGGGGTGGACTGAAGCTCCTTGCCGGAGGTATGCGCTCTCTGAGTGATTTTTGAGTTTGTTTTTTTTTACAGTGTGCTCTACTTTAGACAGACTTGTGGTTTAGTTGGATGAAGCGAACTGGGATGAACATTTGTGCTGTAGTAGTGAGTGTGTGTTTTTTTTGTCCTGACCTGCAGAAACAAACAGAATTCCAGCGCTGAGAATGACGTTGTAGCGCGACTTGTAGAACTCACTGGCAGCCACACAGACTCCCCCGAGAAACAGTAGCCCCACACTGAGGATGGGGAAGAGGCTGGAGGCTCGTACTGCTCCTGAGGAGAGGCGAGGAGGGGAGAATATAACATTTGATTTCCACTGTAGTTGCTAGGTCTCACGGTTAAATGTGCTTTTTTTGTTACCTACTTAGTAAATACTCTGCAGCATCCTGCTCGTAGTCTGCATCATCAGGGAAGTGATCGATGTCTTTGCAAACACCTCGAAAAGTCCCTGCAGAAAAACAAGCGGACAGAGATCTACTTTATAGTGCATCTTTTGATGAGTAATTTGGCTCTGGGCCGTCTCATTGTCGTCATTTTAGAACATGACATACATAAAGTACCAATTCTAAAACTCTCAGTATCCTTGACCCAGTACATCTGCATACACTCAGTGGTTTACATAACGCTAAATGCCTGCTATCTGAGGGGCGGTTCTGTATTGATTTGCTTTTCATTCAGTTCAGCTGCAAGCCTAAACAGGGAAACTTTTAGTTTTAGGTGTTACACAAACGAAGATAACTTCCTATGCCCAGAGAAGTTAAAGGATTAAGAATAACATCCATCTGAACTGTGATCTTCTGCCACAGATAGTGTGTTCTATAACATCTTGTGTACATTATGGACACAAAAGAAGCACTGGTTTATTCTTAAGTTCGCTTGTGGTTGATTTAAGTCACTGCTATTTGTCTTAGGACTATTTAACATGAACCAACTCCTACTTGTGATCTTTCATCATGGATATATTGTGGACATGAGTTGTAAGCATCACCAAAGATGTACTTTCCCTCTTAAATTGTTTAATTTGGAAGATTTTTGACTTTGAAAATGTTTAATAATATAAATGTTAGATAGAGGTAGGGTAATATAAGGTGAATATACGCTTACAATCGTATCTCAAACGAGTGAGAAGGGAATATTTTCTAAATAGGGGCTTGCACAATCATTTAGGAGAAGCACAGCATGTTAAAGGCTTATACTGCATCCAAAGAGCAGAAGGGTCTAAACATGTTGTCAGTAATCCAATTATTATCAAAAGGTAATAATAATAATAGCTCATGTATCACGAAACATTGTCACGATCACACCAGCGCCAGTTTGAAAACACTGAAGATCTACGTCTACACTGTATTATACTGCTATGCTAAACTAAAAGCTAAACTAAACTAAACAGGGCTGCCGGTTGGCTCACTGCATTAAGGCGATACCACCCGGGTTCAGTCCCTTAGTAGCATCATGAGTTGCTGAGGCTGCTGATCAGAAGGTCAGAGGATCAAACCTCAATTGTTGGGCCCTTGAGCAAGGCCCCATAACCGTTCCTGCTCCAGGGGCACCGTGCCATGGCCGACCCTCCGCTCTGACTCCAACTGGGATATGCGAAAAGAACATTTCACAATGCTGTAAAAATGTATTCATGACAAATAAAGGTTTCTTCTAGCTTCTTGACATTTTCTGTGTCACAGTTGACTCATGTTAACATTTAGAAGAACTTATGATTGTTTTCAGTTCAGTTTTCGGATTCTTACAGTGACTTTAGAGCATTTGCTTTTTTAAAACACAAATAAGAAAACAGCAGGGAAAAGCTGAAAAGTTAGAGTTTAATTATGCTGCTGCCTGAGGAGGAGCACCACACTGGAAATACTCTGCAGTCCGGAGCAGCTGCTGATCCTAGTCTCTCTGACATTCTCCACGCCACTGAGCGCCTGTGGTCGTGCACATATTTACGTAAAATGTTCTCGCTTGTTTGCGCCCCGGCTGCTATCGCTGGACTTTGCTTATTTCTAAAAAGCTGAATGACAAACACCACGTGGGGCAGAAAACGACATCCCCTTTGTTGTAACCTGCAAGCGCTCTGGTGTGTTTTAACGGGCCTGTGAAGATTTAAAGATCAGCTATACTCACGCTTCCTGTTTTCAGTAACCTTTGGCCCAGCAGTGCTTTTCAACATTTGCACACACGGGGTCTTATTGATAAATGTGTCCCTATGAGCTGCACTGATTGACCGGTATTGATGCTGTGACTCGGTCACCATGGTTACCAAACAAAACTCATTCAATAAAGATACTACAACTCGGCCGCACAGAACAGGTCAGAGAGGAAAGCACACTACCGAGAAAACACTTATTCAAATTACTGTCGGGATACAAAGAGAGGTGAGATGTGGAGCTGACGTTTCTGTGCTCATTATTCTCAGGAGTAGACTTGCCTCCGAGCGCTTTCATCATAAATCACATTTTTCCACCGTTCTGGTAGCATTAGTCTTTATTCAGACTCTTGATTTTTGTTGTAGGTCGACGTTAAACAATCTGTGCTCTTATAAAATGTACGACATAAGATGGCAAATATCACACTGGTGGATCTGTAACTGCACAAGCCATAAAATTTTAAAAAAGCCTATAATAAAACAGCTCAAAATAAAAGAAGTGAAGGAAACTGTCCAGATACACATTCCTAAATTTCAAACCAGACAAAACAGCTTTAACTGATCAAAAATATTACGAAACGAAGAAAATATCCCACTGGACTGAGTTGGATAATAGACCAAAAATGCCGGTACCAATATGATTAGCAGTTAATACCCTAAAGCAGGGCGAGTTAAAAGACTAAACTTGAAGAAACACTGCTAGTAATTAAAAACAGAGGTAATAAAACCTTCATTCAGCCTTCCATGGGTTTCCAGTTGAGTTAAATCCATTAATGAAATGTCTAAAAGTTAAACATCTACCGGACAAGTGACAGCATATTTTGGAAAAAGGCTGTAAAGCTAAATAATGTGAATATTTGAAGAGTGTTTGCTTTGCCTTGCAGAAGCGTAAACCTTTAGCGCATACAGCCGTATGTAAACCTGCCCATTCCAGTCATTCCACGCATATTTTATCAATTATGCATTGTTAAAAATATTTTAAAGATAATTATTTTACAGTGAAATCATCAAAAAAAAGATACTATGTGGAAAAGTGTGAACAAAATCAGCCCTGCCGCCCCGTCCTCTAGTTATTTGTTGCACATAATGGCATCCTTCATCTTCAGATATTTTAGTTTAGGGACTGGCACACACATAAACACATGAACACATAAACACACAGGACTGCATTGATGTCCTCTGCATGCTTTGTTGCCTCTCCATTAAACCACTTTAGAGCTCAGAGGTAGCGGGGCAGCAGGGAGAAATAAGAAAGCCCAACATTTTCTACTCATTCAGAATATTAGCAAAGCAAACAGGGGATGCAGGGTTAAAGAAGAATGGTGCTATTAAAAAGCAATGAATAATTGAAAATGCCATTTCCATCCATCACATATCCAGGACTTAATCTGCTCTCTGTTCCTCTCTGAGATGCATCCCTCTTGAATCTGGTCAACGATCAGAATCTAATCACGGATGAGGTAAAATATGAGATGTGTCACAGGAAAGCACTTCGGCTCTGAAAGCTCTCTGCACTCAACGGAGCAGCTTCTCCTCTGGAACAGAGGCAAAAACAAAAAGAAGCCTCAGATGTTTTTTACTATTCGCTGCTGTTTTTATCTGCAAATGGCTGCTTAAGGCCTGTTTTAGTACAAACATCTAAAAAGCTTATAAAACACAACAACCTGGGCAGACTGATGTGTCTGCAGTCAATCTGATTCCCCTGAGACTTTGTCTTTTTGATTTATCCTGATGTATTTCTGCAGGTTTGACCGTCTACTATAATTGTATTGTTCTATTTTAGTTCAGTGTTTGTTTGTGCACTTCTGAAGCCACTCATGTCACTGGCTTTGAAAGGTGCTGTAGGAATATTAAAAAGGCCTTTATTTAAAAATAAAGGCCTTTAGAAGAGCTAAACTAAGGTTTAGCTCCTCTAAACCTTTGTTTTTTTTATCTCCTTTCCTTAAAGTTCATCTGGTCTTTGAAAACATTACATTCTATCTGCACTCAGGTCCTGAGCAGACGTGCATCATATTTAATAATGTATTTATTTAACAGCTTGAATAGTTACTTAACGAATTAAAAAAGTAAGCAGAAAACTTGTGATGAGCTTCTACAGGAAGATAAACTAATATTAATGAAGCAACGTTACAGTAAATATAAATAGTTAGAAGTCGCTCCACCTCAACCGTCTGCAGTAAAATGCTGCTTAAACATGAATCCACCAGTAAACATAATATAATAATAATAATAGTAATAACAGTATCAACTGCAGGAATTAAAACATTAGGTAAGTTTTTAACTGTATTGTTTGAAACAATTTACTGTTGTTTTATATATGTGCCTTGTTTTGTTGAATTAAAGATAATAATTAATAAAATCACCAAAAAAATAAGGGGTCATTTACCCACAAACTGTAAACAAAACAAACAAAACAAACCGAACAGGCCAAAACTATTGGTTCTGTTCAAATCAAAAATCTATATTTTTACACATAGTAATTTATTCTTTTTCAATGTTCGACTATCTTACTGTATTTAAATCTGCTATTTAAAATGTCATTATTCTATATTTATTTTATTATTTTTAGATTGTATTTATACTTTTGCAGTTTTTTGATACTTGAGTATTCCATCATATTTAACTTGTTTATTTCTGACACAATGTCAGCCATTTTTTTAAAAAACTATTTTTCTATTGTTTTTAATTTTAATGTTTCTTTTACAGTGTAATGTTTTTTTTAAAATAGATGTTTAGTTGAGAGACAAACTATGTATATTTAACAAGATAAAAGTATACTATATTTTTTAAGCTGTTACTTCACAGATTTTCCCTAATTTGTTGAATTATAGGTAATATCTTGTAAAATCAGAAAAAAAATGTACTCACTGACAACTGTAAATAATGTCCACATTAAAAAAATGTATTTTACAAATAGTAATTTGTTCTTTTGCAGTGTGTGACCATTTTACTGTATTTAAATCTGCTAGAAAAAGAAGTAATTATTCCATAGATATTTGCTGTTATTTTTACCTTTTTAATTTTAACATTTTCTTTTTAGCATAATGTCTGCCAGATTTTTTTTTTTTTTACATTTTTTTCTATGGATTTTTATTTATTTCTTTATTTTTTTTACAGTGTAGCATTGTTTTGTTTGGTTTGTTTTTTTTAAAGATATTTAGTTGAGAAACAAAACAAGTATATTTAACAAAAATAATTAATCATTTTAAAGCCGTTACTCCACAGTCCCTATTTTGTTAAATTATACATATCTCGTAAAATCCCAGAAAAAATATTGATTTAAACACTGACTAAAAAAACCAAAACTGTAAATTATGTCCACATTAAAAATCTGTATTTTTACAAACAGTAATGTGTTCTTTTTTAATGTGTGACCATCTTACTGTATTTAAATTTAATAAAAGGTCTTTATTTTATAGATATTTACGGTTATTTTTACCTTTTTTTATTTTAACATTTTTTTCTGGCACAGTGTCTTTACAGATATTTAGCTGACAGACAAAATATGTATATTTAACAAAATAAATAAATATTTTAGGCTGTTACTTCACGGATTTTCCCTATTTTGTTAAATTATACATAATATCTAGCAAAATCCCAGAAAAGTATTTATTTAAACACTGACTGTAGAAAAAAAGTACTGTAAATAATAATGACATCAAAAATCTGTATTTTTACAAATAGTAATTTGTTCTTTTTCCATAAAATGATGTTTTATTGTGTTTTAATCATCTAACAGTATCAGTAATTTGGAAGTAAAATACTGTATCATTCAAATGGGAAAATAACAGTAAATTAGTTCACAGTAAAGAACTTTTTTAATTGGTTTTTAACGCTGTAAAGTTTGTATAAAAATATTCCAAAGAGAATAAATATGTGTCATATATTCCTGAACGTGTGTTTTACTTCTCATGTGAATCTAGTGAGCAGTGTGTCCCACCCTCAGTGCAGCAGGTCCTCCACAGACCCGAGTGGGTCAGGACCTCCTCGTTCTTGCGGACGGTCTCGTTGTCGTTGAGGTTCTTGGAGCGGCACATCCCGCGGGAGTACAGCCAGTAGTCGGTGCCCACGGCGATGGTCATGAGGCTGAAGGCGCAGAAAGCCCCCGCCGTGGTCAGCAGCATCATCACACCCCGGTTGCACAGCCTCATGTCGGCCCAGCCTCCCTCCGCTCCCCGGGGAGTCCTCCGGCTTCACAGGCGGCTAGAAGCGGATCCAGTCGGCTGGAGGAAGCATCTCCTGCAGCCTGCGACAAACTCATGCAGCCGGAGAGCAGCTCTCCGGACGGGCCACCTTCTCCTAAGCCCCGCACGATGAACTTGTTAGGCAAAGTTTGAATGTCTCCATGCCAGAG
Organism: Dascyllus trimaculatus; assembly: GCA_024666655.1. Taxonomy (NCBI): domain Eukaryota; kingdom Metazoa; phylum Chordata; class Actinopteri; family Pomacentridae; genus Dascyllus; species Dascyllus trimaculatus. The sequence goes on along the minus strand of CM045447.1, from coordinate 33,019,956 downwards.
CCGCAGAAAAGCAGAACCAGAACCAGAACAGCTGAAGAACCAGAGAGGAAGGTGGGAGGGAAGCCTGAAGCCTCGGTGCAGGAATTTGGAGACAACAGCTTCTGCAGCGCTTCTCTGGACACTTCTGGCTGGTTGTGGCTCCACTGTGAGGCTCAGTGTGGAGGATGACTCCGCCTGCCTCTGTGTGTTCATGTGTGTGTGTCACTGAGAGGACAGTGGGGGTCTGTGGTAGACCAGCAGGAACCAGGGAGGTAAGGTCATTAGGTCTGAGGACATCCTCACTCATCCAGGTTCTCCAGTCAAAGGTAAGTGGACTCTCTTTGGCTCTTGAAGAAGTTTCACCTCTAATTCAAGGGGCTTCCTCAGTTCTGACTGACTGGTAGTGGGTCAGTCCAAACTAAATTCAGAAAATATGTTTTGTCCAGAGTTTACTTATTGGTTATTTGGAACCCAGAATTAAGTTTTGTTAAATATTTCGGCATGTTTATGTGGTGTGGTTATGTAATATATGTAAATGCTGCTGTTTATGGGTTTTTATATTGCTCTTATTTTTATTTACTCCTCAACTTTTACCTTATTTTCAGTAATTACTTTTTTTCTGATTACTATACACAGAGAGCTAAGATTCACCAGAGTCAGATTCCTTGTTTGCGTTTACAAACTTGGCCAATAAAGTTGATTTTTGATTCTGAAATGATGAATCTATGATCACCACAGCATCATGGCCACTGACAGGTGAAGTGGATAACATTGATCATATTGGTTCTATGTGCTGTTCTGATGGAAAACCTTGGATTTTGACATTGTGTTGATGAAACTCAGACAAAACACACTCCCTCATGCAAATGGAAATCCCAAATTACTTTGGCCTACCCCTGCAGGAAAATGCACCCCACCACATGGAAACAACATCAACCACTCAGGAACATGTTGAGGAACATGACAATGGTGATGCTGATTTGACCTCCAAACTTCCTACAGCCCATTGTGATCAAGCATCAACAGGATGCAGTGGAACAAGTTTGATTGACAGAGGCCCCACTGGACAAGCCAGAGCACCCAAAGGATCCAGTGCCCTGGTCTGGTTCCAGACCCCATAGGACACCCTGAGAAGTCCTCTTGTCCATGCCCAGTGGTTCAGAGTATTTTTGACTACATAAGGGGACCAACACAATATTAGGCAGGTGGTCATAATGTTATGCCTGATTAGTGTATATGATACAGTCCATTCAAAAATAGTCTATGCTTTACATTTCATAAACTTTTGAGGCCTTTGTCCGTGTCCTGACCAACCTTCATGGCTGCTGGAATTATTTTTCTCAAATTATTGATTCCTGTAAAATGACTCTGCTTTTTTAAAAGATGAAAACACAAAAATGTCCAGGTCTCGAAACATATGCAGATGTCAAAATCAGCTCTGAGTACCAAATAATAAATAAGTAAACTCTGGTGGAGTAACACAGCAATCGAAAATGACACAACTGACAGAGATATTTATTCTCATCCCCAAATGCATGGCTCAGTGCTCCCTAATGTCCCTAGACTCACATGGCTCAAGGCGTTAATGGCTGGAGAGGGCTTTCAAAATTGCATTGTAAGTGGTGACCACCTTATTTCAAAGCATAAGGGACTCATCTGAAGAGACCGATGTCAACAATCTGAACAGAGAAGGCAGATGGTTTGAGGTAGGGGTTAAATAAGCCATCAGTGTTAAACTGGAACAGCCATCTCTAAATAGAGGAGGGCGGCTACAACACAACTTATCAAGCCCTGAGATCCCTCTACAGCCAGCGTCATTAATGCTGGCATTAATGCCTTCAGCCATGTGATTTGAGGATGACAATAAACATCTGGGACTCCAAATCAGTCAGTTAGAACTGAGAAAGCATCTTGGATGAAGGTGAAACGTCTTAAAGAACCAAAATGAGATGTCCAGTTACTTTTTACTGAAGCTCTTGTGATAAGAGGTCATTGTTTTGCTAAGTGATAGAAGAATAAAACACTAACCTAACCCTTAAGTCACTGTGTTGCAAGTGCTACAATACAAGTGAGTCCTGCTGTAAAATTTAGTTTGATTACCTAAAATACAATATCACGTATTTACAAGTTTGTCTTCAGACAATAATCAGGTATCCATTACCGCTGCAGCCGGTTTGGTTGCCGTGATCATTCATTCTGTTCATATTGACCATTTAGATATACTTTACTAATACACCAATCAGGCATAACATTATGACCAGCTGCCTAATACTCTGTTGGTCCCCCTTATGTGTTCTAAAATGCTCTGAACCATTTGGCATGGACAAGAGGACCTCTCAGGGTGTCCTATGGGGTCTGGAACCAGGACCAGGGCACTGGATCCTTTGGGTACTCTGGCTTGTGCAGTGGGGCCTCTGTCAATCAAACTTGTTCCACTGCATCCTGTTGATGCTTGATCAGAATGGAGTGGAGGAAGTTTGGAGGTCAAATCAACATGATGGACCATTGCCATGTTCCTCAACATGTTCCTGATTGGTTGATGTTGTTTCCATGTGGTGGGGTGCATTTTACTGCAGGGGTAGGCCAGTGACATTTGGGATTTCCATTAGCATGAAGGAGTGTGCTTGTTGTGGGACAATGTTTATTTGGGTGTCTAAGTCTCATCAACATGGATGTTAAAATCCAAGGTTTTCCATCAGAACACCACATAGTACCAATATGATCAATGTTATTCATTTCACCTGTCAGTGGTCATGACGTTGTGGCTGATCGATGTACATCCACTTCTTTTAAGGTTTTTGCATAACTTAAGAAAAGACTAGAGAAAAAAGATGACGACACCTACCAGTCACCTCTTACTGGTCCCAGTGAGGATTTAAAAGTAAAACCAACAGCTTCAAGCTCTAATGCTTCTGGTCTCTTTGTTTTTTTTAATAACTCAGTTCAAGCCTTTGACCATTTGTCCGACTTTTACAGAATTTCACATTTTGATCGGGTTGATGAAATATCCTAGAACATTTTGAACACATTAAGTGAAAACAGTCTAATATAATATAGTAATATTAGTCATTAAGTGTCCTTCAACTTAATATCCTCATCAGGATTCAGTCTGTCAGGAAATCGTATGAATGAATAAAAGAATAAATGAGAATATGAATATTTAATGTTTTGGAAAATGAGTCAGCATGTGTGTGTGCAGAGGTAAAAGCAATCAGCCTATAAACCAGTAAGGTTCCTCATGGTAGAATAATTTTAAAATTGGCGTTTTATCTTGCAGCATTGCAGTGAATAGGACATGCAGTGTTTAAAGTGCACCTTAGCCATAGAGGTGAACTCGTCTGTCTTATCCAGTATTTAAAAAGATAAACATTTGAAATGTCCGCATAGTCTTTTCGGACACAGTTGTTCTTGATTGTTCTTGATTGCATAAGTATTCATGTGCTTCAAATCAGCATTTAGAAGACATGCTTTCTGCTGCAGTTACAATGTTGAACTTTTGTGAAAAGGTCTCAATCAACCCTCTGCAATTTTACCCCATTCTTCTTTGCAAAACTGCTCAAGTTCTGTCAGGTTGAGCGGGAATCATGAGTGAACGGTCCAGCCACAAATTCTCTATTGAATTTTGGTCTGATCTCTGACTGGGCCACTCAACAACATTCACATTGTTGTCTTTAAACAGTTTCCGTGTAGTCTGGAGACAGTCACCCAAAGCTATATGCTCCCCAAAAGGTGCAGTTCTGTTGCAGACTGCATCAGTTTGGATTTCCCAATACTTTGCTGTATTCATTTTACCCTCCACCTTCACAAGCCTTCTAAGGCCTGCTCCAGAGAAGCACCCCCACATAATGATGCTGCCACCACCGTGCTTCACAGTGGAGATTGTGGGTTTTTCATGATGTGCAGTGTTTGGGGTCAAGTCTGGTGACCCAAAAACTCTAATTTGATCTCGTCAAACCAAAGAACCCTCTTCCAGTTGACTCTCACATGCCCTCTGGAAAACTCTAGGCAAGATTTAATATAAGCTTTGTTTCTCTTTGCCTGTCACCCAAAAAGTTTTGACTGATGAAGAACAGGCAACGGTTGCTCAATGCACTATCTCTTCTACTTGTAACTCCTTCAGAGGAGTCATAGGTGTCTCGGTGGCCTCCCTCACTAGTCTGTTTGTTGCACAGCACTGCTCTAGGCAGGCCCAAATGAAGAGGAAAACACAAGGACCACAGTTACTCAGATGGTTTTATGATAATACATTTTAATGTATCATTCTGTAGGTGTCTCTCACGCGCAGGTAAAGACGGCGCATGCAACACATGTACACTGTCCATAAACTCTGTTTCTTCAGGTTGCTTAATAAAAGTTGCCCTCTTCTCCTCGTCCTCTTCTCCTCCTGCCTTTTGCATAGTAAACACTTTCTTCTCCCCCTCCTTTCCCCTCTCTCTCGTCTTACTTATCTCATTTCTTTAAAATGTACTGATGTGGATGCCAGCTGGGGACAAGGGAGCACTGGAGGGGGACAACGAAAGAACAGGTCAAATGAAGATTTAAGGGAAGGCGAGGAGGAGGAGAAGGGAAGAGAGAAAAATGGGAAAACAAAGTAAGAAAGTGACAGCTGAAGGTGCTGGCAGGGTTGGAGTGCAGAGAGAGAAGGGACGGGGCTGTGAAGAATAGTAGAAGTGTACAATAACATGAAAACCACTTCTAGCTCTAGATCCCATTCCTATTTACACATACACTGAAACACAATTCATACAGAAGTATTACATCGACGTTATATGTTCATTTCACAGAGTCTCATATTTTCTTGTCCAGGACGGCCGAGCAGTCTTTGCTCCGTGCTTTGTAAAGCAGACTCTTTAGCCACGCATATGTCAACACTTGTAGAGATACACAGCATTCAGAGTGGAAACGAAAACTTGATTTGAGCATGGATATTTCAAAACTGACTTGCATCGATAAATTCGAGACACCTCGCGAGGTTTTTCCACCTCCGTGACGTCGAAAGCAAATCTTAAACTACTGTACCAACGAACATGGCATGCATAGAGGAGCTGCACCACAAAGACTGTATAGGCCTACACAGCACTAACCCACTGCATACACAGTGCCATAGAGAAAAGAGAAAGAGAGATTAAGCAAAAGACATTTTTAAATATCACTGCCAAACAGGGGGTTTGGGGGGATTTCTATTTTTTTTTCCTTTTTTTGTCTTTTTTTTTGCATCAATTTGGAAGACGAGACGTGCTTAAGACTAAGTTCAGGACTAACTTAGACATGAGGTTATAAATCCGGAGTTTCATAGCTCAAAACCCTCCTTACCTCCAAACCGCAGCCTGCACAGACGCGTGTGAGTGTGAGCACATATATGACGTATTGATCATGGAATGTTCATGACGCAACTTTTACAGGCCGAGGAGGAGGAAATCAAGTAAACAAACACGCTGTTGTTTATCGACACAGCACATACACGGTTTCACAGTCACTGCGACTCTTGATCGCTGCCCGCTGCATTGATCTGCCCACCATGAGGTCCTGTGTGTTCTGACCACGCCTGGAGTTGTCTGGAAACCGGCCTGTACACGGTGGTCAACACAGTCAAACTCAGTCCCTCGGTGACCAACCAGCAGCCAAGACCATCTGCAGGTTCTGTGAATATGGAGCGAGTGTGATGGTTGATGATCACCGTCCAGATTAGATGCTGGTGTGGGTTTGAGTTGGCGTTGTGGCTTTGGGTCGCGGTTGTTCGATGACATGCTGGATGAGTTTTGATGAGACATGACTGGGGCTGTGCAGGTTGGAGTAAAGTCTTGTCCGGGCTGCGTCTTAACAAACAGGAGCTCCTCACACTTGTATGATGAACTCAGGGTTGGTGTAGGAGAATCCTTGAAACTCGTTCTGGTCCAGGTTCATGATGAAGAGCTTGTCCGTCGGCGTCAGCTCCACCGCCATCTTTGTGAACTCCTTGTCGAAGTTGCCGACGTCCCGGCGAGATTTCTGCCACAGAGAGAGACGAGAAGGAGAGAGGAGGAGTTAGAGAATCACAGCTGGGGCGGATTAGCGATGCGATTAAAGAAAAGGCAGTTTAGAAGAAGGCTGACAACAAGCAGTAAGAACAAGTGTTTGATAAAAGCACAAAGATGAAGGGCAGAGGAGGAGGCAAGAACACGCAAAGACACATTTTAATAATCTGCAGAGGTGGGACAAAGTCAGTGCTTTGCAAAACACATGAAAGTCTCAGGTCTATGGAGCAAAGAGTCGAGTCTGAAATGTTTCGAGTCAAAGTCACCTTTCAGAGAACTGAATGTCGGTTTAAAATTTTAAAAGCCCTGAAAACCTGTTTTTTCAATGAGCTAATTATCATGAGTCCAACGTGAGTTAGAATATATTTGAGATTCAGATTTGTGTTTTTGTCGTGTGTTGACTGAATTTATTTATATATTTCTAATTTGATTTTTTTATAACATATTCAGTTAGCTGTATGCTGTTGGCACTTGCTTGCATTTTTTGTTGACCAGATTGTCTGCTGTTCAGTCCCACTATTAGAAGAATTGTGCTTATGTTAAGAATTATACTTAATAGGTAATCATTGAGTGTCTGTCAGGACTTTAAACCATACGTGTCAGCAACCATGATTGTAAAGAAATGAGAATTACTATAAACATTCCAAGCTGTATGTACTCACAGTAAAGAACATAAAGAACAGAACTGACCCATTAAGATTGTGTAAGTGACACTTATCTTATGCTGACTCTTGTGCTGACGTGTGGGGACGCCCCTGTGTTACATGATTGTTTTACCAAATAAAAAGAGCCAAGGACAGAAGGACTGTCAGAGAGCTGGAGTGCCGTAGCGATGCATACTGCAGAGCTGTAGTGTCCGTTCTCTCCTTGTGCGCAAGTGAAAGACCTGAGCTGAGCAGGTTTTGAACCTAACACCCACCAAACATTGGATTGGATTGATGCAGAGTATCAGGAAAATTAAGTTGATTGCACCAACACAAGCTCTTCGGCGGGTTTAATAAAGCTTGTAACTGACAGCTGCTATAGTGATAGTAGAGGCTGTAAAAGAATGACCTGAGATACTTTGTCAGGTTGAGGGAAATGGCAGAGTTGGGTCATAATTGTGGGTGACGCTCTTCACAAATGGTAATTTGAGTCATAATATGGATATATGGATGAATGCGGCTTCAATCTGTGTCCTTTTGGGGCTAACAAGTCAAGTTAAAGGCTTCAAGGGCTGGCTCATGGTCTTTTAAGTTTGTCTTTACACAGTAACCCAGAGCTCATATGAACATTAAAACAGGTGTAGTTGCTGGTAATCATTCCCTGTTTAGCCTTTCCGACTTCCTGTCTTAATGTGTGTTCAGTGCAACAAAGAGGGGACCAATTCACAGTCCTTAATTTGAAAAAAAGAGTTCAAAAGCTAATGTGAAGCTTTTATGAGCTCAATTTTTTTCATTTGTTGAGCAAAATTCCCATGTTGTGGGTCAACAAGCAGCGATTCTGTGCTAATTTGCAGCAGGGAGACACTATTAGAGGGGATTTTACACTGAAAATGCTGCTGCTTGATCATACTGGCTTTAAATCTTGACATGGAAATCCCACATAGAGCATGTAAAAACAAAGGTATCCCAAACTATAGCTGTGTTACATAAGGTCAAAGAATCTCTGAATAAGAGTGCCTTGCTTCTGTTGTACAACTCACTGATTGTTCCACATCTGACTTATTGTATTGAAGTATGGGGAAGTGCTTGTAAAACTTGCATTGAACAAATTTTCCTTTTGCAGAAACGCGCTATTAGAGTCATAAATGGCCCATACAAATCCAATATTTATACAATTAAAACACTAAAATTTAATGAATTGGTGGAATATAATCTACTCAAAACTATGTATAAAGCCCACCAAAAAATATTACCAGACAACTTACTAAATAGATTCAAAAAGAGAGAAAATAGATATAAATTAAGAGGAACAGAAGTTTTTTCAATATCAGAGTTTAGAACAAAACCAAAGGAAAGATGCATCTCAATCCAAGGGGTCAGACTGTGGAACAATCTAGATGATAAAATGAAAACTTCCAATTCCATATTTATATTTAAGAAAAGTCTAAAAGCTTTGTTATTAAAAAAATATGACACTGCTGTGTAGCAAAAAAATACTTTGTGAATTTTCTAAATCTCTTGAAAGATGGCTGTGTTTAACAGCGTAATTTGACAACGACTTGTCAATGATTTTATGTTGATAGGGGGCAGACTTTATAAGTTTCTTACTTCCTTCTGCCACCCTTTCATTCAAATGTTTTGTTGTATATGTATTTTTATGTATTATGTTGTATTTGTTTTTGTGAATGAAATAAACGAGTAACTAACTAACTAACTAACTAATCTGAATTCATTTTTGCACAAAGACAGGATTTCACTTTAATTAAAGGCACATATTAAGGGACTCTTTAATGTCCAGTATGAACAGGAGGTGGAGTTACAGTGAGTAAAACCTGTTTCTGTGACTATAACTTAAAGTTTGAGGCTATCCTTTAAATCAAAGTGAAGTCGCTGTTGGGAAGTCAGAGTCGAGTTGCGTGCATGTTTTGATTTTATTACAGTCCCAGTCCAGTGTAATCCTCACCTCTGATCACCTGTAAATGGTGGCACCACAACGAGTCTAAGCTGAGCAAAACACACCAGTGACAGACACCCTACCGACAAACCCAGAGACAGTCAAAAGATGGAAGAGACCCACCGGAACCACTTCAACAGCACAGATGCAGAAAGATCCAAGACAAACTTCCAAAGCCAGAGAGAGAGCGAGAGAGTGAGGAAATGTTCCGGTACAGAACAGACAAGGATCGATAAAACAGAGCAGCTGCAGACCAAACCACAACCGGAAAGGATTTAACACAGGGAGGTGAAGCAGTGAGCCTCAGGCAAGACACATGTATCACACACACACACACACACACACAAAGGCTTTAGTTTCCTACCTCCTCCTTTTGTCTCATCACAGGGCCTCCAGCTGAAATGAGGAGGTGCTGGAAACTTTCCCACCTCTACCACTGGTCCACGTATTCACCACTAACTCGGCTCACTGTCGTGCATGAAGCTGGCGTGGCGCTTTGTGAGTGTGATGTTGCAAGTTCTATGGCTACGGTGTGTGTTTGATTTGAGGGTAACACTTTATTTGAAACCTCCTACATGTACAATTTATAAGAAGTAAATAGGAACAACACACTATTATGTAGATTTCTATAAGTAGATGTGATATAGAAATGTTAACCAGTGTATTTAATGAGTTCTGCAAAGCATCCGTAGATTGATGTTTTACATAGATTTGAAATACTAATTATTTTTTCCCACATGCGGTGTCACCATATCTGATTTTCACTACACGACTACCCTGGCCAAAAGAATTCATGATAAGATATAATATCTACATATGAAAAAAAAGTTATCAGTCAGCAGTCAGAATCATCATCTCAGTAATGGTGCTGAGACACTAGTCCATGCATTTGTAACGTCCAGGCTGAACTATTCTAATTCCTTATTGTCAGGATGTCCCAGCAACTCTCTCAGAAACCTCCAGCTGATACAAAATGCTGCAGCCAGAGTCCTGACAGGAACCAGGACCAGAGATCAGATTTCTCCTGTATTAGCTTCTCTTCATTGGCTCCCTGTAAAATCCAGGATAGAATTTAAAATCCTGCTCTTAACCTATAAAACTGTTAATGACCAAGTTCCATCAGATCTTAAAGACCTTGTTGTACCACATCATCCTAACAGAGCCCTTCACTCTCAGACTGCAGGTTTACTTGTGGTTCCCAGAGTTTCCAGAAGTAGAATGGGAGACAGAGCCTTCAGTTATCAGCTCCTCTCTCGTGGAATCAGCTCCCAGTTTGGGTTCGGGGGGCAGACACCCTCTCTACTTCTAAAATTAAGCTTAAAACTTTCCTCTTTGATAAATCTTATAGTTAGGGCTGCTCAGGATCACCTGAGCTGTCCCTCAGTTATGCTGCCATAGATTTAGACTGCTGGGGGATTCACATGACACACTTTGCTCCTCTCTTCTACTTTCTCTACTGTTATATATCACCATTACACATGACTAACCTATGTCCCTATGCCCCCATTTTTAAACATATTTATAAGTTTTAAACCTTCTGCAAAAAGATTGTAATATGCATGTGAAGTACAACTAAATGACCATCTGTGCAATAAATTCTAATTAAATATGATGTTTTTGACCTGCAGATGCCCGCTGATGATTCACAAAAGAGAAATTCTACATTAAATATATTTTCTTTTGCACTACACACGATCAAAAAACTCACTTGCATTATGTCACAAAATACCCAAGACTATATATTCCATACAAAATCAAATCTACTCCACAAAAGTCTTTCCACACAGCATGCATCATTTGCCATGGCAAGTATAAAGAAACAGAACGTCACCAAAGCAGCTCTTTTCAATAGATTCAACTAATTTTTGTGTTGAGAATGGCTCTTTGGGACTATTTTTTCTACCTGTGCTAAGAGAGCCAATACTAGCTAATGGTCAATTTAGTATTACATTAAGGAGTGCCGCTCTCTTGAATAAATATTGCACGTTTTTATCACATGAGCTTCCTCACTGAGCACTGTATGGAGCTCCCAAAAGGTCACTGTGAAAATCTGTTGTACATTAGCTGTACTTCCTGGTTGAGCCACCAGGTGGAGCTTCTTGCCTTTTAACAAGATGAAACACTACAGTTCATTTGCTGTTTAATTACCGTAGCAGCCATCTTTGGCACCAATGGGCCACCATGACAGAGACTTCTGTGGCGGATAATGGATTCTAGCCAGAGCTTATTCATTCAAGATTAAAGCTTTTAAAAAGTCGTTCTTATGTTTGGTATAAATGCTTTTTGGATCACAATATTTCTTCAAATGATCTTGATAAAGGGCCTCGTCAGTATTGGGAGGAATCAAAACGTCTTTTTCTTTTGCTCAGAAACACAAAAACAAAATGAAATAATACGAAATTGTAATATTTTTTCTTGAATTTAAGGAGTGCCACTCTCTTGAATGAATACTGCACACTTTTATCACATGAGCCTCCTCATTGTGTGTTGTATGGAACTCCTAAAAGGTCACTGTGAAAATTTCTGCCTTAACGTTTTCATTTCCCCTGACCCACAGAGACCGGATGAGCTGCATTGTGATTCAGCATCTTATTATTTACAGGACCATGGCTGTTGTGACTATAACGGGAGCCTATGCACCACCAGCTGTGTCCGTCAGGCACAAGTCTGTACGAATTATTCAGACAGAAAATTAGAGGAGCTTGCTCACCAGATCTCTTACTAATCGCTAACTCAGACAGACTGTCTGTGATTATGACTGCAGCCTTGGGATGACAGAGCCGTCACCGTGGCTGTAGCCATGGCTGCACTTTTTGCTGCGATCATGGCGGTGACACATTTGATTTTAATGGGTCTAACGCTGACTAAATGCAGCTGCTACGAGTGTGTGTGAGTGTGCACTGATGGTGGTGGTGATTGTATTTTAACATTGCATGAACTCCTGTGGTGTTTTGGTAACACATCTGCAGGTACAGTAACAGTTGCACACATCCATGAACCACAGCAGCAGCTCAAGTCCAAACAATAACCATCCAGCCATGACTTCATTGTCCGCAGCTAACATCTGGACACTATCAGAGATCAACCTTTCAAGATGATCACGTGTCACATCGTCTTTCCTTTCTATAGTATCTGCAGCAGACTGTCTCTCCTAGTTGGCAGAATATTACAACTAGACTGGACCAACACAGAAACAGTCCATAAGGATCAGAACAAGTACAAAGCTTGTTACCAGGTTACGTGGATCTTCTTGCGAGTTAACACAAAGAAATCCAGAAAAATATTTCCCACCGTGACCTTTTGGGGTCTGCGTAACATTTCACTGCCCGCGTGCATGAGTGTTCATCACAGAGGTCAGGAAATCTTTTGTACATTAGCTGTACTTCCTGGTTGAGCCACCAGGTGGAGCCTCTTACTGTTTGATGAGATAAAACACTGCAGTTCATTTGCTGTGTTTAATTACCATAGCAACCGCTTTTGGCACCAATGGGTCACCATGACTAAGCCTTCGGTGGCGGATAATGGATTCTAGCCAGAGCTAATTCATTCAAGATTAAAGCTTTTAAAAGGGGGTTCTTATGTTGGGTTAAATACTTTTTGGACCACAGGGGATTTTTACTTCCGCCATGGAGGTTATGTTTTTGCCGGCGTTGGTTAGTTTGTTAGTTTGTTTGTGTTCAAAATGACTTGAAAAGTAATAGATGGATTTGGATGAAATTTTCAGGAAATGTGTGAAATGGGACAAACAACAAATGATGAAATTTTGGGAGTGATCTGGATCACCGTCTGAATCCAGGATTTTTTAAAAAGATTTTTTAACATTGGGAGTGTTAGAAAGCCTTGCAGTGCCGCCTTGTGGTAGGAAAGTGCATTGCACATAACTGCTACGTGCTCAACCACAGCAGTGCTACGGTGTGAGAGCGATTACTGGACAATTAACTTTTTTTAAGGATACTTTGTCGTTGGGAATTCGTGTTGGGGGTGGACTGAAACTGCCTGGCAGAGGTCTGCGTTCTGAGCGCTTTTCTAGCTGTCATTGCAATAGCGTGCACAACCACTGGAAAAACAAATTTGAAAATATTTCTTGAAATGATTGCGATAAAGGGTGAGGCTCACAATCTTCTCAAGGCCTCTTAAAACAACAACTTAAACAATTACAACATAACATGGTCATTTTCTTAACCTCTGGACTGATTCAGGCTGCTTCATGCGATTATGTGCTGCTAAACCAGCCTCTCCTGGTTGGACGTTAAAAGTGAAACCGATCCTCTGATTAAACTTTCAAAGATATCAAATAAGCAAATGTGTCAAACTGTTTAAAGTGTAGAAGCAGCAGGAACAAGGCAGACACAGCAGAATTAGTCTGGTAGGCACCAGTGAGTATATTATCAGTTTCCAGTCATACAGGACAATTACACAATCCACAGAAGCATCTCTCTCATCCAGAAACATTTTCTCCAAATATCTCTCTGATACAGAACTCGATATATGTATTTTACCTCCGCTGTGGCTCTCGTTATCTCAACCTTGATTCATCACTATCACCACAAACAGCTCCCACTTTGTTCTCCCGGTAGAATCCTCGTCTTTTTCAGTGAACATTTTTGTAAAAACAAATCTCCGATGTCGCCTTGCTGCCTCCACATTTTTTGATACGAGCTCAAAGAACAAGATTTGACACATTGTTACTAACCCTGCATCGTACACAGTTACAAAAGTATAATACAGCTCAGACAATTCATTTTTAGATATGAAAATGACTTCCAAGAGTTTTCTATCGTAGGTGAACAGTTAAGCTATAATGCATATTATAATAATTATACATGTACTGCAAAATGGCACAAGATGGCTGCCCTTCATCACAGTTGTTGAGGACAATATTTTTTCACATCCTCATAAATATGAACCTTATTGGCACTTCAGGACATCCTGTTTCTGTAAATAACAAACTACCAGCTTCACAAGACTCTAAACAGCTTTGTCATACATGAAATTCTCCAAAAATGCTTGTGTACAAGCGAAGAGACATGTCCTCTGTCATTAAAAACACAGTGTAATGTGGTGAATGTTTTCAGAAATGACAAAAGTAGTGAGCTCTCAACTTGACGGAGACTTAAACTCGTGCCATCTGCATGTATTAAGATCTCTACTTCTCTGGTTAAAAACTGAATCAGCAAAAAAAAAATGCAGGTAAGCTCACCACAACACTGACTGAACAGAAAGGTTGTAAGTATTTGGTCCTATAGACAAATGTAAAGTCAACATTTGGAAACAAATTAGTACTCAAACAATCATAGCAAAGCAATTGGTCAGTTTTCACTTACACTGTATGAATTACCAACATGTGATCATAGTACACTCATCAATAGCACTGATAGGGTGTCATAGTCAATAATCAATTACAGGGAGGGCGACACAGAGACGGAGCAGGTTCAGGTCGGACCCTGAGGTCGGACATTAACCTGCTGGTGCGAGCAGCCGGGCGGCATTCAGGAGAGAGCGACATTTCTACACTAGAGATAGAAATACAGCCAGTAGAGATGACACAGAGCAGCGATGCTAACGTGACAGTGTCACCGCTGGAAACAAGACTGGCCTCCTACTGGCACCTTGACACATGATTATTTCTCCTGATTATTATCATTTGAGGCGCCTGCATTTCCATCTGAACATTATTAAAGAAATAATTTGGTATTTTGGGTGAAAGGCTTATCTGATTTCTTTTCAAGTGTCAGATGAGATGATTAATATCAGTCTTTTGATAGGGAAAGAGTTGTAGCCTGGAGATAATTAGCTTCACTTAGCATATGGACTGGAAGGTGGAGGGAAAGGCCTCGGCTTGTTCTCCTCTGTAATAAGGCTAGTAGAACTAAAGTTTCCTCATTTAGACATTTTATTTAATTTGTTTATTGTATACACGGTCTAGACTCTCCAGTGACTGCAACAACCTGCAAGGTGAAAGTCACGTGATTAATGGACGTAGCAAAGCTGGACTAATTAACTAGAAAGCCATTTTGCATGCTTACTGTCAGCTGATTACTGTGCAGAACTACGCTAACAATCTACAGCTATGCTAGCAGCTATATGAGGCCCAGAAACTAAATTGCTGAAATATTTAAAACACTAACATGCTGATGTTCAGCCGCTAAAATGTCTGTAGTGCTTACTATGGTAGGTTAGCGTGTTAGCATGCTAACATCTGCTGATTAGCAAAGATACAAATGACACTGATGGAAAAGATTTAACTTTAACATTTCAGTCACAGAGAGAGGATAGAATATTGACTTGATAAACAAGTTTTTTTTGCATCATTTGCTCTGGTGATGCTTACTTCTTATGGGCAGTTGTTTTCTGCACTTCGTCACTGATAACCTCAGTACCGGCAGACAAGCTAACCGGCAGACAAGCTAGCAATGCTACCAAAAACTAGTAGTAGATGTAAACATTATCTTGCAGTTCATAGCAGTCCTTCAATCTAACGGTGTTTATTCTATTTGTAAACCCAGCACTTAAAACAAGCTAGACACACGGTGCACTTAAGTAAGCTTTAGAGGTGCTGCTGCTCATGCTAATGGATTAGCTTTTCAGTGCTAAATTAGCATGGGTCTTTACGTTTCTGTGAAGCGAACAAGATTAGCTTTAGCTCTGGTTGGTATATTGTTGAGCCTTGAGAGGGACAGGCTAGGTATTCCCAGACGCTTCCAAGCTTTATGCTAAGCTAAGCTAATAATTTCCCGACTCAAGCTCCATTACTAACACACCCACACTAGATGGACGTAATTCTACTCATCGCACTTTGGGAAAGAAAGTGAGTAAGCACCAAAATATCCTGTTATTTCTTCAACGTTTCACCCTGCCGAATGCAGCCTGGATATGACTTCGTGTTTTTTCTTTTGTTTCTGTACAGTATGCTTGTGAGGTGTCGGGGATTACTAGTTCAGCGCCGTGATATGCGACATAGTCAGTGAGTTGTGTGAGGGTACTCAGGGTTAACAAATGAGAAGCCTTGGAATTCTTCCTGGTCCAGGTTGGCTATAAGCTCCTGATCTGGGGGGGTCAGCTCTGGGGCGTGGCGAGTGAAAAAGCGATCAAAGTTCTCCGCCTCACGCCCACACTGCCATGGAGAGGAGAGGAGGGGAGAGAGATGGGGGGGGATGGAGAGAGGTTGATGATGGATGAGAGGAAAAAAAGAACAACAACAAACGACAAAGAGAAAAAAGAGAAATACAACTAAAACATGGTGTCAACCAATCAAATCATTCACAGCCGAAACTGTGGATTTCCATTGGTCCGCATGCGAGCCAGCGACATCTCAGCTTCATCGTTGGTGACGACTCTCACAAACCTCAGCTGTGTGTTTGTCAGAGTCGTGACCAACGGCAGGTGATGGTTGGGTTTAAGGGATGAATGATCCAATCGTTTCTATGACTTACCTTGAAGGTTCGACTAAGTCTGTTATTTTCTTCCAGCTGTGAACAATTTCTGTGAAGGCGGGGCAAAACAAACAGCTGAGGAGTGTGTTTTCGTGTCGTATACTCACAGCTTTCGGCTTGAAAGGCGGCTGGACCTCTTTGTTCTCCAGTTTTTCCCAGTCTATATAGCGGAAGAAGGCGTGCTCCTTGATGTCTCTCTCGCCCTCTGGACCACAGCCCAGACGTTTACCTGGGTGTTTGGTCATCAGCTGAAATCACACGGACGTACAAGATGAGATGCCAACATGAGACTCATCCAACCTGATCAATACTCTGGAGTCCTTTAACACGCCTGTTGGCTGCATCTCCTGCTTCACATGTTTCAGTCACAGTCTTAGAAGGCAGCACCAACTTCTACAAATGATTTTAATACTCTTTGCGAGTGATTCGATGTGCACTTATGAGTTACAAGTTTTAATCAGTACAGAACATTCTACTGTAATTTAGCCATGTTTGAAAGTTTTATTATTTGTAATTACATGTAAAACAGTAATAATGTTTATTAATGGTCACTGTTGTTGTTACATAAACTAAAAAAATGAAAGAATAAATTACTAATTAAGAGGTAAATAAGCAGGTAGAATAAACTGTGCTCCCTGCCTTGAACAGGAAATATTTGTTAGAGGTAGACAATTAAATAGAAAATAACAGACATGACGAGCATCTTACTGACACTAATTTACTTGCCTCACAATATTCCATAGATCTGTATTAGAAGACGAAAGTTACAGCAACCTGCACAGATTCTTTTTGTTTAACATATCAGTGTGAAATTTGACTCCAGGTGTGTGAAGGTCAGTGGGAGATGATATAAGTAGTTTGAAAAAGAAAAGGCTGCTCTTCACTATGCCTCAGGTTTAATGCTACACTAGCAGCTACTAGCATGACACATTTGTGTCTTCTAAGTGCCAGTGGCTGTGTTGCATTGTGGGTAATGTAGGCACTTGTTTTTTGACAAGGAAGCTGAATGCGTGTGACTAAATGATATCGCCGGTTTTGCATTGATTTTAATGATCTTTTCACTATCCATTGTGAGTCTGACAATGTGCAGTTTTAAAACTTACTTTTTACCTGAACTTCCTGCAGCTCGGGTTAAACAACTATCAGCCAATGTAAGAAAATACATGTGAGGAAGTCCACTGATCAGGCATAACATTATGACCACCTGCCTAATATTGTGTTGGTCCTAATTATAGGCTCTGAAATGCTCTGAACCATTGGGCATGGACAAGAGGACCTCTCAGGGGGTCCTATGGGGTCTGGAACCAGGACCAGGGCACTGGATCCTTTGGGTACTCTGGATTGTGCAGCAGCAGGGCCTCTGTCAATCAAACTTGTTCCACTGCATCCTGTTGATGCTTGATCAGAATGGGGTGTAGGAAGTTTGGAGGTCAAATCAACATGTTGGACCATTGTCATGTTCCTCAACATGTTCCTGATTGTTTGATGTTGTTTCCATGTGGTGGGGTGCATTTTCCTGCAGGGGTAGGCCAGTGACATTTGGGATTTCCATTTGCATGAGGGAGTGTGTTTGTTGTGGGACAATGTTTATTTGGGTGTCTAAGTCTGATCAACACGGATGTTAAAATCCAAGGTTTTCCAGCAGAACACACATAGTACCAATATGATCAATGTTATTCACTTCACCTGTCAGTGGTCTTAATGTTGTGGCTGATCGGTGTATATTTAGGGGAAATCTGATCATTTATCTTGACATAACTTTCCCTTTAGTTACCATCCCTTGTCATCAGCTGTTCAGTTACAGAATATCATGTACTATTTTTTAGAAGTTTGTCGGGGGCATTTATTTCCCTGGAATGACCTACAAACAAAGACTCTTGGCTCCAGCATTGACCTAGAAATATTGGGTTTTCATGATCAGCATCTTAAATCCCTCAACAAGAGCAACCCAGTATTACAAACAGTCTAAATGTAAAGTCCAGCAATCCCCAAACAATTAGCATATGGTATCGAAAACATGGTGCAGTCAGTCACTGTCCGTTGAAGGATTTTAAACCAACCATTGAAAGATACTGTTAAGAAAGTGCAGCTATAGGTAGACATGTTGCAGCTTAAATGTTTAGGATAGAGAGAATAATTAACACCAGACCAGACAAGTAGATGTTCTGTATGTGTTTGTGCATACGAGTCTGCTTTCCTACCCCCTTGCAGATAGCAACAGCTTCTTTGGACATGGATTTAGGATAAGAGACATGATGCTCCATGATCGACTGGAACAGCTCGTCTTCATCTTCGCCATCAAAAGGCGGCTGGAGAGGCACAAACACACTTCATCATTTTCAGTTGTTGTTTTAGTAAATTACTTATTAGCAGTGAACGTGCACCAACCTGTCCGGCGAGCATTTCATAAAGCAGTACTCCAAACGCCCACCAGTCCACAGACTTCCCATAAGGCTGATAAGCTATGATCTACAAGGAAGACGGCAGAGTCGCATTCAGAAGTTAAAAGGTTAAAAGGAACAAAGCTGCAGAAGCAACTTGTGAACGAACCTCTGGAGCGATGTAGTCTGGCGTTCCGCAAAAAGTCTTTGTGGTGATGCCGTCGTACATGTTCTCCTTGCACATGCCGAAGTCTGCGATCTTTATGTGGCCTTCAGAGTCCAGCATCACGTTGTCCAGCTTCAGATCTCTGCAAACACACACACACACACACACACACGCATAGTTATTATTAATCCCACCTGTACACTGAAATGATTTAAAATTGAGAAGCCGGGCTGATTCAAGACTCGCTCACCGATACACGATGCCTTTTGAGTGAAGAAAGAAGAGACCAATGGCAATCTCTGCAGCATAGAACCTGAAACACAGACCAACACCAGTTTATAACAACATTAGCACGCCTGTATTCAAACCGATGCATGTCATACGGTATATTACGGGTGGATGATGCTCTAATATCTCACATTTCTGGCTCTTTGATGATGTAAAATTCTATGTAAAGTTTGCATCTCAGTGTTGCTGCCATCTATTCTATTCTAAACACCACAAAAGAGAAGCAGCATTAGCAACACAGCGCACCGTTACCAGGCAACCTAATAGCATAGCCCTTAAGAAGTCATACCCATCACACTGTGCTTATGCATAAAATATTAGCTGAGTTACATCCAAAGTGCTCAAGAAGTGAATGAATCATCCGTGCTGTGGGGCTTTTGCTGTGGAGCGGCCGCAAGTAATTGATATAGGTTGCACATAAATGTCAAGCTAGAAGCTAATTGCTGATCTGTCATCTGGAGAAGGTTCAGCAAGATCTACATCTTGCACTTCCGTTGTCATTTTATCAGATGAGCCCAAAACGTTGAAGGAGAGGAACGTGTATTTCCTCTGTGGACAAAGCAGAGCAAATCATTTTGAGGATCTAATGACCTGATAACTGTTGAACACACTTCTCATGATGATCTTGACCTGGCCACGTTCTGCTAGAAGCTAAAGTGTGGACACCGAATTTAATCTTGATTATTGCTGTTATTCCTTGGGAAATAATCCATTCCTGCTTTAAAATGGCTTAGATGTAACTAGCTCGAGCACACCAGCTCACCTACAACTCTGCTCAAACACTGTAAGGTTACTCTACACCACACAAATAGTCAGATTTGAGTAATTCAGCCACACATGTTTGAACTGGAAACCAATTCTGAAGAAAACGAAACAGTCCAGAAAACCAGGTCTCGCAAGTGGACAGGATCGGTTACTTCGGTTTGTTACGTGAGAAACCCCAGAAGTCTGAAAGGGAGTTTTTCCATTTTTAATGATGGGGGAGAGACAGGGTGAAAGGGGGTAGAGAGACGAGAGAGAGACATGAAGCAAAGGGTCTTGAGCCGGACTCGAACCCACGACTGCTGCTAGCAACCTGCACCTACACTGGAAAAATGCCCCTCCCAAAACAAGAAAAAGAAACTTATTTTAAGGCGAAATAAGTGAAAAAATCTGCCAATTGAACAAGTGAAAATTTGTCTTAAAACAAGTTTCTTTTATCTTGCTGAAACGTTATTTTTAAAGTGAATTTATCTTAAATCAAGTGGGTTGAGACATTTTGACTAAAAATAAGACGAATAAACTTGGTAAGATGTTGACTTTTTGCAGTGTACATACTAACGCCCTAACTCAGCGAGCCATACGGCAGCCCCTGAATGTGTGCTTTTAAACGATATACTCCAGTGTCAAGGTGGAAATGCTGTCTTGACTGCTTATCTCGCTCATGATGTGACTTCCCGCATATATAAAAAAACACCATGTGGACTTGTTAACATGGGAAACAACCTTGAAGATATTTCGGGGAGAGTGGAACCGCTTGATCCCACGCTGCATGTGATTAACCTCAGGCCGTGTGTTGGTCTGTACTCACACAGCATGAGGCTCCTTGAACTTGCCGACCTGTTGGATTTGGTACATGAGGTCTCCCCCGTTGATATACTCCATGACGAAATACAATCGGTCCTAGAAGCGACGACAAAGACGCAGGAGAGGAGAATGAAGGAATGTATTACACAGCAGCTTTTGGGTGGGTTAGGGCTTTACAAGTGTATGAGAAGCTGATAGACCTGAAAAATTATTCAAAACCACTGTAAAAGTTAAAAAGTAAGTCATATTTCTGCATGTGTCCTACCATGGTTTGGAAACACGAGTGCAGCTGAGTGAGAAACGGGGGTTTTCCAGACAGAGCGAGGACTCTCTTCTCCACCATGGTGCACTCCACATCGTCGTCTTGGATCACCACGTCTTTTTTCAGGATTTTGATGGCGTACAACTCATCCGTACTTTTCCTCTCAGCCAGCATCACCTGCAGAGAGCCGGTGAAAGGAAATTAATAAGCGACTCAGTCAAGTTTCCCATCATTAACACATGCGTGCTAATGAGCCTCACTTTGCCAAAGCTGCCTTTGCCCAGAACCATGATGAAGTTGAAGTCCGACAGCTTGACGCGATCCTGGTTGCCGTTGCTGTCGTACTTGCACACCGAGGAAGAGGAGGACGAGTCGGTGGGCTTCCCCGGACCCACTCTCGCCCTCTGAGGAAAGAAGGGATTAAAACAGGAAGATTACGAGGGGAGGCACAAATGAAACCGGCTGTCATTCGCTCCTCCGTTTCTGTGCATCTCACCTCAAACTTTTGCCGTAGCTCCTCATTACCGTCCTCTCCATCTGGCTGGACGGGAACATTAAAGTATTCTCCTTCCTCCTGGGACAGCAGCTTATACCTAAACCCCAGAGTGGAAACAAGAGCCGTGTCAGATAAGACCCAGGATTACCGCCAGACTGTGACAATAAAGCCCCTGAATATTCACGCCCCTGTACATTCTGCCTTCGTTACTTCTGTCTACACCTGTGTAATTTTTCAAAATCTCCTCCATCTTGACATCTCACCATCCATCTATCCCTTGTTTCTGCAGCTCCGAGATCCCGAAGGACAGCGACCCCATGAAGTCGTTCCTGCTGGTCAAATCCCAGTCCCAGACCTCCAGCGACAGCCGGCGGTCCTTGTCGCTTTCTTTGAGGTTGCTGAGAGGCGAGAACAAAAAAAGGGGAGGACGGTCAGGTGAAAGTTAAGATCAAGGATGTTCTCAAAATAGGTAAAGAATGAAAACCTAGATCGCAGTCTTTTCATGTCTCTCTATTTAAACTTGTAAACATCTCAGCAAATGACACTTTTTCATGCTTGTGCCTCTTCCTAGCAGTCACAGTAACCCAGAATAGCTCGAATAACAACGAGCACAAACAGGGGAAAGAATGAGGACAGGGTCACTTGCATGAGCTCCAGTTAGCTTTGTGCTTATGTCACTGCAAATAAGGCCAAGAGAGTGTATTTAAACCAAGCAAGTCGCGTTAAAAAAGCGCATCTAAAACGTGTCTCACAAAGTGAAGCTCTCGTTCCAGGTGGGGTTGAGGCAACATTTGATGGTCTTGGTCTTCTGCTTGCTCTCACTCTTGGGGTCTGGGATCAGCTTGAGCTTGACGTAGGGGTCTGACAGGCCGTTGGGGTCCATGGGCACCAGGTTCTTGGCCTCTTTGACTGTGAGGGGGTTGGAGACATGGATTAAAAAAAACAAGTGCCAGAAGGAGAAAACACCCCTGTTCAGCCTCTCGGCAAGAAGTGAAGCAGCAAGTGTTCAACGTGCACATCTAAAGCTTCGAGTTCTGGCCTGCCCTAAATAACTCTGGCTACATTTGAGAACACTTAACAACAGTTTAGTTTCTGGTCCATAATCAATCCACAGCTGTCTGAGAGAGAGAGAGAGAGAGAGAGCTGGCACGTGGATGCATGTCCCAGTGGAGATGTGGGTCAATCGTTGCATCATCGATCGACTAATGGACTTTCCAGTTTTAGTCTCAGTCTGATAGAAAGCTCTGAGTGGGAACCACGAGAGGAGTGAACCGAGCGCACTCACTGGTGACGGTGAGGGTGTCGTCGGTGATTTGGGCCGAGATGTGGATGCGCCCTCTCCTTTCTGTGTGGTCTGTCCCGCACAGGCTCGGCACGTTGGCCACGCACCGCTTGTGGATGTTCATCATGCAGTCTTGAACCCAGAGAGAACAAAACACACACAAGTTAGTTCATCTTGCAGGCGGCAAGCCGACCTCCAAGCCTAGACAATCTGCGCGACATATGACAGCCTGCGTCCTTAAACCCACTTTTAATTATCAGAATGCTTTCGGTGCCTTATTGCCGGATTAACGAAGCTCTTAAGTGATTTAGTTCTGCACTTTCAGAAACACGGGGGACTCACGAGAGACTTACTGAAAAACAACAGTTTAAAAAAGCAATAAAGGCAGACACTTGGTGCAATTCCTCCCACAATTCAGCTGAACCTCCCAACCTGATGAACACTTGAATGAAAATATGCCGCTCATACTGGACACCATGTCTCCAGTTATTGCACCATATAGCATTTTTGCTGCTGTACATTTTGATATCCTGTTTATTTTTCATATATACTTTCACATTCTAAATCTGCGCTGAGCCTCGCTGCATTCTGAATGACAATAAAGTCCGTCTAACTTGTCTTTCAAACTCCACAATCTCAGTTTTTATGCAGGTTTTCTTTCAAGTCAAGACTTTTTTTTTTGTTCCAGACCAACTTTTGTGGCCACATCTCAACGCTCGTCATGTCAGAGCAACCACAGGCACATCCTCATGTGTTCTGAGAGCTGTCCTAGAGGCGCTGATGTATTCTGCTGCGCTTGAAATTATCACCAAATAATCAGAGATGCTCTTCTAAAACTGAAGCGGCTCTAGGACGTGGAGTGTCCGCCAATGAGATGGAGAGCGGAGTTGGACTCGAAAAGTAGCAGGATACAAAAAATGTTTCTGTGAATTCTCGCTTTTTGTGTGAGGCTGCGCTAGGAATCAATTTCAGACGTACGAGGAATTAAAAAGATAGTGCTGCAATTAGTGAATCATGTCTGCTTTGCAGTATGAGCGTCACAGTGTCGGCAAGGCACGAGGGAGAGGGAATGGTTGTGTAGCTGAAGCAGTGGTTTGAGGACTTCTGAAGTCTTGTGATCTGAGCTTGGCATCAACCTCTGATGGCATCACTCGAGTTATTTTGTCAGACTTGAAAGAACTCACTCCGGAGCAGCGGAAACCATCATAACGATCTGTCTGACTAGCAAACAGATTGTATGTGTCAATCACCCTTTAGCTCCTGTGCTGCTCACCTGACTTTACAGATGTGTATTTATTGTAAGATTGTATTTGAGAGGGCTGTGACAGGAGCAAACAACAGTGGTAGTCGATGAGAAATATGCAAGAAACACTAGAAATGCCACCTGGTTTGTTTACCAGCTGGTCATGAAATTCGATCTCAGACTCGTCTCCAAAGTGCCCAAACTGTAAGTGCATCTTGTTTGTGGCCACACTGATATCAAACCTGTTTAAAAGCATCCAGGAGAGTTCACACACATGGCATATGCGCATGACAGGCGACAGGAACAAAATCGGACAAGCAAATTGTAGGAAAAATCTTGTAGTCTGCCTGCAGTGACCCTGACAAAGACACACTTCATGTATTGTGTATGTGTTGTTCAGAAAGGCACACTTAAATGTTAGCTGAAACAATAACAACAGACAGGGAGGGCAGAGTCATCGTCTCAAACACACTTGTAATTGTTTTAGATGCATTTCCATTGATAACAGCTACACTTAAACTACACTTTCTGAAAAAGAAAAAAAAAAGATTATATGCCATTGCTCAGTCCGTCCACTAGATGGCAGACTGCTCTGATGTACATTTTGCTCCACTCCCTCAAATCAGTGGGTGGTGTTGTGGTTCTGCAGAGGTGGAGAGTGAGACGTTAATCTGCTGGTGTCTGTATGTCTGTCTTTCATTCCACGGCGATACCCTTTCATATAACACGTTTATACGATTAATTTTATTTTAGATCTTCAAAAGGGTCATCTGTTTATTTAACATTACTTCCGGTTCCACTCGACCATTTAAACTTTATACGCTCTACAGAGGGATGGCAAGGAAAAGAAGTGTCAGATGTGGCACTGCTCATCTTCTGTCAGCAAATCTAAAATAAAAGTGCGGCAGGGCTGGCTCAAAGTTTCTCAGGTGTGACTTAAAACAAGAGCAAACAATAGGCATTTGTATGAAAACCAAACAGGTTTCTAACTAAACTCTTTACTATTCTTGCACTGCAGCTTAGGGGGAGAATCTGTCTGTGGACATCCAAAAGAGGTAACTTTGCACTAAATAGACTGTAAATTTTGAGATATATCTACTTGATTTGATAAACTAACACTGCTGAAGCGTCACAATAGCGTCAAATAACCTCCGGCGTACATATCTAGATGGTTATTTATCCCCATGTTCTGTAAAATAATTAAAATTAAATCATCTAGCCATAGCATGTTGATTCTCAGGGATGAATTCATTCATTAATGTCTGCAAAGTGAATTAAATGTGAAAGAAACGCAAATGTTTTACTCATATATGGTGAGTTTATGTTGATTAATATACAACTGAACAAATCTGTGAATGACATTAAATAAACTAATCCACTATTGTAATTACAGGCCAAGGCAAAGTCCATCAGACGCTGTATGCTGCACACAGATACAATGAGGAAATGTCTGCACGCTCAATACCACTCGTTGAGGCTGAATACAGCATTGTGGAGATGTAACCTACTTCCTGTTTGTGTCTTTGCCGCCTACAACAGGCAAATGGTCCGCAGTAAGTAAACATTACACAACTTCAGGCAAGTGAAACGCACCAGGAGCGAGTCAGCTATTGTAAACAATGTACCGCACGTTGAAGGTGGTCAGAAACCTTGTTGTGGAGCTCCAGTAGAGAGTGTTAGAGGGTAGGGTGTGCTGTGGCCCCAAAAAGCTCAGCAAAAACTTGGATTCTCTGCATGCATGTCATACTGTAGATTACCTGTAGTGCCTTTTTGTTGTTTATTATTGTAGCGACCTGAGAATTCAGTCAGCCAGACTAGAATAAATCCCTCTTAACAAGCAGAGCATCGTCAGGTTTTAGCCAACAACGGGCCACCATGACAAAGACTTCTGTGACGCTTAATGACTCACGTGTTTCAGATCAGCCAGGACTGACTAAGACAGGTTTTTGTGTATCTCAGTAGTCTTAACTCAGTGGTCTGCATCGAGCTCAATGACCAGTCTGTTTTAAGTCTAGCTTGAAACCAGTCCGTGGTGCAAAAAAAGGTTGCAATGTTTTTTTAACTAAATGTTTTTTTTAATTTAAAAAAAGTGTCCCAAATGAATAAAATTACTCTCTATTGCTACTCCTCTTTTCAACGAAGCTCTCCAGAGACGTTTGTTTTTTATTAATTTTGGCAGGGAGCTAGACTGACGAGTCAAGTGCGGGAAACGAGCACAGACGGAAGTGACGGGAAGGCGAGCTAGTCATTTTTCAAAATAAAACACCCTGCAGACTCCGCTGGAAATAAAATAAAATGTTGTTATTCTTTCAACGCGGCCCGGTACAAGTCTGCGGCCCAGTGGTTGGGGACCGCTGGTGTAACTCACCAAATGCAGGCTGCTATTAGCTACATGCTACTGTTGTCAAATTCACTTTGTTATGGCGAACAACAACCCCATCCAAGTAGCAACCAACCACACTGAAAATGTGAAGCGTTGCCAAAGATTTGCATCTCGCAGTAGGTGTATTAAGGTGTATTATCTACTTTAATGACTGGTCTCATCTCCCTGCATGCAAATGTTCCACCCATCCCCATTTCGAGTGGAAACATCCTTTGCTTGGCTCCACGTGCGGCGGCTGTGATTGGTTCAAAGAAACACAAACAAGCCAGAGCGTTTTTTTCTTTCTCCTATAGCAGAGTGAAGATGATGTGCAGCCAGACTATTATGTTCCAAAGAGTGGGCCGGCAGAGAGAGGCTAATATCTCAGCGGCATATGGAAGAGAGCCGCCTTGACCAAAACAGCACTACTAGAACAGGATATAGTCCACTGTGCTCAGTTTGTATTATCAATTAATCCATTGTTGATTTAGAATTAAAAACTTTTACGACATGTGTGACAACAAACCAAAACACAGGATCAGGCTTAGGTTGGTGCCGATAACAATCACTTATATATTATATGCCTCGATCAGATTATCGATTATTAATTGAGTATTAAGTGTGAATTTTAGAAGAAAATATTCTGGTAAATGTCACAATAAAAGTCTTAAAAGAAACACAACAATTAAAGGGTGCACTCCGAGCCTTGTTGTTTAGCCCCTATTTGTTTACATTTAACAATTAAAGGTTGTCTTTTGCTTCGTACCGTTAGATGTACTGACACTTTACTTTTCTATTGAAGAAATTTTTAAAACCCTGATGATTCTCAGGCACCTTTCCAGCGCTCTCCCATTTCTGCCATATTAGTCATTTTCAGTCATTATTAGTCATGGCGCTTAAGTCCGCACAGGTCAGGGTGAAAACAATGATGAGTAAAACACTCATCTGTTATAATCTAAACTCATAATACGAAGAAGTTTTTCTAATAGTTTTTCTCCCATTTTCTTGGATTGTGGTTTAAAAACCGCTTAAACCTGCACAGTGATTTTACAGTTTCACCAGTAACTGAGCATTATATCCTTCATTACAGCAGGATTTCAATCAGGAATGTTGTATTAGTCTATAATAAATTTTACATCAGTGGTTCTCAACTGGTCCAGCCTCAGGACCCACTATGTCTCTATTAATAACAGTTGCGACCCAAATTGTTGAAGTTTGCTGTTCCTGTTAACAAATTAAGGTTTTTTTGGGTGTGGTCTCAACGCATTTTGATACAACTTGGGAAAGTTTTGGCTTATTTTTTGCTCTTTTTGGTATATTTGGACAGTTTTGCCAAGTTCTGGGCCCATTTTGACAGATTCTGAGCACATTTTGGTTCATTTTTGACACGTTTTAGCATAAATTTCTCCAATAAGAGGTTAATAGTGGGCAACTACTGGTGTCACCACCACTAAATATCCTGCTATTGAAATCAAACTGTGTCATAAGAAACACATCCTTTAAAAATAAAAGACTTTATACCACTACTTGGGGGGGCATGCTTCTGCGACCCTCTAAAAATGGCTTCGCGACCCACTTTTGGGTCCCGACCCACCAGTTGAGAACCACTGTCTTAGATGATCATCCGTCCCCATTTGTTTGCATTTTTCTAAATGTTACTCTTGATGCGAGCAGGGTTTTAGACTTAAACTAATGGACTGAGGTCCTGTGTCTTCTAAAGCTCAACCAGACATTCACACGTGCAGATATCTGCGTACGTACGGTCGCATTTCATCCCCTGGTGTAGCAGCCCGTAGAGGAGGGAGCCGCAGTGGTCACAGAAGGTTGGGCTGGAGTAGGTGTGGACCTTAAACTTGTGTTTACTCCGAGGATCCTGCAGAAACAGAGAGAGAGGAGAGGTAATCCAGGTCGTTTCCGGAAGGTTCCTGCACCTGCACAGGCTCTGTTGAAAGATTTAAAACTTGAGGTTCTCTCAGGAAACATGTTCTCATGTAGCTCTGGGAGCGTTTAACCGTGTCTGTTTATTTGCAAAAATATAACAAACAAAGCACACGAACAGCAGAGCGTTTCTTATCTTATTTCAAAACCTGGTGAAATATTAGCATGCTAGTATCGCATAACCTACACTCGCCTGGGACGGATTTTCATATCTTTTTGAATAACTGGCTGCATTAGTGAGGTCAGCTGCCGACTTTGGGCGATAAGACCTCGGAGTTCATCCCAGAGATGAGGCTGATGTCGGGGCTCCCTGCAGGCAAGTTAAAAATCTTTGTGATCAACGTCGTTCTGTTCAAACAGCTGTCATTAAACCTCACTACTGTCTGAAATAGTAGATTCTACATCAGTTTGATTTCCTTTTAGGGCAACTAACTAAAGCACTGATCTCTATAAGTTCACATGTAACACACTTCATACATCAAACCTGTAGCTTTTTCAAAAATCAGATACAGTCATGTGAACTAATTAGGACACCCTATGAAAGCCTGTGTGTGTTTTAAACATGCCTACTATAACTAAACAATTAAAACTGAAGAAAATACGTTTAAAAACTAAGAAATGAAGAGTCCTGGAATGGCCGAGTCAAAGCAAAGATCTTACACTGCAAAAACTCAGCATCTTACCGAGTTTATTCATCTTATTTTTAGTCAAATTGTCTCAACCCACTTGATTTAAGATAAATTCACTTTACAAGTAACATTTCAGCAGATGGAGGGACGTGTTTTAAGACAATGCATCTTAAATATCTTGTTAAGTCAAACAATCTCGAAATTATCTTCTTTTGAGTTGGATTTTACAAGAAACAAGGTTCATTTCATTTCATACATGTTTCAAGCTGAGCTGTTGTTTGTATGAGATAAATAATCTGGATTTAAGAAATTAAATAAATGCATTTTATTGGAAAAATCACCAATTCATATCAGAAAACAGCTGCATGTGTAAAATGTGTAAAAAAAACAAAGCAAATGTCTGCTTTTGAGTTAAAACACCTCCTTTTGGGCGTAGCTGGCTTCACCTAAAACACAACACCTTCAAATGCTGTCAAACACCACTAAATATTAGGATTTCTAGCCAACTGTGAGAAGACATTATATCTCAGAATGCTTCAATTAATCTGTGTGATCTTATTTCAAGTACAAGATGGTCTTAAATCTAGAGAAGAGCCACGATAATACAACTAAAATAAGTTGAATACATCTCAAATTAAGAAGTTGACATTAAACTTATTAAAGCAAAAATCTGTCTTTGAGTGATAAATACTAGTTCTTTAGCATGTCTGGTTTATTCTAAGACACCTCAGCTTGACAATGCTGCTAAAATACAGCTTAAAATAAGTTTTCCCTGCTAATTTTAAGACCTCAATATTCTAAATATCATGTCTTATTTCAAGAAATCTTACCAAGCAAATTTTCACTTGTTCTGTTGGCAGATTTTTTCACTTATTTCAAGGTAAAAGTGCCTTGAAATGAGTTTTTTTGTTTGTTTGTTTTTGGAGGAGCATTTTTACAGTGTAATCCCATTGAGATGCTGTGGAGTGTCTTGAAACAGGCTGTACATGCAGGAAAACATCTCACAGCTGAAACAGTTCTGCGTTGAGGAGTGGGGCAAACTTTCCTCAGACTGATGTCAGAGAGTGGTAGACGGCTATAAGAAGCGTCTCACTTAAGATATCTCAAATTTTAACGTGGTACAAGTGGTTAGTCGGACATTTTTTTAAAAATGTATGGAACATAGAAAGTATTTGATATATCAAGCAAAAATTTCACAGATATCTTTATAAATATCCGTATTTTTAAGGCAAAATCAGAGATAGTTGAGCAGAAATAGTCCTTAAAATGTGATGATTTAAAATGGAACCCTTATGTCAATCAACAGGATCCCTTCCTCTTATTGGCAGTCTGTTAAATGAGGGGAGGGGCATTCACACCTGGCCACAAAGGCCCCTAATGAACCCCATTGTGAGTGAGAAGGACCTAACAACTCGCATAATGAAGGGAGGAGCATCACACACCCAGCAGACTGAAGCCTCAATAGTGTTAATGGGTTCTGAGGAGTATAAAAATCTGGAGCTCCCTGGGTCGCCACATAGCTCGCTGAGTTAAGGTGTTACTATGTGGGCACAAGTCGCCAGCAGCTGTCGTGAGTTCGAGTCTGGCTCACGACCCTTTGCTGCATGTCTCTCTATCCCCTTTTCACCCTGTCTCTCCCCCATCAATAAAACTAGAAAAAACATCTGGAACTCCCAACCAGTCAGTTTAGGACTGATGAAGCCTCTTGGATGAGAGGTGAGACGACTTCGAGAAACTCAGGCAAGCCCAGATACTACGATTGAAACCACGGGGATAACTTACTGGCAGTCGCCTCAAAGTTGAGATTAGCTTAACTCTGCAACCGTTATTTCACCTGTCACAGCTACAAATCAACGGATTCCACTGACATCTGATGGTTTCTGGTCACCACATCACTGCTGGTCTCTTCCTGTAAGTTTACCAAATGCACTCTTACATTTCCAGTGATTTCACCTGCCTGAGATGTGTGATGCCACCCCAATACAGTGGAGGTGAGAGGAATTTTGGATCTTTTAAGTATTGCCTCCACCCTAACAGAGAGCAAAAATAAAAATACTGTGAGAGAGAGGGAAAGGAAATGGACTGAGTGAGGATGCACAAAAATGGGAAACAACAATCTGGTGATGCAACCAAAGGTATATTGGTTCATTAACCCGAGGCAGCCAAGCAGCACATTTTCCCTTTGCAGACATGTCTTAATGTGATTCAGGGCTGACATGTCAGCAGCAGGGGAGGTCAGGAGGTTACATCCGTGTGTGCAGCACATTCGGAAACCGAGAGTCTGTGCTGACTGTGCTCGTTTTGTTAACCACGGCCGTTTCGACGGCACGACGAAACGTTTAACTGGAACACATTAGCGGAGTGATCAGCCCCGCCGTGGATTCCCACCAAAAAATTTTCAAAGCCGGGCTAAAAATAAAGAGCGAGGGATTAAATAAAGCGAGCTGTGAGGATCTGTGAGCTGTGTGTGTGTGTGTGTGTACTGTCTTCACTTACGTCGGAGGCAGGTCCCTTGTCGGCCCCCGGACAGGAAAAGGTAACAAACTCATGACAGCGCTTGTGGACCACGAAACAGCACACTGAGGAGGGAGAGGAGGAGGAAAAGTGAAAAAGTGAAGATCAACTCCGGCTTCACTGCGGTGCCAAATACAGCGACACAACAGCAACACAGAGACGAATCAATATGTCAATTATGTGGCATTAGTCACTGCACAATAGGCTATTTCAGCAGTTAGTTCCTTCCTTGCCATCTATATAAAGTCTGTATTTTAGTCTATATTTCTTCCTTCAGTTTGGACGATTTTGTCTTTAACCGCAGCATGGTGGGACGTCTTATAATCACACCCTGTAACATAAAAGCTGCCACAGGAAACTTCCCACGTTAGCAGCTTTAAATGGCAGCAGCCTCTATACCTGGTGATCTGACTGCGTGTTCCTGCTCGCTGCTGGAAATCATTCGGCGTAGTGAAAGACTGAAAATACACAGCGTTCGTACACTCGGCTTGAAATAGCACATGCCTGCTGGTCCCCTTTGTAAAGAAATAAATCCTTTCATTGGAACTCGAGTAGGACAACAAATGCCTCGTATTTTTGGATGCTCGGGCGTCGAAGGCTAAAATAGAAAAGGAGTTTTTGTGAGAAACCAAAAAAGAAAAAAAAATCCATTTGTGAATTTCCGTGGCAAACTTAATCAACCAGCGATGTCCGGATAGTAGAAAATATCCATCACAATTTTAACCAACACACAGAAACGTCTTGTTTTATCAATAATCCAAAGAAGCTCTGTTTGCCTGCAGAGAAACAAAGAACACCAGGAAATATTCACATTTAGGAGCTGTTTTCGTGACCAAAGGAGTGTTATCAATTGATTTTCTGTCAGCTAATCAATTAATCGACGACTCTTCTAGGTCTACAATCAACTCTAGTGTGAAATGACACAATTTATTAGAGATTAAAATGCATCTGTAAGCATAGACGGCTTAGAAAAGTGCATTTCTGATAAATATTTACTGTTAGGTGTCAGGACTGGTTTATGTACCTGAGCCCTAGGTAATCAATCGGCATTTTTTTAATGCTAAAATAAAAAAATAACTACTTTTATTTGCATAGTGCCTTTCATACACGCTTTGCAGCTCAAGGTGCTTTACAACAAAGAAACGTCCACAATATTATGAGGTAAGACCACTTAAAACACTAAAAAACACAGTAAAAATACAGTTTTACCGCCCCAACATTGCACAAAAGAACATTTAGAACATTAAAAAGAACACATAAAGAATCAAACACCCCAGTCTCTCATCAACTGCACCAAGAAAAGCAGGGTGGGGATACAAACCCTGGTTCAGGTAGGGCCGGGGTGTCCAATCCTGGTCCTTGAGAGCCCCTATCCAGCATGTTTTAGATGTTTCCCTCTTCCAACACACCTGATTAAATGACCAGGATCGTTATCAGGCTTCTGCAGAGCTTGACAATAAGGTGATCATTTGAATCAGGTGTGTTGGAAGAGGGAAACATCTAAAACATGCAGGATAGAGGCCCTCGAGGACCAGGACTGGACACCCGTGGTATAGAGGGTGCGGATGGATGGATGGATGGATGGATGGATGGATGGATGGATGGATGGATGGATAGATGAAAGAACATTTAAAACATTAAAAAGAGAAAAACATATACAACATTAGAAAAACCGCTGTCCGTATCCCATTTTCCCGGATAGCATTAAGGCCCATTCAAGGTGTATTAAGAGCAGACATGAAACCCCTCAGTCAGAGCTTCTCAGAATTAATAATTTGCTGTTTATTAAACTGTTTTCTCTGATAGTTTTGGTTGGACAAGATGTCACCTTGAGTTTAAAGAAACTGCATTAAAGCAGAGCTGCTGAGAACTGTGCAGAAACCCAGCAGCAGAGGAGCCAAGACACCCTTAAAGTGCACGCCGAGAAAACAGACGTCTCTGGGTCAGATGCAAATAAAGCACAATCCATCCCTTTAAATTTTGATCAGGAGCTTCCCACAGACGGAGACGTGAACATGACCAACACCAGAACTCCATTTAGATAAATAGGGCAGATCAGAGCGGGGCAGTCTCCTCTGCAGCAGCCTGACTTTGTGGCTTAGCCTCATGCCACTGGTGTATTTTTACATTTAAAAATCTTGCGCAGTGCTGATTTAAACCACTTCCACTTCACAGTGACTTGCAGTAATACCTTAAAATGGAATAAGGATGTTATTGTGGTTCACATTTCTGCCGGGCTGACAAACACGACGCTGAATGACACCACAATAAAGGCCGGTTCCTAATAAAAGGAACAAACACACACACACACACAGGGTGACATTACGCTCTGCTTAAATCTTAATTATTCACCTTCTCATTACGTTTTCATGAGGCGCCGTGGCAACTGGAGGCACTTTCCACAGGTTTCTAGCAGTTAAGCAACAGAGAGCGCTTGTGTTTGTGTGCAGTGTTTATTTGTGCCGGAGCTAGGCCGGGTCACATCGGTGCGATTTTCATTCAAACCACAAACACAGCAGTGACTTGGACTGAAGACGGCGAGCAGGATATCTGAACTCTGTCCGTCTGTAGCCCTGTGCAATGCAAATGAGGCAGGAGAGAGAAAAAGGGGGAAGAGAAAGAAGAAGAAGGAGAAGGCGGCATGTGCTTGTCTGTCTGTGTTTAAGAGGACCAGTTTGAAACCCGTTTGGGAAGCCAGGGTTCAGAGTTGGTCTTAGGGTTCAGGTTTTAATCAGGTTTGAGTCAGGGATAGGCCGATTATCAGCCGGGCCGATTCCTGTGGCAGATATGTGACATTTTCAGCTTATCTGCATGTTTATTGGCCGATTATTGATGAATTAAAAGTGCTACTTCAGGTCCGATTCGGCCTCCTCTCTCTGTTGTCACTCAGAAATGTCTCTCACGTAGAAAAAAAACAAAACAGGAAATCAGCTACTCTCACGGTGGCTCAAGCTACGCTAACGGCTAGCGGCTAAGTTAGAAGGCAGCCACAGATTGAACTTAAACAGAGTCTGGAGAACAATAATCAATAACGCTTTAAGATCTTAGTTTGCAATAAAAGTGACGTAGCTGCAGGAGACAAACTGATCAATCCCAGTCGAGAGCGTCCTAATTTGAGCACCCTTATGTCTATTTCCCACATTCAGTTATAGTCATCCTTATTAACAAAGAAGCCCAGTTATGGATGGCAGTCTTCTCTGCTATCACACAGTGTTAAAACAAACAAATATTGGTTATCGGTTGTTCTTGATCACCAATAATCGGCATCAGCATCAACCCTTTAAAACCCCGCATTGGTCGGCCCCTAGTTTGGGCATCCATCCATGCTGGGTAAGGTTAAGGGGTTAAGGAATGCTTCACGCCAACGAGGGTCCTCACAAAGATGGAGGCAGACATGTGTGTGTGGGCAGGAAGAGATGGGGGCACAGCTGGGTTTGAGGCAGCGTGAGGGGGCGGAGATTCATTTGTGTGTTTGCAGCATGTCAGAAAGAGAAACGGAGAAGTGAAGAATGCAGTCGCACTTTAAAGCCTCCCCCCCCGTCCACAAATCTGCTCTGTCACTCGCACAAACACACACACGTGGATGTATGCACACACACATGTACACACTGCTGAAAGACAGGCCTAGTGACCTGGCGAGGAGGTCTTTGCTCTGTTGCCTGGCAACCAGGCTGAGCCCTACAGTAGAGTCTACGCTCGCCGCCCAGCTTCATCTGACTGACGGCGTCGACGGCAAATCAGAGCCGGCCCAAAAAAGAAGGTTCCTGCGATGAACTAGCAGCATGACAGCGGGCCGGCAGTTTCACATCAACAGGAGGAGCACCGGGAAATTCCTCCATCTTGGATGATTACCAGTTCACAAACCACAGACGGAGACACTTGTAATCATCATTCAGGCCTCCACATGCCTGAATAAACTGAAATGCTGAGATAAGACTGTGCTACTGAATGGCTCTCTGAAGACTCCGCTGAATGCCGAATTCATGTCAGAACATAATTACGAGCAGCCGAGCGAGAAAATCTGCTCTCGTCACCTTCGGTCGTAATTAAGAGATGGAAATAGCAGGAATTCCTTACAGCGGTGATCTCTGCCACTCGTCAAAAAAAGAAAAACACAAGTGTCAACACTGTTGTGAAGATGGAGGCCAAACTTGCATCAGTTACAGTCAGTTCAGCTGAATTAAAAAGGACCATAACATCTGATAATATGTGGTTGTGCTTTTTAACAAACTGCATACACTACACTGAGACAGATGCCAAGTTGAGGGTATTTAAACCAGAACCCAGGTGTAATAATGTGCTGTTTCTATAATATTTACCTAAGTATTTCTGGGTATAGCACTGGTTGGACAAAAAAAAGCAATTTGAAGTTGGAAAATCAAGATAATAGCAGCAAATAAATTGAAAATCAAATGATACTGTGATAATCTCCTGAATAATTTCCTCATTGTGTTATTGTTTTTCAGCCACTTGGGTATTATGAGTCCCTTTGTGCCTACATTCCAGCAGAAAACAACGCTACAAAAGCAAGTAGACCAAAATAAAACTGTAATGCTAAGGACTGGATGGCTAAACATGGGCTGAAACTCACTCCAATGGGAGCTGCAGCTTCAGGTCATAAATGTCCAACACCCACTTTAAATAATCAGAAAAATTGGCACCAGTTGCAAATCTTCCTGTCAATAAATCGATAGACCACCCATCCCTAAATTAGTCTTTAAAAATCTATATTTATATACGAGTTGCATGTTACTGGAGTCTCTCTAATCCCAAGTTTCCTCTAATAAAAAGCAAAAATACCAAAAAAAATTCTTGTTTTTCAGCTACGGGTATTTTGAGTTCTTTTTGTGTCTCTTTGGCAAACCTAAGGCTGACATTTGCTCTCTTTTAGCTCAGTTTATGGTCTCCACCAGCTCTTGAGGCAAATCTATTCCTCCTTAGCTAATAAATGCTCCACTGTTAGCTGCTAACTGTGTCTACCTACTGAGCAGGTAGTGTTCATCGGTTCATAGAGGTTTACAACCTTCTTTCCAGCAGAAAACAACACTACAAAAGCAAGTGCACCAAAATAAAACTGTAAGGTTGAGGACTGGATGGCTAAACACAGGCTGAAACCCACTCTGAAGCACCTTAAAGCCAAAGGGAGCTGTAGCTTCAGGTCATAAATGTCCAACACCCACTTTAAATAATCAGAAAAAATAGCACCAGTTACAAATCTTCCTGTCAATAAATCGATAATCCACCCATCCCTGAAGTAGTCTTTTAAGACATATATTTATATATATATGAGTTGCATTGTATTGGCATCTCTCTAATCCCAAATTTCCTCCAAAAAATGCACAAATACCCAAAAAACTCTTGTTTTTCAGCTACGGGTATTTTAAGTTCCCTTTTTGTGTCTATTTGGCAAACCTAAGGCTGACATTCGCTCTCTTTTAGCTCAGTTTATGGTCTCCACCAGCTCTTGAGGCAAATCTATTCCTCCTTAGCTGATAAATGCTCCACTGTTAGCCTCTAACTGTGTCTACCTACTGAGCAGGTAGTGTTCAGTAGGTTCATAGAGGTTCTTAACCTTCTTTCCAGCAGAAAACAACACTACAAAAGCAAGTGCACCAAAATAAAACTGTAAGGTTGAGGACTGGATGGTTAAACACAGGCTGAAACCCACTCTGAAGCACCTTAAAGCCAAAGGGAGCTGTAGCTTCAGGTCATAAATGTCCAACACCCACTTTAAATAATCAGAAAAAATAGCACCAGTTACAAATCTTCCTGTCAATAAATCGATAATCCACCCATCCCCGAAGTAGTTTTTAAAAATCTATGTTTGTGCATGGTATTGGCGTCTCTCTAATCCCAAGTTTCCTCCAGAAAAATTCAAAAATACCAAAAAACAACTCAGTCACTTGGGTATTTTGAGTTCCCCTTGTAGCTACTTGTCAAATCTAAGGCTGATATTCACTCTCTTTTAGCTCAGTTTATGGTCTCCACCAAAAAATACGTTTCTCTTTAGCTGATAAATACTTCGCTGTGTTCAACACTTAGTCTCTAATTGTGTCTGTCTACTGAGCAGATAGTGTTCAGTAGGTTTATAGAGGTTTTTAACCTTCTTTCCGGCAGAAAACAACACTACAAAACCCAAATAAAACTGTAAGGTTGAGGACCGGATGGCTAAACATGGGTTGAAACTCACTCTGAAGCACCTTAAAGCCAAAGGGAGCTGTAGCTTCAGGTCATAAATGTCCAACACCCACTTTAAATAATCACAAAAATTGTCATATTACTGCCGTAGTGCTCAGGTCGTCTGGTACGCTACAGTCATCACAGCAAGAAAATGGCTTATCTTGAGACGAGAGGGGAAAAGTAAACTTTCAAGTCCAGAGAAAAAACTAAAGCGTTCTTTGTGGACAGAAGGAACAAGTTCAAGCAAAAGCCAACTGGCACTTCAGCCGTGTGCTGCTGCATTTCTCCCATTAGAGTCTTCTTCATGGGGTCCAATTATTCTCCGGTTTATTTGGGTCGGTTCTGCTCGTGTCCACCTCGGATCGACGCCGGACCGTGTAGTTATGCGTTTGTTTTCCCAGCCACAGCAACATATCTTACAATCAATACGTGAGACTGGCTGGCCTGTCATCCAATCAATAACAAAGATACTACTTCAGCCGCTTATCAGTCAGGATTACAAGCCAACCGCAGCCTGGATCCAATCAAGAACAACACTTGGAGCTGGGAAGTGAGGAGTTTTTGAAGGTTTTTTTTCTGGCATTCTTGAAGCATTCGAGTCTTTTCTTTTGGTCACCGAGGTCGTGACACTCACAGCCAAGTTACAGTAACGAAGGAGGAATAATCAAATGAGTAAACCTTGAGTAATTAGTGACACTGAAAGCATAATATATCCACACTGGAATGGAATGTATGCTTCTAGTGGCCACACCTGCAGCGTGTGTTTTACAGCGTAGGGTTGTGGCAAAACAAGATTGTGTGCTTTCATTTTCAGACTGCCATGTCCTCAGTTTCCTCAGTTTGTGTATCTAGAAGCAACAGCAGACTATGTAAAGGACAAAGTAGGTAAGCGACTGTCAACTCATACTAGTAAAAGTAAATGGAGACACTTCGACCAAGACGCTGTTTGATCCAAAGTAATTGTGTCCAGTGCATTGGTAGTTTTTTTAAATTCATTATCGATTTCTGCGTAACGGGGCCGTGCACTGCTCTTACACCTGTTGCACCCACTTTCAGTAATTATAACGGAAAGGTGTGAGGCAGCAGCACGCTTATTTGTCTTCGCCGACAGATAACTTTAATAACCC
Organism: Dascyllus trimaculatus; assembly: GCA_024666655.1. Lineage (NCBI taxonomy): Eukaryota > Metazoa > Chordata > Actinopteri > Pomacentridae > Dascyllus > Dascyllus trimaculatus. The sequence goes on along the minus strand of CM045447.1, from coordinate 32,981,498 downwards.
AATTCTGTCACTATTACGCAGCAACAGAGGATACACAAGTCAGGATGCTTAGAACAGACAGCACAGAAAAACACAAGCGCACAGACGAACACATCCACCGATCAGCCACAACATGATGACAACTGACAGGTGAAGTGAATAACATTGATCATATTGGTACTATGTAGTGTTCTGATGGAAAACCTTGGATTTTAACATCCGTGTTGATGAGACTTAGACACCCAAATAAACATTGTCCCACAACAAACACACTCCCTCATGCAAATGGAAATCCCAAATGTCACTGGCCTACCCCTGCAGGAAAATGAACCCCACCGTATGGAAAAAACATCAAACCATCAGGAACATGTTGAGGAACATGACAATGGTCCAACATGTTGATTTGACCTCCAAACTACCTACACCCCATTCTGATCAAGCATCAACAGGATGCAGTGGAACAAGTTTGATTGACAGAGGCCCCACTGCACAAGCCAGAGTACCCAAAGGATCCAGTGCCCTGGTCCTGGTTCCAGACCCCATAGGACACCCTGAGAGGTCCTCTGGTCCATGCCCAATGGTTCAGAGCATTTTGAAGCACATAAGGGGGACCAGCACAAGATTAGGCAGGTGGTCATAATGTTATGCCTGATCGATGTCTTCCAAGAGGACAGCAGTGGATTTCAGTTGTCCACCTCCAACCTCCAACTCTTACAAACAACAAATATTAAAACACTGACTGACAATAATACACAAACTAAAAAGAAAGCCCACTGTTATCAATAATACCGGCCAACCAGGCTGAAATAAAAACCTTTAAATTTAAGTTTAAGCTCCATTCAGAAATTTCACACAAGCAAAAAAACCTCTTCAAATCAATCTGCGGAGCATCTTGGCATCCTGCACTGATCACTCATCCCCAAACAAACTCAACCACAGTCTGAACTCTCCGTCTAAACCGGTTCTTTTCTCCAACACAGTCCCTCATGAATCAACTCAAATATAGACCCAGCCTTTCTAATAAACTTAGAAAGTTATTCCTGGTCCTGTCGTTGGCAGTAGTGCCGCTGCCCAAATATACAGCAGCATGAACCAAAGCTCTGCCCGTAAAACTATGATAAGCAGATTATATCAGCCGCCAAAGTGTGGAGACCAGTGGAGCGTGAGGTGTCCAGATCAGAGGAAATCACAGGCTTCCTCAGACAGACAAAAAACCCATGTTTCGCTCCAGTTGCTTTTTGGTGGAGCTATAAGAGCAAGTATCAGTCAGTAATGATGCACCTGCAGCAACCCAATAAGAACATAGTGAATAACTGAACGTGGCCTTGTCAGCTCAGTTTAAGGTGTACATGTTCAGTCTATCCTTCTGTGTCTGGATCATAATATCTGAACTGCTGGATGGAATAACAGTGAAATATGGTGCAGACTAGGGGTGGGACAAAATATCAATACAGCGATATATCATCGTTCCTCCTCGTGTGATATAAGTTTTGATACGCTGGCGCCAAATATCGATGCCTTAATTAATATAATAAGGCGCTCTAAACCCTGCCAGATTCCCTGCCAGCTGCCGTTTCCCCAGCGTCACTACTTAATGACTCCACACGGTGGCGTTTATCACATGAATGAGGGAGATTTGAGTGGAAATGAATTGGCCGAAGAAGAGTTTGTACAGGTATAATGGCGGACAGCAACGCTAACGTAAGAGACGCCCCATCCACGTTTAAGTCCAAAGAGTGGACCCATTTGGGCTTTGGCAACATTGAGGGAACAAGTAAGCTGGACAAAGACTATGATGTTAGAACTGCCTCGGAAAAGTAAAGTACACAGGCAACGCCACCATCCTGAACTCCTCGCCGAGAAAGCGGCTGATGCAGCTAACGTTTCAAGTCAGCCTGCAGCCGTTAATACAAAGCTTCCTTCCTACTACAATGTCCAGGGCTGGGTTCATTTGCGAGGACCTCCGCCCGTACAGTGTGGTCGAAAATGAAGGGTTTTGAAAAATGCTACACACAGGAACCAAGGTATGAATATATCCAAGTTATAGATATCGATTATCGCTGTATCACTGTATCGTGATACTAGCAGTATCGTGAACCATGTATCGCGTATCGTATCGTGAGGTACCCTGTGATTCCCACCCCTAGCGCAGACATTGATGATCATGTGACTTCTCATGCAGCTCAGGTAAAAAAAAAAAAATCTGTCCTGCATTTTGGTTTAAGATTGAAATACCTGAAAAATGACTAGGGCCTACATTAGTGCTAATTAGCAATAGTACAATGACCGTGATAAACCTGGTAAACATCAGTATATGAGACGTACTTTCACATTCATTCGTCTGCGTCACGACATCAAGATTTGTTTTTCCAAGCTACAAGCAAATCAGGCCTCTGCACTCTAGAGGGAGTGTTTACTTCCACCTAATAGATGCCATTTGCTTCCAAATTAAACTTTTTCCAACGCTAAATCTAATATCACACATATTCGGCTATTTAAAATGTGTGTTCCCTTCCTCTGGCAACTTTATTTTCTTTTTTACAAGGTTTCTAAGCAAAAGACAGTGAAAAAGCATCTTTAAAAGCATGTCAACGTATTCCTTTGTTTTCCCCTTCGACTAAGTGTACAGTTTAGTCACAGCCATAGAAATGGACACACAGATTCCTTATCTGGGTTGAGAGATTTGTTTCTCCTGCCACCATATTGCAGTGAGGTTCTGATCAGTTGAAGCAGCAGCGAGCGCCAGACTTTAGTGCTGCTTTTAGAGGTTGAAATGAAATAAATATCAGAACCAAGTACCAGAAAATAACATTTCACATGTGAGGATTCATCTTACAAATGACGAATCGCCATGCAACTAGTTCGTGTCTTACGCCATGACTGTCAGTCCTGCAGAAGTTAACTGTCAGGTAAAGAACAAAAAAAAACATTTAAGTAATGCTTAATTTCCATTTTGCGTTTACTTTTAGTTAAACTGCACGGTGCTGCTGACACATAAAGAGAGTATTTCCTGTAAATAATGTGTGATTTTAAAGTCTAAACGAGGAGGATATTTCACCAGAAATGTATTAAAAGACTGAATCTTGAAGCCGAACAAACATGCACACAACCTTGGAACTTCTCTTTTCGTAGACGCAAAAATTGAGTTTTCTTTCACGTTAAACATTTTTATTATAAAATATAACATTCTTCTGGGTGCTAACTGTTACTGCCTGCTAAAACCTGCCTTTTCAATTTACCGAGCAGCATCCTGTATGACAAATTCAAACCTGGCATTTGTTACAAACCAAACAACTGAAAATCTGTGGAGAACTTGGCGAGTTGTGAGCATTTTAATTGCGAGCAGACCTGCTGTTGCTGCACCGGGACATCGATGCACGTTGGCGCATCGATGCAGCGAGCAGCAGCGGCCAACGAGGCATCTGCAGTGCATGTATACAACCAAGAGTTACACAACTATCCATGACCCGCGTGCAAAAATACACATGAATGAAGTGCATTTATAAACTACGCTTTGAGAGAGCAACTCGTGCTGCTTCTTCTGCAGATCGACACTCAGATGGCGATCCAATCTGCCCAAGCCTTGTTCCCAGAGTCTGATGCAAAGACACTCGGTGGCAACGCGACATTTTGACATGTCACAGATGTAAATAATTAAATTAGCGATGATGAAAAGGACCTTTATAGAATTATCACTGCCTTTTTTCAGCATCTATTGGACACGAGAGCTGATTTTATAACCACTTCCTGCATTTAAACTCTGTAATGTGTTAATGTGGTTTTCACTTATGAAACTTTGACTCAAACCATCTGATACGACGACTGAAAAGGAAATTGACCCTGAAAACACTCCGTCCAAACTCTGATCAGACATCTGGATCTCTCTTCAGCAGGAAACGACGAGAGAGTAGCTTCCTCTTTTTTTAGCCGTCAGTGCACTCAGGTGCGCGGAGGCATACGAATGAACGCCAATAAAAAAAAAAAGAAAAGCTAAAGGCAGGGACTGAAAAAAATAGAACATCTTTAAATACCTGCCGAACAGGTATCCAAACACACCCACAGTGCTCAGCAGCAGGCACCTTTGTCACACATACGCACAAACAAAACAGCACCTTTTGCTGAAGCACACACTCGGCCAAACACGTCAGAACAAGTCTACACCACATATCTGACATTCCTCCCAACCAGGAGGACAGTGCCGTCGAGTTGAGAGTGCGATAGCGACGTCCTGTTCACAATCTGCAGCCACGTTCTGACTCTTTAGCCACCACACAATCTTAAAAAATGCCACTTTAATGACTCAAATAAATGTATTTAGGCAGCAACAAATCGAATAAGTAGGATTGGGTAGTCAAAAGGCAGCTTTAAGGGACCCCTATGACCACCATTTAAAGAGCGTTTAAATGACTGTGAAGTAGGTCTTGAATTCAAGTTGAAAAAAGTCATCAAAAATTCAAAGATTCTTCCACTTTAAGCATCTTATGACATGTCAGCAACCAAAACCTCAGTGGTTCAGAACAGCTGCTAATGGGCCAACTTGAAAATAAACTTCCAGTCTCAACTTCTCAATCAAACACGGATGAAAAGTCCTCAAAACGCACAAGAAATCTTTGATATTTTCAGCAAACTAACGGTAAATGGTCAGCACTTATATAGCGCCTTTCTGTGGTAGTCAAAGCAGTGTGTTTCTCATTCACTCATTCACACATCAGTGGCGACAGACGTCCATGCAAGGCACTAATCTGCCATCGGGAGCAACTTCAGAGTTCAGGGTCTTGCCCAAGGATGCTTCGGCACGCGGAGGGGCCGGGGATCGAACCGCCAACCTTGCGATCAGTGGACAACCCGCTCTACGACATGAGCCTAATCTCTCCGCCAGATTGTTAAATTAAGTTGAATTAAATTAAAGAAGGCACTAATTAAACAGCAGATAAATGTTGCTGAAGTTTGGCTGCAAATTAGGATTACATTCATTCTTATTCATCTGTGATTTATTTTCACAGTTAAATGAATTTTTTGTTCTTTCTACAAAATTTTTTCCAAATATTAAAGTCGTACCAAACATCAAATCTATAGTTTCAGGTAGGTAAATAATTAGTTACCAACTATGAAACTGTTCTCCAACTATTCTGATAATCGATTATCAGTTTAAGCGGTTTCTCACTGTGATTGCAGCTTATTTAAGCTGAATATATTTTGGTATCTTTCCTCCTCTATGACAGCAAACACTGATTCACTTTCCTACACCTTATAAACCAAACAACTAATAATTTGTGAGACTTTTAGTATCGTAGCAGTTGGCATTTAGCAGTTAGCATTATAAGCAAATCAGGCCGTATAGTCTCCTTGTGGGTGAGGGGGTTAAGGGTATTATATTTTAAGCAGTTAGTGGTTAGCATTAGCATTTGCACTAGCTAAGTGGTGGCATCGGCACTGGTCACCACGTGGGGCATCTCCTAAACAGGCCTGGGTCAGTTGAACATGGAAGGGCTGTTTGAATTAGCAGTTAGCATTAGCATTTAGCAGCTAGCTAAATGGTAGCATCAGCACTGGTCACTACCTGGAACATCTCCTAAATGGCCCTGAGTCAGTTGAACGTGGCAGTGCTGTTTAGATTAGCCGTCAGCATTAGTATTTAGCAGCTAGCTAAACGGTAGCATCAGCACCGACCACTGCCTGGAGTATCTCCTAAACGGGCCTGGATCAGTTGAACGTGGGAGTGCTGTTTGAATTAGCAGTTAGCATTAGCATTTAGCAGCTAGCTAATTGGTAGCATAATCACTGGTCACTATCTGGAGCATCTCCTTAACAGGCCTGGGTCAGTTGAACGTGGCAGTGCTGGTTGGATTGTGTACGAGCGGTGTGATCTGGCACTGGGGGGGGGTGACTCTGGGACGCCAGAGTTCACCTCCTAGCCTCCTGGAGGTGTCGTGGGACTAAGTAGGTGAAACACCGTTGAAGGGAGGTTTCCACCTGATGACCCCAGAGACGTGTTAGGAATCACTGCTCACTGGTAGGTATAGAGACAGATTAGGGATCCTAGGTCCTTCACTGAGGATGAATCCTCTCTTTTTGTTCACAAGTGTCTCGTGTTTAAATTAAATTAATAGTGAAAATAACAGACAGTGAAAGTCATCATCATGCAGCGTTACTCAATAGCACAATAAAGGGTATATTTTGAAATATATTGTATTTAAAGGGGTTCCATTTCCATTGATTGTGTGTTAAAAGAGCGGGACGCCAAATCTACGCTCACTGTGAGTTTGAGGTGAACATTTGTGTGACGCCTATTCAAATTAAATTAACATAAATGCTATACATAGTTTGAATGTGAACACTTAACACCACAAACAACCTCTTGATCTTGAAATTCAGTCTGAGTGTAAAAAAAAAAAAGACTTCTGTTGACCTGAAACAGTGACGATTCGTTTGATCCACAGTTTATGCTGTAGTTTTAATTAATTCACTGGTTTCGACCTCTTCACATAATCCTATTAACTGAGGTGAAAATTAAGAGGGGGAAAAATCTGAAGAACATGACTGCTCTTTACTGTTTTCTGTGAGTTGATCCAAAACATGCAGCATAATAAACACAAGACCTCAGTGAACTCTTGTAGCCTAAAGTAGAAATCCGAATATCAGAATGCAACATTTACATGCAATTTTGATTAAATTCAAATTAAAAATGTATTATTATCGTTAGGTTGCGATATATTGGGTTAAGTTTACCAATTTTTAGGGCTGCAGCTGACAGTTCTTGGTAGTTTTTGTAGTTATTTTGGTGAAAAAACAAATTAAAGTCTCCTGCAGCCCAGGTGATTTTTATCAAACGTCTTTTTTTTTTATATTAACTCAAAAATACCAATAAAAGCTGTATTATTTTACATTTAAGGACCTGGAACTATTGTAATTTTGTAATTTTTGCTTTGAAAAATGCTTAAATTCATCAAAAAACATAAATTAAATGACTAATTATTGCAGCTCTATTGAATTTTTAGGCATTTCATTCAATCTAGCCCAATTTATTTGATCAATTTTCATGAATGCCCAGGGAAAAAACAATTAGTACAAGGGCTGAGCAATTCAAAAAAATCAAAACTGCAATTTGAAACAATAGAGTTGACAAATCCCGGAGTTTAGGAGCCAGAGTTCAAACAAATTCATGTCGTCCTCCTCGTGTCAGAGTCTCACTGATGACGGCGTCTCATGTGCCAACGCTCCATCACAGTGAATATTGAACTGTAGCTGTCAGAATAATCTCCAAGTCATCCATCCCTACGGTGCTCTCAACATGTCTGCACCTCGACCTGCAAATCAATGCCCACTGAGTAGTTTGATTAACTGATTGACTACTTCTCCATATCTTCATGTGAACTTCAGTCAGACTCTCATGTTGAACCAGCCTCAGTCCAGTCTGTTGTATAAGAAGCTTTCTATACATTTAACTGCCGCCTGTTCAGTTAACTGGTGGAAACTCACCGCGAAACCCGATCTGACCACAGCTCTACCTGTGCAAGGCTCAGACAGGCCTGTGTTTTCCACGCTGGGTAGCTCACCACACGCTCCTGCACATAAAGCGTTAATTTTCTCTACCCCCAAAGCGTTTCCTGTATCACCACCAGAGCTGTCAGCAAACCTGCAGCCTCCAGAGACGTCAGAGGGGACTTCAGCTTTTTACGGCTAATAAAATTGCACAACTCTTCCCAGCTGGTGAAGTCAAGAGGGTAATATAGAAACTGCGGTTGCCTCTTCTGTGAACCTCACATGGTCGGTCACATGACTGCAGCCAGATGAGCCTGACATGGACCACTGAGTAAGAGGAAGTGATACTGGGAGCAGGGCAGCAGCGTCTGATGCAGCACAGTGACACACACATGTGATTGAAGGGTGTCACTACAAGGGCCTGTTTGTGAAACCATTTTGTGCAGAGGTCCGTGTCTAGACGCCCACCACCACATATGGCCGCACACAAACCCACCATTTTACAGCTCCAATCAGGTGTCAGGGGAATAAACAGCTCAAGAAATCTAACTTCCTGGTGTGTCTCCCTCCACCTCTCCTCAGCCAAAACCAGACATCTCAGCTTTCACCACTCCGCCGACTCCTCTTCTCTTACATCTCACACTGTCTCTTCTGCCTGAGTGTTCTCACTCTCATTTATCACTGTTGGCAAGCACCTGCTTTGAGTTTGACACCTGCTTGCCAACACCAACACTCCATCAACGAAGGAGCCAACAGGTCACTGTAACAGTGTGCAGACCTGCGGCCCTGAACACAACAAACACACACAAACACGCAGCAACACTCGTTCAGACAGTGAACATCCGTCCACACACCCACAGCCATATGCAGCAGAGGGATTTGTGAATGAGCCACTGCTCTTACCTTGGCACTGGAATCCCTGCTTCCCAAAGCCCCTGTGGACAGAGAGACAGGGGTGAGAAATTTGGGGAATTCAGCAGACAATGACGCACACATGCAGATATATCCAATCACACATGGACACACATCAACACACACATCAACACACACACACAGCTGCAGCAGCAACAACAGCGGGGCCCAGTGTCTCCAGCAGCATTCCTCCACCAGACCTCCACTGCCAGAGGTGGGTGTCGGGGGTCGATGCGGTAAACGCCGAGCAGCAGCGGCGCCTCTGCGGCTGCCGACAACGCATCATCCCGCCGACAGGCCCGCGGTTCTGTCGCATTGTGGAGGTCTGGGGGGGAGATGGCGCACCGCGCTGCTCCTCATGACAATGACACTGAATGAAAGACTGCGGTGTCAGAGTGGAGACGGGCCGGTCAGAGCCGCAGCAGCAAGTGAATCACCTGTGTCCTCCCCTCCACTCACCAGATGAAGTCCGTGCAGTGGCTGCAGAAGGTGGGCTGCTTGAAGAAGCGCGCGATGAACTTGTGGTTCTTCACCTCGTGCACATTCTTCTGGCGGAGGGCTCCCTGACGGGCGAAGCCGCGCGCGCTCTCCGGTACCTCTCCGTCGCTGTTGGGGTCAGCCATCTTAACGAGGAAGCGGCGGCGGCGGTGTGAGAGGAACGAGGGGTGAGGAGAGCGAAGAGAGAGAGGGAGAGCCGACGGAGGCGGCGGGGGAGAACGAGTGGCGGTGCAGGTGCCTCCTCCTCCTCCTCCTCTTCCTCCTCCTCCTCCTCCTCCTCTCCGCCCCGCTGGCCGCCTCGGTGTCGCTCGTGCTGCCGGTGTTTTTGTGGGTCTCCGTCCAGCTCGCGCTGAAGCTGCTGCTGCTGCTTCCTCCGGTGGGTCCCGGTGTCGCGCGCCTGCTTCCTTCTTCTCACCGGTGTGCTGCTGACAAGTCTGTCTGTCTGTCTGTCTGTGTGGCTCTGTGTCCGTCCGTCTCTCTCTCTCTGTCTCCCTGTCTCTCTCTGTCTGTCTGTGTGTCTGTGTGTGTGTCTCAGTCGTACATACGTGTACAAGCACAGATGTTTGTTTGTTGCTTCTGAAACAGTCTTTCCGTGTCAACAGCAGCACGAGTCAAACCACACGTCCTTCATACGTGTTCTGTAGCGTGTGACTTCAGAACATGCCCACATCAGGCTGACACACTAATTGAACCAAACCAATATTTGGCCCCTGGGGCCTCCAAGGCTCCAGGGGCAGGTGTTTGTGGTCATTTGATGAGAGAAGTAGGTCCTTCATTATTGACTAATCTGATGGCCCCTTTGAGGGAGATTTCTATCAGCATACTGTTTCTGTTTGGTTATATAACTTATTTCACCAAGTGCTACCTTAAGGTCCACTGATTCATCCCCCAAATGAACAACTGGATTTAGGGGTTAAATATAATCTGCTCTACACCACACAATGATAAACTCTCACATTGTAGTAATTCACCCATTCTGAAGAGGAATAGTAATAGAGAAAGCTCCACCCTGCCTCCTAAAATGACTGTAGGGTCCTCAGTGTGCTACCAACATACAGTGCTGTGAAAATGTATTTGCCCCCCTAAAGAAATCTTCCATTTTTGCATATTTGTCACACGTAAATGTTTCAGATCATCAAACTGATTTTAATATAAGACAAAGATGACCCAGGCTTCACAGTAGCTTGGTGGTTTGCGTCGTCGCCTCATAGCGAAGATCACAGCTAGAAGATCCCCGGTTCGCATCCCGGTTAGGACGCCTAGGATCTTTCTGTGTGGAGTTTGCATGTTCTCCCTGTGCAGCGTTGGTTTTAACCGGGTTCTCCAGCTTCCTCCCACAGTCTAAAAACATGCTGAGATTAACTGATTATTCTATTGTTATCTATTGTTGTTGTTTTAAACCTGAAGTGCCTCTCTGATCATTGATTAGAGGTATTGTGAGGTATTGAGACAGATTAGGGATCCTAGGTCCTCATTGAGTATGAATCCTCTTTTTTTTTTAGCACAAGTATCTTGTGTTTAAATTAACACAAAAAAACTCATCCTGGTGTATCAGAGTTACAGATTTAAACGTTTTTCTACTCCAACTATCCTGTTATCGAGGTTCAAATGCTCAGCCACGAGTCTTCCAGCACATAAGAACACCACATGGACACGTTAACGAGGTAAAAACGATCACCAGAGGAGTCCTTTGGCTTTATTTTCAGGTTACTCTAAAAAGCACAATTTAAATATTATCTTGATGTACCTGTTGTGGAATTACTCACCTTAGTGTGGTCGAATTGTTCTTTTATTGGTTGTTTATATCAGCATCAAGTCATCATCTTGTCAGACAAAAACACTGTGCGGTGTGAAGCAATACTACGAACACTAAGACTGGATTACTATTGCACACAGTGGGCAACTCCAGGGTCCGAAAACCTGTGTATCCTCAGTTTTTATACATTTATTAATTGCAAATTTACTCCACTAAAGCTCTGTCTAAACTATGACAGGACTCCTGGTATAAATAATCATATTACATCCTGAAAACTGCCACATTTTGCTCTTACACTCTGCTTTTTGTGAAGTAAAGTGTTAGACTGCTAGACTGATGAGGACAGTTAGCCGTTTTCCGCTGTTTTCTTGTCTTTTGCAACTGTCGCTGCTGCGGCTTCAAGCTCCGATCAACCACGGCTTTAAACCGCTGACAGGTGAAATGAATCGCATGAATCGTCTTGCTACGATGCAATATTCTGTTGGGAAACCTGTGGATACCAAACCACCCACCTAAAACACTGCTGCAGACCAAGAACACCCCATCCATCCGTCCATTATCTATACACCGCTTAATCCTTTGTAGGGTCGCGGGGGGGCTGGAGCCTATCCCAGTCGACTCAGGGCGAAGGCAGGGGACACCCTGGACAGGTCGCCAGCCTATCACAGGGCTACATAGAGACAAACAAGCACACTCTCATTTACCCAAGAACACCCCATCAAAGGCAATAACACTCCCTAACACCAGCACTTGTATATATACACCAATCAGGTAGTGAATAACATTGATCATATTGGTACTATGTGCTGTTCTGATGGAAACCTTGGATTTTAACATCCGTGTTGATGAGACTTAGACACCCAAATAAACATTGTCCCACAACAAACACACTCCCTCATGCAAATGGAAATCCCAAATGTCACTGGATGAAAATGCACCCCACCACATGGAACCAACATCAACCAATCAGGAACATGTTGAGGAACATGACAATGGTCCAACATGTTGATTTGACCTCCAAACTTCCTACACCCCATTCTGATCAAGCATCAACAGGATGCAGTGGAACAAGTTGGATTGACAGAGGCCCCACTGCACAAGCCAGAGTACCCAAAGGATCCAGTGCCCTGGTCCTGGTTCCAGACCCCATAGGACACCCTGAGAGATCCTCTTGTCCATGCCCAATGGTTCAGATAACTTTGGAGCACATAAGGGGACCAACACAATATTAGACAGGTGGTCACAATGTTGTGGCTGATCGTTGTATATATTTGTTTCTGGTGTTTATTCCCTCCTCCTCTCACCTCGTGTTTGTCCCTTACAGAAGTGGGACATGGAACATTGCTGGGTTTATCAATCCGTTATAGTGACGGCATTCTGTCATTCAGTGTCTGAGTGGGGCTCTGTTTCCTCCTGCTGCCTGCAAACCTGAGGTTCATCCACCAGTCAAGACCAGCAGATGTACAGCAGCTCGTCTCTGCACCCTCCACCAGATTGTTTAGCTCGTCAGTGTGGAACTAACACCAAGGCCAACTGTTTGTTTGCTTGAGTCTGTCTTTGACAAGGCGAGCAATGCTGTCGTCTCTCTTCTTAAGGTTCAAACTGCCTCTTATCAGAAAACCTCTCTCGTACAAAGCTCAGTTCCAAGTTAGTCCTCACCTCTGGATATCAAGATCCAGGAGTTTTTGTTTGTCGCGTCCTCGTACAGTTTGTGCGATGAAATGCAAAGTGACTGTTCTCAAGGCTTTGCAATAACAAGAAGACTTTATGAAAAGGACAAATCTTTAGAGAAACAATAGAAAATGAGAAAATGTGCAGTGTGTGCATGCGTTCGTGTGTTATGTTTGTTGTGCATCAGAGCGTGGGTTTGTGTGCGTGTGTGTGCGTAGACCTACATGTTGATGAAGGTGCTATATTTTAAGATTTTGAGCTGAGATCAGAGTTTACAGTCCTCTTCCTGAGTCTCTCCCACTCAAACAGTCCATTGCTGGGGTGGTGGGGGTCCTCCATGATCCTCTCTGCCCTGACCACGCTCCTCCTGGTGTAGATGTACTCTTTCATTGAAGAATATTTGAAGCACGTGGTACAAACACGCTGCACGGAGGCAGGTAGGTGCATGTAATGGCTCATACAGCAGCTTAATCCGGTCACGCACTCTAAGACAGGCTCCAGAAGTCTGCAAGTGGATTAGTTTTGGTACTGATTGTAGTTTCTGTTCCACCAAAGTAGCATATTGTGGCTAATTGAGGCCTTGCATTATTGGCTTTTTAATGATGGTGTCCTGTTTTGCAAAGTGGTGCTACTCAAATTGCTTGAATGTGGGAACAAGAAGAATTAGCCTTGAGACGTTTAACAGCCATCAGAAATGTTAATTTTTCTCACGTTACTCTTTGTCTTGTGAAATACTGGAACAATTCAGGCCTGTAATGAAGTGAAACTCTCTGAGACAGAAGCAACAGCTCAGAACTTGCACACACAGACACAATACAAGCCGTAATGAGCAGCCTTGAGTTGTGAAAGAGCGCTGAGAGACTTTCTGTTGTTTCACTTTGGTGCTGCTTGTTGCTTTGTATTAAAGCTGTTGCATATTTCAAAAACAGACATTGGAAGCGTATCAGACAGGTAGACCGAATAAAATATTGTCACAATCAGCGCAGAAGCTGATATGCAACCAGTGCGAGGACTTGACGCCCGCTTAAGCCTCACGAGTGTCTGGTGAGTGTGTTTCAGTGATTTGATCATAGAAAATTAAGAGCTTTAGGAGTCACTGGAAAGTCAAAATTGCAGAAATTTACATGGTCTTTACAAGTGTGTGTAAACTTTTGCCATGCTTCCTTGTGGATGCCCGATCCCGTCAGATCTCGGAAGCTAAGTGAGGTTGGGCCTGGTCAGTACCTGGATGGGAGACCATGAGGGAACACCAGGAAGCCTGGGTGGATGCAGTGTGAGAGTGAGTGGTTGGTGGTGGTTGGAGGGGCCGATGGAGCAGACTGGCAGCCTGGCCTCCATCAGTCTACCCCAGGACAGCTGTGGCTACATATGTAGTTTACCACCATTGAGTATGGAGTGAATGAATAATGCAATGTAAAGTGGCTTTGAGTGCCTAGAAAAGCGCTATATAAAACCAATGCGTTATTATTATTATTATTATTGGTTCACAGTTGTAAACCTAAATATATCTAAGGCATCCAACAGGTTGCTCCAGCAGGATTCTAGTGTTTTATGTCTATTAGATTTAAAACAGGAGTCGCTTTCTAACATGTTCGCCCTCGCAGCTTTGATAATTTAATAATTAGTGTGAAGATACTCTGCCTCCCAGTGGCTAAAAGCTAATTAATACACCTAATTTGAACTGAAGCAGTTCTGACTATTTAACATTTACGGCAGACATTAGTGTTAGAGTTAGTGCTGGAAATGAAATTCAGTTGTAGCTGCGGTTTGAAATGCTCAGTGTTAAGCTGTTAAATTCGGGGTGTAGGGTGGAGAGGGTGAGGGGAGTGCGAAGGAAACAGCACCAAATGCAGGGAGGTATTGTACAATACACTGATGTCCTTTTGCTATTTGTGTGTATTATGTCTTTTCTGTTGTGCTGTTGTATCTGTGGCGTAAGTGCAGCTGATGTCCCTGTCCGAACCAAATTACCCCAGGGGAGACAAATAAAGTAAAGTAGTAGCAGTAGTAGTAGCAGTAGTAGTAGTAGTAGTAGTAAAGTGAATGAGGGAGTATTTCTGTATAAGAGAAATTAGACTCACACTTGACCCTATTTATATTTGTCATTTGCAATTATTGTAATAGCACAGTCCACATGTAATCTGTTTTAATGTGCTTTTGTTATTGCTAATCTCCATAAAACAAAAACAGACATTTAGTTCATTTGTGTATTAAAAGGCTCTATTTTGAATTCAGATGGCGAGGCGTCCCCTTTGATTGCACTTGATTAGAGACAGCTCCTTTAATCTCCCAGGAGCGGCCTCGCTATGTGTAGGAGGTTATGTGTGAACGACACAAACCGCTGCCTCCCCTCGGATGCTCGAACCTGTGATGTTCCAGGTTTTGTGTGAGAGAGGGGCTTAAAAAGGTTCGTCCGTCACCTGCCCACAAGTCCAGGCCGTCACATCAGCAGCAGCATTTAACGAAGCATCTAATCCGGCATCACACAGACGATTATGTAAGAATTCATGTGCAAAACATTTGGGTTGGTGCACCAAGCACACTTTGATGAATGCATAATGAATAACAGGCGGCCTCGCTGATTACCTTCCATTTATGTGCGGCACTTGAAATTCACTCCCACCTCACCTGTCTCTGCCTCTGTGTGATCTCCGCAGTTAAAGGAACAACACGCAATATTAACCTCTGAACTATTTTTGACATTCAAACATGATGTATATGAGGTTTTTTTTTCATTTTTGTTGATATATAATAAATGTTTGCTACAAAATTTACTCATAAATGTGGGACGTTTTACCAATATTTTTCTATGCTACTTTAATTTAAATTTTTATTTATTTATTTACATATTTTGCTGACACACTTTAAATATATTGGTCATATTTTTGGAATATTTTACTAGCAATCTTTCTGATTTCAATTATCCCAGAAATTCACATTTTTGTAAATAATATTAAATTGATATTTAACTGTAAAGGTAAGATTAAAATACACACCGATCAGCCACAACAATAAGACCACTGACAGGTGAAGTGAATAACATTGATCATATTGGTTCTATGTGGTGTTCTGATGGAAAACCTTGGATTTTAACATCCATGTTGACGAGATTTAGACACCCAAATAAACATTGCCCCACAACAAACACACTCCCTCATGCAAATGGAAATCCTAAATGTCACTGGCCTACCCCTGCAGGAAAATGGATGGCAGTATGCACAAGTGGGCTGACCCACGTTTGGTCACAAAGCGGTTCTGGCTTCATCCTTCATCCTATTAGGCCCACAAACTCCTAACACACCCTGAGAGGTCCTCTTGTCCATGTCCAATGGTTCAGAGCATTTTTGAGCACATAAAGGGGACCAACACAATATTAGGCAGGTGGTCATAATGTTATGCCTGATCAGTGTAAATAGTGACACATATATATTAAAATATAAGCAAAATATCCCCCAAAATATCATTAAAACCTTCTAAAAATGAGCAGATTATATCCAAATTGCTATCCTCAAAGTCCTCCCGACTACAAAAACAGTGCCAGTGACGGGCAAGAAATAACCTTCAGACAAGTTACGACCTTGTTTAGCTTTTGAAGGATGAGTGTTTGGGCCTGTTTGGACAGCCAGAGGTTTAATGTGAAAATCGCTCCTTACTACCAATAGACAGAGAACTTGAAAAGAAAAGGTTGTATGACATGTCATCCACCTGGAAAAGCGGGTCTAAGGATAACGGGTGCTGCTGGAGCTTGTAACGCCCTCGAGGCAAATTTGTTATTTTGGATCTCGTGCTATATGAATAAAATGGGCTTTGACAAGTTGAGCGGCTGCCTGTTTGGGTCACGATATTGGTTGTTATGGCGAGAGAGTAATGGGATTATACAGCCCAGCAGTCTTTGGGGCAAAAGGTCAATAAATAGGGTGCAGAAATCCAAGAGTGCCTTTTTACTGGGAAGACGCAGGCAGTGCTGGAGGGGAGCTCTGTGCAGACCTGTCCTAGTTGTTGTTCTGAACACACACCTCCTCCTCACCAGTGCCAACACAGAGGTGCACAGATTAACCCTCATGACAAACTACACTTGTCTGAAATATGGCAGGGGGATGTTTTTGCCTGTTACATCGGTGCAGCTGAAGTCAAAAGACGAAAAGTGAGATACACCTGAAGGGGTTTTTTTACTTTTCTGTACACAGATGACTAAATCCTGTAGGTGTGGTCATTTGCCAACCTGGGAAACACCTTCCTTTTTCACCACAAGTCATTTTGTTTTATATACAGCAATCAGCCACAAAAAAAACCACACTGACAGGTGAAATGAATAACATTGATCATATTGGTACTATGTGGTGTGTGTGCGTGTTGTCCCACTACAAACACACTCCCTTGTGCAAATGGAAATCCCAAATGTCACTGGTCTACCCCCGCAGGAAAATGCACCCCACCACATGGAAAAAACATCAAACAATCAGGAACATGTTGAGGAACATGACAATGGCCCAACATGTTGATCTGACCTCCAAACTTCCTACACCCCATTCTGATCAAGCATCAACAGGATGCAGTGGAACAAGTTTGATTGACAGAGGCTCCACTGCACAAGTCAGAGTACCCAAAGGATCCAGTGGTTCCAGACCCCATAGGACACCCTGAGAGGTCCTCTTGTCCATGTCCAATGGTTCAGAGCATTTTTGAGCACATAAGGGGAACCAACTATTTGGCAGGATGTCATGATGTTGTGCCTGATCAGTGTATCAGCTTTCAGACAAGAACAATGGTGACCTGAAACCCAAAGATCTCATCTGCCTTTAAATCAAGTAAGAAATCTGAATTTTGAATTTACCAGAGCTGCTCTGCTGTCCTGTACATCCTGCTGGGCTGATGCTCTTCACCGATTTCTATTTCCTCTTAGTCCCTTTTGCTTATTTTGGCCACAGTCGCCTGTAGACTGGAAACCCTGTGTGAAATTAAGGCTTTGCTTCATTTCACAGGTCCCTTAATTTATACAGACCTTCTAGAAATGTTAGAAGCAGTTTGTTTGTAAGCAACTGTTAATTCTTCAGACATTTCCTTGAAAGGGCAATACTATTTTCTATTAATTACACACAGCATGAATTATATATGAAATGAAGATGGTTACGAGAGCTGGTTGGAGTCCATTAGCAGCCATTAATGTCACATCAGCGTAAACATCAAAGCTTATATTTGACCTCTTTAATGAGCGAGTTGTTGCATCTTCTGGACACTTTCTTCATTCCTCTTATCATCATGTTAGCAAATTAGCAGTTTGCTAACTTAAAATTACAGTGTACAATTTTTAAATATAGATATATTTTAAATTATTCTACCTATATTTTGCTACATTTATGTAAGTTTGATGGCTGGTGTAAAGATTAGGATTTTACAAGTAGTTAAAAAATATGTAGTAATATTAATAATAACACTAGCTAACAATATATAAAGTAATTCATCGAATATTGATATTTAAGCAGTAGTAATCAAGGAATATGTTTCAGTCACAGATGTGTTGAGTGGAGTATAAGTAGCAATACGTCTGTGTAAAAATACACCATTATAAGTATAAATACTGCATTTAAGATCCTACTCCAGTAAAAGCACAGGAATATTATCAGTTAAATAAAATATAAGTGGACTTGATCTTCAGAGAATTATCCTGTGGACAATATTCTGTATTATTTACTGTTACACTACTGGCAGGATTGCAACTAATGATGATTTCATTATCAACTAGAAAAGCAGTCAGAGAGCTCATACCTCCGCCAAGCAGCTTCAGTCCACCCCCAACACAATCTCCCAATCAACATATTTTCTATGGAATGTTACAGATGCAAATGTAATTAAAGCTGCAAGCAGCGTCAGACGGGCCCTCGCTCCTCACCGCACTCCTCTCCACACGACCTTGCCTAGGGGGCGCCGTAGAGCCGATTAGAATTTCGACTGTGCAAATCTGTTGGTCTTGGTCTTGTATGTATGTACCAAATTTTATGTTTGTATGTACCAAATTTTATGTTTGTAGGATAAAGCAGTGATTTTATATGAGTATTTGAATATTTCTAGGGGGCGCTGTGGAGCCGTTTGACCACGTACATTCTTGAATTGTATATTAAATATTAGGTCTTGAGATTAATGAGGATTTGTGTGGATTTGGTGATTTTACATGGATCCCTTCACCTCCAAAACCCATTTCGTTCCACATGGCGATTTTGTTCAAAATGGCCGCCATGCCACGCCACCACCATGTGACGTATCCACGAGAATTTAATAACTTTTCATCCTGGAGGGGTCTAGATGCCACACAGTGAATTTGGTGAAGATCGGACAAAAATCCTGGGAGGAGTTCGTTAAATTCCAATGCCTGCGCACAACGTGTTCCATTGTACAATGTTAAGCTTTTTTTTTCAAAATGGCCGCCATGCCACGCCCACACCGTGTGATGCAGCCACAAGATTTTAATAACTTTTCATCCTGGAGGGGTGTAGATGCCACACAGCAAATTTGGTGAAGATCGAACAAAAATCCTGGGAGGAGTTTGTTAAATTCCAATGCCTGCGCACAGCATTTTCTAGGGGGTGCCATTGAGATTTTTTGTTCAAAATGGCCGCCATGCCACGCCCACACCATGTGACGTATCCACGAGATTTTAATAATTTGTCATCCTTGAGGGGTGCAGATGCCACACAGCGAATTTGGTGAAGATCGGACAAAAATCCTGGGAGGAGTTCGTTAAATTCCAATGCCTGCGCACAATGTGTTCCATTGTACAATGTTAAGCTTTTTTGTTCAAAATGGCCGCGATGCCACGCCCACACCGTGTGACGCAGCCACAAGAATTTAATAACTTTTCATCCTGGAGGGGTGTAGATGCCACAGAGCGAATTTGGTGAAGATCGGCCAAAAATCCTGGGAGGAGTTCGTTAAATTCCAATGCCTGCGCACCACGTGTTGAAGTGGGCGAGGTTACGCTTTTTTGTTCAAAATGGCCGCCATGCCACGCCCACACCGTGTGACGTATCCACGAGATTTTAATAACTTTTCATCCTGGAGGGGTGTAGATGCCACACAGCGAATTTGGTGAAAATTGGATAAAAATCCTGGGAGGAGTTTGTTAAATTCCAATGCCTGCGCACCACGTGTTCTAGTTGGCGCTGTTTAGCTTTTTTGTTCAAAATGGCCGCCATGCCACGCCCACACCGTGTGACGCAGCCACAAGATTTTAATAACTTTTCATCCTGGATGGGTCTAGATGCCACACAGCGAATTTGGTGAAGATCGGATAAAAATCCTGGGAGGAGTTCGATAAATTCCAATGCCTGCACACTACGTGCTGTAGGGGGCGCTGTTGAGCCTTTTTTTGAAATTTTAAAAGCAGGAATGTTTTTGTCTCGGGCTACTGTACCTGTGTACCAAATTTCATGAGTTTACGTGAAACTAGCCGTATTAACTCCACTAAAGCCCAATTTTCTAGGTGGCGCTATTGAGTCATTTTGCCATTCATATGTGTAATTCCCCCAAAATATCAAATTTTTCACCATTCCTGATGTGTGTGCAAAATTTGGTGAGTTTTTGAGCATGTTTAGGGGGTCAAATTGAGGTTCAAAGTGGCGTAAGAAAAAGAAACCGCCAAACCGCCAAACCGCCAAACCGCCAAACCGCTAAACCGCCAAACCGCCAAACCGCCAAACACTAGAGGAACAATAGGGTCCTACGCACTGTAGTGCTTCGGGCCCTAATTAAAGCTGCAAGCAGCGTCTGACGGGCCCTCGCTCCTCACCGCACTCCTCTCCACATGACCTTGTCTAGGGGGCGCCGTAGAGCCGACTGGAATTTTGACTGTGCAAATTTGTTGGTCTTGGGATACTATATGTATGTACCACATTTCATGTTTGTAGGATAAAACAGTGATTTTATATGAGTATTTGAATAATTGTAGGGGGCGCTGTGGAGCCGTTTGACCACGTCCATTCCTGAATTGTATATTAAATATTAGGTCTTGAGATAAATGAGGATTTGTGTGGATTTGGTGATTTTACATGGATTCTTTCACCTCCAAAACCCATTTCGTTCCACATGGCGATTTTGTTCAAAATGGCCGCCATGCCACGCCCACACCGTGTGACGTATCCACGAGATTTTAATAACTTTTCATCCTGGAGGGGTCTAGATACCACACAGCAAATTTGGTGAAGATCGGACAAAAATTCTGGGAGGAGTTCGTTAAATTCCAATGCCTGTGCACAACGTGTTCCATTGTACAATGTTAAGCTTTTTTGCTCAAAATGGCCGCCATGCCACGTCCACACCGTGCGACGTATCCATGAGAGTTTAATAACTTTTCATCCTGGAGGGGTCGAGATACCACACAGCGAATTTGGTGAAGATCGGACAAAAATTCTAGGAGGAGTTCGTTAAATTCCAATGCCTGTGCACAACGTGTTCCATTGTACAATGTTAAGCTTTTTTGCTCAAAATGGCCGCCATGCCACGCCCACACCGTGTGACGTATCCACGAGAGTTTAATAACCTTTCATCCTGGAGGGGTTTAGATGCCACAACGCGAATTTGGTGAAGATGGGACAAAAATCCTGGGAGGAGTTTGTTCAATTCTAATGCCTGCACACCACGTCCTCTAGGGGGCGCTGTTGAGCCTTTTTTGAAATTTTAAAAGCAGGAAAGTTTTTGTCTCGGGCTACCGTACATGTGTACCAAATTTCATGAGTTTACGTGAAACTAGCCATATTAACTCCACTAAAGCCCAATTTTCAAGGTGGCGCTATGGAGTCATTTTGCCAGTCATATGTGAAATTCCCCCAAAAGATCAAATTTTTCACCAGTCCTGATGTGTGTGCCAAATTTGGGGAGTTTTTGAGCATGTTTAGGGGGTCAAATTAGGGTTCAAAGTGGCGTAAGAAAAAGAAATTAAAGCTGCAAGCAGCGTCGGACGGGCCCTCGCTCCTCACCGCACTGCTCTCCACACGACCTTGTCTAGGGGGCGCCGTAGAGCCGATTGGAATTTTGACCGTGCAAATCTATTGGACTTGGGATACTATATGTATGCACCAAATTTCATGTTTGTAGGATAAAGCAGTGATTTTATATGAGTATTTGAATATTTGTAGGGGGCGCTGTGGAGCCGTTTGAACACGTCCACTCCTGAATTGTATATTGAACGTTAGGTTTTGAGATTAATGAGCATTTTTGTGGATTTGGTGATTTTACATGGATCCCTTCACCTCCAAAACTCATTTCGTTCCACATGGCGAATTTGCTCAAAATGGCCGCCATGCCACGCCCACATCGTGTGACGCAGTCACAAGATTTTAATAACTTTTCATCCTGGAGGGGTCTAGATGACACACAGTGAATTTGTTGAAGATGGCACAAAAATCCTAGGAGAAGTTTGTTAAATTCCAATGCCTGGGCACCACGTGTTCCAGAGGGCGCCGTTAAGATTTTTTGTTCAAAATGGCCGCCATGCCACGCCCACACCATGTGACGCAGGTGCAAGATTTTAATAACTTTTCATTCTGGATGGGTTTAGATGCCACACAGCGAATTTGGTGAAGATCGGACAAAAATCCTGGGAGGAGTTTGTTAAATTCCAATGCCTGTGCACCACATGCTGTAGGGGGCGCGGCTGAGCTTTTTTGTTCAAAATGGCCGCCATGCCACACCCACACCGTGTGACGCAGCCACAAGATTTTCATAACTTTTCATCCTGGAGGGGTATAGATGCCACACAGCGAATTTGGTGAAAATCGGATAAAAATCCTGGGAGGAGTTCGATAAATTCCAATGCCTGCGCACCACGTGCTCTAGTTGGCGCTGTTTAGCTTTTTTGTTCAAAATGGCCGCCATGCCACGCCCACACCGTGTGACGCAGCCACAAGATTTTAATAACTTTTCATCCTGGAGGGGTATAGATGCCACACAGCGAATTTGGTGAAAATCGGATAAAAATCCTGGGAGGAGTTTGTTAAATTCCAATGCCTGCGCACCACGTGCTCTAGTTGGCGCTGTTTAGCTTTTTTGTTCAAAATGGCCGCCATGCCACGCCCACACCGTGTGACGCAGCCACAAGATTTTAATAACTTTTCATCCTGGATTGCTCTAGATGCCACACAGCGAATTTGGTGAAGATCGGATAAAAATCCTGGGAGGAGTTCATTAAATTCCAATGCCAAAGCACCACATGCTGTAGGGGGCGCTGTTGAGCTTTTTTTGAAATTTCAACAGCAGGAAATTTTTTGTCTTGGGCTATTGTACATGTGTACCAAATTTCATGAGTTTACGTGAAACTAGCCGTATTAACTCCACTAAAGCCCAATTTTGTAGGTGGCGCTATTGAGTCATTTTGCCATTCATATGTGTAATTCCCCCAAAATATCAAATTTTTCGCCAGTCCTGATGTGTGTGCCAAATTTGGTGAGTTTTTGAGCATGTTTAGGGGGTCAAATTGAGGCTCAAAGTGGCGTAAGAAAAATAAACCAACCGCCAAACCGCCAAAGAAACACGAGAAGAACAATAGGGTCCTACGCACTGTAGTGCTTCGGGCCCTAATTAAAGCTGCAAGCAGCGTCGGACGGGCCCTCGCTCCTCACCGCACTGCTCTCCACACGACCTTGTCTAGGGGGCGCCATAGAGCCGATTAGAATTTTGACTGTGCAAATCTGTTGGTCTTGGGATACTATATGTATGTACCAAATTTCATGTTTGTAGGATAAAGCAATGATTTTATATGAGTATTTGAATATTTCTAGGGGGCGCTGTGGAGCCGTTTGACCACGCCCATTTCTGAATTGTATATTAAATATTAGGTCTTGAGATTAATGAGGTTTTGTGTGGATTTGGTGATTTTACATGTAGCACTTCACCTCCAAAACCAATTTCGTTCCACATGGCGATTTTGTTCAAAATGGCCGCCATGCCACGCCCACACCGTGTGACGCAGCCACAAGATTTTAATAACTTTTCATCCAGGATGGGTTTAAATGCCACACAGCGAATTTGGTGAAGACCGGATAAAAATCCTAAGAGGAGTTCGTTAAATTCCAATGCCTGCGCACCACGTTTTCTAGGGGGCGCCGTGGAGCTTTTTCAAAATTTCAAAAGCAGGAATGTTTTTGTCTCAGGCTACTGTACCTGTGTACCAAATTTTATAGCTGTACGTGAAACTAGCCGTATTAACTCCACTAAAGCCCAATTTTCAAGGTGGCGCTATTGAGTCATTTTGCCATTCATATGTGTAATTCCCCCAAAATATCAAATTTTTCACCAGTCCTGATGTGTGTGCCAAATTTGGTGAGTTTTTGAGCATGTTTAGGGGGTCAAATTGAGGTTCAAAGTGGCGTAAGAAAAATAAACCGCCAAACCGCCAAAGAAACACTAGAAGAACAATAGGGTCCTACGCACTGTAGTGCTTCGGGCCCTAATTAAAGCTGCAAGCAGCGTCGGACGGGCCCTCGCTCCTCACCGCATTCCTCTCCACACGACCTTGTCTAGGGGGCGCCGTAGAGCCGATTAGAATTTCGACTGTGCAAATCTGTTGGTCTTGGGATACTATATGTATGTACCAAATTTTATGTTTGTAGGA
Source organism: Dascyllus trimaculatus (assembly GCA_024666655.1). Lineage (NCBI taxonomy): Eukaryota > Metazoa > Chordata > Actinopteri > Pomacentridae > Dascyllus > Dascyllus trimaculatus. The sequence goes on along the minus strand of CM045447.1, from coordinate 32,957,598 downwards.
TAAAGCAGTGATTTTATATGACTATTTGAATATTTCTAGGGGGCGCTGTGGAGCCGTTTGACCACGTCCATTCCTGAATTGTATATTAAATATTAGGTCTTGAGATTAATGAGGATTTGTGTGGATTTGGTGATTTTACATGGATCCCTTCACCTCCAAAACCCATTTCGTTCCACATGGCGATTTTGTTCAAAATGGCCGCCATGCCACGCCCACACCATGTGACGTATCCACGAGAATTTAATAACTTTTCATCCTGGAGGGGTCTAGATGCCACACAGTGAATTTGGTGAAGATTGGATACAAATCCTGGGAGGAGTTCGTTAAATTCCAATGCCTGCGCACCACGTGTTGAAGTGGGCGAGGTTAAGCTTTTTTGTTCAAAATGGCCGCCATGCCACGCCCACACCGTGTGACGTATCCACGAGATTTTAATAACTTTTCACCCTGGAGGGGTTTAGATGCCACACAGTGAATTTGGTGAAAATTGGACAAAAATCCTGGGAGGAGTTCGTTAAATAACAATGCCTGCGCACAATGTGTTCCATTGTACAATGTTAAGCTTTTTTGTTCAAAATGGCCGCGATGCCACGCCCACACCGTGTGACGCAGCCACAAGAATTTAATAACTTTTCATCCTAGAGGGGTCTAGATGCCACAGAGCGAATTTGGTGACGATCGGCCAAAAATCCTGGGAGGAGTTCGTTAAATTCCAATGCCTGCGCACCACGTGTTGAAGTGGGCGAGGTTAAGCTTTTTTGTTCAAAATGGCCGCGATGCCACGCCCACACCGTGTGACGTATCCACGAGATTTTAATAACTTTTCATCCTGGAGGGGTGTAAATGCCACACAGCGAATTTGGTGAAAATTGGATAAAAATCCTGGGAGGAGTTTGTTAAATTCCAATGCCTGCGCACCACGTGTTGTAGTTGGCGCTGTTTAGCTTTTTTGTTCAAAATGGCCGCCATGCCACGCCCACACCGTGTGACGCAGCCACAAGATTTTAATAACTTTTCATCCTGGAGAAGTCTAGATGCCACACAGCGAATTTGGTGAAGATCGGATAAAAATCCTGGGAGGAGTTCGATTAATTCCAATGCCTGCACACTACGTGCTATAGGGGGCGCTATTGAGCCTTTTTTGAAATTTTAAAAGCAGGAATGTTTTTGTCTCGGGCTACTGTACCTGTGTACCAAGTTTCATGAGTTTACGTGAAACTAGCCGTATTAACTCCACTAAAGCCCAATTTTCTAGGTGGCGCTGTTTAGTCATTTTGCCATTCATATGTGTAATTCCCCCAAAATATCAAATTTTTCACCAGTCTTGATGTGTGTGCCAAATTTGGTGAGTTTTTGAGCATGTTTAGGGGGTCAAATTGAGGTTCAAAGTGGCGTAAGAAAAAGAACCGCCAAACCGCCAAACCGCCAAACCGCCAAACCGCCAAACACTAGAGGAACAATAGGGTCCTACGCACTGTAGTGCTTCGGGCCCTAATTAAAATAATTAAAGCTGCAAGCAGCGTCGGACGGGCCCTCGCTCCTCACCGCACTGCTCTCCACACGACCTTGTCTAGGGGGCGCCATAGAGCCGATTAGAATTTTGACTGTGCAAATCTGTTGGTCTTGGGATACTATATGTATGTACCAAATTTCATGTTTGTAGGATAAGGATAAAGCAATGATTTTATATGAGTATTTGAATATTTCTAGGGGCGCTGTGGAGCCGTTTGACCACGCCCATTTCTGAATTGTATATTAAATATTAGGTCTTGAGATTAATGAGGTTTTGTGTGGATTTGGTGATTTTACATGTAGCACTTCACCTCCAAAACCAATTTCGTTCCACATGGCGATTTTGTTCAAAATGGCCGCCATGCCACGCCCACACCGTGTGACGTAGCCACAAGATTTTAATAACTTTTCATCCTGGAGGGGTCTAGATGCCACACAGCGAATTTGGTGAAGATCGGACAAAAATCCTGGGAGGAGTTCGTTAAATTCCAATGCCTGCACACCACGTGCTCTAGGGGGCGCTGTTGAGCTTTTTTTGAAATTTTAAAAGCAGGAATGTTTTTGTCTCGGGCTACTGTACCTGTGTACCAAATTTCATGAGTTTACGTGAAACTAGCCGTATTAACTCCACTAAAGCCCAATTTTCTAGGTGGCGCTATTGAGTCATTTTGCCATTCATATGTGTAATTCCCCCAAAATATAAAATTTTTCACCAGTCCTGATGTGTGTGCCAAATTTGGTGAGTTTTTGAGCATGTTTAGGGGGTCAAATTGAGGTTCAAAGTGGCGTAAGAAAAATAAACCGCCAAACCGCCAAAGAAACACTAGAAGAGCAATAGGGTCCTACGCACTGTAGTGCTTCGGGCCCTAATTAAAGCTGCAAGCAGCGTCGGACGGGCCCTCGCTCCTCACCGCACTCCTCTCCACACGACCTTGTCTAGGGGGCGCCGTAGAGCCAATTAGAATTTCGACTGTGCAAATCTGTTGGTCTTGGGATACTATATGTATGTACCAAATTTTTTGTTTGTAGGATAAAGCAGTGATTTTATATGACTATTTGAATATTTCTAGGGGGCGCTGTGGAGCCGTTTGACCACGTCCATTCCTGAATTGTATATTAAATATTAGGTCTTGAGATTAATGAGGATTTGTGTGGATTTGGTGATTTTACATGGATCCCTTCACCTCCCAAACCCATTTCGTTCCACATGGCGATTTTGTTCAAAATGGCCGCCATGCCACGCCCACACCATGTGACGTATCCACGAGAATTTAATAACTTTTAATCCTGGAGGGGTCTAGATGCCACACAGTGAATTTGGTGAAGATCGGAAAAAATCCTGGGAGGAGTTCGTTAAATTCCAATGCCTGCGCACAACGTGTTCCATTGTACAATGTTAAGCTTTTTTGTTCAAAATGGCCGCCATGCCACGCCCACACCGTGTGATGCAGCCACAAGATTTTAATAACTTTTCATCCTGGAGGGGTTTAGATGCCACACAGCGAATTTGGTGAAGATCGAACAAAAATCCTGGGAGGAGTTCGTTAAATTCCAATGCCTGCGCACCACGTGTTGAAGTGGGCGAGGTTACGCTTTTTTGTTCAAAATGGCCGCCATGCCACGCCCACACCGTGTGACGTATCCACGAGATTTTAATAACTTTTCATCCTGGAGGGGTGTAGATGCCACACAGCGAATTTGGTGAAAATTGGATAAAAATCCTGGGAGGAGTTTGTTAAATTCCAATGCCTGCGCACCACGTGTTCTAGTTGGCGCTGTTTAGCTTTTTTGTTCAAAATGGCCGCCATGCCACGCCCACATCGTGTGTCGCAGCCACAAGATTTTAATAACTTTTCATCCTGGATGGGTCTAGATGCCACACAGCGAATTTGGTGAAAATCGGACAAAAATCCTAGGAGGAGTTCGTTAAATTCCATTGCCTGCACACTACGTGCTCTAGGGGGCGCTGTTGAGCCTTTTTTGAAATTTTAAAAGCAGGAATGTTTTTGTCTCGGGCTACTGTACCTGTGTACCAAATTTCATGAGTTTACGTGAAACTAGCCGTATTAACTCCACTAAAGGCCAATTTTCTAGGTGGCGCTATTGAGTCATTTTGCCATTCATATGTGTAATTCCCCCAAAATATCAAATTTTTCACCAGTCCTGATGTGTGTGCCAAATTTGGTGAGTTTTTGAGCATGTTTAGGGGGTCAAATTGAGGTTCAAAGTGGCGTAAGAAAAAGAAACCGCCAAACCGCCAAACCGCCAAACAAACCGCCAAACCGCCAAACACTAGAGGAACAATAGGGTCCTACGCACTGTAGTGCTTCGGGCCCTAATTAAAGCTGCAAGCAGCGTCGGACGGGCCCTCGCTCCCCCCCCCGCAACGCCGCTGTGGAGACAATGGGAATGTCTAAAGCACGCACTTGTGTTCGTCTCATCCTGCTCTGCACATGTACCAAATTTCATGTCTGTACGACAAACCAGTGATTTTATATGAAATTTTAAAATTTTGTAGGGGGCGCTGTGGAGCTGTTTAAGTGCGCCACAGTGTTGAGGGATAGCCTGTCATCAAGCATATCAAGTTTCATTCATATTCGGCCATGTGCAGTCAAGTCATGAGCATTTCACACTTCATGGCCACACGCTCAAAATGGCCGTCCTGTCACGCCCACACCGTGTGACAGAGGCAGAAGGTTTTAATAACTTTTCATCCTGAAGGGGTCTAGATGCCACACAGCCAATTTGGTGGAGATGGGATAAAAATCCTGGGAGGAGTTCGTTAAATTCCAATGTCTCAGCACCACATTGTCTAGGGGGCGCTGTGAAGCCAATTGAAATTTCAAGTGTACAGATCTGTTTTTCTGGATACACTATACATGTGTACCAAATTTCATGTTTGTCGGTTGAAGCAGTGATTTCATATGGTGATTTGAATATTTGTAGGGGGCGCTGTGGAGTCGTTTGAACACGCCACTTGCTGAATTGTATATCAAACATTAGTTTGAATTTGGTGAAGATCAGATAAAAATCCTGGGAGGAGTTTGTTAAATTCCAATGTGTCCAATAGACTTTGTCTAGGGGGCGCCGTAGAGCTCATTGGAATTTTGACTTTGCAAATCTGTTAGTCTCGGGTTTGTATATGTATATACCAAATTTCATGTTTGTAGGTTAAAGCAGTGATTTTATATGAGTAAAATTTGAGGAGTTTTTGAGCATGTTTAGGGGGTCAAATTGGGGTTTAATTTGGCGTAAGAAAAATAAAGAAAGAAAGAAAGAAAGAAAGAAAGAAACTGAGCAGGAACAATAGGGCCTTTGCCCTGCAAGGCAAAGGCAGCGTTCAGTGTTTCACACTGATCGCTGCCCTTTGCCTTTTCGGGCTCGGGCCCTAATTAAAGCTGCAAGCAGCGTCGGACGGGCCCTCGCTCCCCCCCCCCCGCCCCGCCGCTCTGGAGATGATAGGAATCTTTAAAGTACACAGTTGTGTTACTGCTCTGCACATGTACCAAATTTCATGTCTGTAGGATAAAGCGGTGATTTTATATGAATTTTTGAAATTTCTAGGGGGCGCTGTGGAGCTGTTTGGCTGCGCCCAAGTGTTGATGGATAGCCTGTCATAAAACATATCAAGTTTCATTCACATCTGATCATGTGCAATGAAGTTATGAGCATTTCACACTTCATGGTCGCACGCTCAAAATGGCCTCCATGCCACGCCCACACCGTGTGAGGCAGCTACGAGATTTTAATAACTTTTCATCCTGGAAGGGTCTATATCCCACAGTGTGAATTTGGTGAAGATCGGATAAAAATCCTGGGAGGAGTTCGTTAAATTCCAATGTGTCCAAATGACTTTGTCTAGGGGGCGCCGTAGAGCTCATTAGAATTTCGACTGTGTAAATCTGTTGGTCTCGGGTTCGTATGTGTATATTCCAAATTTCATGTTTGTAGAATAAAACAGTGATTTTTTATGAGTATTTGAATATTTGTAGGGGGCGCTGTGGAGCCGTTTGAACACGTCCATTCATGAATTGCATATTAAATGTTAGTTCTTGAGATTAATGAGGACTTGTGTGGATTTCGTGATTGTACATGGATCCCTTCACCTCCAAATCTCATTTCGTTCAACATGGCAAGTTTGCTCAAAATTACCGCCATGCCACGCCCACACCGTGTGACGCAGCCACGAGATTTTAATAACTTTTCTTCTTGGATGGGTCTAGGTGCCACACAGCAAATTTGGTGAAGATTGGATACAAATCCTGGGAGGAGTTCGTTAAGTTCCAATGTCTCCACACGACCTTTTCTAGGGGGCGCTATAGAGCCGATTTGAATTTCGACTGTGCAAATTTGTTGGACTCGGGATTCTATATGTATGTACCAAATTTCATGTTTGTAGGATACAGCAGTGATTTTTTATGAGTATTTCAATATTTGCAGGGGGCGCTGTGGAGCCGTTTGACCACGTCCATTCCTGAATTGTATATTAAACCTTAGCGTTTGAGATTGATGAGGATTTGTGTGGATTTGGTGATATTAGGTGGATCCTTTCATCTCCAAAACTCATTTCATTCCATGTGGCAAAATTGGTGAAAATGGACGCCATGCCACGCCCACACCGTGTGACGCAGCCACAAGATTTTAATAACTTTTCATCCAGGATGGGTTTAAATGCCACACAGCGAATTTGGTGAAGACCGGATAAAAATCCTAAGAGGAGTTCGTTAAATTCCAATGCCTGCGCACCACGTTTTCTAGGGGGCGCCGTGGAGCTTTTTCAAAATTTCAAAAGCAGGAATGTTTTTGTCTCAGGCTACTGTACCTGTGTACCAAATTTTATAGCTGTACGTGAAACTAGCCGTATTAACTCCACTAAAGACCAACTTTTAAGGTGGCGCTATTGAGTCATTTTGCCATTCATATGTGCAATTCCCCCAAAATATCAAATTTTTCGCCAGTCCTGATGTGTGTGCAAAATTTGGTGAGTTTTTGAGCATGTTTAGGGGGTCAAATTGAGGTTCAATTTGGCGTAAGAAAAATAAAGAAAGAAACAGAGCAGGAACAATAGGGCCTTTGCCCTGCAAGGCAAAGGCAGCGTTCAGTGTTTCACACTGATCGCTGCCCTTTGCCTTTTCGGGCTCGGGCCCTAATTAAAGCTGCAAGCAGCGTCGGACGGGCCCTCGCTCCCCCCCCCGCCTGTCATCAAGCATATCAAGTTTCATTCATATTCAGCCATGTGCAGTCAAGTTATGAGCATTTCACACTTCATGGCCACACGCTCAAAATGGCCGCCCTGTCACGCCCACACCGTGTGACAGAGGCAGAAGATTTTAATAACTTTTCATCCTGAAGGGGTCTAGATGCCACACAGCCAATTTGGTGGAGATGGGATAAAAATCCTGGGAGGAGTTCGTTAAATTCCAATGTCTCAGCACCACATTGTCTAGGGGGCGCTGTGAAGTCAATTGAAAATTCAAGTGTACAGATCTGTTTGTCTGGATACACTATACATGTGTACCAAATTTCATGTTTGTAGGTCAAAGCAGTAGTTTTTTATGAGTATTTGAATATTTGTAGGGGGCGCTGTGGAGCCGTTTGAACACGGCCATTCCTGAATTGTATATTAAATATTAGGTCTTGAGATTAATGAGGTTTTGTGTGGATTTGGTGATTTTACATGTAGCACTTCACCTCCAAAACCAATTTCGTTCCACATGGCGATTTTGTTCAAAATGGCCGCCATGCCACGCCCACACCGTGTGACGCAGCCACAAGATTTTAATAACTTTTCATCCTGGAGGGGTCTAGATGCCACACAGCAAATTTGGTGAAGATCGAAAAAAAATCCTAGGAGGAGTTCGTTAAATTCCAATGCCTGCGCACGTGTTCCATTGTACAATCTTAACCTTTTTGTTCAAAATGGCCGCCATGCCACGCCCACACCGTGTGACGCAGCCACAAGATTTTAATAAGTTTTCATCCTGGATGGGTCTAGATGCCACACAGCGAATTTGGTGAAGATCGGATAAAAATCCTAGGAGGAGTTCGTTAAATTCCAATGCCTGCACACTACGTGCTCTAGGGGGCGCTGTTGAGCCTTTTTCAAAATTTTAAAAGCAGGAATGTTTTTGTCTCGGGCTACTGTACCTGTGTACCAAATTTCATGAGTTTACGTGAAACTAGCCGTATTAACTCCACTAAAGCCCAATTTTCTAGGTGGCGCTATTGAGTCATTTTGCCATTCATACGTGTAATTCCCCCAAAATATTAAATTTTTCACCAGTCCTGATGTGTGTGCCAAATTTGGGGAGTTTTTGAGCATGTTTAGGGGGTCAAATTGGGGTTCAAAGTGGCGTAAGAAAAAGAAACCGCCAAACCGCCAAACCGCCAAACAAACCGCCAAACAAACCGCCAAACCGCCAAACACTAGAGGAACAATAGGGTCCTACGCACTGTAGTGCTTCGGGCCCTAATTAAAGCTGCAAGCAGCGTCGGACGGGCCCTCGCTCCCCCCCCCGCCCCGCCGCTCTGGAGATGATAGGAATCTTTAAAGTACACAGTTGTGTTACTGCTCTGCACATGTACCAAATTTCATGTCTGTAGGATAAAGCGGTGATTTTATATGAATTTTTGAAATTTCTAGGGGGCGCTGTGGAGCTGTTTGGCTGCGCCCAAGTGTTGATGGAAAGCCTGTCATAAAACATATCAAGTTTCATTCACATCTGATCATGTGCAATGAAGTTATGAGCATTTCACACTTCATGGTCGCACGCTCAAAATGGCCGCCATGCCACGCCCACACCATGTGAGGCAGCTACGAGATTTTAATAACTTTTCATCCTGGAAGGGTCTAGATGCCACACTGCGAATTTGGTGAAGATCGGACAAAAATCCTGGGAGGAGTTCGTTAAATTCCAATGTGTCCAAATGACTTTGTCTAGGGGGCGCCGTAGAGCTCATTAGAATTTCGACTGTGTAAATCTGTTGGTCTCGGGTTCGTATGTGTATATTCCAAATTTCATGTTTGTAGAATAAAACAGTGATTTTTTATGAGTATTTGAATATTTGTAGGGGGCGCTGTGGAGCCGTTTGACCACGTCCATTCATGAATTGCATATTAAATGTTAGTTCTTGAGATTAATGAGGACTTGTGTGGATTTGGTAATTGTACATGGATCCCTTCACCTCCAAATCTCATTTCGTTCAACATGGCAAGTTTGCTCAAAATTACCGCCATGCCACGCCACACCGTGTGACGCAGCCACGAGATTTTAATAACTTTTCTTCTTGGATGGGTCTAGGTGCCACACAGCGAATTTGGTGAAGATTGGATACAAATCCTGGGAGGAGTTCGTTAAGTTCTAATGTCTCCACACGACTTTTTCTAGGGGGCGCTATAGAGCCGATTTGAATTTCGACTGTGCAAATTTGTTGGACTCGGGATTCTATATGTATGTACCAAATTTCATGTTTGTAGGATACAGCAGTGATTTTTTATGAGTATTTCAATATTTGCAGGGGGCGCTGTGGAGCCGTTTGACCACGTCCATTCCTGAATTGTATATTAAACCTTAGCGTTTGAGATTGATGAGGATTTGTGTGGATTTGGTGATATTAGGTGGATCCTTTCACCTCCAAAACTCATTTCATTCCATGTGGCAAAATTGGTGAAAATGGCTGCCATGCCACGCCCACACCGTGTGACACAGCCACAAGATTTTAATAACTTTTGATCCTGAAGGGGTCCAGATGCCACACAGCGAATTTGGTGAAGACCGGATAAAAATCCTAGGAGGAGTTCGTTAAATTCCAATCCCTGTGCACCACCTTTTCTAGGGGGCGCCGTGGAGCTTTTTGAAATTTCAAAAGTAGGAATGTTTTTGTCTGGGGCTACTGTACCTGTGTACCAAATTTTATAGCTGTACGTGAAACTAGCCGTATTAACTCCACTAAAGCCCAATTTTCAAGGTGGCGCTATTGAGTCATTTTGCCATTCATATGTGTAATTCCCCCAAAATATCAAATTTTTCGCCAGTCCTGATGTGTGTGCAAAATTTGAGGAGTTTTTGAGCATGTTTAGGGGGTCAAATTGGGGTTTAATTTGGCGTAAGAAAAATTAAAGCTGCAAGCAGCGTCAGACGGGCCCTCGCTCCTCACCGCACCACTGCTTTGGAGACAATCGGAATGTCTAAGCTCGCAATAGTGTTTGTCTCATCCTGCTCTGCACATGCACCAAATTCCATGTCTGTCGGACAAACCACTGATTTTATCAGAATTTTTGAAATTTCTAGAGGGCGCTGTGGAGCTGTTTGAAATTTGGAGTGTGCAGATCTGTTGGTCTTGGGATACTGTACATGTGTACCAAATTTCATGTTTATACCATAAAGCAGTGATTTTATATGAGTGTTTGAATATTTGTAGGGGGCGCTGTGGAGCCGTTTGACCACGCCCATTCCTGAATTGTACATCAAACGTTAGTTTTTGAGAATAATGAGGATTTGTGTGGATTTGGTGATTTTACATGGATCCCTTCACCTCCAAAACCCATTTCGTTCCATATGGCGAATGTATTCAAAATGGCCGCCATGCCACGCCCACACCGTGTGATGCAGCTACAAGATTTTAATAAGTTTTCATCCTGGGTGGGTCTAGATGCTGCACAGTGAATTTGGTGAAGATCGGACAAAAATTTTGGGAGGAGTTTGTTAAATTCCAAAGCGTGCGCACCACGTGCTGTAGGGGGCGCTGTTTAGCTTTTTTAGAAATTTTAAAAGCAGGAATGTTTTTGTCTCGGGCTACTGTACCTGTGTACCAAATTTCATGAGTTTACGTGAAACTAGCCGTATTAACTCCACTAAAGCCCAATTTTCTAGGTGGCGCTATTGAGTCATTTTGCCATTCATATGTGTAATTCCCCCAAAATATCACATTTGTCACCAGTCCTGATGGTTGTGCCAAATTTGGTGAGTTTTTGAGCATGTTTAGGGGGTCAAAAGAAAAAGAAACCGCCAAAGAAAGAAACACAGCAGGAACAACAGGGTCCTTGCACTGTAGTGTTCGGACCCTAATTACTGTGAGGTCTCCTAGTAAACAGAGTGGGGGGATAATGGAAGCTGCATCCCAACAAATGGGACATTTTTCCAATGAGCCCCTCCCAGAAGGTTTGTACTGGGGGACGGAGCCACATGGCATGATAGTAGTTATCTCCAGTGTTTAGAGTGCAGGATGAGCAAATGTCTGTCTATGAGGCCCATTTGATGTGTTTTATGTGTGGTGAGGTGAGTTCTGTGGACGACTTTAGACTGTAGTAGATGCAGACTTGTATTTGTTGACATTATGAAAGTGTTCCGGCAGATTAGTGACCAGTAATCAGCATTGGGACCAACCAGTGGCTCATTTTCCATGTTTGTGTGGGAAGTGATGTGGCTGTGTCTTGGTTTAGTAGTAGTCTGTATCATTTGGATCGTAGTTTCTTTGTGTTTTTAATCTCTAATAATTCTCCTGTCACTACTGGAGCTTGTAGGTTGTTATTAGTTCTGTTAATTTTGGCTTTGAGAAGTGATTTGAATTGAAAACACTGAAGATGCTGGTCGGTCCCAATGCCGTAGGTGTGAATGAGATTCTCAGATGTCATTAGTTCATCATTATGGAAGATGTGCTGTAGGTGTGTGAGTCCTTTTTATCCAGGTGGTGAAATCTAGGGGTGAATTATTATTGTGTGTGTGAAGTTTGTGTTATTCCAGATAGGAGTGTATTTGCAGGGGGTTAATGTGGATCTGATTTTCCACCAAGCTGTCAGAGCCGTGGAGATCACTGTACTGTTGAAGAGGCTGTGCAGTTTTAAACTGGTGTTGAGGAACGGGAGGTCGGACATTAAGATGGGTTTGCACTGTGCTTGTTCTGGTTCTGTCCATGAATGAGGCTGTGTTGTGGGATTAATCCATTTATAAATATACTGTAACTGGTTGGAGAGAAGATAAAAATGAAAACTGGCTGCCTCTAGACCACCTGGTGTTTTGCTTTTTTGTAATGTCGCAAGTTTGATCCTTGGTTTTTGTGTTTTTCCAGTAGAATTTGTGTGTTATAGAATCCAGTGATTGAAACCAGTTGGTCGTAGGTTGAATTGGGATCATCGTAAAAACATGATTGATTCTGGGTGTTTTTTGTTTTTTTTTGTCATTTAAGTTTTTATTGACTTTTCCTTTATCAATAGACAAGAACAAAAGCATATACAAATAATAATAATAATAATTTGAAAAAAAAAGAGAGAGAAAAACCCCCCAAAACACAAGAACAGAATGTGGCACAATCAAGTTATTCTAATGACGGCAGAGTCTTGTTTTCTAGTAAATGACATAAAATATATCCATGTTTTGTTGGTTTTATCCTGGACATTATGAAGCTTGGAAATGAATGTCTCAGTCATCAGTTTCACCCACTCCTCAATTCTGGGTTTCTGAGGGCTCTTCCAGATCCGTAGGATTAATCCGGCAGCCACCACAAATGCAGCGACACCAAGCCGGACATTTCTTTGGTGAACTCGGGGGCCATGAGAGATGTGTCTCCCAGCAAGCACAGCTGAGGCACAGTTGGGGAAGACAAGCCTGTCCTTTTATCCAAGTTCTGGACAACTTCAGTCCAAAATGGAAAAACTAAAGGACATTCCCAGAAACAATGGAGATATGTACCAGTGTCTGTTCCACATTTCCAGCAAGGATCATTTTGTAATCAGCCCATTTTAAATAACCTCGAAGGTGTAAAATAATATCTATGCACAGTTTTATAGTGGATAAATGTACTTCTTGCATCTCTAGTTGCCCATCCTATGTTTGAAATGATATTCTTCCAAGCCTCTTCGTTAATCTCAGATTGTAGATCCCTTTGCCAACTCAATCTTAGACCATCACACAGAGATGCAGTACCTCGATAAGACAAAGGTTTCCTGTAGAACACCGATGCTGACTGAAGGTGACTTGGTAGATCCATCCAATCCTGCAATGTATTTTCACACTGTATCTGATTTAGACCGAAAACTGAACCCACACTGCTCCTAATCTGTAAATATTTCCAGAAATCCCCTTTATCAGTCAAGTTGAATGTTTCTTTTAACACATTGATTGTCCTAAAATGATCATTTTGATATAAATGTTCGATTTTTTTGCACCCCTTGTTCAAGCCACTTCCACCACTAAAAGGAAGACTTTCCGATGTGCACTAATGGATTATTCCACACAGAAGAATAAATCTGTTTCTAGGAGAAGTTCCCAATCTCTTATGAGCTTGTGCCCATGCCCACTGTGAAGGTTGTAAGATTGGATTCTGTTGTAATGAATTTGTAGGCTTTTGCCAGAGAACTTGGATGATATTAAACGGAGCTGCTATTTTCTTTTCAATCTTAATCCACCCAACATCTGCGTCTTCATCTTTCCAATGTCGAGATAATTTGTGCATTTCAAATGCAAGATTATATAATTCCAGGTCAGGAAGAGCGAGACCTCCACAATCCCTCAAAGCTGTGAGTTTTCTTAATCCAATTCTTGCTTTCTTACCGTTCCAAAGAAATTCTTTGATCAGCCCATTATGTTGCTTCAGAAATATATTGTCTATTATTGATTCTGGGTGGTGTTGACATTTTGACTGTGGCTCTTCTACCAATGAGAGAAAGTGGCAAATTCATCCAACGGTTGAGATCATCTTCAATGGTTTTGAGTAGTGGGGTGATTAAATTTAATGTGAACCATTGTGACAGCCTGGGGGAAATGTTTATGCCTCAGTATTTAATGTGGCCGACAGGTGAGGGAGGGGGTGCATGTGGGGATGCAGCCATCCAGTCCCCCACACTCAATGGATGATGGTAGATTTGGTCCAATTCATTGAGTAATCTGATATTTCTGAGAACTGATTAATGAGCTTTATGACTCCTTGCAGCGAGTTGGATGTGGACTGGAGGTACAATAACATGTCATCTGCATACAGGCTGATCTTGTGATGGTAACTGGAAACACGGCTGCCTTGGATGTTGTGGTTCTGGCGTATTGCTGCTGCTAAAGGTTCAATGAATATGGCAAATAGTGATGGAGAGAGTGGGCATCCCTGTCTGGTTCCTCTATGTAGAGGGAATGGTGTTGATATCAGTGGAGGCTGGTGCAGTTTTCTCCAGGGGGGGCTGGAACTCCAAAACAGACATAGACCAAAAACCAGGTTTCTGCAGGTTTAAACAAATTTAAGACTTTTTAAAGACCTTTTTACGACCATTTTGAATTAAATTTCAGATCTACACAAAGTCAGGAAAAGTAAGGAACATTGCATCACAGAATCACTTTCAAAGTAACCAAATTTATTTCCACAGAACCCAGAAACCAGCCTCAACCTCCTCATTGTGCTACAGATCTCCATCCTGTTGTCTTCATCAAGCTGACATGACATGTTTATTCTTCCTAACACGGCTGGTCGTGGATCCTAGTTTGTTGATGCTTCTTTGTCTTTTCTGAAGGTCTTTAATCAGTCCTACCTCTCCTGATCCATGCTGGGTCACATCCTGATGTCTGAAAAAGGAGGCAGTGAAAGCAGAATAAAGCATTAGCCTCGCTACATCAGTTAGCCTAGCCTTGTTGCTAAACCAGGTCCTGTATTGTCCCCTCTGTCTTTGGATGCTGGTTAATTAGGATGTTTGGCTGATCAGGTCTGAGCTCTTTCACCCAAGACCACCTGGCTGCAGACCTCCACTGTGAGGACAGGAAGTAACGGGTAAAAAACAGTAAAGGACATTTAAAGCCTCCAGTAGGTGGTGGTGACGCATGTGAGGTTGGTTTGCTAACCGCTAATTAAATCAAAAGAAGAAGAAGCAGCCATTTAACGAGTGGTTGTGGCTGTTTCTCAGTTTACGGTACGACCATGATGTGACACAACATTTAGTTTTAAGATTATCTGAGGCCATAAAGTGGTTGTATAAACATCAAATCTGTGGTCAGTTTATCAGATAAATTCTGCTTATAAATTGACTCCAGTGGTTTCTTAGATGTGAGTGTCTCCGTTAGACAGCTACTACCAGGCGGTCAGCGCTCACAGCTCCCCGCTGACAGCAGCCTTAGCTCGGATAGACTTTCTGAAATCTGCCGCTGGCTCTGACAGTTCTGTAGCAGGATAGAAGTAGTTTTACGGGAATCTAACGGTCACACTTTTGTTATTTAATGTCCCCGGTCACCGACTTTGTCATTATATTAGTAATTATTGTGTTGTCTTCATCACCTGTAGCACGTCTTTGTTCTATTCTTATGACTGTAACTGAGCATTAAAATAACATTTAAGGATTTTTCTGTTAGCAGACATAAAACTCACAATGGGGCTCATTCTCAAAATAATCACAAGTTTAATATATCAATTAAAACAATATTTACTATAGACAATGGTCTAGTAGATTTTATGTTGTATTGCTAATGCATTAGCAATTAATACTACACGATTTTATTTTGTAATGCATCCCGTGCATTTCCTGTCCTCACAGTGGACGTCTGCAGCCAGGAGCCTCTCGCATTTTCTGACATGCATGACCTTCTTCTTTCTTGATGTTTAGGTACAGTCGTCTCTCGCTACGTCACCGTTCACTGGATTTTTAAATTGTATATATCTAATGTTGCATCCAGAAGAATATTAAATGGAAATAAAACACGTAAACAAAGACTCTATGGAAAACTCAGCTACTTCCTGTTGAGCTAGTTTGAGATGCTACACGGCACGCTATTGGCTGATGGATGGGAGGCGACCAATCAGAGCGCTGCGTTCTGCATCCTGGGCTCTGATTGGCTCGTAGCATCAGCCTCCTCCGTCTCCCGTGTTCAGCAGCGTTCAGCATCTTGTCCGTTCCACATGGACGTCTGGTCGCTGTGTTGGGTTTATTTCAGCTCTACGATGTCGAACAAACGTTGGTCTTCTAAGGCTTCTGGAACCCAAGCATGGGGAGGGTTTATAAAGCCTGAACATATATATAGACAATAACATAAATATAAGGTGGCTACTTCACGGATACAGGGACTGTAGCTGATCTGACCAACATTAATAAGATGGGCCGGGTTGACGCGATATGACTGCTGACTGCATCGACCTCATGTTGTCTGTATTTAAACTCAGATTTGCTGTTTTCAGGATTTAAATATCGTGTCCTGAAGATCAGCTGCAGCTCAAAATGGAAAAAAAAACCAGAGTTGATAAGACAGGATTTGGTTGTTGAATTAATTTCTTGTGCACAAAGAAACTCATAAAGCTACTGGAGAAAGTCCAACTTAACTGAATAAATGTCAGATTAAAAACTTGTGCTCATAATTCTGGTAATTAAAAGTCTTTAAACAACATGGAAATACTGATAAGAACCGTCTAATCTTTGGGAGGAACCAACCTTAAAACTTGTGTTTATGCTACCAGTCGTTAAACAGTTCAAAGGACAAACTAATTCCTCCAACTCCAAAACACTGAGCTGCCTTTTGTTGAGCCCAAGGATCATTTTTAAGAGTGTACAGTAGAACTGAGGCGTACAGAGACGCTGCATGTAGAGTCGGACTCAGTAAAACTTTGAATGATGCAGTTTTAACGTGGTTTCATGAGCTTGCTGCTGTCATGCCTGGTATTTTATTGCCTTGTGCTCCATCACTTCATCCCTTCCTCTTTGTCTGAACTCGTTTTACCACAGTTAGCTTTGATTCTACAGTGTGTTTAAAACAACTTCTCAGAATTCAACAGGGAGGCCGTCTGGACCAGGAGATTTACTGTTTGGCATTTGGTTGAGAGCCTTAAGGTTTTCATCTTGTGTAAATGGGTTGTCCAGGATAGCTGCTTGATCAGTTGTTATGTTGGGAAGGTTGAGAGAGTCTAAAAATGAGTCCACTTCTGATCCGTCTGGTTCATGATCACAGGTGTATAGATTCCTGTAAAATAGTAGAAAAGTGTCATTGATGTCTTGTGGTGACAACATCGGCCTCCCTGCTGAATCCCTCACTACGGATATTATGGATTTTTCTTTGTTATGTTTTAGTTGGTTTGCCAGGTATTTTCCATTTTTATTGCGATATTCAAATGTATCATGTCTTAATCTTTCTATGATGAACTGAGTTTTTTGTTAAGTATGTTGTGAAGTTGGAATCTAACTCGTCTTAATTCATTGTGGATGACTTCTGATGGGTTATTTGAATGAGTCGCTCAGCTTTTTGAGTTTTATCTCTAGTTTCCTGTTAACTCCTTCAAAATAAAACCACCATCAGTCCATTGTTTTTAGTGACAGTATTAGATGGTTGTGGAAGAGTCAGGAGGATCTGTGGTGTCAACTAAGCTGTCCATCTTTACATCTAATGTAAACATCAGTGACATCACAGAGCTTGATGGAGTCAGCCTCTGCTTTACTTTGAAAATACATCAATACAGAATATGTGATTTCCTGCCCTCTGGTGGCCAAAGCCTGGAAGTGCTTCAATGTAGGACGTCTGGTGAAGGGATTCAACAGTAAAATAGAAATGATTGTAGTGATGAAGCGTGGCCACCAGAGGGCGCTGTTACATTTCAGAGTTTCCACACATGTGACAGAACTTTAACTGCAGCGTCTGGAAATGATCTGGTAGAAATGAAGCAATCAGTGGCCACAATAAATGAGCCATGATACATACATGAATAAAGTAAAGAGGAAAACATGGACTGAGCTGTAAAAGAGCAGCTGATGGACGGTTAGTGGTGTTTATCCCTCGGATGTTTCACTGGAGGAAAACAAGTTCAACCAAAGTCATGACAACCATCAGCTCCAACAGAAGAGAAGACAGACTTTATTTACAGGTTAAAGGCTCTTATTGTTAGCGACCACATGAGTCAGGATTATGGTTCATACATGTGTTAAAAAGCTTCCACTGGATTATTACCAACAATCAGGTGATGCTAGCAGAAGCACAAAGCTAAAAGACGACGCTGGAAAACTCCCAGAAACACATGAAAACCTGGAAGTGAGGCTCCAGGTGGGCAGATGTCAGTCAGAGAGGACCAGATGTGGATCTCCAGCTCAGAACCAGAGTCTGTGTTCATGAACCAGCCTCTGTTTGCTGCCTGTTGATGAGATGACAGGAAATCTAACAGTGATATGACACAACTCTTCCAGCTGGGACCCTATCGGAGGGCTTTCATTCATCAGCCACATGTTTCCAGGACTCTTTGTTCTCATCAGCTCAATGTGTTGCAGGTAGAGAAGCTGAACCAGTTGGACTGCAGCTGGAAATAGAAAGTCCACTCAACTAGAATCCTGCTCTGACACAAACATCCTGAAACTTCCTGACACTCTGACATGCAGGCTGCCCTCTGAACCGGACATCAGCCTCCAACGGATCATGTCTACATCAACTGAACTTCTCCATCATCCACAGTGTGGAGCTGCAGCACTAAACTACACAGTGGGAACAACACACTTTACACTGGTTCCCAGTCCACCTCCCAGTAACATGGACCAGTCAGAGTCTCTACACACCAGCTGCTGCTGCTGCTTCAACCTCTGGATCATCAGGACACACTTCATCCTCTCCAACAGACACCGTCCTGATCAGAACAGCTTCCATCTGCAGAGAGAAGAAGAGAGACCAGAGGAGATCAATGAGTTTGATCAGCTGATCATCAGTAGAAAGAGCAGCAGGACCTGATCAGCTGATCACTGTTGACATGAGACAACAAGCAGTCAGATCAGATGTGATGGACACTCTGATGGAGGAGGACCACTGTCTGTGCACATCTGGAAGGCTGTCAGCTGGAATCAGCTTCATGTCCTCAACACATCAACACAACAACAACAGTGGGCTTCACATCCACTCAAACACATGATGACAACCAGCTTGTGGCTCCTCTGATTGGCTGACTGCTGTCTCTGTGTTCCTGTCCAGTCCTGGAGTCTGTCTCCATTCTGCTTCACAGCTTCACTGAGAAGCTGCAGGTTTACAGGAGACACTGGATCTTTGCTCTGATACTGACTGTTTAGTAGAAAACTGACTGACTGGAACCTTCTACTGACCTCAGAGTCTTCAGGCTGCAGTCTGGACTCTCCACAAGATCCTCCAGATGTTTCACTGATAAAGCCTTCAGGTAGTTCTGACTCAGGTCCAGATGTTCCAGATGGGAGGGGTTGGACTTCAGAGCTGAGACCAAAGAATCACAGCTGATCTCTGACAAACTGCAGAGCTCCAATCTGAATAAAGAATAAAAGATGTGGATCAGATCAGTGATGATCCATCAGATGTGTTCTTCACCTGCAGGTCTGCCTTCATCTGTCTGCATGTGTCAGTGTGTTTGTGTGTTTAGGATCAATATCAGTGATCAGACATGATCAGTCAAATCATATTGAACTGAACAAAGCAAAGAAATATTTCTGCTTCTCTCAGTAAACTTAGTCTCTTCTAACTGATCTGAGTTCAGAGGATCTTCTGGATCCACATGTGACTCTTCAGCTCTAATTACAAACATTCATTTCCTTCAACAACCAACAGGAACATTTTCTACACTTCCTGATACAAACACTCCACTTTGGTCTCAACAAACTGAATTTAGGACACAAACAGAAAATGTGGCCCAGAGCAGATTTACAGCTTCATGGATGGAAGTTCTGTTGGAACATAGATGAGCTTCAGTCGTCATTAAACACACATCAGATCTACAACAGTAACAGACAGTCAGTGAACTGACCTCAGAGTCTTCAGGCTGCAGTCTGGACTCTCCACAAAACCACACAGATGTTTCACTCCTGGATCCTTCAGGTTGTTCCAGCTCAGGTCCAGATGTTCCAGATGGGAGGGGTTGGACTTCAGAGCTGAGGCCAGAGAATCACAGCTGATCTCTGACAAACTGCAGTCCTCCAATCTGAATAAAGAATAAAAGATGTGAGTTGAGGAGACAGAGTTCCTTGTTGAAACCATCCAGAGGTCCATCATGTGTTCAGAGCTGAAGAAGCTTCTCAATGTACAAGTTGATCAAATGGAAACTCCAAACAGCTGAAGCCAACAGGAAGCAGCTTCCAACAGTCCAACAGAACCAGAGAAGAAGAGCTCTCATTCATATTAATGACAACATGCTGCTGCTCCAATCAACACGGAGTGACTTCAGCTCTGAAACTCTGCAGCTCCACCAGCGGCTCCATCCATACAAACTGATGCTGAGCAGCAAACACCAGGAAAAACACTCGGACATTTATTTCACTTCCTGCTCAGAGTCACAGAAACACACAGGAAGGAAACCAGGACAAGACCAGGCTCCAGACTCTAGAAGACCTTCATGTTCTGGAACCATGGACACATTTCAACCAGGACTCTGGTGCTGCTGGATTTGTATGGAGCTAAAACAGAGACAGTGCAGGTTGTCATTGAAAACACAACTTTGAACCACTGGAGAAAAAATTTGAGCAGAAAAAATGTCTTTAAAAGCAGCGACATGAAGAAAAACCCTGAAGATTATGATTTAAAGTCACGTTAAAGGACTTCCAGTGGCTCCATGTGGTAGTAGATGGGAAATGTTGCTCTCCAATAAGACAACTAATAACCGACCAGTGTTTTTAATCACTGACGGCAGAAACCAAACCAAAGTAAAGCTCAATAGTTAGAGAAAGTCAATGAGGACAGACGGAGAAAAGGGGAGAGCTAACAAGAAGGACAGCATGAATATAAGATGTAGTGAGTCCACGAGGGGAGCAACGCCAGCCGCCACAGTGAGCAGGATTCAGTCATTGTAGTGGAGTGGTGTCCACTCAGACAAGAACACTTGGAAGCAGTGAACAGAAGGAAGAAGGCCTTGACCAGACTGGAGACTCATGTGGAAGAAGTGGAGGAGAGAAGTGCCTGGCTGGAGAAACACAGTGTAGACATGGAGAGAAAGCCAGCAGAGATGGAAGACAAGGCCAAGCAGTGAGAAAGGTCAGTGGCCTTTCTCCTACACCAAGAGGCTCAACTAGAGGCCAAGTGCAGCCATTTAGGAGCAAGGTCAGGAGACACAACATCAGGATAGATGGGAGAAAAACGCCACGGCTGGATTCATCCAGGAGTTTATTCACACACAACTACAAGTCCCAGACCACATGGACATACGTAGTGAAAGAGCTCAGCGCTCCCTGGTGGCCAAACCCAAGGACAACACCACACCGCCACGGGCACTTACTGTTGGCCTCCTGGACTATCAGCTGAAGGAAGACGTCAGTCAGAAAGCATGGAAACCAGAGACTACATAGGAGGAACGGGCCTCCTACTTCAAGCAAGAATACACCACGGAGGTGCAGAGGAAGAGGAAACCAGAGCAGGACGTAGTAAAAGCACTAAAGGAGAAGAAGGTTCAAGCACAGCCTCCTTATCCTGCACAGCTCAGAGGCTTTCTGGACTCTGGGACCAAGACTTTGGCTTCACTACTGGAGGCTGCGCCGCTGTTCAAAGAGACGCCATCAAAAAGATGAAAGAGCAACTTAGGAAACACCTGAGAAGCTGCAGGTGTGCTGTTCACCAGAGAGAAGCTGCCTCATGTCTCTGCCTCTGGGACTTCTGGGGCTCATGTTCTTCTCTTATAGTGTCCTTCTAAAGGAGATGCTAACGCTCATTGTTGCTCTGCTGTTTTCTACACTTGTTTTTTCACACAGGTGCTCAGTTGAAAGCTTTGAAATCAAACAGGATCAATCAGCTCCATCTAATCTCTAGTGCTTCAATCCATTCAAATATTTAATGCTGATTCATCTCATGAATGTCAGAGTTAACTCCTGATTCATCACATATTAATCCCACATTTATATCTGTTCTAAATGTCCCTTCAATGATCATTTTATCCTCTTATCTCCATGGTCGCCTGCTTTAGACGAGGAGGAGGCGGAGAATTCCCATCAGCTGTGTGTTTGACCATCAGCTGGTGTTTCAGACTGGATGTGCTCCGATGAGAACTCAGTTCACTCTGACAACACACAGATAACTTGGGTCCTGTCAGTCGTAGGGCTGGACCCCAACATCTGGATATCCCAATATTCAGTCGCTGTGGTGGCATCCTGATCATCATTTTATCACGCTCAATGTTAATCCATGAATCAGTACCTTCTCTTAGGAACAGATGAACAGACAGTCCAGTGTGGAGGGAGTTTAACACTGTAACACCCCGTCCATCACCTCAGGATACAGCAGGACGTCTGAGTGCTGCTGGAGGGGATGTGGACTAGTGGGGGGGGTTACACTGGTTTGTTAGGACTGGCCAACAGTTGTAGACTTGAGGACAAATGTCCAGAAGAGATGAGTCAGATTGTGGACATCAGTGTGATCCTGGAGCCTCCACTCTATATTTTAGGTGTAGCCTCTGACACCAGCATGGACACAGACCTGAGGCCCTCGCTCACAACTTGGTTATTAACAGCAAAGAAAGCAGCAACAGCATCCTGGCTGAAACCACGGCCTCCCAACTAAACCCAGTGGAGACAGACATGAAGACATGTCCTCATCATAGAGACCACAGCAGGTACAGCTGAGAACCAACACATGTGATGTAGAATGGAGCCCAGGGATACAGGTACCGCCTGGCTCTAGTCACCTCTTAGTGGTTCATCTTTCATTCATTAAATCTACTCATTTATTCAACTTTAAATGCACTTGTCTGTGGCGCAGCAAATGACCTCTATGTTAGCAGAAGCTGTTAATGAAGGAAAAGGACTGAGAAAAGATGTGAAGGCTGCCGTGTGTGTGGTTACAGGCATGTAGGTGAGTCTGTGTTATCTAAGGTAGGTAGGAAGGAAAGGGTGTGGGTCCTCATGTGGATATGGATGTGTAGTGGTCTGGTCAGATGGCACGCTAGGATGTCAGGAGAAAATGAGGTGGAACTGAAAAGCATCTCCTCAGTTGGATGTTTTATCTGTGTATTGAAATAAATCCGTCAAACTAAATCAATAAAACCACATGAGAAACCTTCAAAAGCCAAACTGTTGTTTCAGTGACGACCTGTTCTGTCTGGTTTAGCTCCATATGACAGCTTCATCAATGATGGAAAGCTAACGCTAGGTTCTGCTGTCAGTTCATTGGAGGATGGTTCTGGTTCTGGTTCTGGTTCTTTCTAATGTGCAGCTCAACATTTGTGTTCCACAGTCAAAGGACTAAAGAGAGAAGAAGAAAGCAGACGTCAGCATGAAGATCCTCAGTGTGGATCAGTAGAAGATCAGCCTGATGGCTGCAGCTTAGTGTCACCACAACTATACATCACATTCATCTCAGCACACAAACTAAACATGATGTCTGACCTCAGAGTCTTCAGGCTGCAGTCTGGACTCTTCACAAAACCACACAGATGTTTCACTCCTGGATCCTTCACGTCGTAGTTTCCACTCAGGTCCAGATGTTCCAGATGGGAGGGGTTGGACTTCAGAGCTGAGACCAGAGAATCACAGCTGATCTCTGACAACCTGCAGAGCTTCAATCTGAATAAAGAATAAAAGATGTGGATCAGATCAGTGATGATCCATCAGATGTGTTCTTCACCTGCAGGTCTGCCTTCATCTGTCTGCATGTGTCAGTGTGTTTGTGTGTTTAGGATCAATATCAGTGATCAGACATGATCAGTCAAATCACATTGAACTGAACAAAGCAAAGAAATATTTCTGCTTCTCTCAGTAAACTTAGTCTCTTCTAACTGATCTGAGTTCAGAGGATCTTCTGGATCCACATGTGACTCTTCAGCTCTAATTACAAACATTAATTTCCTTCAACAACCAACAGGAACATTTTCTACACTTCCTGATACAAACACTCCACTTTGGTCTCAACAAACTGAATTTAGGACACAAACAGAAAATGTGGCCCAGAGCAGATTTACAGCTTCATGGATGGAAGTTCTGTTGGAACATAGATGAGCTTCAGTCGTCATTAAACACACATCAGATCTACAACAGTAACAGACAGTCAGTGAACTGACCTCAGAGTCTTCAGGCTGCAGTCTGGACTCTCCACAAAACCACACAGATGTTTCACTCCTGGATCCTTCAGGTTGTTCCAGCTCAGGTCCAGATGTTCCAGATGGGAGGGGTTGGACTTCAGAGCTGAGGCCAGAGAATCACAGCTGATCTCTGACAAACTGCATCTTTCCAATCTGAATAAAGAATAAAAGATGTGGATCAGATCAGTGATGATCCATCAGATGTGTCTCTCTGAGTTCCTGAGGCTCCACTGCAGCACAAACACTGTGGAAACACAAACATCCTGACTGGATGTGTGGAAGTCAGACTGCTGAAGCCTCACATCACTTTCACATCAGCTTTACATTCAGACACACAGCAGGACTGTGGATTCTGTCCTCCATCTTGGATCCCTGCAGTCAGCTGATCAGGACATTTATTCACAGACGCTTCAACAAACTAAAATGTCTTCAGACTCTTTTCACAAACATCCTCAACATTTATCAAAGCAAACCTAAAACTTCAGTCAACAATGTGAAGAGAATAAATTCACCAACAGTCAGTGAACTGACCTGAGAGTCTCCAGTTTACAGTTTGGACTCTTCAGTCCATCACAAAGACGCTTCACTCCTGAATCCTTCAGGTCTTTGTTTACACTCAGGTCCAGTTCAGTCAGATGGGAGGGGTTGGACTTCAGAGCTGAGGCCACGACTTCACAGTGAATCTCTGAGAGTCGACAGTCAGAAAGTCTGTAATGACACATAAATGATAGAACATGTTGTGATGAGAGAGGACACTTCCTGCTTCCTGCTGAGAACATTCAGAGTTTCTACTGAGACTCAGGATGTTGGGACTGAGTTGAGCTCAGTCAACAGTTCCAGTACAAAGATGATGATGTCTCTGCTGTGGACCTGCTGCTGTCAGCTTCACCTCCATCCCTGAACATCTACAGTCTGCTGTCAAACGCTACACAATGGAACTGATCCTGGACAACATCACACCTGGACACCAGTAAAGATCAACACCAGGACATATTGTGATGTGATGACAGACGACTGGCTCAACTTTGGTCCTCAACCTTCTTTTGGAGCTTCTGAAAAACTTGTTCAACACTTTTTATCTCTTCACTTTCTGCAATAAACAACAACAAAAATCCAACAGCTGAGGCCTGAAAAAACAGATGTCAGTGAGCCAAGGCAGGAGGATCCAGGTACAAAGCTCCTGTTTCCATAAAGCTTCACTCAGAGAACTAAAGACGTGATTGTTAAGAGTCCAGAGAGCTACAGCAGTCCCATTCTTCCCAGTATTGATCCCCCTTCTCTTTCTGGAGTCCCACTGAGGATGTCATCTTCTCCACTGAGCTGATGGACTTGATTATCTGAAGAAGAAGGGCAGTGGTGGGGGTGTCCTCTGAAGCAGCACTTTGTTCTGGCTTTCTAGCCTGCAGCCATAAATATCTTTGTCCTACCAGAGGCTATTTGTCTCTTTGACACAGATCACTGGGGATTTTTCCCAGCTAGAGGAAAGGAAAAGACAAATGTGCTTTCAGGTCCAGAGTCTCTGATCTTAAATGTCCCACTCCCTTCCAGAAAGGCTGAATATGTGGACGTGAGCTAAAGATGAGAGCCTGGTCGGCTGAAGCCGATCCACACTCCCTCCAGCAACAACACAGGGACCCACTAGATCTGGACTTTTGGGAGGCTGTTAGAAAGAACGGATCAGATGTTTCCAACAGAAATCTGTCCAAAAGAAGGAGTCAGTGGTGGAACACTGAGCTAACCATGCTTGATGCCACTCTCCTTCTGCTAATGCCATGTTCCTATCTGTTTCCCAGCGTTGCTTTACAGACAGCTGATTGTTGTTCATTCAAGTCAGACCCTGATGTAGTTTGTCTACAGAGGCTTTAGAATGTTCTGAATTGTACGCATCAATAAGTATCTGTGTTCTTCTTCAGGGTTCAACTCAATCAGTGCTCCCTATTTCCTGGAAAAACAAGAGGCCCATCTGTAAGTACCAGTAAAAGTCCTCTTTGTCCAACTCAAATGATTGGCATCAACCCTCACAAGTATTATTGATCAATCAGAACATGTCAGAAACAAGTTCTGAGTGTTTGAAAGGTAGAAACTGAATATTACATGGAGCACTGATGACAAAGAACAATACAGTTTAATTCAATACAAACTAGAATAATGTGAAATAAAAGCTCAGAAGTCAAACTGATTAAATCCATCTGACATCAGGGACATCAATAATCCATCAATCATTTGTGTCAGAGCTCAGAAATGTTGGTTCATCATCCAGATGTGATGTTAAACTCTACAGAGTGAAATCATCACATTAAAGCTGTTGGTCTGGTCAGAAGACTGATCTCAGAACCTCCTCATGGCATCACAACTTCACTGCCTCCACATCAGAACCTCTACAGTTCTTCATGTGTCTCAGCAGATCTGCATGTTTCCTCCATCAGCCAAAGGAAGAACCACAAGAACAAACTGTTCATGGATTGATCAGCTTCAAACACCACAACATCAAACATCTACTTCTCCACAGCGTTTGAAGCAGCTCAAGAACATCTGAGACTGAACTCAGCTGACATCAAGTTTGAAATAAACCAGTGGAGCTCTGAGAATAATGAGATGTTCTGGAGAGAACATCTGGAGAACTGAACCACTGATCTACTGACTGATCATGTTCATCACATCTGGACTCACCGAGCCTTTCTGCAGTTCCTCACAGCTGGAATCAGTCTCAGTCGTCCCACATATGATGTGTTGTACTTCTTCAGGTCAAACTCATCCAGAACCTCTGACATCTGCAGTATGTAGGCCAGAGCTGAGCACTGGAACACAGAGAGTTCCTTCCCTGATCTGTTCTCTGACTGCAGGAACTCTTGGATCTCCTGATGGACTGAGAGATCCTTCATCTCCATCAGACAGTGGAAGATGTTGATGCTTCTGTCTGGAGATGTTTTATAACTGTTCATCTTCTTCAGGTTGCTGATGACTCTCTGGATGGTTTCTGGATGGTTCTCTGTCCGACCCAGCAGACCTCCTAAGAGTCTCTGGTTGGACTCCACAGAGAGGCCATGAAGGAAGCGAACAAACAGGTCCAGGTGACCATTTCTACTGTCAAAGGATTTATACATGACTCTGTTCAGGAAAACATTCAGGGATGAGTTGTATTTCTTTCCCAGGAACTTCATCAGCTCCTCAGTGTTCCTGTTGGTGTGACAGTGGAACATGTAGACTGCAGCCAGGAACTCCTGAATGCTCAGATGAACAAAGCAGTAGACTGGTTTCTGGAACATCACACACTCTCTTCTGAAGAT
Organism: Dascyllus trimaculatus; assembly: GCA_024666655.1. Lineage (NCBI taxonomy): Eukaryota > Metazoa > Chordata > Actinopteri > Pomacentridae > Dascyllus > Dascyllus trimaculatus. The sequence continues at coordinate 32,930,854 of CM045447.1, read as the reverse complement.
CTGTGTACAGACTCCTGAGAACACCGAGGCCTCTGTCACATCCAGACCACACTGCTCCAGGTCTTCTTGGTAGAACATGATGTTTCCTTTGTCCAGATGTTCAAAGGCCAGCCTCCCCAGCCTCAGGAGAACTTCCCTGTCGGCCTCCGTCAGCTCCTGTGGACTGGTCTCATGTCCCTCATGGTACTTGAGCTTCTTCCTGTGTGTCTGAACCAGCAGGAAGTGTGAGAACATGTCGGTCAGGGTCTTGGGCAGCTCTCCTCTCTGCTCTGTGCTCAACATGTGCTCCAGAACTGCAGCAGTGATCCAGCAGAACACTGGGAGTCCACACATGATGTGGAGGTTCCTGGATGTCTTCATGTGGGAGATGATTCTTGTGGACAGCTCTTCATCACTGAACCTCCTCCTGAAGTACTCCTCCTTCTGGTGGTCGGTGAAGCCTCGTACTTCTGTCAACCTGTCCACATGTTCAGGAGGGATCTGATTGGCTGCCGCAGGGCGGGAAGTGATCCAGACCAGAGCCGAGGGAAGCAGATTCCCCTGGATGAGGTTTGTCAGCAGGACGTCCAGCGATGACTTGTGGCTGACGTCAGACACAACCTCCCTGTTGGTGAAGTCCAGTGAAAGTCTGCTTTCATCCAGACCGTCAAAGATGAACAACAGTTTCCAGACAGCCAGCTTCTCTGCTGTCACCTTCTGTAATGCTGGATGGAAGACATGGAGCAGCGTCAGAAGACTGTGCTGCTCATCTCTGATCAGGTTCAGCTCCCTGAACGGAAGCACAACCACCACACTGACATCTTGGTTTTCTCGGCCCTCTGCCCAGTCCAGACTGAACTTCCTCACTGAGAAGGTTTTTCCCACGCCAGCCACGCCGTTGGTCAGGACCACTCTGATGGCTGTCTGCTGCTCAGGGAAGGCTTTGAAGATGTCCTGGCACTTGATGGGAGTGTCATGGAGGCTCTTCTTGGAAGCCGTCTCCAGCTGCCTCACCTCATGTTGGCTATCAGCCTCTCCACTGTGTCCCTCTGTGATGTACAGCTCAGTGTAGACCCTGTTGAGGAGGGTTCCACCTCCTGTTTCATCACTTCCTTCAGTCACATGTTCACATCTCCTCCTCACACTCATCTTATGTTCCTGCAGAACCTCCTCCAGACCAGCATCTGCTCACAGACCACACAAACAAACACACCAACCTTTCATGTGTGGACAACACAACACAACAACAAGGTCACTTTTCACACATCAGTCCATCAGCACATGTTCAGTCTTACTTTGTCCACAGCTGCTCTGACTGACTGTCTCCAGTCCAGCTCTGCTTCTGGGTCTTTTTCCACACTGGGGACAGGAGGAGTGTCCTGATGGAGCAGACTGGTCCCAGTATGAGGTGATGCACTGTCTGCACAACCAGTGTCCACAGCTGGTAGAGACTGGATCCTTCAGGACGTCCTGACATGAAGCACAGCAGGACGGCTGCTCCTCCTCAGAAGCTCCCCTCCTCTTCATCACTCTGTCAACACATTGATTCATCACTCAGATCATCTGGAGAACAACATCCACATGTGACCAACAGTGAAGCTCAGATGCTCCCAGAGAACAGTCAGAGTGAGGCTACTGTTCTGTCTGAGTCCAGCTGCTTCCTTTATTACTAACTCCACTCACTTCTTTCCTACCAGCTGTCTGATTCCACTCTGACTGATCTGCCTGCAGTTTGCTGTTAATACAAACTCAACCCTTTGAGCAGCAGCTTCACAGTAACAGCCTTCCATCACAGACAGCTGCTCCTGGTCTTCACTCTTCTACCGTCACTCTGCTTCACTTTCAACTCACAGCAGAAATGATGATAAAACCCAGACCAGGATCCACCTCAGTCTGGAAGATTTCTGCATTCTGACCACTGTGTGACTGTTTCAGCAGAGCATCTTCCTCCATCCTAAACCATCATCTTCATCAGGTCACTTTACAACACAAACACTTTCTTACTTTGACTCTGAGGGTCCAGGTTCTTCTCTGAAGAGTGGAGGTTTTCCTTTGGACCAGTCACTCTTCATAGACAGACGGCTGGAGGCTGGAAACTCTGCTCTCTGTCTGCTCAAACACAAACATGTTTCTGTTCACATCAATCACAACAGAACTGTCTGTTTCTTCTTTACTGTGACCACAGCAAACATCACGTCCCACTGCAGGATCCATCTGACCCCCACATGAAGCCTTCACTCATTCTCTTCACTGCATTTACAAACTCCACTCTGAATATTGACTTTCCTGACTCTTAGATTCCACGTCTGCTAACAAGCCCAGACGTCTACAGCTGATCTCTGACACGTCAGACTCTTCATTCTGCTGGAAAACTGTCCTACAAAGTGATTGAAACACTTCCACATCCAGTTTATCAAGGTGGACCCAGCAGTGGTTCCTTCTTCTGGACCTGCTCTCTGCTGCACCAACACACCTCTAGTTACTGACATCTAACAACACAAAGGAGCATCAACTAAATGAGGTGTAAAGGTTTGTTCATGTGTTCTTACTTTGAGTCTGAGGGTCCAGGTTCTTCTCTGAAGTTTGGATTCTCTCCTTTGGACCGGTCACTCTTCATAGACAGACGGCTGGAGGCTGGAAACTCCTCCTCCTCCTCACAAACACTCATCTTGAGGACTTGAGTCAGTCTGAGAGGAAAACCACCAACACTGACTATGAGTTCAGAAATAATAGGTAAGTATTCTTCCAGCTGTTTCTAAAATTGCAGAAAAATAGTTATCAGAGCAGATTGTCCATCACCTAAATAGTAGCTCCTCCTCTCTCAACCCCATGCAGTTTGGGTTCAGATCCAAACATTCAACTCAATTGGCAACGTGCCTCTTTATTGAGAAAATAAGATCTTCTCTAGACAAGGGTGGCGCTGTAGGAGCGGTATTTTTGGATCTCAGGAAAGCTTTCGATACAGTAAATCACTCAGTTCTTCTCAGCAAGCTTTCACAATTTAACTTTTCTCTTGACGCCGTGAGCTGGATTGGATCGTATCTGCATGATCGAACACAATCTGTATCTATTTACAACTGCAGGTCTGAGTCTCGTGGACTAAGCACTGGAGTCCCGCAGGGATCAATATTAGGCCCACTTTTATTTAGCCTATATATTAATGACCTGCCCACTGTCTGCTCTGAGACTGACTGCTTGATGTATGCAGACGACACAGTCTTATTTGTTCATGGTCGTTCGAAAAATATTGCTGCTGCTAAACTCACTGAAGCGATGTCTCGTGTCACAAACTGGTTGCAGGAGTGTTGTTTGCAGCTAAATGTTTCTAAAACAGTCGGCATGTACTTTAGTAAATCCAACAGAGCTTCTCATGACCCTGACATATACGGGGCTGGAGAAAAATTAAAGATTGTCAGTCAGTACAAATATGTTGGGTTAGTAATTGATTCACAGCTCTCATTTAAAGCCCACATTGACAAATTATGCAGAAAAATTAAGCTAAACCCTTCAAATTTTCAATCAATTCGGAATGAAATGTCAGCTGAGGCCGCTAAAATCTTTTTGCATTCTGTGATTTTCAGCCACTTCAGCTATTGCATTACTAGTTGGTCTCAGGCCAGTCAAAGTGCAAAAAAAATATTGGAAGTTTTGTATAAACAAGCTATTAAAGTTATGGATAAAAAACCAAGGCACTATCATCATTGTGCAATATTAAAAAAATACCACTTTTTAAATTGGGATGCTCTTCACAAATTGGCAGATTTAACACTCATATACAAAGTGTTGCATGATTTGGCGCCAGCTCCCTTGGTTGAATTCATCAGCCAAAGAAACAGTTCTGAACGCGTCACTCGAGGTTCTTCAGAGGCGACTGCATTATCCCTCTTTCAGTCAGTCGGCCTGGTCAGTGAGAGGAACTCAATACCTGAGGAGATCAAACAACTGACCACTTATAAGGCCTTTGCAAAAAATGTGAAAATGTGTCTTAGTAACACCGACGTCTGCAAACACTAAGACGAGCCTGTTGGGCCGTTTGTTAACTTTGTCATTTGTATTGTAATTTTGATCTTGTCGCTTTGATTTTAGCTATAACATTGTACATATTTTGCTCCTTTAACAGGTTGTTGTATGTGTTGTTTATATGTTGAAATTGTTATCTGAAGGACCTTTGTCATATGTATTAACCATTTATTTTTCTTAATGTAGATTATTTTAGTGCTCCTTTACATCAGGGCCAGGAGACTACAGATGAAAAATAGCCTTCTGGATAATTCTGGCTTTTTTAACCATGTTTAACATGTGTTTTATGAAATTGCGTTGTCCCCTTTCAAATAAACTGATCTAATCGAATCTAATAAAGTTCATGTTTGTCTTCATTCAGGTCCTTTGTGTCCACAGAGGTGGAATCTGAAAATTAACTCAGAGAGAAAACGGACTCAGTGACTGAGACTCTCACCTGCCTCCACCATCAGGTGTGTTCCTCTACTGAGTGTCAACTAACCCATAGCTGGACTGTTTCCTGCCTGTTCTCATGTTACTGGATCACCTGGTCAGTGTTGCTCCTCCATTTAGAGCTGAGCTCACGTTTCCTGACATGTGGAGGAGAGGTGGAGCGAGGCCAAAGGAAGAACCAGGAAATAAATGCTGTGATGGTTTCTGGAGTTCATTGAGATGTACAGGATGTACCTGAACGTCTCTTTGGCTCCAACAAACAAAGGTTCTGGTCCAGATGTCGGCTCTTTGTTTCACTGTAAAGTTTAAACTGAGTAGATAAATCTATTTGAACACATCCTCTGCCAAGGACAGTGTTCTATTTCACAGTTCATAAAGAGTGATGTGGATCAGAACCAGAGTTTAACAGCTGTTCCTGAGCTGATGCTCCACCTCATCCCACTGCAGGATTCTTTTAACCACCACATGAAGACTTGAACTGGCTCCATTCACTGCATTCAGACTTTATTAATGAACTTTGTGTCTCCTGACTCCTTATATTCCACCTCTGCTAACAAATCCAGATGTTTACGACGCCTACAGTGAATCTCTGACACGTCAAACTGTCGTACAAATCACTGATCTTCATCAGTCTGACTTAAACCAGCAACACTGAGTCTGACACACAACAAGAACCAGAACAAACGAGTCTGTGAAGAGTCAGTTAGAACTTTCAGATCAGGAAGTAAAACACAGAGGAACAAAGCCAGTCAACAGTCCACCTGGTAAATGAACAGATCCTCCTGGTCTGTTCCAGTCCACAGACAGACAGCTGACTGAGAGACTCTGACAGCAGAACAAGAATAATGTTGGAGCAACACTCACCTTGTTCTCCTCCTCTGTTGACGCTAAGATGGAGTCTGAACTCACTGAGACTGTTTTCTCCTTGAACTCTGTCCCTGGATCACCTGAGCACAGCTGCTCCTCCCTCTAATAAACAGAACACATTAGAACTGATCCTCACCTGGACTTTATCTCCTCTTGGTAACTCATTAAACATTTTTACTGACACTCCTTAACTCCTGCTCTCCGTCCATCATTGGACTCCCTGTATTTACACCCTCAGTCCTCAGAGCTCCTCAGGAACACTCATAGAGGTGAACACAGCTGCTGCTGGAGACCAAACGTCCCAGAGGCTCCAAGGTTGAAGATTTCTGCTGCAGGACAATCATCACTGTAGTTTACAGGAGCACAGGTCCTCTGTTTGTTACAGAGCAGGTCAGAGACTCAACAGAACACAGTCAGACAGAGAATATAACAATACTTCATTTACAACATAAAACATACAAGTGATAGGAGGAACCAAATAAAGAGAACAGAGGACTAGAAGACTCTAGGAGACGACTACAGGACGGAGGACTGAACTACAACAAGACTCTGAATGTTCACAAGACTACAGCCGTGCTAACGACCAAACAGACTGACCTGAGTAGACAGAGCAGAGACACAGATACTACTGGGAACTAACCAGAGCTTGGTAACAATCAACACAGGAAGGAGCTGCATGAGATAAACAATGCACCTGAACGCTGATGGGAAACTACAGAGAGTGGAGAACAAGCTGCTCAACAATAAGAAGCACTAAGAACACTAAAACCTGAATGGATCATAGACTGATGACTGACTTCTGATGAGGACGAGGGAGAGGGGAAGGCAGGTGGAGGTGTGTGATGTGGTTGGAGTGGTGTGAGGACAGGTGGAGGCCCAGGTGAGTCTCCAGGTGGAACAGAACCAGACGGAGGATTGGCAGGTGAGGTCTGGGGTTGAGGTAACCAGCAGCTGGAACGTACATGATGATAAGATAGACTTTTATTGTCCCTGTGGAGAAACTTTTCCTGGACTCCATCCAACTGCAGTTTACAAGGTATAAAAAAGACAGAATAAAAAAAGACCAAACAAGAAAGTGCAGCAGCGACAAACTTCACAGAAGTAAATACATATATACAGGATATAAAATATCTACATAACACACACATATAAACAGATCCCAGAATACTAAGACATTATTGCACCATGTAGCTTATTGCACTGACAGTTATTGTTGGTTGTTTAACAGTTTGATGGATGTTGAATCCACTTCCAGCTGAATCTGGACGTGGATCAATAACCTGTCAAATGGATCCAAATCAATGTTCACACAGCGACAGACGACCATCATCTCCTGATGAGGACAATATGACCTTACATGATGTGAACACGACAACCACAACACCACATCAGTGTCTGACAGACAGCTGCTCTACTGAACACACAACAACACAACAGCACCAGCAGACAACAGGACCAAAGCCAGTTCAGACCACAGCCCAACAGAGACCAGAACTCCTGTGTTCTGATCCACAGTGGGTTCAGTGGAGCTAGCAGCTAACTCCAGCTAACCAGCAGAGTTCTTCATGGTTCATCACACAGACAGAACTAGTGAGTTGGACAAAACAAGGGGAGGTGGAGTGTGTCTTCTGGTGAACAAGTGGTGTGACAAGGAGAACTCTGTTCCTCTGAATCACTGTTGTTCACCCAACCTGGAGCTCCTGACCATAAAATGCCGTCCCTTCTACCTCCCCTGTTAGTTTTCTTTGGTCATCACCAGCTCCGTTTATATTCCACCTAAAGCTGACACTGATGTTGTGCATGAACGCGTTCATGTTTTCAGTTAACACTGAACTGAACGGATCAGTTTTCAAATAATGAAAACTGATCATGAAAACTGATCATGATCAGTTTTCATTATTTGAAAACTGATCACTCTCATGACAATGAGAGTGATCACGTTTGCGTTCAAACGTGATCACTCTCACGACAATGAGCGGCACGCACAGTTCATGTTCACGTTCATTTGAAAACTCTCACGAGAGAAAGCAGTTTTCAGGTTTTACGACGGTTTATGGCGAACACTGATGACAGTCCAGCATGGCTAGTGCTGCAGCCAGGTTAGCAGAAGACCTAGCGGAGTTTTATGAATGAACAAATGAAGACACAGACAGCAAGAACCTCATATTTTCATGCAAACTTTGTCCACCTGGTCTGAAAAAACACTCTTGCACTTGGTTATGTTGAGTAACAGTGTCTTATCTATTTAAAAAATGCAACGAACGAACGTGAACTAGTTCATTTTCTTATGTGTGAACTGAACTTTGAACCAGTTCTTTCCAAGCATGAACTGGAACAACACTGGGGAACACGGACTCTGCACTAACTGAGCTACATGAGGCCATAACCAGCTGTCAGGCTAAACACCGGGATGCAGCCCTCATTGTCTCCGGGGACTTTAACAGAGCAAACCTGAGGAAAGTGATGTCGGAGTTTAAACAACACATCACCTGTCCCACCAGAGGAGAGAGAACTTCAGACCACTGCTACCCTTCTCTCCAGGACCGTTACAAAGCCACCCTTCTGCCCCCGTTTGGTCAATCGGACCATGCTGCCATCCTTCTAATGCCAAAATATAAACAACGGCTCAGGCAGGAAGCGCCTGCAGTCAGTCAGAGGATTGGCTGGTCCTCCACGATGGATTCACGTGACGTGTTCTGGGACAGCTTGGTCCAAGACATCAACGTGTTTACGGAAGGTGTTGTGAGATTTATTGGGAAAGTAGTGGAGGACGCTACACCTAAAGCCACCATCAGGACGGTTCCCAACCAGAACGCTTTGAAATCCCACACTGCGGCCTACAATACAGGGCTTGTAGCTGGGGACATGGAGACGGACAAGGCTGCTTCCTACAACGTCTGCAGAGCAGTGAAGGAGGCTAAACAGCGATATGGATGGAAACTGGAGTCACAATTACAGCAGTGTGATTCCAAGGGACTGTGGCAGGGACTCCACACCATTACAGACTATAAAGCTCCACACACCCCCATGGTGAGTGTCCATGACTGTCTGGCTGATGGACTTAACTACTTTTTAGTGCACTTTGAGTCAGACGGCAGACAAGCCGCTGGACTCCCAGCCAGAGGGGTGGAGACACTCAGTGTGATGGAGCAAGACGTGAGGAGGATGTTTGAGAGAGGAAATGCAATGAAGGCAGCTGGACCAGACGGCATTAGTGGACGTGTCCTTAAAGCCTGGCTGAACAACTGGAGCCTGTATTCACCAGAATATTTAACCTCTCCCTCACACACTGTGTAAGTCCCAACTGTTTTAGAAAGCCTGTTATAGAGCCTGTCCCAGAGAAAACCCAGTCCAGAGGTCCCAGTGACCATCACCCCACAGCCCTCACATCCATGGTGATGACATTCTGAAACTTTCATCCCTCCGGCTCCGTGCTGAGTGGCAGCCAGTGGCAGCAGCTCCTCTTGTTCGTTCTTATTTCACCTGTTTATCGTCACCTATCCACACTTCTAACTATTATTTATAACTTTCTCGGTGTGTTCTTAAGAGAGGAGGTGGACACGTCTAGTTTTGTGAGTTTTATTGTGGTATTCCTGCTACTTCTTGTTACTGGAGTGGAGTGGAAGCATCGTTTACACAGGAAACCAGCTGATGGCGTGGAGTAAACCGGTGCTACTGCCTGGAGCTGGGCCTGCTAGGGCTGCATGCTGAGCCCTCTGCTGGACTCACTGTACCTGAATCACTGTGTCCACATCAGACAGTAACACCATCATCCGCTGTGGGGCTCATCTCCCACGATGACGATCAGGGATACAGGTTGGAGGTCCTCCTCCTGGAGAACTGGTGCCAGGAGAATCATCTCCTCCTGAACGTCTGCAAACGAAGGAGCTGATTGTGGATTTCAGCAGGAAACAGCAGAGGGTCTCTGGACTCTGCTCTACACACTGGCAGCTTTGAACACATGCACCTCCTATAATATAGAACAGTGGCCCACTGCTTTATCTGATTTATCTCTGTGTATTATATGAATATGTATTTCTGGAACCTTTATTTTTATTGCAGTTGGGTACTGGGACAAAACACACTTCACTGCACTTTGCACTGTGTGTAATTGTGCACGTGACAGATAAAGATTCTCTTATCTTATCTTAGTAATACAGTGCAGTAATACTCAGCTCTGTGCAGGACTTTAGTGAAAGGACTCAGTGACTCCTGAAGCTGAGGATACCTGTGGAGACATGGAGTCAGAGCACATTTCTAGTTGATCAAATCAGGAACATTCAAATTACAACCATGAAACATGTAATAGTCCATCCTGTAAACAACATTTTCCACCAGCAGTATTTATTCTCACTAAACTTCTTTTTTTTTTTTTCTTATTCTGTCATGAACCGTTTCACCTTTTTAACTTAACCTTAACTGTCTTTAACTCATCACTATTTATTATTGTCTCTGTCCTACTCTATGTTGCTCAGAAATAACTATACAATCTAATGCTGACATCATGTCTTCCATATGAACTCTTATTTTGAAATGTACAAGATCGCCTGTGTTCCATATAACGTTCTGCTCTTATTGTGAAAATGCACCGGAAACTGACATCGGTCAAAGCTGCACAGCGCGCGGACTTTACCGTTAGCATTTGTCCCGTTAGCCTTCGCTCATTCACACACACAAATAGAGCTTGAAGCCCTTCCAGCTCCTTCGTCAGCCTCAGCTCCCAGCCCTGTTTGTGATTTTATCTCCGGCTGCTCGTTTTCTCCCGCTAGAAGACCGTTTTTAAAGCTCCTTTTCTACTTTATTAGCGCCCCGTCGCCATGTTTAGCTTCCACTCGTTACGGCGGCCTCACTCGTCTCCGTTCAAGTCACGTTCCAAACCACTACATGTCACAGTCTGAGGCTCATACATGTCATATTACTCTAATATTTCCTTGTGCTTGTGATTTCTGGGCTCTTACCTGTAAAATGATGACAAACACAGCATCTTACCTGTGTCTGTGTTACTCGGCAGTACTTGTGCTGTGTGACGTCTCCCTCTGTTAGTGGCTGCCGTCCGCTTTAGCTGCCTGCTGCACACAGCTCCACCTGCTGGCCGGGGACTGCAACTACGGGACATGTAAGCAGACCTGCTGGAAGATGAAGGAAATCACACTGAGGACACGAATACAGTCACTGGAACATGCTGGAAAGCCCTGCAGCTGATTCTCAGCAGTTCACACTTTTAAAAACTTTATTTGCAAACATTTAACAAGACGTACAAAGGAGTAAAGTGAAATATGAACAATCCAAACAAGAAATAGCAGGAATGTTTTGAAAAGCGATGGAAGACAATAAGAACAACCACCAAAAAACAAACAAGTAAACAAAAACAACAACAACTATAATAATATTAAAAAAGGTGAACACAGATGAGACAGGAGTGGGGAGTATCAGTCACAAGTGTTCAGAATGTCCTATTGCTTGAGTGTATGATGAGTAAAATGTACCAAGTTTAGGGGCAAAACCTGAAGTCAAACAAAAAGCAATGAAAAACTAAGAAGCAAAATATTAAAAAAGGAATAATAATGATAATAGCAATGCTTTAGTCATGTTTTTAATGCATCTCTTAACGGGTTGGGGCCACAGGCTCACAGGCAGCAGGTGTAGGGCTCTGAGAAGAAGAGGGTCCAGGTTGATTCAAAATAATGAGTCTGGTCTTGGAGAGCAGCTGAGGGTTTTTCCATTCATATGTATTGTGTAAGGATATTTAACCAGTGTGATGTGCTGAGTTTGTGTCTAGTTTTCCAGTTCCTCAGTGGTCTTTTTGGCTGTGGTTCTGGTTATAAGTATGAATTAAAGCTGCAAGCAGCGTCGGACGGGCCCTCGCTCCCCCCCGCACCGCCGCTGTGGAGACAATCCAAATGTCTAAATTACACAATTGTGTTCGTGTCATCCTGTTCTGCACATTGACCAAATTTTATGTCTGTAGGACAAACCAGTTACTTTATATGAAATTTTGAAACTTGTAGGGGGCGCTGTGGAGCTTTTTGGCCATGCCCAAGTGTTGAGGGATAGCCTGTCATCAAGCATATCAAGTTTCATTCACATCTGATCATGTACAGCCAAATTATGAGCATTTCACACTTCATGGTCATAGGCTAAAAATGGCCGCCATGCCACGCCCACACCATGTGATGCAGCCACAAGATTTTAATAACTTTTGATCCTGAAGGGGTCCAGATGCCACACAGCCAGTTTCATCAAGATGGGATAAAAATCCTGGGAGGAGTTCGTTAAATTCCAATGTCTCCACACGACCTTGTCTAGGGGGCGCCGTAGAGCCGATTGGAATTTCGACTGTGCAAATATGTTGGTCTTGGGATACTATATGTATGTACCAATTTGCATGTTTGTCGGATAAAGCAGTGATTTTATATGACTAATTAAATATTTGTAGGGGGCGCTGTGGAGCCGTTTGAACACGTCCACTCCTGAATTGTATATTACACATTAGGTCTTGAGGTTAATGAGGATTTGTGTGGATTTGGTGATTTTACGTGGATCCCTTCACCTCCAAAACTCATTTCGTTACACATGGCGAATTTGCTGAAAATGGCCGCCATGCCACGCTCACACCGTGTGACGCAGCCATGAGATTTTAATAACTTTTCATCCTGAAGGGGTCCAGATGCCACACAGTGAACTTGGTGGGGATGGGATGAAAATCCTGGGAGGAGTTCGTTAAATTCCATTGTCTCAGCACCACATTGTCTAGGGGGCGCTGTGGAGCTGATTGGAATTTCAAGTGTACAGATCTGTTTGTCTGGATAGACTATACATGTGTACCAAATTTCATGTTTGTAGGTCAAAGCAGTGGTTTTTTATGAGTATTTTAATATTTGCAGGGGGCGCTGTGGAGCCGTTTGAACACGCCACTTCCTGAATTGTATATCAAACATTAGTTTCTGAGATTTGTGAGGATTTGTGTGGATTTGGTGATATTAGGTGGATCCCTTCACCTCCAAAACTCATTTCATTCCATGTGGCAAAATTGGTGAAAATGGCTGCCATGCCACGCCCACACCGTGTGACGCAGCCACAAGATTTTAATAACTTTTCATCCTGGAGGGGTCTAGATGCCACACAGCGAATTTGGTGAAGACCGGATAAAAATCCTAGGAGGAGTTCGTTAAATTCCAATCCCTGTGCACCACATTTTCTAGGGGGCGCCGTGGAGCTTTTTGAAATTTCAAAAGCAGGAATGTTTTTGTCTGGGGCTACTGTACGTGTGTACCAAATTTTATAGCTGTACGTCAAACTAGCCGTATTAACTCCACTAAAGCCCAATTTTCAAGGTGGCGCTATTGAGTCATTTTGCCATTCATATGTGTAATTCCCCCAAAATATCAAATTTTTCGCCAGTCCTGATGTGTGTGCAAAATTTGAGGAGTTTTTGAGCATGTTTAAGGGGTCAAATTGGGGTTTAATTTGGCGTAAGAAAAATAAAGAAAGAAAGAAAGAAAGAAAGAAAGAAACTGAGCAGGAACAATAGGGCCTTTGCCCTGCAAGGCAAAGGCAGCGTTCAGTGTTTCACACTGATCGCTGCCCTTTGCCTTTTCGGGCTCGGGCCCTAATAAAGAAAGAAAGAAAGAAAGAAAGAAACAGAGCAGGAACAATAGGGCCTTTGCCCTGCAAGGCAAAGGGCAGCGATCAGTGTTTCACACTGATCGCTGCCCTTTGCCTTTTTCGGGCTCGGGCCCTAATAAATGAAACAATATCAATAGGGTTCTTGCACATACTATACTATGATGTTTTTACAACATACCACACTGTGACGTATTTAACATACTATCTTACAACATTTTTTAACATGCTATACTATGACATTTTTAACATACTATTACATTTTTAGCATGCTCTACTATATTTTTTAACATGCTATACTATGACATTTTTAACATGCTCTACTATGACATTTTCAACATACTATTACATTTTTTAACATACTATACTGTATTTGTTACATACTATGACATTTTTAAATGCTATACTGTGATTCTTTCAACATACTATTACATTTTTAACATGCTATACTGACATTTTTTTAACATACTATTACATTTTAGCATGCTCTACTATGATATTTTTAACATACTATACTATGATAGTTTTAACATGCTATGCATTGACATTTTTAACATACCATTACATTTTTAGCATGCTCTACTATGATATTTTTAACATGCTCTACTATGACATTTTTAACATACCATTACATTTTTAGCATGCTCTACTATGATATTTTTAACATGCTCTACTATGACATTTTTAACATACTATTACATTTTTAGCATGCTCTACTATATTTTTTAACATGCTATACTATGACATTCTTAACATACTATACTATGACATTTTTTGACATACTATTACATTTTTAGCATGCTCTACTATGACATTTTTAACATACTATTACATTTTTAGCATGCTCTACTATATTTTTTAACATGCTATACTATGACATTTTTAACATGCTACACTATGATATTTTTAACATGCTATAACATTTTTAACGTACTATACTATGACATTTTTAACATACTATACTATGATAGTTTTAACATGCTATGGTATGACAATTTTAACATGCTATAACATTTTTAACGTACTATACTATTATATTTTTAATATACTGTACTATAACGTATTTAACATACTATGAAATGTTTTAACATGCTATGCTATGACATTTTTAACATGCTATACTATGACGTATTTAATGTATTATACTATGAAATGTTTTAACATACTATACTATGATGTTTTTACAACATACCACACTGTGACGTATTTAACATACTATCTTACAACATTTTTTAACATACTATTACATTTTTAGCATGCTCTACTATATTTTTTAACATGCTATACTATGACATTTTTAACATGCTATACTATGACATTTTTAACATACTATTACATTTTTAGCATGCTATACTATGACATTCTTAACATGCTATACTATGACATTTTTAACATACTATACTATGACATTCTTAACATACTATTACATTTTTAACATGCTATACTATGACATTTTCAACATATTACATTTTTTTACATGCTATACTATGACATTTTAAACAGACTATACTATGACATTTTTAACATACTATTACATTTTTAACATGCTATACTATGACATTTTTAACATGCTATACTATGACATTTTTAACATGCTATACTATGATATTTTTAACATGCTATACTATGACATTTTCAACATGCTATACTATGACATTTTCAACATGCTATACTATGACATTTTTAACATGCTATACCATGACATTTTCAACATATTACATTTTTTAACATGCTATACCATGACATTTTCAACATATTACATTTTTTAACATGCTATACTATGACATTTTTAACATGCTATACTATGACATTCTTAACATACTATGACATTTTCAACATGCTATACTATGACATTTTCAACATACTATGACATTTTCAACATACTATTACATTTTTAACATGCTCTACTATATTTTTTAACATGCTATACTATGACATTTTTAACATGCTCTACTATGACATTTTTAACATGCTATACTATGACATTTTTAACATGCTATACTATGACATTTTTAACATGCTATACTATGACATTTTCAACATATTACATTTTTAACATGCTATACTATGACATTTTTAACATGCTATACTATGACATTCTTAACATACTATGACATTTTCAACATGCTATACTATGACATTTTCAACATATTACATTTTTTACCATGCTATACTATGACATTTTTAACATGCTATACTATGACATTTTTAAATGCTATACTGTGATTCTTTCAACATACTATTACATTTTTAACATACTATACTATGACATTTTTTAACATACCATTACATTTTTAGCATGCTCTACTACAATATTTTTAACATGCTCTACTATGACATTTTCAACATACTATGACATTTTTAACATACTATACTATGACATTTTTAACATGTTTTACTATGACATTTCCAACATACTATAACATTTTTAACATACTATTACATTTTTAGCATGCTCTACTATGACATTTTTAGCATACAATACAATATTTTTAAATATACCCTATTTTGACACTTTACCTTTACCTTTTTTCTTCAGATTAGACTCCTTTTAAGCTGCGGAGATGTTCAGTTTGATGTGTTAAAGAACCTGATCAGAACCTGATCAGAACCGGGTCAGACCTGAACCAGAACCCACCTGTTCCTTACAGCTGCAGGTCGTTGCTTCTTCTGAACCTGCTGGAAGCTGGAACCAGAACTTTGGTCCTCAGCGACCTTCAGGAGACTCTCGGCTCCGTCTGCAGCCTCAAACTGGCTTTTTACTCTCAACGAGCAGCAACGAGGAGCAGCTGGTTCACCTGCTTTAAGGAGCAGCAGAGCCCCGCCCCCACAACACCTGAACATCCACCTGAGCAGGTGAACCGGAGCCTGGTCCAGACTGGAGGCTGGAACCTCAGAGTTACTTCTGTCAGCTGTATTTTACAGATGTGTCCTGTTTTAATTAATGACGGATGAAACCAAGTCAAATAAAGCAGATTATTGACATGTTGACCATCAAACAGGTGCAGCTATGAAGAACGTCCACATGGAGAACCTGAGCTCAAAAATGGACTTTATTCTTTTACAGTCACATGATTTATTCTTGTCATTATTTTACAGACATTTGCTGTTACTGTCAGTTTGATCAGGTTTGAATGGTATTACACTATTACACAGCTTTGAACTGGTTTCTTTCCTCCTGCCACATTTTTATTTTATATTTTTTTTCTACAGGACCTGATTTTACAGTTTGAATTTAAAAATAGAAAGAAGAAGAAGAAGTTTAAAAGAGAAAAGAGGATCTGAACTGAAGAAATGTGTTTGTGAAGAAATCAAAGAAATATAAAACAGTGACGTGTCTGAAAAGGTCTTTCAGGGCTTCGCCTGGTTCAATGAATGAAATCAAACAATAGAGATGATCAAACAGTGAAAGTCATGAAAGACATCAGAAGTGAAATGTGATGGAGGATGGACTCTGGGGCTCCACAGCCGTTGACTCTTCTGGAGTCTCTATCAGCCGAGCTGCTGCTAAAAAGCTCCATGAGGACTAAAACACAGAACCAGCAGGGGGCGCTCACAGACCTCAGTCCCAGTGGGAAATCCACAGCAACAGCTCAGAGACCAGCACAGGCCCAGAATGAAGAGGACTCATGAAGCCTCATCAGGACGGTTCTTTGAGGATCCTCCAGACGTTCCAGGTCTGAACATCTGACTTTGTCCTTCAGAGAAACGCTGCTGCCGTCATTCTGGACTCATGTTGGTCTCCTTGGACTGTTTTAAGAGACAGACTCAGTTTTAGTCTCTCTGGACACATTTCTATCATCTGGGACAAGTTTGAGTCATTTCACACGTGATTCTGGAAACCTTTAGGAAATGTTCTGATTCCATTCATTTATTCTAAATACATTTTGGAGTTTAGGTTTTCATTTGGACAATTCTAAGAAACGTCAGACTTGTTTCAAGTCATTTTCAATCACTCTTGAATCATCTTGGACAAATATTTTGACAATTTTGGACAATTTTGAGTCAAGTAAATCATCAGCAGCAGCTCCATCCATCCATCTGGTTATCTGGCTTCAGGTCTCAGTGGTAATGAAGCTGTTCCACATTTACACCTTAGAAATCATTTTAAAGTGACTGGATCACGTTTGTTCTTGAATCAGGGTCGTTTTCTGTTCCTTCCTCATCCTGAATAGTTTTTCCTGGTTGTCTTGATCCTTTTTTCTACTTTCTGTTCTTCTTCTTCTTTTTTGGCCTCACACTGAATAAAACGGTGTAATGATCTGATATTTCATTTTTTTGGACAACAACATTGGAGACGTCAACGTTTTTGCTGATGACCAGATCCAGAGTGTGACCTGAGCGGTACGTCGGTTCCTTTACATGCTGAACGAAGCCATTGGTCTTCAAGAATTCTCTAAAACTCTTTACAGGTTTTCTGTTTTTGACATCGACCCAGATGTTGAAATCTCCGGTTATGAGGATGCTCTCACACTGATTGGAAGCCACATCCAGGAGCTGCTGAAGCTCCTCCAGGAACCTGTCTATGTTGTATCCTGGTCGGCGGTACAGAGTGATGGTCAGGATGGGTCGGCACCACTCATCATGGTGCATTAATGCAGCCAGATATTCGAAGGACGCGTTTAAGCCCAAAGGAATTCGTTGAGCCTCCAACTCCCCTGAGTGCAGGACGGCGACTCCTCCTCCTCGACCCTGCCTGGGTTGTTGAAGGAACTGGTAGTCTGGCAAAAGTCGTCTCAGGTCGTCGTCTCCAGAGTCTGGTTTTAACTTCGTCTCCGTCAGGAACAAGGCCTGCAGCCCCTCCTGATTTATGAGGTCAGAGACTTGGGGTGGCTTGTTGATTGTCCGAATGGAGTTAATATTGAGCAGCCCCATCCTCACAAATCCACCGTGTCCTTCGGTGATGCTCTGACTGCTGTCGCTCTTCCAGACTCCTGGATCACCTCCTCGTGGTTCACTTTCCCCCTTCCTGCTCCACTCATATCCACCTCCTTGTTGTCTGTTCTCGGATCTTTGACGACACTGACGTTCAGCACAAGCCTCCTTCTTTCCGTGTGAATTTACGGCTAAGCTGTTCGGCTTGACAGCAAAAACAAACGAACAAAAAACAAACAAACAAACAAACAAACCAAAAAAAACCTTCCGATTTCTTTTCTTTTTCTTTTTCTCTTCCTCTTTCTTTTTCTTTTTCTCTTCCTCTTTCTTTTTCTTTTTCTCTTCCTCTTTCTTTTTCTTTTTCTCTTCCTCTTCTTTCTCTTGCTCACGTTGACGTTTCGCCATCTCGTCAAACATCTTCCTGTGAAGAAAACCAGTGAAGGTGCAGTTAGCATGATTTAAGCTACCAGTGGTGTATTCTCCTGAAGTCCTGTCTGATTGGTGGTAACTTTGAGATTTAGGAGCCTGGATGTCGACTATTGCAACAAGTGGAGTAATTCTGAATACATCTGAAGTAATGTGGGACAGGGTTTGAATCATTTGGAACTAATTTTGAGTCAGTTTAGGACATGTGTAGTTATTCTGGACAAACTTTACATGATGTGGACAGTTTTTAGTCACATTTAGTCAGTTTTGATCATCAGCTTTCAAGATGCTGCCGTTTGTGTTTGGATGTGAGGAGGGTTGATTACATTTCACAGAAAACTTACTTGATGCTGTCCAGCTGTTCCCTCAGCGTCTGGGTGACCTTTCGGATGTTCTCGGCTGTGTCTCTCAGGGATTGGCTGGCTTCGGTCACGTGATTCTCCTTGATCATTTCTGTCCAGTTGTCAATTGCTTCATTCAGTGCAAACACCATTCCAACAGCTCCTCCCGCGACCTGATGATCGATAGAAACGGATCAATACAAGGTTTAGTTTCATTATCAGGCTGCCTCAAGTCAAAAATGCACATTTGTCAAAATGATCCCTCAGTTTAGTTCCACGATAAAACAGTTAGCTCAAGGTTGTCTACAGATTCATTTCTGCAATAGTTCTTCAAAGAACCCCTAAAGGCGCCTCAAAGAACCTCCACACAATGGTTCCTTTGGGATCCATAAATGGTTCTCCAAAGAACGTTAGCAAAGGGAGTTTTTTAAGGAATCATTGCAAGGCCGTATTAGACATCTGGTTTATTTTGGACTTTCTATGGACATTCACACTCAGAATGTGCAAATGTTTGTATTTTGGATGAAGCTAGTCTTTTCTTGTGTTGTTGAATATTCTGGACATGTGACCATGTGATTTATCTGTAACAGGATTTTGAGTCATTTTGGACGTTTGTTTGGTCATTTAGGACACATTTCGAGTCCATCCATCCTTTGTCTTTCACTTGTCCGGAGTCGGGTTGCAGATGAAGCAGGTCATTTCAGACGTCCCGCCACCCAGCAACACTCTCCAGTCTCCTGGGGGATCCCGAGGTGTTCACAGGCCAGATGAGATATATAAGCCCTCCAGGGAGTTCTGGGTCAACCCTTTGGTCTTCTCCCAGTTGTACAGAAAACCTTAAAGGAAGTCATCCAGGAGGATCCTAATCAGATGCCTGAACCACCTCAGTGGGATCCTTTTGATGAAGGAGCAGCGACTCTACTCAAAGCCCCCTCTGGATGTCCAAACTCTTTACCCTATCTCTGAAGCTGAGTCCAGCCTCCCTACGGAGGAAACTTATCTCAGCTTCTTTATCAGTAATCACATTTTTTATTACTACACAGAGCTCATGACCAAAGACGAGGGATGGATCGTAGATGGTCTGGTAAATTCTGGTACCTTCCGGTACACCTTCCTCTTCACCACGTTGGTACTGTACAACACCTGCATCACTGCTGACGCTGCACCAAGCCTCCTGTCCATCTCATGCTCCATTTTTCCGTCACTCGTGAACAAGATCCAGAGATACTTTAACTCCTTTGCTTGGGGAACCAACATCCCCTCAACCCGGAGGGAACAATCGACTGAACCATGGCCTCGGACTTGGAGGTGCTGACTTGCATCGTGACTACTTGGCTGCAAACTACATGCCTGGCAGTGTCCAACACCCACCTGGAAATGTGTTTGAGGTTGTGCTGAGGATATAAACACAGCTCTCTATCAGTGAGCCCGGTACCCCATACTCCCTCAGTAACCCCCACAGAGGCCCTCAGGGGACAAAGTTAAAGGCCTTCTCCTTTTGCATAAAACACATGTGGACTGACTGGTCAAACTCCCATGACCCCTCAGCAGCTCTGCAAGGGTAAAGAACTGGTCCACTAGATAGATAGTGGACCAGATCCTCCTGAATCTGAGGTTCAACAATCTGTCGGAGCCTCACTACCAGCACCCTAGAGTAAACTTTCCGAGGGAGGCTGAGAAGTGTGATACCCCATTAATTGGAACCCAACAACCGGTCCCCCTTTTTGAAAATGGGAACCACCACCCCGGTCTGCTACTCCACAGGTACAGTACCCAATGATCACACCACACTGAAGAGACATGTCAGCCAAGGTAGTCCAACAATGTCCAGAGCCTTCAGCATCTCAAGTCGAACTTTTGAACAAGGCCCACTTGGATTCCCTCGGAGCAGGGGAAACTCCTCCAGAGGTGGGAGTTGAAGGTCCATGGACAGAGGCCTCCACCAGACCTTCCCAGTTCACCCTCAGTACATGTGTGGGTTTACCAGGTCTGTCCAGCAGCCTTCCATCTAATCTGACTCACCACCAGTAGATGATCTGTTTGGATTCCCAAAACGTGCACGCCGCTTTATTGTGGGGAAGGAGTTTGTGTGTCCCTGAGGTCCTAGGAGCTATGCTGTTGGGGGCAGTAGGCCCTGGTAAGATCTCAACGGCACGTTGGTCCTCAGACAGGGGAAAGACTAACAGTGATTCAAGAATCTCTATGACTGGGCAGAAATGCTACTTCCAGACTGACCAGCAAGAGTCTGGTGGCCGAGTCCTACTCCATGGACTCAGGCAGACTCAGTCTGAAGAAGGAACATGGAGTCACCACCCAGTGGCCCACCACCTGCCGGGACAGGTGTAAGTTTGAGTGTGACGTAGGCTGGGTGGCATTTCTGTGTTTCCTTCATTAGAACATATGTAATATTTTGGCTTCTGGACTGTTGGTCTGACTAAGGAGACGGTGATTGACTTCCAGAGAGGAGACAGGTACCACAGACATCCTCTTCCTCTGCCCCTCCCCCGATGCATTACGAGTCCTAAAGCCTCACCTGTTCATTTTAACCTGCTGCAGTTTTTACAGTGACTACATTACCTGTTGCTATCTACAGTGATCTACATCACACACTGTAAATGCACATTTTATTCTTCTTATTTGTTACATTTAACCTGCTGCTATTTTTAGACACCACTGCATAATTTTAGTTGTCATTGTTTTTGTTTATCTGAATGTTTTTCTTGTTTTCTAGTTTTGAGGTACTTCCACTGGTGAGGAACTGTTTTGTTTTACTATGTGCTGATACTTAGGAAATGACATTAAAGGAATCTTGAATCTTTGTCAGACAAGAAAAACATTTCCAAAGATTCCACCTTGAGAGTTTTTAAAACTGTGATGTACATTTCTGACGGTTCTCTGATGTTTTATTGACCATGATTCATCCAGAATGAAAATAAGAGTCAGTTCAGGCTGTAATTTCATGCTGTTACCTGCCACCAAACCAAAGAACTTCATAAACATGAGGAACCTTTTAAAGAACCTCATAATGAAGAACCATCATCCATGTAAAGAGGTTCCTTAGGTGGTGATTCTGAAGAACTGATTAACAAACATTATTTTCTGTATGGTTTTAGAGTCTTACCTTTGTGCTTCCTTTCAGGGCAGTTTTAAAGGCAGTTGAGGAAACTAGGTTGACTAGTTGTGTAGCTTTTTCAGCAAACCACACCTGAAATACTTTTCCACTAAGCGTAAATTTGAAAAATAATAAAAGAGGAATGACTCTAAGCATCGCTGGAGCTATAAATATGTTTTTGATCTTCGAGGATATTGGTCTGTCATCAAGAAAGATTTCTGGCACGCCATTATTGAAGCACATGCTGACTAGACCCTTCAGTCCACTTCTTCTCGCCATCGCTGTCAGGATTTTACTGGTGGTGTGTCGGTCCAGCTCATCGGGGTTCGCGTAGGGATTCGCCACCTTCACCTCGACCTTCAGTTTCTTAAACTGCTGCTGGATTTTATTTGAGATTTCGTTGCTTCTTTCTACTACTTTCTTGGCCTCTTCCATGGGTTTGCTGGACAAGAAGCCCTCGATGATTTTAAAAGCCACAGAGAAGGTGAGGCCTGCGCCGGAATAAGCAGCTCCCACCGTTGCTAAGGCTGGAGCGGCAGCCCCACCGGTGAATAACGTTGCCAAACTGGCGCCGACCAGACATGCAGTTCCAACCACCGCCACCGAGCTGCCAACACATTCACCAGCTTTGCAGTTCTTTCTGAGGGACTCCAGCTCTCCGGCCAGTTTCCTCAGCTGGTCTGCACAGAGCTCCCTCTGCTCGATCCAGCTGGACATCAGCTCCAGTAGATCTTCAGCGGTGCTCATGATGGAGGCTTTGATGACCTCCGGATCCTCCGGACTGGAAGAGCAACAGCAGCCTGTAAGGACGAAGGCAGAGGAACCATCAGGACACATCTGGACTGGTTTCAAAGTCTGCTTTAGATCAGTTTGGGACTGATTTCAAACTTTGTTTCAGACATGATTTAAGATTGATGTCGAAGTTACCTGTGAGCTACTAATGGACTCTTTACCTGGTTCCAAGGTTGCTCTTTGATGGGTTTGGACAGTTTTCAACAATAGCTTTGAACCTGTTTGATTTTAAACCTGCTTCTGAACTTTGTTTCAGACCTGATTTT
The DNA here is from genome assembly GCA_024666655.1 of Dascyllus trimaculatus. Taxonomy (NCBI): domain Eukaryota; kingdom Metazoa; phylum Chordata; class Actinopteri; family Pomacentridae; genus Dascyllus; species Dascyllus trimaculatus. The sequence continues at coordinate 32,908,121 of CM045447.1, read as the reverse complement.
AACTTCATTTTAAACTGTTTCAACTTTGCTCTTTGGCAGGACTTGGACAGTTTTCAAAGCCGTCTTTTGGTTGATTTAAGACTGGATCTGAGTCTTTGTCAAACTGATCTCAGATCTGATTTTTCAACTTTGCTTGCTTTTGGTTTGGGGCTGGTTTTAGACGGGTTCAACATAGATTTTTGGATTTGGACAGTTTTCTAAGAAGGCTTTCGATGACTTTTGAACTGATTCCAAACTTTGCCTCAGGCTGGTGTTTTTGACTCGTATCTGTTTGGGTTTTGGACTAATTTTTAACTGGTTCCAAGGATTCTGACTGTTCTCAAAGTTGGTTTTAGACTAGTTTTGAACCTGTTTCCAGTTTGAAGCCTGGTTTCAAACACTGTTTTAGGTTTAGACTTTAGGCTGTGTTGGACTTGGTAGTGGACTCATTTTAGGCTGTTTTAAAAGTAGGTTTTGCTGAGTTTTGGACTGATTTCAAAATTATTCATGTCACTCAAATACACATAATACATGCTCAAGTATAGATTACTTCTTAGTACCTGTGGGATTATACTCCAAAATACAAAACTTTCTATGATAGCATTGTAGTTTCAGACCATGCACCCTGTCGTCTAGTGTATGAGAATACCGAGTTGGTGAAAGACCCACCCAGAAAGCAGTTTCAGCAGGTGAACTACTGGCATGGCAAATAAAACAACTGGAAACAACAACATTACCATTACAGACCCTTTGGCGATGACTTCAGAACATTCTATGAAAAACTGTACAATATAGAAATTAAGACAAACACATTCTTCCATCATTGTCAAGTGTCCTCACACTTTCAACAACGATTGTTGTCATTGGTGATTTTTGCAGTTCCCCACTTGAAAAAGGATGTTCATCTACCCAGGGTTTGAGCAGGACTTCACTCATTAACCAGACAGTTGCCTTCTTTTCCCTCTTTTATTTTGCAGTTTGCAAAGTCAGGTAGGTATAGCTGATAGGTTAACACAGGTGAAAAACCTTTGAATAAACACAAAAGAACAATGTTCACATCTTTGCATTTATCACTTAGTATCAGCCATTTCCATGCACATACATAAACCCCTGCATTTTAAAGAGTTAATTTTTAATCACCTTAACATATCCACTCTTAACATTTTTATCAGATTTTTACCCATTTTATACTTTTTAATTCATATTTTTAAAATTATTTAAAGTGCATAAAGTGACTTTTTAAAGTGCAATGTTTCGATCTAATAAATACATAAATATATAAAACAAATAATGTGCATTGTACAACCCACACTTACAACAGGAAACGGATTACTGGCATTTTAACCTTAGCTGGAAGCCTCTAATTAGCACCATTTAGCCTTTGATCTTATCTTAAACCTAGCGATCACAAACACAAGACAATCATCGCCACACAAACATGTGAAAGTTGACAGCCTGCCCCTCATGGCCGACGCAACCATAGACATATATACGTAGACGCCGCATTGACTGCTGCTGCCGATTGGAGCTGACGTGCCTACGCGGCGGCCATCTTGGTACAGTGCCACTCGCCCCTACAGTGCATTACGTCTATAGAGGAATGACATGTCTGCACTATAAAAGTGATCATAAATCGATCAGTTGTCAACATGTATTGTTTGCTACAAACGTCAGACATGGAGGACGGACAGGCAGACATAAATAGAACAAAATCAAGCCTGAAAATGTTTAGATCTTTATTCAGAGAATTGCTTGTAGGTATATATTGCATTTTATTATTATTATTATTGTTGTTGTTGTTGCTATTATAAGTATATTATTAGATCACTAATATTATAATGTTGCTATTATCATTATAATTTTATTATTAGATCACTATTATTATAATTAATATTGTTATTTCATGATCATTTTGTTATTATCACCATTATAATTATTATTGCTACTATCATAATCATGTTATTATTATTATCAATATTATTATAATTCTTATTGCTATTATCATTGTCATGTTATTATATCACTATTATTATAATTAATATTGCTATTATCTTTGTCGTTTTATCATTATACTATAATAATAATATTAGCATTTTATTCTTATCATTTAATTATAATTAATATTTCTATTATTACCATCATTTAATTATCATTATTGTTATAATTAGTATGGCTATTATCATTATCATTTTATTATTATCGCTATTATTGTGATTAATATTGCTATTATCATTTTATAATTTGAGTTGGGGGATTGTATTGCACTTGTGTTTTTTATGGCCATGGCATCCAGCATCAGTGTCCCCCATCCATATTTAGTCTGGTCTTCCTTGCATCTTCTTCCCATCAACCGAAGTCAGCCACCTTTGTAAACATTTAAAAAGAGTAATTTAACCACTTTAACCCTAATAGAAGAAACTAAAGAGAGAAAATAGCATATCTGAAAGCACAACATGTTTCAGAATGCGTTATATGATGTGATGATTGATGTTAGCTTTTAGATTGGTCATTTTCACTGTCACAAACATACTCTGCAGGACTAACGTGGTTAATGTATTTAACAATTAGGCAACATGAAGAATACCGTTGCAGTGGATGGGGATGCAGGAGAGGAAGATGTTTAAACTCTCTCCTTCACATTAAGGTTAAAGACACAATACATGTACGTATTAAATACATCCAATATCTATCATTAATCTTCTAACTGGTCAATCACTGCAGTCTAAGGTCTGTTTTTTCCAGACCAGGGACAGTTTATAGATGGAATAACATTGCATTTTAACCAAAATAAGGTCTCAAATTAGTTCTTTCACTAGTGAGCAGCTGTGCAATATGTGAGATAACGTAAAGTGAGCTGGTTATATTATGGGAGTGGAGAGATTCAGTCGTCCTCTCGGGATTTATTTCACTATTTAACAACCTGCTCACTTAGTATTACTTCTTACGTACACCTTACCTGTGAAAAGTGATTCCACGGGATCTGGTTTGTGTGTTCTGCTCATTTGAACACCCATAAGCGACACAAAAGTCCGGCATATTTTCCAGTTATGCCGGAAAATATGCCGGCATAACTGCCGGCATATTTTCATAGTTCTTCTGACATATCTTGTTGATATTTTTGACGCCTGGCGTCGGCATCACACTGATCGCCAGGTCTCTGTCACTGCGGTGACAGTTGTTAGTCAGGTTGTTTATTGTCTCTCCTTCAACTACAGTTTCTACTGACATAGGTCTATGTCAGAAGATTGTCTGCTGACAACGTTAAGTAGAATTTATATTTGGGTAGTAAAACCGGCATTTCTAAAACATCCAAGCATCCTGTGTCAAAGCTACATGTGTGCCGTTTGTAACAAATCAAAGCGTTTGGAAATCGGTCAGAAATTCAGTGAATAATTCTACTTTAAGATTGTGGAGTACCTCTTACCTCCATAGACTTACATTCACTCCCCCCTCTGCTAGTCCTGCACCAAGATGGCGGAGCTTTAGGCACGTCCCTCCACAGTCAATGCGGCGTCTACGTATATATGTCTATGGACGCAACGCCAACCGCCGTGGCTAACGCTACCGCTAACTCGTGCAGCAGCGGCACACATCGGCAGCTTAAACCAGTCTTTTAGAGTCTTAATGGTTCGGCTCTTACCGGCTGCTACCCGCGTTTGGTAGATGAAGCTTGTCCTGCACAGTTCACCGCAGATCTTTACGCTTTTACCAGAGATCACTTGCTTTCAGTGAGGCCGTTCCTTCTCAGTTCCTCCACAGTGCTGTGTGTGTCCCACCTTATGCTGCGCGGCAGCAACCCGCAGCCGCAGATTGGTTCCGCCCCAGCTGAGTGCAGCACCTGTGTGTGGATGCTTGCGCTCCCAGTTCGACTTGACAATCATCCATCTTTGAAGAATCCAAAGCTAGATTTAGAAATGACCAAAGAAGAAATTGGAAGTGGAACTGACTGTATGAAACCTGGAAACAGAGCAGGACCAGATGGTTTCCCAGTAGATTTGTATGAACAATGTAAAAACCAAACTGTTAGAAATGTTTCTGACGTTTCAGACTGAGACCCTCCCTCCTTCTATGAATGGAGCTCTGATTATATGAATCCCCAAAAAAAGAGAGAATATCAGGCTGTTCAACTCAGACCTTAAAGTGTTCTGTAAAATTTTAGCAAAACAGGCACAAAATCTAATGAGGGGAATTATTAATAGAGATCAGAATGGATTTATAACTAGAAGGCCGGATTTCCACAATGTCATAAGAGCGCTAAACTTTATTAATATCAGTAAAGAAACTACAGATTCAGATCTTCTATCATGAGACGCAGAGAAGGCCTTTGGTAGGATCGAGTGTCTGATGTTCTGGAAAGGTTTGGGCTCAGAGAGAGCTTTAGAAGGTGGGTCCATCTGATTTATAAACTGACAACAGCAGAAACCTCTTCACATCAAAACAGGCTGTTGTTCACGTTGGCAATAGAAGCTCATTCCAAAGTCGGGTAAAACATTTGTTGTAATGTAAGTTCATCTGCAGTGAAAACAGGTTCTAGTCTTCTTTTGTGCCAGTAGGTGTCGCTCTTGCCTTTCTTATACTATTATTTGTACTTTTGGTTGTGTATGTGACTGTGTATGACAGCCGGTCGTCTAGCGGCCAAGGACAGTAAGCAGCAGCTAAATGACGGTAGGGTGTGTGTTGAATCCAGCACGGGAGTTGTAAGCATGTTGATCCAACTCTCTCTGTACTGTTTATCATTTGGGAGCCTTGGCAAATCATAATCTGTAAGTATATGTGTCACAATGCAGTGCTATATTGTGTTTCGCGTTATTTTAAGTTTTTTTAGCAGCGTGTTTTCTTCATAGCGGTGCCGTATGGACATAAGCTAATATTGTTAGCCGTTAGCTGCTCAGCCAAAGCCAATGTTAGCCTAGGAGTGTGTTATACATGTGATTTGTGATGTCTATCACAGCTGTATATTATGATTTACGTAGAGCACACGCTTATGTATTTTCTCGTGTTCTGTGTGTTACGGTTTCACAAAAAAAGTAACAGCCTACAAATGGTCTTCAGTAAAGACAAAGACGACGACGACGCGTCCTTTTATTGCTGGAACCATTTAGATGTTTAGCTCGCTGTCTAGTTACGCAGCTACGCTAACCGAGGGCAGAAGATCAGCTGTACGATCACATCCACAGATTCATGGAACACCAGTCAGACTGAACACCAGCTGTCACTCTATGCTGATGATATAATTATCTTTATCACAAAACTAAGTGGATCAATTCCAGCTCTACTACCGTCAATAGGAATATCTGGTGATACTTTAGGCTACACAAAACTAAATCGGCAGTTCTACTTCTTAATGAAAAGGAGAGAAGAAGCCCAGCCCAAGAGGTTCTTCAATTTAATGTGGTGGAGGAATTCACATACTCAAATGGTGCCAAAGACAGAAGACGTTGTTGATGCTAATTATGGACCACCAGTGGAAGAAATTTCAGATCCAGCTGATAGATGGACGTCTCTGCCTGCTTCAGTAATAAGTACAATCAATATTTTAAAAATGAATGTTTTACCAAAGCTACTTCCTCTCTTTCTGAACGTTCCTCTGCCAGGGTTCACCAGATCACCACCAGGTTTATTTCTGAAGATTAAGAAACTATTTGTTGGATTAATCTGGAACAATAGAAAAGCAGGGCTGCGTCTGTCTCTGCTATGTTTGACGTTTAATCATGGAGATTCAGATGTCTTGGCTGCACAGCTGAGGTCCATCATGTTCTACTTCTCTACAAGGGATTCTCCTTACTGGACAGAGATGGAAGCTCTGAGTCTCAGACTGCCTCCTGCCATGAACCTGGACTCTGACTCAGTGAAACATCTACAGAGACAAACCAGCAGCCCAGTAGTCAGACACAAGATCAGAATACGATGTGAGAAGATATGTAGAAGAACCAGACTCAGCCCAACGTGGCCAACAAGCTCTTCACACCAGGAACAGCTGATTCTACATCTAAAATCTGGGCCTCTAAAGATCTGGATCCATCACATTCTGATATCACGATGTCTTTGGAACAACTGAAGTTTAATCTGAACAGAAAACATGTTTTAAATTCCTACAACTAGAAGTTTTGTAAAAGCACATCAAAACATCAGACTGACTAAACCCCCACTTCACCTGTTGAAACACCGATAACAAAGGACAGTTTAGAAAGAGCATCACACCTGAATCCCATAATACTCTCAGAATATAAGCCACATGCTTGGAAGAAAGATCTGGAACCTGAAATGTCAGATTATCTCAAAAAGAATTTCATTTGACTCTTATCCAGAAAAACATAACTATGATAAAATGAACATGTGTGGATGAACCTCAGCTTCTAACCAGTAAAAAGGGAAAGTTCTGTTCTGGAAAACAACTCATAGACCAACAATTAGACACTGGATAAAACAAATGACATCAAACCTTCCACGAGAAAAAATAACCTGTATACTAAAAACAAACAAAGACAATCTGAGGAGGTCTGAGGACTTTTTATAAATGATGTAAAAATCCTGGAAACTTCCTCTGAGGAGTAGCTGACAGGAAACCAGTGATTTTATGTTCACGGTTTATTAGTTCTCTGTTCTCTCCTGTAATTATTCTTCTGTATACATGTTTATTTTAAAAAAGAGTTAAGATATTGTTGAACAAAATAGAGAAAGAAGCAGAATGAATGAGTGAAGGTGAAGAACATCAGCTAGAATCAGATCAGACTTACAGCGGTGAAGAGGTGGATCCAGGCAGCAGCACTGATCAGGATGAAGGATCCACTGGACAGAGCAGCTGATTTATAGATGCACTAAACAGCTGCCACACCTGGAAAACAAACTAATAAACAGCAGAGAGTGAAAGTATGGAGTTAATGAATGCCGGTGTTGCCACTTTGACCCCTGGATATCAGCTGTAAAAGGCTGATAAAGAGGTAAAAGGTCTCCTCCTCCCTCCATCCTGCACCGTCAGCTGTTCACTGAATTACCAGAAGAAGAGATCAGAAAACCAGCAGTGGACTTCTCCTGTTAGATAACATCATTTGTTGAAGTCAATGGACAGCAGTGACCTTTGAAAAGTTCTGTTTTCTTTATCAGTTATTACCTCCTCCAAGGTTATGAGATGGCCGGCGTTGGTTTATTGTGTTCAAAGTAACTTGAAAAGTTAAGGACAGATTTGGATGGAAATGTTCAGGAAGTGTGTGAAATGAGACAAGAAAGAAATGATGAAACTTTGGGACTGATCTGGATCACCGTCTGGATCCAGGATTTTTTAAAAAGATTCTTTAACATTGGGAGTGTTAGAAAGCCTTGCAGCGCCGCCTTGTGGTAGGAAAGTTGCACATATATAATAATAATAATAATAATAATACATTGCATTTATTGAGCGCTTTTCAAAAACTCAAAGATGCTTTACAGGTTAAAAACCAACACAAATACAGATATAAAATCAAACAATCAAAAAGAAAACAGAAGAAATACAGTTGAAGGTGTAGTAGAAAACAAAACTTCATGTAGAAGTCTGTAAATAATGTGTTGTGTCTGGTCTAGATAAATTTGAGGAAGTTACAAGTTGAAAGCGGAACGGAAGAGGTGTGTTTTTAATCTGGTCTTGAAGGCGGTCAACGGGATCACGGGTGTGTTGTGGGAGTGAGTTCCAGAGGGAGGGAAAGCTCCGTCCCCCCAGGTTCAGTCCTGGTCCTGGGGACGGTCAGGAGGTTTGGAACAGAGGAACGAAGGGTCCAGGAAGGGGTGTAGGGGTGGAGCAGGTCCTCAAGGTAAGAGGGGGCCTGGTTATGGAGCGCTTTATGGGTGAGGAGGAGGAGTTTGAATTTAATACGATATTGAACAGGAAGCCAGTGAAGGTTCTGGAGGACGGGGGTGATGTGGTCACGGTGACGGTGTGGGTGAGGAGGAGGAGGCAGAGTTTTGGATGTACTGAAGGTTATTGAGAAGATGGTTGGTTGAGCCGTACAGGAAGCTGTTACAGTAGTCGATGCAGGAAGTGATGAAAGCATGAATGAGGGTTTCAGCTGCAGGGGGGGAGAGAGATGGGCGAAGGCGGGCGATGTTCTTAAGGTGATGGAAGCTGTTTTAGTGACTAGTTTAATGTGTTGGGAGGAGGTGAGTTTATTGTTGAAGATGAGTCCAAGGTTGCGGCAGTGGGGTGAAGCTGTCAAAGGAGAGGCGGAGGAAGTCCTGGGCTGTAGAAGGGAGGGAATCTGGACCAGTTATGAGAATGTTGGATTTAGCACAGTATTTATATTATTTATAATATATTTATAGTATTTATATTTAGCACATATATGGTGGGTGTCGGCTGCTCGTGCTCAACCACAGCAGTGCTACGGTGTGAGAGAGATTACCAGACAATGAGCTTTTTCTAAGGATACTCTCTCGTTGGTAGGTTGTGTTGGGGGTGAACTGAAGCTGCTTGGTGGAGGTCTGGATCTCTGAGGGCTTTTCTGCTTTTATTTCTAACTACCCAAAGTTGAAACTCTGTGCTGTTGGAAAGTGTTTTGAGTTTTTGACACCGGAGTTGGCAGGTCCTCGTATTAGAACCATGGCGGCGTTCTACAGCCTCAGCGCTTGTCGGTGTACTACTGCCCCGGCAACACTCAGCAACGCTCAGCAGCCCTCGACGACGGTGTGCAGGACTATTCCAATATCTAAATTATCATCCCAATCCCACCACAACCAACCAATATTCAGATATTCCTATATCGGGGACCAGCCCTAACATTAGGTTTGTAAATCAGCTAAGCTACCATACTGTTGGTTAGCTAACTTAGCCACTCTAGGCTACTTGGAACTACACCGTACTTGGCCTTAAGGTCAGCCTTATTTCATCTTGCTCAAATCTCCTGCTGCTTATTTCTTGTCTCAAAGCTGTAAATTGGGACGTCTTGTTCAAACTAAGTCGTTGTTTTTCACATAGAGCTGTTTGTCCTCAACAGAAGTCCTATTTAGCAAAACCAAACCAGATTCTCCAGAGGAACATTTCTGGTTTTATCCTCCTTATTTTATCCATTGAGCCTCCAGTTAATCTGTTCACAATAAAGAACCAACATATATTTCAGTGTTGATTTCACCAGACTACACAGTGATGCTCTGTCATTGGTAGGTTGTGTTGGACTGAAGCTGCTTGGAGGAGGTCTGAGCTCTATGAGGACTTTTTAGTTATAAAGTGCTACCAGAACATGCAGCAGCTGGAGAGGAAGGAGGAGACCAGGAGCTCAAAGGATCACATCAGTGTTGAACGATTAATGAAAAACAAACAAGCAGCAGAAGTGATGAAACAGCAGCATCTTCAACAGCCAGCTGGCCGTCTTCAGCTGACCTCCACCTCCAGCGTCGGCTGGTAGGAGTCAGTCATGGTGGCATCTTCATCTCTGTAGGTCAGACTTCCACTGTCAGCTCTGCCCCTGATGAAGCCTCTCTGGGTGTGGTAATATAGTCTTCATGCAGTCTGTGGTCCCAGTCTCTCCACGACTCCCACTGAGAACAGGTTTTAGTAGAAGCTGGAGTTGAAGGGAACGGAGAATATGACGGCCACCTTCTTGACATCTTTGTTTGCAGGATCAGAGCAGAGTTCTTAGGGGGACACACACACACACACACACACACACAGGAACACACATACAGACACACACACACACACACGGAAGGTACAAATGGGGACACACATGAGGACACACAAATACACACACAGGGGACAAACAGGGACACATACACACAAACACGGGGAGACAAACAACGACACACACATGGGGACACTTACACACATTGGGACACACACACACACACAGGGACACATGCACACACACGGGGAGACACACATAAGGACACGTACACACATACACGCACGAGGACACCATAGCTGAGACCAACAGGCTGATAACAGCAACAGTAACAGAGATGTTTGGCTACGAAATGAAGCCACAAGGAGCAGGATCCCTTATGAGACACACACACACACACTTACACACATACGGCGGACAAACAGGGACACACAGACACACGTGGGGACACTCACACGGAGACACACACACGCTCACACATAGGGGACAAACGAGGACACACACTGTATATGTACGTATAGAGAGAAAATATCAAAGTAATATATAAGCTTGTCTTATAGATGTCTGCACTTGTAAAGGAGTAATACATTTATTTATTTTAGCTTCATTTATGTGTGCATGTACATGTGGATTTATATATATATATGTGTGTGTGTGTGTATGCATATATGTACATATGCTTTTCTTCTTTCTTTTCAACACGTACTGTCCATGACATATTTTTAATGTTTTTTTTCCTCCTTGTTCTGTTTCGTTTTGTTTTTTTTCCATCTTCTTTTCTTTTCTCTTCTTGTTCATGTATTTGTATGGGATGGGAGGGTAACTGGGAGGGGGGGGCAGTAAGGGGTGTGTTTATGTTTTAATTTGTATAATGAAAAATCAGAATCTCTAAATAAAGTCATTAAAAATAAATGAAGTTACAACAAATCAGAACACTTGCAGTAGAAGCAGAGCTGTTGGTTTCCTTTACAGAAGACAACATGTGAACACGTCCGTTTGTAGTGTTTATTAAAAAGGAAATACAAAATAACAGGCTGTAGAAATCCACAGCAGACAAAGCAAGCAGACAGTTTGATCATCAGCTCAACAACACAGCAGCTCTCTAAGCATTCCGGTTCACTACGGCTACAGCTAACGGCTTCCTTCAATGCTCAGCACCGGGTCGACGGCTACACACCGCCTCCGTCCCACGTTAGAGGTCACCAGCGGCTTCCTACGAGGCGACACGACGACAGCGGGAGCCGAGAAGAAAGAGTGGAGGGAGGTTCGGAGTGTCGGAGCGTCTTTTTGTTCTTCAACAAGCTGAAGGAAGACGAAGGTTTGTGAAATAAGACCAACATCCACAGGAGCAGAAGAAGACTGACAAACAACAAGCGAGTCCAGAGGAGGGGAGTCCTGGCAGCCTCCTGGGCAGCTTGGTGTCAGTGGAGCACCCTGTCGGATAAAGGAGGTCAGGAGCCTCCAGGAACTACAGACGAGGACACGAGACACATGAAACATGAGATCTATCAGTGTTAGAAGAAAAACCTGGGTGCTAAATAGTAGCGACAGTCCTCGAAACACATCATCCGCCTGCAATCCCCACCAGAAATGACCGAGGAAAAAACGACGGTGTAAATCTGTAAAGGTTAAGGTTCCTTGTCCTCCTGTCCTCCCTCCGCTGAAGAGAAACAAAAACCCAAAGAAGACACAGAAACATCAAACCTGAGGACGCGACGGCCTCCAGGAGCTGAGGAAGAAGATCCAAGACAGAAAGGATGGATCTTAACTTCTGGAGGAAGAATTCAGGTTTCAGGCAGAAATCTGAATTTTAACTCCAGATTTTCAGATCAACCTTCTCCAGAACGTCCACCTGCCCTCATCCTCTAGCAAAAGAAACAAACTCAAACGAAACAAATAAAAGACGAACATGAGGTTGAAGGCAGCGACCGAGAGACGGCCTCTGGGAGCTGCAGCAGAGGATTCAAGACACATAAAAACCCATCCAGATGTTTTTATAGGGGGATTCAGATTTAAACCATGAATCTGTCTCATGATTCCAAGATCCCCAACAGTTGGTTTTCACGTGCCCGCCTCCTCCACCAACAGCAAATGAAATCCAAATAAAACAAGACGAACAGAGAAGACATCTGGGAACCACAGGAGAGGATTCAAGACACATAAAACATTAATCTCAGTTCATTGGAGGAAAAAAACTCAGAGCTTTGAGTCAGAAGTCTGAGTTTTTATCCCATAATGTTAAAAATGATCCTAAAAAATGCCACGTGCAGCACCCTCCATCAGAATGAAACTAAATCAAGGTTAAAGCATCTCAAACATAAATACAGAACCGTGTGATGCATATATTAGAATCAGCCACATCTGGAAGTGTGGGCTGGAAAATAATCTCAAAGTATAAAGTGCAACTTTACAAAGAAACCAAAGGAATACTGTGATTGAAAGCATATACTGATTGGTTGGAAAGGAGAAGAAGATGTGGGTGAGGATCTGAGTCCAGACGGGAGGAGCTGAGGACTTCTGGGGCTCCAACGTTCCTCAGAGAGTCACTATAGAATCAGTCATCACAGCAATCCAAGCGTTTGGCCATGTTCTGTCAGCAGGCGACAGGAAGAGTCGTTCAGATCGCTCTGCCCAGTAAAGTTCCCATCAGTCTTTGCTCCTTCGTGCTGAGGAGGTAATAAAGCGTCAGGGTGTTGGCTGACACCCTGCAGTCCCACCTGGACGTCCGTCGCTGTCTCGGCGTCTCTCAGGCCGTCAGCTTCAGTCGTCCTGCAGAGAAACACGCCATCAGTCAGCGGTCATGTGACTCTCCACTGTCTCTGACCATGTCCACAGCACTGATGATAGATGTGAAAACATGTTCCATCTCTCTGCTCTGGCCTACGCTGACGACTGCTGAGTCTTTACAAAACATTCCTGAGCTTTCATAGACTTGAAACAGACATAAGACTGAGCTGGTGAAGACGTCTCACCTGGCAGGTGTCCCCATAAGGAGGCAACAGTATGAGGTGATGAGGCGTAGTGACATCCGAGAACAACAGACCGGACAGAAAACACAACTTCCTCCTCCTCAGAGTCCGTTCTTGTTTCTACATGGACCACCTGATACTGTCATGGTCTATGAGGACACCTGGGAGTCATTATGGTTTATGAGGACCCAAGAAAGTCTCCAATATCTCTACGTGGACACCAGGAAACTGTGAGGTCTATGAGAACACCTGGGAGTCTGGTATTGTCTCTGCATGGACATTTGGAAGTTGTTAGGGTTTATGAGGACACCTATTGTTTCTACAAGGACAACTGGGAATCTGTTATCGTCTACGGGGACCACTGGGAGTCATTACGGTTTATGGGGACCCAAAAAGTCTCCAATATCTCTACATGGACACCTGGAAACTGTGAGGTCTATGAAGACACTTGGCAGTCTGCTACTGTCTCTATGTGAACACCCGGCAGTCATTATGGCTTATAAGGACACCTGGGAGTTTGGTATCGTCTCTACATGGACATCAGGAAGTTAAGGTTTATGAGGACACTTATTGTTCTACATGGACAACTGGGAATCTGTTATCGTCTACGGGGACGACTGGGAGTCATAACGGTTTATGAGGACCCAAAAAAGTCTCCAATATCTCTGTGTGGACACCTGAAAACTGTGAGGTCTATGAGGACACCTGGTAGTCTGCTATCATCTTTGTGAGGACCACATGATGTCTGTTATTATGGTCTAGAGGGACACCTGTGACTCCATTTCCCAGAGTCCTCCTCTCTTCCTGTTAGTGTCACTTGTTTGTTAACTGCTAACACAAGTCTATCCATCTATCTATCCGTCACTGCCTCATCAGTACTCGACCTCCTCAAACACCTGTAGGAGGCGTCTGTGCTACTGGAACAGTGTTTTCAGATTTATCAGTGCAGACATGGAGGAGGTAAAGCCCCGATCCCCGTCCATCAGCAGGACCCCAGCCAGGCCACAGAGCAGCATGGACGGGTGAGGAGGGGAGCAGAAGTCATCCAGACACCAACTCACTCACAACACCACCACACACTCGGAAGCCACAAGGAAAAGACGAATCCAGGTGAGGTAACCTCAGAGAGTCAGTCCAAGAAGAGTGGACTTCTCCTTATGGTTCTTGGAGTCATTCCACCTTCATACAAGAGGCTCCTTCAGTCCTAAGTGACTGGTGGGGGGTCCCAGATATTTATTGATCAACCCTCAGATCACATGGCTAATGACCCACTAATGACCCAGGATCCTCAGGCCTCAGTGTCTCTCAGGACTGCATTAGAGGTTCCTGACAAGTGGCGTAACAGACCCCCTCCTCTGTTTAGAGACATTATTCCAGATGCTATGTTCAAACCGTGAACATGTGACATTTGTTCTGACAGCAGTTTGAGCTATATCAGTCATTCAGTTGTAGGGATAATGTCCTAGCAGACTATGGCTCATCCTAAATACGCTGGAGGTCATCATCTACCACAGGAGTCTTTGTCATGGTGCCTGTTGCTAGGGAAATCCCAACAGTGTGTTGTCAACATAAACCACCTGTAGTCTGAGTGACGCCTCAAAAGTGAACAGTCAGAGGTTTGATTCTCTTATTATCTCAGTCATTACCATCTCTAATCCCCACCATTTACACCTGGAGTCACCCCTCACCTGGCAGCTTCACAACCACTCACACCTGGAGGCCTGTAAGTCTCGGGTCATTAACGGGTCATGTGATCCGGGTGCCAATAACTCCTCACCAGTCAGTCAGAACCGAAGAAGCCTCTTGGATGAACGTAAAGCGTCTTCAAGAATCACAAAAGAGGAGTCGGATTTACTGACTCGCACTGTGGTGAACAGTCAGTGTCTTTTTCAAGATGTGAACTTTAATTAGTGAAAAACCTCCTGGTGTTTTTATCAGTTTCATCACGGCACAGACACAGGTACGGGACGCGTTTAGCCTAGCTTAGCACAAAGACTGGAAACGGGGGGAAACTGCTAGCCGCTAGCTCCATGCCCTGTGATCCTCTGCCATGTGACAATTAATGCATTGTTGTGCTAAGCTAGGCTAACATCAAGGCATTTAATTCTCTGTGTTATGAATATTTTGCACATTTAAATGACTCTGTACTGTCATTTGTTTCTACATGTAGAAGAATCTGTGCAACATCAGTGTTTTTCTACTGACAGAGTAACTCTAATACTGTTATTTTCCACTTTCAGATGAGTCTGTGCAACATATGAATTTCCACACGTAGAAGAATCTGTACAATATCAACAGTACCTTTTATATTTCTTACATTTTGGTAATTTCCCCACTGTGGGATTAATAAGTCCGATCTGACATTAACTCGTCCTGTACGTCTGTCTGACTGTGAACGGATGAAACAGCGAACTTTTCCTTCACAGCTGATCAGAAACGTTTCCTTGTGACTCGTCCTCCACAGAAGGCTTGATCACAGCGAGACTCGAACAGGCGACACAAACAGCACAGAGGCCGGTGGCTCCGTGGCCCCGCTGGCGCTCAGACAGAAGCTCTGTGGTTAGAGGTGGGGAGTGTTAATGACGGGGAGGGGGGCACCATGCCATGCTGAGAGCTTCCATGCCAAAGCTAATCCACCAATCAGCATACACCCCCACCTACCTGCCCACCGTCCCCCACCAATGGGCTGGCTCTGTCTACCTGTCTGTCTGCAAACCAACCAATCAGACCACAGAATGAGGACACAGAAGAAGAAGGACAGACTGACAGCGGCGCTTCCTGGAAATTTCCTCCTTTACAGTTCAGACCTGCAGGAGTTATTTATTATTATTTACTCTGCTGCTGCCCTCAGACCCCTACATTTCCCACAATGCACTTCAGCCTCCAGGACAGTGGTGCTGACACTTTATCGGTTTAACAATCAGTTAACAGATGAATCAGTCTGAATGAAGATGAGAAACCTCAGGGGAGTTCTGAATGTTCAGGCCTCAATCATGCTACAATTATTTTTTCTCTAGAATTATAAGTTTTTCCTTTGTTTTAAAAAACAATAAATCTTTCTCCACCAGCTCTTAGATTAAAGCTCTTTAACGTGTTACTAAGTAAACCTCAGATCTTCTCCTGGACCTTCTGGTTTCTACTGAAGCTGCTTTAAATCTAAACTCATACCCTACATTATCAATGTTATTCTGCATTTTAAAAGCTCAGTTACTTTTTATCTGAACTTTACATTTTACTGTCCTTTTACTTCTATTTGCTTTAATTGTTCTTATGTTTTTGGTCTTCTGCATCATGGAAATCAGTGGTCTGCAACCTGTTTTGCACCACGGATCAGTTTCCATCCCCACATGATGCTGCCACCACCGTGCTTCACGTCATGATGCTGCCACCACCATGCTTCACGTCATGATGCTGCCACCACCGTGCTTCACGTCATGATGCTGCCACCACCGTGCTTCACGCCATGATGCTGCCACCACCGTGCTTCACGTCATGATGCTGCCACCACCATACTTCACGTCATGATGCTGCCACCACCATGCTTCATGCCATGATGCTGCCACCACCATGCTTCATGCCATGATGCTGCCACCACCATGCTTCACGTCATGATGCTGCCACCACCGTGCTTCACGTCATGATGCTGCCACCACCGTGCTTCACGCCATGATGCTGCCACCACCATGCTTCACGTCATGATGCTGCCACCACCATGCTTCACGTCATGATGCTGCCACCACCGTGCTTCACGCCATGATGCTGCCACCACCGTGCTTCACGTCATGATGCTGCCACCACCATGCTTCAATTAATCGGACCGGTCATTGCGCTTGATGACCGGTCTGTAAAAAATCATCTTGCTTGAAACTGGTCAGTGGTGCAAAAAAAGGTGCAACTTTTTAAAAAATTTAACGTTTTTTTTTCAATTTATAAGTGTCCTAAATGAATAAAATTATTTTCTATTGCTAAATGTGTTTTTACTTTTTCAAATCTCTCCCTCTTTTCTAAGAAGCTCTCAAGAGAAGTTTGTTTTTTATTAATTTTGGCCGGAAACGAGCACAGACGGAAGTGGCGGGAAGACGATCTAGTCATTTTTCAAAATAAAACACCCTGTGCACTCCGTCGGAAATTAAATAAAACTTTTTTATTCTTTCTGTGCAGCCTGCTGGTTGGGAATCACTGCTGTAAATAATTGAATTTACATTAAACTCTGAGCTTATTAAAAGTCTGCTGTTACAGGTGAAGTTCATCAGCTGACTGTTAACAGTTTCTGGTTAATCGTCTCATTTTGGAGATTTAAAGTCAACATATCGTTCAAACTTGTCGGCAGGTTTTGCGGTTCAGAGAGTTAAATAAACAAACGGTAGAAGCAGAGTGGAGATCAGTAAGTTAATCATGACTGTTGAGCTGGTGAATTAGTGCTGAAGTTAAACTGAACTTATGAAGACGACACGTGAATCTAGAGGAGAAGTTAAATCTGTCTAATTAGCATGGAGGTAAATGTTCAGCAGCAGGTTGTGTGTCTGTTTACTGTGTTTGTATGTGTGTGTTTACTTGTTGTGTACCTGTGGACAGCTGGGACTGGGACCTCCTCCGGGAGCTGCTGGGAGTTCTGGAGGCCGACGAAAGAGTCGAACCGGCGCTGCTGGCCCGAGAGATGGGGAGGGGGACGGGGGTCACCGGGGGGGAGTCCAGCTGAGGTCAGAGGTCAGAGGTCACCAGGTAGTACAGGTAATACAGGTAATAATACAGGTAATAATACAGGTAATCAATATATCTGAATCTTCAGTCTTAGAGGAAAAGTTCTTCTGTTCTTTATTTTATTTAGAACATACTTATATAAAACTAGTCATTTTTATTATTTTTAAAACACTTTTAATTATTTTATTAGTCTATACTGTTACTTAATTTTGTTGAATACTATATCATATTCAGACTCAGACTTCTTTATTGTTATTCGACCTTTACAGGATGAATGAAATGCAGATTCTCAGGTCTTGGTGTAGCTTATAAAAGATATTAAAGATAAAATAAAAATAGACATGTAATAAAAATAATAATTAAAGCTGCAAGCAGCGTTGGACGGGTTCTCGCTTCTCCTGCCGGGCGACTGAGACATATGGCTAACATCCGGCCGGGATTTAGATCACACCTGTCAAGTTTCAGGTCATTTGGAGCAACTACAGGCCAGTTACACAGCACCTTCTACCTGTAGCCCTGTTTACTTACATAAGACACAAGCTGAATTTTTAAAAAAAATGTAGCAAAAATCTGAATTTCAATTCAAAATGGCGGACTTCCTGTTGCAATGTGGGTATGGGTTCTTGAGGCTTTTTTGTGCGTGTTGTCATGACACATATGTGTACCGAATTTGGGAGCTCTAAGTGAAACATAGTTCAGGGGCTGAATTTTCTAATGCCTCTAGGGGGCAATATTGAGCCAAAATGGCCAAATGGCAAAACGTTGCGCGCTGCCGCGCGCACACCGTCATACTTTTGCGGAGCATTTTGATAACTTTTTGTCACCACCACCTGTAGTATATGTGGACCAAATTTTAGATCTGTAGGAGTTATCCTCTAGTAGGAGTTAGGTCTTGAAAACGTGAAATTTTTGAAAAAATGGCCAAAAAGTGGCAAAATGGCCACTCAGCAAAACGCTGCGCGCTACCGCGCGCACACCGCTATACTTTTGCGGAGCGTTTTGATAAGTTTTTTCACCACCACCTGTAGTATATGTGGACCGAATTTGAGATCTTTAGGCATTATTCCCGAGGAGGAGTTAGGTCTTGAAAACCTGAAATTTTTGAAAAAGTGGCCAAACAGTGGCAAAATGGCCAAACGGCAAAACGCCGCGGGCCGCCACGGGCACGCCGTCGTACTTTTGTGGAGCGTTTTGATAGCTTTTTGTCACCACCCCCTCTAGTATATGTCATATAAATTTGAGCTATGTAGGAGTTTTCCCCTAGGAGGAGTTCGCACTTGAAAATGTGAAATTTCTGAAAAACAAATCTGGACAGTAAATCCAAAATGGCGGATTTCCTGTTGCATTGTGGGTATGGGTTCTTGAGGCTTTTTTGTGCGTCTATTCGTGACACATATGTGTACCGAATTTTGGAGCTCTAAGTGAAACGTAGTTCAGGGGCCGAATTTGTGAATGTTTCTAGGGGGCAGTTTTGAGCCAAAAATTGAGCCAAAGTGGCGGAATGTCAACATTCCGTGGGCCGCCGCGCGCACGCCGTCATACTTTTGCGGAGCGTTTTGATAACTTAAGCTCCCCAATGCGTTTTCTACCTGCTGGCTAAATTTGAGATTTATCGGAGTTATCACCTCGGAGGAGTTAGCTCTAGAAAATGTGTAATTTTTTGGCCAAAATTTGGCCGAAATGGCCAAATTTTGACATTCAATTCAAAATGGCGGCTTTCCCGTTGCATTGTGGGTTTCGCTTCAAGAGACTTTTTTTTGCGTCTTGGCATGATACATATGTGTACTGAATTTCAGAGCTCTAGGTCAAGTTCCCTCCAAATGCAAGGGTGGGTGCCCTTTTTTTTCTAAAGGAGGCGCTATTGAGCCATTTTTCCATTGACATGTGTAATTCCCCAATATGTGCATGGGGGACACCGAGTCAATGTGTGTGGCGATTTGTATGCGTTTTCGAGTAGTGCAAGGGCCTCAAAAGTGGCCCCAACGAGACGGTAGTATAATAAGAATTAAAGCTGCAAGCAGCGTCGGACGGGCCCTCGCTCCCCCCCCGCAACGCCGCTGTGGAGACGATGGGAATGTCTAAAGCACGCACTCGTGTTCGTCTCATCCTGCTCTGCACATGTACCAAATTTCATGTCTGTACGACAAACCAGTGATTTTATATGAAATTTTAAAATTTTGTAGGGGGCGCTGTGGAGCTGTTTAAGTGCGCCACAGTGTTGACGGATAGCCTGTCATCAAGCATATCAAGTTTCATTCATATTCGGCCATGTGCAGTCAAGTTATGAGCATTTCACACTTCATGGCCACACGCTCAAAATGGCCGCCCTGTCACGCCCACACCGTGTGACAGAGGCAGAAGATTTTAATAACTTTTCATCCTGAAGGGGTCTAGATGCCACACAGCCAATTTGGTGGAGATGGGATAAAAATCCTGGGAGGAGTTCGTTAAATTCCAATGCCTGCGCACCACGTTTTCTAGGGGGCGCCGTTGAGCTTTTTCAAAATTTCAAAAGCAGGAATGTTTTTGTCTCGGGCTACTGTACCTGTGTACCAAATTTTATAGCTGTACGTGAAACTAGCCGTATTAACTCCACTAAAGTCAAATTTTCTAGGTGGCGCTATTGAGTCATTTTGCCATTCATATGTGTAATTCCCCCAAAATATCAAATTTTTCGCCAGTCCTGATGTGTGTGCCAAATTTGAGGAGTTTTTGAGCATGTTTAGGGGGTCAAATTGGGGTTCAAAGTGGCGTAAGAAAAATTAAAGCTGCAAGCAGCGTCGGACGGGCCCTCGCTCCCCCCCGCACCGCCGCTCTGGAGATGATAGGAATCTTTAAAGTACACAGTTGTGTTACTGCTCTGCACATGTACCAAATTTCATGTCTGTAGGATAAAGCGGTGATTTTATATGAATTTTTGAAATTTCTAGGGGGCGCTGTGGAGCTGTTTGGCTGCGCCCAAGTGTTGATGGATAGCCTGTCATAAAACATATCAAGTTTCATTCACATCTGATCATGTGCAATGAAGTTATGAGCATTTCACACTTCATGGTCGCACGCTCAAAATGGCTGCCATGCCACGCCCACACCATGTGAGGCAGCAACGAGATTTTAATAACTTTTCATCCTGGAAGGGTCTAGATGCCACACAGCGAATTTGGTGAAGATCGGATAAAAATCCTGGGAGGAGTTCGTTAAATTCCAATGTGTCCAAATGACTTTGTCTAGGGGGCGCCGTAGAGCTCATTGGAATTTCGACTGTGTAAATCTGTTGGTCTCGGGTTCGTATGTGTATATTCCAAATTTCATGTTTGTAGAATAAAACAGTGATTTTTTATGAGTATTTGAATATTTGTAGGGGGCGCTGTGGAGCCGTTTGAACATGTCCATTCATGAATTGCATATTAAATGTTAGTTCTTGAGATTAATGAGGACTTGTGTGGATTTGGTGATTTTACATGGATCCCTTCACCTCCAAAACTCATTTTGTTCAACATGGCAAGTTTGCTCAAAATTACCGCCATGCCACGCCCACACCGTGTGACGCAGCCACGAGATTTTAATAACTTTTCTTCTTGGATGGGTCTAGATGCCACACAGCGAATTTGGTGAAGATCGGATAGAAATCCTGGGAGGAGTTCGTTAAATTCCAATGTCTCCACACGACTTTTTCTAGGGGGCGCTATAGAGCCGATTTGAATTTCGACTGTGCAAATTTGTTGGACTCGGGATTCTATATGTATGTACGAAATTTCATGTTTGTAGGATACAGCAGTGATTTTTTATGAGTATTTCAATATTTGCAGGGGGCGCTGTGGAGCCGTTTGACCATGTCCATTCATGAATTGTATATTAAACCTTAGCGTTTGAGATTGATGAGGATTTGTGTGGATTTGGTGATATTAGGTGGATCCTTTCATCTCCAAAACTCATTTCATTCCATGTGGCAAAATTGGTGAAAATGGACGCCATGCCACGCCCACACCGTGTGACGCAGCCACAAGATTTTAATAACTTTTCATCCTGGATGGGTTTAGATGCCACACAGCGAATTTGGTGAAGACCGGATAAAAATCCTAGGAGGAGTTCGTTAAATTCCAATGCCTGCGCACCACGTTTTCTAGGGGGCGCCGTGGAGCTTTTTCAAAATTTCAAAAGCAGGAATGTTTTTGTCTCGGGCTACTGTACCTGTGTACCAAATTTTATAGCTGTACGTGAAACTAGCCGTATTAACTCCACTAAAGACCAACTTTTAAGGTGGCGCTATTGAGTCATTTTGCCATTCATATGTGCAATTCCCCCAAAATATCAAATTTTTCGCCAGTCCTAATGTGTGTGCAAAATTTGGTGAGTTTTTGAGCATGTTTAGGGGGTCAAATTGAGGTTCAATTTGGCGTAAGAAAAATTAAAGCTGCAAGCAGCGTCGGACGGGCCCTCGCTACCCCCCCGCAACGCCGCTGTGGAGACGATGGGAATGTCTAAAGCACGCACTGGTGTTCGTCTCATCCTGCTCTGCACATGTACCAAATTTCATGTCTGTACGACAAACCAGTGATTTTATATGAAATTTTAAAATTTTGTAGGGGGCGCTGTGGAGCTGTTTAAGTGCGCCACAGTGTTGAGGGATAGCCTGTCATCAAGCATATCAAGTTTCATTCATATTCAGCCATGTGCAGTCAAGTTATGAGCATTTCACACTTCATGGCCACACGCTCAAAATGGCCGCCCTGTCACGCCCACACCGTGTGACAGAGGCAGAAGATTTTAATAACTTTTCATCCTGAAGGGGTCTAGATGTCACACAACCAATTTGGTGGAGATGGGATAAAAATCCTGGGAGGAGTTCGTTAATTTCCAATATCTCAGCACCACATTGTGTAGGGGGCGCTGTGAAGCCAATTGAAATTTCAAGTGTACAGATCTGTTTGTCTGGATACACTATACATGTGTACCAAATTTCATGTTTGTAGGTCAAAGCAGTAGTTTTTTATGAGTATTTGAATATTTGTAGGGGGCGCTGTGGAGCCGTTTGAACACGCCATTTCCTGAATTGTATATCAAACATGAGTTTTTGAGATTTGTGAGGATTTGTGTGGATTTGGTGATATTAGGTGGATCCCTTCACCTCCAAAACTCATTTCATTCCATGTGGCAAAATTGGTGAAAATGGCTGCCATGCCAGGCCCACACCGTGTGATATAGCCACGAGATTTTAATAACTTTTGATCCTGAAGGGGTCCAGATGACACACAGTGATTTTGGTGAAGACCGGAAAAAAATCCTGGGAGGAGTTCGTTAAATTCCAATGGCTGCGCACCACGTTTTCTAGGGGGCGCCATGGAGCTTTTTCAAAGTTTCAAAAGCAGGAATGTTTTTGTCTCGGGCTACTGTACCTGTGTACCAAATTTTATAGCTGTACGTGAAACTAGCCGTATTAACTCCACTAATGTCCAATTTTCAAGGTGGCGCTATTGAGTCATTTTGCCATTCATATGTGTAATTCCCCCAAAATATCAAATTTTTCACCAGTCCTGATGTGTGTGCCAAATTTGGTGAGTTTTTGAGCATGTTTAGGGGGTCAAATTGAGGTTCAAAGTGACGTAAGAAAAATTAAAGCTGCAAGCAGCGTCGGACGGGCCCTCGCTACCCCCCCGCAACGCCGCTGTGGAGACGATGGGAATGTCTAAAGCACGCACTCGTGTTCGTCTCATCCTGCTCTGCACATGTACCAAATTTCATGTCTGTACGACAAACCAGTGATTTTATATGAAATTTTAAAATTTCATAGGGGGCGCTATGGAGCTGTTTGAGGGCGCCACAGTGTTGAGGGATAGCCTGTCATCAAGCATATCAAGCTTTATTCATGTTCGACCATGTGCAGTCAAGTTATGAGCATTTCACACTTCATGGCCACAGACTCAAAATGGCCGTCCTGTCACGTTCACACCGTTTGACGAAGCACAAGATTTTAATAACTTTTCATCCTGAAGGGGTCCAGATGCCACACAGCGAATTTGGTGGAGATGGGATAAAAATCCAGGGAGGAGTTCGTTAAATTCCAATGTCTCTGCACCACATTGTGTAGGGGGCGCTGTGGAGCTGATTGGAATTTCAAGTGTACAGATCTGTTTGTGTCAATACACTATACATGTGTACCAAATTTCATGTTTGTAGGTTAAAGCAGTGATTTTATATGAGTATTAGAATATTTGTAGGGGGCGCTGTGGAGCCGTTTGACCACGCCACTTCCTGAATTGTATATCAAACATTAGTTTTTGAGATTTGTGAGGATTTGTGTGGATTTGGTGATTTTACGTGGATCCCTTCACTTCCAAAACTCATTTCATTCCATATGGCAAAATTGGTGACAATGGCCGCCATGCCACGCCCACACCGTGTGACATAGCCACGAGATTTTAATAACTTTTGATCCTGAAGGGGTCCAGGTGCCACACAGCCAGTTTCATCAAGATGGGATAAAAATCCTGGCAGGAGTTCGTTAAATTCCAATGTCTCCACACGACCTTGTGTAGGGGGCGCCGTAGAGCCGATTGGAATTTCGATTGTGCAAATTTGTTGGTCTTGGGATACTATATGTATGTAACAATTTGCATGTCTGTAGGAGAAAGCATTGATTTTATATGAGTATTTCAATATTTGTAGGGGGCGCTGTGGAGCCGTTTGACCACGCCCATTCCTGAATTGTATATCAAACGTTAGTTCTTGAGATTAATGAGGTTTTGTGTGGATTTGGTGATTTTACGTGGATCCCTTCACCTCCAAAACCCATTTTGTTCCACATGGCGAGTTTGTGCAAAATGGCTGCCATGCCACGCCCACACCGTGTGATGTAGCCACAAGATTTTAATAACTTGTCATCCTGAATGGGTCTAGATGCCAAACAGCCAATTTGGTGGAGATGGGATAAAAGTCCTGGGAGGAGTTCGTTAAATTCCAATCCCTGCGCACCACGTTTTCTAGGGGGCGCCGTAGAGCTTTTTCAAAATTTCAAAAGCAGGAATGTTTTTGTCTGGGGCTACTGTACCTGTGTACCAAATTTCATAGCTGTACGTGAAACTAGCCGTATTAACTCCACTAAAGCCCAATTTTAGAGGTGGCGCTATTGAGTCATTTTGCCATTCATATGTAAAATTCCCCCGAAATATCAAATTTTTCGCCAGTCCTGATGTGTGTGCAAAATTTGGGGAGTTTCTGAGCATGTTTAGGGGGTCAAATTGGGGTTCAATTTGGCGTAAGAAAAATAAATTAAAGCTGCAAGCAGCGTCGGACGGGCCCTCGCTCCTCACCGCACTCCTCTCCACATGACCTTGTCTAGGGGGCGCCGTAGAGCCAATTAGAATTTCGACTGTGCAAATCTGTTGGTCTTGGGATACTATATGTATGTACCAAATTTTTTGTTTGTAGGATAAAGCAGTGATTTTATATGACTATTTGAATATTTCTAGGGGGCGCTGTGGAGCCGTTTGACCACGTCCATTCCTGAATTGTATATTAAATATTAGGTCTTGAGATTAATGAGGATTTGTGTGGATTTGGTGATTTTACATGGATCCCTTCACCTCCAAAACCCATTTCGTTCCACATGGCGATTTTGTTCAAAATGGCCGCCATGCCACGCCCACACCATGTGACGTATCCACGAGAATTTAATAACTTTTAATCCTGGAGGGGTCTAGATGCCACACAGTGAATTTGGTGAAGATCGGAAAAAAATCCTGGGAGGAGTTCGTTAAATTCCAATGCCTGCGCACAACGTGTTCCATTGTACAATGTTAAGCTTTTTTGTTCAAAATGGCCGCCATGCCACGCCCACACCGTGTGATGCAGCCACAAGATTTTAATAACTTTTCATCCTGGAGGGGTTTAGATGCCACACAGCGAATTTGGTGAAGATCGAACAAAAATCCTGGGAGGAGTTCGTTAAATTCCAATGCCTGCGCACCACGTGTTGAAGTGGGCGAGGTTACGCTTTTTTGTTCAAAATGGCCGCCATGCCACGCCCACACCGTGTGACGTATCCACGAGATTTTAATAACTTTTCATCCTGGAGGGGTGTAGATGCCACACAGCGAATTTGGTGAAAATTGGATAAAAATCCTGGGAGGAGTTTGTTAAATTCCAATGCCTGTGCACCACGTGTTCTAGTTGGCGCTGTTTAGCTTTTTTGTTCAAAATGGCCGCCATGCCACGCCCACATCGTGTGTCGCAGCCACAAGATTTTAATAACTTTTCATCCTGGATGGGTCTAGATGCCACACAGCGAATTTGGTGAAAATCGGACAAAAATCCTAGGAGGAGTTCGTTAAATTCCATTGCCTGCACACTACGTGCTCTAGGGGGCGCTGTTGAGCCTTTTTTGAAATTTTAAAAGCAGGAATGTTTTTGTCTCGGGCTACTGTACCTGTGTACCAAATTTCATGAGTTTACGTGAAACTAGCCGTATTAACTCCACTAAAGGCCAATTTTCTAGGTGGCGCTATTGAGTCATTTTGCCATTCATATGTGTAATTCCCCCAAAATATCAAATTTTTCACCAGTCCTGATGTGTGTGCCAAATTTGGTGAGTTTTTGAGCATGTTTAGGGGGTCAAATTGAGGTTCAAAGTGGCGTAAGAAAAATAAACCGCCAAACCGCCAAAGAAACACTAGAAGAACAATAGGGTCCTACGCACTGTAGTGCTTCGGGCCCTAATTAAAGCTGCAAGCAGCGTCGGACGGGCCCTCGCTCCTCACCGCACTGCTCTCCACACGACCTTGTCTAGGGGGCGCCATAGAGCCGATTAGAATTTTGACTGTGCAAATCTGTTGGTCTTGGGATACTATATGTATGTACCAAATTTCATGTTTGTAGGATAAAGCAATGATTTTATATGAGTATTTGAATATTTCTAGGGGGCGCTGTGGAGCCGTTTGACCACGCCCATTTCTGAATTGTATATTAAATATTAGGTCTTGAGATTAATGAGGTTTTGTGTGGATTTGGTGATTTTACATGTATCACTTCACCTCCAAAACCAATTTCGTTCCACATGGCGATTTTGTTCAAAATGGCCGCCATGCCACGCCCACACCGTGTGACGTAGCCACAAGATTTTAATAACTTTTCATCCTGGAGGGGTCTAGATGCCACACAGCGAATTTGGTGAAGATTGAACAAAAATCCTGGGAGGAGTTCGTTAATTTCCAATGCCTGCGCACGTGTTCCATTGTACAATCTTAAGCTTTTTGTTCAAAATGGCCGCCATGCCACGCCCACACCGTGTGACGTATCCACAAGATTTTGATAACTTTTCATCCTGGATGGGTCTAGATGCCACACAGCGAATTTTGTGAAGATGGGATAAAAATCCTGGGAGGAGTTCGATAAATTCCAATGCCTGCACACTACGTGCTCTAGGGGGCGCTGTTGAGCCTTTTTTGAAATTTTAAAAGCAGGAATGTTTTTGTCTTGGGCTACTGTACATGTGTACCAAATTTCATGAGTTTACGTGAAACTAGCCGTATTAACTCCACTAAAGCACAATTTTCTAGGTGGCGCTATTGAGTCATTTTGCCATTCATATGTGTAATTCCCCCAAAATATCAAATTTTTCACCAGTCCTGATGTGTGTGCCAAATTTGGTGAGTTTTTGAGCATGTTTAGGGGGTCAAATTGAGGTTCAAAGTGACGTAAGAAAAATTAAAGCTGCAAGCAGCGTCGGACGGGCCCTCGCTACTCACCGCACTGCTCTACACACGACCTTGTCTAGGGGGCGCCGTAGAGCCAATCGGAATTTTGACCGTGCAAATCTGTTGGTCTTGGGATACTATATGTATGCACCAAATTTCATGTTTGTAGGATAAAGCAGTGATTTTATATGAGTATTTGAATATTTGTAGGGGGCGCTGTGGAGCCGTTTGAACACGTCCATTCCTGAATTGTATATTGAACGTTAGGTTTTGAGATTAATGAGCATTTTTCTGGATTTGGTGATTTTACATGGATCCCTTCACCTCCAAAATCCATTTCGTTCCACATGGCGAATTTGTTTAAAATGACCGTCATGCCACGCCCACACCATGTGACGCAGCCATGAGGTTTTAATAACTTTTCATCCTGAAGTGGTCCAGATGACACACAGTCAATTTGGTGAAGATGGGACAAAAATCCTGGGAGGAGTTTGTTAAATTCCAATGCCTGGGCAGCACATGTTCCAGAGGGCGCCGTTAAGATTTTTGTTCAAAATGGCCGCCATGCCACGCCCACACCGTGTGACGCAGCCACAAGATTTTAATAACTTTTCATTCTGGAAGGGTCTAGATGCCACACAGCGAATTTGGTGAAAATCGGATAAAAATCCTGGGAGGAGTTCGATAAATTCCAATGCCTGCGCACCACGTGCTCTAGTTGGCGCTGTTTAGCTTTTTTGTTCAAAATGGCCGCCATGCCACGCCCACACCGTGTGACGCAGCCACAACATTTTAATAACTTTTCATCCTGGATCGGTCTAGATGCCACACAGCAAATTTGGTGAAGATCGGATAAAAATCCTGGGAGGAGTTCGTTAAATTCCAATGCCTGCGCACCACATGCTGTAGGGGGCGCTGTTGAGCTTTTTTTAAAATTTTAACAGCAGGAATGTTTTTGTCTTGGGCTACTGTACATGTGTACCAAATTTCATGAGTTTACGTGAAACTAGCCGTATTAACTCCACTAAAGCCCAATTTTCTAGGTGGCGCTATTGAGTCATTTTGCCATTCATATGTGTAATTCCCCCAAAATATCAAATTTTTCGCCAGTCCTGATGTGTGTGCCAAATTTGGTGAGTTTTTGAGCATGTTTAGGGGGTCAAATTGAGGTTCAAAGTGGCGTAAGAAAAATAAACCGCCAAACCGCCAAAGAAACACGAGAAGAACAATAGGGTCCTACGCACTGTAGTGCTTCGGGCCCTAATAAACCGCCAAACCGCCAAAGAAACACTAGAAGAACAATAGGGTCCTACGCACTGTAGTGCTTCGGGCCCTAATAAAGAAAGAAAGAAAGAAAGAAAGAAACTGAGCAGGAACAATAGGGCCTTTGCCCTGCAAGGCAAAGGCAGCGTTCAGTGTTTCACACTGATCGCTGCCCTTTGCCTTTTTCGGGCTCGGGCCCTAATAAAGAAAGAAACAGAGCAGGAACAATAGGGGGTCAAATTGGGGTTCAATTTGGCGTAAGAAAAATAAAGAAAGAAAGAAAGAAAGAAAGAAAGAAACTGAGCAGGAACAATAGGGCCTTTGCCCTGCAAGGCAAAGGCAGCGTTCAGTGTTTCACACTGATCGCTGCCCTTTGCCTTTTCGGGCTCGGGCCCTAATTAAAGCTGCAAGCAGCGTCGGACGGGCCCTCGCTCCCCCCCCCGCCCCGCCGCTCTGGAGATGATAGGAATCTTTAAAGTACACAGTTGTGTTACTGCTCTGCACATGTACCAAATTTCATGTCTGTAGGATAAAGCGGTGATTTTATATGAATTTTTGAAATTTCTAGGGGGCGCTGTGGGGCTGTTTGGCTGCGCCCGAGTGTTGATGGAAAGCCTGTCATAAAACATATCAAGTTTCATTCACATCTGATCATGTGCAATGAAGTTATGAGCATTTCACACTTCATGGTCGCACGCTCAAAATGGCTGCCATGCCACGCCCACACCATGTGAGGCAGCTACGAGATTTTAATAACTTTTCATCCTGGAAGGGTCTAGATGCCACACTGCGAATTTGGTGAAGATCGGATAAAAATCCTGGGAGGAGTTCGTTAAATTCCAATGTGTCCAAATGACTTTGTCTAGGGGGCGCCGTAGAGCTCATTAGAATTTCGACTGTGTAAATCTGTTGGTCTCGGGTTCGTATGTGTATATTCCAAATTTCATGTTTGTAGAATAAAACAGTGATTTTTTATGAGTATTTGAATATTTGTAGGGGGCGCTGTGGAGCCGTTTGAACACGTCCATTCATGAATTGCATATTAAATGTTAGTTCTTGAGATTAATGAGGACTTGTGTGGATTTGGTGATTGTACATGGATCCCTTCACCTCCAAATCTCATTTCGTTCAACATGGCAAGTTTGCTCAAAATTACCGCCATGCCACGCCCACACCGTGTGACGCAGCCACGAGATTTTAATAACTTTTCTTCTTGGATGGGTCTAGGTGCCACACAGCGAATTTGGTGAAGATTGGATACAAATCCTGGGAGGAGTTCGTTAAGTTCCAATGTCTCCACACGACTTTTTCGAGGGGGCGCTATAGAGCCGATTTGAATTTCGACTGTGCAAATTTGTTGGACTCGGGATTCTATATGTATGTACCAAATTTCATGTTTGTAGGATACAGCAGTGATTTTTTATGAGTATTTCAATATTTGCAGGGGGCGCTGTGGAGCCGTTTGACCACGTCCATTCCTGAATTGTATATTAAACCTTAGCGTTTGAGATTGATGAGGATTTGTGTGGATTTGGTGATATTAGGTGGATCCTTTCATCTCCAAAACTCATTTCATTCCATGTGGCAAAATTGGTGAAAATGGACGCCATGCCACGCCCACACCGTGTGACATAGCCACGAGATTTTAATAACTTTTCATCCAGGATGGGTTTAAATGCCACACAGCGAATTTGGTGAAGACCGGATAAAAATCCTAAGAGGAGTTCGTTAAATTCCAATGCCTGCGCACCACGTTTTCTAGGGGGCGCCGTGGAGCTTTTTCAAAATTTCAAAAGCAGGAATGTTTTTGTCTCGGGCTACTGTACCTGTGTACCAAATTTTATAGCTGTACGTGAAACTAGCCGTATTAACTCCACTAAAGACCAACTTTTAAGGTGGCGCTATTGAGTCATTTTGCCATTCATATGTGCAATTCCCCCAAAATATCAAATTTTTCGCCAGTCCTGATGTGTGTGCAAAATTTGGTGAGTTTTTGAGCATGTTTAGGGGGTCAAATTGAGGTTCAATTTGGCGTAAGAAAAATTAAAGCTGCAAGCAGCGTCGGACGGGCCCTCGCTCCCCCCCCGCAACGCCGCTGTGGAGACGATGGGAATGTCTAAAGCACGCACTCGTGTTCGTCTCATCCTGCTCTGCACATGTACCAAATTTCATGTCTGTACGACAAACCAGTGATTTTATATGAAATTTTAAAATTTTGTAGGGGGCGCTGTGGAGCTGTTTAAGTGCGCCACAGTGTTGAGGGATAGCCTGTCATCAAGCATATCAAGTTTCATTCATATTCGGCCATGTGCAGTCAAGTTATGAGCATTTCACACTTCATGGCCACACGCTCAAAATGGCCGCCCTGTCACGCCCACACCGTGTGACAGAGGCAGAAGATTTTAATAACTTTTCATCCTGAAGGGGTCTAGATGCCACACAGCCAATTTGGTGGAGATGGGATAAAAATCCTGGGAGGAGTTCGTTAAATTCCAATGTCTCAGCACCACATTGTCTAGGGGGCGCTGTGAAGCCAATTGAAATTTCAAGTGTACAGATCTGTTTGTCTGGATACACTATACATGTGTACCAAATTTCATGTTTGTAGGTCAAAGCAGTAGTTTTTTATGAGTATTTGAATATTTGTAGGGGGCGCTGTGGAGCCGTTTGAACACGCCATTTCCTGAATTGTATATCAAACATTAGTTTTTGAGATTTGTGAGGATTTGTGTGGATTTGGTGATATTAGGTGGATCCCTTCACCTCCAAAACTCTTTTCATTCCATGTGGCAAAATTGGTGAAAATGGCTGCCATGCCACGCCCACACCGTGTGACATAGCCACGACATTTTAATAACTTTTGATCCTGAAGGGGTCCAGATGCCACACAGCCAGTTTCATCAAGATGGGATAAAAATCCTGGGAGGAGTTCGTTAAATTCCAATGTCTCCACACGACCTTGTGTAGGGGGCGCCGTAGAGCTCATTGGAATTTCGACTGTGCAAATTTGTTGGTCTTGGGATATTATATGTGTGTATCAATTTGCATGTCTGTAGGATAAAGCATTGATTTTATATGACTATTTCAATATTTGTAGGGGGCGCTGTGGAGCTGTTTGACCACATCCACTCCTGAATTGTATATCAAACATTAGTTTTTGAGATTTGTGAGGATTTGTGTGGATTTGGTGATTTTACATGGATCCCTTCACCTCCAAAACCCATTTCGTTCCACATGGCAATTTTGTGCAAAATGGCTGCCATCCCACGCCCACACCGTGTAACGCAGCTACAAGATTTAAATAACTTTTCATCCTGGAGGGGTCTAGATGCCACACAGCAAATTTGGTGATGATCGGATAAAAATCCTGGGAGGAGTTCGTAAAATTCCAATCCCTGCGCACCACGTTTTCTAGGGGGCGCCGTAGAGCTTTTTCGATATTTCAAAAGCAGGAATGTTTTTGTCTCGGGCTACTGTAGGTGTGTACCAAATTTCATAGCTGTACGTGAAACTCGTCGTATTAACTTCATTAAAGCCCAATTTTCATGGTGGCGCTATTGAGTCATTTTGCCATTCATATGTGTAATTCCCCCGAAATATCAAATTTTTCGCCAGTCCTGATGTGTGTTCAAAATTTGGGGAGTTTTTGAGCATGTTTAGGGGGTCAAATTGGGGTTCAATTTGGCGTAAGAAAAATAAAGAAAGAAAGAAAGAAAGAAAGAAAGAAACTCACGAGGAACAATAGGGCCTTTGCCCTGCAAGGCAAAGGCAGCGTTCAGTGTTTCACACTGATCGCTGCTCTTTGCCTTTTCGGGCTCGGGCCCTAATAAAGAAAGAAACAGAGCAGGAACAATAGGGCCTTTGCCCTGCAAGGCAAAGGCAGCGTTCAGTGTTTCACACTGATCGCTGCCCTTTGCCTTTTCGGGCTCGGGCCCTAATAAAGAAAGAAACAGAGCAGGAACAATAGGGCCTTTGCCCTGCAAGGCAAAGGCAGCGTTCAGTGTTTCACACTGATCGCTGCCCTTTGCCTTTTCGGGCTCGGGCCCTAATTAAAGCTGCAAGCAGCGTCGGACGGGCCCTCGCTCCTCACCGCACTCCTCTCCACACGACCTTGTCTAGGGGGCGCCGTAGAGCCAATTAGAATTTCGACTGTGCAAATCTGTTGGTCTTGGGATACTATATGTATGTACCAAATTTTTTGTTTGTAGGATAAAGCAGTGATTTTATATGACTATTTGAATATTTCTAGGGGGCGCTGTGGAGCCGTTTGACCACGTCCATTCCTGAATTGTATATTAAATATTAGGTCTTGAGATTAATGAGGATTTGTGTGGATTTGGTGATTTTACATGGATCCCTTCACCTCCAAAACCCATTTCGTTCCACATGGCGATTTTGTTCAAAATGGCCGCCATGCCACGCCCACACCATGTGACGTATCCACGAGAATTTAATAACTTTTAATCCTGGAGGGGTCTAGATGCCACACAGTGAATTTGGTGAAGATCGGAAAAAAATCCTGGGAGGAGTTCGTTAAATTCCAATGCCTGCGCACAACGTGTTCCATTGTACAATGTTAAGCTTTTTTGTTCAAAATGGCCGCCATGCCACGCCCACACCGTGTGATGCAGCCACAAGATTTTAATAACTTTTCATCCTGGAGGGGTTAGATGCCACACAGCGAATTTGGTGAAGATCGAACAAAAATCCTGGGAGGAGTTCGTTAAATTCCAATGCCTGCGCACCACGTGTTGAAGTGGGCGAGGTTACGCTTTTTTGTTCAAAATGGCCGCCATGCCACGCCCACACCGTGTGACGTATCCACGAGATTTTAATAACTTTTCATCCTGGAGGGGTGTAGATGCCACACAGCGAATTTGGTGAAAATTGGATAAAAATCCTGGGAGGAGTTTGTTAAATTCCAATGCCTGTGCACCACGTGTTCTAGTTGGCGCTGTTTAGCTTTTTTGTTCAAAATGGCCGCCATGCCACGCCCACATCGTGTGTCGCAGCCACAAGATTTTAATAACTTTTCATCCTGGATGGGTCTAGATGCCACACAGCGAATTTGGTGAAAATCGGACAAAAATCCTAGGAGGAGTTCGTTAAATTCCATTGCCTGCACACTACGTGCTCTAGGGGGCGCTGTTGAGCCTTTTTTGAAATTTTTAAAGCAGGAATGTTTTTGTCTCGGGCTACTGTACCTGTGTACCAAATTTCATGAGTTTACGTGAAACTAGCCGTATTAACTCCACTAAAGGCCAATTTTCTAGGTGGCGCTATTGAGTCATTTTGCCATTCATATGTGTAATTCCCCCAAAATATCAAATTTTTCACCAGTCCTGATGTGTGTGCCAAATTTGGTGAGTTTTTGAGCATGTTTAGGGGGTCAAATTGAGGTTCAAAGTGGCGTAAGAAAAAGAAACCGCCAAACCGCCAAACCGCCAAACAAACCGCCAAACCGCCAAACACTAGAGGAACAATAGGGTCCTACGCACTGTAGTGCTTCGGGCCCTAATTACAGACAGTTCAAATGTCCTACCGGCAATGCGGCCTTCACCCCATCCAACCTAATGAACAGGAGCGGCCT
Organism: Dascyllus trimaculatus; assembly: GCA_024666655.1. Lineage (NCBI taxonomy): Eukaryota > Metazoa > Chordata > Actinopteri > Pomacentridae > Dascyllus > Dascyllus trimaculatus. Next base: position 32,874,343 of record CM045447.1, on the reverse strand, counting down.
CTAGCGCGGCAGCTCCTAACAGCCTCCCAGCTTCTTCGACAACCCGAGACAAGAATGCTGGCCCAACTGTGCGTATGTCGCTCAGGAAGGAAAGAGAACTCCGTCATTGTCGCTGTTTGTCATGTTGAGACCCAAAATGTCATGTGGTCACAGGGGGTTACCCCAAAAACAAGAGTGCCCTCTGGTGGCTTTTAGAGTAAACCGCATTTAATTGTCCACCCGGTTACACTTACATTAAAAAAATTCCTGGATGGAGACGGTGATCCAGATCAGTCCCAAAATTTCACCATTTGTTCCTTGTCCCATTTCATACGTTGCCTGAAAATTTCATTCAAATCCGTCCATTACTTTTCGAGTTATTTTGAACACAAACAAACAAACAAACACCGGCCATCACATAACCTCCTTGGCAGAGGTAAATAACCTACAGATTATTAATAACTATTGATTGTTTGGACTATAAAATGTCTCAGAATAGTGGAAAATCACAACCTCCTACAGACCAAGCTGATGTCTTCAAATGCTGACAGTTCCTTTTTTTGGGATTTAGCTAACTGAGGTGTGTTTTCAGCTTTAAGTATTAGACTGTTAATACCCATAATGCATCTCTCTTAACTGGAGCTACTTCTCACGACTTTAAACAGAGTCAGGGAGCTTCGTACGGCAGTTCACAATCTCCAAAGGGTCACAGGATAAACGTGAGGGATTGTGAAATGATTAACTTCATAACCCAGCAGTGGGTTTGACCATTACAGAGTAACGATGTGAGCAGGAAACTGGTTGAGTTGCTTTCAGTGAAATCAGCATTTAGGATTAATGAAGCATTGGACTAAGATAATATGAAGGAACATGGTAGAAGAAAAAAGAAAAACAAAGTTCACATCAGATCATCTGGGGGAGAGATTTTGTCTAATCATTGCTGGTTTGCTAAATGCTGGATAATAATAACTTATTAGAATTCAAACTGTCATATATCTCTTTGGTACAATATCAACACGTTTTGCACTTTAAGAACCCTGTGCAATATTTATTTTTCTACATACACCAGGATATATGCTGTTTGTTCATTTTCTACCTGGGTACAATCTGTGCAATAATAATAATGCTCCAGTATTTCTGTTATCCACTGTCATTTTTAGAACTAGTACCTCTGTATATTTTGGTTTATTTTTATTTTTTATACTTCATTCCCTAAATGTCTGCACTATCTTCGCTGCTGCAACACTGCAAATTATCTTATCTCAGATTGTTTATTACCTTACTGTATGTTATTTCATGTAAAGAGTTAACTTTTAAAGTAACTATAAGCTTAAAATATGTGTATTTACAACATTTTACATGGATGGAAATGTAGTGTAAAATAAAAAATAATGGCACAAACTATAAAGTAACATAAAATGGAAAAACCCAAGAGTAATGTAAGTACTTCTAAACTGCACTAAAATACAGTACATGAGTAAATGTACTTGGATACTTTAATCTTTGCTCTTCTAAAAAATAATGGACTATTTTAATGCCCTAAATCTGAAAATGCTCCAGTGTACATCTGTCCATGTTGAAACTTCCGCTTGGATCAAATATTTTTCCAGTGACTTTCAGGTAAACGCCCTTAAACAAAGCACTAATGTTTTTTTAAAAAAATATTATTTTGCATTTCTGGTTCTGCCTCGTCTTAAACGGTCGTGTTGCGCCCTCTTGTGCTTCATTTGCAGAATGGCGGGTGAGGTATTTGCAGTTTGTGTAACCGCCTGTAAGCCCCGCCCACATGGCTGAAGCCTATTGGTCGGCGCTTTAAATACAAGCATCTGGTTGGTCAGGATGTGCCGCTCGTCATAGCTCCCGGAACAGAATGTACACACACCGACTTCTTGTGTAATTGACTCGTCCGTCCTCCCTGCAGCAGTAAGTATCGGCCTGTACATGAATAAATATTTATTAGAGTGAAAACTGAGGAGTGAGAGGGTGAGGAAGGACTCACAGACTAACCTTTTTCATTCACACTGTCTGCAGTAATGCCGACTTCTCCCGTGAAAACGCGGATCCCCCTCACCAGCTTTGGTCATCTGATCTCAGAGGTGAAGGTAAGAACATGATCTGGTCCAGTCTGCAGAGAGGGGATGACAGAAAGCATGCAAAAACAAAAGGAGATAAATTCATCTGATTCAAAAGACAGATCTGGCAATTTCTGAAGGTTTGTTTCTAGGTTTTCCATGTCATAATAATATTATAATTTACCTACAGTGTCATTGTGAAAAGGCTATACACCCTCTTTACCTGTGTCTTACCTTCTGATGGTCATTCATTGGAGAATCTTTAAATACTAAAAAATAATATCTTTCTTTTGGCTTTATCTCGTAAAATAAAAAAGGCTTTATTATGTAATATTTCCTGACGTGACCATAAGATTGGTCAGATGCAGGTAAACAAACAATCAATCCAATAAATGCAACACAGATATGCATTTATCTGTGCTTTTATTTTTTTTAACATAGGCTGTACTGAAAATATGGATGCACTTAGCCTTTTATTCTGAAAAATGAAGCCAAAGCAGAAGTGCATTCTTTCAAACAGCCAGCAGGGGGCGACTCGTTTGCTTGCAAAAAGACATCCGACTGCACAGAAGTCTATGAGAAAATGACCCGACTTGTCACGTGATTTATTCCTCATGAATTTATGTTCTACGCCTATACAGCATGATGTTCATTTTGTGAATTATAGTAAAGTAGTTGCTGAAGCAGGGTATGTTTAATGGTGTGGCTACCTTGTGCTACTATATCAGGATGTCCTTGTGTTGTCAGTGGGATCCACCACCTGCTCATTGCACCTGGTTTTAAAAGAGCAAGATATAAACCACAGTCCACAAACCAATGGTCGATCATCTATCTTTAATATAGAGTTTATGAACACAATAAGAAGTGAGGACCATCAAGATTTATGATGTGTTGAAGCATTACTTAATACACAGTATGATTTTGGCACTTTGCAAATAGTACAATAACTCATAATAATGAAACATCAGTTGGATGAAGACAGACTAAGTGAGACTTGCTGAAGTATAAATATTAAACTTGCATTATCTGTTTTTCTTGTTATTTTAAACATTGGTAACTTGAGGAAGGTTGTGTGTACAGTGTATCACCTTGATTATGTCTGAAGATATATTAGATTAAATTACCTTACAAATACAACCTGGATGACACTAGATAAAGTCCAGGTGATGAACTCACCGCCTCTGTCAAGCTGTTCTAGGAAATGGTGTTCTTTATGTTTGTTTATTGGCATTGCTGTAAATGTCAGTTGGATTTTGAATGAAGGTTTATAACCGTGGAAGCAAAACCTGGAAGTTGCAGTTTTAATTTGGGTTTCTACTAGTGCTGTCAAAAATATCGCGTTATTAACGCGTTAACGCAAATCAATTTTAACGGCGTCAATTTTTTTATCGCGAGATTAACGCGGGCGGGGGCATGGTTGGCGAGGTCGAGGGTGAAGTGTTCGCCGTCGGAGTCCGACAGGATCTCCTGCTGGCGGTGGTACAGCAGCAGTCTCCTCGCCTCCATGCCTTTCTGTCGGCTCCTTTTCCCCGTCTCGAACCGCTTGCCGCTGGTCCACGCGGTTCGGGACGCGCACCGCCAGGCGACGGCGGCCTGGGGTGCGCGCATGACGATTGACAAGACCAAAGTTATCTGTGTGTATTATCAGAGTGAACTGAGTTATTATCGTAGCACATCCGGTCTGTAATACCACTTGATGGCCAAACACAGCTGACGCGAATTCTCCGCCTCCTCCTCGTATAAAATGATAATTCAAGGGACATTTAGAATAGATAAAAAATGTGCGATTAATTTGCGATTAATCGCAAGTTAACTATGACATTCATGCGATTAATCGCGATTAAAAATTTTAATCGATTGACAGCACTAGTTTCTACACGTCAGACAGTCAGTTCACCACAGTTAGACCGCAGCCACAGACACTGGCTGGACTAAGTTTTGTTTATATATACAACAGAAAAAAGTACCTCCCTGTGCAAGGTCAATATCAATGTTTTCTACATGTACTAGAACATATGCTACATAATATACATGTACTAGAACATATGATACATAATATACATGCACTAGAACATATGCTACATAGGTTTACATGTACTAGAACATATGCTACATAGCTGTAAGTGTACTAGAACATAAAGTATATAGATATACATGTACCAGAACATATGTCACATAGCAATACATGTACTAAAACATGCTACATAGGCATACATGTATTAGAACATATAGTACATTGGTATACATGTACTAGAACATATGCTACATAAGTATACATGTACTAGAACATATAGTACATAGGTATACATGTACTAGAACATATGCTACATTGGTATACATGTACTAGAACATATAGTACATAGGTATACATGTACTAGAACATATGCTACATTGGTATACATGTACTAGAACATATGCTACATAGGTACACATGTACTAGAACATATAGTACATTGGTATACATGTACTAGAACATATAGTACATAGGTATACATGTACTAGAACATATGCTACATAGGTATACATGTACTAGAACATATGCTACATAGGTATACATGTACTAGAACATATGCTACATAGGTTTACATGTACTAGAACATATGCTACATAGCTGTACATGTACTAGAACACATTCTACATAGGTACACATGTACTAGAACATATAGTACATTGGTATACATGTACTAGAACATATAGTACATAGGTATACATGTACTAGAACATATGCTACATAGGTATACATGTACTAGAACATATGCTACATAGGTACACATGTACTAGAACATATAGTACATAGGTATACATGTACTAGAACATATGCTACATAGGTATACATGTACTAGAACATATGCTACATAGGTATTTTTCTACCTGTGTAGAATCTGTGCAATACTCATACTTCTGTCAGTATTTCTGTTCATGAAAGAATCCGTGCAATACCACTGGCATGTGCAATACTATAATTTCTATAACTAGAACTGATGTATATTTTGGTTTATTTTATTTCTATACTACATTTCCTAATTTTCAAAACTATCTTTGCTGCTGAACTCTCCAAATTTCCCCACTGTGGGATTAATAAAGGCTTACCTTATCTGTTACCTGGTCAAGTCTGCTGCCTGACCAGAATCCAATTAAACACCTTTGAAGTAGAAAAGAAACTGTCTCTGAAGAAAGACCGAACATCTCTGACATCTCTGACGAGTAGGACTGAGTCAAATATACAGGTTCACATATAAAGTAGTGAAAGAACAAAAGATTTGAATCGCAGTAATTAAAGATGTACTGGAGTTCCTTTTGTGGGGCCTGTATTTTTATTATAGTTACTGTAATTAATTTTTAATTTTACACCAGAGCAATTACCCTACTGTTGAACTTAGAAATGATCTGATTACTGTGAGGTGATAAACCTTTGAATCATTAGACATTTATATAATATTGTACTTTGGACGTACTCCCATATTGTGTTGTAAAAATCCCCTGTATTAACTTTGTTTTGGCAACAGTGTGATTATGTGTTCAGCACATAAAAAGTCACCGTCAGCTGCACTTTCATTTAGGTTGCACAGGGATTATAACAGAGCCATTCTTGCTAGATTCTTAATTAAATCAGGAATAAACTTGAGCACAGGTGCCGTTTGCAAGTGATTTAAACAGCCAGCCTCCAATCCATAACACACCAGCCAACTACATGGTTTAATGTTACTAAATCTGTATTAGGATTTAAGAAAAAAAGGATTTCCTCTCTTCTCTCCTAATATTAGCAGCAGAAGAATCAGCATTACCGAGCAGAGCAGCTTTGTCAGCACTGTGCTGCTGCTCTGTCTCTCATGTACGTCTGTTGCTCGTAGTGGAAACTATTTCCCTTTTCACTCGAAATCTCACATTTCCCCTTTGCTTACTGTAAACCAGATATTCTAGATGAACGCTTCAGTTCACGGAATTCAGTGCATTTGTATTAAATGAGACGCTGCAAGAGGTCAACAGTTTCACTTTCGAACTGCAAACTGATTTTTCTTTTTTCTTTTTTAAGTTTGAGCCAGGAGACTGAACTTGGCACAAAGAGTGTTTTACATTTGGGCCTGAAACAAACACAAGGTGTCTCCTCTTATAACCCCCTGGAAGAATAAATGTAATCTCAATACACGGAACATTTGTTTAAAAACAAAGCTGGAGCTAGCGACACTTAGCTTAGCATAAAGATGGGTCATTGTAATGTTATGTCTTTGTCCTCATGGATTCACAAGATATAAAGTTAATTACTGAGCTTTAGAGGTGCAGATTATTTTTTTGTAAGAGCCAAGCTAGTTGTTTCTCATGGTTTCCATTCTTGGTGCTAAGCTTAGCTGAGTGTCTCCTTTGTATTTACTGTACGAGCATTGAGTGGTTGAAGCCTTGAATCTGTGCTCCTTAGTAGATCTGGAGACTGACAGCTGTAGTTGTTGTTATACTATTTTCTAGTGTGCAGGAGTCCTTTATTTAGGTCTCATTTCCATGCAGTTACGTTTGGTGCTCATAATTCTAGATATAATACAGATTATACTGTCTGGTGTCCGACTCAAGGGAGTCAATTTCTCTACAGATAGATTTTTTTTTCACAGAGCACCGTCTGGGTCACACCTTTGGAGCACTAATGACTGTTAGTCACTACCGGTCTTCACAACACCTCCATAAAGGTTAAATACTTGGGTTTCCCACCAGCGAATCAGACTAGCCCAGTCTAGTCTTGACACGCATGAACTGATGAAGCCACTCGGATGAGAGGCAAAACGTCTCCACAGACATTCTACTGAGTCCAGCTGCCTTTGACTGAATGACTATGACCGGGATGAATGAGAACATTCACAGACATGTCTACAGGTGGATGAAAACTTCACTGCAGAAATCGGCCAGAGGCTAATCTGATCAGTTTCTACAGTCCAGTTTTATGGACGTTTAGCATTACTGCAACAAAAGCTGCACCAGTGAGAAAATGGTGTCGTCCTGCCAGATCTGTAGCCAGTTTCTAAAAAAATGTACATCACACAGCTAGCATGTGATAAACTGCGTAAACTAATTTCATCTTAATTTTCTGGGGGAAGTTTTTCTGTTTTTTATTGATAGAGGGAGGGGTCATGAGCCGGACTCGAACTCACGACCGCTGCTGGCGACCTGCGCCCAAACGGTAACGCCCTAACTCAGCGAGCTCCACGGCGGCCCCTAACTTCTTCTTAATTGCACTTTTTTTGACTGCCGGCACAGTCAAGCTGCAGCACAGCCTGTTAGCCAGCTAGCTATCTTTTCCTCCAGCCTCGTGGCACACCGTTTCTCTGAAGTCCGCTGCAGCCGTTGAATATCTGCACGATGACAAAGGTTTCAAGGAAGGAGGGAGGAATGAGTGGAATTCCGGTTGACTCACTTATGTACACAGAGCAAAGTGGGAACGAGCTCTGCTGAGCACGTGCACTTGAGCCCTGCGGGAATAAATAAAGTGTTGCGCTGGCTTACTCGCCTTTTGACAATGAACAATTGGAATGCGAATTTAGTTTTAAACTCAAGCTCTACTTGTAATTGCATAACATTATTTTACATTTTAATGACTTGATTTATATGCAGAAAACTTACCTCACTTGCAAGTTTTCAAGTATTTACATATTGTTTTATTTTAATAAATAATCTGTCAGCATGTCTCTTTGTTGCTTGTTTTTCTTTTCTCTTCGCTTTTGTACTTTGACTCGACTGATGTCTCGAGGGTGAATAAAGGTTAAATGAATTCTTTGGCATCTTCCTGCGGCGCCTCACATTTCAGCCTGGAAAAAAGGGCTGTAAACACATTAGTCGTGACAGTACTTCCATGAGCACGCGAGTGTTTTTTCGTCTGCAGAAGTGATGTTTCTCTGTAGCGGCTCGGAGAATTTAGATATCCTGCTAATCGTCTCAGCGTGTGCTCGAAAAGAAAAGCTTCAGAGCCCTCGAAAGGGAGTTTCGGCTTTGAGCTTTAATTGTGGAGGACTTGTGCCGCCGCTTTGTCCAGGCTGGTGAATAATTCAGCTTGACTCAAATGGTATGAATGAGTCCTACGTGACCACAAACCAGTTTTCCATCCCAGTGTTGCCTCGTCATGCTTATCAGGAACATATTTCGACATGTTAAAGTATTTAACTTATCGGCCACTGTCAAGAAGCTGCTCAGTTATTCCGTCATGCAGCTTTCAGTTTTAAGTTTTTTGCCTCTCAGGTGTGCGGAGCGTCTTCACCCGCTCATTAAAACAGCGGATGATCATCTTAATCAGAGCGAGTCTCACTATCACTAGGTTACTGACACGGTTTTTAAACTAGGACAAGTTCCCATCAGTTAATGGGTTGCTTTCACATTCGTTTTGACGGGAACAAAGGCTTTACATAACCTTTAAGACATTTGATTCGGATGTCTGCAGTGTTTATCGATGCTGTAACTGGTTCTGTGGTTTACTGCTTTTCATGGGCGGGTTGTGTTTTGACTCTTAACTTGATCCACGTTGAGTCTCTTTGCACGGCATTGTGGGTTTTGTGGGGTTTTGGCATAAAATATGTAAAAATATCAAGAAGTCTGACTGTACTACTTCCTCTTACTGCTTCTGTTTACGTCTGTGTGTGTGTGATTGTGTTTTATGTGTTTCAGAAGCAGCTGTTCGGCATCGAGGCCCCGTCTTCTGCAGAACTGACCGGTTGGAGGAAATACTTTAATAGCTACACGCAGCAGGGTCGCCGAAATGTACATGATGCACACACACACACACACACACATGCATGTCCAGATGCAGCTTCCTGCACAACAACTCCTTAACAGTCTTTCTCTTGCAGTACGTCTTGGCTACTTATGGGATCCTGACGCTAACGGCCGCTGCCTTCTTGATGCACAGACGGAGCAGAAAGGAAAACCAGACGTCCACCTCCACTGAATGAAAGGCCGGCCTCTCGCAGTGACATTTATACTCACTGGCAGTTATTTCTGATGTGAAGGAAACGGCGCGACACCCTCCAGAGTGAGAAAGTTGCCAGCTTAGATTTGTTAATAAACGCTTTGTCTGTTCCTGTCTGATCATTATTTAGTGATATTATGAGAAGTCACGTTGGTTACCATGGCATCACCGAGTGTGTGTCTGCAGTAGGACTGTTTCGCCACATGGCGTCCATCTGCTGCTGGAGAAACCTCGCTTTTATTTTTATGTTACGTTTTAGATGCTCACCACGCAGCTTGCATTACTTATGAGTGCAGCAAAGATCACATCTGAGCTCGACACTGTTGAAGTCTTTGTTTTTGTGTAATTTTTTTTTACACTGTGGCGCCATGGAAACCCTGACAGGACATGGAAATAATGAGCTCCCCGGAATAGATGCAGCCCTCAAAGTACACACTTCCCACTAATTGTTAAAGGAAGCTAACAGCAGAATAATAAGCAAAAGGGAACTCGACACGAAAAGCCAATCTCTTACTGAAATTTCACTGCATTAGTGCTGTCTTTATGCGGGGGACCTAAGTGGACTTTAATTGTTTTTTCCTTGAAACTGCAGATATGTGGGACCTGAAACTCTCTGTCTCACTGTGACAAAAATAAAAACAAACCCTTGAGAGTTTTAACGTGGAAAACATGAGAAAACAAATAAAGGAAAATGCTAGCCGGGCTACAGATCTCTTCTCAAAATGCTCGTTAACGGTAATAGTTTACTGTAGTGGGAGTAGAAATGTCACTGTATTGTTAATATATATATATATATATACGCACCGATCAGCCACAACATTATAACCACTGACAGGTGAAGTGAACAGCATTGATCATATTGGTACTATGTGGTGTTCTGATGGAAAACCTTGGATTTTAACATCCGTGTTGATGAGACTTAGACACCCAAATAAACATTGTCTCACAACAAACACACTCCCTCATGATAATGGAAATCCCAAATGTCACTGGTCTACCCCTGCAGGAAAATGCACCCCACCACATGGAAACAACATCAACCAATCAGGAACATGTAGAGGAACATGACAATGGCCCAACATGTTGATTTGACCTCCAAACTTCCTACAGCCCATTCTGATCAAGCATCAACAGGATGCAGTGGAACAAGTTTGATTGACAGAGACCCCACTGCACAAGCCAGAGTACCCAAAGGATCCAGTGCCCTGGTCCTGGTTTCAGACCCCATAGGACACCCTGAGAGGTCCTCTTGTCCATGCCCAATGCTTCAGAGCATTTTTGAGCACATAAGATGGACCAACACAATATTAGTCAGGGGGTCATAATGTTATGCCTGATCGGTGTATATTTCCATAACAAACCAGGATTGGAGGAACTCTTTACTAAAATCAGCTCTTTACACGTTTTTGTCATGCTGACACTTAGAACAGGATAAATCCTTGCGGAGGTAAGTGGGAGCAGTACTTTAGTGCACATTTTAATCAACCACTTTCTCCCAACATGCAAGAAACTAGTGGATCATGTGCAACAGGTGTTATTGATCTGCACACTGCCAACACCTGATTTTTCCCTTTCAACCTATGGTAATGCTAATATTACCAGTGTGGGTCCTGCACCTGCATTAACAGGTGTTTGTCTCATTTGTAAGTTAGCTTAAAAACATACAGCCAAATGAAATTGCCATTGCAATTAACTGCCTTGTCAAATTCTGATGCTGACACAAAATATATAACTCATTCTAAATATATATACCAGGACACCCAGCCCGGCAGTGAGATACCCAAATGATACTTGAAGTTTACTCAAAGATGCCTTAGAATCTCAATACATTTAAAATGTGCCTCCTCTGTATGGATAGAAAATGGTTATATTACTCAATACTATCTATAACCAAAGGCACAAATTCAGATAGGCTTCTCAGAGGTTACTCAACATGTTTTGTTATGACAAGTTTCAAAAATAACAAATGAAATAATGATAGAAATAATGAAAAAATTAAAAAAATACCTCTGCTGTATCAGCAATCCAACTTTAACAGAAATAGTTCTCACAAACTTACAAAAACTAACAAAAATAATTTACATCTTTATTGTTCTTCTTAATCCTTCTTCAAAACAATGAAAACCAGGACATTTTCATCACTGTATAAAAAAACAACCAGGACAGGAAAACAGGACGTCTGGTCACCCTACATATCATATACATATATTTATTTATATATATAAAACGTTCCCAGGACATTTCCTGTTTTCCTGTCCTGGTTGTTTTTTATAAAGTGATGAAAATGTCCTGGTTTTCATTGTTCTGAAGAAGGATGTAGAAGAAAAATAAAGATATCAATATTTTTTGTTAGTTTTTGTAAATTTGTAAGAACTATTTTTGTTAAAGTTGGATTGCTGATATACCAGAGGTGTTTTTTTTAGTTTTTTATTTTCTAATAAAGAAGAGACTTTATGTTTTTCATTATTTATTTTTTTTGTTGTTATTTTTTAAACTGGTCATAATAAAACACGTTGAGTAACCTCTCTTACTGTGTTTTCTCAAATTCAAAGCAGCAGCTAAAAAAAATTAGAAAGTGCATTTTGTTTCTGAATATGTTTGTTTTTGTGCATTTTTTGTTTTGTTTGACAAAAAAAACAAAAAAAAAAACATTTGTTCTGAAAATCCTAAATGCATTTTATTTTTGCATTTAATTTCTGCTGCCTGTTTCCGTGTAACTGTGCACTGGTAAAGCTGTGAAAACACTAAAATGTAAAAATAAGTAAGTTTTATCACACACTACACACACGCACGCACACACACACACAACTGCGCACACACGCTGCCGGCAGATCACATGATTTAGGGGAATTCAGGAGGCGCCGTCGAAAGCGAAAGTAAAGCTGCCAACATCTGAGTGTGTGCGCGCGCAAATGAGTGTGTGTGCGCGCGCGTGGTTGGCATACACGCGCGTGCACGTGTGTGTGTGTGTGCCAGAATCTTTGAACTAATTGTGAGTGCGTGCAGGTTTTCTGATGAGTTCCTTTGCCGAGTGTCCGGTGACGGTTGAGCTCCGCCTCCGCCGTTAAATCGAAAGTAAACGTCTGCAGGCCGAACTGAGCGCTGCTTCTGCCAGCAGTCTCACTCCTGGTCCCCAAAGCCTGAACGCAACCAGACGCTGCTGCTGCTGCTGCTGCTGCAAAGTAGGTAGGTTTTGCATTGGATGGCTTCATTAATGCACAATTCAAAACGGTTTTTTTTTGTTTGTTTTTTACCGTAATGCATGTAAAAACGACTCTTCCTCGTTAGGAATGAATTCAGAAACACTGATAAACCCGTAGAACTGCGATGATGGTGGTATTTAAAAGCAGGATTTTAAAGCAACAGATGTCACCTCCTGTTAAGTGTGGTGATTGAACAACTCAAATCCCTGAGTCACTTGCGTATTTTCATGCCTCATTTAAATAATCCACATCATGTAAGGAGTAGAATGTGCTGTACAGAATGATGTGTAGAAATGCTGGCTTAGTTTTTAAATAATCTTCTTGCAGTTTTTTCTTACTTTTCCTTAACATCTTTGCAACTTATTCGCACGTATTTGTTGTGTTTTGACTCCAGCAGCTTGGATCTAAATCCAAAGACAGCCCACTTCATGCATGTCTGACCTCCTATTGTAATTTAAGAGTCCAGATCAACAGTGTGCAGCCGCGTCAAGCCCTAAACTTGAGGTTGAAGCTCACAGTTTCAGTTCAAAACTCGTGTAAATAACTAGAACAACAGATTATTATAATATATTACAACATCTGGACAAACTACACTGTTGTTTTGTGAAGAGGACGCAGGAGTTCCACACATATTGATTGATTACGACACGGTCAGAAGAGTTTATGTCATGTTGACAGTAAAGCCAAGTATCAAACACAATCAGGTGTCACGGTTGTAAAGGTTCACCAGCAGAGGAGACGCCTAATATTTAAATGCTGCTCATAATGTGTAATTTTTCAAACCGACTTGTTTTAACACTTTCACATGTCGAGGGACTTTTTTTCTAGAAAACAGGTTTATCAAAAAACTTCCTCTGAAAACCACATCGACCTGAAATGTTTTCCCTTACGATGAAAAACCACAACTCATCTTGTCCCACTTGTGAGAAAGTGAAAGCATTCTGCGCGCTGTTATCAGCATCCGCCCTTCGCAGTGATTGATGAGTAACAAACATTCGGTTTATTGTCCGTCACATGACCTCTAATGACACACAGGGAGCATGTGTCAAGATCAGCTTCGGCTCCTCGGTTTGGCTGTTGACTTCACCGCCCAGGATCTCTGGCTGTCATGAGACTGTTTTGCATCTTTGTGCCGATACCAGTACGTGCCCAACTTTTTTTGCCCACCCAACTGCAGAGAACAACAGGTCTTTATGCAGACCAGAGCCGGCTTGCCCATTAGGCAATATAGGCTAAGAGGGGTGTGGCCTCCAGGGGGCGCCACAAAATTGGGAAAAATTCACCTTCAATGTATTAGAATTAATTAAAACTATTACCTCCTAAAATGTAAAAGCTCACATTGATTCAAATGTAAAGCAATGCCCAATTAATATGACTACAAAACAATGCTAGTCGATTTCTTCCGTAAGCGAATGTAAATCGACGATGGAGGGGGGCGCCATGTAAAGTCTCACCTAGGGCGCCACATTGGGTAGGGCCGGCTCTGATGCAGACCATGCGATCATGTTGACCCACTTTGAGCATGTGATGCTTTTAAAATGCACGCGTTCACACAAAACAAAACAAAAAAACTGCCTCAACATGTGTTCAAGACGTGTCATATTGATTTTTACTGGTTCTGTCATAAATATTGCGTTATTAACGTTATCTTTTTTTAAATCGCGAGGTTAACGCTCTTTTTGACCTAGTGAACTTTTAGTTTTTTCCACAGCGAGTAACGTTAGAAAAACTACAGGATCCAGCTGTAGACCGGAAACAAAACAACAAACATGCCCCATGCTCATTTGGTCTCACCTGCTGGCCAGCTGCTGAACAGCAGGCTACCGTTTTGTGTGGATGGAGAGCACAAGATGCCGAAATGAAAGTGAAATAGAAGAGCAGTGTAGCTGCTGCTAGTATGTTAAAAGGAAACTTAAGATTGTATGTGGGATTGCCCAAAGGTTAAAAAATTCTGGGGGGAGGTTAAACAAACAATAGAAAATATTATTTCTAAAACTGTCTTAATGAATTCTGTTCACTTTATTTTGGGACTTTATCCAAAGCGATATAAGTATACCAAGAGTGAGTGTATAATAATTGATTCAACTCTCCTGCATGCTAAAAAAGTACTCGCACTCTTTTGGAAAAAACCTTGTATACCAAGAGTAGTAGACTGGATGAAGCAGATGTTAATAACCTTTCCTGTAGAGAGATTGACATATGTACGAAAAGGGAGCCAAGAATTATTTGAGAAAGCATGGGGACCCTTTGTTGCTTTTGTGAAATCCATGAATTTAACAGACGATAGTGATGAGGTGGAATAAATATTTGTGATGTAAACCTCATAGAACTGCCAGAATAAGAGGAATGACAAGACTACCTGCTGTTCTGTATAAAGTACTGTATCTACACCCATACATGTCTGAGAAGATGTTTGTTTGTTATTCTTGTTTTTCTTAACCTTTTATTTATTTTGAAGTTTTCTCTTTTCTCTATTTGTTTGCTTTATGCATGATATGTTTAATATGCAAATGCCACATTGTGGGTAAAATATTTGCATTACTGAGTAAGTCCTGAATTGTATACTGTAATGCACATGCATACAAAAAACTGTTGATAAATATATTGTTAAAAAAAAAAAAAGGAAACTTAAGAAAAGGGAAGTATAAGCCTGGTTTAACTGCACTATTGGCTGAGTTTACAAAGATGTACATTCTTTAGTTTTACTTTGTATCGCCCTGTTTTGGTCCCTGTTGAAGGGGCTGTTTTTTGTGACTAATCTCTCGCCATATCGCGGTTCACTTTTCGCGGTCTCACTGTATCGCGGATTTTTACATTGCATATAAAATACGTAGCGTACAGCAGATGAGTAGATGAACGTACGGAAAACGCATCTACGGCCGCTTCTTCTTGAGCTAGTCGGTCGCTGATTGATCGGCGGTGATGGAAGCCAGTGTTTATAAGAGTGTGGTGAAGGTTAATAACAGTGTGGGGAGAGTTTATAAAGCTTTAAAATACATATAAATAATAAAATAAATAAAAGGTCGCTACTTAGTGGATTTCCTGTACGGCGGGGGGGTTCTGGAACCTAACCCCCGCCATAGACGAGGGATCACTATTTATTTTCTCATCCGTTTATTGATGGTGTTATTGACTGAGTGAGGTTTTGCTTCAGATGTGAACGACTGCTCAAAGTGAGAATGTTAGTGTGAAATATAACAAGACGTTGTTGTTTTCAGTAAAAAACATTTGCACAAAGCAAGCCTGTCCACTTCTCCATGTTGACAAGAGCATTAAAACGATAATTCAAGGGACATTTAGAGCAGATAAAAATGTGCGATTAATTAAATATTTTAACCGACTGACGGCACTAATTTTTACGAAGCCTTTTCAAACAAACTGTAACTTGATGCACGAATTCCGATGCACAGATGTTGGACAATTAGCAGCTACAGAACGACAAACCTAAAAGAGACCGAATGCTGGAGTCTGGGTTGGCTAAGTGACGAAATTAACCAAAAAAGGTGATACACAAAAAAAAGTAAACAGATCTAGTGGGTGTTGCTAAGTTAAAGAATCAAATAAAACCAAATAAAGGCTGACAAGAGTTACGAAAACTAAATAAAACAGCTAAACTCCGTAGCCAAACTTAAACTCAACAGCAACACACGCAACTAATGGAAAAGATTTGGAAAAAGAGAAAGCAAGTATGACTTAAAAGGAACAGAGATCTTTAAAAAAAACCAAGGTTCAGGACTAAACTGATGGAACGTTGCATTTCTGTAAAAGGAATCAGTTTAAGGAACAATCTGAACAAAGAAACCAAAGAATCCAAGTCAAACATCACATTCAAAAGAAGAATTAAAGCCAGTAGGTTAAAGAAATATAATGAAACACATTAATTATGTTTGATTGTCACACCATTGTCATTTTTGTTGTTGTGATTAGTACAAACTGAATTGTAACTGGGAACTAAAATGGTATGTGACTGTCTGTGTCTGGCCGGCAGCTATTTTATTTTATTATATTATATATATATTTATTTTTGTTGTTGTTGTTTTTATAGTACGTTCTTTGTAAACTCTTCTGGGGATAAAGGGGCAGATAAAATAGGACTGGTCTTCTTTCTGCCCCCTTTCATTCTAGATCAGAGAACATTTATATTTATATTAACTTGTTTTTTATTCTATGAAATAAAGAATGAAATAAAGAATACAAAAACTAATGTAGTCAAACAGCTGCTAATGGATGTTAAACTTTTCTAAATGAGCATCGTTTACTAAGAAATCAGCTTAAAAGATGATGTTTTGTTCACGCCTTCTCTCCCTGACCGGCCATGAATAATACGACACTGTATTTTCACCCAGCAGATCCAGCCTCCGCTCCCCTCCTGCACTTCGGGATCATGTTGATGAACCTTGATCGAAGCCAACATGGAGTCTGAAAGAGGACCGGGCAGCAGATGATCGGCCAGACAGCGGGCAGCGATGGAGGATCTGCCAGTGAAAAGCGGAGGAACTGGCGCAACAGGCGGTCAGGACGAGGATTCCCTGTAGGATGGTCAGAGACAATCTTGTTAGAACAGTAGTACAGAGCCAGAAGCCCAACCAAGCAGCCGAGACACAGAGCCAGAGTGAGGCCCCAGAGGAGCCGGCGGGGCCCGAAGCAGCACCGAGCCCAGAGAGAGTTCAGCCAGAGAGCCATGAGCCCACAGAGAGGCAGCTGGATTTGCTGCTCTGGAGCAAACTCAAACCAAAGGAAGGATCCGACTCCTGGAGCCAGGTTAGTCCTCGGTGTTTACTCACTATCAGCGGATTTTATGGCTTTGGGATGTTGTCTTTTTTGATCAAACGGCTGAACTGAGATAAAGAAACCAAACAGCAGGAGTTAATTCTGACCTGTTACAGACTTTTAAAGTACTATAGATACAGTCTGTTACAAGAAGCTATAAAAAATACACAAGTATTAGCATCAAAATACTGTTGTAGTACCATAATTACTCAGGATAACGTGTGTGATATTAGTGGATCATAATAATTGATGTTGTAAAATACATGTTCTGGAGTAAAACGTACAATATTTCCCACAAAATCACAGTTAAATAAAAGAATAAACTAGAAAGTACCTCAGAAGTATTCTCTGTATACACTTCTTGTAATATTTTTACATGTATATATATGCAGATATGAATGAGTGACGACAGGCTTTTCGTCATAGTTTGGCTGAGCATTTTCAGGTTTTTGTTCCAGCAACAACAACAACAATAACAATAGTAATAATAATAATAATAATAATAATAATTTTCACAATAGTATGTTTATGTAATGCAGGATGAACACCCACGGACTATATAATAATAATAATAATAATAATAGTGATATTGATAATAATAATAATAATAATAATAATAATGATACTACTACTACTAATATTAATATTATTAATAATAATAATAATTTTTATAATAGTATGTTGATATAATGCAGGATGAACACCCACAGACTATATAATAATAATAATAATAATAATAATAATAATAATAATAATAATAATAGTGATATTGATAATAATAATAATAATAATAATAATAATAATAATAATAATAATGATGATGATGATACTACTACTACTACTAATATAAATTTTAATAATAATAATAATAATAATTTTTATAATAGTATGTTGATATAATGCAGGATGAACACCCACAGACTATATAATAATAATGTAATAATAATAATAATAATAATAATAATAGTGATATTGACAATAATAATAATAATAATTTTTGTAATAGTATGTTGATATAATGCAGGATGAACACCCACAGACTATATAATAATAATGTAATAATAATAATAATAATAATAATAATAATAGTGATATTGATAATAATAATAATAATAATAATAATAATAATAATGATATTCATAATAATACTTTATTTGTAAAAATGCAGTTATAAATGTATAAAACTCTTATTTCTTATCTGTCTTTGTATTGACAATTAAAACTTTCTGCATTAAATCCTCCAGAGAGAACAAACTAACACAAAACCTCTGTGGCTGTTACGACGTCCCACTTTGGAAAAATCAGCCTTTAAAGATACACATCAGTTTATGAGTGGACTTTGAGGCTGAACTCGCCGCCTTTAATCTGTCCGACATTATTATTGTTGGCAGTGGAGCGTCTCTCAAGTTAGCATTGCCATCATATGCATTAAAACCACAAGAATGAAATGGATATTATGTGAAGTTAATGTAGGGGAGAGTTGATTGATGTTGGAAAAAAATCTGTTTTTATTAAAAAGGAGAGAAATTCTTAGCAAGTTCTGAGATTGTGGGTGACAATAACAGCACATCACATTATGCAAAAGAACATTTTTACCCTAAAGTGACTAACAGTGAGTTATAAAAATCCATAACTTCAAGGGAAAATGCACATTTATAGTAATATTTAGTGAAATCATTGAAATCTATAAGCTGAAATGCTTGTAACAGTGCATTCTGTTATAGATAAAAATGTTAAAATGTTAAATATAACATGCAATATTGCAAGATATTTACAGGAGTGTGCGTTAACAGCTGACAGTATAATAAATTAAACTGTCAAATAAACTTTTTTGGGATAACAAAAGATGTAAAGACACCCACCAATGCAAATCAGTTGTTTTTCCTGTCCACATGGGGTTTTTATAGACTAAAAGACACATTACGAGTGAAGCAGTTGACACCAAGTCTGAGCATTTCCACCTTGAAGCTGCACTTCACTACAAAAATACTGATTCAGGGGACGTCATAGATTTGTGCATTGTAGAGGAAGCAATGGTAGAATTATGGCGTGAAGGGATTGTTTAATGAAAAGATAGATAGCGCCATTTTTGCACATTTCTGACAGAGGTTCAGTGTACTTCACTGTCTTGTTGAATTCAATCATATTTCCAGGTAAAATTAAATAGAAATACTAGCTGAAAAATGACACTGACAGTCCTTTCAGGCTTCACACAACCCTTCTTTAATATGCACCCTGAGAGGTAAATCCCAGGCCCAAAAAAAAAAAATCTGCAATTCACTTAATGTATTCACTTCATAAGCTGTTTAAGTGTAGTCCAGGGATTCCTGCTGGCAGTTGAATCAGCTGGGTGGTGCCTGCAATGAAAAGCCTCCAGATAACGGCGCGACTTAACACATGTTCAGCGTCTTTCAGGTTGTGCCATCTGTACATGTTGACTGAGTGTTTCTGATGTCGTTTCTGCTGTAGCCACTGCCTGGAGCTGACAGTTTACCCACACACCTCCGTCCATTCAGCAGCGAAGCAGAGTACAAACTTGTGAAACACACTTATCAGCAGCTTCAACACAGTGGTTACTACTGGGGGCCCATGAGCATGGAGGAGGCACATGAAATACTCACGAGTGAACCGCTGGGAACCTTCCTCATCAGGTACTGAAACGCTTTATTTTGAAAGTTTTCATGCTGTTTTGATTGTTTGACTGTTGTTGTGGGCAGCTCAGTGGTTAGCACTGTCGCCTCACAGCTAGATGATCCCCGGCCTGGGATCTTTCTGTGTGGAGTTTGCATGTTCTCCCTCGTCCCACGGTCCAAAAACATGCTGAGGTTAACTAGAGATTTGGTTGTCTGACTGGTGACCTGTCCTGGGTGTATCCTGTATCCTGGGTGGGTGCTAGTTCGGAGCCAGTGCCTGACTTAGCACCAGTTCTTTCTGTTTCCACCGCCTAAGCACCGGCTCCAGGTGCTAAAAGCTGGGGCTTAGCCAGCCACAACTCTTGCTGGGCCAGAGCTAAGCATAGAGTACATCAGGGGCTGGGAGCGGGGTTATCATGACCAGTGGTCAACAGTGGAAAGAGACACACAAGTGGAAATTAGTGTCCTTTTTCTCCAGGACGTCCCTGGTCTGATCACAGATGTATTGGAACGACTCCCGGGACACACAGAAGTTTTGCACAAACCATTGCACGCTGAAATCCAGTACCATTGTGTCCCACCAGTAGCGTGATCACAGATGTGCCTGGCCAACAGGCGACCTCCGCCTCGCAAACAGTCTTAAGACCATCTATAAAGATAAACATAGATATTATCATCAACTTACTGCGTTTGTTTAACTGCTGTGTAATGGATGCAAGCATAGTCGTTTTACGGTGACACAATGGCGTGGCTCCATCTTGGCTCCTTGCCAATGGAAAAGCAAACAGGTTCTTAGGAGAACCAGATTTGAACCAACTAAGCACTGAACTAGCACCTCGTTCTTCTTGGTGGAAAAGGGGTATGGGCTGAGCAGTGGGGCCTCTGTTCATCAAACTTGTTCCACTGCATCCTGTTGATGCTTGATCAGAATGGGGTGTAGGAAGTCTGGAGATCAAATCAACATGTTGGGCCATTGTCATGTTCCTCTACATGTTCCTGATTGGTTGATGTTGTTGCCATGTGGTGGGGTGCATTTTCCTGCAGGGGTAGGCCAGTGACATTTGGGATTTCCATTTGCATGAGGGAGTGTATTTGTTGTGGGACAATGTTTATTTGGGTGTCTAAGTCTCATCAACACGGATGTTAAAATCCAAGGTTTTCCATCAGAACACCACATAGTACCAATATGATCCATGTTATTCACTTCACCTGTCAGTGGTCATGATGTTGTAGCTGACCAGCGTATATCTGACATTCACAGATTTTCAAAGATATCGATCTGGTTTTATTCTAATTTTGTATATTGTCATCCTAAATCCATTCTACTCCTGCGTGTCCAGTAAAAACATCAAACAAAAACAAGCCACCTGTCGCCATGTTGTTGCAGAGACAGCGGCCAGCCGGACGTCTTCTTCACTCTGAGCTACCAAAGCGACGACGGCCCGACTAGCGTTCGCGTCCAGCTGAACAACCTGCTCTTCAGCCTGCACGGCAGCCACAGGACTTTTGCGACCCTCTTCACTCTGCTCACTTTTTACACCAGCTCGTCCTGCAAGCTGACGGTGCCGTACCGCAAGCAGCGTCCGGAGCGGCTGAAGCAGATGTGCAGGAGGGCTTTCGTACAAACACACGGAGCAGAAAGGATAAGCGCCTTACCTGGACTCAGCACCGGAGTGAAAGCCTACATTCATGCGTATCCTCACTGCATATAGACACTGCTGTGGACAGAGTGCCTTTCGCTGCATTACAATGCTGTTTGTGTTATTTTAAGTTGGAAAAAATAAGTTTTGAATGTGTGTGTGTGTGTGTGTTTTTAAATAAACAACACACTTTTTGATATTGTGAATAACATAGTTGCAGCTTCGGAGCATTTCATCTGCTCTCCATTCCAATGTTATTGTACATTAACAAAGTGTTTTACAGCGTATTCATAGCACATGATGTCATTATTTAATTAGCAGTAACGTGTGCCATCAGAAATCATTATTATTTTTTGTAGTATTACATATTTAAGACATGTTTTTAACAGCTCCTCCGTGCCTCCAGGATACATATCAGCGAGTAAACATGTAAACCCTGCTGCTTTTTAAAGCTGCTTTACTTGATGTATGGCCACTGGATGGCAAAAATGCACATCAAATCAAGTGGATATTTTCCCAGCTTGTAAAGTCGTGGCTGAAATAGTCATTTGCAGTGAAATCCACACATATCACATCTTCTAATATTCTCTCCTCTTTCACTGTGGTTTTTTTTTTACAGAGGCCAGGAAGCAGCTATGGTGTCAAACGTGTTTTTAATCCTGTGAGTTAATTGTCTCATCTCAGGTCAAAGCAGTCACTTTTATCCCCGATAACAATGGCCAAATTATTTCATTATCTTTGAAAACAGTAGGTTGTTGTGTCAGGACGGAGGGGCAAATGGCTAATTTTCGTGAGAGAGGATGAGATTGTTTACACGGCTAATCTGTATGTGCCAGTTGACAATCTGGAACCCTGGAATACAAGCCCTTATGAAGTTGCAGATGTGGTCCACCCCATTACATGATGAAGCCTCTTTTGAGTGAAAGCGTCGCAAGAAAATGACTTTAAAACAACTCTGTAGCTGTAAATCTGAAACAGTTTGCGAAACGAGGTGGAAAAAAGCTCCACCGGGCTGCGGAATCGATGATCATTGAATGTACGTTCGTCTCTAACCACTATTATATGTATTAACCTGATTCAGTTGTTAGTAACAGCACTGCGACCACTGAATAATGCTGTTTTAACATCTGCTTGTGAGCACTTGGAATCACTTTTACGCAAAGGTACTGTTGTTTGAGATGTGGTGAAACAATGTGTGTTTGTGTCATCCCTGCAAAATAAAATACATGTGAAGGTTTCAGCAGAGTGGTCGGTGAGTTGGTGTGTTCGAGCTGCAATGAGGGAGCAAAAGCAACATGCGGAAGCTACATTTAGGTGATTTTAAGACATGAAGGGATTATTTTCACATGAAATCTTATGTAGCATCCCGGCTGAATTGATGGTCTGGCTCTCTTTAACTGATGGTTTATAAAAGGCTTTGCTTTCCTTTTTGCAATGTTATACATGCCAATCATCTTAAACTACCGTAAAACACTGTAAGAGCTGAGAAGACACAGAAAATAAAAACATTTTACTTTACATATATTTATGAATGTCCCTTTTAACCTTTTTAGCCTTTTTAGCTTCTTTCGCTGACAGTCTCTATTAGAGTGCGCTAACATATTTATGACATTTTAATCACCCAAACATTAACTTAAATCATGAAATAGCAAAATAAGAAATAAAACTGTAGCTCTTTAAACTGTCATGCCTTAAACATTAGTTTTAACTGTAATTCCATCTCTTTAAAGTGACAACATTTGATGTAAACAAACTCTTTGTGAAAGGTAGCAGCATGCTAAATGTGACATGCTAGCTCTACACGCTCAGACTTATAAACTCCACAAACTAAAAATGCGTCTTATAGAGGACATAAAACACACAAATTATAAGATAAACATTAACAAACCTCGTGCTTTCGTCGGCCAGGTACTAAAACATAAAGGCTTTAACTTTTAACCGTTAATCTTTTCCTTCGCCTTTCCGTCTTTGACTTTCTTCCGGCCCTTTCCTTTTCAAAATAAAGGCGCTCCCCTTAAACTAAAAACACATTTTTTAAAATAAGAGAAACTAAAATTATTTGGGTCATTTACAACTCAACTTTTTGAACTTTTAATCAATAACCAGAAGACATTTTTAAATACTTTGTAAATGTGTCCAAGTGGTGTTTTCTTTCTGAGTTGTAGGTGAGCTGGTGTGCTCCAGCTGCAGTGGGTGAGGAGGGGAGGATGGACAAAGAGGCAGGGAGGAGGCAACATGTGGACGAAGCGATTTAAAAACATGAAGGGATTATTTTAACTTAAAAAAAGACGACTGAATATGTAACTTTCATAGGATTTAATCAGTGACCGCAGAGGGACTTTAAATCATTCTGTCAGTACACAATGGAAAGCTGGAGCATGCGCAGAGGCCACGTACGTTTGTTTTATCAAGTGTTCCGTCATCTGTTCCACTTGCTGTCCTAAATGTGACTGTCGGTGGCCCCTTTAGTCTAAATTAGAGCTGCATCAGGGACACACACGCACGCGCACACACACACACACACACACACACACACACACGCACACACACACGCACACGCACTGTCCTGGCCCTCCAATTATCTCTGTCTCATTAACCTTAAACGTGTTGATGTTAACCATCTGTACTGTGACACACATCTGTGCAAAGGCAGATTATTAGTGAAGCACTTTTCGACAAGAAGTGTTTGTTTTTGTTTGTTTGTTTGTTTGTTTTTTGCATAAAGGCGTCATTGAAGAACCACACATGAGGACAGGGTTATAAAGAATTTTAAAGTAGGTAAATTAATATGAAATAAACTAAATTAATAAGCTGCGTGGAGACATCAGTGCAACTGAAAACACTCGCTTCAGTTTAACGCTGCGTCATTATATCCACTTATTTATCTACATCGGGTGTCCCGTGGGCTCGCGCGATCCCGGACTCTGCCTCCCGCTGTCCCGCGCGCTGAGTGCACCTCTCTCGCACGCGGCTGCACGTTATTACCATCAATGTCAAACGACCTCTCGTGACTCCCACACGCGCGCTAACAGGGGGGCGGGGGCGGCGGTGGGGGGGGTTACAACAACTGGAGAGGCGCGTGCACAGGCAGCTCTTGTTTAATGCCATATGTGACCGTGCGTGTGCGCGCGCGCACTTGATCTGGCGCGAGCTGGTCCAGCGCGGCGGCGGCGGCGGTCACACGTTCAACATCATCAGCGCTCTGCGGATTGAGGGCTCGTGAGATTTCGGCGGCGCGGGCTTGACCCACCATACAGGAGGGCGCTCGAGCTCCACGCACGGCACGCACGTAGACCCGGCGAAGTCGTCACGCGGATAGAATCTGTGGAATCTGTCGCGAGTGTTCCTGCGCGGCCGGAGAGCATTCTGACAGAGCGCGAGGTCCGCTCGGACGTGGTCGGGCGGTCGGTCGGTGCTCGGTGCGGGACGGCGGTACCGCGTGGAGGCGGAGGCAGAGAGGGACCTGCGCTGGACCCCGTGGCCGAATCGGAGCATCCCAGTCCCGGCAGCTGCATCCATCCCTCCGAGCCTCAGCTCCAGCGGGAGGCCGGGAGCGGCGGCAGGATGTAGCAGCGGATTAACGGAGGAGAGAGGGGCGCTCAGAGGAAGAGAGCGGGACCGAGCGGACCGAGGCGGGACGGAGGGGACATGGGGAAGGACCAGGAGCTGCTCCAGGCCGTCAAGACCGAGGACTTGCTGACAGCTCAGCGGCTTCTACAGAGACCACGGCCAGGGAAAGCCAGTCAGTATCATCCGTCCATCCTCCTGTCTGTGACACACACACACACACACACACACACACACACACACACACGCACACACACGCGCACGCACGCACGCACGCACA
Organism: Dascyllus trimaculatus; assembly: GCA_024666655.1. Taxonomy (NCBI): domain Eukaryota; kingdom Metazoa; phylum Chordata; class Actinopteri; family Pomacentridae; genus Dascyllus; species Dascyllus trimaculatus. The sequence goes on along the minus strand of CM045447.1, from coordinate 32,849,259 downwards.
CACCCGTCATTACCAGGTCAGGCTAAATCAGATGTGATGCCATTTAGCCTAAATGGTGCACTGTGCTTGTGTGTGTGTGTGTGTGTGCACTCCTCTGCATGCATGTGTGTCCTTTTTTGTGTGTTTGTGCAATGACGTGGAGTGTGTGATAGTGATGACGTTGCACATGTGTGAGAACAGTCATCAGGATGTAATTAGAAATCAGGAATGGTTGTCATCCACTTCTCCCACAACTGACCATTTGTGTGTCTGCATGGGTGCACAAAATGTGCGTGTGTGTGCACTTGAGCTGATGTTGGTCCAGGTATTACTCGTGCGTGTGTGTGTGTGTGTGTGTGTGTGTGCATGTGGAAGGGAGGAAGTGCACGAAGGTCCTACACTGCTCTCGGGACAGGGGGGATTATTGGTGTGTGAAGACGCCAGATGTTAGTGGTAATAATGTGATGACTCTAAGTGTAGCCTACACGTGCAGACATCTGCATGCACGCACATATGTGGCGCTCAAACGTGCATGTGCGCGGGTGCCTAACATGGAGTCAGCTGGGACTTGAGGTGATAATTAGATTTCAATTACAGCCTTGAAGCTGCTCTCCTCCTTTCCTATCTCACCACAAGGCCCTTTTCGATTCCTCTCGTCTGAATTCCTCCTCTTCTCTGCCGTCGCCTACTTTTCTGGATTCCTCCTCTCTCCGGGCCTCTCTGCTCTCCTCCTCTTGTCTCCTCTCGTCTCGGTTCATCCCGGCTCTCCCTCTCTTTTCCTCTTTTCTCCTATTTTATATCCTCCCTGCTCCTGTCACACTGTTTCTCCTCACCTCTCCTCGCCTTTTCTCTGTTTCCCCCTTCTTTCCCCTTTTTTTACATCTCCCACTTTCGCGCTCTTGTTTCTCCGTTTCACCTCTTCTCTCTTCTTATCTCCTCCTCCTCGCCTCCTCTCACCCTGCCTCCATCCTCCTCCATCCACATCTCCCGTCCCCTTCCTCTTCTCGCCTCTCGCTGTGTGCATGTTTGTCTCTGAACATTCCAGCAGTGCCATGGAAAAGAAAAATGCTTCTCCTCAAACGCCAGAACAGATCAGCTCTGAGTCCTCAGTCCACTGCGCACTGACAAAGAGGGGGGGAAAAAAAGGGGTGGGGGGGGGGGGCGGATGGACGGGTGAGGGAGACGAGGGTGAGGAGGGTTAGCATGGGAGAGTGCAGGACAGAAGGAGTGGAGAGCTGAGATACGGATGCAGGGAGGTGAAGAGGCGGGACGTGTTGGATGGAGGTTAAAGAGTGTGTGTGTGTCGGTGTGAATCCAGGTTTATGTTTGAATAATTAAACAGGAAGCCAGGTTTCTCTGCTGGAAGATCGCTGCACACACTCGAACACACGCCCAACGCACACAATTACAGCCGAGCGTGCGCAGAGACACACACCTGACACGTCGGGTGTTAGTCATGTGCTCGACTGTGTTTGTATTATTAATAGTATGCTAATGAAGTCCGGGGCAGCAGTGTGGCAGGTTAGAGAGCGGGTTGCTGTGGCGGTTGTTCGCTCTGTGAAAATACCTCAAATTGATGCAGGAGATTAGAGATGCTGAAGTGGGAGCAGCGCCGGTGTTTGGGGGGCAAATCATTTAAAAGCAGCACGTTTGTTTTAAGCGCTGTGACGCTTCACAGTTCCTGAATGATTCGCACTCACATTCCTGCTCATCGCAAGTTTTTCCGGTACTTTTTTTTTTTTTTAAACCGTGGATGTGCAACACTTGCTCCTTTTTTTTTGTCTGCAACAGTTGCTTTTTAAATCTTTTATCCTTCTTTCAAATAGCTCTGCTTGTCAGTGTTCTGCTGTTATGCACCAAAACAGAGTCAGCTCCTCGTATGTGAAAACCTGATTCTGATTCTCAATTCAGTTACAGTGACAGTAAAGCCTTCTTCTCAGGCAATGGGAAACTTAACACAAAAGTAATGTAATGAGTGGTGTAACTAGGTACTTTTCTGCAGGGACTAAATCAGTAACGTCAAAAAGTAATAAATAATATGTGATGCATTACTACTTTTACTAACAACCCCAACACTGGACAGGACTGTGTTCGGTCACTTCACTGCTCAACCCATCTTGATCAGTGTGGGGCAGCTGATCTCTTTGGTTCTCCAGTTAATTAAAGGAAACGTTTACTCCCTCTCTCTCTTTTAAAGAATTAGAAATATTTCTGCTCCATATATACACTGATAAGGCATAACATTATGACCACCTGCCTAATATTGTGTTGGTCCCCCTTACAAGAGGATCTCTCAGGGTGTCCTATGGGGTCTGGAACCAGGACCAGGGCACTGGATCCTTTGGGTGCTCTGGCTTGTGCAGTGGGGCCTCTGTCAATCAAACTTGTTCCACTGCATCCTGTTGATGCTTGATTACAATGGGGTGTAGGAAGTCTGGAGGTCAAATCAACATGTTGGGTCACTGTCATGTTCCTCAACATGTTCCTGATTGATGTTTTTGGCAGAATCCAAGGTTTTCCATCAGAACACCACACAGTACCAATAAGATCAATGTTATTCACTTCACCTGTCAGTGGTCATGATGTTGTGGCTGATCGGTGTATGTAGCTGGGGGTAGCAGTAAGTTGGCTTAGCTTAGCATAAAGAGTAAAAACACAGGGAAACAGCTTGCCTGGGATGTTGCAGTACAAGAAGTTTGGTAGTCAGTATCAATAACATCGAAGATTCAACGACAAAAATAAATAAATAAATAAAATAACGGTTGATTAAACATCTGTCTGACTAACTAAAATAACATAGCTTACCTTCTAAATTTGACTGGATTCAAAACTATATAGATCCATCCATCCATCCATCCATCCATCCATCCATCCATCCATCCATCATCCCTCCATCCATCATCCATCCATCCATCCATCATTGGTCCATCCATCCATTAAATTAGCCATCCAAGTATCTCTCCAATGATCCATCCATTCATCCATCCATCCATCCGTCCATTCATCCATCCATCCATCCATCCATCTGTCAATCCACCCATCCATCCATCTTTCCATCCATCCATTAAATTAGCCATCCAAGTATGCCTCCAATGATCCATCCATCCATGCATCCATCCATCCGTCAATCCACCATCCATCCATTTTTCCATCTGTTCATCCAATTATCCATTATCCATCCATCCATCCCTCCATCTATCCATCCATCCGTTCGTCCAATTAGCCATCCAATTATTCCTCCAATGATCCATCCATCCAGTTATCCATCCTTCCACCCATCCATCCATCCATCCATCCATCCATCCATCCATCCATCCATCCATCCATCCATCCATCCATCCATCCATCCATCATCCATCCATCCATTCATCCAGTTAGCCATCCAGTTATCCATCCAATGATCCATCCATCCATCCAGTTATCCATCCATCCATCACCCACCCATCCATCCATCCATCCATCCATCCATCCATCCATCCATCCTCCATCCATCCAATTAGCCACCCAATTATCCGTCCATCCATCCATCCATCCATCCATCCATCCATCCATCCATCCATCCATCCATCCATCCATCCATCCATCCATCCATCCATCCATCCATCCAAATAGCTATCCAAGTATCCCTCCAATGATCCATCTATTCATCCATCCATCCATCCAGTTATCCATCCATCCACCCATCTATCCACCCATCCATCCATCCATTAATCCATCCATCCATCCATCCATCCATCCATCCATCCATCCATCCATCCATCCATCCATCCAACCATCCATCCAACTATCCAGTTATCCCTCCAGTGATCCATCTATTCATCCATCAGGTATATTCTCTTATTGGTTATTGGGTTGTGGGGGGGCTGTAGCCAATCCGACCAGACATTGTGCAGGAGGCGAGGTCCAGTCACCATTTACAGGCCCAGTGTAGAGACAGACAACCATTCACACTTACATTCAAACATGAAGGCAATTTGGAATCACAGCTTAACCTAAAATGTGTCTTTAGGCTGCACGAGGATCACTGAGCTGCCAGAGAAACGCCACAATAAAGATGATGAGCTTAAATTGCTGAAATAACATTGAGGAACATTAAAGTGGAGAATGTGACCCCTGAAACTAATGTGCAGCCATCTGCTACAGAGAGGATGTATTTCTCTGTTGGACTCAGACACCTGACAAAAATCAAGTTTTAGTTTTGCCTGTCATTAAGTTACTCTAGGAATTAACATTATGGCAGAAGCAGATAGGACCTACCGCTGGCGACGCTGGCCATTTTTCCAGTGAAAGTGGTAATCAGTGTTGGCTCAAAATCAGTAGTTGTTAGCTTGAATATTTTGTACACTCATCTTTGCAAATGAGAAAAGAGAACATTGTAATTTTGCCAGCAGAACAGACTCAATCACTGGTGTAATCAAGTAATTTTTCACATTCACAGACTATAATTTTGCCTCTCATGTGCAGTGAAACGCTCAGGAGAGCAGCACTTCTGGAACTGCAGCAGGCTGAGGTGGACAAAACACAGCAGAGCAGAGTAAAGACAGGATTATATTTTTATATTGCAGTTACTAATCCATCAAAATATGCCTGGATCTACCCTAATACCAATACCAACTTAGGACGTCTGTACTGAAAACTCAAATGTGCCGTTTCATGATGGGCTGGAATACTTCTTGGCCGCTTCTTAGAATCTCTGGCCGCTGGTTGTGTCCAAACTTCTCCCACTCACCATAAAGTAGCAGACTGTAATTATTCAATTTAATAATAACAGTAATAAAAGCAGCTCTGCCTGAAAGGATTTTTCTCCTTCAACTGTCACCAGATCTCATATTCCTTGGTGGCAAACCCATAATCGCCCTAATTAAATCTGTATAATAAAAAATCTACTTTATACAGCTTCAACTTGCTTTGTTATGCCAAGACTATTTTGGGTCATATTCATATTTTTATACTATTGATAACTAACTCTAAGGACAGGCTTTAAGCAGAATGCTGGTGTTATTCTTCTTATTGTCAGCAAATCCCGTGACAAGACCAGAACCAATATTGCTTTTAGGACGTCTCTCAGTGCTTCCTGACTTTGAGCTTGTCTGTGGCTCTCTGCTCAAGACCATTTGTTTGCACTGAAGATCCATCCATCTATCCATCCATTATCTTCCGCTTATCTGGGGCTGGGTCGCGGGGGCAGCAGCCTAAGCAGAGAGGCCCAGACACCTCCTCCAGCTCTTTTGGTGGGACCATGAGGCGTTCCCAGGCCAGACAAGAGACATAGTCCCTCCAGCGTGTCCTAGGTCTACCCCGAGGCCTCCTCCCGGTGGGACATGCCCGGAACACCTCCCAAAGGCATCCAGAACAGATGTCCAAGCCACCTCAACTGACCCCTCTCGATGTGGAGGGGTAGCGGCTCTACTCTGAGCTCCTCCCTGGTGACCGAGCTCCTCACCCGATCTTGAAGGGTGCGCCCAGCCACCCTGTGGAGGAAACTCATTTCAGCCGCTTGTATCTGGGATCTCGTTCTTTTGATCATGACCCAAAGTTCTCGACCATAGGCGAGAGTCGGAACATAGATTGACTGGTAAATAGAGAGCCTGTTGGCTTAGCTCCTTCGTCACCACTGAAGATATAAATCTCTAAAAAACTGTATTTATAATTTCATTTTAAAAAAAAGTCTCAGTAGTATCCAAAAAGGAGCGGGTGCACCTGTTGACGACTGGATTTATTGGCAGATTAATGCACATTTGGCACATGTAGTCAGTTTTTTCAGGAACCAGAAGGGTGTTTGTGGGATCGACTCCTGTTAAACTTCAGAGGTTGTTTTCAGTGTGTCGCAGTGTTTTCTGTCATTGTTGGACAAAAATTGAGTTGTGTGGCACTGAGGAATAAAAGACAGTATATCAGGCTGTGGACACACAGACAATAGTTGTTTGTAGGATCAATTCATTGTTGGTTGTCACTGTATTTGTTGACAGTGGGAAGAATATGAAATATCACCACAATTATCCATTGAATTTGTAATCTTGCCGTGATCACTGGACTCAAAATTTGATTCTTTAGAGTCTGAGTTGCTTCGGACTTTAAAACAGAAGACGTTAAAAACCATTGGCTGCTCACAAAGTAAGGCATACTCCTAAAACCATTTGGTAATGGTTTTCTTATCTTTGGCTCGGTTGAAATAAAGCTCTTTATCTTAGAGATATAAGAACATCCTTATCATAATTGTGTCTTTTTTATGTTCTGGCAATCCACTGAAATGGCCTCTATCAATGATCAAGGAACACTGACCATTTTTTTATTGGCACAGCTCATAGAAGTCTGTAATGGACCGAAAGTATAAAGGTCTCGTATTCCCATCCCATCAAGGTAACACCTGTAGTGCTGTAATAGAGCAGCAGCTTAACCAGCACGAGTGGGAATATTTCTTTTTATTAGCTTTTCTGACTCGAGGACCTGGAGACGGTGTCGATCTCTTAACCCTCACCTTTAGAAAATGTACTGAGCGGCGTGCCAGAAAAAGTAACAGCTTGAAAAGTGATTGCGACTGAGCAGCAACAGCTGTAATAAGTCGGTGCGATGTGTAGTCTCTCTGGGTTTTTTGCTATTAGTGAGAAAAAAACTTGTAATGGGGATCTGTCAGCTTGTCAATCGACAATGAACCCTGATAAATTTGAACTGAAAGCACCTTTAACGGTGTTTTCTTAAATAGAAATGTACTGTAGGTGACAAGTGTAACAGAAAAGTCATTTCTGAGTTTTCTGCTACGTATCCAGTTTTTTAAAGTCTGACTATTCCACAGGAAATTAACCTGTCACCATATCTTTCTGTGACAAAATATTTGGAGTGGTTGGTGTGCAGAGAGGTGGAGACAGATTCCAAATTATCACTGTGAAGCTAAAATAAGACACTCTCTGCTTCCATTACGTACAGAAAAGTGCCAACTCGTCTTTGGCACTTGAAGTGGCACTTTTTTTTTAGTTTTCTGATTTAAAACCACAGAGGTAAAGGTAATTTAAACACAAGGCACTTGTGCTCTTAAAGAAAGGATTCATCCTCAATGAAGGACCTAGGATCCCTAATCTGTCTCTATACCTACCAGTGAGCAGTGATTCCTAACATGTCTCTGGGGGTGATCAGGTGGAAACCTCCCTTCAACAGTGTTTCACCTACTTAGTCCCATGACACCTCCAGGAGGCTAGGAGGTGAACTCTGGTGTCCCAGAGTCACCCCCCCCCCAACCAGTGCCAGTTCACACTGCTCCTACACAATCCAAACAGCACTGCCACGTTCAACTGACCCAGGCCTGTTTAGGAGATGCTCCAGGCAGTGACCAGTGCCAATGCCACCATTTAGCTAACTGCTAATGCTAACTGCTAATTTAACCAGCACTACCACGTTCAAATGACCCAGGCCTGTTTAGGAGATGCTCCAGGTAGTGACCAGTGCCAATGCCACCATTTAGCTAACTGCTAATGCTAACTGCTAATTTAACCAGCACTGGCACGTTCAAATGACCCAGGACTGTTTAGGAGATGCTCCAGGTAGTGACCAGTGCCAATGCCACCATTTAGCTAACTGCTAATGCTAACTGCTAATTTAACCAGCACTGCCACGTTCAAATGACCCAGGCCTGTTTAGGAGATGCTCCAGGTAGTGACCAGTGCCAATGCCACCATTTAGCTAACTGCTAATGATAACTGCTAATTTAACCAGCACTGCCATGTTCAAATGACCCAGGACTGTTAAGGAGATGCTCCTGGCAGTGACCAGTGCCGATGCTACCAATTAGCTAGCTGTTAAATGCTAATGCTAACTGCTAATCCAAACAGCACTGCCACATTAAACTGACCCAGGCCCAAGAGATGCTCCAGGAAGTGACCAGTGCTGATGCTACCATTTAGCTAGCGCAAATGCTATATGCTAATGCTAACCACTAACTAACTCTAACCCTAACAAACTCACCACCCACAAGAAGGCTATACAGCCGGATTAGCCTGTAATGGTAGTGCTAACTGCTAAATGCCAATGCTAACTGCTTAGATACTACCATATTGTTAAATGTTACAATGCTACCACAGGCATGGATGCCACACACAATTGCTAAGTGCTAAGTGATAATAATGTGTGTATTTGCATTGACTTTGATGTGTGGTTAATCTTCAGAAGCTGGTAGCTCCATTTTAAAAGGTGGCAGAATTAAAGTTTTAACTGTGGAAAGCTTGTCCTGTCCACAGACGAGCTGTAAGCCAAAAATCCTCGGGTCAAAATGGACTCATTTTGAGTAAATATAGGATTAAATACAAGGTAAACAGTACGCATGGATGAAAATACACATGTAGAGCTCAGACCTTCATCAATTCCAATTAAAATCTCACAAAAGAAAGTGATTCAGATATCAAATTTAATAGTTTTTTGTTTGCCCTTGCTCTAGCTCTCCACCAAATATCATGGAATTCAGCTCGGTAGTTCTTGTGTAAACTTGCTGAGAGACAAACAAACAAACAAACAAACAAACAAGAACCTCCACCTTGGCTCCAGCCTTGGCAGAGGAAAATGGGGCTGTTTTGAAAAGCAGTTTTTTTATACCGATGTGTGTTTTTCACTCAAACTGAAATTAAACATTGATGGAAAATGTTCTAATCTATTGTTTTTTTAAAGGTACATGATATTGCACATTACTGATCGTTAATTATCTAGGTAAAATGGGTGAAAGTTAACCCAGTTTTGCAGCGGGGTTATATTGACCTAAACTGTCTGTTACAGTCTGCTCACCAACTGACTGTTTAAACAGTCATTTTTAGAGTTTAACTAAAAACTTTAAAACATCTATAGAAGTAAATATATATATATATACTATTGTATTACAACATGTGATACTTAAGGGAAGTTAACTTTATAAACTGCAGTAAACAGAACACCTAAATCACATCTATGCTATTTAATACGACCACCTTTTGGTTTTAGAACAGCATCAGTTGTCCAGCTGTATCTCCACCTGTATCACCCCTGTGGAAAAGTAATTGCCCCCCTTAACCTAATTACTAGTTGGTCCCTTGGCAGCAACAACAGTAGTTAAATGTTTGTGATAGGACTCCATGGAGTTTTCTATGTCACCATGGAGGAATGTTGGTCCACTCTTCTCTGCAGAATAGTTTTAATTCAGCCACATTAGATGGTTTTCCAGCATGAACTGCTCTTTTAAAGTCTTGCCACAGCATCTCAGTCGGATTGAAGTCTGGACTTTGACTTGGCCCCTTCAAAACCTTCATTTTGAGGTGGACTTGCTTGTTTTCTTTGGGTCGTTGTCTTGCTGCATGAACCATTAGTGTTGAGCTTTAGGTCATGAACTGATGGTGGAGATTCTCCAGGAGGATTTTCTGATAGAGAGCAGAGTTCATGGCTCCATCAGTGATGACAAGTCGTCCAGGTCCTCCAACCATCACACTACCACCACCATGTTTCACTGTTGGTGTGATGATCTTCTTGTTGAATGCAGTATTAGCTTTACACCAGATGTAACGGACCCATGTCTTCCAAAAAGTTCCACCCTTGACTCATCAGTCCACAGGATGTCATCCCAAAAGTCTTGGGGCTCATCTAGATAGTTTTTTTTGCAAATGCCGGATGAACCTTTATGTTCTTTTTGGTCAGTAGTGGTTTGAGCCTTGCAACTCTCCCATGATGCCATTTTCTCCCAGAGTCTTCCTTATTGTCATGTAGACGGACCTTAACTGAGTCCAGTGAGGTCTGCTGGATGTTCGTCTGGGTTCTTCTGTGACTCCTGGATTAGACATCGACGTACTCTTGGAGAAATGTTGGTCGTTGGTCTGCTCCTGGGAAGGTTCACCACTGTTCCATGTTCATCTGTGGTTCTCTGGAGTCCCAGAGCCTCAGCAATGGCTTTGTAACCCTCCAGACTGATGAATGTCAATGACTTTGTCTCTCAGTTGTCCTTGAATCTCTTTAGAACGTGGCATCATGAGCTGCTTTTTGAGACCCTTTAGCTACTTCACAACACCAGACAGGTTCTATTTAAATGATGTTTAGATTCAACAAGCCTGGCAGTGATCATATGTGAGTGTGGATGGTGAGATTGAATCCAGTTTTGGTAGATTGGTAGCTAAAGAGGCCATTACTTTTTCACATAGGGAAAGGTGGGTCCTTCAATAAATTAAATCATAATTTAAAAACTGCATTTTGCGTTTTCCTGGGTCGTCTTTGTCTGATATTAAAATTAGTTTGATGATCTGAAACATTTAGTTGAGACAAATATGCAAAAAATGAAGATATCTGAAGGGAAGCAAATACTTCCTCACAGCGCTGTACTTGGCAGGTTGTTCCAGCAGCTTGGAGAACTTTCCACGGCTCTTGTGTGGATTCAGGCTGCCTCAGTGTCGTCTTCCTCTGCATGTAATCTCAGACCGACTCTGTGATGTTGAGATCAGGACTCTGCTGGGCGACACCATCTGTTGTAGGACGCCTTGTTGTTCTTGTTGCTGGAGATAAATCTTTATGACTCTGGCTGTATGTTTGGGGTCATTGTCATACAGCAGGATGAATCTGGAATCAATCAGATGCTTCCTTGTTATGTATCGTCTAAATGTCTAAAATGCCAAACACTTCTGCACATTCATTCTCTGTCTGTGGCTCTTGCAGTAACCCCTACTTGTTGTCTATCATCTTGAAATCCTGATAAAAATTTCATACCTTCCCCGAGCTGTTAGCATATTGTCACCCTGAGTCAGGTCACTTCAACATATGTGTGCAGCTGTGTGAAAACAGAAGGAGAAAAGACACATCAGCGCTGGCATTTGTTTTAGGCCACACGTTACACTGAAACTCTAAATCCGTGGTGACAGGCGAAGTCAGAGGTGATGGAAACAGGACTTCAGAACATCTCTGGTAATGAGGACCCCAGAGAAACCCTCCACTTCACCTCTCCTGAGGTTTGCGAATCTGTTCGGTTGTGTTCGAGGCTTCTTCTCCGCGCGGTAGCTACACATTAAGATTGAGGGGTTTCACATTAAAACGTGAATGGTGGGATTTCGTGTCAGATAAATTCTATGGAACTACAGTTACAGTGTGAAAGAGCAGAATGATATCATAGTAATCCCTGCCAAGTGATTGACAGTCGACAAGAATGGCACATTGGGGGTTACCATGGTAACCGAGGCTCGGTTGCAGTGTTATGCCTATAATTATCATAAAAAATATGAACCCTGGTCCAAGGACACCATCAGAGAGGCATTATGGTAATGCTCTCAAACAAGCAAGTCCTGTCAGGGGGAGGAAAGTGCATTACTTCAAAAATCTAATAGAACAAATTCAAGTAACTGATGCAGTTAGGCTGAGGGTTATGATAAATAAGTGAGTTTCAAGTTGGGTTTTCCTGGAGAAGCTCTAACGAATAAAGAATGGCTGAATTGTTTGAGGGTAGAGTGACACCCCGTCTTAGTCAGCTGCATCTCGGCATTTGATTAAATGTTCCGTCCTCGTGTGGCGAAAGAGGGAGAATCAATAAAGTAAAAGTTAGTGGAGTAATTGTGGGTGTTTCCCCGGCATAAGACTGTGGTCTGAGTGGGGTTTCATCTGTCACAGTCTGACAGTGACACGGATATCTGTACTCATTGATTCATCAGCTTGGGGGGGAAGGGACGGTTCTTATTTTTAATCCAAGATAGATCGAGGGGAACCTGCACGTGCGCACGAACAAACACACACACACATGCACGCGGGAAGCTGATGTCAGCTGCGGAGTGTAAACAGAAACAGCAGAGCTACCAATCAGCACGCGCTCTTTAGCAAATTACAGGGAAAATTAGAGTGTGAGAGCAGGATGAAGGGATGAAGCGCAGATAGAGCCGCAGAGAGAGGGAGAAGCTTTTCCCCAGATTACAGAACAGCTACAGATTACGGCCTGTGGATTATGAGGGTTTGACCAGACCAAAAAAAAAAAAAAGTGGAGGCAGGGAGAAGCAGCTTTTTCTGTGTCGTTTTCAGAGTGTTTTGCTGGTTTTTGCGAGCGTCTGCGTCCCTTTTCAGCTGCCTGGTGTTTACAAGTTTCTGATGCTTCTGTTAAAGATCAGTGTCATCTCTCACACATGTGTATGGACAAAATCAATCAATACAGATGTGTATATAACCACAAACATACTAGAAATACAAACAAGCACACACACAGTCACTCATATGTGACGGAGATCAAATCCCTGTAGAGGTGTAGCAAATAGTCATTTAATTTATCCATTGATGGACTGATTGATCTGCTGTTTTTATAACCAGCATTTAAGTCGCATTTCCTACTTTTGTCTATTTGCTATCAATGTAAAATGCAACTCTTTCATTTTCAGCTGCTGACTGGACAAAACGAGAGATGTGAGGAGGGTCACCTTGAACTCTGGGAATTTGCGATGGAACATTTTTCAATTTAACAGAACCAAAACATTAATTATCTAATTGTAAACATAAATAAATTCATCAAAAATGTTACCAAATTGATCAGTCAGATTTCTCCGAGGTCCCATAAAGACAGAAGTATTTGCTGAAATGCTGAAGACTGAAGAAGAACTGATTTGAGGTTTAAATGAAACGCAACGGTTGGAGCTTTGGATAAATCCGGCTCTGGCTGTAAATAAAGATGCAATATGTCTGCTGTGTAATAATGATAGATCTATACGAATGTAAAAACTCTGAATTTAAACCCGAGGGGCAGCCCTGAAATTCTAAAATAAAAGAGCTAAGACTTACAGGAATAGTTCATTGTCTTGGCAGATCAGCTTCTCTGCCTTTATTCCGAGAGTTGGATGGAAAGATCAAGACCTCTCTCATGTTTGTCTAAATGTGGAGCGAGAGCCAGGAGGCGAGGAAGCTAAGCACCGGCAGAACTTCAAAACGTGTTATTTGCTCAATCCGCACGAAAAACACAAAGTGTGAAAGTGACAGGTTGCGGTTTTGCAGGAACCCTTTACAGTTTCTCGTCTCCTGGTTCGAGCTTCCCACTTGAATATCATATTATCTGTAGTTTTGCATATTAATAAGCCTCAACTTATTTATCACAAAAGAGCTGACTGAGCTTTATACATCCCTGTTGAGTGACTTTCATTAGTCTGTCACGTCTTTTTGCTGTTGTGGTGAAGAAGGGGTTGCTTTTCGTTGCAGTGAGTGAAATATTACAACATGGACGCGACAGGAGACAGAACGCACGGGACTGAAATGAAGTTGTTTCTCTTTCAGAGCTTCTCGGAGCAGCGAAGCGAGTGAACGTCAACATCCAGGATGCAGACGGGTGAGAGACCCTTCAGATTTTACATCTTCATGCCGTCACTCCACACTGTTGTCGCGCTTCTTTCTTTATCGCTTCCACCCTTCCTTCTTTCTTTCATATTAACCGACATTAGGGGCCTCAATAAACCTCGAACCTCATTATTATTTAAAATGCATGGTAGCTACACAGTTGAATTCTTGGATAAACATTACATTAGACCTGCTCTGATTTCTGCAAGATATTTAAAGGCATAAGAGCAAAGAAAATAATCATATTTCTGTGTACTGTATTTATCATTTTCGTTTCTTCCTACTGAATATAGAAAGTAAAAGTTTCTAGGTAGTCTCAGGAAGGTCAGAGAAGAAAAGTTGTAATAAAAGTCTTTATTTAGTTTGAGTTATTGGTTCGGTAGTACTGAATTTATTATATAACTTCAGTCCTTGCTTTGCCTAAAAGTCCCAAAAGAGTGTTTTGTTCTCTATGAACATGTTTTGTTTTGCATCTACAAGAACACTTTGTCTCGTGCCTCGTATACTAATTAAACACTCAGCTCCGGAATTCATATAAACTAATGAACGACTTTGCATCTTTCAGGCTCTAAAAAAATGCTTTAAAATGTAACCGACAGAGATTTTAAAAAGGTTTCACTGGTGTAAGAGGTCCGTCCTTCAACCAGAAACCTCAGATCTGAGCCACGAGACATGAAACATCCACAAAACTTGAGCGAAGCATTAAACTCCAACAAACACCAGAGGCTTTAATCTGCAGCCGATCCAAGTTTTGTTCGTCTAATTAACGGGGGTAAGCGAAAAGGAGAAGAACTCTCTTTTATTAGCTACAATGCACATTAAGTCCTGCTTAAATCTCTTTGAAACGTATAGCCAGCTGAAGAGCTCAAATCTAAAGACTCTAATTATCACCTTAAAGCAAAGCCAACATTTCTCAGCTCCTAATTTGCTCAGAAATGTTCCCTTATCAACTCTGAATGTTCAACTATGGATTGTGGCTATATTTAGCCTCATGATTGGTTAGGCTTTTTGTGTGCACATGCTTGGTTTACGACTGCGTTCCATTTGGCATCCATCAGATAACAAAGATCTTTTTATTATGTTGATTGGAATCAGATAATTGGACTCAGCTCCTTGTGTAATGACTGATGAGTTGCTGATTTGACTCCAGGGCCCGGCTCTTATATTCACCAGGGATCCATTAGACACTCACACACACACAGATGCCCTGTGTGTACGCTCGACTCCGGGGTAGAGAGATTGCTTATTAATGGAAGTAGGTCATTTCCCCCCTCCCGTCGCTCACACAGAGCTGAGGGGCGGAGCAGCTGCACGCCGAAGATTAATTCAGCAAAGTTATGTTCAGGTTTTACACTACGTATATGAATATGTGTATTTTTGTACATAATCTGTGTCTGTGTGAAGGCTGTCGCCGATGCACCACGCTGCTCTGAGCGGGAACAAGGAGCTGATCTCGCTGCTGCTGGAGGCCCAGGCAGCGGTGGATATCAAAGACCATAAAGGTGAAAATGCACACAGATTTTAACAGTGTCACCGCAACTCACTATTTAAACACAAATCAGACACAAAGCACACGAGGCTGCCAGAAAAAACAACAACAACAACAACAAACAAGCAGGTAAACAAACACACATTTCTGAGTGTCCCTGCGTGACAAATAATCCCAGCTTACGTAATAAAAGGTGAGCTAGTTGGAAAAGGCAATAACATTTTTTTTTCCTGCGTAGTATATTCAGGAGAAGTGGCAGATTTGTTTGCACAGTAAACAACATAAAACAGAGGAGAAGTGCTTCATGGCTGCGGGACTGAGAGCCAAGTGGAAGCAGAGCAGCGAATGTCTCCAGCCCACATTGGCAGATTCAAGTACAAGGAGAAGAAGAAGAAGAAGAAGAAATCTCAGGGCAGATGGGAGTTATAATCCCTAAAGGATGTGGGCACATTGCCTCTGCTCTCTCAGTCAGTCATGCACAGTATGTCTCTAAATAGAGGCACACACCTGGCAGGCATCTAGACCAGGTGACACTAACTCCTCAGCGGGTGTCTTGGTGACGCCTGGGAAACCTCAAATCGCTGGTTCGGTGCAAACACTGGAAGCCTCCCCTCTGAGTCCAGCGCAGGGCTCACATTATGTTACACAATGCGCTAAAAAGAAGGTCACTATTACAGCTGTTATCATCAATATTTTCACATCAGCAGTGGATCACGTTACTACTTGTGTGTCATAGTAGTGACTCGTACTACAGAGATCTAGGTCAGCTCAGCTCTGCAGAGCATGGTTGCATCTTTCAGTGCATTGTTTTGATTCAGTTCTATGGCTGTCCTTCACGTTGCTTTGATTACAGTAGCGTCCGTCTACAAGTTAGTGACCAGCTAGTGGGACTTTTTGCAGCTCAAGAGTCACTTATTTCCCCTCAGGAGCTGGTGGTGACCAAAAACAGAGCAAAAAGAGAATAAGAATTTGAGTAACATCCATCAGGCGGCGAGAAAAATGAGTCCATGAATCTGTGTGTGAGTTTGGGCTAGACTAAAGATTTTCTGTTTTCATTATTGAGTCATTCCATGTCAACTCACCGAGGGACTCCCAGTTGAGGTCATGTGACGTTAAAGCCACTGAAAACTATGGAAAATGTGCAGATTTCATAGAATGTTTAAATAACTAAGAAGTAATATAACATCTTTACTTTTTTATATATGTTTTCAATGGATATGAAGACATTCCCTTCAAAAAAAATACTGTTAAAATGTACTGAAAAGTGGATTTCCAGCTCCAAAGCTAATTTTAGGAAGACCTGGGGCAGTTTATCATGTGGCACCAAATGATATTTAGATATGACGGAACTAAGTAGTTTCTACCCACAACAATGCTCAACTGGTTGTAACTGAGTGAATATTAGTGAAGATATACATTTTGAATAATTAAATTTTTTTGGTTTGATGATAAATTTTAGATTTAATTTTAATTTCTGTTAAAAAAAAAATCTGCATGTTCTTAATATGATTATAAGTTCCAGCTTTTTCTTGAGGTTTCTTGGATATTCAGTAAAAAAAAAAATCAGCTAAATCCTGTGAAAAATAATCAACTGGTGGGGCTTTAAAAGAATCGCTGAAGGGATCAAATTAAACACAGAGGGCCGATTTTCAAAAATCCATAACTTCAAAAGCATTTGGAGTAGAGCTGTGGGGTTTTGCAAGGTTCCATGGTTCAGGTAGAAGTTTTTCATGATTCTTTTTAAGAAAATCCATGACCTCAGCTGGGAGGCAAGGTGAGTTGGTGTGGAATGACTCTATTGATTCATTTGATTCCATGCATGCATCCATTAGCTACACCCACTTTATGCTGTAGAGGGTCATGGGGGGGATGGGGCCTATCCCAGCGGACACTGGGCCAGAGGGCAGAGTACATCCTGGACAGTCACCAATCCATTGCAGTGCTAACTACAGATTATTTTCTTAAACCTCACAGTGTAAGAAACCATCTGCAGATATACAGTAAATGGTAAATGGTCTGCACTTACATAGCGCCTATCTTAGTGGTACTCAAAGCGCTCACACACCCATATGGCAGCAGAGCTTCCATTGCAAGGTGCCTGCCTGCCATTGGGAGCAACTTGGGGTTCAGTCTTGCCCAAGGACACTTCAGTCGGGGCTCGAACCACCAAACTTGTGATCAGTGGACAACCTGCTCTACCACCTGAACCACAGATGTCTTGTTTTATCAGCCCAACAGTCCAGAACCCAAACATTCTCATTTTATTGTCATTTATGATGAAGAAAAGCAGAAAAAGTAATAGAAAATAAGAAATAGATTATGTTTTGGCATCTTCACTTTTAAAAAAAAATACTAAAAGCAATAATAAGCTGTCAAAATCAAATGATCTAATAACTAATTGTTAAAGCTCTAGACTAAACAGATAGTGTACAAGTTATTTTATCAGTAATGTGCAGATACCTTGTTTTAGCTGCTCGCACATGGCTTAAAAAACAGTAACTTGAGGTTTAAGGTTCATTTCTCAACCAAAAATAACAAGCCAACAATGTGTTGGAAAGAACGGCTTCCTCTGAGTTTAAAAAAATAAGCAAGATGCCATCTAAGGTTCAGTGGCCTGGACATCCTGTGAGCCAGGGCTACTGGGACTGATACCCACTCCAAAAAACCATCAAAAACAGGAAATGGACCAAGCAGCAACTCTGCCAGGACAATTCTGGGAACTCAGCGAAGGGTATTTCCAAAAGCAGAGAAGCCACTCAGTCAGAGCTATCACATTTATATGAGCCTTTCATTATTGTTTTAAGTGCAAAACCTGAACCTGTAATCAATGTTGAAAACTAATGACCTGCATTCATCTCACTTCATCAGTTTTTATCTCATCTGGATATTATAAATAGTAAAAAACTGGGAAACTGCCTGTCAAATAAAGCACTATTTATTAGGATTCTACAACTTCTACGACTCTTGCAAAAGAACATGCTGAACTGAGGCTGTGTCCATTACATGAAGCACTTCTCAGGTTCAGTGTCGCTCTTTCTCTGCACAGTCTGAGTGAAGTCCTCCCTTCTGAATCAGGTCTTTGAGGCTGCGCGGCATCAAATTGCCGCCACATCTCCTCGCATGTCGGAGCTTCAGCTTCTGTAACTCCTGCAGCTGCTGTGAATCTCGATCCTGCCAGCACCTCTCCTCTGAGTCAGGACTCCCTCATGCCAGCCAAGCCTGGAGGGCGTCTTTATTCAGCCTTACGATGTGGCTCATCTCTGGTATCAAGACCGGTGCTCTTGGGCCGCTGCCATTAGAAACATTCTCACTGCTGCTTACAGCCACTGCTGCAAAGTGGCGTTTAATATCTTCTGGTTGGAGGCGCTGGTACTGACTCTACGCTGATTTTTTTATTTTTATTTTTTGCGCTGCGCTCACCTTGTGTTTTCTGCATGGCTCCAGGAGAGGGCTGGGCTCCCTCAAGATCCTCTGTCAGGAAACTGATGGAGGTTTTGTTGCCTTTTGTCTGGGAGCTGTTTTGTCTCAGACGTCCCAGGACTCTTGATGCTTGCACAAACAATACTTCAGGGGTTGCAAAAGGTCAAAAATGTCAACTACAATAAGAATGAATTTCCAGGAGGGGTACCGAGAGCCTGAGCCTAGAGCTGCCGCTACAGTAAGACAGATATTACTGAAACGTTCGCGTTAAGGCTGCAACTAGCAATGGACGTCATTATCAATGAGTCGACAGATTGTTTATCCATCAATTATTCAGCCGATTGCCTGAAAATAACAAAAACTTCCATCACAAGTTTGCAGAATTTGTGGTAATGTCCACGAATCATTAGTTTTGTCCATCCAAATAGTCAATTTTCTGGTAATATACACAGATAAACCTTAAATTTTATCTAGCTTAAAAATACATTTTAATTACTTGCGCTCAGCCAATTATCTGAAGCTCTTATGCATGAATTTACTCTTTATTTCCAGCTCTCACATAATAAGTGCGCTAGATTATATTAGTACATATCAGAGTTATTTCTCTGTAAAAAAAAAACACTGCAGAAACTTTATTATTCATATTTGCATGTGTCTTTATATTCTAATTTTTTGTATGTGTTTGTGTGCATGTGCTTGTGGGGTATCGTATGTCTGTGTTTCGTCGTGCTGTCGTCTTTGGCTGTGTGTTTTTGTTTGTGTGTGTGTGTTTTGTGTAGGAATGCGTCCCCTGCATTATGCTGCATGGCAGGGGAAGACCGAGCCAATGAAAATGCTGCTGAAGGCCGGGTCGTCAGTCAACGGGCAGTCAGATGAAGGACAGATCCCGCTCCACCTGTCAGCTCAGCATGGGCACTACGACGGGGTAAGTGTGTGTGTGTGTGTGGAGGGTTTTGACTGTGTGCAGAGTACAGTGTGTGTGTTTATGTGAGGTGAGTGTATTTGTTATGTGGGCCTGATGATGCATGCATGATATGTGGTTGTTTGAAGCTCGGATGCGCCCGTTAAATGTGTTTGTGTTTTACAGTCGGAGATGTTGCTGCAACACCAGTCCAACCCCTGTATCTCAGACTCGGCTGGGAAAACTCCACTGGACCTTGCTTGTGAATTTGGACGAGTCTCAGTGAGTACATCTGACTGGAAACCAAGCAAACACACTAACTAACAGAGAGAGGATTAAAATATTACTTTGTTACAGTATTGAAGCTTCATTTGACCGGAAAATCAGCACTAGCAGCTGTTTGAGACTGTACTCATATAACGTTCACCACTATAGTTAAATGTTAGCGTTTACATTTGCGAATTAATACTAAATACAAGGTGCAGTTGAGGATAATGGGAGCCTCAATAGCTTTACAGGTGTTTCATCATAAACCAAAGTGCCCAACAACCTGATAGTGGCCAAAGAAGACAAGTTAGGTTTTGTCGAAGGTACAACAAATTAAGCTTAGGGGGAACTGTTAAATTTCATGACAATCCATTAAATAGTTGTAGGGATACACTATATTCCCAAAAGTACTGGGACACCCCTCCAAATAATTGAATTCAGGTGTTCTAATTACCTCCATGGCCACAGGTGTATAAAACAAGCACCTAAGCATGCAGGCTGCTTCTACAAACATTTGTGAAAGAAGAAGTCGCTTTCAGGAGCTCAGTGAACTCAAGCGTGATACCGTGATAGGTTGAAACCTGTGCAGTAAGTCCATCCGTGAAATTTCCTTGATACTAAATATTCCAAGATCAACTGTTAGTGGTATTAAAAGAAAAGAAAGGAAATCACAGACTTTCTGTAGAGTCAGTAGCTACAGAGCTCCAAACTTCATGTGGCCTTCAGATTAGCTCAAGAACGGTGGTAGAGAGCTTCATGGAATTGGTTTTCATGGTCGAGCAGCTACATCCAAGCCTTGCATCACCAAGTGCAATGCAACGCATCGGATGCAGTGATGTAAAACACGCCTTCACTGGACTCTAGAGCAGTGGAGACGTGTTCTCTGGAGTGACCAATCATGCTTCTCTGTTTGGCAATCCCATGGACAGGTCTGGGTTTGGCGGTTGCCAGGAGAACTGTACTTGCCTGACTTCATTGTGCCAAGTGTAAAGTTTGGTGGAGGGGCGATTATG
This sequence comes from Dascyllus trimaculatus, assembly GCA_024666655.1. NCBI lineage: Eukaryota > Metazoa > Chordata > Actinopteri > Pomacentridae > Dascyllus > Dascyllus trimaculatus. The sequence goes on along the minus strand of CM045447.1, from coordinate 32,828,903 downwards.
GTGTGGGGTTGTTTTTCAGGAGTTGGGCTTGGCCCCTTATTTCCAGTGAAAGGAACTGTTAATGCTTCAGCAGACAAAGACATTTTGGACAATTTCATGCTCCCAATTTTGTGGGAACAGTTTGTGGATGGCGCCTTCCTGTTCCAACATGACCAGTGCACAAAGCGAGGTCAATAATGACATGGATGAGCGAGTTTGGTGTGGAGGAACTGGACTGGCCTGCACAGAGTCCTGACCTCAACCTGATAGAACACCTTTGGGATGAATTAGAGTGGAGACTGAGAGCCAGGCCTTCTGGTCCAACATCGGTGTGTAACCTCACAAATGCACTTCTGGCAGATGGTCAAAGATTCCCATGAACACACTCCTAAACCTTGTGGAAAGCCTTCCCAGCAGAGTTGAGGCTGTTGTAGCTGCAAAGGGTGGACCAACTCCATATTAAACCCTATGGATTAAGAATGGGATGTCATTAAAGTTCATGTGCGTATAAAGGCAGATATCCCAATACTTTTGGCAATATAGTGTATTTCAATCTGGACTGACGGAGTTGGACAAGCAGCAGTTTCTTCCAGCTATAAACAATAATATAGGTCAAAATAAATCTTAGAATGAATATCCTGTTCTTAAATCATGAACAAAATGTCTACTACAAATCTTATCATAAGTTGATTTATCCAACATACAGCTCAACTGCACTGTAAAACTCAAGCAATGCCTAAAATCATATATAATAGTAATGCGGTTTACACAGTTAGACTCTGAGGTATTTCAGATCATTGGCAGCCAGAAGACAGAGTCGCAGCTTGTTTATCTAGTGTGGTGCAGACTTTTGGAACAGCTGTTATGTTGTGTGTCTGTCTTTGTGTTTAGGTGGTCCAGCTCCTGCTCAGCAGCAACATGTGTGCAGCCATGCTGGAACCGAAACCCTCCGACCCCAACGGAGTGTCACCTCTGCATCTCGCTGCCAAGAACGGACACATAGATGTCATACGGTCTGGACGACTTTCTCACAGCGTGTCTTCATACAAACTTCCTCTACCTGTCAGTCTTCCTGTCTGTCTGTCCACCTGCCAGCATCATCTAATCTCACCTTAAATAATAATTCCGGTTTGTTTCGACCTGACGTAACGTGTCTGTTGTGGCGCTATGGGTCGCTGTGATAACTTTGCACTCTCCACCTCCGTTGTAAAAATTTGTGAAGTTGCTCAGTGACCAGTGCAAGCTCTCCAACAGGCATGAATCATTTTAAGTGTTTGCTTTTGCAGCCGGCCTTTCAGTAAACACAGAAATTAGCTGCCTGGAGAGGTCATTTTGCTAATTGCGTTAGCCCTCTTGCTCACTGACAACTTGCCAGCTGATCTCATCACAAGCATATTCTGAAGTTCAGAACTTTGCCTCCACACTCGGCAGCAGAGCAGTGAGAGCAGGAACACCGTCGGTTTCTGTGGGTTGTTTGTTTTTCAGGAGGCCCTGTTGTCTTTCTGCTTCGATTGTCAGCGTCTAATGTGCCTTTTGATTTCGCTCCTCATCATCAAATGGAAATGACTTGCCTCTGTCCTCATAATGGTCCACTGTGTGATCTGTCTTTGCATTCAGCTGTTTTTGCATTAGTTTAGTTGAATGGAGGTTTTATCTTGATACAACCAGTCAAATCTTGGATAAATCAGTAACAGTAAATGCTGCATCACGGTCAGACCGAGCCCAGCAGCCTGCTGCACAGCACAGACTGCGAACGATAACCAGCTTTAATGTGAAAGTCTACTTCTTATCTATCGTAAACACAGACGCACTCTTGTCCTTCAGCTTGTCAAATGACCGACCAAACAAACATCTATCAGGGAAAAGTGAACTGCGAACATCAGATATCTAATTAGCTGCTCAGCTGCAGCGCATTATACAGCATGTAAACAAACCGCCAAATGTCACTTGATTCTGCTTAGATGCGAGTGTGGTCCTTACTTGTGTGGCTTGTTGCCACAGCACAAGTTTGTGTGCTTTGTTTTCTTCCTCTTTTGCCATTACTCTACGCCACCAGAGTGTACGCCGACTCTGTGGCAGCCTGCCAGCGGCTGTCCGACAACAGAAGCATCTCTTCCTCCTGCTGAGAGCAAAATTGAGCAATTCTTTATAAAAAAAAAGGCTGTTAATAATAATAATATCTGTATAGCGCTGTTCAGGACACTCAAAGACGCTTTACAAAGTAGGTAGGAACGCAAACAAATGAATATAGTGGAGAAAGGAGCATATAGAAAAGGCAGTGTTGCAAAGAGGGCTGCATGGTGGCTCGGTTGTTAGCGCCGTCGCCTCACAGCTAGAAGATCCCCGGTTCGAGTCCCAGCTAGGACGCCTGGGATCTTTCTGTGTGGAGTTTGCATGTTCTCCCTCTTCCTCCCACAGTCCAAAAACATGCTGAGGTTAACTGATTATTCTAAATTGTCTGTAGGTGTGAATGTGAGTGTGCTTGGTTGTCTGTCTCTATATGTAGCCCTGTGATTCCCGTGTTCCCTGCTTTCGCCCGAGTCGACTGGGATAGGCTCCAGCCCCCCCGTGACCCTACAGAGGATTAAGTGGTGCATAGATAATGGATGGATGGATGGATGGATGGTGTGTTGAAAAGATGTGTCTCTATGGATTTCTCGAATGTGGAGAGTGAGGAGGATTCTCGGATGCTTTTGGGGAGCGATGGAGAAAGCCCAGGTCCGGTATTTGGTACGGATGGTGGTCGTTAATATATATTTTAAAAACACGCTGACATACAAAAATGCATAACTAAACGCAGTAGTTGCTGGATTTTAACTTGAGGAATAACTTGCATAAGTGTGGATGTCTGATTTTCTCCATTTTGCTTTTGTTTCTCGCTTTAGTGAAATGAAATAATAGATCGTTACTAAAACCCTCCGTTCCACCACATCACCCCCATCCTACAATAACTCCACTGTCTCCCGGTCAATCAAAGAATTATCTACAAAATCCTCCTGAACACCTGCAAGTCCATCCATAACCTCGCCCCTCCATACCTCTCTGACCTCCTGCACGTCGTCACTCCGTCCCGCTCCTTCAGATCCTCCTCCTCCACCCACCTCACTGTACCCTCTGCCACCGCCACAACTCTGCCACTCTCCCCTTCTTCAAATCCAAACTCAAAACTCATCTTTTCAGACTCGCCTACTCTCTGTAGCTGCTTCACATTGTCCCTCACCCTTTTTACTCTATGTTGTTTTATTTTTATCCTTTTGTATTTTATCTGTTTTATCTTATTTCGTTTTTGTACTGTGACCTTCGTTGTCCTGAAAGGCGCTTTTAAATTATTACCATTACAATGAAAGATGCTATTTAAATAAAGGTTCGTATCCTTCTTATTTCATGCTGCAGGTTGCTGATTCAGGCTGGCATAGACATCAACAGACAGTCGGAGTCTGGCACGGCGCTACATCAGGCTGCCCTCTGTGGGAAGACAGAAGTAGTTCGTCTGCTGCTGGATGTGAGTCGATCTGTCTGTCTGTTTTAATGTGTTTACATAAGCAGCTGTTGTTAATGCGGCCTCCCTCTCCTCAGCTGAGCAAGTTTACACCTCAGCGTTTGTCATTCACGCCGAGCTGCAAGAGGAAACCTGCGGGATATGTTACATAAAACTGTACCGTCTAGTCTCCTGCCTGTCGTGCCACATTCAAACCCACTGTTGTGTTTTTTTTTTTAGCCCTATTGTCACCTTCAGACGAATAAGGATGCTAATGCTCAACCCTGCCATCAGCATTCCCTCTTATCCTGCTGCATTTCACTTTTGATGTTATTGCTGAGCGCACACAGCAGATATTAGCGTCCCTATTACGAACTCCGCGAGACGTAACTTGACATTGCAGCTTCGATCATTTCTCTCCTCTGCTCTCATGCAGAGCGGCATCAGCGCAGGAGTGAGAAACACTCTGAGTCAGACCGCCCTGGACATCGTAAACCAGTTCACCACCACGCAGGCCAGTCGGGAGATCAAACAGCTGCTGAGAGGTGAGGCCATGAGTGTAAAACCTGCATTTTTTTTAATCCTCGTGGGAAGTAGCACAATTTAAAGTTGCATTTATGAAAACCCCTATACTTTTTGTTATTTATAGGGGGAACTGTCAGACCTAGCTGATATGTTCATACTTAGGAGGTGAATGCATCGTTAACAGCTTTACGTCTTCACTTTAAGGATCCACCAACTCACCCAGCGCCTCCCAGCTGAGGTCATGGATGGATTTTCTTAAAAATAATCAATTAATGCTACAAGTTGAGGAACTTACGAAATGTTATCTGGTCCAGACACGCGGAGGAAGATGAATCGTCTATCACACAATGACCAAAGCCACAACAAGCTGGAACCTGAGTTGTTTATTTCCTGAACTGATGTTAAAATAGCTCAACAGGAACCATAAAGACATATAAAACCTTGAAATCAACATAATACAAACATCTACCTGACAGTTAAAGCCACTGACAATAAAATGTTTAAATAAAGAAGGAGTAATATGACATCTTTAATGTCTTTAATATGTTTTTAATGGATGTGAAAGCATTACCTTCAAGTTTCAAAGAAATCAAAACAATCCTTCCTGAAAAAAATGCTGTTAAAATGTCCTAAAGAGTGGATTTTCCAGCTCCAAAGCTAATTTCATGAAGACCTGTGGCAGTCAGTTTATCATGTAGCACCAAATGACATTTAGATCTGACAGAACTAAGTTGTTTCTACCCACAACACAAGGTTTGGTTGGAATTGAGTGAATATTAGTGGAGATATGAATTTTTGAAAATTAAAGATTTTCATTCTGATGATAAATTATAGATTATTATTATTTTAATTTCTGTAAAAAAAAGTCAGCATAATCTATTGACATGATTACAAGTTTGTCTTGGGGTTTCTGGGATATTCAGTAAAAAAAAAAGAAAGAAAATCATCCAAATCCTGTGGAAAAATAATCAACTGATGAGGTTTTAAAGATGCTTTAAAAGAATCGCGGAAGTGATGAAATATAGTCCCTTGACGCCTGAATTTATTTACAACTACATAAAAACAATAATTTTATGTGTTTTTGATTTAAAGTTGATGTTCAATTAAGTGGAGATTGTTAATTTGTCTATAGCACATATAATAGATATAAAGGTGTAATGCAACAGGCATTAATGGTAAAAAATTTTTAATTGATGCCGCAAATGCCGTTCAAACCGGTCCTAAGAGAAACCAGTGCTTGCAAAAGGTTCCTAGGTATGTATTGAATATGCACGAGTCAGCACTTGTACGTTGCAAATTTGCGACAACTGGCGTTAAGGGGTTAACACCGAGGGACAATTTTTAAAAATTCACAACTCAAAAAGTATTTGGAGCAGAGCTGTGGGATTTTACAAGGTTCCATAGTTTAGGTAGAAGTCTTTGAAGAAACCCATGACCTCAACTGGGAGGCCCTCGGTGAGTTGGCGTGGAATGAATCATCTATATTCTGTTTGCATAAATGTTAAAATTGCAGTTTCCAGTGGTTCATTTTTCAGACTGAGGTGATTCCTATAAACACATTCAACACAATGGCATATTGCCACTTGGATGCAGAGAAGCATCCCAGCACATATATATATGTATTTTATGTCTAGGATTGGAACTTACCTTTATTTTACCTTGATTTGTGTCACTTACTATTTAGACTATTGGTAGTTTAAAGAAATCGAGATTTTTACTTGTCAACATGCCCACATAAGAGCAAAATAACGACTCAACACTTTCAATTTCCTTCAAACTACTGTGTACCGGTAACAGTCTCAAAAACACAGATTCAGACTTCCAGGGGTTTATATGTAACAGATGTAAGAAATCAATCCCGTCAGCTGTTAGGGTGGGGCTTTTTGTACCATAAGTCATCTGGTTCAGACATGTACAACTGAATTACTGCAGTATTACAAGTTGCTGTTGTGTAGCGTTGAGTAGATCTACAGTGTTTGAGCAGAGTCGCAGGTGAGCTGGTGTGCTTGAGCTGCAGTGATCAGGGAGGGGTGAAACAGAGGATAGCAGGGATTTCTAATTTCTAAAAGAAGCAACAGAGTAGAGTTATATCTAAACCATTTTAAGGCAGGAAGAGATTATTGTCCTAGATAAGAACTTTGATACACAGAGATGAGATGTAGGGGTTTGATCAGTGACCGGAGGAGGACTTTAAGATCTGATCTGCACCCGCTGCCTTCCCTCCATTCTCCTGTCTGCACTTGTGTCTTGTAGATGCTTCGGCGGCAATGCAGGTTCGAGCTCTGAAGGATTACTGCAACAACTACGACCTCACCAGCCTCAACATCAAAGCTGGAGACATTATCACGGTACAGTCGCCCGACGACACGCCAGCACGTTAATTAGGATCTTCATAGATGCACATAGACAGAAACAGTCCGGTTTAACAGAGGTAATAAAAGAGGTGTAGCTACCCACTATCACTATATTAAAACAGCTTCCCCTACACGAAAATGTTACTACATAAAGATTAATGTTAGTCATTAATAAACATTTACATTTAATTTGTTTCCATACTTGTCTCCTACCTGCTCTGGGTAAACACAGCCTGCAGTTCAGCTGAATAGATCCTGAATTATTGTTATGCTCGTCACAGTTAAGTCCCTGAGTAGTGCAGAAAAGTTCAATGCAAATGCTTTGTTTTTGCAGAAGTTTTAAAGGCTACGTTCAGACTGCAGGCAAAAGTGACCCAAATCAGATTTCTTTGCCCTATGCGAGCTGGATCTGATCTTTTCATGACAGTCTGAACAACACAGATCCGATTTTTTTCAAATGCGACCCAAGCTACTTGGATATGTGGTCCTCAATCCAATATGTATCGGATCTTTTGCCATGCGACTCCTGTCTGAACGGCCAGGTCGCATTTATCCGACCTACACGTCACTGATACACGACAAATGTCTTTATTCTGTGCTCAAGTAGGCGGGAGCAGGAACAAAACAATAACCATGGCGGACGATAATGTGGAGTCCAGTCAATGGATGGAAAGCGAGGTTTCAGAGTTAATTAATAATTGGGGGGACAGCTCTATTTAGGACAAACATGAGGGGTCTTATTGGAACCGGGCGGTATCGCAACATACACTCCACCGTTACTGTCCATGTTTACTTCCACAAACACTGACCACACTCGCTGCGTGTCAGGTGTGTCCTCTTCTGCGCATTTGGGCCGTATGAAGTTCACACAAGAGATCACGTACAAGTCGCATTTAATTGGAAATGTGAACGAACTCGCAAAAAAATCGGATTTCACAAAAGAATCCAAATTGAGCATTAAACCCTGCAGTCTGAACGTAGCCTAAGAGACGTGCAGAACGAAGTCATTCTGGTGAAATATCTCGACTTCATGCTCAGTTTCGGTTACCTTTCCTGGCTGAACAAACTTTTCGAGGTTTTGAGTTTCAAATAATTAATTAAAATACAAACTGGGAAATAGTTGTATTTGTACATGTTTCTTAAAAAAAATGATAAAAACCACTCATTATACCTCTAATGGCAAAACTATTCCATGTTGTCTAGACTGAATGACTTCTTAATTAGATAGTTTTGCTCACCTTGACTAGGGCTGGACCCGAATATCTGAATATCCGGATATTCGTCTTTAATTGGAGAATGCCTATTCAGACCAGCCCTACTCTTGAGTGTGTAGCACTAACTCTGAAACACAAATTTCTGTATGTGTGCAGATGTAATAAACACAAAGTCAGACTTAATATATTTACAAAGGATCAGAATTTACATTTAATTTATCATTTGTCCCCCTAATGCTGTAATTTTTTGCAACTTGCGATTCAGCTTTTAAAAGAGTGGTGCTATGAGTGTTTGTTTACCAGCTCAGACATATCTAAGACTTTAATCGAGCGTTCAGTAGTAAATTACTAGAGATTAGCTGGTGCTGTGAACTTCAGAAAGGTTTAAACAAAGCTTGTGATGACTTTACGATTAGCTCGTTCTGGTGTTGTTGGGTGGCTGTAAGCAGTTAAGCTGCACACTGTTGGTCAAAATGTTGCTTACAAGCGATTTCGTGGAAAGTTTTAGCTCTGGTTGCATAAAAGAGAAAACAGAACCAGTAGAATAATGTGTTTAGTACGACTTCATCAGAAATATGGAACAACAATTCCAAGTTATGCCTATAAAATAAATAAAGAACACCTAAATGACTGCATCAGAGGTGCTAAGAAGAGCTTCTGAGTGATACTAAATTCCAACAATTTTATAATAATGCATTGCTAAGGCTTACGTAGGACACCTAAACGGTTAATAACATGAATGGCCTCCCCTTGCTTGCAAGATGGCTGCCAATCTGCGAAGCATACTCTCCGCTAATGTGTGTAACGTTGCAGTGGGGAGACTGGACCATTCTTCTTGTAAAAACTGGCCAAGTTCATGAAGATTAGCTGCCTGTTGGTTTCTGGCAGCAGCTGCACGCCCAAGAGCACCAGTTCTCTCCTGGTCAAGAAAATCCTGCCCATATTGTGCTCTGTGTGCCGGGGCTTTATCACCTTGGTACCTGAAGTTCTCTCTGGATGTCTGCTGGACCCGTGGCAGCAGGTGATGTCTCAGAGTATCACGATGCACAATACTAGTGACATTGACCCCAAAGATCACCAGGTCTGATCTGCCATTGGAGTAAAAGACCTCTTACACGTACAGCTCCGCCTCCACTGGTGAGTCTTGGCTGTACACAATCCCCAATGAGTCCTTCACCTTGCATTTGACGCATCCTGACACGGCCATTAGTTTTGTACAGCAGAAAAGGCGACTCATGTCCAAACAGGAAATGTCTCAAGTGATCGGGCTCAGTACTGCCTGGTCCACTGGAGGAGCTCCTGCTGGTGTCTTCCTGCACTGTAAAAAATGCCTCTCCCAAAACAAGAAAAAACACTTATTTCAAGGCACTTTTACCTTGAAATAAGTGAAAAAATCTGCCAATAGAACAAGTGAAAGTTTGCTTGGTAAGATTTCTTGAAATAAGACATGATATTTAGAATATTGAGGTCTTAAAATTAGCAGGGAAAACTTATTTTAAGCTATATTTTAGCAGCATTGTCAAGCTGAGGTGTCTTAGAATAAACCAGACATGCTAAAGAACTAGTATTTATCACTCAAAAACAGATGTTTGCTTTAATAAGTTTAATGTCAACTTCTTAATTTGAGATGTATTCAACTTATTTTAGTTGTATTATCGTGGCTCTTCTCTAGATTTAAGACCATCTTGTACTTGAAATAAGATCACACAGATTAATTGAAGCATTCTGAGATATAATGTCTTCTCACAGTTGGCTAGAAATCCTAATATTTAGTGGTGTTTGACAGCATTTGAAGGTGTTGTGTTTTAGGTGAAGCCAGCTACGCCCAAAAGGAGGTGTTTTAACTCAAAAGCAGACATTTGCTTTTTTTAAAAAACACATTTTACACATGCAGCTGTTTTTCTGATATGAACTGGTGATTTTCAAATAAAATGCATTTACTTTATTTCTTAAATCAAGATCATTTATCTCATACAAACAACAGCTCAGCTTGAAACATGTATGAAATGAAATGAACCTTGTTTCTTGTAAAATACAACTAAAACAAGATCATTTCAAGATTGTTTGACTTAACAAGATATTTAAGATGCGTTGTCTTAAAACACGTCCCTCCATGTTGCTGAAATGTTACTTGGCATGTGTATTTATCTTAAATCAAGTGGGTTGAGACAATTTCACTAAAAATAAGACGAATAAACTTGGTAAGATGTTGAGTTTTTGCAGTGTGATTGGTCTGCTGGCATTCAGACCCCTTTTAACCAATCTCCTGTTTGCATCCAGTTGCCATTCTTTCCCCAGAGAGGCAGCAGCATGTTTATATACCTCTAGTGCCCCAACATTATCGACTGTTAACAAAAACACCTATTATTTACACATTGAATAATTCTACAATGCAAACTTCCGTGTTTCGTTCACTAAAACTGTGCTTTACAACAAATCCCCAAGCTGTAATCAACGCTTCGACCAACAGCATGCGATAACGTGTGTGCAGGTTTTGGAGCAGCACTCTGACGGCCGATGGAAAGGCTGCATTCATGACAACCGCACCGGAAACGACCGCGTGGGCTACTTCCCCTCCAACATGGTGGAAGTCATCAAGAGGGCAGGTGACCACCCACATCACAGCTCCGTGTGTGTGTGTGTGTGTTCGTGAGTGGGTGGGTGGGTGTGTGAGCTCTGGCGTGAGTGACTTCAGCAGCTGTTCTGTAGCTGTAGCCGATCATTACTCGTAGCTAGCTGCAGCATCATCGGCCTCTTGGGGCAGCCCATCTGTTTTCCCAGACCTGTCAATCATCCCCATTGATCAAACCTCTACCGGCTGTCCACCCTCCGAACCTCCTCTGCTCCTTCTGTCCCCCTCCCCGATAAATGCACCCGTCCGTCCTGCCTGCTCCGCTTGATGGTGATGCTTTCGTTCACATTGTTTGTTTGCTTTGTCGCCGTAGTGACATTATAATTTAATTTACTCAGATATATTCCCTGTGGGTATATATGGATGTGTTCTTTTCTCATGTTTTGATTTTTATTGTTTTGTGCATTTTCAGATTTTTACTGATTAGATTTGTTTTGTTTCAAGTTGACTGATCAGTTGTTGTTGTTGTTGTGTTGTTGTTGTTGTTGTTTTGCACCTCCCCGATCCTGGCTTGTGTCCAGGTCACTCCCCGTCCCAGCAGTGCCACACCCTCCTCCTCCGCAGGCCCAACCCCTGCCCCATTGCCTCGGTCAACGGACACTCATACCCCCCTTCCAAAGTCCTCCCCCTGCATCTGCCTCCCCCTCCTCCCCTCCACCCCAACACACAGTCCCTCCCTCGGTTCTCCTCATTTGGGTACGTTCCTCTCCCCATCTCTCCTCCTTCTCTGTCCACTCCTCCTCCTCCTGCTCCTCCTCTCTCCACTTCTCAGGAGCCGCAAAGTCAGACAGGTACATATTGTAGAATCACTCTAAATCACAGATAAGAATCCTTTTTTATGCTTTTTGACAAGACAACATGTGGCACATATCATCCATCTGCTTGTTGCAGTGCTTCATTAAAGGGTCAGTTCGCCCAGATGACAAAAACTAAAATAAACAGTGAAAACAATCCTTACATAAATCTGTCTTACAGGCTTTTAGATGCCAAATAAATCCCATTCACTTGTTGATTCGACTTGAGTTCTTGTAATATGAGCGAAGTGACCCTTTAGCTGCAATATTCAAATTAAGGCCAACATTTTTTAAACTTCACATGCTGATAACCTGACAGGCATTTCTCAGATTGATAAAACTGTTGCTATGAAAATGCCACACGTCGGTGGTTGTGTAATGCTGTTCTGACCAAAGGGTCTGTGGGGTTTTACAAGTCTCACAATTATTTGCACTTAGAGGTGCTGCAATCACTATGAGTAACATGTTTATGCATGTGTAGATGAATGAGTGTGTCTGTGTCTTTGACGGTGTTCATTTAAGATCTGAACACATTTATATACGACACTGTAACGTAACACACATTATCACACACACTGTTTGTGTAGCTGTTGGTTAGTTACGGTATTTTTGGCGATAAGTGCTTTCTTCAAAAATTAGTGTCAGTAACAAGTGTGTGTGTGTGTGTGTGTGTGTGTGTGTGTGTGTGTGTGTGTGTGTGTGTGTGTGAGACAGGTTCACGGACTGCAGAGTTGAGTCCACAAGGCTCTCCCACTTTGGGACAGCAGAGCAGCACCAGTGAGGACATCTGGGTGCTTCGCAAACCACTGGCAGGTAAATACAAAGTGTGTGTTTTAGGGAGATTTCTGTATTCAGCAGTTGTGCCCTTTATAACACTGCATCCTGCAATGTGTGTGTTCATGCATGGAGGTGGCGAACGCAGCGGCAGCGTGGGCAGCCTCGGCAGTGTCCGGTCCTCCAGCAGCCTGCAGGGCTCTGGGAACACACATGTCCTGACCACGCCTGCACCCAGTCCACACCCTGCACCCACACCTGGAGTCAACACTCACGGCCTTAATGCTCCAGGCCTGCATGCACAAGCGGAGGGGGTCAAGGTACGAGACTTCTCGCATGTGTTTGTTTTGCTTCAGGTTGCTACTAGATCTTTGCAAAACAGCACGTCGTTTCTGGGAAACAGAAAACATTCTCAGGAAACAACACATCTCTAGTTACCAAGTTAACCACAATTCTACTTCCTGCTCAGTTTTTTTTTTCTGCTGGAGAGATCAGCTTTACTCTTTTCAACAGGTGCATAAAGGTGCTGGCCTCCAGTTTGGTTTCTTTTTTCTTTTTATCAGGCACATAATAAATTACACCTGTAAATGCCAACATCATTCTTTACTATCTAGACAAACTGCAGCAACTAAATTCAAGTTAAACAGCTAAATGCTACTTTATCTGTCATCTTTTTGACCCTTATTAGTTATGCTTGATTGTTTATCTATCATGGGTGGTGAAATATCGACTTCAATACAGGTTTATGAACAGATAGTCACAGCAGGATAATAAAATATGCCCAAACGCATTGTGGACAAGTTATAAGAGTGTCTTACCCTTAACTACATATGTAGTATTTGATCTCCCTGACCTCAGCTTCAATGGATGAAACTGTAATTTAGTAGCTTCACATTGTTGCATTTACAATATACAACAGAAGTGAGTGCACCCCTTGCAATATCGCTTAAATGTCAAATTATTCAAGATACTTGCACAATGCAGCTCTGAAAAACAGTTGAGTGCTTCAGACTTGGCCCGAGAGTAATCAAAGGAAATCAGACAGTGTGAAAGACGCTACATAAGGTCAACCTCGAAGAAACAAAGCCTTTCTTCCTGTTTGGATCAAAACTGCAAATTAAACTTTGCTAAAGAACTTTTAAAAGTGGTCTTTGGTCAGATGAGGGTCAAGGTTAACCCAGCATGTTTGGCCTGAACCTGCTCAGGGTTACCACAGTGAATGCACAGTCCTGACAGTGAGGCACGGAGGTGGAAGTGTGATGATATGATGATGTGTAGCTGCATGAGTGCAAAATGAAACTTTAGAACTTTTAGAAAATGCCTGATTATTATTCGCATTCTTTGGTCAGATGACGGTCAAGGTGTATTTGTTTGTTTGGCGTCGACCTGGTCATGGTTACCACAGTGAATGCACAGTCCTGGCAGTGAGGCACGGAGGTGGGAGTGCAAAATGTGTTGGAGAGATGATGTTAAAAGACAGGATCCTCAACACCTGTGGATATACCAACATATTGGTAGAAGACTTCCATTCTGCAAAGGCTTGGCAGAAAAAGAATATGAGCGCAGAAGAGTTTTTAAAGAAGAAAAAAGTGACCTGGACGAGTATGATGGCCATCTTTAATCCTGTGGGGGTATTTTAAAGAGAAAGGTAGAGCGACAAAGCCCCTCCAGCTAAGAGTAGCACAGTTTTGAATCATCTGAGATTTAAGTGATATTGCACTCACTTTAGTCTGATGATAATCCTGATATGTTAACCTGTCATGCATGGTATTTGAGCGCATGTATGCATACTAGAAATAGGAAGTAGATGATCAGTATCACATGCAGGTGGCTTTCACCTTCATGTAGCTTTTTTTTGCCAAGACAGAATAGTGAAATGACACATGTACATGTATTCCACAGTGCATGTTGTTGCCTGTGTACTGTTGTTTTTGTCCTCCATTGCCTAGTGTGCTTTCATTTATAATTGTTGACATCATGCGCCCTGCAGGCCTACTCTCTTACACATCAGCTTATTCTAAATTTAGTTCTGTCTGTGGATATAATTAGTGTATTTTTAGGTGGTTCCTTAAAATATTCCGCAAAATTGCCAAATTGCATGGTGTTCCCACGCTAGGCATTTAAGAAATGTTTACCCTAGTGTCTCTGCTGCACCGGAAAATTGCATGAAATACAGGAGGAAGAGGGTTGCAAGCCAGAGTGTGTCTGTTGTATGTGTACAGGGCTGAGTCACGAGGCACCTCTGGGATTTGAATGATTATGCTTGAGTAAATGTTTCTTCATGTGAGCGTGTGCCTGTGCGGGTGTGTGTATATATATCTGTGTGTGTTTTTTGTGTTTTAGCTCCTGGCCACCGTGCTGTCTCAGTCGGTAAAAGCCAAGGAGCATCTCTTGGAGCAGTCGCAGTCTGTTGAGCAGTCAGCAAGTAAGCACACAAACTCACCCAAAGACAGCATTAAGTAATATCTTTGTCTTTACTGGAAGTGATCATTTGTGTCGGTTTCAATTTAGGTTAAAAGTTTGTTTTGCTGCTGCAGTGGTTTGAACAGATACTACAAAGTGTGTCTTTTGCTCGTGAGAAAATGTGTGTGATCTGCAGATTCAAAAAAAAGCACTTTGCCTGTTCTCAAGTGATGACAATTAAAAATGATCAAGGCAGTGTTCAGTAGAACAACTGCCCAAGGGCCTGTTTGGTTCGCTTTTATGAATCATTTCTTCTTCATTTCACTTTTAGTCAACCTGGCCTTCTAAAGACCACCTGTCTGCTCATATCAGACACAAGCAGCACTTCCTGCCCCGGACCTTGTATAATAGCATTTTAAGTTATGCTAGCTGCTCTAAAATGCTGCTTCAAACAACCAGCATTGGGTCTTAGTGTGATAAATCCTTTTTTGCTTCTCAGGAATCTTTGTGTTTTACACTTTAGCTGCAGCGAGTAAAAGTTTGCTTGTCGTAGGCAGAATAAAAAACAGATATTGTTTTAATCTGAGCAGCTGCAGCCACCATAGAGATAGCAGGAGTCCAAATGCTCTGGTGCAACATTAAAAAGGACAGAAATGAAAAACACAGGAGGATGAGTGAGGTTAACATCAGGTCAACATACACTGATCAGCCACAACATTATGACCACTGACAGGTGAAGTGAATAACATTGATCATATTGGTACTATGTGGTGTTCTGATGGAAAACCTTGGATTTTAACATCCGTGTTGATGAGACTTAGACACCCAAATAAACACTGTCCCACAACAAACACACTACTTCATGCAAATGGAAATCCCAAATGTCACTGCAGGAAAATGCACCCCACCACATGGAAACAACATCAAACCATCAGGAACATGTTGAGGAACATGACAATGGTCCAACATGTTGATTTGACCTCCAGACTTCCTACAGCCCATTCTGATCAAGCATCAACAGGATGCAGTGGAACAAGTTTGATTGACAGAGGCCCCACTGCACAAGCCAGAGAACCCAAAGGATCCAGTGCCAAGGTCCTGGTTCCAGACCCCATAGGACACCCTGAGAGGTCCTCTTGTCCATGCCCAATGGCTCAGAGCATTTTGGATCACATAAGGGGACCAACACAGTATTAGGCAGATGGTCATAATGTTATGCCTAATCGGTGTAGTTGATGTTAAAATGAGCATTTTCTAACCTTTAAGTACAAAGTTTTACTATCACTTCCTAACAACGGTCTATATTGAAAAACATTTAATAATTTTATTGGACGAGGGCCCGCCTGTACCTTTATTTATGATGAGGTTTTTACAGGTTTAACACTGTATTGCTGCAACTGCACTCTTGTTATTGGATGAGTGTTCCCTTGTGGCTACAAAGAAATACAGTAAAACCGTGTCTATAAAGCATGTTTGATGTATTTACATGCAAAATTGTTGGTGTCACTTAAATGTGGTGACTCTGCTCGTAGTTGTAGCTGATTGGCTAATGTCGCTTTGAAAGAAGCACGTGGTGCATTAGCATATTTAATCAGCCGTCAGTCTACTGCTTTAAGTGATATGTGGGAAGCGTAGTGCTAAAACAGCACCTCAAAGCCAGCCAAGCATGAAAGCTGCTACCAAAATTATTATGGAGGACTACGTGGGCAATTTAAGCCTGACTTGATTTAATATCTCCACTCCTTCTCTCCCTCAGAGAATCCTTTTGATCTGCAGATACAAACATTTAGGGGACGAGGTAGGGTTTTAGTTTCAGGGTCTCTAGTTTCTTAATAATTTACTGGAACGGAGATTTAATGAGAATTGATTTCTAAGGAAGACGACTTTATAAGAAGCTGCTCATTTCTTAAAAAATTGATAAGAAACAACTTTGAATAAACGCTTTTAAGAAATTATTAAGAAACAACAAGAGGCAGGAATTAAAGCGCTGCCAAGGTTTTATAAATAACTAGCTTGTAGGTGGGTTAACAACGAAGAAGAGTGAAATAAGAAAGCAACTGAAACTAACATATTCTGCTCTTTCTCCCTCCCCTTCCTTTCCCCTGTCTTGCTCTTTCATCTTAACCTCAAGGCTCTTCTAGTTGCACAGTTCACGAGCAGCGGTCGTTTGAGCGGAAGGCAGAAGAGGATGATGGGAAAGTGAGTTTTTGGATGGCAGATTGGCTCTCTCTGGGGCTTCCTTTTTTCTGTTTGCTTCTGTTTCTTCTCAAATCTCTGGTTTTGGGCGAAGAGGCGTCGGTAAGGTATCTGCTGGGGTCGGTTTTGTTGCACCTGAGCAGACGACACCCCGAGGATGGGCATGTGAGTGTGTCACCATGGAGACAGGCAGAGTGACAGACACATCGAGGAGTCAGTTGCTGTCTTGCCTTCTGTCCGTCCACCCTCCCCCCTGCCCTCACGCCACACTGAGACACCCACATGCTGCCGCTCTGCCAGCAGGGCTGTGTGCTCTGTGGAGCTCAGGGTTAAACTCCCTCTGTGCGCTCCGGAGCCAAGCAGACGCCAGATTCTAGGATCAAACATTTGCTGGTTGCCAGGCGACAGCGGTGCGCCATCAGAGAAGCCAAAGCAGGAGGGTTGCAGCGTGTAGTCTTTGGTTGACGTCACTGATGCTAAAGTCATTCACAAACTAAGGGGTATACACTAGGGCTGTAACCAACCAAAGGAAATCTTAGGTCGACTAAAAGAAATACCTCATGCCTTGTCTCTGATTGTGTTTGTTGTATTTATGGACAGGATCTAAAGCAGTGGTTCTCAACTGATGGGTCGGGACCCAAAAGTGGGTCGCGAAGCCATTTTTAGAGGGTCGCAGAAGCATGCCCCCCCCTGGTATAAAGTCTTTTATTTTGAAGGACGTGTTTCTTATGACAGTTTGCTTTCAATAGCGGGATATTTAGTGGTGGTGACACCAGTAGCAGCCCACTGTTAACCTCTAGATTTGGTTCCGCTTGCTTATTGGAGAAATTTAAGCTAAAACGTGCCAAAAGTGAACCAAAATGTGCTCAGAATCGGTCAAAACGGGCCAAAATATGCCAAAATATGCCCAAAAACTTGGCAAAAGTGTCCAGCTATACCAAAATGAGCAAAAAATAAGCCAGTTTTTTCCTAAATTGTATCAAAATGCGTTGAGACCACACCCAAATAAACCTTAATTTGTTAGCCGGAAAAGCAAACTTCAACAATTTGGGTCGCGACCATTATTAATAGAGACATAGTGGGTTCTGAGGCTGGACCAGTTGAGAACTGGGAGAAGGCACAGCTGGAGTGAGGAGGGTGTCTTGTATTTGCTTTTTGCGGATGGTAGGTGGTAGAGCAGGTTGTCCACTAATGGCAAGGTTGCCAGTTCAATCCCTTCCACATGTCGAAGAGGTCTTGGACAAGACACTGAACCCAAAATGGCTTCTTGCATTGGTGTGGAATGGGTGAATGGGAAGCACTACAAAGGTTCAAAAGCCCTATTTAAGTGCAGAAAATTTACCATTAGGGAGGTTTGCAGCTGAGTGTGAAGTAGTCTGGATGAGAGTCGGTATATTTATGTCCAAGGCTGCAAATCTCTGCTCCCTCTGGGTTGGAGGTGAGTTGAAGGAGTTTAAGTATCTTGAGATCTTGCTCACAAGTGATGGGAAAATGTAGCTTGAGATGGACAGACAGATTGGTGCAGAGGGAGCTGAAGCTTCTGATTTACCAGCTGATCTACCTTCATCTATAGTTATGAGCTCTGGGTAGTGGCTGAAAGAACGAAGTCGCAGATACAAGCAGACAAAATGAGTTTCCTCTGCAGGGTGGCTGGGCTCAGATTTAGAGATAAGGTGAGGAACTCTGACATCCAGAGGGAGCTTGAAGTCACTGCTCCTTTGTGCTGAAGACAGCCAGCTGAGGTGGTTGGGGTTTCTGATTAGGATGCCTCCTGGGCACCTTCCCTTTGAGGTTTTCCAGGAATGTCCAACTGGGTGGAGATCCTGGGGTACACCTTGAACTAACTGGAGAGATTACCTATCTCATCTGGACTGGGAACACCCCGGGATCCCCCTTGAGGAACTGGAATAGGACGTGTAGATGACCTGCTTAGCCTGCTGCCACCGCCACCCAACCCCGGATAAGCGGGAGAATATGGATTATTAGAACTAAGCCTCTAAGCCTTATTAACCTAAATGAATTATAAATAAACATTTAAAAGCTACAGTGTTAAATCATTATAACCCCTTTATTTCATACTCAGAGCAGACCAGCTTGTACATGCCCATATTCATATGATTTCCGGGAATAGAACTATACCAACTTGTGATCCCAGTCAAAAGCTATTTAGGAATGTAACACCGGCAACTCTACTGTTTTTTAGATAATGGTTCTTTGGCATAGCTTCGAGCCAACTCAAAGTGCACGTTAAACAAGTCGGACGTCTCCATTAGGTGTGGCAATTTCCAGGTTTTGAAAATGCCCCTTTACAGGTAGTCTGCTGCCAAAAGTATTGGAATAACCCTGGAAGGCGGTTGGTGTAGTTGTTTGACTAGTGAGATTTGGGCCAATGAGAGCATACTGACAGACCTGTCGTCCTACAGCCCTGGGGTATACCAATGGTTTGAAAAAAATGATGTAATTTGAATTTTAAAGGGCACGTTAACCCAAATTGTAAACATTCTTACCCACTGACTTGCCCTTAGTGGTTCTATAGTAATATCTGCTGGTGGTAGTTAGCGTCTAGTTTTGAGGTGTCTACCACTGAGACCAATACAGCCACCATGTACAGTACAGACGAATGGAAAATACATTTATGGTCCTTGTTATGAATAGTTTTAGACAACTGTTAAAATCAAGGTCTGGGAAATAGCTCAGACAACCAGTGTCGGATCAAGTGGTGATGCAGGTTGGCCTTGAACTGTTGGGTTGGCTGTTCATACCCAATCTTCTTTCTTGACGTAGCCCTTCCCATTTCTGAAAAAAAACCCACTGCTTTTTGCATGTAGTGTTTCATTTCCAATTACCTTCTTCATACTGGGATGGTGGAATAAATCCCAGTGGCAGATATCTCAAAAAGTAACTGGTTGGCTACCACTAGGGGTAAGGCGGCATCATTTAGTCATGTGGTAAGTCTTGCTATTTCTACAATCCCATGTGAATTATAGGCAGTATTTGGGAGTAATGTTTATTCTTAAAAAATCCATTATTTATAAAAAATCCTGAATTGAGTTTACTGCATATTTTAGTATTTTAGTAAGAAGTACAGTTCTTCAAATTCAGGAAATATTAGAGGGCTTACAACAGCTCAGGTTCCTATTCTTTGCTGGTAAGCACTTTGTAGATTGAACAGGGTTACATTTTGGGATTACGTTGGACTTTTGTATGGAGTTATTTCATGTCAAATCATCAGGGGCCTTCTGCTCGACCATCTCTGGTTTACTTGAAACTTTTTTAAAGGATTGGTAATATCAAATACTTTCCCGGATAATTGAAGACAAAGAGAGAAATTGGCTGTTGACCCACTTTTAGCTGTTTTCCACACATTGATTTTGAGGCTGTGTTTGAAGGACAGTATCTCAGGAGCTATTAAAGATAAAAGCCTGAACTATTTTGAAAGTCCAGAACTATGTGGATTAAGCTGTCTAGCAATATGTTGTTTTTTTGGTACAACTTGTCGTTATGTCTGTGAAGACTCTCAGTCATCCAGGTCATGGTTGTCCTCGTAGTTTCAATCATAGCATCTGGACTTAGCTTGAGTTTCTCAAAGACATTTCACCTCTTATCTAAGAGGCTTCATCAGTCCTGAGTTCCAGATGTTTATACTCTTCAGGAGCCATCAACACTATTGAAGCTTCAGTCTGCTGGGTGTGTGATGCCCTTCAACTCATTATGCGAGTCCTAATTGACTCACATAATGAGTTGAAGGGCATTCACACCTAGCCAAAAAGGGCCCTAACCAACCGCATTGTGAGAGGAAATGCGGTTCCTAACAACTTCCGTAATGAGTTGAAGTGCAACACACACAATAGCAAACTGAAGCTTCTATAGTGCTATTGGCTCCTGAAGAGTATAAACATCTGGAACTCCCAACCAGTCAGTTTAGAACTGATGAAGCCTCTTGGATAAGAGGTGAAACGTCTTCGAGAAACTAAAGCAAGTCCAGATGCTATGACTGAAATTATGAGGGTACAACTTGTCATACTTGCTCAATCAGTTATCAATGCTCGATAAAAATAACTTTTTTTTCATTTCTGTGACCAAATATTTCATATTAAAAAAGTATTCTATGTTTTATTTTGTATTATTGTGACATTCAAATACATACGGTTCAGAAAATATCACCAGTTTACCTCTGCATCATCAATTTTTCGTGCCTAAAGAAGGGACTTCATGACAGATTACTGAGAGAATATTTGATATACTTGTGCAAAAATAAAAATTCAAAATCAATGACGTGATCAGAAATTGCACTGACAATTTCAGGGCTTTATCTATTATAGTTCCTGAGGTATTGTGGTTCAAACATCGCTTTAAATTTAACGTGCAAAAAAATACTAAAGGTGGGTAGATGGGCAGTTTAAAAAAATATCCTGGAAGGTGTTTGATTTAACAAGCTGCAATGTCACATATCTTTACAAATATCCGTGTTCTATGCTGCAAAAATTTCAGGTGTGAGACGTTCAAGCAGAAGTTGTACTAAAAACGTGATGATTTGAGATTGGGACGACCCCGTGCCGTTCTCCAGAACCGTGTTCCCTCCTGTGTTCTGCAGCAGGCTGCTCTGCTGCGTTCTAGAACAGGCCTGCGTTCTGTGGACCCTTCTAGAAGCAGGCGGCGGCGTTCTGTGTTCTAGAAGCGGGCAGTAGTGTTCTGTGTTCTGTGTTCTAGAAGCAGGCAGTAGTGACGTGGCTGGGTGAGTTTCAGCTGCAGTTCTACACCACCCACTTCCTCACCGCGGGATATGATCTAGACACCATTAGCCGCATGACCCCCGAGGTAAGGTCATGACCCCTGACCCCCTCACGCCCCGCCCCTTGTCTGTCAAGGCTCCGCCCAGCACAGCTCTCAAATCAGCTCCCCACTGACCTGGATGATGTCATCATGACCCTCCTGTCTCTGTCACCTGACCCCCCGGTGTGAGTCCTGAGCCTCAACCAGTCACTTCTCATACTCCGTCTGCTTCATTTGCATACCTGTGTTCACACATGGCCGCGTGTTCCAGTCTGTGCTGTAAACACTGTGTTTGTCCTTGAGTGTGGTTTTTACTGCCATTGTGTGTGTGTGATAGTGTGTGTGTGTATGTGTGTGTGTGTGTTTGTGTACTGAAGCAGACACAGTGGTATGACGTAAACCCCTCCTAAGGGCAGGGGATGCTCATCAGAGATTATCCAAAGCAAAATACTCCTGAAGGCATATCACACGCAGCTCATGTATAAATGTCAAACTTGCACATAAAATTGTTTACATTTAAAGAAAAAGCGCCAAAAGGAGCGGTGGGGAATTCGTGATGTGACTAAGTGTGCTTTGCATTGAAGGACCTGACGGCGATTGGGGTCATGAAGCCTGGACATCGAAAGAAGTTAACGTCAGAGATCAGCAAGCTTCCCTCCACAGACTGGCTGCCGGACCACAAGCCTGTAAGGATCTCACGTGTACTATACGAACTAGTAGAAGGTGCAGATGTAGAGTTTTCCAGTTCTCCAGAATCACTGCTCATGTTTGTGTGTCTGTGTTCATTTTAGGCCAATCTGGGTGACTGGCTGTCTCACCTGGGCCTTAGTCAGTACTACCAGGTTCTTGTGCAGAACGGGTACGAAAACATTGACTTTATCTCGGACATCAGCCTTGAAGATCTGCAAGAGATTGGCATTACTAAGCTCGGTAAGAACAGCTACATTATTAGGATGGGGAACACTATTAAATATTAACAAAATGAGACAATAAGATGCTATAGTATGCACAGAACAAACAGAATCATAATTTACCATATTTGCTCTAGATTTCTTTGTGATTACTTTCCAAATTAAAGAGAGACCCCTCTGTGAACTCAGGTAGGATAATTACTACAAAAATAGCTCATAACTGCCTATAAAGTTATATAATAATTGCTTAACTTTTTGGCGGTAACAATTGTTCTGAGGCCCCCGTAGCGATGTGCATCCTGCAGACTGTGAACCTGTGTGTTAGTTTTAATGAGCGTGTCTACTGCAGATTGGGGTCATTATTTAAGAGCTGCAGTTTTCCAGGAAATGTGCATTTCATGGATACTTTTATCAAACAGTACTCTGGAATGCCTCCTAACTTCAAAGTCTAAATATATCTTAAGTCCCTTTGTGATTTGCCATAACTCTCCACCGTTCTCCTCCTCCACATCCCTGCCTCCCTTCAGGCCATCAGAAGAAGATCATGCTGGGTGTGAAGAGACTGAAGGAGCTGCAGAGAAGAGAAAGTGGCTCCGAACCTCCTCAAAGTCCTACACCTCCATCCAGCCCAGGTAGCAGCACCGCCTCAGAGCCACGGAGGGAGGTGAGGAAGCAGAGGGACGGTGCCCCCAGTCCGCTGGCCAAACCTCGCCCAGGGCTCACGCATTCACAGACCCCTCCCCTCACACCGACCCAGACCCCACCACAAACCCCGCCTCACGGCCGGACGCAGGCCTCCCCAAGGGCTCGGCCGCGTCCCTCCACCCAGATGTCAGCAGATCCGTCGGTACCGCTGCTGCGGCTGCCCTGTGAGGAGGAGGAGCGGCGCAGAACTCACAGTCTAATCGGCTCAGAATCAGACTCTAGATACGCCACCGTGTGCCGCAGCAGCTCCGCAAATCCTGCCTCTAATGATGTCACCGTTAACCGCAGCCAATCCTCTGTCACCCTCCGCCCCCGCCGGAAAGGTCGGCCCCCGACTCCGCCTAAACGCTCCTGTTCCTCCATTACCGGGGGTGACGGGGAGGGAGAGGGACAGGTAGAGGGGCTGCTCGGGCTGCCAACCTATCGAGAGCGGCGAGCCAGCGACTGTGGCAGCCTGGGAGCAGCTTTAAGAGCTCAGGAAGCAGGCCTGCAGAGATCAGAGGGGGCTTCCGGGAGCGTTCGCAGCCTTGCAGCCATGCTGGAAACATCCATCGTGGGTGGAGCCAAACCAGTGCAGAGAAGTGTGGGAGGCAGCACCAGCTACCTACAGGTGTGTGTGTGACTGTGAGAGGCAGGTTTAACATTTTAAGCAGTATGCATGTGTAACCATCATGTGATCTCCAGGTGAGTCCGCCGCTGCTTCGTCGCCAGGCAGGTGCAGGAGGTCTCGGATCTGAGGAGGACGATGTTCTAAATCGGCGCAGGACCATCAGTGGACCCGAAGGTCTCCCTGGTGATCAAGCTGACCAGTTGCCTCGGCAACCGGTCCAGCAGCGCCCAGAGCCCCGGCCTCGCTCCACTGTGGTCTCCTCAGCATCAGAGATCACCGACGGCACAGCGACACTCCGAAGGAAGCCGCGTCCTCCTGTTGCAGAATCTGAAGCACCTGCATCTGTGGCCACCACGGTCGTTACCATGACGACCGGCACCGACACCATACGCAGGAGGCCTCGTGTGTCCGAGCACGCAGAATGTGTCACTCAAAGCAATAACCAGTCAGGTTCCCCCAGCAGTCAAACAGACGGAGGCCGGAAAGCTGAAGGCGAGCCGCAGCAGAACGGCGGCGTGGTCCTGAGGCGGAGGCCGGTGTCCGAGGTCTCCGAGAGGACAAGACCAGAAGAGAGCTGCGAGTGGATGGAGGCGAGGAAGTCTCTGAAGCCACCGGTCTCACCCAAACCGTCCACCGTCACCATGAGGAAGACACAAGCTGACCCCCCGACCCCGACTCGCAGGGTCCCCATACCGGGGCCTGATGATGCTGAGACGGCACAGAGCCCCGGTGAGATTCACACACATCAAACAGAAAAACTGTTTGTCTACATTAATATCTACGTAGTCCTGCAGTAGTCAGTATCACTTTAAAGCCCCTGCACAAAAGCATCGGTGTGTTGCTTTCTTAACACTTTCACATTGGGTAGTGGTGGCCGAGTGGTCTGTGAAGCAAACTTGTAACCAGTAGGTCGCCAGTTCGAGTCCCCGGAGTGGCAAGAGGTTGAGGTAGGAAAAATAAGAGCGACTGCTTGTCCCAATCACGACCACTGTGGGCCCTTGAGGAAGGCCCTTAAGCCCCGAGTGCTGCACCACGGTGGCTGAGGATGGGCCAAATGCAGAGAAGGAATCTCCCCAAGGGGATTAATAAAAGTTAGATCATTATTATAATTATCAGGTTTATTCTGGCAATAAAAACTGCCATGTGGGTCGCTGTGTAGCTCGCTGAGTTACCATGTAGGTGCAGGTCGCCAGCAGCGGTCGTGAGTTCGAGTCCGGCTCACGCCCCTTTGCTGCATGTCTCTCTCCTCTCTCTACCCCCTTTCGTCCTGTCTCTCCCCCTATCAATAAAATGGAAAAACTCCCCACCCAAAAAATAAAATAATAATAATTTTAAAAAACTGCCTATACCTGCTGCTGCGGCTCCTCCAGCTCCACATGAGAATAAAACAAAAGAGAAACAACCTGCTGACCCCTCCCCAAAGCAGCAGTGACCCGACACCCCACGTGGTTTTGCTCAGACATGGTTTACAGCTGGGGGATAATATTGTGTGACAGCAGGAATCCGTCTGCCACTGTGTTGTTTTACTGGAGCACCCTAAGGTGTCAGAGAATGTCAATACATAGAGGGTTAAAATGTGTATCATTTTTTCAGATTTTTGGGCTTTATTTGATAGGAATAGTAGAAATACAGACAGGAGAAAGGCACAGTTGTGGTTATATCGAGGCTGTAAAGCTAACTTACATTAAATTCTATTATTTTGTAATGATATTTAAAAGACCAAATGATTAATTGAATGATAGAGAAAGTCTTAGGCAGATTTAATGGATGATGGATGTGCAGCACATCCCCAAGACAAACTAAAATAACTAAAACTCACAGACATTTTGACGCCTCACATCATATAGATCGTACCTCCTCTTCCTTCCTATGTGTGGGAAAACAGTGGGTGGCAGGAGATTAAGAAAACAAAGTCAGATTGCAGATGGCCATTACATAAAGCGATGGTGTGAGGAGGATCAAGTATATCATTAAGAGAAATGTGTGATGGTTCAATATTATAATTTACAGACTTTCAGTGAAATTGTATAATGATTATTGTTGCCAAAATGAATAAAAATAGAGAAGTTGAAGGCTTTGTGCTGTACTAGACTACTAAACTAATAATAAATAATAATCCTAGCTCTCTTTAATTTGATTTAATTGTCAAATATGCACGAGAAGACTGACGGCTTCCTCTGTGATTCCAGAGCCAAAGAGGGTTCCTCCTCCTGTTTCCCCGAAGCCCCGCGGGCCTCCAACAGCACCTAAACCAGGCAAAGCAATAGTAGCTTCAGCTACCATGAGCCCGACTCCTGCTGCTACCAGTCCAGCTGCTGCCAGCCCCACCCCGGCACCCAAACCCTCCTCTCCGCCCTCTGCTGCCCCTCTTCCTGCCCCTGACACCCCCTCCGGCCCCTCCCTCTCTCCAGGACTCCCCCTTACTTCCCCATCCCCGGCCCAGAGTCCCTCCACCCCCTCGCCGCACCCCGTCAAACCTCCCCGCTCCTCCATCGCCGGCCTCTCCATCGACCTGATGGGGGGACGGGAGGCGGAGGAGGAGGAGGAGAAGAGGAGGGAGGAAGAGGAGAGGCGGCGAGAGAGGGAGCACAAGAGGCACAAAGAGGAGGAGGAGGGGAAGGAGGAGGAGGAGAGGAAGACGGCGGAGGACGGGAGCGCGAAGGAGCCGGAGAAGAAGCCAAGCAGGAGGGAAGGAGCAAGAGAAGAGGGGGAGAGTCAAGCCGAGGAGGGAGAGCAGGAGGGGGAAGCTCAGCATCGTCTGGAGGAGACCAGCGCCTCCCTGGCTGCAGCTCTGCAGGCTGTAGAGCACAAGATCAAGGAGGAGGACACACAGAACGAGTGAGTAAACCTGAAGCACACAGCGTCCATTTGTATCCTCCAGCAGGCTCTCAGGACTACATGTTGGTGATTCAGGGATTAAAGCACACATTAATTTGTCTTTAGGCAATACAGAGCTGGGAAATAAGACCGCTTATTTCAGGCATTCTGGAGGTAACAGTCCTGTACAGAGGATGTTTAGGTGACTGGTTCACAAAGCTTAGATGGACAGCGCTGAAACAGTTCAACATCAGGGGAAATACGCTTATTTTCTTTCACTTCCCTGCCTTCAGTTCTGAGTCCAGAGTCGGGGAGTTGTTAGTTTTTCCTCCACTTTAATGACTGAAAGCGAAGGTGAACAACCAGCCGACTGTTTCCATAGTTTAAAATATACACCAACCAACACCTGCGACTCTCACTCAGTCACAGGTTTCATCCTGAATCTGCGCTTTGCCCCGAAAAACTGCACTCAAGCCTGCATAAAATATTGCTGTCATTTTCCTTCTGGTTGTATTTGTACATCTGACAGTTTTACAGACTTACTGTTAGCAGCCTCTTAATTCAACACTACAGTTTATTACGGCGTGCCACAAATAAAACCTTTAATCGTTCAAAGCTGAAGTGTAAAAACAAGAATTTTGCGGTTTGAACTATTCGTTGGGGAATTTACAGTCGGTTTCAGTGAGCTCTAATCACTAACCGCATCTTCAGAAAACTCTAAGACTCAGCCTGTAAATAAAAGCAAATAAACAGTTTCTCAAACGTCTCCCTCAAGGAGAGAAGTCGGTTTCGACCCCCATCAAACATCAGATCTGTGAGTTTAAAGCCAGCTGAAGCCGGAGTTTACACTTCATAGAAACCTGTTTAAACATCAAGCATTTTAAATGACTTCGATTCGCTTCTGAAATCTGGGTCAAATAGTATTTTGTCCCTAATTACTTAATAAACGGATCTCAACTCGTCACAGCTCTGATTTGTGCCTCTGGCTGGCATGTCTACCATAGCAACGGTTGCTAAGGCTGATGTGTACTGTAGTATTTAGAGATTTTACGTCACAGCAAACAGACAGAAACGTGGTTGGAATATTTATAACTTCCTGCATGACATGAACTTAAGTCTGTAATCCGTTTTGTTTGATTTAGCAAAACCCTTGGTTGCCAAGGTAACCGCCAGTGTGTTTCAACGCTACGGCGAACGCTGTCTGAGCAGCTACTTCATCAGAAATACGACAGAGGAGCAACAGGTGTTTCTGTTTATAGCACACACAAACAAACAAGAGTGTTTCATTTCCTGCAGCTGGTTCTCAACAGACGTGTCGCTGTAATGTCTTTACCGTGAGGCGTTAGTTTGCACTGGCCTGACGCGGCTCTGCGACACGGTGCACAGTGAAGATGTTCAAATAATTAATAATTAATTTCTGCTTGATTACACGCTGTGAATGTTTCTACTCAGGGAGGCAATCTGAATCCAAGATTAACTGACTGTCAATAAAGACGACTGTCAACAGAGATAATCACAGAGTGGAAACACGTTTAATGGCTCTGTTGCAGGAAAAAGGCCTGTCGTAAATAATATTGTGTTAAACGTCAATACTGTGAAAGGAGTCGCTGTGGTGGGGATCTGAAAACTCTCTTCAGCTTTACAGAGCTTTGTAAAGACAACAAAGACTTACTTCACAGACTGCATATGAAAGATGAACGTCAGTGTAAAGTTCCTTGAAACCAGCAGGGGGCGACTCCTCTGGTCAGATTGTATAGAAGTCTATGAGGAAATGACTCTACTTCTCAGTTGATTTGTTACCTCAGTAAGCATTCTCCGAAGGAATTCATGGTCTCAATCACTATTTTTAAATCTCCTTCAATACAGCATAATGTTCATTTAGTAAATTATGGCCTCATTTAATGTAAAATAGATGATAAAGCTGAGTATAGGGTGAGGCTACAGCACGTCGTTGTCATGTGGCGTCCTTGAGTTCTCAGTCAGATCGGGTTTCAAAAGAGCAGTGATGACCAAGTAAGTAGGCATGTCAGGTGTGTTTTTAACTAAACAGTCCGTGTTCAGGTTGCTTGTTTAGTTAGGCAGCATGTGTAAACAGAGCTCAGGTGATAGTAGCTCTACGTCCCTGTTAAACTTTTATAACAAATAATGCAAAGACAAGAGCCAGCACTCTGACGATGCAGCTATGTGGCATTTTCTGGTTTTCACAGCTCTACCATTCTGTGTACGGACTCCATCGGGTCCAGCGTCATGTCTCTTCCCAGCTTTGCAGCAATTTGGGTAAAAGCCAGCTAGCTTCAGCTACAATATGATGCATTATGTTTCAGGCGCCGCTGTTTGAAGTACACAGAAAACACACAGTGGCGTAGAAACCTCACTACTAAATGTGACTGCAGAGCAACACAGACAGGCAGACAAGTATGAAAGATCTCAGTGGAGGCTCTGCTCGCATTCAACAGTATAAATCAAGCTTTTAAAGGGAAACTTGCAGAAAAAAAATATGTTAAACAAATATCTTCTTGCTGAAAGTATTCAAGAAGGTATTTGTGGAGGAGCATTGTAGTAATCATTGTAAGAATCATTCCAGCCTGCGGCCATCAGAGTGTACAACTCCTAACTGAGAGGGTCAACAGTCAGACTGGACTCATTACGTTTCAGTGCAAACAGTTGACTCATTTCTTACTCCACTTCTTGAGTTAACACTTAATAATGTGCAATAACATATGAGTTATTACACTGTATACTTTGACCTTTTTTCTGTTTTCTAAGCGCATCTTACATTTATGCTTACACTGTTATGTCTACTTATGTTTACATTTTTAGGACATATTTTTCTGCTTGTGTTTATCTATATATTTTGTACTGTTCATATTTCTTGGGAGCAACAGTAACGTAAGCAATTTCAATAAAGTATTCCTGATTCTGAACCTTTAAAATGCTGTCTGACAGATAAAAACCACCGATCACTCCACATCTCCATCCTACTACTGTGACTCCACTGTCTGCCTCATTATCAGCTAAACTCTCCCTCTTCTGCTATTCCAACTTCCAGCTCCGTCTCCAGCAAAAAGGCAACAGTCTCCATCTTGGACGACATCGGCAGCATGTTTGACGACTTGGCAGACCAACTGGATGCGATGCTCGACTGATCCTCCGCCCACATCTCATTTCCAGCGAGCCCTTTCCCTCCTCCCCACCCCCATCATGTGTAGGTGTGTCAAGAAAACTCTCCCAAGGCTCGATGCCGGCGCCCGGAGACCGTGTGTTCGAGCGCGCTTCCCTCCTGCGTGAGCGCTTCTCATGTAGCCTTGTACAGTACTGACGAGGGGGGGTCCTCTTTGTCTGGTGCAGTAGCTCTAGTACACCTCCTGATGCGAGGAGGCCGCTCCCACACAACCTCTGACCTCTGCAGCCTCAGACGGCTGTGTGGACCGAGAAGCACAATCATTTTCCTCATCCTTTTATCTCTGCAGACTCTGGCTATGACAGACATGCTAACTCAGTCAGACAGGGAGACAAACAGATAAGCATATTGCTTGCAAAAAAAAAAGCACATTAACTGTCTGACAGGCAGATAGATAGCTAGATAGATAAACAAGATACATACTGATGAGATACCGGAGAGAATTTTTAAAAGCTCACGGAAAGACAGGCCCCTTTCTGAGTCTGTCTCTCTCTCCTGAAATGTCAAAAGGATGCATTTTTCCAGTCGAATCGTAGCCTCTCTTTCTCTTCTGTATGAGTGGAGGATTGTGGTTAGCTGGACTTCCTGACCTGTGTGTTGTCTCTGTTCATGTTGTTGTTGTTGCCGTTGCCGTTATTGTTGCCGTTGTTGTCGTTACGAGTGTGTGTAGTCCCTGCTGATGCTCATGTCAATGTCCTCCCACTCGTACAGTATTTATTCTAATGGTCAGAAAGATGATGTAGATGTGTGTCCATGAATTCTGAGACACAAACACACACACACACACACACGCAAACACACACACTACATTTGGTTTTAATCTTGCTGGTGTTCTGCTTTGTTGGTGTTTAGCTCCATGTATGGAGGTTTGCTTGGAAACGAACTCACACACACACGTACAGCGACAAACACTGACGCGCACACATCCACACGCAAACACGCATATATACAAGCACATTCATGCGGTATATCCCTTTGTCCTGCTGCAGTGAACAGTGTTTTTAAAAGATAATCCTATATTTCAATGCTTTATATAGTACATCCAGTATACATACATACATAGAGTTTATAATATACCTGGGTATTTGAGCTGTTAGAGCTCCCTCTAGTGTTGGTTAGTGAAACTGCCTCTAATCTGCCCTCCTTCCATCTCGTCTCCAACATTTTCATCCCCCCCCTCGTGTTCGTTTCGTTGACTCTGCATCTCTCTGTGCCTTCGTAGTGTTCTTCATATATTCAGTTCTTTATTTTTTTTCTCTCTTTTTGTTATCTACTCCATAATGTTTAATGGTTTCTCTCGTTCCTTACAAACCCCCCCTTGTGTGTCTGTGACGTCAAAAGTAGCTTCTAGGTTGAGTTGTGAGTCCTATATGACCCCGTCCGCAACCTCCTGTAGCCATTGAGAAGCCTTGTGCGAGCCCATGAACAACCCCTCTCCTCCCTGTAAGCTGTAATAAGTTGGCTCCGCTCATCCTCGGGTCCCCAGTTTCCAGTGGTCCCCCCCCGCCCCCCATGTAAGCCAGACAGTGGATCAGCCACCAGTGTTCATCCCAATGAAAAGAGTCCACTTGTATTTTTATGCTCTTTGAAAACAAAGATATATTTGAGAGACAGATGGTTCTATGTGAATAATAATAATAATAATGATAATAATGATGATGATGATGATGATTATAGACACTGAATTGAGGTGAGCTGGTTGAGCCTGTGCATTTATGGTTGAGTTCTGGATGTGTTGTGACGGCTGTTGTGCCATGGTTGGGTTTAGGTTGTGTTTCTGCTGTGACGATGCATTCCTGTACAGCTGTGATCAGAATAAATGTATAAATTAAACCTCTCGACTGTTTTTTTTTTACATCTCAACTGCAAGAAAACTGTCAAAAAACAGAATACGTTATCACAAAAACAAAACGACTGATCTGATTTTTAGACTAAACATGTTGAATTTTGACAGTTTCATGCAAAAAAGTGGACTAAATTGAAATATAAAGACTTTATATTACTAGAATCAAGTACCTGACAGCATGAAGAAGGCATTAAACCAACATGTAGAGTAATATACAGAGATATAACATAATTTAACGATTTAATAATAAAGTATTCAGATTCTTTACCAAAATAAAAGCAGCAAAAACCACACTATGAAATTACTCCACTTCATTCAAACCCTTATTTAAATAAAAGTAAGCATTATCGGCAAAATGTACGCAAAGTATCAAGAGTAAAAGCACTCATTATGAAGAAAAACCTTCCCTCTATGTGATGTTGGATTATTATCGCTGCTGCATTAGATGTTAAGCTAATTATCCTAACTACTTTATATACAGTTGGGTGGTTTATTCTACAGCAGTGAATAATATTCTTCAATATAATCATGTCAGTATAGTTTACAGGTAATCTAAATGTAGTTGTCTTTATATTATTCATACATCTTAATAAGTAGCAGAAGACTGTTTTCAGCACATGAACGAACACGTAATCTTCCAGTTCATCAGGAAAAATTCATGGCACGTGTTTTTTTCACTGGACAGGACGGGTATGAAAAATCAGAAAAGTAATTAAAGCTGTCAGACAAATGTAGTCGAGTTCAGTAGTTACCTCTGAGGTGTAGTGGAGTACAAGTACAGCACAAACTGTCTAAACTAAAATAAAGTACAACTGAGTATTTGAGTAAATGTATTAAATTGCATTTCTGTGCTGAAAGTATGAACATTTTGGCTTTCTTAACTCCTTCAGCTCTGCTCACTTTAGCCTCAGCGACAGGTCAGAGATGCATGAATAAAGTACTTTAGGTAAAAACACAAACTGTCATCACAATATCACACATCTAGCAGACCTGAGCTGACAGAGTTCACCCCTGCAAACATACAGAGAACATTAGAAATCACCTGTAAAATACTGCCTCCAGATTTTCTTCATGTTTAATTACAAAAAAGGTGTTCTTTTAGCCCCCAAATACCAAACTATTGCACATTTTCACCACATCACCAAACATACTTTGTTTACCCACTAATGTGATCTTAAATAGTATTGTTCTTAGCAGTGTAGCTTTCCATCATGTTTATCCTGATAAATGCCTTTTAAAACAGCTTAAATTTTATTTTAGTAGTTTTCCAAACATGCTGAATAAGTGTTACTGGTAAATAATTTCATGGTAGAGGCAGCTTGACTACTTTAAAACAGTGAATGGTTTGTTAACAGCCTGATACTACAGCTCCCATGATGCTTTGACAGCGCTTGTGCCTCTAAGACTCATGGGAAATGCTGTTGTTTAGCGCTAACAAACTCACGCGAACTCAACGGGGTTTTTTATCTTTATAAAATTAGTAGTTATTGGGATATTGTAGCCCCATAAAGTAGAAAAGACACATTAAACAAATGACGTAAACAGAAAATGTTTCATTCTATACAAAGTAGTGTGTTAGCCACTGAGCTAACACACAGAGAGTTAGCTCAGTGGCTAACAAGCTAACCCCGGAAGAGGAGGGACCGTCAGCCGGAGCCGTTATTGGCCGTCTCTCTTGGAGGTTCAAGTCTTTCACGGGCAGCCAACTAAGCAGACAGACCTCTGAAGCGTTCAGCAGTTTGTTCTTGAAATATTACAACTTGGCAGCAAGAAAAATGCCGAAGCTCACCCGTTTCCAAGAAGCCGGACCGCTGAGCAGTAAAACCAGTGAGTATAACGTGAACATGTGGGGCTAACTTTCCACGCTGCTGCTGCGAAACACGTGGACGATCTGCAGAGACTTAACATGTGGTGGTACGGTAGCACTAATAGCTATTTTTTAAAATAATCTGATTTATAAGGAGATTGTTGCTGATAATGTAACGTTAGATTTCCTGCTATATATTTAAATGGAAGCTGGATAACTACTTTAATGCAAGCATACAGTCTTCTGCATTGTGTTCCCTTTAAAATACTTTTTGTGAGGTTGTTTTTAATCATGGGATTCACAGTTTGTCAAATCTTCCTTAAATGAGGTGTACATATAATTTCCTGTCATTGTAATGAAGATGGGACTGAATTCACAGGCATTATTTTGTGCAAAAGCGAGACATGCACTGGTGGGTTGTGGAACTTATTGGTGGATAATGAGCCAATAATTAGCTGCTTTTTGAAGCTGCAACTAATTTGGTCAATCATTCCAGTTCATAAAACATAAAAATCATAATTTCACATAGCTAAATGACACCCTGGACATATGTTGTTGGCAGTTTTTTCACCGATCAGGCATAACATGATGACCACCTGCCTAATATTGTGTTGGTCCCCCTTATGTGCTCAAAAATACTCTGACCCATTGGGCATGGACAAGAGGACCTCTCAGGGTGTCCTATGGGGTCTGGAACCAGGACCAGGGCACTGGATCCTTTGGGGGTACTCTGGCTTGTGCAGTGGGGCCTCTGTCAATCAAACTTGTTCCACTGCATCCTGTTGATGCTTGATCAGAATGGGGTGTAGGAAGTTTGGAGGTCAAATCAACATGTTGGGCCATTGTCATGTTCATCAACATGTTCCTGATTGGTTGATGTTTTTTCCATGTGGTGGGGTGCATTTTCCTGTGGGGGTAGGCCAGCAGTATTTGGGATTTCCATTTGCATGAGGGAGTGTGTTTGTTGTGGTACAATGTTTATTTGGGTGTCTAAGTGTCATCAGCATGAATGTTAAAATCCAAGGTTTTCCATCAGAACACCACATAGTACCAATATGATCAATGTTATTCACTTCACCTGTCAGTGGTCATAATGTTGGGGCTGATTGGTGTATAATCAGTAAATATGACATTTCATATATGAAGCTTTAAATGCTTTGAAGTTGTCTTTGTGTGGAGCACATTTGACCAGCTGGTGCTATAAGAATGGAAAAATCCCCAAAATCAGTTGCATCTTTTTCAACCTTTAACTAAACAAACCACCAAAATGAATAAAGATATTACAACTGCAGTTAAGTTGGTTAAAAGGAGAGAAAGGTCTTGAGGTTCAGATGGAATATAACCCAGTTTTTAACCAGAAATCAGCATTAAAATCTTGGTTGGCATCACGGGGTTAGTTTTGGAAGAGGCACAGCCTTTTGTCGTGTTAAAAACCATGTTTATCTCTAATCCCTTCGCAGTTGAGGCCGATTTGGACGACGATGCAGAGACTGAAGAATGGATGGCGCTGTGTTTAGCAGACTAAAGACGGCTGAATTCAATCCAGGGACAATGTGATAATCCTGAGATCAAAGCGAGTGTGGGGACAGCTGGTGAGTCTATATGTTGGCTTGTGAAGCACTTTCTAGCCGGTGATGACGAACTAAATAAACTTTTCTGACACCTACTATGAGAGCTGACCTGCAGCTCCTGATTCTAGCTTTATTCTGAGGCTCCGTCATGAATTTATTAACGCAGTCTTCACCTCAGGACTGTCGCTCTTATCAAAGTTATTTTTTTTCACTTTACAGATGAAGAGGCTGAAAATTTGAGCCGACTAGGAAGAGATCAGCCGGTTCGTTTGGGCTCAACCAGCTGCAGGTGAGTCTGTACATGTTGGTCGTTGAACCATTTCCAGCCGGTGATGACAAACTAAATAAACTTTTCTGACACCTACTATGAGAGCTGAACTGCAGCTCCTGATTCTAGCTTTATTCTGAGGCTCCGTCATGAGTATCCTAATGCAGTCTTCACTTCAAGATCGTCAGTCTCATCTAACTTTTATTTAAAACTGTCCATGTTACAGGTAACAGTGTGGAGACTGAACGTTTGAACCATCTGGACGAAGATTTGCTGTTTCAGATGGAGGTTCTCACTGACCAGCTGGGTTTGAGAGCAGGTGAGTCTGTACATGTCGGTCGTTGAACCATTTCCAGCCGGTGATGACAAACTAAATAAACTTTTCTGACACCTACTATGAGAGCTGAACTGCAGCTCCTGATTCTAGCTTTATTCTGAGGCTCCTGCTGTAGACGTCGTTTGCATGACGATGGCGGTTTCTTTTTACACATTGTGACTGAATTTCCTTCTCTTCCAAGTTGATTTATGACTCTGCGAAGAAGACGACAGTCCTGCTGATGACACATGATCTGGTTTCTTTAATGGTAGGTGTGTGTGTGTGTGTGTGTGTTGCATATGTACGGTACAGTCGGTGATGACAAACTAATATTTCTGACACCTCGTATGAGAGCTTCCAGCTCCTGATTCTAACGTTCATCTGAGGCTGCCGTGAATGTTTTTTTCCTCGTCACACAGATGGCTCCAGTCTAATCTCAGTTTGTCTCTTGCAGGTGTCGCAACACCTTTTTTTAATACATTGCTGCCTCCTACGAGCCGACAGAACAAACCTGAGTGAGGCCGCTTCCAGTTGATGGGACCAGTAATTTATTTGTCATGTTGTATTTGCAGAATAAACAGTAATCGTTTTCTGAATGCTGTGTTTGGTGTTGTGATTGTACTGTAGATTATTTTTACGTAATTTTGGGGGAATTTTCACCATACTGTATTAAACACCGGTCATAACGTGACTGATGAAGGCAAAGAAGAGCAGATTTGCACTTACAGGTGGTAACTAAATGGAGCATTCTGGCAAAAATCTACTTGTCCTAAGCAGATTTTTAGACCTTAAACAAAAATTTGTTGCTTTTTTAAACCTTGTTGACATCCCAACATGGTGTTGTAAAAGAAAAATACATAATCACTGTCATGGCCGAGCATTTCCACCTTGAAACTGCAGTGTATTGATGCTATAAACCACCAATCCTGTCACCATGCAGTGTGCCTTTTTTTCTGAATCTGCATGGCTCGTTTAGCTTTACAGTGTTTGAGCAGAGTCCGAGGTGAGCTGGTGTGCTCAAGCTGCAGCCAGTGGGGAGATGAAGACACCTTAAGGCCTAAAGGGATTTTGATTTTAAATGATTCTCTATATGTAACATAGAAATCAGCTTTTAGTGGTTTAATCAACGACTGAAGATGGATTTCAACAACCTCGCAAGGACTTTTGATGTAATGTTCAGTTGTGTTTGTCTGCTGCAAGATTTTGTTTCTTAAGCTACTGAAAAAAACTAATAGCTTTCGATGCAAAGCCAATCCACGTCCATCACTGGAGAAATGCAACTTAATGAACTTTGTCATGTTTTAAAGAATTTTAATTGTTGTTCTTGGCCCCTCATCTGTTATGTGACTTTATATACACCGATCAGGCATAACATTATGACCACCTGCCTAATATTGTGTTGGTCCCCTTTATATGGTCCAAAATGCTCTGAACCATTGGAAATGGACCAGAGGACCTCTCAGGGTGTCCTATGGGGTCTGGAACCAGGACCAGGGCACTGGATCCTTTGGGTACTCTGGCTTGTGCAGTGGGGCCTCTGTCAATCAAACTTGTTCCACTGCATCCTGTTGATGCTTGATCAGAATGGGGTGTAGGAAGTTTGGAGGTCAAATCAACATGTTGGACCATTGTCATGTTCCTCAACATGTTCCTGATTGGTTGATGTTGTTTCCATGTGGTGGGGTGCATTTTCCTGCAGGGGTAGACCAGTGACATTTGGGATTTCCATTTGCATGAGGGAGTGTGTTTGTTGTGGGACAATGTTTATTTGTGTGTCTAAGTCTGATCAACATGGATGTTAAAATCCAAGGTATTCCATCAGAACAGCACATAGTACCAATATGATCAATGTTATTCACTTCATCTGTCAGTGGTCATGATGTTGTGGCTGATCTTTGTATGTTTATAATGTTCTGTTGTGTGTTTTCTGTATTGTTACTGTATTGTTCTGACCTGCAAACTAGTTAGAATCTGTGAACTAGTGCTCTCCCTCTCCTGACATCACTTGTTTTAAAGCATTTAATAGCTTCCACACTTGCTTTTATCCCTTTATTAGCATTTTTATCACAGATTGTGACTTTAAATTAGGTTTGGAAGCCAGTTGGTCCTACAGAGTTGCACCAAACAATAAAACTAGACTTTAAAATGACCTGATAGAGCTTCAGAGACCCTTTCACTGCGCACAGATTTACCAATCAAGAGGCTCCAGCCTGTTTCAAAGCAGACTTTTATGTCAGATTGTGTGTGTGTGCTGCTGCCTCCTGCTCCTTTTAATCCCTCTCCTCAGACTGGTGGCCTTGCAGGAACCAACATCCTGAACAGAACATTAATTCCCCTGCCTGGTTTCCATTTGGAGCGCGTCCTCATTTGCGTGGTTTCCGCCGAGCCTCCAACATTTCCATACAGGTGCGTCCTCGGCTCCAGACCTCGTTTGACTGGCAAAGGAGGCGGCGGGGCTCCCTTTTTCTCCGCCCTGCGCATCCCGCATCCAGTCGCAGCCGGAGAGCAGCGCAGGGGAGTTGCCTTCTGCGCCGCGGACAGCCGACACACGCAGCCTCCTCCCCCCACTGACGCCGGACTCCTCTGCCGGGTGAACCGCAGCCGACTCTCTCCGCTTCCGACGTGAAGGGAAAAAAAAGCCCGGTCCGCATCCCTCTATCCGAACCGACCAGCGCTTGCTTGCTCTCCGGTTGGGCCCGTTACGGTAAGAGCGGCCGTTTATGCTGCGCCGGTTTTTTTTGCGCGTTTCCGTCCACTTCATTCTCACGACACATCTGCGCCTGAGCGGCTGTTTTTTTTTTTTTTAATGATTGTAGGCAAACTGTGGGTCCTGCATTGGATTTATTCAGGAGGTAAAAAGGGAGATTTAATGCTCGGTAAACGGTGGTGAGACGCTTCCCATCCTGCCGAGTGATGGAAGCCAGAATTACGCGTTTGGAGGTTCAGTAAATGATGGAGGCCCGCTGGCTCATGGAGCAGCTGGATGGATGCTGCTGGTGGAGGAGGAGGAAACGGGCACCGGGCAGCGACCTACTTAGATCCATTAAAACGATGAGGAGGATGAGGGATGATGATGAGGAGGAGGAGGAGGAGGAAGAGGAGGAGGAGGAGGGAGACAGCTTCCACTTGAGAGGAAGGCTGGCCTGAACTCTCCTCTGGGCCTTCCTTCCTTCCTTCAGTCAGTCTGTCTGTCTGTCGCTGCTGTATTGTGGCCTGTGGCTGGGTGGGGCACGATTTACAATAAGTAGAAATAAAAAGGACAGCAAACAGCCAGTGTAGCTTGTTGGATGTAAAGACAGAGCGTTTCCTCAAGTTAAACACCTTGAAATTATACTTCAGCATCCTGAAACGGTGCAGCTTCAACCTTTTTGGCAACCAAAGACGCATAAAGTGAAGTACTTTTTATGCATTTGCACTTCAACCGAGTGTTTTTACACCACTACGTGTCCGACAGCTCCGACTCAGTCTGTATAGCACTGTAAATGTACTTTTGCATAAGTAATGGCATCACATTTTAACTAGACCATCATCTTGTCCAACAGAATTCACAATAGCTATCATAATCTCTACAGAAACTGTACAGTAACCAAAGGAAAAACATCAACTAAGTACTAAAAAATAAGAGCAATATAAATGTAAACACCCATAAATAGCAGGCTAAGTGGAACTGATGTACTTTTTTAGATATTTATATTTTAACAAAGTGTTTCCTTTGTGTTTTTACTCCGCTACATGCATCTGATGGCTCCGACGTACTCTGTGTAGCACTGTAAATGTACCTGTGCCTATGTAATAATATCAGATTTTAACTACACCATTATCTTGGCTGACAGAAATCACAATAACTATCACAATATCTGCAGAAATTGCACAGTAACCAGAGAAAAAACAACAATTAAGTACTAAAAATGAGGTAAAAGAACAATAAAAATGAGAGCAATATAAATATAAACACCCATAAATAGCAGACAAAGTGGAACTGATGTACTTTTTTTTAAATATTTGTACTCAAACCGAGTGTTTCCTTTGTGTTTTTACTGCACTACGCGTATCCGACAGGTCAGACTTGCTCGGTATAGTATATAGTAATATGGCTGTTACATCAGATTTTAACTACACCATTATTTTGGCCAGCAGAATTCATAATAACTGTCACAATATCTGCAGAAATTGTACAGTAACCAAAGAAAAAACAACCATTAAGCACTAAAAATGACAGCAATATAAATGTAAACACCCATAAATAGCAGATAAAGTGGAACTGAAGTACTTTTTTTAGGTATTTCTGCTTTAACCAAGTGTTTCCTTTGTGTTTTTACTCCTCTGCATGCATCCGACGGCTCCGACTTCCTCTGTATAATACCGTAAATCTACCTGTTCATAAGTAAATGGCTGCTACAGCATCAGACTTTAACTATTCCATTATCTCGTCCCAACAGAATTCAGATTACCTATATTATCACAATATCTAGGGACATTCTGAGGTTTTTACTGCGTCTGACTGAAGCTACAGAAGACATCTCGTGTCTGTGGGAGTCGTCTTCTTCAGTCCGATGCTTTAATCCCTCCTCCCACAAGCCTGTCTCATGAAACAGATGTGTGAAGAATCCCTCCCTCATCTTAAATGAACTATGCTTAAAATACGAGTGCGGAGAGACGAGGCAGAGTTCGGTTTTGCATGTCGCTCCTGTGTCAGAGAGTCAACCGAAAGAGTTATCACATGTGTTACTCCTGATACCAGCACTTCATTTTGTAAATATCAGGGTTACCGTCAACACCACTAACACACACATAAAAGCATTTTACATATGAAACTTATTATATACTCCTTATTAATTTTACGGATAAACCTAAAAAAAACTAAACAAATAGGGTTTCTTTAGCTGGAAAGTGTAATTTTATAATATAAAGTAGATTTTAGCAAGTCGATAATTAACACTAGACATAAATAGGAGAGGGCTGAACAGTGGTTCAGTGGTTAGCAGCGTCGCCTCACAGCTAGAAGATCCCCGGTTCGCGACCCGGTTAGGACGCCTGGGATCTTTCTGTGTGGAGTTTGCATGTTCTCCCTGTGCAGCGTGGGTTTTCATCAGGTACTCCAGCTTCCTTCCACAGTCCAAAAACATGCTGAGGTTAATTGATTATTCTAAATTGTCCGTAGGTGTGAATGAGAGTGTGATTGTTTGTCTCTATGTGTAGCCCTGTGATAGGCTGGTGACCTGTCCAGGGTGTCCCTTGCCTTCGCCCAAGTCGGCTGGGATAGACTCCAGTCCCCCCGCGACCCCTACATAGATAATGGATGGATTAATAGGAGGGTTTTTATGATGCTAATTCTTTTAATACTTTAATTTGTACTTTTATGGCCGTAACATTTCCACCTTACACAGCAAACCCAGTGATAGTTGTCCTTATCGTCTACAAATACACCAAAATAATCCCAGCAAACATTGTTTCTGCGTCTGACTGCTGCCATAGTTGTCGTTCAAAAATCTATTTAAAACATCAACGAAGCGATCGGTTTCTTCACTGTGATCCACTCGAGTGCTGCATTTTTGTTGTGACTCAGTCCCACGTACGTCCTCATGCTGCTGTCAAAACTCAACCGGACGCCCAATCTGCATTAATCCGCCGCTAAAAATAGTCCGGCAAATGCTTTATTTACTCCTGTCATCCTCAAGGAAAAGCAGAATCACCGTTTCGCTTTTGCGCAGATCAAACACCGGCGACACAATAAGTTGCAGCGGCTTTTTCGGAACCGAACGGCTCAGTGGCACCGAAACACACTCGGAAGCTTTATCGTCCATCTTCTCAGGCTGTTGTGTGTTTTTTCTGTTTCCTGTGTCTGAACAGCAGCACCATGGAGGAGTTAGACGTCCCACAGATGAGGAGAGAAGTGGAAAGCCTCCAGTATCAGCTGGCAATCAACAGAGAGAAATCCTCCATCACTGTCACCGAGTGAGTCGCACTAACACACACTCACACACACACACACACTGCGAAGTCCTGAGGGTTACACTGGTGCTGAAGTGTGTGTGTTTTTTCTAGGCTGGTGAAGTGGATCGAGGGTTGCGTTTGTGAAGATCCATTTCTGAACCCCGAGCTGATGAGAGCCAACCCCTGGGTGGAGAAGGGCAAGTGTGTGATCCTCTAATGATCACACACGCACAGACACTGACACACACACACACACACACACACACAATCACGGATGCATCCAAACTAAAGAATCATGCACAACTACACGGCCACGCTGCACTATCTCATACTCTTTCTCTCTCACACACACACTTTATTGCTATTATCATGTTTATTTATTTGGAGACTCCTGAATGCCGTTACTTTATGTGAAGACTAACGTGTGTGTGAGTGTACAGCACTGAGTAGCTTTCTAGAGGTTTGTTTTGATGGGACTGCGGAGTGCAATGTTCAACAACACCTTTTTATTGGCTCTTTACACTGTCAATCCAAATAAAGACTGTTTTGAATTTAACAGGATTCATCTGGGTGATTTCGTACAACACGGGAGAAACAAATGCAGCCGACAATGAGGCGGATATGAGCGTGCACGTGTGTGTGTGTGTGTGTGTGTGTGTTACAGCAGCTCTCTGATGTAGACATTTCGTCTGACGGCGTTGGACATGCCCTCGTTGAAGCGGAACCACACGTCGCTGTTGCCCACCGCCGTTCCCATCGCCAGGACCGCACACGTCTCTCCTGCAAGGGGGACACAGGTTTTTAATCACATTCATCCATTCAGGCCTCGATGAGAGAAAAGACCAGCAAAAAGTCTCACGGTGACGTCAAAAGATGATCAGTACGTCTAATAAAATCGATTTAAAACAGGTTGACTAACAGCTAACTAATGATTATTTTCAGAATTCACTGATCTGGTTGGTTTTCTCAGTAAATCAACCGTTTTGTCGACCAGCAGATCGAACATTAAACATAACCAGTTTATCATCATAGAAGTCTGACAAACACAGCAACAACAGACGAAGAGTTTGTGGTAGCTTAAACCAGGACTTAATTAATCAGTCATCAAAACTGCTGTAGATTAATTCAACCAACTGACTCAGCTCAAGTTTAATTATTTCAGATTTGTTTATTCGTCATGTACAGAATAACTATGAAAGCAAATCATTCATCAGATTTTGAATTTTAAAAGCTGCTGAATTTCTGGGAGCGTGCCTATGTTCCCACAGCCATATGTTCCCACAGCCTTATGTTCCCACCACCCTCTGTTCCCCTATGTTCCCACATCCATATGT
Source organism: Dascyllus trimaculatus (assembly GCA_024666655.1). Classification (NCBI taxonomy): domain Eukaryota; kingdom Metazoa; phylum Chordata; class Actinopteri; family Pomacentridae; genus Dascyllus; species Dascyllus trimaculatus. Next base: position 32,786,481 of record CM045447.1, on the reverse strand, counting down.
TCCCACAGCCTTATGTTCCCACCACCCTCTGTTCCCCTATGTTCCCACATCCATATGTTCCCACAGCCTTATGTTCCCACCACCCTCTGTTCCCCTATGTTCCCACGGCCATATGTTCCCACAGCCTTATGTTCCCCTATGTTCCCACATCCATATTTTCCCACAGCCCTCTGTTCCCACCGCCCTTTGTTCCCCTATGTTCCCACATCCCTCTGTTCCCCTATGTTCCCACGGCCCTTTGTTCTGACAGCCCTATGTTCCCACGGCCCTTTGTTCCCACCGCTTTATGTTCCCACAGCCTTATGTTCCCACAGCCCTATGTTCCCACGGCCATATGTTCCCACAGCCTTATGTTCCCCTATGTTCCCACATCCATATTTTCCCACAGCCCTCTGTTCCCACCGCCCTTTGTTCCCCTATGTTCACACAGCCCTCTGTTCCCACCACCCTTTGTTCCCCTATGTTCCTACGGCCCTATGTTCCCACAGCCCTCTGTTCCCACCACCCTCTGTTCTCCTATGTTCCCACGGCCCTATGTTCCTACCACCCTCTGTTCCCACAGCCCTCTGTTCCCCTATGTTCCCACGGCCCTACGTTCCCACCACCCTCTGTTCCCTTATGTTCCCACCACCCCCTGTTCCCACAGCCCTCTGTTCCCCTATGTTCCCACCACCCCCTGTTCCCACAGCCCTCTGTTCCCCTATGTTCCCACGGCTCTTTGTTCTGACAGCCCTATGTTCCCCTATGTTCCCACCACCCTTTGTTCCCCTATGTTCCCACAGCCCTATGTTCCCACAGTCCTATGTTCCCCTATGTTCCCACCACCCTTTGTTCCCCTATGTTCCCACAGCCCTCTGTTCCCCTTTGTTCCCACAGCCCAGCGAATTTTTGACAGGAATTTTGAACACTGAATTTTTACACCTGAAGTTTTGACTTTGAATTTGTAAGCGTTGAAAAACAAAAGTGAAATTAAGTTCATGAAATTTTGATGAGTTCAATTAAGGCATAGAAAAAAAATCAGATACATAACTTCAATGCAAAAAATTCAAAGTTAGAAATTCAACGGCTTTTAAAATTCAACATCTGATGAGTCTGATTTACTTCCATAGTTAACACACAGCCAACTATGCAATGAAATGTTGTGGACAAGAAGAACCAATCGACTCACTATTTGCAACACTAAAAACTCTTAAAACACTAGAGAAACAAAAAAAAACACGTAGACGTTAAGACAATGAATTCATCTATACACTTCCAGAGCCAAAAGGATCATAAAATGAATTACTTGACCGTTCAATGACCAAAAACCAAATCTGCTTTTGGTGGTTCAGAGAAAACAGGTGAATGAAAGACATCAGAATGGGCTTTGGGAACGTTTATTGCCTTTATTTTCTAAGAATTTAAAGACTTTCTAAGATTTTTGTGGCGAGTTGTGAACACATCGCCGCCATTGAAGTTGACAGGGCAGATTTGTTAATTCACTTATTTACTCATCCTGCAGTTATGAGCAGTGGAGTTTTGTTTCTGATCACCTGGTGAATGTAAGGCCAGTACTGACTCTCTCTAAGCTCAGTTTTTGAGGGAAGTATCTGTCTATTAGCGGCTAAAGGCTCCACTGTGTTAACCAGCCGACTGTGCCTGTTGGTTGTGGGATCAACTGATTATTCACCTGGCTGATGATCGGATTCAGTATGTTTTCTAATTAGAGGTATTGTGATTTTTTTTTAAACAATTCCTTAAAAAAATATGCCACTCTGCCTCTGATGCAGCCGCCTCTCTTTAGTCATAACTCACTAATCTCTAATCATCACTAATGTCCCGCCCACAGCTCCATCTGATTGGTTACACGCCACAAGTAATAGCCAATCAATAGTTATCTTACCTAAACAAAAACATTTTAACAAAGTATTGTGTTGGAATTTGTTTCATTCTAAATTTCAACGCCAGGATTTTCATTTTTACTGCATTTTCACTCCTTGATTACTAATAATCGGTATCAGCCCTGAAAAAAACAATCATTTATCCTCATTTTAGAGCGTTCCACTGAACTGCAGCCAAAAAAAAGACACATTAAAATCTCTGATACCCCTTTTCCACCAAGAAGAACCAGGTGCTAGTTCAGTGCTGGTGCTTAGTTGGTTCAAATGTCATACCTCCCAAGAATCTGTTTGCTTTTCCATTGGCAAGGAGCCAAGATGGAACCATTGGGTTACCGTAAAACGACTACGCTTGCATCCATTACATAGCAGTTAAACAAACCCAATAAGTTGATGATAATATCTATGTTTATCTTTAAAGATGGTCTCAAGACTCTTTGCGAGGCGGAGGTCGCCTGTTGCCCGGGCACATCCGCGATCGCACTACTGGTAGGATACAATAGTACCGGATTTCAACGCAACAGTGTGTGTAAAACTTCCATGTGTCCCGGGAGTCGTTCCAATACATCTGTGATCAGACCAGGGACGTCCTGGAGAAAAAGGAAACTAATTTCTACTTGTGTGTCTCTTTCCACTGTTGATTGTCGGTCATGATAACCCCACCTCCAGCCCCTGATGTACTCGGTGCTTAGCTCTGGCCCAGAAAAGAGTTGGTTCTTGCTAAGCCCCGGTTTTTAGCACCTGGAGCCGGTGCTTACGTGGTGGAAACACAAAGAACTGGTGCTAAGTCAGGCACTGGCTCTGAACTAGACCTGGAACCAGCTCAGTGGAAAAGGGGAAATGAGAGTGAAACGGTAAAGTTTTAAGGTGGACAGGAAAGTCTAATCTCTAACTCCGTATAAAGTTCTGCAACGCCGAGGAGAGCTGCAGGTTGTAATCATGAGTAGGTTAATCACTGATCCCCTTTGAAAATCATCTTATAAATTATGGCCATTTTAAGTGATTCAGTAAGAATTAAAATAATCATCAGCTGGAGCTTTACTTGTGGCACCAAAAGCATATGTTATGTTGAAGAGCACAGCTGTGGATGTAGACACTTCCTGTTAAGACATATTCAGTGCCAAGCTTAACGTCTCACAGCAAACAGGACCGTCATAATTATTATATTATATTATCATTATTATGGCAACAGCTGGAGGAAACAGAAGCTTAAAATCACTATTTCTTGATTGTTTCCCAGTGTCTGCACTTTCTTCTTCTGCAGCGGTTCAACAACACCGACTGTTTACCTTCTAATACTTTACTAACTGTAACCTGGTCAGCACAAAGGCGTTGGCGAAAGGCACAAACACCACTAATAACCTACAAAACTAATAGAGGTATAAAATAAGCAGAAAAAGACAACAAATAATTCGCATAACAGTTAATCACCAACTACAATTTCATCATTGTGACAGCCTTAACTGTTCTACAGACTAGTATCTCTGCACAGAACCCACATGAAGCTCGTCTACGTGGGTGCCCATGTTAACCCGCTGCATTATAAATTTAGCTGCAGGTTCCAATAACATCCACTTTGTCATTTAAAATGTATGACGGTGCCAAATCCTCGTGTGCAATCAGGACGTTGTAGCACGCACGGACCGGGAAGACGACCAGTTCGGAGTGCATCCCCTCAAACTAGTGCACGTTAGAAAGTGAAGCGCAGTCGCCTCCACATACGGACGCACTCAAGTGGAAGTCCGGTTAATCATGATCGAGAGCCGTGCCTGTTCTAGTCGTTTCCGCTTTGACCTACAAACAGCCGCAGCTCTGCATTTCCACCCCGATTCCCCCGCTGATCAATTTCCGGGATGCACCATTTTCAGGAGGATTAGTGATTTTAATGGGTTAGCTTTTTAATTGACACGACCACAGAGGCGACGAATCTGGGCCAGTGATACCAATTTTACTTTCACAGAATATCCTGAAACTAATTACACTTAATGTTCATACGTATATTAGAATTGCTGTGTATAAACAAGAGGAATTACATGTTGCTCAAGAACTGTGAGCAAAAGTGGAAACCCAGGTGGTTAGTTGGAGGAGAGGGAACAAGCTACACTATTTTCCATTGTAAATTAGTTATTTTCTGTGTGGGCGTTTGATGCATGTGAACACAACCGTCAAGGTTTGTTTCCAGTGACACAGGGCTCCTGGCAGGCCAAAACAAAACACAGATTTTATTAGGAGCTACAGATATAGGAAAATGTAGTAAGGCAAGCACTTCAGGCAGTGCCAATGCAAATAAAATGTGAAAATTGTTTATTCTGATTTCCAAATATGACAAAGAGCTTGCAGATCAGGGCGTGTCGGGCCTTTTATGTGGCGAAAATGCAGGTGGCTGAACTAGAAATGCTTCACAACGCACTTCAGGTATCAAGTGGGAGCCACACTAAGGTCTCTACTGTACCTGTTTCTGTGGACGGCTGTGGTCTCTCAGGTTTGGGGGCAACAGCTCGACCGAAGAAGTCCACCTCTGGCTGTAGGACACAAACACAAGAGTGACGAGGAAGTTAATCAGGGAGTTTCTAAAAACACTGTCCTCCATAAGAAGGTCAATACCAATGAACGATCACAAGCACGCACACACACCACGTCTCATTAGCCTAATTTCTCCGTTTCACCATGAGGGACCGGAACCCAGTGGCTTCTCATTATCCTCATTCCTGCCCTCTAGAGGCTCCATCACTGAACTATAAAAACACCACAGCTCATTCAGAGAGGCTCAGTGGAAACGGGCTGCTGTTCTCTGGCTCCACCTGCAGGCGGCAACCAGCACATACAGCTGTGGGGAGATCAAGTGGCTGCTGGTTGCCAGTGATTTCAACCAGCGCACACAAGAAACACAGAGCAGAGTTCACTAATGAATCAGTAGCTGAGTTATCGCTCACATTAGGCTTCTCAGTGGCCGGTGCCAACTTGCATTAATCCCTTTATGACATGAGACATAAAGACAGTTTGCAGCCCAAATCTTAGGTTAAGACTTTTTGCTTTGGTTAAGGTTTGATTTGGGCATGTAGAAGATATGGTTAACATTCGGTTGCATCATCCTTTTACGTCCTGATGAGTGTAGAATGTATTACTGCAGCTGAATGCCGATAACCAGTCCGTCCAGAATGCATTTCAGACCAGCTGTCCTCTAATGCTTCGTTGCACCACACCTTTCTTTACCTCTACTGATGGACCATTTTGAGAAAAGGTGTGTACTCCTCCTTTTAGCCCTGTTAATCTGAAATGTCTAAACGAGCCCCATGCTCACTAATCCATAAAAGTTAAATTATCAATCTTACTGGATCAGACCATGTAAGACTCATGTATCACTTCAAACAAGGCCCAACCCTGGACTGCATTCAGTTACATTAACGGACAGACACGGAAGAGATTACGATGTACATAAATCTGTGACCTAATCCCAGCAAAAGCTGCCGCTGTCTCTGGATGTGCAGGTCACTCTCACATATACGAGCAGATTGATGAAACAGCTGTTGTGTATCACACACGTCTGAAAAGGGCTTAAATGCATCCTGTCAACTTTAAAGTATATAAGTAAGTATACACCGATCAGCCACAACATTAAAACCACTGACAGGTGAAGTGAATAACATTGATCATATTGGTACTATGTGGTGTTCTGATGGAAAACCTTGGATTTTGACATCCATGTTGATGAGACTTAGACCCAAATAAACATTGTCCCACAACAAGCACACTCCCTCATGCTAATGGAAATCCCAAATGTCACTGGATGAAAATGCACCCCACCACATGGAAACAACATCAAACAATCAGGAACATGTTGAGGAACATAACAATGGTCCAACATGTTGATTTGACCTCCAAACTTCCTACACCTCATTCTGATCAAGCATCAACAGGATGCAGTGGAACAAGTGTGATTGACAGAGGCTCCACTGCACAAGACAGAGTACCCAAAGGATCCAGTGTCAACGTCCTGGCTCTAGACCCCATGGGACACCCTGAGAGGTCCTCTTGTCCATGCCCAATGGTTCATAGCATTTCAGACCACATAAGGAGGACCAATACAATATTAGGTAGGTGGTCATAATGTTATGCCTGTTCGTGGTATATTCAAACAATTCAGAGTAATTAGGAAGGAAAAGGTGCATTTGTGCAGCTGAGCTCTGGTCTGGTTCATATTCACACCAACAGTCTGGGTAACAGGAAGCCATAGAGACTGTCAGGTAATTTACTGACTGGACTGTTACGGTGAAAACATCATTCATCATTGGGATCAAATTAAATTCCGGTCACTGACAGCAGGTCATTCTGCACTGCAATGATTCTAATATCAATATTTATCTTCTCCGAGGGCAGAAAGAGCTCACGAAAAAATAACTGATAATTAGTTAGTAATTACAGCAGGCTGCAAATCAATGGCTCGGTATGTATAATGACAAACAGGTATAGAGAGAGTGAAAATGTGTGTGTCTTCTTCTGAAATACTCTGGAGTCACTCTGTTGATTTAATCGACTTAATGGACTGAGTAAGTAAGCAGAAGATACAAACACAACTGCTTCTAATGTCTGATCAGGGTAAATAAGATCCCTCATGTTCCAACGACATATTTTACAACCAAATGACTGACATGACCCGTACAGATTGAATCTAATATAAAGATTAATGGTTCAAAAACAGCAGATGGATATATCAGTAGTTTGCATTTACGGTGAAGTCACAGATCTACTAAAATAAAATGTGTTTTTTCCACAAATAAACCATTTCTGAGTGTGGTTTGAACTATACAGAGACTTTTTTTCCACAGCGTCAGAAAGGCTGTTCGTTCTGCACCAGCGTTCGACTTTGAGCTCGCTCAAACGAACCAGGCAAACTGGATGACAGTTGTCTTGACCAAACTGAAGAGATCTTGTGTGAAAATGTCTTTGTATGTCTCACCCTGGTCTCCACTGTGGTCTGTCTGACAATGTTCTCCAGCCTCTGCTGATGGTTCCTGGGAGGTTTAGGGCCAGCACTCGGTTTCTCTTTCTCCTTCTGCATCACATAAACCCAGCAGATTGTAATTAACAACACAAGTGGTGACCTGATTGCTGGTAATAACCTGTTGTGTAATAATTTGATGTCTCACCGCCGCAGGGTTTCGCTGCAGCATCAGTTGCTCGGCCCTCCTCATCTTCTCTTGCTCCATCTCTCTGCTGATGGTTTGTTTGGCCTGATAGGTCAGCTGGCGGCGCGGAGGCAAGCCGGTAAACCTCACCACGTCCTCAACGCGTCTGCAAACACACACACACACACACACAGCAAACAGCTAAATACAAACAGCACCAGCCACACACGGTTTACACAAAGTAGCGCTCATAATGTGACGCAGCTGACACAAAGGGAAACCCTGTTAGGTTGCAAACAAAATAACAAAAGCTCCCACTTTGGGTGCCGCGGTTTATGTTTTTCCAGAATAAAACCCTGAATCTGTCATTCTCTAAAACCTTAATCTCCTTACTGCTGATCTCCAACTCCATCCAAACACACACACACACACACACATACACACACACACCATTAAACTCTCACTCAATGCCTGATGGACCAATATAAATAATATAAAGACAGTTGAAGAGTCAGCTATTTATTGAAAGTAATCACTATATAAGATCAGCTGTGTTATCAATAGAAAAAGCTTCTTGGCTTAACTCTCCTTTGCCATGACAGATCATAAACTCTGTAGCTGATATTAATATAATAATATATAAAATAAGCTGAAAACACACGCAGACATATCAACTTTGACATCAGAATCTACATTTTACCACAAGTCCTGTCGTATTTACGAACATAAGCAAAATAAAGCTGCATTTAGAAGAATTTTAAGCACATTCACATTAATTCTTGCACAACAGAATAGTACATATAATACTGCAAATACATGATTTGAATTACACATTCATCATCCACAGAGCCCTGAGAATACATTGCACCAGACCACAGATAGAAGCAGCTCTCAGTCTTCGGCATGCGGTAATTGAATAATGTGTAATAAATGGATTCTCCTCATCGTTCCTGCTCTTTCTCTCCGCTCACAACTTCAAAAACCACAACAATACGCCAGAATCTGTAACAGTTCAATCAGTTATCCTGTTGGATGTCTGCCATCTGTGTTGTTAAATGTTTACATCCTCCACATCTGTATCCGTGAGCTGTCACAGAGAGGCGTTGTGGTGAGCCAGAGAGGGCAGGTACAGGAAGGTGTAGATCAGCAGCAGCACCAGCAGAGCGAGCACCAGAGGCAGACCCCAGTCGTTGGTGACCAGCACTTCGTCGCAGCGAGCCTGAAGAAAGGAACCATCGTGGGCGGTCGACTCCTCCTCGGCCCGCACCGGCATGACTGAGATAAAAGGCTCGCTATCCCATTTTACCAGCACCGGTCTCTGCTGTCCTCATGAGAGTCAACATAGTGAGCAGCGTAGTCCGGATCTGAACCAAAACAGCCTCCTCTTTACCTTCCATCATCCCATCCTCTAATCGGTAACTTATCCATCCTTTGCCCTGCTCGTCCATCCACCTCCACCTGTATCCCACAAGTGAGGCTCTGCCCTTTGCTACCTCGCTTCATCTCCACGACCATCACACACTCACACCAGGTGTTTAGGGGATTACTCTCTAAGCCGTCATGCAGAGAACCACAGCGTGGACAAGAGCAGTGACCTTCAACGGCCCACAAACACACATCAGCTCTGCTTGAATCCACATGAACTACACAGTGGAGTGTGTGTGTGTGTGTGTGTGTGTGTGTGTGTACTCACGGCTCCAGCACATATGTGTACTGTCCCTCCGGTGTGCGGTCCTGCCTGTACGAGAGGTTGTAGGCCAGCATGGTGTCGATCAGCTCATGCATCTGCTCTTTCTCTCTGCTGCTGAATAGCTGTGGATTCACCTGGAAGAAAAAAAACACATGATTTGAGCAACGATCACTCAAAAGTTTACTGTGAAATTATAAGCAACACCTATTTCTTCTAGTAAGCACCCATCCACACCAACTTCCAGCTTTGAGAACACACACAGGGGAGCTTTAATGCGACTCCACCAAGCTTTATAGGTCAAGCATTTTCAGCTGTCTTGCCTTCATGAGTTTGGTAGACCCCCAACCATTCCACCGACCCATGCACTAATAATTCTTAAGAAAAAACAAGAAAACCAGCTGAAAATCTAACTTCAGCACTAAATATCAACACTAGCTACCCTGTCCTGCAAAAAAAAACTCCTTTCATGAAAATTACGATGTTCTATTTCAGTTCAAACTGTTTCAAGCAGATATTAAATGAACTCCAGGGTCATTTTGGAGGCTGCAGTTTGTGGTTTCATGTGCATTTTCTCTCAGGTCCGGGCTACAAAGCAGGATTTGAGGTTATCGAGGTAAATCCAGGTTTAACTCTGGGTTTTCGGAGCTACGACGTGGGTTCGCTTCTTCGGTTAACAGATCGGCACATTTTAAAACGCCGTCCACCATCAGTTCTCTTAGAAAACTGATGGAAAACAAGGAATAGAAAACTATTCCTAGAAGATCCTGCAAGGCTCGCAGCAGATTTTAAAGCTGTTTCATTGTTCTGTCTGCCTTTGTAGAGCGATATAATTCTGAAACAGACACTGATTAAAACACTAAAGCCAAAATTTACAATAACTTGCTCCCAAAACTGCCGGGCAGCTACAAGAATAAGGCTAAAATTGGCGAACGTTCTGAGACTGTGTGAATGTGACATCATTAAATTCACCCTCCTCTTCACCAGTGACTTATTCCTTGATTATATTACTTAAAAATGGCAGCACGGCCCGCCATATAGCTCACTGAATTAAGATGTTGCCACGTCGGCGCAGGTCGCCAGCAGCCGTCGTGAGTTCGAGTCCAGCTCACGGCCTTTTGCTGCTTGTCTCTCTCATCTACACCCTCTTTCACCCTGTCTCTCTCCCGCTATAAATAAAATGAAAAAACTCTCCAAAAAATATTTTAAAAAATGGTAGCACATAAGAACCACATCTGTGATTTGTTACACAGTCTTGAGATGCGTGATGATAATTAAACTGAACATAGAATCTTGAAAAATAAACCTACATGTAAACAGCTTATACACAAAGGAACAGTGACATTCATAAGACTATTCATTACATATTCACACATCCAGCAGTTGTTTTGCAGCATTCCTTCCTCACTTTGTGGCATTGGTTTAGAACTGTGGTTTGCGCTCCTCATGAGAAATAAGCAGCTCTAGACGTATCCAAGTTTGAGACTGGTCATTACCACCCTACAGCAACCAATAACACAATAACTTGCCAATAATGTAGTAAAGTTTTTGAGCCAATAAAGTATATAATACCCTTCAGTGTTTATTTTTTTACAGTTGTAAATGAGTGTTCATGTTCTCTGTTGTATGTTGGAGTTAAGTGCCATTATAGTGCCAGTCCAGTTATTTAAACACAGCTTGAAACGAGGACTGAATCGTTTTTTTTCCTTGAGAAATGTTTGAGCAAAGTTTTAATGAAACGTTTTCCAAGAAAAAAATGTGGTAAATTCATTTGGTGATGCAATATCCAACAGAGACACTGACATGAAATGATGAATTTACACATCCAAGCACATAAACAATATTCTAAATAAAGATTTTGTACAGGTAATTCTCAGATCAGCTCTCATAGCCATAATTAAGGAGAGTGAGAGCTACATGGGACTTATCCTTGATGAATGAATATGACCACTATACCATCCACTAGACCTATTTTTGATGAGCAAACTGCATAAAAATCTTTTATTTCCAAGAAATTCAGTTCTATTGATGTATTATTACATTATCGGCTACAGTTATTACATTTTCAAAGGATTTTTTTTAGTGCTAGGCCATTAACGGAATCATTTATTACATTATTGGCAAAATGCTATTGCGTTATTGGCTGGTATTATGTTGTTGGCTGCTACACACCCCTTTGTTTTGAACGCGGTAACAGCTACTATCAGAAACCTTGGTTGACTTACAGAGTTTCTAACCAGCTTCATTTAGCCCGACTGCAGTTGTTCAGTTTCCTGAATCCAGATAATAAAGATATACCCTGGATATGTTGAACCTGCTACGTAGCATTACCAGACATAAGTTTACTGTAAAGGCTTTAACATACAGGCCGTAGTTTGGGACAGATGATGTCGAGAAGCAGGGTGAGGATGTCGAGGGTCAGGCTGAGCTGGCTGACTCTCGTTCTGATGCATGCTGGGATGTCGGCCAACATGGTGGACAAAGCGTTCCTGCTGCTGAGGAGACGGGAGGAGGCCTGCAGAAGACACAACGAGGGAATCAGTGTTGATATCTAAGTGCTTAACATGTTTATTACCTAAAATAACTCCTGTTTACATGGAAGGTTTCAGAGTACTTCACACTGGCGAATGCAGCAGATGAGTACCTCTTGCTGGCTGTGGGGATAGCTGATGCGGGGCACGTGTGTGTGGGCAAACAGGAAGTGAAACGTGACCGAGAGGAAGGGCAGGTATCTCATCAGAGAGAAGTTCTGCCCGTGTAGAATCACTTGATTCAGCCTGTCGGAGAACGACATCCAATCCAGAGCCTCGCACACGCTCTGCAGGTTGGGGTCCCGCACACGCATGGACAGATAATTATCATACAGACCCTGAGGAGAGGGGAGAATGTATCAGTCAGTTAGTAAAGCATCAGTCAGTGGTTCCCCTTTGCAGAGAATAAAGAAAAAACACTGTAGGAAAGTAACATATAGGGAAGTTTAATTTATTACCTGAGAAACCTTTTCATACTCTCCACTGGATGAAGCCAGATCCAGAATGTGCTGGAACCTCTGAGGTCCACCTCCTGAACCCGGCGTCTCTTCAAACCCTTCACCGATACGTTTCCTGAAAAGCGCAAAGTAGCTCAGTCACTCAGTGAGAAAACAGAATGACGAAGCGAATAAAGTAGTCAGGGTCTAGATAATGTCATCCTTGACGTTAAAGTGTGAACATTTTGATTGTTTACATTTTACCTACCACACACCTGATACACTTCCCAGCCTTTTATAGTGTGACTGAGGTTCTGATCTGACTCTTTGCTCATTCATAAAGGTGAAAAAGTACAAAATAAAAGTCTTTAACAGACAACAGAAAGAAATCTTTACTGTTTTCTTGTGTTGACCAATTTAAAAAGAGGGTTTCTTCACAGTCCACTCTTCAATTTTAGACTTTTTAATACAGTTTTAATACCATACAGAATGGAAATTAAAGCCTGGATGTATTTACCAATCATTCTGTAAGGGGCAGTGGTGGCACAATGGTTAAATCTCTGGTCTACTGATCAGAAGGTCAGAAGATTGAACCCCAATGTCGCCATTGCTGCCCTTGAGCAAGGCCCTTAACCCTTCCTGCTCCAGGGGCGCCGTACCATGGCTGACCTGCACTCTGACCCCAACTGGGATATGCGAAAACAACATTTCACAATGCTGTAAAAATGTATTCATGACAAATAAAGGTTCCTTCTGTTATTGTTGACAGCAATAATTTTGTTATAAGCAGCAGTGATTGGATATATATAAATGGAATAGCTAACAGGGCTATGTAGCATTGTTTCCACAGCAATCTGCAGTGGTCACCTCACAGGAACATTCTCACTTTTCATGACGGATTTACCTGAGAAGTCTGTCGTATACAACCTAATTTGCTTCGTCCGTGTTCAAAAGAGTCTGTTGACATGCAGGATCAACGTGTGCTGCATCAGATGTATGGAAAGGATGAGTTTCACAAAAACTCCGGCAGCATTTTGCGACTGTTAGCACTGCACGAGGCAACAGGACTAATTTCTTTGACCACATAATCAGCACCACAAAGCTCTGTGCAGAGACACTCCCCTACAAAATCACCTCAGTTATTCTAGAGTGATATCTTTTTCCATATTGCATTATATATCACAGAAAAAGAAAATGCTGCAATTTTTTCACTAATATCATGCAGCCCTAACAACTAATCAATTAAACAGCCACTTATTTTACATCAGGTTTGAGTTACTAGAGATTTTAGACAGTTTTTGCCCAATATTTAGGGTATTATTTATTTTTAATACCTTCAAAGGGTGCTACTTTTAGAAGAAACTGATATTAGTGCTTTTTAGGACTTCTCAAAGCTGCAGACACTCCAACAAATTCAGAAAAATTCAGTAATGGATGCCACTGAACTGCACTGTAGTAAGAGAACAACAACGTGAAACTCTCTTGCCATTTTACAGGATCTACATTCCACAATTTCTTCCCAAAAAGGTAAAACATTTGCCATTTGATCTTGAGTAAAACTCTGAACAGGTGAGACAGACACAGTGGGGACACACTGGTACCGTTTTATACGTGGTAGTTGGAAGATCTCCTGCCACAGGTGGAACAGTCCTTTGTTCTGGTCCTTCTGCCCCACAGAGACGCACTGAATCGTCTTGGCGTCCAGATGCTTGAGGCCACGTCCGTGTAGAAACTGCACAGCCAAGAGCACAGATTGTGATATAATGATACCATATCTACTCGGTGCTTCTGCAAAAGACTGCTTCACAGGGCCGTCACCCACCTGCAGCGTGTTGATGCAGGACCGGATGTCGTTGTCCGTCTTCTCACACAGTGACATCAGAGTGCCTGTGTCTGCCTTCAGGCCCTGCCGCAGGGAGATCTGCAGCGGGAGTTTAACAGTGTTAAATTATGTTCGGAAATGATTCTGTACTTCTGTGACTGTTTTTGTGTGTGCGTGCTGACCTCTGCCAGTCTCTGTGTCAGGCGGGAAGGTTGTGTTTGTGGGAAAGAAAGAAGGAAAGCCTGCTGCCTGAGAGGTCTGAGAGCAGGAACGTAACTAAAACAAAAGAGCAAAAAGGTAAATTTAATGAGCACACAGAAGACATCATTTAGATATTTAGCATTTACATGTTAGAACATACACCGATCAGGCATAACATTATGACCCCCTGCCTAATATTGTGTTGGTCCCCTTATGTGCTCTGAAATGCTCTGAACCATTGGACATGGACAAGAGGACCTCTCAGGGTGTCCTATGGGGTCTGGAACCAGGACCAGGGCACTGGATCCTTTGGGTACTCTGGCTTGTGCAGTGGGGCTTCTGTCAATCAAACTTGTTCCACTGCATCCTGTTGATGCTTGATCAGAATGGGGTGTAGGAAGTTTGGAGGTCAAATCAACATGTTGGACCATTGTCATGTTCCTCAAGATGACATGATGATGTTTGTTTCCATGTGGTGGGGTGCATTTTCCTGCATGAGGGAGTGTGTTCGTTGTGGGACGATGTTTATTTGGGTGTCTAAGTCTCATCAACACGGATGTCAAAGTCCAAGGTTTTCCATCAGAACACCACATAGTACCAATATGATCAATGTTATTCACTTCACCTGTCAGTGGTTTTAATGTTGTGGCTGATCGGTGTATAACAGAAATCTACAAGTTCCTCTTTGATGTTGCTTCAAACATCACTCTCGTCGCTCTTACAGGTCGTTACAGATGCAGATGATCGGTCGAAGCAGAACCGACTCCTTCTTCTTTTTCTTCTTCCCCGTCTCTGCACCAGCCTCCCCACCGTGCCCGTCTTTCCTGTTCAAAACCGCTAACAGTATATTGATGGCAGCCTGCAGAGAGTCACAGAAGGAGAACAAACGGTTTTTTAACAAAGACTGCAATCACAGCTGGTCTTCACTGATTTAAAACTGCGCTCAGAGCGTACCGCCGGGGCTCCGTCGATCTCATCAATAATGAGGCAGTTTGGCCTCTCGTTGGCTCCTAAAACGGACTTCATCTGCGTCGCTGTGTCGATGCGTTTCTGGAACACCTCTGCGCTGCGGTCGTCACTGCAGAAACACCAACAGCACCACTGAGGTCACCACAGGAAGCCGAGTTTTTATTACTTACGGCTATTAACATCTAATCAGTTTGGTTTGTCTAACCTGGCATTGATTTCCACCACATTGTACCCAGCATGCTTTGCTATGACATGAGCAAGTGTGGTCTTGCCCAAACCTGGAGGACCAGACAGCAATGCCACCTGTGGAGAAGATCAAAACGAATCATGTCTAGTAACAAACGTCCTTAGATGGAAACTGACCATGCAGATTTTTCTACCTTGAACTTGGGCCGTTTGTACTGGTCCAGTTCAGCCTCCAGGATCTCCTCAGTCATCTCAATCTTAGTCTTGAAGCGGTTTGGATTCTGATTTCCTTGGTTGGGTTTGAATGAGTTCTGATTGGGAGCCGGTCGGTCAGATCGAGCGGGGCGGGACTTCCTCTCTCTTCCAAACACCACAGTGTCCCAAAGCTTCAACCACTTGAGCAGACAGCGGTTGGTAAACTGCAAAGAAACATTTAAAACCAACAGACAGTCGGTTCATCCATCAGAAGGGAGGTTTAATCACTTATACAGAAACACAGCGCATCACTTACGTCGTCACTGAGAAGCTCTGTATAGTGCCGAGGAGAGAATCTGTCCACCCACAGTCGAGACGCTCGGCCCTCTGCATCTTCGGGATCCTCGTTCTCTTCGTTCTCTGTGCTTTCAGGCTCAACAAGCACATCATTCACGCTGCTGACATGTAAAAATGACAGTTAAATCCCTGGATGTGACACAGTTCTTGTTACGTTTGTGTCTGTGAGAAAGACAGGCGGTGAGTTACCTGGTCAGCAGCTCTGTAAGACGCTGCGATTCTTCAACAACCTGCTGGTGACGCTGCATGATTTCAAAGAAAGAGAATACATTCAAGTGAATTTATTATCTGAATATGTATTTCTGGGGGGCTTTTTACCAACAGAGACAGTCAAATAAAGTAAAATATTGTATGTATAGTTGCTGCTTTGGTCTAAAAAAGTCATTGATTGATATTTTATTTTGTCGCTGAAGTCACTAGATCCCTCACTAAATCACTGAATGTCAAGTAACGTAAATAAAGAATCTGTTTGGGCCTTAACTCAGGTTTTCCTGTAGAACAAAGCTCATCAAAACCTGCCAGCAGCCTCAGAACTTGGAAATGCAGTCTTTCAAGTTTTGAAACAGCTTCTAACAAATACATAATCAGGAAAACAGTTAATTTAAACAGACAAACCCCGTCTGTTGTCTTTTGTCATAAAATAATCCACACATCAGTAAAAATCAGCTTTTACTGATGTGCTGCTTATCGAACAGAAAAGCAGCAAATCATCAGACATGTCAGGTTGTAGCTGTGGTATTTTTACTTAATAGATTCCTTCAATTCTCTCCTGTTGATTTCTGCTTCACAAACAGAAACAGCCTCACATTACTTGCAGCTTTTTATGTGCATCATATATTCATAATCACTTGTTCGTCATCATCATTGTTAGACAAAAAATAGCAAACTCTGTACTACAGAAAAATTATGTTCCCATTATATCCTTAGTCACATGTAGTGATATGTGAATATTCTCAATCTAGCCATGTTCACTGGGTAGAATATTACTTCTGTTGTCATTACTGAATTTATCTGTGTCAGACATACAGCAGTCAGCCACAACATCATGAGCACTGACAGGTGAAGTGAATAATATTGATCATATTGGTACTATGTGGTGTTCTGATGGAAAACCTTGGATTTTAACATCCATGTTGATGAGACTTAGACACCCAAATAAACATTGTCCCACAACAAACACACTCCTTCATGCTAATGGAAATCCCAAATGTCACTGGCCTACCCCTGCAGGAAAATGCACCCCACTACATGGAAACAACATCAACCAATCAGGAACATGTTGAGGAACATGACAATGGCCCAACATGTTGATTTGACCTCCAAACTTCCTACACCCCATTCTGATCAAGCATCAACAGGATGCAGTGGAACAAGTTGGATTGACAGAGGCCCCACTGCACAAGACAGAGTAGCCAAAGGATCCAGTGCCAACATCCTGGTTCCAGACCCCATAGGACACCCTGAGAGGTCCCCTTGTCCATTTCCAATGGTACAGAGCATTTCAAAGCACATAAGGGGGACCAACACAATATTAGGCAGGTGGTCATAATGTCATGTCTGATCAGTGTGTAAACTTGCTTTTTTTAGCTGCATACAGTCAATTCCTTATTAAAAAATTATTGCATTACTCTTGATATGTAGATGATGATACAAATGTTTGGATGTGGGGAAACTTATGAGCACACTTTTGTGGTTACTCAGAGTTTAACAGTCACTCACCTTCTCTGCCTCTTGTTCTCTCAGCACTCCTATCGGCACTGCCAGCAGCCCCAGTCCACCCCAGGAGTTTGGCACCATTCTGGAGTTCACTACCTGGAGAGACAAAAGTAAATACAAAGAAATAAAGACATATAACCCAAACTATAAATGGACACCAGAGGCATGTTAAAGTACATCAGGGTTTGAGGACAAGCTGCTGCCCGAAGCATAGATTCAACATCACAGATGAAAAACTGCAGGAGGTTTAACCTTTGTCCCTTTGTCTTCTTTCTGTCTGATGTAGACTCGACTCCCTGATGAGTCTGTCACACTGATGTACTCTCCTTCTAAAGGAGGTCGCCTCAGCACTTGCAGGGATGCTGGCGCCGCTGTGGGAGGTCGCCTGGGTGTTTCTGGGATTGCAGCTAAGCCACTGATATCCAGCACAGCAGAGGTAGATCTAGAACACAGAAACATGTTTTGAGGGCTGTTATAGTTCGTATCAAAGGCTGCAATTAAAAGACATTTGTAATTTCTTAGTATTATTATTATAATACATTCAACAAAGTAATTTATTCATTGTCTAATAATGCTAAGCGACCATTACACGGTACACCAGGTCAGTGTTGTGTTTATAATTCCTACTTGTTGTCTGAGCAGCAATAGTCAATGCATGTAGTATTCTAACTACTTGAAGTAACTGTAATAATATCGAACAGAAAAGCAGCAAATCCTCAGACATGTCAGGTTGTAGCTGTGGTATTTTTACTTCATAGATTCCTTTAATTGTTATTCAAATGATCAAAATTGCTATTGCTTTTTTTGCAAATTACCTGATCAACTAGCTGTATTGTTACAGTAAAACGTAAAAGATAATGTTTTACAAAAGATAAACTTTACAGGTATAAAAAAGATGTCAACAGTCTACAAAGTTGTTGTATCATCAGCTCTCAAATGAGCACTTGTACTTCTACTATACACTGCCATGTTTTATCCTTGTGATGTGTTGCTTTAAAGTGCATCTTATATGTGTGTGATTTAAGTATGAATTGTTTTGTATTGTACTGTAAAGTGCCTGCTCCTTTCTTATCTTGTCAAATATTTGGACTTCTTGGTAACCTACATCTACCCTCTTTGTTAGTTATTGAGATTAATAGTTACCGTGTGCACAGACAAATTAAAGTTGCATTAATTCACATATGAAACCATGTAAAAGTATTTTAAGTTCCATTACACCATTCATGTTTTCCTGTCAACTCAGACTCTGTTTTAAACTAACCTACCTCTTTCTGGCTGTGTTTTTCAGTATTCACCATGTACTTCTCTTACCTGAGGGAGTTAGAGGGCTCATATTGCTCCGGAGAAGACGGCGGTGTGATGTCATCACTCTGCGACGGGACTTTTCTCTCTTGAAGCTGTGATGTGTTGAAAAGTCGCTTGGCCACGCCGGTATCCTGTTTCTGCCGCTTTGCCTTTGGAGCTGAGAGGAGCAGGTGAGATTTAGGATACGAAGGCGTCGCAAATAATCAAAGACAGCAAGGTGTAAATACACATGAACCCTCATGATGAACTCACTGGTGGACTGATCTTCCAGCAGGTGCTCGATGTCCGAGATGTCGTTTGTTGGACCTCGACTCTGACGCTTCCCCGCTTTGGAAGATTCCTCTACAATGTTTATGCACACATACAGTCGTGTCACTTAGAAAACATTACACTGATTGAAGACTTACTCTGACTCTTAACATGAACACTCTTGCCTAAAACACACATCAGCCACAACATTCTGACCACTGACAGGTGAAGTGAATAACACTGATCATATTGGTACTATGTGCTGTTCTGATGGAAAACCTTGGATTTTAATATCCATGTTGATCAGACTTTGACACCCAAATAAACATTGTCCCACAACAAGCACACTCCCTCATGCAAATGGAAATTCCCAAATGTCACTGGCCTACCCCTGCAGGAAAATGTACCTCATCACATGGAAACAACATCAACCAATCAGGAACATGTTGAGGAACATGACAATGGTTCAACATGTTGATTTGACCTCCAAACTTCCTACACCCCACTGTGATGAAGCATCAACAGGATGCAGTGGAACAAGTTTGATTGACAGAGGCCCCACTGCACAAGTCAGAGTATCCAAAGGATCCAGTGCCAACATCCTGGTTCCAGACCCCATAGGACACCCTGAGAGGTCCTCTTCTCCATGCCCAATGGTTCAGAGCATTTTAGACCACATAAGGGGGACCAAGCCAATATTAGGCAAGTGGTCAAAATGTTAGGCCTGATCAGCATATATTAATATTAAGTGCTAAACATAATCAGCTGATCAACCAGTTAACCAATTGTCAGAAAAACACTAACAATTATATCATCAATTAAATCATTTAAGCCATTCATCAAGCAACAATTTTAAATATGTGCAGGTAGCAACTTTTTAAATGTAAAAAAAAATGTGTTTTTTTGTTGTTTTTTGTATTGTGGCAAATTTAATTTTTATATTAATTTGAAGACAGTACTTTGAGTTCAAGGACATTTTTTTTTACCATTTACTCACTTTTTTTAGGCTATGAGAATATCAAGAGATAAATCATGCATACAAATAATATTCCGTATAAGCTCAAGATATTATTGTGCGAAAATTAGATAATATTCACCTTTATTGACATTAGCTCAGAGTCTGCACAACAACATGCAGTTTGACATGTAAACAGTAGCAAAATGGTTATGTACAAGTATAAATGAATGCTACTACAATGTGCGAACCAATAAACCTGCATGTAGGATGCTGAGTATGAATGTTATTTTGATATAAACCTTCAGCCAGAGTCTCAAAGATCTGTGTCCAGTGACGAGAAGAACAGAGAATCAGATTTTAAACATCATGGAGTCAGGTTTAGATTAAATTAAAATACACTGAGACGCATTAAATCCACACGAGAGCTGTTTTCCAACCGGCTGAACCTTGAAGAACTGTGTGCAAGTGTACCTTAAGAGTTTAAAAGCTAAGTATGCTCACATTAAAAAGCACTGATTTGATAGTTTATTTTCTGTTTAATGCTCTTTGTACTAATTAACTTTCACACAACCACTTCACAGTAACAAATGGTACGCAGATGAACGCAACCTGAGTCAAGTTAGCCCTTTATTACAGGTCTAAATCACGCTATCGGGGTAAACACACATGAAAGTTCCCAAGTTAGCTTGTTTTGACTCACCCTCCATCTGAGCCAGCGCATCCAGCTCGTCGGCGAACTGCTCCTCGAAGTCGTCCTCGATCCCGAAAAGTTCGTCATATTCGTCCATTTCGGCTCGTATGACCCCAAGACACAACCAGAGATACAGCAGCTGCTTCACCTAACGACAAATCAACATAAAAGCGCTGTTTTCATGAATGTTTCCTTCTTAACTTCGACAGGAACTCCGGCAGAGGACAGTTCGCGGGAAATTTTTGTTGCGGAGTATTACTTCCGGGTAACAAGATCGCTCTGCCTTCTGATTGGCTAAAATAGCTCCTCAACTCCCATCATGCACCAAGGCAGCTGAATAATGTAAACATTAGGGCAAATGTGTTCAAAATGAAAATAATTTAACTTTTTCTTGTAAATATAATTAACAAAATGTATTGCCCTAACAAACAACATTATAGGCCTTAAAGAAAAATCACTGATGGTTAAAATAAATCAACTTGGTTTAAGTTATAAGCCTACAGCTGACAGCTAGAAGGGTGAAGTGTGACCAGAAGGTGGCGCTGTATGAAAGGTCACCGAACTGCATAGTCAAACTTTATCAGATATGCAGTCTATGGATTGGTTTATTTTGTTTCAGTGTCCCTAAGTGATTAAAAAAATACCTTCTCCCATGCAAGATTTACAATTTTCCCTTTTAAAACTCATTTTAAAAATCATTTAATTGCTTCTAATTAATTTCCCATTGCAGTTGAGAGGATATGATAATTAAATACCTCAAAGGCCCCATTTAAGCTATTTCTATTCTGCATCACATCCGCACATATTTACCTAGACGGCTCTCAAATGTGTCCATATGCAAGTAAAATGCATCATTAGTGCTGCCAAATGGAGCCATAACAGCTGATTTTTGTCTGTAAAGAATCATCACAGTTGGTGTTTCTGCTGTCAAGCTTTCAAGAAACGTCTTAAAACTTTTAAATTTTACAACTAACGTGTCATAATTCATGTAAGTGATCCTCTTTGACTATTGTGTTGATCAGATATACAAGCAGCTGTTGATGAAACTCCTTACTGGCGTCCATTTCAGATATTTCCAAGTTGAATTTATTTCTCAGATCCTAGATCCTGCTGTTGTGATAAATGCTGGTTTTCTCCAACTCTTCAGCAGCCACACTCACGTACCATAATAAAACAGCCTATTACGACATCTTCAATAAATAACCTACATTTATTTATTTATTTTGGCCTCTTTGCTTGTCTTTAAATCCTTATGTAGTGTAAGTAAAGCCGTTAAAGTCTTTGGAAGTTATGCTGCATAAGTCACCAACAAACAATTTCACTCTACAATTCTTTGAAATGTAAACATGCATTACTTTTTTCTATGTCGTATATTTGGATTTTTGTATTATGAAAAACTTTATTGACATTTTATGATGTATGCATGTGCAGAATTGGGGATTGTAAGCCTGTTTGTATATTTGAGGAACAGGAAGTTGTGTCTTAAACTTAAATCAGTGTCATGTGGAAACTTAAAAACCTCCAGTAAGCATAAACTTTACTTATAATGAAGACTTCAGGGGTGCTTCTTAAAGGATGTGTGGGTTGCTCTCAGCTTCTATATTTTGTCGTATGTGTGTGAGAGGGAAAGAGAGAGATTAATGATGATGTGTGTGACGTCAGGATGTCTCCATCGCTGCCATCTGCTCCTTATAGCAGACAAACACCAGCCAGCAGTTTGTGTGTGACACTGAGTTAATTTCACATCAGGAAGCATGAAAGCAAACCCACTCAGCCCTCGCTGCCTCTTCCTCTTGAACTTCTGGTCCTCTGATGTTGTCGCTCCAGTGAAAAATACAGTACAGATGTGCTCAGAGTGCAGGAACACATTGTCATTTTGAGATAAGTCCAGCAAGTGTAAACAAGTCATAAAACACACAATCATAAGAGGCTGGAGCCAGTCTTTTTATCCAGTAGTCCCTAAAATAATGTTATTTTATGTCTTCCATTTATGACCATAAATCTTCTCATAGGAATATTTTTTTCTCCATCATGACAAAATATTGAATTATATTATAAAGTATGTTATGGTTTGAAGTTATATGAATAACTAAAGGCTATAATTATAGCAAAGCCAAGACATATATCAATCTGAGTAGTAAATAAATAAATCAAAATAATAATGTAATAATAATAATATGTCATTCTGCAAGGTGACATGTTTAATCACCATATATATTATTGTCATTATTATTCATTTATTTAGCCAGATACTGAACCAGCTACTCCTCAGAGTAATATATCTCATCTCTTTGCTATAATAATACTACTACTACTACTACTACTACTACTACTACTACTACTACTAATAATAATAATAATAATAATAATAATGATAATAATAATAATAATGACAGCAAAAACAAGAATTATTATTTATCATTAATAATTATCATTGTTAATAATAATAAGAATTATTGTTATTATTATCATCATCATCATCATCGTTATAAAATAATAATAATAATTATTATTTTATAACAATATTATTATTATTAGATATTATATTATTATATGTCGTTATTATTATTAAAATATTATAAGAATAAGGAAAGAATCACTCAAGTAAAATACATTTAATTAGTAAAATTCTACCTATAAAAAATAAAAAGTGACAGAAATAAATATTAAACTAGGTGTAAAAATATTTTTAATAAGCAATATTTAGAAAAAAATATTTTTTTTCAACCAACATACATGTCTTTTAGCATCATATGTGTTTGAACAGCATATAATTAACTCAATGTCGCCAAAAAATAATAATACATTCCTCTCCTGTTTAATAAAAGCAAATAAATAAAAAAGATTTGACAAAACACTTACAAAATTGAAAATTAAAAGGCATTCAAATAAATCACAACAACCCAGTAAAACATAATGATGTGAATTAACGGTCGTATTTATTCCCAGCATCGCCCTGTTGCTATTGCAAATGAAGCCTCTTGTTTCTTCATGAATACCCTCAATGTGTGTGTTGTTTTAATCCGTCTTCATAAAATCTTTCATATGTTTAACCTGCACAGCAATGTTTGGCTCCTCACATTTCTTCCACTTTATTATATGTTATCATTCTTAATGTTCTCCCCAGAGTCTCCACAGTCCTGTACGATACTGTAGGTAAACTTGATGGAACCACAAACAGCTCAGAAACTTTCCCTGACCCCTCCGAGCACTTACCAGGAGATGTTTGTGTGTTTCGACACTAATGATTATAAACTTGTCATCGCCAATGATTGACCATCTGTGTGTGTGTCTATGTGTGTGTGTGTGTGGGAGTGCGAGTGTGTGTCGGCGTGGACTCTGGTCCACAGGAGCATCTGCTGTACTCCACTGCCCAGCCACACCGTGCACTCCATTATCCCCTAGCACAGCCGGCGTGTCAGCCACATTAAGGTGATGTGTTTAATCATCAATTCAACCAAGGGACGGCCCTCTTCACACTTACATGCAACACTCTGCCTCAGGCTTTTCGGTAACACAGAGGTCAGGGTGTAGTTCAGCCGAGAGAGGACTTTTACCAGAGTGTGTGTGAGGCGGGTGGGAAGCAGCATTTAAAGGTTCTTGGTTGGGCAGCGTGGTGGTTTGCAGGTTTTTACTGACTGCACAGGTGAGGTCAGATCGAACAGGTGTGTGTGTGGCTGCAAGAAAAGCTGAACACAAGCAGCAGGCGTGTGTGTGTGTGTCATTTAGTGTTATTTGTAATCGTCGTGAACTCTGAGGATGTCCAACTCCACCATCAACTTCTACGCCGTGACGCAGTCCTTCAGCATCTCAGACATCATTGTCATAGCAACCTACTTTCTTCTCAACCTCGCCGTCGGCATCTGGGTAAGAGTCGGAGGTGTTTGTGTTTGTGTGTGTGTGTTTTTTTTCTGCCAATTCGTGTGTGTGTGACAGTTTTGTCTGTCAGTCGTCATGCAGGGTGAGCAGAAACACGCTGAATGGATATTTCCTGGCTGGGCGGGACATGGCCTGGTGGCCGGTGAGTGCCTCTCTTATGATCTGTGTCGACAGTGTTTTATCTGGGATGTTTTGAGGTTCGCACAACACAGAAGAATAAGTGGAGTTTTGACATCCTGGATAGAAAAACTACATAAATAAGAACACACACATAGGTTTCTCATAATTCTGCTCTATGAATCAGGTGCTTAGTGGTTCCTATAATGTAAAACAACATGAAAAACTCATCTTTTCTAGTTTATTTAATGTAAATGTATGAGTTTTGCTGATTTGAAGCTAATTTAGACCACTTTAGAACTTAAAAACATGAGCTCTTATAACTTGAGGCATTGGTTCTTAAGATGATGAGTTGAAGATGTCACTCAAGTCGGGAAATTACATTTACAGGAAACAAAACTACACTGTAAAAATGATAATTTAGGTATTTGTTGTTCCCATTTTAAGCTAGCATCACTCATAAATTAAGCATTGCCACTTGCAACCAACAATAACGAGTCAGCACAGCAAACTTCTCACTATCGTTGCCTCTACTAGAGTTTTGAAAAGACAATAACAAGAATCTATTAGTTGAAATTACTTAAATTGCTCTTCCCTGGATGGAAACTCCGTAGAAGAGCAGAGCGTCCGTGCGTGGATGCTTAAAGGTTCAGGGAGGGGGCTGGTCCGCTATTTAGCTCACTTAGCTAAGGTGATACCACATGGGCTCAGTCCCTTACTAGCCGTCATGAGTTCGAGTCTGGCTCAAGACCATTTGCTGCGTGTCACTCTCCTCTCTACCGCCATGTTCACTCTGTCTCTCTCTACCAATAAAATGGAAAAATTCTCCCCTACCAGCCAAAAACAAACAAAAAAACAGGCAGGAGGTCGACTGGACAAAGGAAAGTTTTACTCGGAACAACATTAAGACCCAACATCTAGTTCGGTGCTAGTTGGCAGAACTTTTATCCAAACTTATTAAACTTAGTAAAGTCAACTTTGGTAGTCAAAAGTTGAAGAATTTTAAAAATCTCTTACATCATGTTGCCTTGATATTTTAAGTTTTGACAGCTTTGTTTTTTAACAGTGTAAGTAGACGTCCAAAGATGCTTTGTTAGAGTTAAAACTCCTCAGAGACTCTTGTGTTTCTTTGTAGTTTGAGAAAACAGACATCATGGAAGCATGCTGTGTGCTTTTAAGTTAAATTAATTATGATCCAAACAGTCTGAACCATGAAAAAGCTTAGTATTAAATTCAGTCCCTATACCTCTGAGACTTCATTGTAACTGAGGGTAGCTTCACAGATTGTCTTTGCATTGATTGTGGTGAGAAGTGGCTTCAACTGACTAAGTTTTCGATGTTAAATGAAGAAGTAACTCTTTAAACTCAAAACAATACTTTTAAAAACTGTTTAGGTGACCAGCTGATGCAATTTAATGCCTCAAGTTTATCTTTTGTTTGCTCAGGTTCAGCTGGGTTAAGTAATTTTACATGCAAAGTCACAAGTAATTCACATTTTTAAGGCAGCAGGGGAGCTTTAGCTTCAATGCTAATGAAGGATTTACAGTGTACTGGTGCTTAAATGTAGCTACAGGGGAATAAATTAAGAATAAGTGGTGAATATATTAGTATTATTTCAAATTGTGGGTGTCTACAGGCTATAGCAGCATCACTTAAGGCTGTGGAGTGCTTCACATTGTTGTCTACACAGATCTGATCGCTTCCTCCATCTCTGCCCTGCACAGATTGGATCCTCTCTCTTTGCCAGCTCAGAGGGCTCGGGTCTGTTCATCGGCCTGGCCGGAACCGGAGCCGCCGGAGGCATCGCTGTCACTGGCTTTGAGTGGAACGTGAGTGCGGAACACATGCATCGTTCGGCAAAACGTCAAGAGGTGTCATCTGAGCTTAATAGACAGCACAGCTCATTTGTAGCGTGGAATGAAGCAGGGCGAGTCTGCTAATACGTCTAGAAGTTATTTCTTTTGTGGTGCTGAACAAAAGAAAACAACATGGAGGGCAAAATTAACATGTCTAGGATAAGACACTCATTAGATATTAGGCTTAGAGATAGATAATTTCTCTAATTACCTCTAAGTAGCTG
This sequence comes from Dascyllus trimaculatus, assembly GCA_024666655.1. NCBI lineage: Eukaryota > Metazoa > Chordata > Actinopteri > Pomacentridae > Dascyllus > Dascyllus trimaculatus. Next base: position 32,760,098 of record CM045447.1, on the reverse strand, counting down.
TCTAGACAAAGACAGATTGCAGTTTAAGTTTAGTTATCAACAGCATGCAGCAGAGGGCAGCAGCACAGCTCTTATATATGCCACCCATCTGTGTTATAAGGCATGAATCAGTCCATGAAACACCTGACGAGTTTAAAGGTGAGCTTGAGCGAGATTTTTCCCCTTTAGTGGACTTTTGTGGTGGATCTGGTCAAACACCTTTGCTGTCTCTCACGTCTTCTTCTTCCTCTCAGGCCACCTATGTGTTGCTGGCTCTGGCCTGGATATTCGTGCCTGTCTACATCTCCTCAGGGGTTAGATTACACACACACGCACGCACACACACACACACACATGCACGCACACACTTGCTTGTTAAGGCTGGTTCTGCAGGTACATTTAGGTGCCAAGAGGCTTCTTCTCTCGCCTTGTAAATTCCCCAGCAGGGTGTTGCACTACGCTGAGCTCGCAACTGACTTCTAATCACAAAAACCGTAAATTAGTCTGTTCCTCTTTGTTGGTGCAGAATCGTATTCAAACCACGGGAAGTGCAAGCACATAAAATTTGGCAGATCATACTGACCTCTTGAAACCAGTGGTGGAAGGTACATTTACTCAAGTACTGTATTTAGGCACACATATGAGGTACTTCTTGCTTCTACTCCACTACATCTCAGAGGGAAAAACACTACTTTACAGCTTTAGTTATCTACAAATTAAGGTTTTTGCACATAACATACAGTATGAAAAGCTTATAAAATGTCCGGCATTGTTATTATTTAAACTATCCAACAGTTTATACAAGTACAGCCATGACAATTAGGCAATTAATCAGTCAATTAGTAACCATTTGATAATCATCTGAAGCACTTGTAACAGCAGTGCTATTGCAATTGCTATTTTTAGACTTTGTACAAACTAAACAGTCACCTGATTAATCATTAGTTCCAGTTAAATACAAACATAGTTTAAAACAGGCCGTAGTTCCCATTAATTATAACTTATAATTCACATTAATGCATGACTAGGCCTACTAATAATCTTATGCTATGATATATAATAATATATAATAGTATAACAGAAAAGGGAATATTTTTCTGCATTGATTTGCTTTCAATAAACTAGGTAAAATACTACTTATATATTTTTATGTACATTTTCAAGGCAGGATTTTTACTTTTGCTTCGGTAAAAGATGTGAATAACCTCCACCGCTGTCTGAAGCCATCAGGAGCTTCTTGTGTTTCCTCTACCGTTGACCTGCAATATGTTGAAGATGTTAAAATTTATGTGTCCAGATCGTGACGATGCCCGAGTACCTGGGACGTCGATTTGGAGGAGAGAGGATCCGAACCTACCTGGCCGTCCTCTCACTGATGCTGTCCGTCTTCACAAAGATATCCGTACGATACTGTCACACATGCAGACACACGAACAAAGAATCGACAGAAAGACTCTATTTGGTTCCAAAACTCTGTCATGTGATAAAATCTTGTTGTGTTTTCGCCACCAGACTGACCTGTACTCTGGAGCCTTGTTTGTTCAGGTGTGTCTGGGATGGAACCTCTACCTGTCCACTGTCCTCATGCTGGTGGTCACTGCTCTCTACACTATTGCAGGTACAAGATTTTACAATTTACAAGTTGATATGAAGGACTCACACCTTCAGTCAGAGCTACAAAGATAAGTTAAGTACCGATCAGGCATAACATTACAGCCACCTGCCTAATATTGTGTTGGTCCCCTTATGTGCTCTGAAATGCTCTGAACCATTGGACATGGACAAGAGGACCTCTCAGGGTGTCCTATGGGGTCTGGAACCAGGACCAGGGCACTGGATCTTTTGGGTACTCTGGCTTGTGCAGTGGGGCCTCTGTCAATCAAACTTGTTCCACTGCATCCTGTTGATGCTTGATCAGAATGGGGTGTAGGAAGTTTGGAGGTCAAATCAACATGTTGGACCATTGTCATGTTCCTCAACATGTTCCTGATGGTTTGATGTTGTTGCCGTGTGGTGGGGTGCATTTTCCTGCAGGGGTAGACCAGTGACATTTGGGATTTCCATTAGCATGAGGGAGTGTGTTTGTTGTGGGACAATGTTTATTTGGGTGTCTAAGTCTCATCAAGGTTTTCCATCAGAACACCACATAGTACCAATATGATCAATGTTATTCACTTCACCTGTCAGTGGTTTTAATGTTATGGCTGATCAGTGTATATCTGTCAGTCATAAACAATTTTAATAACCATTGTTAATAATGTTTATAATAATAATCTTTTAAGTTATTAAATACTAAACATTCACTGGTAGCAGCTTCTCAAATGATGTATTGTGCTTATTGTTTGGGCAAAGCAAAACAGTATCTTTTTTTTCCTCTGTTTTCTTACATTTTTAGACTAAACCATTAATCATTGCTTAGTAGACAAAAAACCAACTAGAAGTAATGACTCGTAAAAATGTTCACACACTCCCTTCCTTCCAGGTGGCCTCGCTGCCGTCATCTACACAGACACTCTGCAGACATTCATCATGATTGTTGGTGCAATTATCCTAACAATTACTGGTATGTGCACTTCCCATCAGTCAGAAGTCAAACACAAACTATGCAGATACACTCAGCAGTTCTTTTAACGGCTGTGTGGTTTGAAACGTGTGTCCATAGCGTTCAACAAGATCGGCGGCTACAGCAACCTGGAGCGAGTGTACAGCATAGCGGTGCCCAGTAAGATCATCCCCAACAGTACCTGCCACCTGCCCCGGCAGGACGCCATGCACCTGTTCAGAGACGCCGTCACTGGAGACCTGCCTTGGCCCGGCATGACTCTGGGGCTCACCATACTGGCCACCTGGTACTGGTGCACCGACCAGGTACAGCAAAGAAATGGACAAAACCACGTACTGTTGCTTCAGAAAGTATTCAGCCTCCTTCACTTGTTGAGCTTTTTATCTTGTTATAATTTAATTGGAAATGTTTTTCCCCCATCAATTATAATTTCACATGGAAAACTGAAATCTTGTTTTTGAGAATTATTGCAACTTTCCTAAAAATCCCAAACTCCCACTTACAAAAGTATTCAGACCCTTCAATAAGTACTTTGTAGATTCTCCCTTCAACTCTGATCAGTCTCCCTGTCCATACTACTGAGAGGGTACCCCCATAGGATGATGCTGCCGCCACCATGCTCCACTGTACGAATGGTATTTTGGTTTGCTGAACACAGTGTTGGGAGTTCTACCCAAAGAGTTCAGTTTTTGACTTTGTCTTGGTGCTCTTAGTCCTTTAAATGCAGTCTGACAAACATCAAGAGGGCTGCCATGTGCCCCTTTTGTTCAAGAGCAACTTTCATTCATTGCTGTACCCTGAAGGCCTGATTGAATGCTGCTGACACGGTCGTTAGTTCAGCAGGTTTCCATCCCAGAGGAGTTTTAAAGCTCCTGTAGGGTTATTTTGGGGGTATGTGGTCACCTCTCAGATCTAAAATAGACTTGCTTGGTTACTCAGTTACAGTAGGCTGGACAGTCAAAGTTCTTGAGTTTCCAAACTTCTTTCACAATTATTGAGGCCATTGTTCTCCTGGGGACATTCACAGCTTTAGAAAAAGTGTACAGCCTTGCTCTGATCTGTGCCACTGTTTCAGGGAGATTCACAGAGAGGTATTTGGTTTTCATTGCTCAGTTTTTGTCGACAAAAAAAAGTGAATTGTGGGATTATGTAACACAAATAGCCCTGCAATAGACTGGTGACCTGTCAAGTGTGTCCCCTGTCTTCGCCCAAGCCCCCCCACGACCCCACAGAGGATTAAGCGGTGTATAGATAATGAATGGATGGATGTAACACAAATGTTTGCCTTTTCAGACTTTGTCTAGTCCATTTATGTGCCACAGGTACACTGTAATCAAATCCTAAACACATAGCAAAGACTATTAAAGCAAACAGGACGGATACTTTCTGAAGCAGCTGTATACAAGAAAAGTAAATGGAAACCACCAGAACTTTAAAGTGTACTTCCCCCTGTGACCAAAGGGAGTTTGTTCCCAAAACTATAACTGTACTGATGCAATTTGGAAAACCTTCTGTCAAAGTACAAAAACACAACATCACTACCATTAAACATATTCAACCCATTTATCTGTATCAGTCCAACACATGGGAAAACTAAATGCTCATATGTATTAATCCCATGCAGATAAACTGAACTGTAAGACAGCATAGTTCTTGCAGAATGAGGAAGTTCCTGAGACGTGTAATGTGATGTTTTCATCGCTGGTTGCCTCCCTTTGCTTCCTCCTCCCAAATATTTACGGGTAACTTTAGCTTTATTCATAGCACTCGCCCTGCTAGACTCTATTCTACTAATGTAGTCGTGTCCACAAATCTCAGGAAGAGAAAAGAGGTCAGATTCCGCCCTTTTGCCCAGATGATGACTTTGCGCCAAACCCAAACTCCAGGCTTCAAAAGTCCCTTTAGAATACAAGAAGCTACAATTATATTTTTTGCAGTTCATGAGGCACAAGCAGACATAATTAAAAATACATTGCTGCGCTCATACACAGTCATTACACTGGATTATTTATAGATCAGTGGTCTGGCTAGGTTTTAGTTAAGCACTTTCACTTTCAGTATGATTAACTTTCTTTAAAAATGTAGATCAGCTACGGATTTATTTGAAGTGGTTGAAGCAGCAACGGAGACAGTTCCAGCAACAATCCTGTCTTTTTATTTACAACATTCACTTTTGGTCCCACATCAGTGTTTAACATTGCAGGTAATTAACGACATCTGACAAATATTTAACAGTAATCAGCATGGCAGCCCATTCCTCTCACTGTAAGTAACCAGTCACAGTGGTGTCAGCACTAGAGCATGACTTGTATGAGTGAGTAATCTGATCTTGAAGTCACAGAAACATCACATCTGTGTAATCGTAGCAGCTTCAGTAGAAATCAGTGCTTTCCTTACGCGAGAATGCTTTCTACTGCAAGCTCTTACCAATTACCATGACCTGGACGACTGAGAGTCTACACAGACACATCCGTGTGATTTGGCATGAAAAAACATTACAGTACAGAAGAAAAGCAGTTGAGGTAACTTAGAAAATATTTGTTGAAGGATTTTGTACAAGACTGAGAAAAACATCAAAGCTGACCAAATATGGTACCACATCTGCTGAGGCTGATCACCTACAAAACATCCACGTTGGAAGGATCCATTCTCTGCTTTTAACGCGTACATTTGTAAACACAAACATCACCTGATACATCATTACCAGAGATTATTTCCTCACAGACATCGAAGTATCTGCATGTAAAAATAATTATTGGCCAAACACTCTGTAAAATGAAACCATCCAGAAAATGAAATCAAAAAATCCCAGTTAAATAGTTCCTGTATGACGCACCCAAGGATTTAAAAAAACAATAGGAGACAGAAAAGATTCCACGGAAAGTGTCACCAAGTCGGTCAACAGACATCCTGGTTTCCCTGCACCGACCCTCAGTTCTACCTAGCAGCCTTGTTATTCTGAGGTGCTTTCTTCTGCGACGCTCCTCCTCGCGCCCTCAAGTGTCTTAAATTGCTGACTTTTGAGAAAGATACCCCCAGTAAGCCTGACTGGTTGGTTGGAGGCTGCGGTGATATGTGGTCCGTCTTCCTGTAGCCTGGGCTGTGTCGTCGCGGCGACCGTCCAGAGCGGGACTCGACACGCAGCTGGGCCGAGTCCGGCTGCAGCATTTGGCCCTGCCAGTACCGGTGTCCACCTATCACTGGACCAGCGGCTCGGGCGGGGCGGTGGAAACTTCCTGGTTTAGCGAGGACTACTTTTGGTCCTCTCTGTCTCGCATCACGACCCGGAGATCTCGATGTCTGAAACAACTACACAGAGAGAGGAAGCAGAGAGAGGGATGAGTAGAACTGTAGTTATTCCACTACCGATTTCACACATGGAGAACCTCAGGGATCAACCCTTGGTACTTTCGGATTCACTACCCAGGTGCTCAAATATTTTAAAAGCATATTATTGGTTTCCATTTTGATGCTACAATTCTATAGTTTCATTTAGCAGATGCTTTTATCCAAAGCGACGCAAACAGGTAGGTAGGTGGGGCAGCATTAAAGACCTTGTCTAAGGGTCCTCACTGGACACCTGCACCCTGATCGGGATTTGATTTGATTTGATCTCCCATGCCGTGGTGAGGGGCGTTAGTCACTGAGCTGTCCAGTTGTTGCCGATGATTTCTAGAGGTACTTCCTGTGAGATTCAACTGATGCTACAGAAAAAAGTTAAAAGTGGGTCATCAGAGTTTGCTTCAGCTACGTCCAGTAAATCCGAAGAATCAGTGAAAAACATTTAAGTAGTTCCCTCTTCTCAAATGTTTATCCTGATTGCACAAATGCCTGGGTCACATTTGATAACACTCCAAAAGCACTCAGAGAGCTCATACCTCCGCCAAGGAGCTTCAGTCCACCCCCAACACAATCTCCCAATTCACATATTTTCTATGGAACCTTACAGATACAAATGTAATTACATACAGTTCAAATGTCTTACTGACAATGCGGCCTTCACCCCATCTGACCTAATGAACAGGCGCAGCCTCTAGCGCGGCAGCTCCTAACAGCCTCCCAGCTTCTTAGACAACCGGAGATAAGAATGCCGGCCCAACTGTGCGTATGTCGCTCAGGAAGGAAAGAGAACTCCGTCATTGTCGCTGTTTGTTGTGTGGAGCCCTAAAATCTCATATGGGGGGGTTACCCCAAAAACAAGAGAGCCCTCTGGTGGCTTTTAGAGTAAACCGCATTTAATTGTCCACCCCGTTACACTTATATTAAAAAAAAAAATTCCTGGATACAGACGGTGATCCGGATCAGTCCCAAAATTTCATCATTTTTTCTTTGTCCCATTTCACACATTTCTTGAAAATTTCATCCAAATCCATCCATGAGTTTTCAAGTTATTTTTAACACAAACAAACAAACGCCAGCCATCACATAACCTCCTTGGCGGATAACTATACAATTATGCAACATTAGCTTTGTAGCTAAACTTGTACTAAGAAGCTTCCACTTTATGAATGAAAGCTAATTAGCCATAATTTAATAACACAACGGCTCCTCTGAGATGTTAAATACTTTGGGGTTACACAGGTGGTATTACCAAAAATAATGTTTCCAGGACTATGTGGACTTGTGGGTCAAATATCTTGCCGTCTTTATCGGTCACTGCAATAGAAAACACCCTCTAAAAAAACTGAAATCTAAAAAAAAATCTTGTTTTGAAATATGGGAGAACGTGCACAGTAGCTGCAGTATAATTTTAGTTTTATTAATCAGCATAAAAAAACGTATGACAGCTTAAAAGTTTAGTTTGCATGTCTGTCATATAACTGCTGTTCCTCAGTTTTCCAAAATTCAAACTGTAACCCACTGTTTTAGTATATTTCCATTAGACAGAGTCAGTTCTATACAGGAACCTAGTCAAGCCGGCCTCTCTCCTCTCTGTCATTGGCTCCCACTAGATGAAAACACTCATATCCAAGTTCTTCAAACATGAAAAAAAAGTCAAGCTAAAAGTCCAAATTCTCTTGTGGCTTCTCACAGGTTTTAAATCCCACAGTCCTGAGTGAAAGTCCCCTGTAAACCCATAAAGCCAGCACATCTCCTCCCACTTTGGACTTTGTTGCTCTGTATACCATCTCACCTGATCTGGCTGAAATCCCCAGTCCCAAGCTACATTTTCTAAAGCCTGAAAACAGACCCGAGAGGTGGTTTCCTCTCAGACCACTTGAATTACAATATAGTGAAAGGTTAGTGTGAAGCTTTTTGCCAAATGACATTAAAAAAAACGCCCCAGTTTTAACATTTTTAGAGAACCAATCAAGGCTGCTCTTAAGATCCAACAGTAGATTACATATCACTGGATGTTCAACAGCAGACTTTGAGATTTTAATGATCAACTTTTGCCCACATGCAGACCAAGACATGGACTTTACTTCTGATCTACTAAATCCTCTCTTTTTTTTCCTATTATTTTTGTGCAACATTTATTTGTGCCATGCTGTTTGATGTTAATCACACTGATTTCATTACACTACACATTTCTTGATTCTGTGTCTTTTAAAAAGGTGTTTAAATAAAGTTTTGCTTAAAGGCTACATGTCTGTGTTTCTGTATCCGAAGGTTATTGTGCAGCGGTCCCTGTCCGCTAAGAACCTGAGTCATGTGAAAGGCGCGTCAATCCTGGCTGCCTATCTGAAGATGCTGCCCTTCATCTTCATCGTCCTCCCTGGCATGATCAGCAGAGCCCTTTATCCAGGTGTGAGCACACACATGTGGGTGGACGTGCACGATCGTGTACACGCACACACCCTTTTCAATCAGGAAAATAAAGTAAGGCATTTTAACTGTAGGCAGGTAGAGGCTTGCTTTAATTCCAGCAAAGAAACACACCCGTTCTGGCATAAGTTTGAACCGATGTGTGTGAAAGCGTCTTGTAACGCCGGACTGTTATTGCCGACTTGTTCATGAGAATTTCTGGGAACTTTCTATTACTCATTAAGCCTTGGAAAGACTTTAAAAGATTAAGTCAAGCATTGTGTCATCTGTGACAGAAACTAATCATTTTGTCCACTAAGGATTAATCTACTGAAACGTCTCTCAATTAGCTAATTAAAGTTTGTCTTCAGTATGTGAGAAAATAAAGAAAAGTTTCCTACAGCTGACAGTAAAGTCTTTCTCGAACGTGTTTTGTCCAACTAGCAGCCCAAAAACCGTGATATTCAATATGTTACCACACAAAATAGAGAATAACAACGTGTTTTCATAACAAACCTACTAATGAAGAATTACTTAAAGTGATTATTAAGTTATTACGCAGCTAATTTTCCATCAGTCAATCTTACAAGCTGTTTTTTTCCTCATCATCAAATGTATTGTTTATTTCAGAGAGAAAAAGATTCCCCATCACCCACTCATTAATTCACTCATCAGAACTGTGAAATCATTCTACCAGCTGCTCACCTGTCCTATGTGCCTGTGTGGGGAGGGGTATCCTTGTCTGCGCAGCTGCTGTGATTGGTGGATGAGGGCCTTGCTATCCTCTGATTGGCTCGGCTCCCGCAGGTCCAGCATGCTCTGAGAGAGGCGGGCCATCACGTTGAACCCGTCTCCTTGACGATTCCCTCGGCCCGAGCCCGTTGTCGTCAAAAGGTTATTCGGCTCCTGCTGATTACAATCATAAAACTCCTCCTCTGATGCTGTGGAGGCACTTGAAGGGTCGTCGTTGCCCGCTCGGTCACAGATGACCTTGGTGCTGTCCTGGCTGTCGTCACCGTTACTGCCAGAGTCTCTGCCATAGTCAGGGGGTGCTGATGTTAAGCGGTCGCGGCTGGGGGTCGGCTCCTTCTTGGTTTCTGCTTTGTTTAATGAGCCGTCTATCTGGTCCATTTTAATCAGAGTGACCTGCGCCTCGCCAGGCTGCTCTGAGGGGGCGGGGTCTATGACCAGCTGCAGCGTGCGGCGTTTGGGAACAGGCGGTGCTGCAGGTTGTGTCTCTGGATTTTGTGCAACGTTGTCCGTTTGCTGTGAGTCAGCTGGTGGTGATGCAGAAGGTTGTGCTTTTGGTTTGTGTGTGTCCTGTGTTGGAGGTGCGTTGGGCTGTGGTGGGGAAACTACGGCATCAGTTTGGTCTTTGTTTGGTTTGTTGGCTGGACTCACAGGAGTAGGAGCTTTGGGGTTTGTATTCCCAGGAGGATTCTCAGCTGTCCCTGCAACTTTTGTGTCCTGACCTGAGGCAGATTTCTCGGCCTGGGGTGGCGCTGTCAGTGGTGAGCTGAAGCGTATAGCCTGACTAACCTCAAACCTCTCCGACCTTTGTAGGTGAACCTGATTGGCCCGCTTTTCATCTCTGATGTTGATGAAGCCAATCACATCACTTGGTGGGTCTGGCTCTGGCCAGGTGGGCAGGTACGGGATCAGGTACGCTTTCTCCAGATTGGCTAATCCCGGATGTATGGGCGACTCTTCAATAACATCCTTAAGACGTCCTTTCATTATTTTTAGCCCAGTGGGATTCTGGGAGCTCGAGTTCTTGTTGCTGGAGTTCTGGTCAGAGGAGGTGGGGCTTGTGTGGTTGCCCGCGGCAACAAGGGCATATTTGGGATTGATGAGCTTCCTGGCAACAGAAGCTGACACGGGAGCAGGAACCGTGAGAGGGAGCGGGTCGGGGATTGGTTCGTCTACCATGGGAACCTTGTTGAGAGACACGCCTCTGGAAATGAGGTAAAGGTCACGAAACTGCATGTCGAAGGTCTCCACTGCCTGCCCGGTGATCACGGTGATGAGGTTACGGTCCAAACGAGACGACGACCACGTGAAACTGGAATAGAGCAGATACACAAACAGATTCAACACAGTGAATCCCCCATTACTGTTCTTCAAAGACCTTCTTCTACTAAATATATCCCAGCCCCCGTTTGTAAACTGTTTGTGTCTCGTCACGACAGCGAATAACTAGTTTAACACAGTTTAATCATTACACTAGAAATTTCTACTCTGAGGTCACGCATCACATTATGCTCTTTGATCACATTATATAATTGTTCCTCCTCAACTTCCTGGTGGAACAAGGGATACAGTCTATGAGAGTATGCAGAAATGTTGGTAAACAGGGCCATTATGGATGACAGTTTAAAGGTCTGTGTGTTTGTGTGTGTGTATACAAATTTCCCTTTACAGCCAATAATGTATATCTCATTTATCTTATCCACACTTATTACTTAAAAAACTGAGTATCTACACTATTTATATAATATACTAGTCCAACATATTATAATTAATAACTAATATTTCTCCTATAAATCACCATTTTTAATGATTTAGTCTAATAAAGCTAAACTATAAGCCCCAAATTAGATTAACCAATACATCACAGCAGATAAAAAACACAATAAAGTACCAGTTAAACATGTTACACTGGCTTAGTTATTACTTTTTTTCTTAAAGGGGTATGATTCAGGGTGAAAAACAAGCTTTCTTTCCCTCCGTCTAGGCGCTGAAAGTGTGTGAGCGTGTGTGTGTGTGTGTGTGTGTTGTGGAAAATCGGCCCAATTTTCAGAAGTTATCCAAGGGTAACACTTCGGCTTGCAGCAACATGTGACTCCTGGTTTCCAAGGCTTAAAAAACTGAGCTCTGCAGACGGCATTATTATGTCACAGCCACAGAGTGTAATGTTTATGTGATGGCAGCAGTTTATACTTGTAGAAAGACTAGATTCGTAATAAATGGTGCTGTCTGTGCTTTCTCAGTGCTCCTGTGGACATGCTGGTGCACCGGGTTGTGAGTCGCTGCGTATATCTTGATGCTAATGCTAGGAGATATCATAGATGGGAACTTTCAAATCAGTCTCTTCATTTTTGACAGCTTAAGAGTTGTGCTACAAATTGTAAGCACTGATAGATTGTCTGTGAAGATTCTCAGTCATCCAGGTCATGGTTATCCTCGTAGTTTCTAGACTTGCTTGAGTTTCTCGTTAAGGCCCTAACGAACCCCACTGTGAGAGGGAAGGACCTAATGACTTGCACAATGAGGGGAGGGGCAACACAAATCCAGCCGACTGAAGTTTCACTAGTGTTAATGGATCCTGAAGAGTATAAACATCTGGAAGTCCCAACCAGTTAGTTTAGAACGGATGAAGCCTCTTGGATGAGAGGTGGAACGTCTTCGAGAAACTCAAGCAAGTCCAGATGCTACGATTGAAACTACAAGGACATTGACAGACTATTCTTAGACAGTTGTTGTGGTAAACACATTAGCAGGCAACATCCTCTCCCTTTTTTTTGTAAATCTGTGTTTAGCTCTCCACCAGTGGCTGAGAAATAGATATGGCTCTGTGTACGCTAAATGCTCTTCTTTGTTCACCAGCTAGTCACTAACTTTGTCTGTGTGCGTTGTTATGCTGGGCAGGATGTGTGAGGTTGATTCACTGGAGCTATTTCCTGCTGCAGCTGGAAGAGATTTGATAAGCGACGGAGACTAAACAGTTCAGAAATGCACTGAAACGCTCTGTAGCGCTGACAAGACCTGCAGAGTTGGACGATTATTTTCCGGGGGTTTGCTAAGAACAGATTAACGCAGCTTTAGATGAACAAAGACAAGACGCCGCAGCGCACTGCCCACCTGTATGAACCTGAGATGGCTCTGTCTCCATCCACCAGGAGAAACTTCTGGCTCAGAGATCCTCGCACCTTCTGTGCCGATCGCGTGAAGAACTCCACACCTCCACAGCAGCGAACCCGCAGATTCTAAAGACACACACATACAGGGTCAACGCTGTGTAAACTAAGGCTGGGCGGATTTAAGCGTTGACGGCAGGAAGGACTTTAACGAACAAAAGGGAGAATAAAGGCAACAACAGAATGGGGAGACAGAGAAGAATGAGTTACTCAAAACTGGTGCTCAGACTTATTCCTATCATAGCCTCATGTTGGGTGACTCTACAGGTTAGAGCACGGGCTGCATCTATCTATGTGCATGCTTGAATGACACACCCTGAGGTGTTTTTCTTCTGCCCTGTGATAAGGGTGTGGCTCCAAGCTGAGCGTCACCTCGTGAGTAAACGTTCTGTGCGAAATCTCACAGGAGTCACTAACCAAAGGAGTCGTAAACGCTCATAATAACAGCACAGATGTCAAGATAAGAAAGAAGTCGAGAGAGAGCGGAGGTCTCGTGGCCAACGCTGTGAGGAAGGAAGAAGGAGAATTGAAAGAGAAACATATTACAGAAAGCAAAGGGGGAGACTGCGGTTTATCTAATTGCCAACAGCACAGACAAGAATGTGCTTAGTGTCTTTCTGGCCTCCAGTCTAAAATATTTAGAAAATTCCCCTTGAAACAGTAAGTATTATCTGTTACTGCCTAGACCAGTTCAGCTCAGAGAGGCAAAGAATAACAGACATTTAGCATTAGTCGATCAACTAGCTGGTTCAGGCGCCTCACAAAGGTCTGCAGGCAAAAAGCTGTCAAACTAAATCAATCATGCTGCTGCAGTTTCAGATATTTCCCTTGTATAGTATTATCATAACTACAACTGCATCTTTAATTAAAATATCTGACTTGAAACGCTAAAGAATTTTCCATGATTGTGTGCTTATCAGGAGTAGCCATCTATCCAACTGGCTCATCTCCCAGCTTATCATAACACCATGCGTGTGTGTGTGTGTGTGTTTGCCTGCACACAAACCTTTAGGTGTCCACGGTGCATATCAGCTCTGGCACACATGGAAAGAAAGCAGGGGACGGCAGCCATGTCGATGATTATGTATACAGGAATTTTGCGTTTGAAGGCCGCATCCAGCAGGTCTCGATAGATATCCACGTCTGTGAACACATCCATCACCACAGCTATCACCTGCACAAACAAAACACACACACAGGAAACCACAAATGATGTTAGCGTTTCCTGGTCTGCGAGGGTGGAATCGATTTAAGCCGCTCTTATCAACAATAATATATCCATTAAACCCACAGAGGAAGCCGGGCACTTGTGAGAGCAGAGCTTGAACAATAAATTGAATATATTCTTGCAGTCCAGAAACTTGATGTTCCTCCGAGAGGCTGGCAGAAACAAAGAGCGTTTTACAGAGTGGTGATAAAATGTGAGGCCAGTAGGCAGCGAGTGTTCGACAGCACAGTAAGATTAATGTCAGGACAGTGGTCTTTGCCTGACCTAGTTTAAAGTTTAAAACCGCAGAATGACTCACAATGACTGACAACTGACAAAAAAAAACAGCTCTGGAAGAAGACAGCCTGTGAATTTTAAATCATCCTCACTGCCAAAATTCTTGAGGACAATAAAACGCTGCCTTGCCAATTCCAGATAAACCAGAAGCGTTCCAAGCCGTAAAACTGTATTCAGTGTTGGGGCTGAGCCAAATTAATTTAAGGCTCAATGTGTCTTTTGTTTCCCCGGTGCAAAGCTGGACGACTTTATGAGCATGTTAATGTATGTGAGAGGTAAAGCTGGTGGACAAGGTGCTGGCGTTCAACATATTTGGTGACGTCAGAGCCCTTTTTTTTCCACTAGCGTGTCAAGCTCACACTTGTCTCATTAAAACTCTTTTGTGTGCGTGTGTGAAGGCGTCACATGTGGGAAGGGGATGTAGGTATGCGGGACAAAGCCGGGACAAATAATGAGATCTAAACGGGCAAAACTTAACGTCTAGATGTACAGATATGAGAGACGCTGGATTAAATTCAGTCCAAATAAGCCCATGTTGGATTAGTCTGGTGGATTTATCTGTCTAATGCACAATGGCACACCTGTGATCAAAATAAACATCCTTATCATGTCAATCAAACACAACATAACATAACATAATAATTTAAACAATGATGATGAGCAGCACCTAATTACAGCTGCAACTAACAATTACCTAATCTGCTGACTATTATATGTGTCTGTATAATATCTAAGATCAGTGAAGTAAGCCAAGTATAACTCCTTAGACCTCACAGTGACATTGTAAACCCCTTGTTTTGTCCAATTATTAGTCCCAAACTCAAAAATACAGAGATAATCATCATATGTGACAGAGAAAAACTTGACACTGACGTTGGACATTTCAAAACAGTTGCCCATCCATTTCTGGTCAATCTACAGAAATCAGTTATTAATCATTTTAACTCTAAATGCAAAAAAATCCTGCAAGATCCTTTATTTGGTCCAACAGCCGCTGCTTTGTACTTAGTGGTGAAAAGCATTAAACATTACAATCTGTTAAAACCATAATGTATTGTGGTGCGTTCAATGGTACTGCAAAAATGAACCAGTCACTGTGGTTGTTCCTGTTGATTTTGGTGCATTTAAGGCCTCCATATTGTTGTTTTTGTACCGCTTTTTATAACATAAGTTAAGGAGCAAACTACAAATACCAATAAGAACAGAGATAAAAAGTCCGGACATCACTAAAAGTAATCAGCAAACACTAAAAGTTAGTTAATCAGAGCTTAAAATAAAACAGAGACAACAGGTTGGTAAAGTTTGGTGGAGGTCCTCTGACTCCATCATACCTTCTGGGCTGATGCAATGCTCTTCCGCACCACCTCTTTGATGTGTGTGTACCCTTCGGTCGGAGGCTGCGTGTACACGGTCACGCGTGTGACCCCACGGTATGAGATGGCCTCGGGCCAGCCCAAGTCCAGCTCCGCCACCGAGGCCTCGGAGCGGTCGGGCCAGTACTCGAGCGACACCGCTCCGTCCTCTGCCTCCTCCCCGGTCCCAGGAGTCTGGTTCCCTGGTCCGGGTGTGTCTGGCTTCTGGTAGTGCTCGTGCCCGGGCCGGTAGGCCTCCACCGTGCGTGAAATCCGCTCCAGCTCCGGTTCCGACAGAAACTCCCGGACCCCGTTCTTGCGGATGAAGTCCGTGAAGGCATCACGGCCGTCGGTGAGCAGCGCTTCGACCGCGAGCCGCTGCTCCTCGCTGTAGAAGAACTCCGGTTTGCTCTCGCTCACGCGCCAGTTGACGTGGTGGTCGTCCAGACACTGGATCTGAGACAGAGCCATGGTCCCGGTTCACCGGTACACCGACCACACGGTCCCTGTCACACTCTGAAGCACTCTGACCCGGTTCCCTGCGGCCCGTCCGGAGCGTCAAACTTGGAAAAAGTCATTCCGGTCCATAACGTCCTCGTGACCCGAGCCGGGAGCTGTTAACGGATCCGTCCGGTGGGAGAGTCGTTAGTCTGTCAGCTCTCCGGTTACTAACTCAGGTGTTGTCGGAACGAACCCTCCGCCCAGCGACACGCCTTTCACCTGAAGGGGCCGGATCTCTGCGGCGGCGGCGACCCGGTTGAGCTGCTGCTGCCCGGGGGCCCGGCGTCTGTCTGGGCGGGTGAGTTAGTGTGTGTCTGCCGGTGAGTCAGACCGACGCGGAACAAGAAGTTAAACCGAGGAACGAGTCATTAATCCTCCTCTAGAAGTGTTGAAACTCCGAGTGAGTCAGTCCAACTGCTGACGAGTCACTTTTCCTGTCGGTTCGTCAGACAGCTGCTGCTACAGATGTTCAAACATGGCAGCCGCTCACTTCCCCGAAACACCAACAGAAACAAGAGAGTCGTAAATATCAGCAACGTGGCGCGAACCAGTCCCTCGGTTCGTCTCCGTCATGTCCTCACAGCAGACACAGGGTTCACGGAGGGCCGGCGGTCCGTGTCTGACCTGGAATCCGGCAACGGAAGCTCGATTACCGGCTGGAGAGAGGAGGAGCGTCCGGTAGCTGGTTTGGAAAGAGAAACTCCACCCTCCACCCACGGAGGGAGAGAAAGCTTGTTTTTCACCCCGAATCAGAACCTTCAAGGAAAAGAAGCAATACGTCAGCCAGTATAACATGTTTAACTGACAGTTTGTTGTGTTTTTTAATCTGCTGTGACATATTGATTAGTTCTAATCTAAGTTGGGGTTTATAGTTTATAACTTTATTAGACTAAATGATTAAAAATGGTGATTTATGGGTGAAATATTAGGTATAATATGTTGGGCTAGTAGCCTATAATATGATATATATAGAGCAGATACTCAGTTTATTCAGTAATAAGTGTGGATAGGATAAGTTACACACACAAACATTCCCACCTACAATATAGCCTACACATACAGCGCTGCGAAAAAGTATTTGCCCCCCACACATATTTTCTATTTCTGCATATTTGTCACACTCAAAGGTTTCAGATCATCAAACTAACCTTAACGATAACCCAAGCAAACACAACATGTATTTTTTGATGATAATTATATTTTATGAAAGAAAAACACTGTCCAGCCCCACTTTGCTCGATGTGAAAAAGTAATTGCCCCCCTTAGCTACCAATCTACCAGATTTATTTATCAACTGGGTTCAGTCTCACCATCCAGTCTCACATATGATCACTGCCAGGCTTGTTGAATCTAAACATCACTAAATAGAACCTGTCTTTCATTGTGAAGCAGCTAAAGGGTCTCAAAAAGCAGCACATGATGCCACGTTCTAAAGAGATCCAAGAACAGATGAGGAACAAAGTCATTGACATCCATCAGTCTGGAGGGTTACAAAGACATTGATGAGGCTCTGGGACTCCAGAGAACCACAGTGAGAGACTTTATCCACAAATGGAGGAACATGGAACAGTGGTGGACCTTCCCAGGAGTGGACCAACCACCAACATTTCTCCAAGAGTGCATCGATATCTGATCCAGGAGGTCACAAAAGAACCCAGACGAACATCGAAAGATCTGCAGCCCTCAGTTAAGGTCCGTCTACATCAGGGGTGTCCAATCCTGGTCCTCGAGAGCCACAGTCCAATATGTTTTAGACGCACCAGATCCAAATGATCAGCTCATCCTGAAGCTCTGCAGAAGCCTGATAACGATCCTGATCATTTAATCAGGTGTGTTGGAAGAGGGAAACATCTAAGACATGCTGGATAGTGGCCCTCGAGGACCAGGATTGGACACCCTTGGTCTACATGATTCCACAACAAGGAAGACACTGGGTGCAAATGGATCCATGGGAGAGTTGAAGGATCAAACCACTACTGACCAAAAAGAACATAAAGGTTC
Organism: Dascyllus trimaculatus; assembly: GCA_024666655.1. Lineage (NCBI taxonomy): Eukaryota > Metazoa > Chordata > Actinopteri > Pomacentridae > Dascyllus > Dascyllus trimaculatus. Next base: position 32,742,533 of record CM045447.1, on the reverse strand, counting down.
ATCTGCCAATTACAAAAAATATTTAGATGAGCTCCAAGACTTTTGGAGTAACATCCTGTGGACTGATGAGTCAATGGTGGAACTTTGTGGAAGACATGGGTCCCGTTACATCTGGTGTAAAGCTAATACTGCATTCCACCAGAAGAACATCACACCAACAGTGAAACATGGTGGAGGTAGTGTGATGGTTGGAGGACCTGGACGACTTGTCATCATTGATGGAGCCATTCTCCTCTTCACCATCAATTCATGACCTGAAGCTCAACACTAGTGGTTCATGCAGCAAGACAACGACCCAAAGGACACAAGCAAGTCCACCTCAAAATGAAGGTTTTGGAGTGGCCGAGTCAAAGTCCGGACTTCAATCCAATGAAGTTGCTGTGTCAAGACCTTAAAAGGAGAGTTCATGCTGTAAAACCATCTAATGTGGCCGAATTAAACCTATTCTGCAGAGAAGAGTGGACCAACATTCCTCCATGGAGATGTAAAAGACTCATGATAAGCTGTAACAGACATTTGACTGCAGTTGTTGCTGCCAAGGGTGACCCAACCAGTTATTAGGTGTCGGGGGGCAATTACTTTTTCACAGGGGTGATATAGGTTTTCAATAAATCATCAGAAATATGCAAAAATAGAAGGCATCTGAGTACCTTCTCACAGCATTGTATGTAGTGCAGATACTCAGCTTGTTAAGTAATGATTGTGGGTAAGATAAGTTGAAATAAGATCTACTTTATTGGCCCTGAAGTTGTCTGTAGTGGGCCCTCTGTACGACTACAGACAACATGGCAAAACAAAACCACACACATAGGCACAGAATAAAACCACAGACAGTGTGATAGAAGTAGAAATAAAAGGCAGTTTGATGGGGTTGCTCCTCTATTTGTGGAAAATAAAATTACTACTTGCACGTGATTACAACTCAGAGGTCATTGCATGCAGCGTAGTGAATGCTGCTGATAGTTCTTTATCCATTTAACACATATAGGCTCAGCTATGTATATGAATATGATGAGAGTAATGGATTCAGCAGGTTGTTATGTAATTAAACATGTGCAGGTTCCATATATTTGGAGTTAGTGCTTTATACTTTGGATAAAATACTGCAAATTGCAACATTATTATCATAATAAAGTACATTTAGTCATTGTCCCTACACAGACTGTTCACATGGAGCTATTCTCAGTTAAGACGTTGAATAACAGGAGTGGAAAATAAATCAAAAACGTATCTGATTTAGACTTTTTAACTGCAAGATAAAGATCGTGTCTCAGATTATAGTCTTCTATGACATGCAGTATATCATGTTTTTTGCCTGGAGGAAAGTTTAAATGAGGAACATTCATGTTTTTTTTTTCATCTAACAATGTTCCCATAGTGAGCTGCAGTGTAAGGATAATAACAAAGAGGGGTTTTGTACTAAAAAGGCTTTAAATTGGGAAGATCTCCATTTGATTTCTCCAACTCAGACCGTTAACAGGTTTGACTGAACATCAGAATGAGTTTTCTTCTTTACAAAGGACCTGAAATTGCTTTAAAAAGCAGCCAGTGTGGACAGAAGTGTGTTTTCAGTGTGTGTATAAGTGGATTAAATGTAAACCTACCTCCCCTTTGAGTAGAAACTGGAACAAAGCAACATGAATTCTGGATGAGAGGAATATTTAGTTTCATCTTCCGCTGTGTGTGTGGACGACCTCTGACTGCGTCCTCGTGTTTCAGACTCTGTCGGATGCGTGGATCCTGAGGAGTGTGTGCGAGTGTGTGGAGCTGAGGTGGGATGCTCCAACATCGCCTTCCCCAAACTGGTCATTGAGCTCATGCCAAGTGGTGAGAACATGGCTCTTAGTCCACTTTTTATTCCTGAATGCGTCAAAGGCGTTGATAAGTTTTTACCAGCACACATCTGTGAATGTTCCAGGCTTGCGTGGACTCATGATAGCTGTGATGATGGCCGCTCTGATGTCCTCGCTGACCTCCATCTTCAACAGCAGCTCCACGCTCTTCACCATGGACATCTGGAAGAAGCACCGGCCACGAGCCACAGAGAGGGAGCTGCTGCTGGTCGGCAGGTGCGACACTCTAAACATCTGTCCTGTTTTTATCGACTGCATAATGCTTAATACCAGACTGAACAGAGAAAACAGACACTTGTGTGTAGAGGAAGTGAAACATGAAGTGATGCTGCTCACGTTTGTCCCAGGATCGTGACTGTGATCTTGGTGGTGGTGAGCGTGGTGTGGATCCCCATCCTTCAGTCGGCCAACAGCGGGCAGCTGTATGTTTACATCCAGTCAGTGACGAGCTACCTCGCTCCACCCGTCACTGCCGTCTTCACTCTGGCCGTCTTCTGGAAGAGGACCAACGAGCAGGTAGCACACAAACACAAGCACAGAGACACTCAGGTCTTCCATATAATATGTGTACAGCTGCTACCAACACTACATTTTTCCTATTTAATCAATATACCGATCAAGCAAAACATTATGACCACCTCCTTAATACTGTGTTGGTCCCCTTTATGTAGTCAAAAACACTCTGAACCATTGGGCATGGACAAGAGGACCTCTCAGGGTGTCCTATGGGGTCTGGAACCAGGATGTTGTCATTGGATCCTTTGGGTACTCTGTCTTGTGCAGTGGGGCCTCTGTCAATCAAACTTGTTCCACTGCATCCTGTTGATGCTTGATCAGAATGGGGTGTAGGAAGTTTGGAGGTCAGATCAACATGTTGGATCACTGTCATGTTCCTCAACATGTTCCTGATTGGTTGATGTTGTTTCCATGTGGTGGGGTGCATTTTCCTCCAGTGACATTTGGGATTTCCATTTGCATGAGGGAGTGTGTTTGTTGTGGGACAATGTTTATTTGGGTGTCTAAGTCTCATCAACACGGATGTTAAAATCCAAGGTTTTCCATCAGAACACCACATAGTACCAATATGATCAATGTTATTCACTTCACCTTTCAGTGGTCATAATGTTGTGGCTGATCAGTGTATGTTTGTACGTATTTTAGGCAAGAGTGTTCATGTTAAGAGTCAGAGTAAGTCTTAAGTCAGTGTTTGTCCATGGAATGTCAGAAAATAGTGAAAAAGGCCAAAGTAACATCCTCAAATTGTTTGTTTTGGCCAGAAAAATTGGATTTCCCCACATCTGGAAAGCTGGAACCAGTGAATTTGTCGTACTTTTACTTAATCTGTCATTGCAGCAACTACAAGTACTACTTAATAAATAAAAAGGATCCTTCTTCCATGATATTTTTAAGACTCAAGATATTGCTTTTTAACATACACAGAAAAAATACATCGATGTTGTCTCAAACTTAACCAAACTTAGTTTAAAGTTTTATGCCGTTCTAGACAGAATGGACTAAACTAATTCTGCTGAACCTTCTGCAGTTCTGAGGTTTTCCTCAACACCATGTTTGTCCTTTCACTCTATTGGTTTATGGTTTTATTAGCCTCACGTGGGATCCAGTTTTGTGCAGCAGCCTCTTTCTCCCTCCGCTCGGTGTGGAGTCCTTTGTGTGAGAATGTGTGAAGTTTGTGTGTAACTCACTCGTTTAATAAAGTGTATTGTTTATGGCTTCCTGTGTAGGAACCAGCATGAACCTACTGCACTCTGGCCGTCGAAAAATGAAAGTCTTTGCCTCTATCTGATAGCAAAGTGAGAGACAGTTTTATTATGACCAGATAAAGACTGCAGGTAAAACAAACAACGCTGCAGGAAGAACGTCTATCAGCTCAGAGCCAACAGCACGTGTTGAGACCAGTTCGCTGTGTATTCAAGATCCAAGCCGTGTTTTAGCAGAGTGAGTCCTGGGTGTGTCTGCTCTCCGCTGGCATGCTGTCCAACAACTGAAAAAAAGAGGATTTTCTGAGGTTTTTCAGAATGAACAGAGTTTTCTCCTGGGCTGTAATGTAAATATGAGCCTTTAGCAACTCAGAAAAGCTACAAAGAGCCCACTCCAGTTGACTCTCACTGCTTTGTATTTGCAGTGAAGTTGCCTGAGGTTACAACATGAGCTGGCAAACGACAAGCAAACACTGATTTGGTAATTTGCAGGTCAAAGGACGTCCCAGTCATATGAAATCATTTGCGGCCACGCTGGCGTAGTTTAAGGCGGTATTGTTCTGCCGGTGCACAACTTTAGCACAGACTGAAATATGTAAACAGCTACTGAATGGATTGGTATTAATGGTCGAGAAGACGTTTGTGGTTTCCAGAGGATGTAACCTGCTGAGTCTGATGATCCTCTGATGCCACCAGCAGTTTCACACTTACAGTTTTAGTAATCTGTCTTAACAACTACCAGATGAAATTTGGTACACACATTCAGGTTCTACTCACTTAAGAGAATCCTTAACTTTTCTTTTGTGCTTTTCAGTCCAGAACTTCAGATCAGACTCAGATTTCTTTATTGCCATTCAACCCTTACAGGATGAACGAAATGCAGATTCTCAGGTCTTGGTGTAGCTGATAAAAAGATATTAAAGATAAGATAAAAATAGACATGTAATTAATAATAATTATAATAATAATGACCTTCAGCATAATAAATAGTAAACATTACTAAGATGCTAAATGTCTGTATCTATATATATGTACATAAACATATGTATATACACACACATATACACTTATACAATATACACAGAAACAAATCAGATGGACATATATAGTATATACAGTCCCCGGTTCGCGTCCCGGTTAGGACGCCTGGGATCTTTCTGTGTGGAGTTTGCATGTTCTCCCTGTGCAGCGTGGGTTTTCATCGGGTGCTCAGGCTTCCTCCCACAGTCCAAAAACATGCTGAGGTTAATTGATTATTCTAAATTGTCTGTAGGTGTGAATGTGAGTGTGCTTGTTTGTCTCTATATGTAGCCCTGTGATAGACTGGTGACCTGTCCAGGGTGTCCCCTGCCTTCACCCTGAGTCGACTGGGATAGGCTCCAATCCCCCTGCGACCCTACAGAGGATTAAGCGGTGTATAGATAATGGATGGATAGTGTATACAGTATATACAGGGCACAGGGCCAGCAGGAGCATTTTAAAGTGAATAGTGACATTAAAGTGACGCATGCAGGTTACAGTTCAGAGTGCAATGATGGATGTGGAGCTGTTCAACAGTCTGACTGCATCCGGGTAGAAGCTGCTTTTCAGCCTAGATGTTTTTGATGTCTTTGATTTATGACAGCATTCCCATTTCCTGGACCTTCTATTTCTTTACTACACTTCTGCCCATAAAGTTGGAATAAAATATTTTTTACTTCTGTGTATTCTCCACAAACGACGAAGGCAGCTCGCTGGCATTTTCCGATTTCTACGGCACAGATTAAACAGTTGCCGATCATCTCGTCTGGTAGTTAGCCGAGGTCGTCCTGGAGATTTCTGTGGCCTCAGATGACCCTCCTCTTGATGATGTTTGAGGATTTCACAAACCGCACTCTGCAACATTCCAAGGAAATCAGCAATGTTGGCTTGTTTGTGTCCATCCTGTGGGAGTGCAAGCCCTCTTTGGTGTATTGCCAGTTGGGTCAGACGAGGCATTCAGCCTAGGGAACTCCTGCGTCGAATTTGATTGAAAACGTGGACTTACTGCAGACAGATTTTAAGCAGGAAAAGGACAACACAGTATGTAATCATTGAACCTGGTCAAAAGTGATTACTGATGTGTGAAAATAGGAATAAAAGAGGAATGTGTCTGAAAACTGAATCATTCCAACTTTATGGGCAACAGTTTATTTAGCAGGTGCTACTAGGATAAGGCACTAAACTAAAGATACTGAATATTATACATCGATCAGCCACAGGAGCAGCTCGAGGAACACGACCAAGAGCTCAAGGTGTTGACCCGACCTCCAAACTCCTAGCATTTGTGAGATGTCTATGTGATGTCAAGGCTTGGTTAGCCCAGAATTTTTTAAAGCTCAATGGCGAAAAAACAGAGGTTATGGTGTTTGGCAGTGCCCTCATTGACTAGGGAGCCCTCACTGAGTATGAGCGTCCTAAAGTCACCAGCCTTGGCATCACCATAGACAGCAATTTTAAATTTGATAAACAGATTAACAGCGTTTTAAAGTCGTGTTTTTATCATCTTCGTCTTTTATCAAAAGTGAAACCGTTTTTATCTTTTAAGCTTTTTGAACGGGTCGTGCATGCTTTTATTTCAAGTCGACTGGACGACTGCAACGCACTTTACTCAGGTGTCGGTCACAAAGCCCTCTCTTGTCTGCAGTTAGTCCAAAACACTGCGGCATGACTTTTAACAGGAGCCAAAAAGCGGGAAACATATCATCCCAATCCTTGCGTCTTTGCACTGGATCCCTGTTCAATTTCGTATTGATTTTAAGATTTTATTGTTTGTTTTTAAAGCTCTGAATGGACTGGCCCCACAGTACATTAAGGACCTCATCCGAATCTATATTCCCGCATGCGGATTGAGGTCCGAAGGCCAGCTCCAGCTCATGGTACCTAGGGCGAGGCTTAAAACCAGAGGGGACAGGGCTTTCTCTGTGGTTGGCCCTTGGCTTTGGAACGCCCTCCCCCTCCACGTCCGAACAGCCCCCATGGTGGAGTGTTTTAAGTCTCGCCTTAAGACCCATTTTTATTCTCTGGAGTTTTAAATTTGCGTGAGTTTTGTGGTCCTCTGTGTCTTTTATATATTTTACTACTTTTGCCTACGTCTTTTATTTATTTTATGATATTTATCAGTTTGATTTTATTGTTTTATTTATGGCATTGTTTTAGATTTATGCACGTATTTGATTATTTATTGGTAGTTGTTATATGGAAAATGTTTGTTTTATTGCTTTTATTATTCTACGTACAGCACTTTGGAGACATTTTAGTTGTTTAAATGTGCTATACAAATAAAGTGGATTGGATTGGATGTGCATTAAACAAACCCAATCCACAAAAGGCTCCATCCTGCAAAGTACAGGACCCAAAGGATCTACTGCCAATGACGTCACAAAACGCCCCCCAGAGGTCCTGCGTTCAGGCCCCAAGAAGCACCTGCACGATATTGGACAGGTGGTTTTAATGTTGTGGCGGATTAGTTCAGCATGACCCACTAAACATAAACATGTCAGAAATGTCCCTGTGAGCTTGTGAGCATTAAGAAACTGTTAGTCTGGATGTCGACTCTTTCGCCTCGTATCAACGGCGTGACGAACGGTTAAATGCTGTCACTGAAACGAGGTTGAAACCCAGTTTTAGATGACCTCAGCGTGTTTTCACAGTTGACTGCAGACATGCCAAAAACCAAACCCAACGCTCCTAGAGAGATTACAGAATGTCGCAGCCATCTGTTTCTCTCAGACCTATAAAAAAGTTACTGAGAAGGGCTCACAGCGGCGTTACACAAAAGGTGTGAGCTGTTTACTGGTTCAGATAAACTGGGAGCATATCGCTGTAATGATCTGAACGGTATTGACTCACAGGGTCAAAGGGCAGATTGCCGCTCAGGATGAATCACATGCTAAGTAGTCTGACTGTAGAGTGCAAATAATACAGACTTGTTTACACTTTAGCATGACGTGTGCAGCCTGAAAAGCAGCAAATATCCCTCATAAAAACAATAATTGCTTCCGTATTTAGTGCCATTAAGTCTTTTTCTTTTCTTATGTGTTAATCCTTGCAGTTTACTTTCTATCTATTGATCTATTTATCCATCAAAAGTAGATGAAACACAGAAAATGTTTGCAGAACAGACTGTACGGATCAATAACAAAGAAAGGAGTAAAAGAGTGAGTGAAGGTGCAGATGTTTGCTCTGTGTTTTTCATGCGTGTGAAGTCGAACTGCACAGATCACATTCTTTGCTGAAGCATGGACAGAGAAGTTATTTGTGTTGCTGCACGTGTGTTTACTCGCCGTGAGTGAGAAGTGACATGACAGTGACAGATTATCGCGATGGGAAAGTTACGAGCCGAACACACCCAGCTGTGACCCTGGAGCTGCTTCAGGTCGGGAATTAGGCTGATGAAGATCAGCACGCAGGACGCCGTTCGTCACTCTTGTCTTGTTTCCCTGTGTGTGTGTTTGTGTGTTTTCAGGGTGCGTTCTGGGGCCTGATGGTGGGCCTGGTGGTGGGTGTGTGTCGGATGGTGCTGGAGTTTGCCTTCGCTCCCCCCAGGTGTGGCGTGGTGGATTCGGCTCCCATGGTGCTTCGCGGCGTCCACTACCTCCACTTCGCCATTCTGCTCTGTGGACTCACTGCTATCGTGGTTGCCGTGGTTTCGCTGCTCACCCCGCCACCCACCCATGAGCAGGTGTGATATCATACATAATGGAGCTATCAGTGAGATAAGGTTATGTAAGTGATTTTGCGACACCTGTAATGTTATCTACTGAAAATGAACCTCAGGTAAAGACACCTGCACATCTAAGAGTGGATTATCTGAAGCTCGGCCTCCATGTTAACGAGGCCATTCCCATCTAAATCCAAAAGATCAACACTAAGCTGCAGCTCGAAATCTCACCAAACAGTAGAACTGTTGTTGCACATAACAGAATGACTAACTAAAGGCTTTATATTTGACATTTCGTTATAGCCGCTGACCCATTTATCACACTTGATCTTTCTCCAACCTGTGCATGAACTCAAACTGCAAACATCAACCTCTCTGATGAAATACTCCGCCTCAACAGATTTCAAAGGAATTAACCAGAATTGTGTCAGTCACACATTTATCATGTTCATCTGTAACCTCACATATTCATACCACGCTGTCATCCAACCACTCATCACCACACTTATCTGTATCCTCCCTTGTACACAAAGGCAGCTTAGTCACAACCATTACCTTACATCCACTGAAATACACTTATTCACCGCTCAAAGTAAATATTATAGCCCAAAATAAATGTCAAGGTCTGCACTTAATGATCGCTTTTTTCTACCTTAGTATCCAAAGCGCTTTACAATGTCTTTTCGCATTCACCCAGTCACACAAAGGGGGCAACAGAGCTGCCATGCAAGGCGCTAATCTACCATTGGGAGCAACTTGGGGTTCAGTGTCTTGCCCAAGGACACTTCGGCACACACTTTGGGGATCGAACCGCCAACCTTGTGATCAGTGGACAACCCGCTTTACCACCTGAGCCACAGCCACCCAGATAAAACTCATTTACACATGGAAATAAAACTCGACACCTCAGTACTAACTTTATAAATAATGACCAAATGAATAATAATATCTCAGAGAAAGCCACACTCCTCCCCCGAGGAACTGATTGCAAACAAAATATGAGTTCCACATTTTAAGAATTTGTTTGCTAGATGATAGCAGGCACATGTCTTTCTGTTGATGTGAAGCTACAACCAGCAGCTAGTTAGCTTAGCTTAGCTTAGCTTAGCTTAGCATAAATACAACAGGCAGAAACAACTGAATTGGTTATTCTAAATTTAAAATAAATCTTTCTCCCCAGGACTGTAAACCTTGGCAATGGACAAGCTAACTTTGCCTACCTCTTTCTGTTGTTGTGCTAAGCTAAGCTAAGCTAACAGCTTAATGGCTCCATGTGCAGCATCACTTAAATGTTAAATTGTTCAAAATTGTAAACTTAGACTGACTGCTTCCCTTCTAAGGTAAAAAGCAGGTTATTTGGCCTCATGTTGAATTAAAAACAGCTTTACACAGATTTAAAATAGATTAAAAATAGATTAAAAATACAGGCCCCACAATAGGAACTCAATGCAACAAAAGTCAGTACTTTTAACCAAACTTATTCCTCAGATTCAGATCTTTAATTTCTTCAATGCTTTCTATGATCACTTGACTTTGTCTTTTCATTCACCGGGGACCACATTCTTCAGCTGCTCTTTGCTGGAGGGGTTCTGTTGCTTCACATTTCTCTTTAAAATGCCCAAGAGGTGTTTCTGTTGGATCCATGTCTGGTGAAACACTCGTCCACATCATGGTTTTCTTTTTTTCTTTTCTTCTTTTTTGAAACTCTTGTGAGATTTTGGCAGTGCGTTTTTGGATTGCTGGAATGTTCCCCTTCTGCAAAGCCTCTGCAGACTGGGAGTCACGTTTTCAGCCAGTATTTGTTGTAGACTGCATCTGTATAGTTCAGATCTTCTGTTTTACATGGAGCCACGATGCAAACACGACCCAGAGGCCCAAAACTGAGAACGTTCTGGTGTTTTCGGGTCATTTTATAACCATGTTCATGCAACTAGACTGACTAGAAATCACAGATGTACTCAGTTTTGCATCAGTGATCACAGGTTTTCTAAAGTGTGTGTCAGGAAACTTTTCTTTTTACACTGAGTTGCCACTTTGAAGGCTGTATTTTCAACATGGCATCTGGTTTTGCTTATATGAGGAAACTCTCGTCAACTTTAGATGCAGTTACTGTTTGGTGATATTGCACAGGGGTGTCCTCAGACTCTTCAAGTTCATTTTTTGGAATGTTGAACTGTTCTTTTTGGCCAGGATATTGTCAATAAAGACACACATCTATGCACATTAAAATCTGTATATTTGCCATGTTGCCTTTCCCGCTCTCCCAGGTGTGTAACCTGACCTGGTGGACGATAACCGAAGAGCCACAGAGAGAAATTCCTCTACAGAAAGTGTCCTCTGTCAGCCACCGTAGCTCCCAGGGTAAGAGTCTGAACATTCGCTTGGAATAAAACCAGGCATCATGTGATAAGGACTCATCTACACACACATGCTGCACACTCAGTTGTTTTTTGAGTAACTTCCCGTGTCTGCTGTGTGTGTTTATGTGTGTGTGTGTGTTGTTTCAGGCTCTGAACCAGCCCGGCGGGGGGCTTGTGGTCGGGGAGCAGGACTGTGCATCGCGGCAGCACGGCGGTCGGAGGAGGCCTCATCCCCCAGAGTTCCAAGCGTTCGAGAGAGCGTGTTCTGGTCCCGGTTCTGCTGCGTCAACGCGATCCTGCTGGTCAGCATTAACATTTTTCTCTATGCATACTTCGCCTGAGCGGAGGATCAGATTTTAACATCCTGCCTCGCCCTCCTGCTCAACTCCGGTCTCTCCAACATGAACTGGAAACTCCGCCTGCCTGCAAAAAAACTGATCCCTCCATATCAGGAGGTGGGGAAGCAAACAAACCTTAACTTAGATGTCTGCTGAATCCTGAAGGAGTCATGTGTTTGATAATATAAAGCCTCTAGATGCAGCTTTGGGAAAATACCCACAGACCACGCAGAAGCCCCGAATTCATAACTTTGATAAGATAAATCTGTGTTTCTTTCTTTTTCTGTGTACATCTGGAGCCACATGCACATCTGCATCACATTAGTAATAGATATGGGATACACATGTCAGACTTTTTCATTCAAGTTCAAATCATAATGATAGCTTTTATCTGTATAACACCCTCCATGTCAAGATTTACCCCCAAAGCACTTAAGATTGAAAGCATGGATGAGAAAAAACTACCATGAAAGTAAAATGTTCGACGACGACGCAATGAAACGTTTAATTAACTCCCAGTAAAAAGATAAAATGTTTGTAAATCAAAGCCAAATTTAAAACACAGGCCTCTAATTTATAAAAAAATGAAATGCAGTAAGATCCAGGACAGAGGATGTTCCACCGAAACTGCTTCACACGACCCTCTGAAGGAAACCAGAGTTAAAATCAATACTAAAAGATGCAGTTGCAAGTGGTAGCATAGTGTGATCTCTCTTTTTTAATATTTAGACTCCTGGCTTTGATCTCAGTTAAATTAAATTTGTAGAATCACCTAATTTAGAATTCAAAGGAAGTTGCAGTACATTAAATGTTCCTGAACTCCACAGACTGGTAGAATCAGTGATGTCATTTACAATCGCCTCATTAGACAAACAGCATCTCTCATGTTTTCCTCTGTGGTACTGTTGTCTTTTTTAACTTTATCCTCTTATCGTAGCCTCTTTTTTTTAATGTAAGTTTTTAAAAGTCTTTAAATGTGCAGTTAATACCTGACCTCTAAATAAAGGGCATCACATGTCATCAAATTTAAAGCTAAAACTTGTAGAGTAAGAACATATAGTGTAAGAATGTGTCTATGTGGTTTGCTTTGTACGTGACCTGTGATGTTTAATTTTGCTTAGAAATTATATTAATTGAGTTATTGTTTCTTGCATTTTAAGTACACCGATCAGCCACAACATTCTGACCACTGACAGGTGAAGTGAATAACATTGATCATATTGGTACTGTGTGGTGTTCTGATGGAAAACCTTGGATTTTAACATCAGTGTTGATGAGACTTAGACACCCAAATAAACATTGTCCCACAACAAACACACTCCCTCATGCTAATGGAAATCCCAAATGTCACTGGAGGAAAATGCACCCCACCACATGGCAACAACATCAAACAATCAAGAACATGTTGAGGAACATGACAATGGCCCAACATGTTGATCTGACCTCCAAACTTCCTACACCTCATTCTGATCAAGCATCAACAGGATGCAGTGGAACAAGTTGGATTGACAGAGGCCCCACTGCACAAGCCAGAGTACCCAAAGGATCCAGTGCCCTGGTCCTGGTTCCAGACCCCATAGGACACCCTGAGAGGTCCTCTTGTCCAATGGTTCAGAGCATTTTTGACCACGTAAGGGGGACCAACACAGTATTAGGCAAGTGGTCATAATGTTATGTCTGATCGGTGTATGTCTGTGGTGATATTTAGCTTGTTTATAAACAGAAATTAGAATATCTCAGACTTTCCTTGTGCATGACATATTATTTTATATTAGAATTGTTATTGTCATGCAGATTCAAATGTTTTTGTTTTATATTCAAGAGTGCAGCTTCATATGCAACCTAATTATATAGAAATATTGAGGTTTTTCATTCATTAACAACAGAGTTTCACAAGAGACGGTAAGACACTGTGTTATGATGTCTTGCTTTGTTTTTTATTATTACTTTGGTTTAATTACTTAAGAAATATTAAGAAGTATTAAGTGTTGGATGTAAAGAATCTTAAGTCAATCAAGAGACAAAATATCTCTACACTCGACTTGTCTTGACTCGTTTCTTTTTCTTGTGATATCTCAAATAAATTGAAAGATATGTGCATCATAGTTTCGAAAGTGTCTGCAAATAAATGCAGGATGGAGCGTTCATACCCACGCAAGATCTTTATTCGGCTACAGAGGGTGTTGGGGTCAAAAACAAGCTGGTAAAACATGGCAAACGTAAAGTTAAAGTTCACTTTTTAATGCATATAGTCAATACAAGCTGCTCAGAAGGGGGGCTGGTTCTGTCTAAGGCTGCAGCAGCTGCTTTTATTATCAATTTACGCTCCGGGTCATTTTTGATTTGCTCATCAGTGACGTCAGAAGTGTTTGTTGCCCTGCAGTGCAACGTCCGAAGTTATTCATCACTGAAGCCGCTGAACCTGTAAGAGAACTGCAGCGGTTTTGCGTTGCATGGTTTAACGACACAGCAGGTATTTAGGACTAACAAAGTGAGAACTGACTAACATCTTTAGGTGTTATTCAGAGTTTAACATCTAAAAAACAAACCAGGGTGGTGTGGGTGTGGCTTTTTGTAACTGTTTTCCCACAATCAGTAAGTAAGTAATGAGAAATAATTAAAGCTTTTGCAACTTGTGGCCACAGGACCCCATTATTTATAGCTCATACTAAGAAGCTGATTGGAAGGGGCCTTCAATCAATTAGTTTTCCATTAATTGATTAATTGACTAATAGGTAAGTCACGGCAGCCTGACTGATAAGTGCCAGAGTTACAGCAGCAGAGGACTGAGGGTTTGATATGCCGTCAGTGGTACAGCGGTTGGACGTAATCTGGCGGGAAGACTCCGACTCGGCCTCGACAGCGCCCCCTCCAGCTCAGGGAGCTCGAGCAGTCCAGCAGGTCGATGATGTCGCCGCGCAGGAAGTGGAGGTGGGCGCTCTGAGGGGGGGTGTAGTCGCAGAGGGCGTGAGCCAGACGAGGCTTCTGCAACAAGAAACAGAGCCGAGGTGATCGCAGGAACACAAGGTTGCGCGTTAAACGTGAAGGGAAGTGACACTTCATGGTTTGTCATACCTCCAGAACTGGTTCCAGCCGACGTGGGGAGGTTTCTCGCTCCGGGTGAGAGGGGTGAGAGCAGAGGCGGGCTGAGGGGATGGACTCCTGAGAGGTGCTTTTGTAAGGGTTGGGGTAGGGGTTACGGGCCGGGTGAGGCAGCAGCTGAGGGGACGAGGGAGGGTCTCTGAAGCAGACCACTTTCTCCACGGCGATGCTGTGAGTTCTGTAGAAGTCCACCAGGCGGTTGAGGGACGAAAACGACTCGTCCCAGATGCAGTACTGACCGCCGCCCTCCAGGACCCGGAAGTGCTCCACCCGGTCACCGTAGCTGCCAGGAAGGAAATAAAGAGGAGGAGAAGGTGAAGGGATCTCTACACCCACAGCTGCTGCTTCTTCATTCCTCAGCCTGTTTCTTTTGTTTAAGAATTCATTCAGTCGTAATGCATTTAGTCCTCTGTTAAATGACACCACGAACCTCTGTGGGTGTATCTCAGGTATTATCACGTTATGGATTTCAAATGTCAACACGTGACCAAACATGATATTATGTCACAGCAGCACAGCACACCGTACCTCACTGAGAGCACACGTAACCACCATTTAAATAAACATGTTTACAAGATAGAAATTCAGATTGTTTTGATTTAGATAAAACTTACAGGTTTCAAGCATCATTATAAGTTGCATTGACATAATATTGTTGGCAGTTCCCTCACCTAATATGCTAATTTTATGTGATTGTTAGGTTCAAAACCTGAAAATGCACACAGCACAGGAAGGAAGACAGCACTCACGAGCTCAGGTCTTTTACTTGCGCACAAGGAGAGAACGGACGCTACAGCTCTGCAGTATGCATCGCTACAGCATTCCAGCTCTCTGGCTAGTCCTTCTGTCCTTGGCTCTTTTATTTGGTAAACAATCAGCATAAGATAAGTGTCACTTACACAATCTTAATTGGTCAGTTGTCTGTGTTCTTTACTGTGAGTACATACAGTTTGGAATGTTTTATGGTGATTAATATCTTTATAATCACGGTTGTGACATGTAGACTTTAAAGTCCTGACAGTCACTCAGTGATTACCTAATAAGTATAATTCTTAACATAAGCACAATTCTTCTAAGAGTGATTTAAACTGAAATTTCTGCTAACTGTCCAATAATTTCGGTTAATTGATCTGAAATAGAATTCAATTGCTAGTAAATTGTTAAATTTTGAGTTCAGGATTTTATTTGTTATGTATTTATAGTACCAAAAATTAAGCAATTATTATTAAAAGTTTGCATTTTTAATTTAAATTGTTGTGAAAAGATTCATTCCCCCAACTCGACATAGTTCACTGGCTGAACATAATTTCATTAGAATCTGTCACGACTCAAAAAGATCGATGCAAACTGTTTAGTAAGTTTTCTTTTTGTGAGCCTGAACATTTGTTTTTAAAGCAACAGATGAGATAACCATTTATTAATCCCACGGTGGGGCAATTTGCAGTGTTACAGCAGCAAAGAGAGTGCTAACATTTAAGGAATTAAGTCTAGAAATGAAAATAACCCAAAATATACACAAGTTCTAGTTCTGCAAATTAACATTATTGCACATAGCAGTGGTGTTGCACTGATTTTTTGATGAGTCCAAACAGGTGGAAGGTGGAATAAACTGAGCCACGGAACGGATTAGCTGAATTATTTAAGTAATCAATTAATTGTTTAGGTAAAAACGCTAAAACGAGCCAACAGCTAACTGCTCTGTGAGGTTGTACTGGGGTTCGCTGCTGCTTTGAGATATTCAGCAGGTTGTTTAAATCTTAGGTTTGCAGGAAGAACATTTTCTAATTAGTGCTAAACACAAAGCACTGCTGAGGTTCAAGTCAATGGACCAAAATACTGAACTAGGTAAAAAAAAACATGACCAGATAGATGGAAGATAAAAGAAATCATATCATTTGCCAAAACTAGGGGGATGGGAATGGACCAAATTAGCCGTCGAGGCATTTTACTCAAAAACTTCAACAGTCAGGACGATTTATCCACATGTGCTGTTTAGTCTTTCTTTGGACTGATAGCAGATACTTATAACCTCAGACCGATACCACTAGTATGACTAGTGTGTGTGTTAATATACAGTACTGTATGCAGTCTAAACTAAAGATCACTGGGTTTTAGACTGTAGGCTGGACAAAACAAGACATTTGACACTTTAAGCAATGGGGAAAGCCTTTTTTTAAAACTATTTTTTAACATTTCATAAACTAAGCAATTATAAAACGGAAAAAACCCATATTATTTAACATTAAAACTACGTACATAATCCTCTAGTTGTGTTAATGTCCCCGTTTTGTTTTCATTGGTAGTTTCTGTCAATTTGCTGCTGTCATTATTTACAGAATTAAAACCTATTTCACTTTCAGACATGCGCGATGCATCACTGGATTACTCTGCTGTTGTTGATCTAATGCGTCACTGGTCGTTATATCAGTCCCTCCCATTATACTAATGAAGATAATCCTTTAATTCCTCTAAAAGGGGGTGGAGACTCTGGACTGCATCGACTCAAGTCCATAATCTGTACTAACTGATTGCTATTTACACCACATGCTAAAATTTCCTGTATATTATTAAAAAATGTTTTATACTTACAGCAAATGGCACGATAACGTCAATGGAACTTTAACTTTGGCTTGCTAATACCAGTTAAACTGAAACTAAATTCTACTGCTAATTTGTATTTTGTGAGATATTCCCAGAGCTGTTTTACCGCCAACATACAGTCAGCTTTATATTAGGTTTTTAAGCAGCTTTCCTATTTCCACACATTTCACATTTTTCCTATTTTACACATCGATCAGCCACCACATGAAAACCACTGACAGCTGAAATGATGATCATCTCATTACAATGCAACCTTCTAATGGGAAACCTTCAGTCCTGGTTGTCACATGTACACTTACTCGTTACATAGCACCAACCTAAACATTGTTCAAGACCAGGTAAAATAAATAAAAGGTTATTTTATTAGATTTTAGAATCAGACAGTGGCTATATACATCAATCAGCCACAACATCATGACCACTGACAGGTGAAGTTAATAACATTGATCATATTGGTACTATGTGCTGTTCTAATGGAAAACCTTGGATTTTAACATCCGTGTTGATGAGACTTAGACACCCAAATAAACATTGTCCCACAACAAACACACTCCCTCATGCAAATGGAAATCCCAAATGTCACTGGCCTACCCCCGCAGGAAAATGCACCCCACCACATGGAAACAAACATCAACCAATCAGGAACATGTTGAGGAACATGACAATGGCCCAACATGTTGATTTGACCTCCAAACTTCCTACACCCCATTCTGATCAAGCATCAACAGGATGCAGTGGAACAAGTTTGATTGACAGAGGCCCCACTGGACAAGTCAGAGTACCCAAAGGATCCAGTGCCAACATCCTGGTTCCAGACCCCATAGGACACCCTGAGAGGTCCTCTTGTCCATGTCCAAGGGTTCAGAGCATTTTAGACCACATAAAGGGGACCAACACAATATTAGGCAGGTGGTCATAATGTCATGCCTGATTGGTTTGTAGTTCAGAGGTTTATTTCTCCTATATAATCCACTGTGGTGTTTGCCCTCCAAATGCATGACAGATAGAATAAAGCTTGTGCAAACTACAGTCTCTTATGGACCTTATAAACTCTCCTTGAACATCATCACCCTCTGCCGATCACTGTGTTGGTATCTATGAATAAACTGCACCTCGTACCTCTCAGCCCTCGCAGGCAGGACAGATGTTGTGCCTTAAAATGTTCACAGTACGTACATGCGTGTCCGTGGCATGTGTCAATTGCATAACGTACCTGTGCTTAATTAAAGACTGTGAGGTGTTACGCAACGCCCCCATTATTGAACACAATTAATTTACCCTCAGTGATTAAAGGGTCCCACGTCACTTTGGTGACCCAAATTACGCGTTCTCCTCCTCCACACACACACAGAGCTGCGCAGCTGTGATATTTTTAGTGAAATGGGTTGTCGTAGACCATATTTAAATAGTCTGGCTCTCCGCTCTGCCGGCCCTGACACACTCAGAGACACGTGGATGCTGTAACTTGCTAATGTGCTCGGTGAGATGGAAAACAAACATCCGACTGCACACATAATCAGACCCAGGAGCAGATGCTTACATCTTTGGCCATAAAGACACTATTAGAGATGGATGGACGGGAAAATCTGAGCAGGATGCAACAGCTCATCCACTGCAGCGTGCAAACATGTAGTAACTTCACAAAGTTCATCGGTCTTGAGCCTCAGATTTAACCACTTATTCTCCCCTGCATGAAGCCGATGTGTGTGCATGTGTGGTGCGTTCACTGACCTAACAGAGACAGAAAACTCTCCAGGAGCTGATTCACTCTCCCTCACCAGAAACACTCCAGTGTCCTGCCAACGCAGACGCTGCTCGGCCTCCAGCCTCGACACCGGTCCTGCAAACCACCTATGACGACACACACACACACAAGCATCACACTCTCCTCTTGAGCTGATGTATTTGGACAATTTAAGTAAATATTAATGCTGCTGTTTAAACTGGCTCAAGCAGGGGTACCTTTTGAATTAAATATCAGCTCGGTTATGTAAATCAGCGGCTCCTAAAATAGGGGCTGGGACCCAAAAGTGGGCTCACAAAATGAAAAAACGGATAAAGAATATGCAATTATGTATATTTTTTCTGACATTTCTCTAAATTTTGCTGTTCATCTTGTGAAATATTGAATAATTCACCTTTTTAGGCCTCTGAAATCCCTTTAAATTCACTTTTGCAGCACTTTCAGGTCAAAACACTGAGGGGTCACAAGTAGATGTTGCTTAAATTCAAGCCACAAAGGTTAAGAATCTCTAAAGTAGTGATTATAAGCAAGGGAATATGCACATTTCTTTTTTTATAAGCATAACACAAGTGGACAAATGATTTCTTTACGGATGAGGGAGGAGAGAAATGTAGTTCTCGGGGATGTAGCCGCGCTTCCCCTGGATCTCTGCCGTGACCCAGCAGGACTCATCATCCATTTCTGTCACCTACAACACACATGCACACGCACAATTACCCTAAGCAAACATGCAGAGACAATATTTGCAGTGCATTATTATCCAGCATTTACCCACTCACCTTGATGATGTCCCCTTTGTGAAAACTGATCTCGTCCGCCTCTGACGCCGTGAAAGAGAAAAGAGCCACAGCCTCCATGCTGCACCGAGAGCAGAGTGCGCCTCGACGGCAGTTTCAGCGCATGAATGAAGAGTCGGTTCAGCTGAGTGAGTAGAGCACAGCGGGGCGATGATATGACAGGACGAGAAAATCAATGTGTGTCTGTGTGAGTGCGGCCGCTGACTTCCTCCTCATTAGTTAATGAGGAGAGTTTTTTCTCCCTGCGCGTGTGTCCCTCTGTTCGTCCATGTGACCGAGTTAGAGAGTGTGTGAACACGTGGAGAAGCCGGCAGCCTCCTCCATCCACACACTCCAAACTCTGGGGGCTTCAGTGGAGCATTTCCACCAGGGAAATCAGCGACAGTGGAAGCCAGACACAGCGAAGGAATGAAAAGGACCTAAAATAGAGTGTTCCTGTTACAACACATCTATCCTCGTGGTTTCAGCATCTGAACTTGCTTGAGTTTATCGATAAACTCAAGCAAGTCCAGATGCTACACCTGAAACCATGAGGATAACCATGACCTGGATGACTGAGAACCTTCACAGACTTCACACATCTAGGAAGGAGTTAACTTGGCTCACTCTTTTCCAGGTTCAAAAAGATAAAAAAGGCTTAAACTGGCAGCTTATCATTAAAATAAAGGGGTTTCACCAAAACTACACTATACAATGAGGAGGTTTTACCAGCTGAGTTACTATTAACAAGATGTTTTTTCACCAACTGCAGCAATAAAACTGAATATCTGAGTTTACAGAACTTCACAACCTGATCGACAAGAATTACAGCGTCATGGTTGTACCGAGTCAAGCTGCAGTTTAAATGTATGTCTCCTCACACTTGACCTTTTACCCTTTGGATATAAAATGTCATCCTACTAGACGTTTATGTAAAGTTTTGTCATTATTATCAAATGAATCTTGAGTTTTGTGAGGTCACACTGACATTTTTTTTTTTTTTAAAGATTTATTTTTGGCCTTTTGTGCCTTTATTAGACAGGACAGTGGATAGAATCGGAAACGGGAGAGAGTAGGGAAGGACATGCGGCAAACGCCCGAGGTCGGAGTCGAACCCGGGACTGCCGCTACGCCTCTGCACTTGGGTCACGCGACATAACCATTAGGCTATCAGGGCGCCCCCACACTGACATTTTAACACCAAATTCTAATTAGTTCATCTTGAAGTCCTCGTCAACATTCGTGACAAATCTTGATAAATTCCCCGAAGGTGTTTAAGAAGCGTCTGGTTCATGCACAGGTGAGTAATTCCAAAAAGCAGCACAGCCAAAACAGCAGCGGAGACTCAGGAAAAAGCAGCACAAGAGTCTGCAACTGGTGGAGGTTTTGCATCTAAGCAAACTGAGTGACGATAATGACAGTAAGTGACGCATTATTAACAGGCAGGCTGGGCGTGCTAGTAAAACTCCTGGTTGGCAAAGTAATCTGCTTCTGGATGGTTAAATGTTTACTTAGAAATGTCTTTCTCTTGAACCCGATTGCGTTTCAGCCACGTCAGAAAAGCTCGTCCGTCAGAGCAAAACCACTTTATTTCAGATCAATACAGCCGTCTACTTGCTGCTTTTGTCACACGGTCTGTCTAGACAAGCTGTGACTGTACCGCCACTAGTCTGCATTCATGTTTGGATATCAGTAGGATTAACAGAAGAGACAAGAGTGTAGTAATGGTGAGTCATGAATGAAATATTGTAATAAAAAAGCAATTACAAACAGTAGATTTGGGTCACATGCGACATTTAGGTCTCGTATTTGGCAGTATCACTTCAGTTTAGCCCAGTGATTTGTCTGTTTCCTCGACTAGAAGTACAAATATATCAAAATCTATCAAAAGACATAAAAAAACAACAATATCTGATGAAAAATCCAACAAATATCCACAACTTCCTGCCACATCCTGGTATTTTCAGCACTTGTGAAGCTCTAATTAGATTGTCTTGTCACAACAGAAGGCGGCGTGTGTGTGTGTGTGTGTGTGTGTGTTAGTAGCAGTCCACTATGACCTGTTGTCCTGGTTGTGTGTCGGGTTGAGTGTGAGCAGCACTCGCGGTCAGTATGTCCTGCAGCAGCGAGAGGGGGGAGTTGTGAACGTGGTCGCTGCTTTGAGTCAGGACGTCCAACCGCTCGTCCAAATCCAGAGACCTCAACACTTGACACACACTCACCAGCGGTGTGTGACCCCCGGCGCTCGCCGCTTCCTGTCCTGCCTCATCACAGTCACCACAATCAACCGCTTGTGCTCCAGTAAAACCTCTCTGAGCATCGGTGTCTGCCTCTTTAGCCTTTACTGCCAGCACCTTTCTGATCTCTTGCGCCCAACCCCGTCCAGGCAGTTCACAGGTCACTCCGGCAACTGTTGCCATGGCAGCAGTTGCATCCAGGGCCCCTAGTGAGAGTGGACAAACTGTCTCTCTGAGTGTTATCAGCAGTCGACAGGCCTTCAGACCTACAGGTCTATCGCAGTCAACCAGGCCGCTCAACAATGCTGAAATGACTCCCCGCTCGACCAAACTGTTTAACACACTGACCAAATCTGAGTCCACATCCTCTTTGTGTGTCTGAAGTGTGTAGGCTTGGTCAGAAATCGCAGCGTAGGGGTGCGGTTGAGCAGGATGTGTGTCAGAGCCTTTCGTGTGACTCCGGTGACCTGAAAAGGCTTCGTCCAGCAGCAGCTCAGCCAACTCCAGCGTGTGAACTTTCACCTCCCAGTCCAGATCAGCGCTGCCTTGTGAGAGGACGGAGCGCACAGACTGCATGAGGAGAGAAGAGGAGGTGGGTGGCGACGGAGACGAGTGTGAGGATTGCGAAGAGAACCAGGCGATGAAGTATCGCACAACAGCCCTCCTGGCGAATCCCTCCGTGTCCTGGGAGAGAATTTCAAGCAGCCGGTTCACGATTTCAGTCTGGAGGGAAACACAAGTTCAGGATATCAACGAGAGTCAAATTCAGGAAAACAGCAGTTTACTGTTCGGATCAGCTCTGGTTGAAGTTGTGTGCAAGTGGGCTGAGAATCACATGAGGACACTGACCTCAACGTGCCAATAAGAAGTCAATCACACATTGTGTGAACTCCCACACAGAGAGAGGTCTAACCAGGAGCACTCTGGGTGTGTAGACAACTCAGCTGGACTTAAACTGCTGCAGGTCTTTAATAAAATGCAATAAATTCAAATTACCTCTCAACTATTTATGATATCATTTGGCATTACAGGTTGTGCTATAAACATTTCATCAGTTCACTTAGGTGCACGCTTTGATATCGAGTTTATACATCCTGATATGAGGCAGAACTAAACTGAAAACAGTGACCAGGACAAATAGTTCAATATATTATATACTGTATTGTATTGTTGTCTGTCATCAAAGCATATAAAGCCCAAAATACCCTTAAATGCAACACATTATGATTTCTCATGAGCACCGTTTTTATTTCAGTGTTTTTTTTTTTTTTACTTCTTCACCTCAACACCACAACCAACACTTATATTTGACAAAAAATGCCCTCCAAAAAAAGGGACAAGCAAGAAACAGGAAGAGAATTAATCAGGTTTTCTTCAATAATGAAGAAAACAAACAAGAGTGGAGCTACAGCAGCAGTGTAGTGATCAAAATGTATATTGCAAATGGTACGGATTATTGTTAATATGGACCTAAAATAAACTAAACTGCACTGGCTTCCTATCAAACAGCGCATACAATTCAAAGTCCTTCTCCTCACCCACAAGACCCCCCGACCCCGACCTCACAGACCTGCTTCAGTCCGACACCCCTTCCCGCAACCTCTGATCCTCAAATGCTCACCTCCTCACCCCACCGCCCAGAACCAAGCACCGAACCTGGGGGGACAGAGCTTTCTCTGACGCTGCTCCCACCCTCTGGAAGTCTCTCCCACTACACATCCGAGGCTGCTCAGACCCACACCAATTCAAATCACTCATCAAAACTCACCTGTACTTTGAATGTTTAACTGTTTTTATGCTTTTATACCTGCTATTCTATTGTTTGTTTTTGCTTATTCTATTGTTTGTTTCTGTAAAGTGTCTTTGAGTGCCCAGAAAAGTGTTACTAATAAAATGCCTTATTAGAAGATACCATTTTTTGGTTTCAAATAAAAAAACATCTTGGAAAGAAAAATACTGTTTCCGCTGATAAAGACTACGACATCTGGTTGAAACCTCTAGAAAAATTACGCTAGTGTCTCCTCGTAGCTGACCAATACCTTCCTACAGACATACAACTACTGTTTGTGTGTTTTACATGTCAAATAAACTGACGAGCAGTGTTTGAAAGTCAAAAGCGGTAAAAATCCTAAATGATCTTGTGGACAAATGAAAGCTGACAGTAACAGCAGCAACAACACATTTGATAAATATTAGTTTGACATCATAATTGCATTCAGTTATGCAGAAAGGTGCTTCGAAATCTACTTGTTTGTTTGTTATGTTTGTTTCTGAATGCAACAGATCTGGTATCAGTTGTGTACAGAGAAGAAGATGCCAGCAAGATCTAATGTCCCACTTGAAATAAATATTTAGTTTTTCCTTTTCTTTCCTATGTGCAGCTATTTCCTCCCAGTCGTCTTGTGCCACCAACAGTTCCTGCCCACCTGCTCCTGTGTGAGTGCTGCCCCCTGCTGCCAGCTCGGTGCCAGTGTCTGTGCCAGTGCAGAGATGGCGCTGGCTCTCACGTAGCTCTCCGGATCCTGCAGCGCTGCCTTGAGGAGAGGAGTGGTGAAGCAGCAGCCGCCCAGCAGAGCATCGGTGGCGTCCAGCACCTCCTCAGGCGTCGTCTGGCGGACACTCACCGCTGCCAGGTGTCCCAGAAACTCCACGGTCGAGTCTCTCACCTCCCAACGCATGTCACAGGAGCGCTTCCTCACCACCTGGAGGAGATCTGACGGAGACACATGCAGGATATCAAATCTGTTGCTCTTGTATTGATCCATCACACAGAGGAGAGTAGGTATTAACCTCAGTGAAGAGGCTGCTGTGGGGAGGCTCACCTTGTCTGTGCTGGTCTGTTATGGAGGACAGGTCCGTGCAAACTGTCATCCACTTCACTAAGGCCTGGTAGGACTTATGCAGCACCTGAGAAACACAGACACCACATTTAATGATACAAAACCTGATGAAAAAGCTCAGATTTTCCTCTCTTCTGTATTTTATTCCTGTCTCAAACACTCCCCGTCCCACTGGTCCTTGTGCTGTAATTCTTAAGGCAACAAACATAACCTACATACATACAGAGTAAACAGCACACGTAGCCTACAGCATCTATACAAGCCTCCAGTTATGTGTCACATGAAGGCGTTAAATAAATAATCTATGTTAACTGCATTGTATGGATAAGAGGTTTGGAAGGTCTAAGTGAGGTGAACAAGTTTAACTCAACAGTGCACTTCCAGCTTAGAGGGAGTTTTAAGAAAAACAGGACCTGGTTTTGTGTTAAACAAATGTTTTTACCAGTTTGGTGTAGAAAAACTGGCCCACAATGCACAAAGTCCTGACTTCAGTCCTGTTCTTTAGGACGAAGCCTCGCTAATGATCCTCTGCACCGATGGGAACAGTGGCTTTGGAATGAGATGTGAGCAGTATGGCTGTGATGTTCAAGTGTCCAGTGTGTTCTCATAGATATAAACTGCTCACTAGTGGTAGAATATCAGTGTAAACTTACTGTGGGGTCGGAATCAGGATTGTCCAGATATTGTACCAGGAGTGTGAACACCTCAGCCAGCTTGGCTTTCACTCCTGAAACAATCACACACAGGAAAACATCAGTTATAACGTCAATATGTTCACTCAGCTTTTGTTCCTGTGCTCATAAAATGTACTTTGTAGGAGTGTTCGGCAAAATGAAGTGTTATCACAGCACATTTAATGCTTACTGAGCAGACGTTTTTACCTGGGCTGCTACTGAGGGCCGTCAGAGCTTCTAGAGCACATTTCTGAACTTTACAACTGCCGATGACGTTCCTGGAAACTTCACTGCAGCCACCGGATGAGGAGGAAGAGTCGCCGCTGCAGAGCCTCAATAATGATAGTACTGCAGTGACAATCAACACCGGAGGACAGGGGAGGCAGTCAGCAGCCTGGGGAGAGACAGATTTAGACAGCGTTTTAGATCAAATGAAAACATACGGAAATTTTTTGTGCTTGTTTTTTTATTTCATTTTCTATACTTATACTTAATTACTAGCAGTATTTCCTCAAGTATATTCTTTGAACTTGCCCTGCTTTTGCATATTAATCAATAGTTATGTTGGTCCAGACATCTTTGGGTCTATTACCCAACTCCATCCAGTGTGATGTTGTTTTTTGTATTTGTTTTATAATATTTTTGATCAGTTAAAGCCGTTTTATCTGAGTTGAAATGGAAGAATGTGCATCTGGACAGTCATATATATTTCAACTTTAAGAATTTATAACTTTTAACATTTATTTTATTTAAGCTGATTTATTATAGGCTCTTTTCTGGGGGATTTTATGGCTTGTGCCGTTATAGATAGACAGACAGACAGATAGACAGGTAGATAGATAGATAGATAGATAGATAGATAGATAGATAGATAGATAGATAGATAGATAGATAGATAGATAGATAGATAGATAGATAGATAGATAGATAGATAGATAGATAGATAGATAGATAGATAGATAGATAGATAGATAGACAGATAGACAGACAGACAGACAGACAGACAGACAGACAGACAGACAGATAGATAGATAGACAGATATACAGACAGACAGATACATAGATAGAATGTATGCAAGGATTCACACATAAGAAAAAAAGACATAATGACACTAATTACAGAGGCAGTTGCTGTTTTTATAAAGGACATTTGCTGCTTTTAAGACTGCATACGTCATGCTAACATGTAAACAAGTCTGCATTGTTTGCAGTAAACAGTCAGACTACTTACTTACATGCTGGTATTTACAAAACTGGAATAAAAACTGATAGTGTTTACAATGTGTTGCAAAATGGTGGTATTTACAATAAAATACAGTACTATAAAGTACAAAAGGTGCAATATGAAAATAGAATGAATAATAAAGAGTGTACAGGGGTATGGGTCCCAGGATTATTGGTTTATTAGTTGAGTGAGAGAGAGACAGAATGATGTTTCTGTGTTGACTCTGCTGCTCTCTACTGTCTTCATACTCACCATCAGTGTGATCTGTGGCGTGTTTGTTAGACAGACACAGATCACAGAGATGCAGGAGGTTTTCCTCTTCAGCTGCTCCATCAT
This sequence comes from Dascyllus trimaculatus, assembly GCA_024666655.1. Taxonomy (NCBI): domain Eukaryota; kingdom Metazoa; phylum Chordata; class Actinopteri; family Pomacentridae; genus Dascyllus; species Dascyllus trimaculatus. The sequence goes on along the minus strand of CM045447.1, from coordinate 32,716,048 downwards.
TGAAAACCGTTGCTCGTCCGCTGCACGAACAGAAGGTGTTCTCAGTCACATAAATGCAACATAACAGACTTCTTGCTTTTTAAAATGTGTGCATCTGTGCATGTTACCTGTGGTGCGCAGTAGATCGAGGCCGGTAATAATGTCGAGGGGTAGCAGTAGAACTCTCACAGACTGGGCTGTGTGAACACAGTCACTGCACACAAGACCACAAGTGGAAAAAAACTCAGCGTCCACAGGTATTTGTGAATAAATACTAGACTGCCAAATCTACTCAAACATAACCTCTGCAAATGGAGGCTGTGCTGCTGAGGGTGAACCCACAGCACACAGCAGAATGTGAAGCTGTGCTGTGAACAGATGCTTACTGATTGCCTCTGCGGAGAAAAGCAGCTGCTGCCCGAACGAGGTCGGCAGGTTTCTTGGTGTTCAGCATGAATGATAGAAGACGGGAGACGCGCTGGTCTGGGACATGATGATCAGCGCTGCAGCTGCTGGAGCAAACACGGAAAGACTTTTAGAGCCGTGAGCACACTCATTAAAAGTTGACTTGATACGATAATTACCACATTTCAACTTTCCATCCCTCTTTTTACACATGTACGCAGCAGCAGTTGAGTTACTTTAAAGCTATGCCGTAAGTCCATACTGCGTATTAATTTTGCTCTTCTCTCAGCAGCATAATCTACTCAGAAAAGTCACTAATTACACTAAAAAACACATAAAAAGATGGTGTTAATGTATACTGCTGCCATCAGATATTACAGCACACAGTTACTTGATGCTACTTCTTTCAGTTATCCTGTTTATTCTATGTTAGTATGTGATATGTTTCTCTATTTCACATCGCTAAACTAACCGGGGGAATCTGATGTTGGAGGTTTTGCCTTCATTAGACAGGCAACAGTGAAGAGGCACACAGGAGACCACTGTAGCTGTGGATTAAGCAGGGACATTGCAGTTATGTGGCTTGTGCTACAATCATTTGGCTACAGAAGCGCCATGGGGGTCATTTTTACATGCATTTTTAATAATGGCTGTCAGCTTCCTTGCAGCGTAAGCACAATACTGCAGACAGCAGTGTTGCATATATCTGCATATTCACATCACTCTGATAGATATTACTCATGGCTTGCTGGGTTATATGAACACAACGGAGCCGCACTTGATGTAATTAGTAATAATTAGTCTGCAGTTCCAACTAAGTCCTATTTCACACATGCATGGGCATTTTTTAAAATAGGGTTTTTGATCCTTCTGTCTGAAAAAACAAACCTTCGTCCACATGAAATCACAAAAACATGATGAGGTCGCCAAACTAACAGGCGGAAATACACCGATCAGCCACAACATTATGACCACTGACAGGTGAAGTGAATAACATTGATCATATTGGTACTATGTGGTGTTCTGATGGAAAACCTTGGATTTTAACATCTGTGTTGATGAGACTTAGACACCCAAATAAACATTGTCCCAAAACAAACACACTCCCTCATGCAATCCTCGTAATTTCAATCATAGCATCTGGACTTGCTTGAGATTTTCTTAAAGTCGTTTCACCTCTCATCCAAGAGGCTTCATCTGTTCTAAACTAACTAGTTTGGACTTCCAGAGTTTTATACACTTCAGGAGCCATTACAACAAACACACTCCCTCATGCTAATGGAAATCCCAAATGTCACTGGCCTACCCCTGCAGGAAAATGCTCCCCACCACATGGAAACAACATCAACCAATCAGGAACATGTTGAGGAACATGACAATGGTCCAACATGTTGATTTGACCTCCAGACTTCCTACAGCCCATTCTGATCAAGCATCAACAGGATGCAGTGGAACAAGTTTGATTGACAGAGGCCCCACTGCACAAGCCAGAGTACCCAAAGGATCCCCTGCCAACGTCCTGGTTCCAGACCCCATAGGACACCCTGAGAGGTTCTCTTTTCCATGCCCAATGGTTCAGAGCATTTCATAGCACATAAGGGGAACCAACACAGTATTAAGCAGGTGGTCATAATGTTATGCCTGATTGGTGAATGGACTAATTCTGATGCTTCTGATGCTTCTGTACATCAATATAGTGGAAAATATGCTTAAAATATATGGGTAAACCTGCAAAAACAGCTACTACATCCGCCAGATAACTGCAGACATCCTGACAAATGCACTGAGTTGGTACTTTCCTTTATGTGATGAAATAATTTTCCAACAGCTCTGTTTTCGGTGAAAATGTGAAACAACACCCTGTGTACATGTGGCTTAAGTCAAAATTTGTGCTATTAAAATGTTTAGTGCAATATTTTAGGCCTGGAGACTCCTTTGTTCACACTTTCTTCACCAAGTCACTGGTGTCAGTCTAAATCACCTCAATAATTACCAGCAAGTCAGAGCAACACAAACTTGGAAAATACAGCATCTCAGAGTTCGAGTTGCTTTCATCAGAGTAGAAGTTTTACTTTCCTACAAGCAAGGGAAATCTGTTTTTTCCACATTATACTTAACTTCCTGTTCAAGTGACTGCTATCTTCAAACCAAATTAGCCCTAAGACACAGTAGGGTGTCTAAAGCTCTACTGTGTTTTACATATGAGGGAGGTTTACCTGTACGCAGCTAGAATGACGTCCATCAGAGGCACTGTCAGCTGACTGTAGTCTGCAGTCAGCAGCTCATCCACAGAGTCTGTGACTGTCTGCAGCAGCTTGTCCCACAGAGGAGGTCTGGTCTGGGCCAGCAGCAGTGCCAGCAGTTTGAGGATCTGCAGACTCTGATGAAGTTGCGTGTTTTCTTTGGGAACCAGTGACTTCTTCACGTACTCCGAGATTGCCATGACAACAGCAGTGTAATCTTGATTGGTTTCCATGGTGACAGCAGGGTATTCCAAGTCTGTGATGGAGACATGTGACCTCCTGACATCTTTGTCATTCTTATCCACGCCATTACATCCTACAGAGGAGACTGACTGACAGAAGAGCAGGATGTGGGCCAGCATTTGATTGGCAGCTGAGGCAACAAATAAGCTTGTGTCTGTCTGGAGTTGTAGGAGGGGCTTGAGGAAATCTGAGGAAACAAACATTAAAAAAACACGCAAGATATGTCAAAGTCTCAGAATGAACTATAAATTTATCACTATATCACATCTTTAATCCTTATTATTGCCTGTCTCCCTGTCATGATTCTGTCCTATTAAATTATATAAAGTGTGAGAAGACATTTGTATTAGGGATCAACTGATATCAACGCTGATTACTGATAATCAAGAAAGGCTGATACCCGATATTTGGAACCAATATACATTAGATGTAATGTTTTAACAGCATGTGATAGCAGAGAAGCTGTCATTGATATCTAGGCCTCCTTATTAATAAGGGTGATTATACCTGAATGTGTAAAATAGTAATAGGAGGGATTAAATTAGGGTGCTCTAGTCTGTTTATGTGACAGAGATTGTTCAGTTTGTCTCCTGCAGTTCTTCTCTGTTTCATTAATATTTCACTGTTCTTTTAGTTTTATTGCCCACTAAGGGAAAATCTTAAAGTATTATTAATTATTCTTTACCAGACGCTGTTTCAGGCTAATTTGCGACTGCCTTCTAACTTAGCCGTTAGCTGTTAGCATAGCCTTAGTCACTGTGAGAGTAGCTAACTTCCTGGTTTGTGGCAGCGGCTTGTGATGAGACATTTCTGACACCACAGAGTGATGACAGACAGAGAGAGAAGACTGCAGCAGACCTGAAGTAGCACATTCAATTTATCAACAAAAACACCACTAATCCGAAAAATGTCACGATAATCAGCCAGGCCGATAATTGGTCTATCCCTGATACGTTTTTCCAATATTATGGTCACCTGCTTGTACAAAGAAACTGAGAGCCTTTGGGTGCTGCAGCATGGTTCTTAAGCCCTGGATCCAGCCAATTCGTATGCAGGGATCCTCCCAGAGTCCTGCTTCCTGCCAGTGCTGAAGGTTAAAGACCAGGTCCAGAAGAGAGCAGTCCTGCAAGGGGGCACATCATGACAGGGGCAGATTACAATCACTGAAGGCTGGCTTTACACAGTATAACAGTTTAGTAAAAGTGTTATGAGCTCTACCTGCAGAGCTTTGAAGCCATCCTCAGTTAGAGCCATTAAGCCAGTGAGTCTGAGAGTGAACGAGAGGATGCTGGGGTCTAGAGCTGTGTTGTGGACCACAGTGGATATGAATTCAAGCAGACATGGGCAGGCCTCCAGCAGAGATCCCCCTTCATCTGGTGAAAGGACAGTGACATAGAGTTACATTCCTGGGCTAGAAAAACTGGCAGCGTCCCTCTTTCTGTCACTCCTTGTACATCACGTACGCATCACTACATGTCATAGCTTCATTTCTAACCATAAAGAGGCACAAAGGAAATCAAAAAGGTGCACAACTCCTCTGCCCCTTAGCAACTCAGCTGAGTGGATCAAATAATCATTCAGAGATTATTTTGAAAATCACGTAATAGTTCGAGCCACTTTTCAAGCAAAAATGGCAAACATTCCCTGATTGCAGCCTCTTAAATGCACCTCCTTTATGTGATGTTTTATTATACTGAATATCTTTGATTTTTGGAAAGTGGGTCGTAGGATGCAGACTTTTTTATTTTTATTTTTTGCAAATATCGCTAAAATATACCAAAATACAAATGGACAATGAAGTGGTTACCACAACAACTGTCTGCTGCATCATATTTCAGTTTATGTCAATAGTATGTATTGAAGGAAACACTGTCAACTGTGAGCTTTTGGGGTCCTGCAGCATTTGCCAGCTTTACTCAGCTTGTTTGCAGCATCTTCCTCTTGCACATTTCAAGTTCTTGTTTCCACTCCATACTATGTAACCTTGTATATTCTCAGGTGACTAATTTGCACATTCCTCCACAATGAAAATATGTATATTACTTCTTGTGATTTATGAACCCATTGATTACACTTACTGCTGATTTGACTTTTAACACTGCTTCTTATTCCTCTTGTTACACTTAATACCTATCCATATGTTACTGTTTACTATTGTGCATTAAAACACCATGTCAGATTCCCTGTATGTGAAAACCTACTTGGCAATAAAAAATAAAAATAGTTACACTTTTAAAACCTCCAACTCTTTTACTTCTGGAGTTCCACACAAACATGGAAAGAATCCACCGATGCAAACACATTAGCCAGGTTCAGTGCTACTAACCAGCCTTGGTGAGCCCTGTGAACCAGTCCAGCAGTTTCTCCAGGCTGGTGTCATCGGGCAGAGAGCTCCCTGAGGCCGCCAGCACCTCACAAACCCGGGGCAGCAGCGACACACACTCTCTGTCCATGGTACCAACCGGTGTGTGTTACTAAACCAACGTAACAGCTAGCAGCTACATTTACAGCTAGCACCGATGGAACTATAGCTAAAAGCTAATTCATATAGCACAGAGTAAACTGGTACAGCCAGCTAAAAAACTGAAATGTAGTTTTTTTCTTGTACTTTTTCTAAACGTCCATGTCGCGGGAAATAGTTTCAGATTTACCGGTGCGCAGCTTCCTTTTTCTTTCTGCTTTCAGCGCAAAATTTGAGTCCTAACAAAGATGGCTGCGCTGTTTCACTGATCTATAAACATGCGGACATGCAACCGAAGCAGCTCCTCCCGTGTATCCCTCCGCGCCACGGCTGTTACAGATCTAGTGTTTCTCCGCAGCCCGTCCACCCGCCTACGAGCAGGTTCCGGTGTTCCGTTTCCGTCACATCGTCCATTTTCACGTTTTCGCACATGGTGCCGCACCGGCCGACGACCGCCAGCCGCTTCATTTCTGGGATTCTGCTCCGTTGTAGCTAGAAATCCACCCCGTAGTGCCGATAAATGCAAGATACGGTGGATATGGTGGACGACCCCGAGTATGAGGAGGAGGAACCCTCCTTCAGCGACCCGGAGGACTTCGTAGACGACGTCGAGGATGATGGTGAGTGGCGGCAGGAAATACGCCGGCTTTTTGGCCTGTTGCTAACAGTTAGCTGACTGCTCAACGGTGCTGCTCCTTCAGATGCTACAGAGCTAGCCACCTAGCTAGCTTTGCATACAGATATTTAGCATCAAATTAACACTTCCTCCATATTCAGATGTGATTACCAGGAATTAAACAGCGACATCACCGTTTTCCTTGAAGCCCCCAACATCATGTTATCACACTTTAGCTTAACGCCCATTGAAGCTTCACCCAGACAGCCGCTCACTGTGGCCTTGTCGCTGACATTTAGAAAACTGAAACAGCATATTATTTAGGATAAGCAAATAGGAAGCGTTTTATTTAAGCTGTCTGAATGGATAATTGAGGCCAAGACCACCACTGTGACCCCTCAGTGTGTAGCTCATATGGAGCAGCTGGTAATACAAGCTATCTCAGTGTAACGTCAGTCCCAGCCCATGTTTAAGGGGAGTCTGCTGCATTATGCCCTCAGTTCTGCAGGTGTAATGAGAACACAGTGACTCACCCTTATTGGGATGCTGTCTAATGGTGTTATAGTCTGGAGATTTCTGGGTGATTTACAGGCAAAATGAGCAATAATTACATTCAATACCTGCTTTGATTTGCCAGTTTATTGGTGCTCTCAGTAAAGCTAATGCAGACCAGCAGATCCTATTTTCAGAATTATTTATACTGGTCAGTCTTTGTAGAAACGTTTTGAGAGAATTTGGAATTCACTGTACTGAAATGATATGTTGTCCACTTATTCATTGCAATGTGGGCAAGCTATATATATATTAGACATATTTCATTGCAGTGCACTACAATTTACCAACACCAGGAGATATAGCCCTCCAAAATGATCATGTAGTTCACTGAACAAATTTCAAAATGTGTTACATAAAATACTAGGACAGAAGGACTAGGATTTCAGAGTTTTTGTATCGACCATGTCACTTTAAGTATGGTCTACTGAATAAAGTTGTAAATATTAAATTAGTTTTCTAAATTTAGAAAATTATAACCATATATGTTTACCTTAACCACGTCATCTCCTATCATGATTGATGTATTGTGAAATTTGGGCTGTGAGCAATAAATATGTGGCACCTTCCATTAAAATCAATTAGTTGTCTCATTTACATTTAACTGAGAATTATTAATGCATAAAAATGTGACTAGAAGCCCAGACCCAGGCAGATCAGAGAAGACACCACCGTTATATCTGCCCTTTCTCACCTTCCCAACCCTCCTCCTCTTCTACTTTTCAGAGCTTCTGGGTGACATCTTGCGGGAGAAGCCCCAGGAGGCTGACGGCATAGACTCGGTGGTGGTGGTTGACAACGTCCCTCAGGTGGGCCCAGAGCGTTTGGAAAAGCTCAAGAACGTCATACACAAGATTTTCTCCAAGTTTGGCAAAATCACGACTGAGTTTTATCCAGAGGTTGAGGGCACGACCAAAGGGTATGACCCCATCATCTCAGACCTTATTTTTCATCACAACGCTCTGCTTACAGTCAAACTAAAGATGTAAAACTGACTTCTTGTCCTTGTAGGTACATCTTCTTGGAGTATGCTGCTCCTACCCAGGCCCTCGAAGCAGTAAAGAACGCAGATGGTTACAAACTTGACAAACAACATACGTTCAGGGTCAACCTCTTCACTGACTTTGACAAGTATGTGTGCAACATCAACCAAGATACATGCACAGATATGCATTTAGACGTGGATTACAAGTTGAAAAATACCCTTTGCTTGTTTTTCTCAGATACATGAACATCAGTGATGAGTGGGAAACTCCAGAGAAGCAGCCTTTCAAAGACTTTGTGAGTCTTTTCTTATCAAATAAATACTAATTTTTACTGTAGGTCGCAAATTAGTTTTCAGGTTATTCGATTTAATCCGTCTGGCAAAGGTACCTTTGCCATAATATAACTGTTTAATTATGAGGTTGACTGTTTTTATGTGAGCAGAATAATTAATATGCTGGAAAGCTGTGCTCGCCATTAACTCTGTGTCTCTCTATTAAGGGTAATATGCGTCACTGGATTGAGGACCCAGACTGCCGTGACCAGTACAGTGTGATTTACGAAGCTGGAGAGAGGACGGCCATTTTCTCCAATGATGCTAAAGAGCCAATCACAGTTGAAGAGAGAGCAGTAAGTTCATACCTGCACATACAGTCTACTGGGGTCACATTAAACATAACCCACCAGCACTCGTTGGTTTGCAGACTATTAATGTCTTTGTGCTTTGCTGCAGCGCTGGACGGAGACGTACGTTCGCTGGTCACCTAAAGGCACCTACTTGGCCACCTTCCATCAACGTGGCATCGCACTGTGGGGCGGCGAGAAGTTCAAACAGATTCAGAGGTTCAGCCACCAGGGCGTGTCCCTCATCGACTTCTCACCATGTGAGAGGTAATCTGAACTGCTGTTTAGCAATACTAATCCTGAGGAACACACCCTTTAGCTTCTCTTAGCAAATTTGATCCCAAATAATACTCCCACCTAACCACATCTTATTATGTATCTTATTTTATTCTCGCTCACATAGAAGGTTTATACCAAAAAGAGATGTTCATTTCTAAGTGGGTTGTAAAGATTGTTTTGTTTTTCATACTTTATTGCAGACAAGACATGTACAGATGATCTATCTAGTTCTTTTATCAGTATGCAGCCACATCCGCGTGCAGATATTATTTAATTTACAAATGTAACCAACAGAAGGCCATCTAAAGCAATATTGACTTAAAGTAAATTCTGTGCATTATGAGCATCAAGACCAGGCATCAACACAAGGTGTATCATGTACAGAAGTGGACTCTGCTGTCTGAAGCTAAGTGTGTGGCTGTGATGTCTTCCAGGTATGTTGTGACCTTCAGTCCACTGATGGACACCAAGGAGGACCCACAGGCCATCATCATCTGGGACATTCTCACCGGACATAAGAAGAGAGGCTTCCACTGCGAGAGCTCTGCACACTGGCCCATATTCAAGTAAGAACATTTTGTTTTTGTTCTTGTTAAAGTCTCATTAATGCCACATTTGCTGCTTCTCCAGTGTTGGAATGTGTTATAACGTTAAATATTTGTTCTTAGATGGAGCCATGATGGGAAGTTCTTTGCCAGAATGACCCCAGACACATTGAGCATCTATGAAACTCCAGTAAGCAGACTTAAAACCACTATATTTGTTCTTTTTCTAAGTATGTAAGTGATATTAAAGCCATGTTTCTTCCATTTTTCAGTCTATGGGCTTGCTGGACAAGAAGAGTCTTAAGATTACTGGGATCAAGTAAGAGTCTTTGATGTTATTATGACTTGTTTCTCCTGATTACATGCTTTAAATTGTGACATCATTCTGTATAGAGATACTAATAAGGGTCTGTATTTGTGTGTGTCTACAGGGATTTCTCCTGGTCTCCTGGTGACAACATCATTGCATTCTGGGTACCTGAGGACAAAGACATCCCAGCAAGAGTGACTCTGATGCAGTTGCCTTCTCGTCAGGAGATCCGTGTCCGCAATCTCTTCAACGTTGTCGACTGCAAACTGCATTGGCAGAGAAATGGTGATTACCTGTGTGTGAAGGTGGACAGGACTCCCAAAGGAACACAGGTAATCAGAGAGAAAAGAAGGGAAACAGCTGACACCTAACTGGTAAAAAATAAAATTCTAAATTCAGTGTATTATGGTTTTCAGGGTGTTGTTACCAACTTTGAAATCTTCCGCATGAGAGAGAAGCAGGTTCCTGTTGATGTGGTGGAGATGAAGGGTAAGAGCATGTGAATGTATATGTACATACACTCAAGCTAATAGTAATTCCTTCCCACAGAAAAACTCTGATTTGTCATCTTATGTTGTTTTTCTATTTTAGAAAGCATCATAGCGTTCGCATGGGAGCCCAACGGCAGCAAGTTTGCTGTTCTCCACGGAGAGTCTCCGAGAATCAACGCCTCCTTCTATCACGTCAAAAATAATGGCAAAATTGAGCTCATAAGTGAGTAGATCAGGCAGATATGCAAACTTATGGCAGAATGTTGTCTTCTCCTCTAAACTTCCACTGAATGTGCCACTTTGTCTTTTACAGAGATGTTTGACAAGCAGCAAGCCAACAGTATCTTCTGGAGCCCCCAGGGACAGTTCATGGTGCTGGCTGGACTCAGGAGGTCAGTTTTTTTATATGTGTATGAGAGAGAGAGACACAAGAAGCCACTGATGACAAACTAAACAACTTTTCTGACACCTCGTATGAGAGCTAAGCTCCTGATTCTAACGCTGATCTGAGGCTCATAGTATTTAATACCTGCCCTGATTAGTGTCTTTCTATGTGTGGATAAACTTCTCTTTCTCTGTGTGTGCAGTATGAATGGAGCTCTTGCCTTTGTGGACACATCAGACTGCACCATGATGAACATAGCAGAGCACTACATGGCCTCTGATGTGGAGTGGGACCCAACCGGTCGCTACGTCGTCACCTCCGTCTCCTGGTGGAGTCACAAGGTACAGACTGCTGCATGAGCAACACCTGACTGTTGCTCTGCTGCCTCACCAGTCCAAGGAAATACACCGTGAACTCATCCTGTCTTCCATTCATGTTCTTTTCTCCATCGCTCATGTGTTTAGGTGGACAATGCATACTGGCTGTGGACGTTCCAGGGCCGCCTCCTTCAGAAGAACAACAAGGACCGCTTCTGTCAGCTGCTCTGGAGGCCCCGACCCCCCACCTTGCTCAGTGCAGACCAGATCAAGGTACCATTTTATCTGTGTACCATCTGTGTGTGGAGCCAGTGATGACAAAAACTACTTTTCTGACACCTCGTATGAGAGCTGCACTGTGGCTCCTGATTCTAACGCTGATCTGAGGCTCACAGCATCCTGTCTGTTACAGCAGCACATACATGCAGCGATCATTTTTTGATCTGTGTCTGTGAAACCCTTCTGTACAGTAAATATGTTCTGACTACACTCACCTGTTCTCTTGCAGATGATCAAGAAGGATCTTAAGAAGTACTCAAAGATCTTTGAGCAGAAGGATCGTCTGAGCCAGTCCAAGGCTTCTAAGGTTTGCCGTGCTACATTTCTCTCACTTGGCCAAACTGGTGACATTTATGTGTTAACTTTGAGTTTGTAGAGTTTTTTGGGAATGGGCCCTTTCATTATATTCTGCTCCCTCAGTAACCAGTTAAATAGACGTGTGTGTCTTAAAGCTTCTGAATTTTTTTTTGCAACAAATCATTTTTAAGCAAATTAGATAGCTGCTCCCTGCTTTCGCCCGAGTCGACCGGGATAGGCTCAAGCCCCCCGCAACCCTACAGAGGATTAAGCGGTGTATAGATAATGGATGGATGGATGGATTGATGGATAGCTGCTGTTTAATTATGTTTGCTTCCCTTATTGAGAGATTCAAAACCTTCTTTGTAGCGTAGCTGTAGAAAACCTGCTACACTTAAGAGATTTCACTAGCAAAGTAATACAAGCTGCATATTCACATCCCACACATAAGGCTTGTGTAATGAAGCTGAATGTTTCTGTGTGCGAGTAGGAGCTGGTGGACAAGCGCAGGGCCATGATGGAGGACTACCGTCGCTACCGGGAGGCGGCGCTGCAGATCTACCAGGAACAGAAGAGCGTCCGCCTCGAGCTCAGAGGAGGTCAGGGCTCTCACTGTTGTCTTGCTCGACCTTCACTTGCCTCCAAGTCCTAATTAAGAATATTGACATTTGCCTCGTGTCTTGCAGGAGTGGATACTGATGAGCTGGACAGCAACGTGGACGACTGGGAGGAGGAGACCATTGAGTTTTTTATCAACGAAGAAATCATTCCCCTTGGAGATCTGTAGTCCCCTACGCAGGTAACACTTGCACACAGACTGTACGTGGAGACTCTTAAATAGGTCCAGCACAAAACTGCATTTATTGGAACAGCTTTTTTCCTCAGTTTTGTTATTTGGTGGCTTGCAGGGAGTTGTTTGTCTAAACTGCATATTGGCTCATAGAACCAAATCCCTCAAATAACACATTTTGTTGATTAGCCCTCGTTTTATTTGACCATCTAGTTAATTTTAGTCTAGGTAATATCTGCTTTTGAAAATTCTGCTATCCTCCAAGTACAATGCAGCTCAATGTATTTCTGAATGTGCTGCTCAAAGCTGCTGCAAATGTCAACAAGAGAGTCTTTCAGTAAAAGTGTTGCATCACGCTGGGTAACACAAAGTACGTGTTGTCTGCAGTTTTCAAATAATGCTTCATGGAAAATTTGGCGTTTCTTAATACATTTTTTGGGCTGATACCAATTTTTCGGAAATAAAAACCTCCGTTATTGTCGTATTAGCGGATATTCTTGTTATATGCTCATGTTAGAGTGGTATTGAAAAAGAAGAATCATGAGGTCATGGCTTGTCAACTTTCCAGCAATGCATTTCTCAAACTAGTTACCATGAAGACACCTCACTGACTTCGCAGCACCGTCTGCTCAACTGTCATACATACTCTGCTACATGTGCTGCAGACAGCGCTGAGAATATTTTAAATAATGGAGTTGGAGCTGCTCTGCTGGATTGACTGAACCATGTTTAAGTTCTCACACACATCTTTTTCTGCAATATGTTTGGTTAAAAAATAAACCAGATAACTTACACTTGGATGCTGATATTGGTCAGGCGCTAGTACTGTTATTGGTCTGTGTACTTAAAACAGTTATAAGGCTTTTACTACGCCACTTTTGTTCCATCATTCCTTCTTTGCCTGTTTGTATGAATAACCTAAAACACTTGTTCTTACTCTGCATTTTCTTGTTTTTCTCCTTCAGTCCATCCGTTTTTGTGTGGAAGGAGGAGAGAGGAACTGCGTCATTGATTGGAGAAGGACGACGACCACGCCGTGAATTTTTGGGGTTCATCTTGAGCCTCAATATTCAACTTTAGCGACATCATCAAAGCCCGCCTTGTGGATCAGCAGCCACATCGAGGGACAAGAGACTTTGTATTGTATATTTTCTCTTTGTCCCTCACCACCATCTGCCCCATTTTATTCCCTGTGGAACTTGGTATTTAGTAATACTGCCTCTATTTTCTATTCACCAATTGAAGTCACTCACTGTCTAATCTCAGCCCTGTCTCCGATTGGACCTTCTTTCTCCTGGAGGGGTTTCTAAACTAGCCTCACCATGCTAGTGTGTTACTACAGGGCAGCACAGAGTGCCATACCAGAGGGGGCTGGAGGTATTGTAACTAAACAAGTAGCCTTGTTAATAAATGTGCTGATGGGGCGTTATAGTGGCCTGTATCCTCCTCCATTCAGACTAAGCTTTCACACAGGGAGGGGGTGCGCAGTGGGAGTAACTTTAAATAAACATTTAAACGTAATACTACCTGCCTCCGTCTCAGCGTTTGGTTCTTTGTTACAGAGGGAATCTCATGTTCTGTTCAAGCCTGGCACTGAAATCCAGCTGAGTCACATCCTCTAAACCTTTATGCTAAATGTACAAGTAGACCTGATTTAGTACATATAGAAAGAATAAGGGCCAAGAATTTTGATGTTTACCAAGCAACTCAATTAAATTCAATTTTATTTGTATAGCACATATTTACTACACATGTCATCACATAGCGCTTTACATAGCAGAGAACAGAAAACGGAAAACCCATCAATATGAGCAAAGGTGGGAAGGAACCAAAAAACCCCTAGGATAGGGAAGGGGAAAACAAACCTCCGACAGAACCAGGCTCAGGGAGGGCGGTCATCTGCCTCGACCAGATGGGTTGGGAGTGGGGATGAGGGGGAGGGATAGCAGGACAGCAGGTGGCGAGGCCAGCGGCTGCAGATCTGGATACATCCGTAGAGAGAACAAGCACAGGTCACAGGACCTCGGAGGGGAAATGCAGAGTTAGTGATATGTATCGGTAATATAAAAGAGTATAGAGAGGGGAGAGGAGAGGAGCCCAGTGCATCATGGGAATCCCCCCAGCAGTCTAAACCTGTAGCAGCATAACTAAGGGACAGTTCAAGTAATCCTGAGCAGCCCTAACTATAAGCTTTATCAAAAAGGAAAGTTTTAAGCCTAATCTTAAAGTAGAGAGGGTGTCTGCCTCCTGAACCCAAACTGGGAGCTGATTCCATAAGAGAGAAGCCTGATAACTGAAGGCTCTGCCTCCCATTCTGCTTCTAGAAACTCTGGGAACCACAAAGTAAACCTGCAGTCTGAGAGCGAAGGACTCTGTTGGGATGATATGGTACAATAAGGTCTTTAACAGTTTTATATGTGAGAAGCAGGATTTTAAATTCTGTCCTGGATTTTACAGGGAGACAATGAAGAGAAGCTGATCCAGGAGAAATCTGATCTCTTCTACTGGTTCCTGTCAGAACTCTGGCAAGCAAAAGTGCTCAAGCCTCTCGATTCTTAGAATTAGATTTTTTCCTGATCAGTATTGTAAATGTAACGTCTGTAGGGGTTTTTGCTGTCTTTACACAAAATTAGAAGTTTGGATATATATGTATATATATATATTTTCTTCCGTTTTCTGAGTTTTTATTGACTAATAGCTGACAGATTCAGTTGCTAGAAAAGATATTTGTGGGTTTCGGTTCTGAACTCCTCCATAAATGATAGAGAATTTGTCTATCATTACGTCAGACTTTTTCACAGGGGGTCGGGGATATTTGATAAATTAGTACATCTCTTGACTGTACAGGGACACATTTGCCAACTAGATAAATAGAAACACTTGGGCTTTGATAAGATAATGAAAAACACTAATCACTGTACACAATGTAGATCTAAAAAATCAATTTATTCTAAACAAATGTGTTTGCTTAAAGCCAGTGTGAATAATATACAGAGTTGTTAAATAGATAATATTTTTATCTAACCATTGTACATCAGTTTGACTCTAGTTTCTCTTTTCTTTGGCCATAGATAAACAGAATTAAGCAGGATGACATTACTCAGAGGTTTCTGTGGCCTGTAATCCTCCTGTTTGCAGATGTGCAGCCAGTGGAGTGTACTGTATGTTCAGCAGCCTTATCTCTCCCTGATGCATGTAAACCTTCGCTGTTTGGAACAAATTACATTTCATTAACAGATGACGACATCCTCAAGAGCCACAGCTAAAACACAGCTGCGTCTCAGCCTAAACTCAGCTGCTTACACGTCACCTAGCTGCCACTGGAATCACTGTGCTTGAAATCTGAGGCCATAAGCTGTAAAGAAATTGTGCTGAAGGGGAAAATTCTTTCTGCGCGAGTGATTTTAATGTCTACCTTTCGCCATGGGTCAAAATATTTGAGTGAAATGTTCGCTCACTCCTTCATATCTACTATGTGTTTTTGTGGCCCTAAAATATTTTAGGCAAACCACGATGCTGGGTTCTCGCTCTATTTCTACATCTAGTCTGTCATTAAGGTGAAATTTGGGCTTGACTTAACAGATTTTATTGCATTCTTACCCTTACTCAAAAGCAATCTGATGTGCAGGCAGAAAGTAAAGTATAATTTATTTTAAAAAGCAAACTGGTTCAAAACTATGGTAGTTAAGGAGTCTACAACAACAGAGCAGTTGTGTATTTCATATTCAACATTTGAGTCATTGTTATTTAGATGAAGCGGTTCTGCAGAAATTCAGCACAAGGCGCATTTAGTTAGCTGCTGATGTGCTGAAACCATTTAGGCCCATTAGTCCGCATGGTTACTCCTCATGGAAACTGTTGATCCACAATACTGTCAGCCTTTTACCTCGTTAACCTCATTGGACGTGATGTATTGTAAGTTCACACGCTTGTAAAGACTTTCACTGAACAGAACTGTCAGGGAATTATTATTTAATTGAAGACCTCCTTAGTCAGGAATGTCCCCTGATGTACTTTCATGCTTACACACCATCTGAACCAGATTTAAAATGCTGCAAAATTGGATTTGAACTAAAATCAGCAGGACTTCTATTTAGACTGAGAAGCAGAACTTCATCCCCATGAATGTAAAAGTTACATTCAGACTAAGTTGGCAGTGATTTAGGAAAAAATGGACCCACCTAGTCCTTGGTGAGTTGTCGCACTGTCTAACACTTTCTTGGTAAAAGCCCTCATTGAAATTTCTGACTTTATTTTCAGTAAAAGAGCCACTGTGATCCTCGGTCCAGTGGCCTGCTGGTGAGCTGCCTGCTGCTTTTGAAATGGAGCCTCCTCGTCAGTCACAGATGTCGTAAACACTCTTTGATAGACAGCTGTTTAGCCTTCAGTCACACACTGATGAATGTCCACAGTGTAACAGTGCACTTGAGCACATTGATCATCTAATATATCCACCTATTCATCTATTAGCTGCACCGTCTTATCCTTAGAGGGTTTTTGTTATCCTTAGAGGGTTTTTGGGGATGCTGCAGCAGTAAATACCTCGTTACTCAAAGTAATTAAAATGCATATTAGGTTTTTGTGTTTTTTACTGCTTCATTTAGGCTGTACTTTACTGTGGTTTTGCATTGGACTGTAATATATTGCAGTCTAATGAAACAGCTTAAAGTGACCTCAAAGTTCAGTCAAAAACTTCAAACGCTTATTTAAATTTTAACTGTAAGTAAGGCAATAAACATCTCAGCCACTAAATTTTTATCACACCCATTAGAGAAACAGTCATGAGACGCCTCATGAGTCCTTTAGTGTGAAAAGAAGAAGCAGATAGGTTTTTATTTTTTTGAATTTTCACACTTTATGTGTTGTATTTAGTGCTGACTTCAACCTGTTTGTGAATTTTATGTTCAGGCCTAAAAGGAAGCCAATGTAAACGAGCCAATACAATATTTGCCATGTTTATATTCTCCCAGGTACATTCACAAACAGATAAGTAAATCAACAATTGCTAGAATATGTAATAAATTATGCAGTGGATGCAGCTTGAGTTGTTTTGGGGAGCTCATTTGTGCAAAGAATTTTTTAAAAACACATTGACAATTCGGCACATAAGCCAAAATTATGACAAACTATGTTGAAATTCTTACAAATAAATCCAAATAAGGCTTTCAAATTTTTAGCAAAATTAGAAAACTATTACAAACTAAGTCAAAATTTCACCTTACTGAGTGAAAATAATAGGATACTGTGTCAAAATGTTGACATACTAAGTCAGGATATTAGGTAAAAACAGGGTTTTTCATGCATCTCCCAGCAAAATGCAAAGAAACAGATATAATCAGCATAAACCAGGGATGGATATTGACTTTTTGATAAGATACTAAACCTGATCCAGTCAAAATTATGACTTATCAGAATCAGAAATATTTTATTGATCCCTGAGGGGAAATTGCCTATGTTACAGTTGCTCCCAAGAAATATAAACAGTACAAAATATATACATAAACATAAGTAGAAAAAAATATGTCCTCAAAATATAAACATAATAAAAACATGTCCTAAAAATATAAACATAAGAAAAATATCTCCCTAAAAATATAAACCTAGGTAGAAAAATATGTCCTAAAAATAAAAATATAAGTAGAAAATATGTCCTTAAAATATAAATAGAAAAATATGACATAAATATATAAACACAATTAGAAAAATCTGTCTTAAAAATATAAACATGGGTAAAAAAATATGACCTAAAAATAAAAACATGAATAGAAAAATATGACCTAAAATTATAAACATGGGTAGAAAAATATGACCTAAAAATATAAACATGAGTAGAAAAATATGTCCTGAAAATATAAACATAAGTAGAAACATTAAAAGCATAAATGTAAAATGTGCTTTTTCTAAGAAAATAAAGTGTAAGTATACAGTATAATAAACAGGATGTTATTGCACCGAGATACATAGCTATTGCACATTAATGATACTAGGTTCAAATTATGACTGAATAGATTGAAAAATACTGGGATGATCATTTCAAATTATGAGACAGTCATAATTGTCACTTCTTATCTGATAATTCTCCTAACATGTATGTTTAATTACCTATAATTAAAAAAAAATAGCAGCAGTTATTTTTGCAGAAGTCTGGCCGCCTGGAGGTCCCCGGACCTTAGTTTGGGAAACAGTGTCATAGACGGGTTTATATTTTTATAGTGTAAATCCCCACTGCTGAATATAGCCTGGACAGCGAGAGAGAGTGTGTGTGGAGAGTGTGTGTATGGAACATGTGGAAACGTGGGTGGCTGGAGTCTCGATCCCAAATCTCGCGAGAGTTTGCTGATTGTGTGGCGATCCCTGTCCCACTGTTGCCAACTTGGCGACTTTGTCGCTAAATCTGGCGACTTTTCAGGTCCTCTTGGCGACTTTTTTGTCAAAAGCGACTAGCGACAAATCTAGCGACTTTTTCTGGTGTTGTTGGAGACTTTTTTAGTGTTTGGCGACTCTGACGTGAAACCACGTATCGTGCTGCAGTCACGGTCCTCAACGAGCATCGGGTACCGCTGTGAGCCCCTCCTCCGTCCAAAAGCATTCACAGGCGGTCAGTCTGACGGTAACTTCCCGCAGCAGTCAGATTAAAAGAGACGCTGAACATGTCCCCATCGGTAAATACCACATTTTACCGATGGTCCCTAAACGCCTCACATGCTGGCTGCGGTACTGCAGCGTAGCACCAGTTCTACATACATACATGACCTTTTTTAAGAGTGTGTTGACAGTTGAAATTTAACGTGCCAGTGAATGAAGATCATCAGCTGATCTGGTTCCTTCCGTCACCACAGATCGCTGCTGCACAAATTTCTGTGGTTGGAAATAGTTCCGTTTCTTCCACACTGACTCGGTCTCTACATGTCTGATGTGGAAAAACTGTCAATTTCACTGTTACTGTGATCCAGTGATGAAACAATCTACAGCCGATTATATTAAATGACAGTGAGGTGAGAGGAGGAGACACACCTGGTGATACAGTGTTCAGGTGCAGCAGAGAGAGGAAACATTAGCCCAAACATTCAGTGTTGATGGCTCACATTTTAACAACAATCACAGTTTTGTCTATATAAACATGATCCACTGGTACTGACATTTAAAATGCGATCCGCTCATTGAAAACTGCTAATAGAAAACAGCGCAGTCGATAAAAATCACTCGGTTTCAACTAGATAAATCTGTGTAGAACTGGTGCTACGCTGCAGTACCGCAGCCAGTGTTGGCAACTCCTCAGTAAGGAAAGTAGCTATTGGCTGTCCTCCAAGTCGCTAGAAGTCGCTAGATGACGTCATCTCCTAATTTGCATATTCGGGTATTTGCATGTAATTGTAAGACAAGGAAGGAACCAGATCAGCTGATGATCTTCATTCACTGGCACGTTAAATTTCAACTGTCAACACACTCTTAAAAAGGTCATGTATGAAGCCATGTTGTTTGCAGTCTGGAGCCCTGCTATAATAACATAAATGTAATTAATTTACTGGATTAAGAAATACACATTCCCCGCTGCCACATTCGGTCCGTGGGCCTTGAGTTTGATACGTGATCTAGACAAAGCATTAGTATTAAAGTTATTTTGAGAAGTGATCAGTGTTGCCAACTCCTCAGTAAGGAAAGTAGCTATTGGCTGTCCTCAAAGTCGCTAGAAGTCGCTAGATGACGTCATCTCCTAATTTGCATATTCGGGTATTTGCATGTAATTGTAAGACAAGCTGTAGGAGAGAAATAACATCGTGAAAGAGACAAAAAGCAATTTAAAAACGCCCTAAATATGTTTAGAACTACAAATGAGCTTTATCTTGTTGAATCTTGCTTTTTTTCAACTAGATAAATCTGTGTAGAACTGGTGCTACGCTGCAGTACCGCAGCCAGTGTTGGCAACTCCTCAGTAAGGAAAGTAGCTATTGGCTGTCCTCCAAGTCGCTAGAAGTCGCTAGATGACGTCATCTCCTAATTTGCATATTCGGGTATTTGCATGTAATTGTAAGACAAGGAAGGAACCAGATCAGCTGATGATCTTCATTCACTGGCACGTTAAATTTCAACTGTCAACACACTCTTAAAAAGGTCATGTATGAAGCCATGTTGTTTGCAGTCTGGAGCCCTGCTATAATAACATAAATGTAATTAATTTACTGGATTAAGAAATACACATTCCCCGCTGCCACATTCGGTCCGTGGGCCTTGAGTTTGATACGTGATCTAGACAAAGCATTAGTATTAAAGTTATTTTGAGAAGTGATCAGTGTTGCTAACTCCTCAGTAAGGAAAGTAGCTATTGGCTGTCCTCAAAGTCGCTAGAAGTCGCTAGATGACGTCATCTCCTAATTTGCATATTCGGGTATTTGCATGTAATTGTAAGACAAGCTGTAGGAGAGAAATAACATCGTGAAAGAGACAAAAAGCAATTTAAAAACGCCCTAAATATGTTTAGAACTACAAATGAGCTTTATCTTGTTGAATCTTGCTTTTTTTCAACTAGATAAATCTGTGTAGAACTGGTGCTACGCTGCAGTACCGCAGCCAGTGTTGGCAACTCCTCAGTAAGGAAAGTAGCTATTGGCTGTCCTCCAAGTCGCTAGAAGTCGCTAGATGACGTCATCTCCTAATTTGCATATTCGGGTATTTGCATGTAATTGTAAGACAAGGAAGGAACCAGATCAGCTGATGATCTTCATTCACTGGCACGTTAAATTTCAACTGTCAACACACTCTTAAAAAGGTCATGTATGAAGCCATGTTGTTTGCAGTCTGGAGCCCTGCTATAATAACATAAATGTAATTAATTTACTGGATTAAGAAATACACATTCCCCGCTGCCACATTCGGTCCGTGGGCCTTGAGTTTGATACGTGATCTAGACAAAGCATTAGTATTAAAGTTATTTTGAGAAGTGATGGCATATTTCAATGCCAAAATAAAGAAAAAAAGCAAGATTCAACAAGATAAAGCTCATTTGTAGTTCTAAACATATTTAGGGCGTTTTTAAATTGCTTTTTGTCTCTTTCACGATGTTATTTCTCTCCTACAGCTTGTCTTATAAAAATCACTCGGTTTCAACTAGATAAATCTGTGTAGAACTGGTGCTACGCTGCAGTACCGCAGCCAGTGTTGGCAACTCCTCAGTAAGGAAAGTAGCTATTGGCTGTCCTTTTTTTTTTTTTTTTTTTTTCACTTTTATTGAGCATTTATTAGCAATAACATGGTACAACATTGTATGTCATCGTAAACAATAGTACATACATGTACATTACAAATTTTAGGTTTGTTCTGGTGGAAGAAGAAAAAGAAAAAGGGGAGATGCCAGGGGGGGGGGAATATAATATAAGTAGGTTTATAAATAGGGGTGGGTAATTAAGCTTTCAAAATTTCTTGATTCTAGTTTAAATGGGAAAGGTAAAAAACTAATTTTAAAATTAAAATTTAGGATTTACCCACCTCTAATTATGTAAATCAAACAGTTTTAGATTTGTGCAAATAGAAATTGTATGTATTGCTTTTCGATTAGAAGAGTTCTTAATTGTTTTGATATACAAGAGCGTGTCATTATAGAAATGTTTAAAATTTGGTTTGACGTTAGTGAACTTGCATTTGTGTATGTAGAATTTAGCTAGAATGATAAGTAAATTAATTGTAAATATTTCAGCTTTAGCTGTATGTGTTTTGAATAGACATAAAACCACATCTTCCCATTTTAACACATAAGAACGCATTATATTTCTATTTATAAAGTTGCAGACGTCCTTCCAGAAGATCTGAGAATGTGAGCATGACCAAAATAAATGTTCAACAGTCTCTGGATCAGTTCCACAAAATGAGCAGTTCACAACAATGTCCTTCTTGAATTTTGTCATGAAGAGGTTTGCAGGATAATATTTATGCAAAATTTTGTAGGATACCTCCTTTACTTTGTTTGTTATTAGGTATTTGTTAGGGATGGTCCAAACTTTACTCCACACAATATCATCCATAAGCTGACTCCAGTAAGATAGAGAACGAGGGATAGACACCATATTTTCCTGGAATAAAGCTCTAATATTTTTGTTGCTGTTTTTGTAGTTTAAGAAACAAATTTTCCCTGTATGTGAATTTAGCACATTGGGTAGAGAAACTGATATTTGCAAGGGCCATTTTATGTTTTTGAACATCATCAGAATTCCAGAAGATATAGCATCAAAAACTATTGCATATCGTCTTGGCATAACAGGGAATTGATATGTAGTAATAAATTCTGAATATGACATAAGCAGCCCATTGCTGTTAAAGAGTTGAGATACGAGAATGATTTGTTTCTCCACCCAATCACTATAATAAAGGGATTTGTTTTTGAATAGTATAGATTCATTATTCCATATTATGTATTTGTGTGGAGAGAAGTTATGTTTGTATATTAGAGACCATGCCATCAACACTTGCCTGTGGAATAAAGATATTTTTTCTGATATTTTATTAACATTATAATTGCAACTTAAAATGAAATTGAGGCCACCAAATTTTGAGAATATATGGTGAGGAATAATATTCCATATTGATGTAGGGTTTTTAAAGAAATGTTTAGCCCAATTTATTTTGATTGTATTGTTTAAAGTGGTGAAATCTAATACGTTGAGGCCTCCATGCTCATATGTATTCATTATGACATTTTTTCTTATGTAATGTGTTTTATTTTTCCAGATGAAGTTAAAGAGCATACGGTCAACATCCCCACAGGTTTTTGAGTCTATTTGAAGAGAAAGTGCTGCGTAAATTAAACGCGACAGACCTTCTGCTTTAGAGAGTAGTACTCTTCCTTTTAGCGTTAGGTCTCTCTGCAGCCATTGATTTAATTTAGTCTGTGTTTTCTTCATTATTGGTGGAAAATTGGCAGAAATCCTACGTTTGTGGTCTTTACAAATTACTATTCCCAAATATGTTACTTCTGTCAAGACATCTATATTGCAGATACTTGTGAGTCTACAGTCCTTCACTGGTAAAAGCTGGCATTTATTTAGATTCAAAGTTAAGCCTGAGGCCTTTGAGAATTCATTAATAATCTGTAAAGCTACAGTTACCTGATCAGCATTTTTAAGGAAAATGGTGGTATCATCAGCCAATTGGCTAAGAAAAATCTGTTGACCAGCTATAGTTATACCTTGCAAATTGCTTTTGGCTATTGGCTGTCCTCCAAGTCGCTAGAAGTCGCTAGATGACGTCATCTCCTAATTTGCATATTCGGGTATTTGCATGTAATTGTAAGACAAGGAAGGAACCAGATCAGCTGATGATCTTCATTCACTGGCACGTTAAATTTCAACTGTCAACACACTCTTAAAAAGGTCATGTATGAAGCCATGTTGTTTGCAGTCTGGAGCCCTGCTATAATAACATAAATGTAATTAATTTACTGGATTAAGAAATACACATTCCCCGCTGCCACATTCGGTCCGTGGGCCTTGAGTTTGATACGTGATCTAGACAAAGCATTAGTATTAAAGTTATTTTGAGAAGTGATGGCATATTTCAATGCCAAAATAAAGAAAAAAAGCAAGATTCAACAAGATAAAGCTCATTTGTAGTTCTAAACATATTTAGGGCGTTTTTAAATTGCTTTTTGTCTCTTTCACGATGTTATTTCTCTCCTACAGCTTGTCTTACAATTACATGCAAATACCCGAATATGCAAATTAGGAGATGACGTCATCTAGCGACTTCTAGCGACTTTGAGGACAGCCAATAGCTACTTTCCTTACTGAGGAGTTGGCAACACTGGTCTCATCACTGGGCAGACGGACGGACGGACGGACAGAGAAGGGGTACACCGAGCAGGACTCACCGAGCGGCACCATGGAGCTCCAGTCCGGGGTAAGAAAAACCACAAGCTTCTGGTCATGTGTCGCCTTTTTGTCCTTCTTTCTCTCAACACACACGTTAACGGTTAAACCGGGCTGAGGAGTCGCCGTGATGCTGCCGGTGTGAAGGGCATGAAGGGAACCGAGCCGGGCGGTCCGCACCTCAGAGGCGGCGGGCTGAGGAGGGGACGAAGGTGGAAAATAAGTGTTTGTGCCGCGGAGAGGAGCCGGAGCGTCCGTTAACGGGAGAGAGAGCCGGTGAAAGGACGCTTTGTAGCCGGTGTTCTGTATAAATTGAGGCTGTTTCCGAGCGAGCAGGGCAGGGAGGAGGCGGTGGTGAGTCCCGGGGGAGAGAAAATTAAGTTAAATTAAAATTAAATTAAGAAAAAAATCCTTAAGAACAGCCGACATGTCTTCAAAAAACACGTTTAAAGTTAATTTTAATGTGTTTTCCTTGTGCGCACGCGTGTACGCACGTGCAAGTGTGTATGTGGAGCGCGTGTTTGGTGATTTAACAAAAACCGTATTTTTTTCCCATTTTTCTCATTTTTTTCTATTTTTTTGGACTTTTTTCTTCTCCTCCACCCGACGGCAGATGTGTTCACGGGGCGGACAATAAAAGGGGTGTAAACCCTCCAGCGGGCTCCGATCCGAGGCTGCTTCCACCCCCCAACAGCCCCCGTTTGTTCACATCTCAGTGGCAGCTGAGCTCCCCGGGCGGAGCCTGAGGTTCCCACGGCCCCTGAACGACTCCACACCGGCCAGACACCCAGCAGCCCTCATCAGACAGCAGCCCCTTGCAGTTTTTCTCAGTGGCTTTGGTGCATTTCTCACATCACTATGAACATTTGCACAACGGTCAGTGCATTTCTCTAAACAATTAGTACAAACTGTTGATAACCTGCAAAAGCGTGCCAGTTGCTCAAAATGGAAAAATGGATAGTTCATTCCTCAAAAGCAAATATTCATGCCAGTGTCATCAAGATGAAAAGTCCTGACACCATTGTTTATGAACAAAACAGTCAATTGGCATTGTCATGTTTTCATTATGATGGAAGTGTTTTCAAACGCAAAAAAAGTCAGATCTTGGTGACTCTGCCTGAAAATGCTCCAGACAGCACTATACACTATTTGCACAGCCATTTGAAAACTACAGTAAAGTTACACATTACTGTATGTAGTGAGGTAACTGAGTACAAGACACTGAATACATATTTGTTTGCAGCATTGTGCAAAAGAAAATTACACAACTAACATAAGAAACACCCTTTGGGTAGAGCTGTGCATAATTGTAAACAATATGTCACTGAACATATAACATACACAGTACTGTAAATCATTCATGCACTTCCAGATGTTCCTGTCTGTCTGGTCACATATTTTCATCTCCATCACAGCGAATGTCATCCCTCGCAATGCAGCGAGGAGGAGCTTGTCAGATTTTTACAACTAGTTCAACATTTTTGTACATAATGACTCAAGCAATGAAATGAGGACCATTGGTTTTATAGGGAGTGACTATTCAGCATTCATAAGTATGGTTCATTTTGACTGACATGACATAAGCAAATGATACTGTTCTAAAGCAGCAGAGAATTGTATGAAAGAAACTGATGCATGTCCAAAAGCATTTGCAATTTGTTGGAAGGAATGAGAAACCACTACTATGATGTCTAAATGTTGAGGAGGTTTAACCGACAATTATGAGAATTTTAATTCTGATCAGAGAAATGCAGCAAAGCGACTGAGAAAGACTGTATTATGGAAGCCTGCTTTAGAAATCCACACCAAGTCCCCGATTAAAGACGCTTAATTATAGATACAGTCTTAAAACTACAATTACTCACTATGTAGAAGTACTTAATGCTTTCATACACCTAGTTAGAGTCAAGTAATGTGCAAAAAATAAATAAAAGTAGAAGTTTTAACAGTCATTGCAACACGAGTCATGATCAGAATCAGAAATACTGTATTAATCCATGGGATTATGGGAAATTGCTCCCATTCAAAGTCAGAAAATATATCGATAAACAGAAGTAGGAAAATATGTCCCAAAATATGTCTAGAGTTTTTTTGCCATTTGCACAGGTACGTTACAGAACAGGTAGACTGGAATACATTCTGTGTTTTCTCAAGTCCGAAAAAGAAAGTAAAGAATAAAATTAAGAGCAGCAGCAATAAAAAATAAAGATGTACGAGTGTACAAAAAGTGTACAAAAGAGCATGCAATTGGTGGAAATTGTGCTGATGGAAGAATTAGCAATAAGGTGCCTAAATGCCGCTATTTACAAAAA
This sequence comes from Dascyllus trimaculatus, assembly GCA_024666655.1. NCBI lineage: Eukaryota > Metazoa > Chordata > Actinopteri > Pomacentridae > Dascyllus > Dascyllus trimaculatus. The sequence goes on along the minus strand of CM045447.1, from coordinate 32,690,081 downwards.
TGTGCAAATTGGTGGTATTTACAATAAAACAGAATATTATACAGTACAGAAAACAATAAAATACAGTATTATGAAGTACAAAAAGGTGCAATGTGATAATAGGACTAATAATAAAGTGTATGTAGGTGCATGGTGGGCCTTTATTATTGGTTTCTTTCCCGGTTTAGTTGAGTCTATAGATCCAGAAGTGGGATGTTTTTCGTCTTATGTTATACATTTAAAACGTTGACTAGTTTTCTCTAAGCGTAGCTCAAAATTGCATTTAAGTGCAATGTTTTGATAAATGCACTTGATAACGTTTCACCGCACTATGGTCAGTATGAGGTTCAGCTTCTGCAGAGACGACCGCGTGATTTATTTTGAAAGAATAAATCTGGTACTTCTGTTTTTTGCACTCTTAAGCACATTCATCTTTTATTTTAAAGTTTGAAACGTAGTCTGCTGCTTTCTTGACTTCATTCTGGCTGAAAAGGAGAACAGGGGTCTTAGCCACATTTCCTGTTTGCTTCAGTTGCATCTGCCAAGCAGGAAGCGCCTCCTTCCGTGATAGAGGGCCACCATGGAGCTGAGATAGCCTCTTCCTCTTCTCTCCGCCAATCACGCCTCTTGATGCAGTGCAGCCATGGGAACATGGCGCGGTCTACGAGTGGCTTTCATCCTCGGGTCTTTGTTTATGATCCTGCTCATCATTGTCTACTGGGATGATGTCGGCGGCTTCAAGCTTTACCCCCTGCAGGACCCCAAACACGAGTCGCCTCCCTCTGCTTGTTGCTCTCAGCTGACTGTGGGCCCCTCGCAGTCTGTGACCACAAGCAGAACCAGGTCCACCTTCAATGTCGCCACCACCGCTTCAAGTGCTACACTGATCCCAGAAGGAGCAACTCAGGAGGAGGAGGAGGAAAAACGGGAGCCGAGTAAAGAGGCAATAAGGGAGGATGAGGAGAAGGAGAACAGTCGGACATCTCCTGACGATAAGGAACAGGAAAGGAGGAAGCAGAGGATCGCGGACGTTTGTTCAGGAAGGGGCGCCGTGGAATTCCCCGGAAGGACTCGGGCTTTCAAGCAGATCCCCAACAGGGAGCTGGATCACCTCATAGTGGACGACACGCACCAGATCATCTACTGCTACGTCCCCAAGGTACAGCTGCCTTCTGAGTGAGTCTGTGTGAACAGGTGGGAGGTGGTGTGCATGTGGGTGGAGAGTCGCTTCACTGTGTGTGGATGGAAGTGTTGGTAAAATAACAAGAGTGTGAGAGGACAAGAGCATCTTAAGATCGCATCGTTTTTCTAGCATGTTGCATCAGTTACACGTGTTCACAGCCCCTCTTGTCTCTGTGAATGTTCTTCCCTTTCGCTGCTCAGGTAGCGTGCACCAACTGGAAGAGAGTGATGGTGGTTTTGTCTCAGTCTCTGGTCTCACCCTCCTCAGGAAAACCTTACACTGACCCAGAGGCTGTACCTCCGGACCTCGTACACAACTCCTCCCTCCACCTCACTTTCGCTAAGTAAGACACGCAAATATTTGCACACACTCGGAGAGATATTCTAGATATTGTCTTGTATTATCCGTTAGATTCATGTTTTATGTGTCGGCGTTGGCCAAATCAGTCCAGTGCCAAGAAATGTTGGACTAGCCACCTAAAAAAACTAATATTTATAACTTTAAAATGATGGTTTCATGCCTTCATTGTGTTGTTATTAATTTAAGGTGTGCTCTATCGGGGTATCAGGGTCTGAGGAGGAGAGAAAAGGAGAGTTTAGCTCTGCAAAACATATAGGGAATGCAAATACTGACAGGGCAAGCATAGATAAACAGAAATAATGATGTTCATGTGGTTCATTTGGAGATATTTTGTTATTGTTGATGACGCAATGTGAAGCTGCTTATACCTAAATACTTAAATATTGTGCAGAATGGTGTAAATTATATAAACTGGCCTTAAATAGAAGCTCTCAATTAAAGTGCAAATACCTGAGGACTTTACTCACTGAAATTAAACGTGGCTATAGCCAAAAATGAACAAATCATAACATTATTTCAACCTCGATCTTCCTGAATTATAATTAACCCTGCAGTGTGGAACTTTTCCTTTCTTCCCTTTGGCAGTGAGACTAATCAAATGAACACAGTTGGTGTGTTTTCATGACTCGTGCCTCACTTTTGGTTGCTTTTTCTTGGACTGCAATCCTTCCACTGAAATTTCTATTTTTATCTGGAACATCAGAAACTTTTCCTTGGAAGCTTTCTGGGGTTTTTCCACTACAAGCTCTGCGTTACTCCTGGTTGCTGTAGTAGCCTTTCCCCCTCTTCTCTGTTTCTGTGGTTGCTCTCCTTCGTTTCTGATTAACGTATGATGCATTTCTGCTGCTGCGCCACAGACGCCAGATTTAAAACTCCAGTAAGCTGCAATACGCAAAGAGATTCACCTGGCACTGATTGGCTTCATCAGCATTGTTTGAACTCGTTTGCTTTGATTGTAAGAGACGTTCATTTATATGTAAAACACTGCAGAGACAGTGTCGTAATATTCTTGAACTCAGCACTGCTTCGTGTGATTTATGAATATAATTGCAGAATGACCTTGGCGTCCTCAATGCTGCCTGTTTCTTTCTTAATTTGAAACCAAGACTCTCATTTGCAGCAGTTGCACTTGTAATTATCTTTGCACTTTAGTGGTCACATCCTTAATCCTCCCTCCAGGGGAAAGTCAATGAACGAATGAAGGAAACTTAAGATACTGGCACTTTAGAAAACATATTACCTCGTTTTTAATTAGTGAGCAGCAGACAGAGGAAAAAGGATGCTGCGTCTGTTAACCTTCAGCAGCTCAAATATCAAAGTACGGTCGATGTCTGGCCTTCATTTAGCACAGACCTTTGTGGTAATAGGAACACGTCATCTGCTCCGTTTTGTTGGTAGAAATGTTGAACAGTCGTACAGGCAGAACAATAACCATTCTAAGACTGCCAACGCAAACCAAACTTCTGCACAAAGAATCTTGAGGCCCTGCTATAATTCTTTAACAACTCAGTAAAAGTCTCACACGACTTAACATGCAAGCGGCTAAAAATGTGTCTAAACAGGAAGACTTGGACAGCCAAGCGAACCACATACCTCAGTATGCTATAATAAACACGGGAGGAAAATCCGACAAGTTTACAATTGTGGAATGAAAGAGAGTCTATATTAACTCCTGCTCTCCTGCGAAATCTAATGTTGCAGTAATTATTTCTTCACTTTAATTTTTCTCCACTTGTCTCCACTGTGAAAGCGGTCATGATTTGTCTTTTACTGCTTCAGCCATGACACTTACTTTGAGTTATGCTGAAACTGTGCTGGACGAGCTGTTTGTGAGCTAAAGGAGCTATTTACTGAGTTGAAGAGAGAGTGGAAACCACAGGCGGGGCTTAATGTTGCAGCACAGACAGACCTTTCTCTGGCCCTCGGGAGCAGAATGCATGTTTTTCTATGTGCATCACTGTACAAGACACATTTTTTCTCATTTAGGAAGAATTTGACTTTGGTTTTCAGTTATTTTGACAACAACATCAGCCGGTTCATTTGGTATTACATGGGACTGAACAGTTGTATAATCTGGGTTTTGACAAGATGAGATAAGATTAGTGCTGTCAATCGATTAAAATATTTAATCGCGATTAATCACAAGGATGTCATAGTTAACTCGCGATTAATCGCAAATTAATCGCACATCTTTTATCTGTTCTAAATGTCCCTTGAATTATCATTTTATACAAGGAGGAGGTGGAGAATTCACGTCAGCTGTGTTTGGCCATCACGTGGTATTTCAGACTGGATTTGCTACGATGATAACTCAGTTCACTTTGACAATACACACACATAACTTTGGTCTTGTCAGTTGTCATGCGCGCACCCCAGGCCGCCTTCACCTGGGGGAGCATCTGGATCAGCGGCACGCGGTTCGGGACGGGGAAAAGGAGCCGATGGAAAGGCATGGCGACCAAGGGCACTGCTGCTGCACAACAGCCAGCAGGAAACCCTGTCGGACTCCGACGGCGAACACCTCGCCCTCGCTAACCATGCCCCTGCCCCACCCACCCCCGCCCGCGTTAATCTCGCGATAAAAAAATTGATGCTGTTAAAATTGATTTGCGTTAATGAGTTAATAACGCGATATTTTTGACAGCACTAGATAAGATACAATAAGATAAGATATGATGAGATAAGATACGATACAATACGATAAGATACGATACGAATCGATAAGATAAGATACGATACAATACGATAAGATACGATACGAATCGATAAGATAAGATACGATACAATACGATAAGATACGATACGAATCGATAAGACAAGATACGATAAGATATGATAAAATAAGATACGATAACATACGGTAACATACAATAAGATCTGATAAGATACGATAAGATATGATACGATAAGATATGATAAAATAAGATACGGTAACATACAATAAGATCTGATAAGATACGATAAAATACGATATGGTGAGAGAAGATACGATATGATAAGATATGACAAGACAAGATATGATAAGATGCAATACGATATGATATGATACGATACGATAAGATAAACTTTATTGATCCCTCATTGGGGAAATGTACATATTAGAGCAGCCAGATACAGAAGAGACATGAAAGAAGCAGGACAAGAATTACAAAAAGTACAATCAGGCTAAAAAATAAAGATATAATAATAATAATAAAGGCCTCATAGAGCCCATATACCAGGCGTGATTAATTTACATATGTATAAGTACAGCTATGACGTGATGAGTTTACATATGTGAATGGCATGGAGGATAATGTACCCAGCAGTAAAAAATGTTATTGTAAGAGAAACAGTGTTGTTGACTGCCTTAAAGAGAGAACACAGTTTTACATTTTGCTGCTGGGAGCAAACTTTGATTGTTTACGAAGAGCTGCAGAGCGAAAAACAAGGGATGATGTGGTGCTGGAAGAGCTATGAGGAGAAAAAAACAGTGTTAGATGATGCTGCTGCAAACTGGAAGAGCTTTGGCGGGAAAAAACCTGTGATTAAGCGATGTTTCTGACTCAGAAGAGCTGCAGAGTGAACAAACAGAACGTAGGAAAGAGGATAAAAACGGTGTTACGTGATGTAGATTGTCGCACCAGAAAGGCTGTGAAGAGAACATTGAAATATGTTATTACAATCACATTTTGAGTAAGAGGACGCTAACACCAACAGAATGGTGCTCTGTGTGTGTGTGTTTCTTTCTTGTGTGTCTGTTTGTCTGCACCAGGTTTTGGCGCCATTATGGTTCTCTGTCCCACCACCTGATGGCACTCAAGCTTCAGCACTACACCAAGTTTCTGTTTGTGCGAGACCCTTTTGTGCGTCTCATCTCTGCCTTCAGGAACAAGTTTGGAAGGTGTGTGTCTGGCATGTGTGCTTCTTTTTTGATTAAACCGCATCGCCCCTGCGTTATTAAAAGGTGTGCGTTCATGTGTGTGTGTGTTTTTTTAAAGGCCCAACGAGGACTTCTACAGGCAGTTTGGTTCGGTTATGCTCCGACGTTATGGTAATGTGTCGGGGAGTTTGCCAGAGACGGCGGCCGAGGCGTTCGCAGCAGGAATCAAACCAACGTTCCATCAGTTTATCAAATATCTGCTGGATCCCGAGACGGAGAGGGAAAGTATCTTCAACGAGCACTGGCGGCAGGTAATGGTTTCACACACACAGATGCATGTTGATGTATGCAGGATGAGGCTATGTGTGATATTTTTAATGGGTTTTTAAAAATCAGGTTGGCAATTTCGCCAGCTCCACCTTTTCTTTACTATTTCTGTGTCTCTTATTAAGCCTGTAGCAACCAATAGCGTAATAATTTGGGCCATTTTAAATGTAATAAAGCCAATAATAACTGGCCAATAAGGTACTCAAGTTTTTATCCAATAGCGTACATAATACTCTTCAGTTTTTATTACAGTTGTAAATGAATGTTCATGTTCTCTGTTGTATATTGGAGTTCAGTGCCATTATAGAGCCAGTCCAGTTATTTAAACACAGCTTAAAGTGAGGACTGAATCATTTTTCCTTGATAAATGTCGTAAATTCATTTGAGAATACAACATCCAACAGAAATACTGACATGAAATGATGAATTTACATATCTAAGCAGGTAAATAATATTCTAAATAAAGATTTCGTACAACAAATTATTCACAAATCGGCTCTTAGAACCATAATTAAGGAGAGTGAGAGCTACAGGGGACGTATCATTGATAAATGACTGTCCACTATGCCATCCACTAGACCTGTTTTGATGAGCAAACTGCACAAAAATGACTTTTATTTCCAATAGATGCAGTTTTATTTATGTATTATTACATTATCAGCTGCAGTTATTACATTTTCAAAGGATTTTGTAAAATGTTAGGCCGTTAACGTAATAACTTATTACATTACATCATTGGTTGCTACAAACTCTCTGAACTCCGAGCAGTTTCTGGGTGATTTTTGCTCATTGTCGACTCATTTTTCACAGCAATATAAAGTCCTGAACCTCACTGGAAACAGACCAACCGTGGGACCAACCATAGAGAGATCTCAGTAATGTTTTATGCAGTATGACACAGTTATTAAGCCATAAATCATAAGAAAAGAAAGAAAGTTTTAGTGTCTTTGTTGATTCATTTGAAAATAAAAGTGCCCAAACGCGTTACTAACACTGGGGAAAAGATGGCGTCTCACAAACTATAGATATTTTACTACTTAGATTTTTAATTAGCTTCAAAATTTGTCTTTCATGTGACTGTTGATTGCAGCTGAGTCACTAATGCTGCTTGGTTGAGCTGAGGAATGCAGATGGTTTGGTGAATTGTGAAGTGATTTTGATGAATTATTGCAATTTTCATTTTGGATTTGGTACAAGGGCCAGAGGAGATTGAAAATTTGATGATGGTTCTTTCTGTTTTTACAATTTCTGGCTCTGATAAATGGTGTAATTGTTTAATTTAGCGTTCAGAGGGACATCAGATGCTACCAGTGGTAATTCCATACTAGATATCACTCTGATAAAACGTGCTCCATGTACTAATGCTGACACTGTTGGCTGTCAGTATGCATCCAACACAGTGTCAACATGTACCATATTGTACTATTGTATATATATAATGGGTTTCAAAACTCTGATACCAAATTTGTCTCGTATTTTCATGTTCACCTGAAAAACTGAAACGTTCAAGGATTAGGAGCATTTTAAGACAAAAGAAGCTGTGACTGGTGTAAAATGAAGAAAAATCTGATTCTGTTTCTAGGTCAGCAATCAAGCTGAAACAGATTAGTGTCGTCCTGTCTACAAGAGGTCAGAGTTCCTTAAGCAGAAGTGGATTTGATCTACTTAGCAGTGTTTTTTTCAACTAAATCAACTCGCAGTCACCGTTGATCTGTCATATATATAAATATCTGTGCCGTAAGTTTCCAGCAAATCATAAGCAGCACAAAGTATGGCACCAGAAGTTTCAGAAATCAGATTCTGAGGAAAAGAGGGGCTGTCCTCGTTTCAAACAGCTGCTAGACTGAAAGTTTCTAAAGACCGGTAGAAATGACCACTCCAGTCGGAAGATTACACATCAAGCTTTGTTTACAGAGAGACACAGAAGCAACTCCAGCCCAGATACTAATCAGCAAAAGTCCTGTCTGGTCGTCGACTCAGGGGATGAGGAGCTTCTCTAAACCACTTCTCAGGGGGCGGGGAACAAAGCCAAACACTTGGTGGGCCAAACGGGGTGAGCTAAGACCTACCGACATTTCACAGTGGATGATGGAAAAAAATCATATTTACCAATAAATCCCAGCTACAGATTTAGTGTCAGTAGCAGAAGGCTGGATATAAGGAGACAACAGGTGAGGGAATGATTCAAGTGCTTCATTCTCCAGGGACATGATCCTCCCTCTCCCTCTGGTCTGCGTCTTTGCGGAGAAGGATTCATACTGCAGCAGGGTAACGAGTCCAAACACATGTCAGAGCTTTGACTTGAAAACCACCGACCAATGAGAGCTGACCGTCATCCCCAGTCACATGACCTCGACCCCACTAAACATTTATGGGGGCGTGAAGACCGAGGAAACCAAACTTTCCTCACTTTACAAGAAGCCCTTTGGAGCAAATCCTGGTCGGAAAACACGGATTATCAGAAATGCAGCATTTCGCTCTGACAGTTAAGCTGACGGTGATATTTGTAATGAAAAAAAGGATTATACGAATGCAAAATAGACTTTTGAACCTTACTGTGTACTGGAACATGAGGGGTCTGCTGATGGCTCAAACTAAACCTTTGGAACGTCACTGATAATTTCCAATCTGCTTACATCAAAAGGGTGGTAAAGACTGATTTTGCTCTTGTTTATTTCTTAATCTGCTTGTGTCAGATGTAGCTAGACCCATCACAGCACTGTTCAAAGAGGTTCCATTATTTCCTGAATGTGAGCATCATACATTGTTTATTTTCACTTTACCTTTTAATGGTTTATTCTTGAACAATATTTTGTACTTGTTTAAATTCCTCACAGTTATGACAGTTGTAGATATTCAAAATTAATGGTACATACAGTGGAGATAGCTGACTACAAACTACTTTATTACAGTTTTTTACAAATATGTTTATTGAAACCTTCCATCCTTTTCTCCAAACTGCAAACACAAACCCGACTTTTGTTCACAAAACATCAGACTCAGCTGGCAAAATCAAACATTCGCCTCTAGACTGTTTTATCTGTGCAAAATCAAAAGCACAAGCCCGGGTCATGTGTGCAGGTCATACACACAGCCAGCCAGTTTAAAAACACTGCTGTGCATTCATTACTCCAAAAAAAAGCAAAACACGGCATTCAGGGCATGTTACTCTGGGTGAAAAGTTTATATATTTGTAATTTATTAGAGTTTTTTCCGCAGTTGCCAAAACACATTCCACCCTTTTCTCAAAACGGTAAACACAAAACTGAGTTGTTTGGGGGGAGGGAAGTCTGGGCCTCTTTGCTTAGACTGCTGCCCCGGATGAGCGGTAGAAGATGGACGGATGGATGGAGCTTTCATGCTACATTTACAAAATCAGTCACCTCCAACACCATTGTCTGTGTTTAAAACCAAACAGTTTTCTGATTCTGCACAAAGCCAGTCAAAACTAAAACACCACGAAGCATTCATTCTGCACTGCATCAAGAAAATGGAAAACAGTGTTCAGGGTGTAGAGCTCCAGGAAAAAAAGTTTATTGTTCTTACATAACTACATAACCGTTCAGCACTTGAAGTAAACAAATAAAACAACAAATATGCTACAAAAGCTGTAGTGAAAAGTACATTACAGTAAATGGAACTGCAGAATTTAAATTCAAGTGATTCAGTCTGTGTCAGCATCAAGTCATCAGGCCAGAGGATGTCGTCTACATAGCAGAGAATATTCTCCCTGTAGGGAAACAAGGCAAAAAACACTCCAGTCTTGGCAAGAATCCACTTCAGTGTGACCACAGACCAAGTCCATGGCCTGTAGGAGACGTTTTATACTTTCTCTTCAGTCGGCTGAGGAAGGGGCAGTAGGGCGGAACATTTATCAATCAATCAGACTTTAGTTATAGAACACTTTTCATGCAAATACAATGAGACACAAAGTGCTTTACAGAATAAAAATGCAATTAAGCAGTACAAAAACATCCCTCCCCCAAAGTCATGACTCTAAAACACAGGGATTGAGGATTTAATACGTGCATAAAGGAAATAAAATAAAGTAAGATAGGCGATTAAATAAATTACCTAAATGAAATTAAATCAGACAAAATTAAACGTTTGTTTTTGAAATAGAGACAGAAATAGGAGTCAAAGATTATGCAGGTGCATCTCACAGAATTAAAATATAGTGGAAAAGGTTAAATAATTTCATCAGACATTGCTCAAAGTCGGCCCTTATTCGTTATATATTTGGGGATATCGGCCTACAGCTCATGAACGCCCCCTTACAGAGTAAGAAATGATAAAAATCAGCAATAAACTGTGCATTAAATAGACTAAAATATGTAAATAGGCAAATAAATAGAGAAATCAATAAATAAAATTGCTTCTAAGACCAATAAATAATTAAAATCTAGATCTCGGTTTTGCTTTTAAAAATATCAATAGCCTCTGCTGCCCTCAGGTCTTCTGCTGTTCTGTAGAAATATGGGCCTTGATAACAAAATGCTGCTCCACCGTATGTTTTTAAATGACCTAAAACAGCCACTGCCAGAAGACCTGAGGGTTCTGGAGGTTTCACAGGATAAATCGGATCAATACGAAGGCCCAGGACGATTAAGAATTTCATGAACCAATAAAAGGATCAACAGGTAACCAGTGCAGAGACTTTAAAATCGGTGTGATGTGAGCTCTCCTTCTGGTCTTAGTCAGAACTCGTGCTGCTGAGTTTTGAAGAAGTTGGAGGGTCTTCTTAGGGACACCAGACGAAGAGTATTACAGTAGTTCAATTCAAAAGTCAATAAAAGCATCTATTAGTGTCTCTGCATTAGTTTTAGAGCGGACTGGATCAACGTCGAGTTGTTGTGTGTAACTTATGACACCGGTGGTTACTGTTAGGCATCACAGTGTAAAATGTGTTTTAGTGGGTGAATATGTGTTTAGACTTTGGCGGAAAGAGTCAATAAAATCTGTAAATTGTCTTTAACTCTGTGGTTTTTCCAAAAACCAGTAAACGGTTTCAGGCCGCTGAGAGTCTGGTTCAGGAAATGTGGTTTAGCGTTTTAGCAGTTTAGAAGTGTAACACGTATTGCATAAGTACTGCTGGGAGAACAGTCCTTGCTCTCCAGTGCGACTGTCTTGCAGTTCTACAAACAGGAAAAGTGCAGTTAGAAATAGAACAGTGAGTTTCTTCTTCATCCTCCTCTTTTTCTTCATCGTTCTCACTCCCTCCTCTGCCTCCCACGCTGTTGCCATCAATTACTAGGATCAGCCCTCTTCTCATCCTGTGCACTCTGAACTGGATTATATTGGTTTTATCACTTAATTAGCGACAAGTTTGAACAATTTTCAGTCGCTGTGTGTAAGCAAAGGCGCCGTAATTGTGTTTACCTTCTGCCTCCTGTGGTTACCATTATGCATCACAAGTGCATCTCAGTGCCAAATGTGCTTTAGTGAGTGAGAATGTGTTTAGAGGTTTGCAGAAGCAGTAAATGAGATATGCAAATTGTGTGCAGCTGGGTGAAAATTAGTTTTGGTTTTGCCAAAAGAGTGATCAATTAAAAAAAGGACTGGACTCAGGCCACTGAGCATTTGGTTCAGAGAATGGGGTTTTAACAATTTAGAAAAACAGTAAAATACGCATGCGATAAAATATGAACTGCATTGTTGGTTCAGAGCACAGGCACACACACACACACACACACAATGGGATGCAGACCTGTGCAGCAGGTATTGATCAAGTATTGATCGCCTGTTTGAATACATAAACTTTACTTGGGTGCATGAAAGCAATGTAGTCAAAAACATTTAGAGTAACAAACACAAAACAAGACTAGAGCTGTGTGAGATGTTTTCCATGTAAGCTAATATCTGCACATGTCAGACATAACATTTTGACCACCTGCCTAATATTGTGTTTTTGAGCATTTATGTGCTCAAAAATGTTCTGAACCATTGGGCATGGACAAGAGGACCTCTCAGGGTGTCCTATGGGGTCTGGAACCAGGATGTTGCCACTGGATCCTTTGGGTACTCTGGTTTGTGCAGTGGGGCCTCTGTCAATCAAACTTGTTCCACTGCATCCTGTTGATGCTTGATCAGAATGGGGTGTAGGAAGTCTGGAGGTCAAATCAACATGTTGGGTCATTGTCATGTTCCTCAACATGTTCCTGATTGGTTGATGTTGTTTCCATGTGGTGGGGTGCATTTTCCTGAGTGACATTTGGGATTTCCATTCACATGAGGGAGTGTGCTTGTTGTGGGACAATGTTTATTTGGGTGTCTAAGTCTGATCAACATGGATGTTAAAATCCAATGTTTTCCAGCAGAACAGCACATAGTACCAGTATGATCAGTGTTATTCACTTCACCTGGCTTCATTGTTGTGGTTGATCGATGTATAAAGGCAGTTTTAACACTGTGGGCCTGATTTCTCTTTTAGGTGTACCGTCTGTGCCATCCATGTCAGGTGAAATATGACTTCATCGGACGACTGGAAACCCTGGAAACGGACGCAGAGCATCTACTGAAGCTTCTGGAGGTGGACAATCTGCTACGTTTCCCTTCAGGGGCCCGAAACCGCACCACAGCCAGCTGGGAGAGAGACTGGTTTGCACAGATTCCCATTACGACACGGAGAGAACTGTACAAGCTGTATGAACCGGACTTTGAGCTGTTTGGTTACCCCAAACCTGACAGCGTGCTTCACTAGTAGACCACACCGAGCCAAAGGCCTGGGCACTGCACTGTGTGTAGAGTCCACACCTCGCCTACCTGCGCACAGCCAGCACATGCCTTTAAAGACCAGTCTGTGATGCTGTTTGTTTCATTTGTTTTGTGCATACCTCAAATGACAGAAGTGCCTGCCAATATTATTTTAATTTTGTCATCATGTCATATCAGCAGCGGACCTGCTTACAAGTTACATTATCCCGGTCTGTTTCCCCCATGTAAAGGCACTTTGAAAAGTATTTTGTGAATAGTACTGTATTTTGGTAAATCATGGGGCGAACAGGAGACATTACTGAAGGGAAATATGATGCGGAAAAATAAAGCATTTTGTAAATGTTTTAACTTTTTTCTCCTCTAATTTAACTGTTTTGTTTCGTAGATAATTATACACACACATTATACACCGATCAGGGATGACATTATGACCAATTCAATTCAATTTTATTTGTATAGTGCATATTTACAACACGCCATCACATAGCGCTTTACATAGCAGAAAGGACGGAAAACAGAAAACCCAACAATCCAAAGTTGCATTTGGATTCCTTCTGAGCAAGCAGTCAGCTACAGTGGGAAGGAACCAAAAAAAATCCCTAGGATAGGGAGGAGGAAAAAACGTCAGACAGAACCAGGCTCAGGGAGGGCGGCCATCTGCCTCAACCGGTTGGGTTGGGAATAGGGATGAGGATTCAGGGATAACAGAGAGAACAGGAGAAGTTGTGGTGGGGATAGGAGGACAGCAGGTGGTGAGGCCAGCGGCTGCAGACCACTTGTCTAATCTTGTGTTGGTCCCCCTTATGTGCTCAAAAATGCTCTGAACCATTGGGCATGGACAAGAGGAACTCTCAGGGTGTCCTATGGGGTCTGGAACCAGGACGTTGGCTCTGGAACCTTTGGGTACTCTGGCTTGTGCAGTGGAGCCTCTGTCAATCCAACTTGTTCCACTGCATCCTGTTGATGCTTGATCAGAATGAGGTGTAGGAAGTTTGGAGGTCAAATCAACATGTTGGACCATTGTCATGTTCCTCAACATGTTCCTGATTGGTTGGTGTTGTTTCCATGTGGTGGGGTGCATTTTCCTGTGGGGGTAGACCAGTGATATTTAGGATTTCCATTTGAATGAGGGAGTGTGTTTGTTGTGGGACAATGTTTATTTGGGTGTCTAAGTCTCATCAACATGGATGTTAAAATCCAAGGTTTTCCATCAGAACACCACATAGTACCAATAAGATCAATGTTATTCACTTCACCTGTCAGTGGTCATAATGTTGTGGCTGATCGGTGTAAAAGACATTGCAGCTATAAGTTCTCCTTTCAAGCTTTAAAATACACTCGACAGCCATAACATTAGAACCACATGCCTTAAATTGAGTAGGACCTGGCTCATCGGGGTAATGACATGAGATCTTTGGGGGTATTTGGCCGCAAATCGTTCGAGTCCTGTGGGTTGCAGGGTGGGACCTCCGTGGATTGGCCTTGTTCTCTTGCGTTTCATGCATGCTAGATCAAATGGGGATATGAGGATTTGCAGGCCGAGCCCTCAGATTGGTCTCTTGGTTGTGTTCCTTGAGCTGTTATCGAGAATTATTATCCTGCTGGAGGAGGCCGCTGCCATGGAACCCAAAGTTTCCCAGCAGAACACTGCATTGCAACGATACGGTTAATGTTATTCATCTTACCTCCCAGTGGTTTGATCACTGGGAGTATTACTCAGCATGCAAAAACATTTGTTAATCTTTGATGTCTGCTTTGTGTAGCACAGAAACTAAAAATAGTTTTCCTAAATTTAGTGATGGTGCACAACGATCAGTCATTTGAATAATAATCAAATGCAGTTTAATAAGACAGTGATATATGAGGGAAAGCAGGCATTTAGCGCTTTATGAATAATTAGAAAACAAGCATGTCCTATAAGGGTCATTCTTTGAATATCTTTAGCATATTTATTGAAGGCATGCAAAGTTATACCTTGATTCTATGAATATTTTCAGAGCTACAGGCCCTCTAAGGACATAGGTCAACATTTACAGCTGTTAATTAGCATTTGTATTGTACTTTTGAGCCCTCCTAGCTTCGTATGTAAAGGAGATAGTCACATGTAGTTTTTAGGTGTGAAAAAACGTAAGTGAGTTAACAGCTGACACCAAATCAATATTACATCCACTCCAGATGTCACAGTCTAAAGTCACAATCTAATTTTTGTTCAGCGAGTTTTTTTTCCCTGTAGTTGACTTTCAACATCAATATCATGGGATAGTGTGTCAGTTTAATGTTTGTGATATGGATTAATTGAAACAAGCATCGGCAACCTCGAGGTGTGTACAGATAAGGCAGAAAGAAGCTAAAAAATAAGATAAAATAATAATAATAAAGGACTCAGAGACAATATACCAGGCATGATGAACCTACATATGTATATGTACATTACGACATAGTGAAATTCACATATGTATAAGTACAGTTATGATATGGTGAGTTTACATATGGATATGTACATTATGACATGATGAATTTACATATATACAGGTATGGCATGGAGGATAATGTCACCACAATTCTGTTATTGCAGTAAAAAAAAAAACGTTGGTCGGAAAAGACCAGTGGTTAACCTGATATTATTACACATGAAGATCTGGAAGAGAAATATCTTGTTGATTGATCTGGAAGAGCTGTAAAGGGAGAAGACCGTTTTAATTTTTATGCTTAGGTTGTACGTGAGCAAACTTTGACTGTTTGCGAAGAGAGGTGGAAAAAAACAGTGTTAAGGGATGATGTGACACCGGAAGAGCTAATCTGATCTGTTTTCTGATAAGTCATTGGAAAAAAAACTTAAGAGAGAGTGCATTTTGGGTAACATTTGTAGGGTCATATCACCAAGTTCTTATCTCCTACATGGCAAAATGTGCTGTATAGATAAACTTGATTAAATTTCCAGTGTTTCCCTCCTTGAAATAGAGTATAATAAATTAAATTCACTTGCAGTTTCTAAGTACAAGTTAAAGTACTTTCCACCACTGATGTGTGTGTTTGGGGCTGTTAGGGGTTGTGAGGAGAGAACAACAGATTATATAGTCCTCCACTACTTTCCATTGCACAAAAAGCTCCTCTTGTTGCGTTCACTCTCGCCCTGTTGTCCGTTTCCACGTGTTCCAGCCTTTTCGACGGTCCCTCCCCTTTTGTTCCGAGCGGCGCTTCTCATTGGCCAAGACCTCCTGTCGCTCAGCTGGCGGACACTGGCAAGTCCCGCCCCACCTCGCTGCTTGACTGTTCTCTGCTGACGTCACCGGTTCCGTCCCAACACGGAAATATGGAGCCGTGACAGGAGAAGCTGCTCCGCTGTTGTCATGGATTTAAAGCGGCACTCCGAGCTTTAACTTTCACCGTGTTTGTCCGCGACCCGCACCGGCCTCGGCTGCGATAAACTCCCGCCGCTAACTTCTCCACAGATGGACGGAGGCGCTGGGAATGGGGAGAGAGTTCGACCTCTGCCGTTAGTTCAGTAGCTTTAGTTCTGTCCGGAGTCATGAAAGCGACCGTTTTAGGGGTCACCGGGGCTCTGGGCCGCCTGCTGCTGTCTCTTCTGCTGCTGTCCTGGGAGGGAAAACTGCTCCAGGTAAACTTTGTGTGTCTGTTTGTGTTGTTGTGGTTGCTCGTGAACGCTGCTTGGGTTCTGCTATTTATGCGCCCACTGGCATCTGCGGCTATTTCAGGCTCCAGTAGAGTTGCCATGATATGATGGGACGTTTAGAAGCGTTTAGCTCGCTGCTCTGCCCAAACTGCCTGAAGAAAGTCAATACTGTGTGTGTGTGTGTGTGTGTGAGAGAGTGTGTGTGAGTGTCAACGTCTGTGCGCGCTCACGAGAGTCTCCGTGCTCGTCTTGATCCAGTGTTTGCCTGCTACTTGCCCAGCTCTGTTACCACCCTGAGTGGGTAAATATGGGAGGGGTGGACACACACACACACACACACGCACACACACACACTTTGACACATTCATGATGGGATTATCTAACCTCAATTCTCATTTTAAACCCAACTTTCACCCCAACCTTAACTTTATTTTCTCCTTTATCATAACCTGTTCCTGCTTTTGTGTGCATGTACTTTCATTTTTTGAGTTATTTACTGTTTCCAATAATTGTAAAGAGCTTCAACTGCTCTTTACATAGATGTAATTACTAGTTTATGTGGGGTTTCTAACAGATTTCTAACAGTGTGTGTCTGTATGTTGTATAATGTTGTGTATGTGTGTGTATATGTACCAGTTATAGCGGTTATCTTTTCAGTAAATTCAAGTAAACTTACTACTACTTACTCAACCTTAGATTGTGTGATTCATGCTAAAATATGAGGTAAAGTCCCGGCAGAGTGTGTAAGCAAAGTTTTATCTCCACAAGCATAACAAAACAATAAAAGAAAGTACAAACACACGCGCACGAGCCGTCAGGTGTACTTTAGGCAGGAGGATTAAGGATATCCTGCTAAATGAGGAACACAGTACAGTTATTGAAGCAGAAGCTCTGCAGGGCTGGGAGATCAACTCCTGCCAGACCGGACACACCCACTCTCATAAACTCACACACCCACTGACACACACACACACACACACACCCTTACATGCTGCTATGTTGAAATCTTGGATACATGACACGACTGAGCTCCCTGTCAGACAGCTGGCCTGAAGTTTCCCCCCTCTCTCGCTCTCTCTCTCTCTCTATGTCTCTCTATCTCTTTTCTTCTTCTGGCGACCCTTCAGGTTGGAGGGGTCAGATCAGTCACCCTCCCAGAGTCCCTCCTGTTTGTCTCAACCCTGGACGGCAGTCTGCACGCCGTCTCCAAACAGTCGGGAGACATCAAGTGGACCTTAAGAGAAGGTTCAAGCACACACAGGCCAACGCTGTTAACTGAGTTTTATTTTCAAGTTGAAATATTCCTCATGAGATTGTTGTTTTTAATTCTTTCAGATCCCATTATTCAAGTGCCCGTCTACCTCACAGAGTAAGTAGCACACAATTGAACCTCAACATATTATATATTATAGGAGACGGTGTTTATAAACTGTCAAGTCCCAGAAGTTTGCACTGTTGTTTACTTTTTTGTTCAGCTAAAATTTCACTTTCAACATTGATAACAAAGGACAGTTTAAAAAAAAGGGCATCATATCTGTATTCTGTAATATGCTTTCATCTTGCTCATCTGAGAGCTCGCAATGTAAGCTTGGAAGGAAGATGTGGAAAGTGAAATTTCAGCAGAGGAGTGGAGATCCTCCTGTGCTCCAACTCATACTCACACAATAAACACACGGCTCAGGCTAATTCATTATAACTGGCTAATGCAACCATATATAAGTCCGGTGAAGCTAAACCAGTACAATGAAAACATACCAGATATTTGCACTAAATGTACAGAGGTGAAAGTGTTTCACTGTGTTTGGCAGTGCAGAAAGATTAAAACATTTAAAGAAGAGGTCAGAGCTACATGTGAGAATCTAATTGGATCCTAAAGTGTTTCTTCTTGGTCGTAAAAATTGTAAAAATTACCAAATATTAAATGCTAAAAAGGTGATAGTTCTGTTCTGGGGGGAAAAAAACTAACAGACCAACTATTAAACATTGCATAAAACAAATTATGTCAAACCTTCCACTTGAAAAATGTAACATATATTAAAAAACAAATGAGGAAGTTCGGGGACTCTTCATAAATTATTAGCATGTAGCATTTGCACTAGCTAAATGGTAGCATCGGCACTGATCACTACCTGAAGCATCTCCTAAATTGGCCTGGGCTAGTTGAACATGGCAATGGTGGTTGAATTAGCAGTTAGCATTAGCATTTAGCAGTTGGCTAAATGGTAGCATCGGCACTGGTCAGTACTTGGAGTATCTCCTAAATGGGCCTGGGTCAGTTGAACGTGGCATTGCTGGTTGAATTTTCAGTTAGCATTTAGCAATTAGCTAAATGGTAGTATTGACACTGGTCACTACCTGAAGCATCTCCTAAACAGACCTGGGTCAGCTGAATGTGGCAGTGCTGGTTGAATTAGCAGTTAGCATTAGCAGTTAGCTAAATGGTAGCATGGGCACTGGTCACTACCTGGAGCATCTCCTAAATGGGCCTGGGCTGGTTGAACATGGCAGTGGTGGTTGAATTAACAGTTAGCATTAGCATTTAGCAGCTAGATAAATGGTAGCATCGGCACTGGTCACTACCTGAAGCATCTCCTAAACGGCCTGGGTCATTTGAACGTGGCAGTGCTGGTTGGATTGTGTAGGAGCAGTGTGAACTGACACTAAGGGGGGTGACTCTGGGACGCCAGAGTTCACCTCTTAGCCTCCTGGAGGTGTCGTGGGACTAAGTAAGTGAAACACTGTTGAAGGGAGGTTTCCACCTGATGACCCCAGAGACGTGTTACTGCTCACTGGTAGGTATAGAGACAGATTAGGGATACTAGGTCCTTCATTGAGGATGAATCCATTCTTTTTGAGCTCACCTCTAATCTCATTTAATCGATTGGACTCCAGCCTTGCAAACTTCTCATTCCTAATATCCTTTTTTGATGTCATTATGTTTGAAAAATATCTCAACATGCTTTTTCCTGCTACTGTATAATTTAACAAGCGGACTCTTGTGTGTGTGTTTTATGTAGGCCAGGTTTTCTCCCAGACCCCAACGATGGCAGTTTGTATGTACTTGGTGGAAAGCACAAGGAAGGCTTGATGGTAAGGAACTCTCTTTGTGTTGTGTTTTGTGTTCATGTCATCACTTTACGACCCCGTTGTTTTGATGTATCTGCAGAAACTGCCTTTCACCATCCCAGAGCTGGTTCAGTCCGCTCCCTGCCGGAGCTCTGATGGCATACTGTACACAGGTGGGACTCTGAGTGAATTAAAGACAAATATTTGACATGCCTCTTTACTGTTCATTAACACTTCTGCATGTGTGTGTTTGCGTGTGTGTGCAGGTAAAAAGCAGGACGTGTGGTTTGTGGTTGATCCTGAAACGGGCGAGAAGCAAACCAGTTTAACCACCTCCTCCACCGAATCCATCTGTCCCAACACCCCTCTGCTCTACATCGGGCGGACAGGTACGTATCTGCACACATGTGACTGAAGGGTGAAGCTCGATGGTTTTATAAACATCCCTGTTTGTTTTGCAGAATACGTGGTGACCATGTTTGATACTAAGACACAGGAGCTGCGATGGAACGCAACGTACAACGATTACTCCGCTCCTCCTTATGATGAGAAACAAGACTACAGTAGGTTCCTGCACCACATTCACCCACATAGAATGAACACATTGAGAACTGACCACATAAGAGCATTGAAAAGCATTGGTGTGCATTTTCCTGCAGGGGTAGGCCAGTGACATCTGGGATTTCCATTAGCATGAGGGAGTGTGTTTGTTGTGGGACAATGTTTATTTGGGTGTGTAAGTCTCATCAACACAGATGTTAGAATCCAAGGTTTTCCATCAGAACAACACATAGTACCAATATGATCAATGTTATTCACTTCACCTGTCAGTGGTTTTAATGTTGTGGCTGATCAGTGTAGACTGTACACATTGAGAACTGACCATATAAAAGCACTGAAAACCTGTGTATTTGGAGGCCTGTCCATCTTAGATGAGTATGACGTGAGAAAATATGCCATTGTAGAGTCTAATCACTTTAGTGCAGCATTTAAGTCAAGAAACAGCTGAATGTTTTCTATATAACTGATGTTTCTAAGAGTTAGAATACCTTTTTCATTATTGTTTGATTATTTGTAGAATATCCAGAGCATTTTAATGGATTTCTTAACATTGAGCGATAAAGCGTTTATGTTTGTAAGTACTGCACTTTTTGAATAAAAAAATGATGCACATCCATCACTGTGTATTTTGATACAGTCAAAGGCTGCAACATAGATGTCAAGACTAAAAAGATGTGAATGTGGATTGTGCAGGAATTCTTCCAGGTATCTGCTCTTTTAGTTGTATCTAGTCAAATGTTTGAAATGAAAACTGCCAGATAAAGTGGTCTAAGAATGAACACAATTAAGAGTGGGGGATCCAGCATTTATTATAGAACCTCAAAGAATGTGTGAAACCTTTTGAAATACGTTAATAGTATTGTTTTTAACCTTCTAAAACTAACTTACTGCTTTCCCTCCAGAAATGGCCCATCTGGTGTCAAGTGGTGATGGTCTTGTTGTGACAGTTGACAGAGAGTCAGGTAGGGGGAGGTGTGTGGTTTTTACTATGTGAATATTTTATTACTTTCATATGTGTGAGTGGTTGATGTTTCATCTCTACCCTCTGGTACTGTTGTAAGTGCTGTGCTTCTTGGTTTTCCAGGCGACGTCTTATGGAGTCAGAACTATGGCTCACCTGTCGTAGGCGTCTACCTGTACTCCGGTGACTCACTGAGACACGCCCCTCACCTGTCCCTCGCCATGGAAACCTTACGCTTCCTCACATTCTCCTCTGCCAGCGGCCAGACAGACGCACACTCCACTTTAAAGTGGAGCTATCAGTTTGTGAAGGAACAAGCCAGCGCACAAGCACAACTAGTGTAAGAAAAGTTGTGTATATTTATCTGTGTGGAGGAAGAGAAGCTTGTTATGTTCTGTCCTGAGGTGTTATCTTCTCCTTGCTGATAGTCATTCATAACTAGAAAGCTCTTATACATAGCTAAACAATTTCCTAGTCAGCTGTTACTTGCTGTTTTTGTACGCGCTTCAAATTCAGGTGATGGCACATGACAAGGTCTTGTCATAAATTAAATTAACGCACAAGGTAGCTGCCAAGAACTGCTGAGTCTTTTTCTCTATCAGGATGCTGCAGGTTCTATTATCATCCACATCCTACAAGCAAAAACATGAGATGTGTCGGCAGCTCATTTCATGCTGTTACCACAGCAGCAGAAAGATGACAAGAAATGAGAGGAAGAAAAATGCAATAAAAGCCTCCAGAGTCAGTCTGAGGATGATTTGTTAAATGGTCATGCTTAACTCCTAAAGTCAGAGCAGAGCCTTTATCCACCCCCCAAAGTTGTTTTCTGTCTTTTCACGCTAATTGGGTAGTGATAGTGTGAGAGACAGACAGGAAACATGGAGGCAGAGCGAGCAGTGACCGGAGACATTCCCCCGACATGGTATTTTCTAAAGGTCTCTTTGTTTGGTTGTGCTGTTGTGCACTAATTTACAAAACAGACTCAACTGTTAGCTGAGATGTTAATGACCACCTTTACAGTGTTTTCTCTGCCATTTGTCACAATGGAAAATTAGATTTTCTGACTCTGTGTAGATACATTTACAGATTGAAAATGAATTGTGTGCCTCAGATGTCCAGTTATTGATGAAAATTGATAATAGCTTATGTATTGTCCTACAACCAGTCTGTCCACTCCTCTTGATAAAAACTGGTCGGTCACAGCTATACAAACAAGCATGCAACTAAAACACCTGAACTTAGCTGAGGAGATAACCCGGCTGTTGTTTCCTTCAGACCCACTCTTTATGTAGGAAAGTTGGATTCCCACCTCTATGCCTCGACTTCCCTCGTGCACCAAGGAGTCTCATTAGTGGTGAGTTTAAATATTTGTTTTTATCATGTAAATCAACACCCAGTTTCCTCTAACATCAACATTTATATTAATATTCGCTGATGGTTTAACAGAACACTATTAAGGTAAATCCCATCAGGTGAATCAGTGGAATAAAGCGCTGATAATGATCGAGGTGATAATAAAACAGACATCATGTGACTGGTTTGTGCTTTTTGTTGCCATGGCAGCCTCGGGGACTGACCTTGGCTCGCATTGAAGGTCCGGTGACGGCTGAAGTGACGGTCAGAGAGAGAGGAGAGTGCGAGATCACGCCGTCCACTGATGTGCGTTATCCACCAGGCAGCACAGACAGCCGGAAGAACCACTGGCTGCTGATCGGTAAACACATCCGAACACACTACAGCTTTGAGATGGCTTCCTACAGCTGCTGAATCTGATCCATAACTCATCAAAAATAAAGAAATAAACTTTTAAACGGCTGCTTTAACCAGATTAAATGCTTCTGTTTAAAGAAAATGCACCTGCAGCCACAGAAAACTAATATGAAAATGCATCAGTGGTACTAATGAATCGCAGAGCAGGTCAAGGTTCTGTATTTTCTTGTGCAAGAATTTGTCAAGTGAAAATGTTCCGAGTTACTGATTAACCTAATAGTTCATTAATATTGACAAATCCCCTTCAGCACTTCTTAAAACTGCAACGTATCTCCCATCCACGAGTTTATATTTAGCTGAAGACATGTTATATTCAGAATCAGAATGATTTCTATTGTCATTATATAAAGTATAATGAAATTGCACTTGACTTTCCCCTTTTATACAAATAACAGACTGACATAAATATAAATAACAAGGAAAATGTATAAAAATTACAGACTAATACACACATTTGTATATATATAAATGTAACAAGGGTCAACACATGCAAAGTTATTAATGAATTAGTGGCATTAATTGTGCAGAATTGCAGGTGAGGTGTAAATAAATACATAAATAAATATAGACAGTACAAAATATATAGGTAAACATAAGCACAAAAATATGACCTAAAAATAAAAATCCCTTGTATGTGTCTTTGATGTATTGAGCCGACCAGATCATGACCCCACAGCTGTAAATGTATTCTATCTGTGTGTCTCTGTGCTGTAGGTCACCATGAGCTCCCTCCAATAGCCCACACCACCATGCTGAGGGATTTTCCAGTCAGCCTGCAGCATTCTGGGGAGGCAGTCATCCCCCCTCGATCCCCTGCCTCCCCTGCCTCCCCCGCCTCGTACTACCACGAGCGCTATGTGAGTCACAAACACTTCTGCATCACAATGATCCTTATTTGTCAGGCTATTATTGTCTACTTCAAGCTGAGCCGGAGCCCAAAAGTGTCATGTCATAAATTATTAAATGCATCCTTAAGAACCGCTGTGAACACAAACTGCTTCACAGAGAGTATAAGCAGAGAAAAACAAGTGAATCCTTTACTCGTTATCTCCTCTTGTCCCTCAGTTTCAGACAGTTGCTGGTGGCCATAGCGACACTAATGCTAACAAAGGAGGAGCTGATGGGAGCACATCAGGACAGGCTCAGAAGCCAGCCACTGTGCTGCCTGTCTACATGACTCAGGACCGTCTGACTCTGGCTGTGCTGACGCTGCTGCTGGGAGGATGGCTGGCCTTCGCACTCACGTATCCCACTGTAAGTTTATGTGCAGCTGTGTTCATTTAAAATGCAACTTTTCAGGTTTTATTCTTGATAGAATAGCATTTGGAAAATCTCTGAAATACGTAGATCTACTGTTATCGCAGAGTTAGACGAGAAGATTGATACCACTCTCGTGACCATGCAATAGATAGAGTAGAGCTTTAGCCAGCAGCAACAAGGGGAAACGGCTACTCTGTCCAAAAGTAGCAAGATCCTCCTTCCAGCTTCCGTCTTTGTCACACTAATACACACAACATCATGACCACTGACAGGTGAAGTGAATTACATTGATCATATTGGTACTATGTTGTGTTCTGATGGAAAACCTTGGATTTTAACATCCATGTTGATCAGACTTAGACACCCAAATAGACATTGTCCCACAACAAACACACTCCCTCATGCTAATGGAAATCCCAAATGTCACTAACAGGAAAATGCACCCCACCACATGGAAACAAACATCAACCAATCAGGAACATGTTGAGGAACATGACAATGGCCCAACATGTTGATTTGACCTCCAAACTTCCTACACCCCATTCTGATCAAGCATCAACAGGATGCAGTGGAACAAGTTTGATGGACAGAGGCCCCACTGCACAAGCCAGAGTACCCAAAGGATCCAGTGCCAACGTCCTGGTTCCAGACCCCATGAAAAGCCCCTGACTGCACTCTTCCCATCTCAACATTCCATAAACCAATCGCCAAACCATCGTCTTATTACATACAACTTTACTCCATTTTGTAACAGTTTGGTGGCAATCTAACCCTCACCCTACCCTTAACCCTAACCCTTCAGGAACATGTGTATATAATGCAATTCAGAGTGGAACCAAATACAGGGCCAAATACAGGTTTTGACTATGCTAGGAACATAAGACAGCGTTCGTTTTTACATGCAGTCAACGTCTCCTTGGGTGGAGTCAAATCAAGTGGGTGGAGTCAAATGTTAGATTCAGTTAATAGCATGCCGACATTAAGCAGCGTTGAGCACCGCCCCGAACTGCACACTGCTTGGACCCCATAGGACACCCTGAGAGGTCCTCTTGTCCATGTCAAATGGTTCAGAGCATTTTTGAGCACATAATGGGGACCAGCACAGTATTAGCAGGTGATCATGATGTCATGCCTGATCAGTGTATGCACTAGCTTGTGCAGTGGCTGAGTGATATCTTCTGTTTTTCTGCAACAAAACACACAGCAACTTCCCCGACTGTTCTTTAGGGATATAAACAAATTGTGGCAAGCTGCATACCCTGTAGGAGAACTGTGTGGGAAACATCAATTCTTATTCACTCTGACACAGCGACTAACCTTTGATCTCTGACTGTCGTAGCATCCGAAGAGCATGATAGAAATTTTCTGGTTCACCTAGTTTTGCTCAACCCACATTGTGTACTTCTGCTTAAGTTAGAAGGCGCTGCCTACCGAAATGTCACTGATAATCCCTCACAGAAAAGCTATGAATATTTCATCCTCAGCTGTTGTTTACACGTGTAGGTGGAGTAATCAGTAGTGACAGTACAAGCAAGAGATGAGCAGTTGTTCTACCTGAGGATAAAGCGAGAGCGATATCTCTTATTAAAATGCAACATCTCTTGTGGCTGTGTTTCGCTTTGGGCCGTTGAAGCTGCTGTCGGTGGAGTTGTTGGACTGGAAATCCTCACATAAGTTTTCTGATGGATCTATGGTCAAATACAGTAGCTAATACTGTATCCTCTGTCATGTCAA
The DNA here is from genome assembly GCA_024666655.1 of Dascyllus trimaculatus. Taxonomy (NCBI): domain Eukaryota; kingdom Metazoa; phylum Chordata; class Actinopteri; family Pomacentridae; genus Dascyllus; species Dascyllus trimaculatus. The sequence goes on along the minus strand of CM045447.1, from coordinate 32,664,670 downwards.
GCAGTAAACATGACGAGCACATGTCATTGCATTGGATTAATAACAACATGATAGACGCCTTGTTACGACCCAGTCTCTAGGGGTAGCTGGGTGCAACAAAATAAAGCCAGAGGTTACTGGTGCGGTAAAGCAATTTATTGGTGACGAAATTACCATAAAACAGGTGATAACAAAGACAAAGTTGGTGGGTGTTGCTAAAATCGAAGAACTGAATAAAACCAAATGAAGGCCAACAGAGTTATCAAGATCTTACTAAAACAAAACACAACTAAAACTCCCTAGCCAAACATAAACACAATAGCAACACCACACCAAACAGAAAGTACAAACAAGTGCCCAGTGCACAAAACTAAACCAAAACTAGTGCCTCTAAACGCACATGACAAAACACAGCACGGGACACGAATCGCCACACATGGTGACTACAAAACACACAACATTAGCATTTTGTGCACACAGAAAATACTAATGATCACTAAGCATACACAGTTGCTAACAGAGGCCACCAAAAAGTCTGCACTAACACACAAAACAAATGCCTCTACACACAGTTAGCAAACTGCCGGATGAAGTTTCCTTCCTAATAAAACATAGAAACACAGACAAGAGGCACCAGGACGAACAGGTCACATTAAATCCTTGTCATCATGACTGGGGGTTTGTTGGAGGCTTTAAGGTCTCCAGGTGTGGGATGGCTGCAGAGGATTGGCTGATGTGGGAGGGATCGGAGTGGTGGCCCAATCTGGTAGGTCCGGAGGCGGGGAGACCAGGTGCAGCAGAGCAGGTCTTCACTAATAAGCCAAGATGGCCTTCAGCTGGGCTCTGGAGCAGTCTCCTAAGTCAGCTTCAGCTGGGCTTGCACAAACACAGTTTAAAAAAAGCCACCACATAAATACGGCACACTGTCACCAGTGGCCGTAACACACATTGTATTTATAAGCTTATGACTACAGACGCACAAATCTAGTTAGATTTTGTTGCATCTTCCTGCTTGCAGATGCATATTAATTAATAAACAACTTTAAATGTATTTATTTACATATTAATTCACTTAATTCAGTGTGTAATTCTACGTGATCTGCAGAGTGAAAACATGCGATGAAAACATGACGACAATCATATTTTCTTTCACATTAAATAGCAATAACAGTGTTTTTATTTTGCAGCTGTGTTGCAAGAGGAAAGTCTTATAACCGTTCTCAGAGAGGCCTTCATTTATTCATCTTCGTCAATATTTTCAAAACTCTTAAACTCGACCAGCATTTAATGTGGTGTGTATCTGTGTGTGTGTGTTTCTGCAGCGTGCAGCCCAGCAGCTAAAAGCTCAAAGGCAGCTCGAGGAGGCTTTTGAGTCTCGTCTCCAGCGAATGCAGACAAATATGCAGACCGGCACGCAGACAAACATCCAGACAGTGACCTCAGATGTGACCCTTTCTACCGACGTCAACGTCTCCGGTGGTACGCAACTTCAAAAACAAGTTCTCTGTGTTCTACTCCCTGCATTTAATGATGCTGTGTCTGAGTTCAAACATTTTTATTTCTTGAAACTCCACGATGTAGTATTGAGGCAGCATTTTTCTTAAAGCCTAGAAATTTTGAATATATTAATTATTGCTTGGTTAAGCTGGTTGCAGAAGAAAGTTGTTCTAATTCAGGCTGTATATCTTCTCTATTCTCTATCTAGACTCCCTGCCTGCATCTCCTGACCCCCCACCAAGTCCTAACAGCCACAGCAATAGCACCTCAGGTGTAGATAAAAATGACTCGACTGGGCACAAACTCGCAGCAGGTAAGACGCCCAACTGTGTCAAGTCGTTTTTATTTATACAGCCCATTACCTCAATTCAGGGATTTGTCTCTAGGGGGTTTACAATACAAGCAGCATATGACACTCTCTATCCTTAAAGCCTTGATCTGAATAAGGAAAACAAATCTGAGAATATAAAATGATCTGTCTGTCACTGGTAAATTGAGATTATTTTTACTTTGCTTCATTCTTTTTTCCTATTTCTTTCAGAAGGAAACAGTGAGGAGGTGGAGGTGGGTAAAATCTCTTTCACCCCCTCTGAGGTGCTTGGACACGGCACAGCGGGAACTTTTGTCTTCAGGTACAGTATATTTATCTTAACAAAACACCGCTTCAGCTGTTTGTAGAACAGACCTCAAATCCAAGAACCATATCAGTCGATTTGCATGTTTTAGATCATTTGTATCGTTCACATTTTTCTCACTGAACTGATTCCCTATCATCCTACCATCCAGAAAACCCTGCCACGACATACATTAACACAGTGTATTAGAGGGGAATTACAGCCCTCTAAGTATTTAATTCTCACAATTATTAAAGGACATTACAGCTGCACAGCAGGCTAATAGCAAAAACACAACACACCCAAGTTAATCAAGCTAAAGCTGCGTACTCTAAAAGCGGAGGAGAGAAATCCAACAGAAAAATGTGACCCACCCCCACACGGCCCAGGGCTGCTATAGATAACCGCATGGTACTATTCGCAGTGTTTTACAAAGGTGTAAACCACAGCTGGTGAGTGGAGAAAGGAGTGTCTGAAGGAGCGAACCAAAGCCGTCTATTTAACCTGTAGGTGTAAAACTAAAACCAGTCAGCTTCCTGGAATCTCCTGCAAACCTCCTCCCACAGCCTCTCCATATCCAGTGTGTTTGCTTGTCCGCATGGATGGTTCATCACATTAGGCACCTTCCTAAACAAATTAACGGGGAGTGGAAGTGAGTTAAAAAACCGTCCAAAAGCGAGTTGCTGCCAACATGCAACACAGCTTTGTATCCGTCAAGGAAGATGGTCTGTACAGTCGCTAGCTCCATGAAGCTACTTGTATGTTTACTCATAATCTAAATAAACTTGTAGGTATACAGATGTCAGCAGCTTCACGATTACACTGCATTAAGGGGCAAACGTACTATCGTCTAGAAAACAGTGGATGTGATTAATTGTTGATCCGTATTTAAAGAGAGTGTTTAGTTAACATTCAGCTTGTTGAAGTTAAAAACAAGAAGAGAAAGAAATGGCACCCTTGAAGCTTTATTGTTGTCGCTAAGTTTCTGCCGTAAAAAGGAGGAAGTTCATCGGGAAGCTTGCTGCTGTTTGTATACTCTGCAGCTCATTGGAAGGTGCTTCATTCAGCTGTGAGTGTAGCTGGAAGTTGGGAGTGTTCAGTTTGCGTAAAGCCCTCATTCTCTCAGTCGTTCACTCAGCCAATCAGAGAGGTTCATCTACAGAGTCATCTCAAAGTGCCTATTCAGTTCAGTTCAATTCAATTTTATTTATATAGTGCTAATTCACGACATATGTCATCTCACAGTGTTTAACATACTAAGATACAGACCTTACGAATTTTAAACTGAGAACAGAGAACTTTTGGATCCCCTCTGAGCAAGCAGTCAGCAACAGTAGGAAGGAACCGAAAAAAAAACTAAAATGGGGAGGGTGAAAGCAAACCTCCGACAGAACCAGGCTCAGGGAAGGCATCCATCTGCCTCGACCTGTCGGTAAGAGTGGGGATGGGGGGGTTGGGGATTGCAGGAGGGGTTGGGGTGGGGATAGCAGAATTGCAGATGGAGAGCAAACAATACAAGCAGAACAATGAACATTTTGGAGGTTGGTGAGGCCAGTGGCTGCGGTTAAGAGACGTGTAGCTCCAGATGCAGAGATCTATTGATGTGCAAATGTACGAACACAATGCCTCTGGGTTACAACGACTGGAAAGGCTGCTTTAGGCTGAATGTCAGATTTTAGACACTGGGGCATCAGTGTAAAATAGTCCCTGCTTTAAAGTGCATTTCTCCATAAAGAATCTGTGACTTAATCTTTGCACATAATGCTTTTATAAATATTAGAAAAACACAGCATACGAGGTTGGCCTTTTGACGGCTTGTTTTGTCACAGCAGCGACTACATGTGTACTAACATTATTATGGCTCCAAATGAGACGGTGTGAAAGTGAGCCAACGTGTGCGATAGCAAATCTGCCATAATTCATTAATAACTATTATTACGGTATGGTGACACGCCAGAGTGAGTGCTGTGACAAAAGCCTAGCTGGCTTTCATTCTTTCAAGTGAAAAGAATTAATATCAGTGGCTACAGGTAGAACATTAAACTAATCATATGATAGGCTTTGAAAAATTGTCAGCAGTCATGAAGAATTTAAAGCTTGAAGTTGGAATTCCAAGATAAACTCTATTATGTACCGCACACGTCCATATTTGTGCTTATTATGTTGGGATGGTTTTTTCGGTCTTCAGGGGTAAATTTGACGGACGGCATGTAGCCGTGAAGCGAATCCTGCCAGAGTGTTTTGAGGTAGCAGAGCGAGAGGTGCAGCTTCTCCGAGAGTCTGACACTCACCCGAACGTCATCCGATACTTCTGCACAGAGAGGGACCGCCTCTTCACTTACATCGCCATCGAGCTCTGCGCTGCAACCCTGCAACAGGTCAGCACTGCAGGGCTTCTTTTTTAACATCGCAGCCTTCGATGGAGACTAAATGAATCCAGAACTGAAGTATTTGTTGCTGTTTGTCTGTATTCTTTGCAGTATGTGGAGGATCCTTCGTGCTTTTCCGAGCTGAGTCCTATAACGCTGCTGGAACAGACCATGTGTGGCCTCTCACACCTCCACTCACTCAATATAGGTCTGTGATACACACATACAGATACATACAAGTCATAGTTGCTTAAATCAGTAATAGATTCTATTTTTTAAACATCTTTCTATTCTCTGCCTCCTCTCTGCCGGTCTTCCATCTAGTCCATCGTGACCTGAAGCCCAGAAACATCCTCCTCTCTGGCCCCAGCGCTCTGGGTCGAGTTCGAGCTCTCATCTCAGACTTCGGCCTCTGTAAGAAGATCCCAGACGGTCGGAGCAGCTTTTCTCTGCGGTCCGGAATACCGGGAACTGAAGGGTGGATCGCTCCAGAAGTGCTGCGAGATACACCTGGAAATAAACCGGTAGGATGCACACACGTTACACAAAGCCGACTTCTTCTGAGACAAAATCGAGTTTGACAGATGATGAACCAGGTCAATCTGTAGCTACAGCAGAACTCTTGTCCTGAAATGTACGTAAATGTTCAGTCTATCCTCTGAGTCTGAAAATGCTTCTCCTCTTGTCCTTCCAGACAGCAGCGGTGGACGTGTTCTCTGCAGGCTGTGTGTTTTACTACGTGGTCAGCAGGGGGCAGCACCCCTTTGGAGATGCACTGAGACGACAGGTCAACATCTTGTCAGGAGAATATTCACTTTCGCATTTTATGGAGGATATACACGGTGAGGGTGTCTCTGTCTTGGCCTGTGTACCATTATTTATGTGTGGAAGTGTGGAAAATCATTCATGCCTTCCAGAGTTTACACTGTCGCAGCTGCCAGAATTAAAACTAGCTCAGTCAGTCTGAAATCGATGCTGTAATCTGGCTCCTCTGTTATAAAGAGAGCTTAGATCAAATCACTCCTCAAGAGAAAATGATTCGTGACTCGCCTGAAAACAGTGTTTGCATCTCGTTCCTTTCAGATGACGTCATAGCACAGGATCTGATCGAGCAGATGATCAGTGCTGAGGCGGAGTCGCGGCCCTCCACCGCCTGCGTGCTCAAACACCCGTTCTTCTGGAGCCCCGAGAAGCAGCTGCTCTTTTTCCAGGTGTGTTCGGTCACTTCTCTGTGCTCATTCGATCCCGGATGCAGCTTCGCACCTGCTTAGCTTCACATCTCTGCCTGTAGACTAATACTTTTGTGTGTGCATGTGTTCAAAGGACGTGAGTGATCGCATAGAGAAGGAGCCAGCAGAGAGTCCGATCGTGGTCAGACTGGAGACTGCGGGACGAGCAGTGGTCCGAACCAACTGGAGGATGCATATCTCTGTGCCTCTACAGACAGGTACACATGCACAACCATGGCTGCATGACTCCACAGTTCACAGCTGTGCAGGACAACAAAGCTATCAGCAGCCCGCAGTGACATTTTTCCCCTTTTGCTCTCCAGACTTGAGGCGGTTCAGGACATATAAAGGGAACTCAGTCAGAGACCTGCTGAGAGCCATGAGGAATAAGGTCGGTCTGTGTGCTCGCATTAAATCTGTTTGGTTTATATGCAAGCAGAAACATTTTGACACACTTCATGTGGTTTTACATTTATATTGCAGAAGCATCACTACCACGAGCTGCCGCCGGAGGTGCAGGAGACTCTCGGCGAGCTGCCCGAAGGCTTCGTCAGCTACTTCACCTCACGGTTTCCACGACTACTGATGCACACGCATGCTGCTCTGCACATCTGCTCCCACGAGAGACTGTTTCACCCCTACTATCTGCCCCCCAATCCCAAGTAGCTTGCACATGACTGCACTCTGCACTCCATCGCGCACAGACAAGTAAAAAAATAATAAATCCCTGACAGTACCCCGTTATTGCTTTTGTAAAGCCCATACTGTTTTTAGGGAAGAAGTTACAGTGCTGTGAAAAAGTTTTGATATGCCTTGGGTTGTTTTATAAATTAATTTTATTGTATTTTATTTTGTACTCCTCCACAGGCTGCATACTATTTGTATTAATAATATTTTAAACTACATTTTAAGGAAAACACTCTCTTTTCGTGGCCTCTGGAGTGCCGCTTTGGTCTGATTTTGTTTTAGGGAGACAAAAATTGATCTGCTATTAAAAATAAATAAATAAAATCGGTGAAAACATTTACCCCAGTTTGCCTAAGCACATAAAGTTCCCAGTACTTTCAAATAAGGTGAAATTACAATCGTAGTAACTGAAATAATGCAGCCACCTTGTGTCATTCGCAACGCTGCTCGGATCTCGCGTTCAGGTTGTCGATGCAGACTTTGAGATTTGAAAAATGTAGGAACTTTGTCGCAGCACTGTAGGTAACGACTGGTTTAATAATAAAGTGTTACCAGAACGTGTTACAGATGAAACCCCTGTTGTCCATCGAACCAGTCAGTTAAACAGTCCACTCCTCTCCTGGTTCCTGCTGCTGCTGCTGTGCTTCTGTTAGCTCTTCTGGAGAATGCTGACCTGCAGTCTGTTTGTATTTGCAGTGTGTCTGTAGCTGCAATGCTGAATGTAGCTACACCGACTGTACTCGGCCGTGTTACTCGCTAAAGGCAGCGCGCTGACAGGATGACTGACGCCGTTAAAATGTGGGCAGTGTGCTGTGAAAGTCTGATTTATGACCTGAGTGAGTGGGTGGTGATGTAAAAATGACAGCTAGATTGATCTTGTTACTTAAAGTTATAAACGCATACAGACAATTTTGCATTGTTTGACTGGAACTGCAGGTCTGTTTCACTGTATCACCGCTGCTGAATGTTGACATCGCTTTAGTGTTTAAGCCTGTACAGCCCCATGAAATGCCACTAAATTCTCTCAGAGACACGTGAAATCTCTCCCTGATGCAGGTTTGTCTATAGCTCTGCGGCAGAATGAATGAGTCAAACTTTTGTACTTGTTTTATTTTTTATTTTTTTTTGGAATGAGTGAATTAAATCGAGGCTTTGGTTGTGCCAGATGATGAAGTGGAGCAAGTCTTGTGTTCAGTTTGTAAAAGGAGACGGAGAAAGCAAGGAAGCAAAGATGAATTCTGATCCACGGTCTTAAATCTTATCACAAGTTGACTTCATTCCTCGGTGGTTAGCAGCGTCGCCTCACAGCTAGAAGATCCCTGGTTCGCGTCCTGGTTAGGACGACTGGGATCTTTCTGTGAGGAGGACAGGTACTCTGGCTTCCTCCCACAGTCCAAAAACATCCATTCATCCATTATCTATACACCGCTTAATCCTCTGTAGGGTCGCGGGGGGGCTGGAGCCTATCCCAGGCGACTCAGGGCGAAGGCAGGGGACACCCTGGACAGGTCACCAGTCTATCACAGGGCTACATATAGAGACAGACAACCAAGCACACTCTCATTCACACCTATGGACAGTTTAGAATAATCAATTAACCTCAGCATGTTTTTGGACTGTGGGAGGAAGCTGGAGTACCCGTTGAGAACCCACGCTGCACAGGGAGAACATGCAAACTCCACACAGAAAGATCCCAGACGTCCTAACCGGGACTCGAACCGGGGATCTTCTAGCTGTGAGGCGAAGCTGCTAACCAACGTGCAGCCCGTCCAAAAACATACTGAGGTTAATTGATCATTCTAAATTGTCCTTAGGTGTCTCTATTGTCTGTCTCTATGTGTAGCCTGCAGACCTGTTCAGGGTGTCCCCTTCGCCTGAGTTGGCTGGGATAGGCTCCAGCCCTCCAGCCACCCCCTGAGACCCTACAGAGGATTAAGCGGTGTGTAGATAATGGATGGATGGGTGGACTTCATTCCTCATATGCTGTAACAAACTGTATGAGCAGGAGATTTAAAGGTAAAAATTACCGTAAAACTTCATTTTGGAGGCCTTGAAAGTATTATCTCAACCAGCTTCGTAACATGAGCAGTGTGGTCTTACATAAACATACAGAGTTCTTCCAATGTTACAGAGGTTTTGGTTATTTCACATGACAATTTTCTGTTCAGTTCTCTCCTTAAATTTCCATTTTGTCCTGCCAACAGAGAAGCATCCACTCAAGCTACACACAACAAAGGGAGGTGTTTCATTTAATAAACTCACTGGCATTTGACTTGAGGCTGTCTGATCATTCTACACTGGAAACATCTGTTGGCTCCAGTCAAAATCATCTTGCATTATAGAGGTAAATGTTTAACTTACACTTCTAGTAGTAGAGTCACGCTTTAAGATTCAATTGCGAGGCTTCGGAACTAAAACGGGCGACAAAAACTGGTTTACTCACAGACAGCAGAAGCTTTTTTCTCTTTTTTTTGACATTTCTAAAAAGCGAAGACGCCCTCCAGACATTTCCCTTCTTTGAAGTCGGTCGTTAATGCTGCTGGGAAAATGTCACTTTTGTGCATGTGTGAATCAATGCGCCACAGGTACGCACCACTCTTAAATGTCAGCAGGTGTGAAAGAGTACACCGGCGTTGCTTCATATTTATTTTTATTTATTTATTTTGAGTTGTAAGATGAAAGATGAGAGTGTAAAGCTGCTGAGAACTGTTGCAGTACCTCTTTTCAACCCACAGAGGGAGACATCTGCCCAGTACATCCCTCTCCTGTTCTTTTAAACGACCTTTTCTTAGAAATAGCTGGAACATATATTTGAATAATCACTTCTGAATTGTCTTGAGGAATTAAATTTGATTGTCATGAGATTTGGAAAGCAACAGTTCAAAGCTGTGCACTAGTTGCGCGTATGTATTGTCATCTAAATGTGCTTCTTCTCCTGCGTTAATCCTCCCTTGATTAACAATCTGTGCTGGAAAACACATCCTGTAGAGAAGATAAGATGTCAGACATCAGTTAATTCCAGTGTCAGTGTGAACTAAAACAGAAGTGGTCTAATGATGTGAGGGCCTGGGGTGCAGCGATGTGTCATGGCCAAATCATCAGCTAATGAACCACTAGTTGTTTATATTTCACTATATGATTCAGCCACTCGGTCTGACCTCATGAGTGTGTGTGTGTGAGGACAGAGGCAGCAACAGAGGGAGTACTCATCATTATTAAATATCAGAGTTCGGCTGTAGGTCCAATCAAAACAGCCTTAGGGAAACATCTGCTTAACCAGAGTCATGAGACCGACTTCACTCGAGCACATGCGGCCGTGCAAACACTCAAACCCACGCACATAACAGATTAGTGTGTGATGGCTCTCAGGTCTGCGTATGTTAGACCAGTCAACAGACGCTTGGGAGATGCCACTTTTTTAATGCAATGTGCTAACACACAATCTGAGCAGCAGACTGCTAATGGAAAAAGGCGTCTTTTAATTTATGTGGGCCTGCTGACTAAGCGGCCAACTGAAAGTGAGGTGAGCTGTTGCTTTAATGACGTGGAGGTCGTCGCTGGGTGGTTGCCACATGGCTGCAGGGAGGGTTTGACTGATATTTCAGATTACTACTGCTTGGTGTTTCGGCTTGCTCATAAGACATCAAGGTGGTTCCTGTGGTCTACGGTTGCTGGACGTTTAGGGTCGTAAGTTGTGTGACCTGTTGTGGTGGAGGCAGGGCCAGGTGTTGCAAGGCAGTTGGCGTGTGGCTGCGAACGTGTTGCTGGAATATTATTTCGTTTACTCTGGTTGCTGTGATGTCACTTTGCCAGACGGTTACGGTTGTGGTCTGGCAGGACATACATACATGTTCAGTGGCTCATTGTGTGTTTACAGGTGGTTGCTAGGAGACCTCCGTGGTCTTTGGAGTGGTTGCTCATTCATGTAAAGTGTTCTGACTGGTAGCTGGGGTGTTATTAGGTGGTTGTTGTCGACTTCTGGGCAGTATTTGATGGTTGCCATGGCGTTACTATAACGAAACGATGGATTGGCCACAACGATGTCACCCACTGATTTATGAGCCACTCAAGTTTGGCATTTGAGCATCGCCATGTCGCTCTTTTGAAATCGTGTGAAGAGTCGCAGATTAATTTCAATGAGAGCTCAAGAACACTATGCATGCAGCTACAGTCATGACCTGTCAATCACAAGGTAGCCCCGCCCTTAAACATCTCCTGCTAGTTTACTCTAAATGGGACCAAGGAGCTTCAGTCCACCCCCAACACAATCTCCCAATTCACATATTTTGTATGGAACGTTACAGATACTAATGTAATTACATACAGTTCAAATTTCCTACCAACAATGCGGCCTTCACCCCATCCGACCTAATGAACAGGTGCGGCCTCTAGCGCGGCAGCTCCTAACAGCCTCCCAGCTTCTTAAACAACTGGACATAAGAATGCCGGCCCAACCGTGCGTATGTCGCTCAGGAAGGAAAGAGAACTCCGTCATTGTCGCCGTCTGTCGCGTGGAGACCCAAAATGTCATGTGGTCAGAGGGGGTTACCCCAAAAACAAGAGTGCCCTCTGGTGGCTTTTAGAGTAAACCACATTTAATTGTGCACTTACATTAAAAAAAATTCCTGGATCCAGACGGTGATCCGGATCAGTCCCAAAATTTCATCATTCTTTCCTTGTCCCATTTCACACATTTCCTGAAAAATTCATCCAAATCCGTCCATGAGTTTTTGAGTTATTTTGCACAAAAACAAACAAACAAACAAACCTCCTTGGCGGAGGTAATGAACACCATTCTAATTTAAAGGAGATGTTAAACGAACGATTGAGACCATAAAGTCATTGGGAGAACGTTTACTGAGGTAACAAACCAAGTGAGAAGTGGAGTCATCTTCTCATAGACTTCTATACAATCTGACTTCTTTTTGCAACCAGAGGAGTCGCCCCCTGCTGGATGCTGGAAAGAACGCAGGTTTATTTCACTTCTGCATTGGCTTCACTTTGCAGACCTAAAGGCTCTGTCCATCTTTTACATACAGTTTATGGTTGTTTATTTTTTGTCTTTGTGTTTGTTTTTTTCTTGTTCCTTTCAGACGTGCTGAGTTCCACTTGCCATTGAACGCAGCATTAGACTGTATATAATGATAATGATCTGTATAAAGGCAGTCTATGGACAAACCTGTCTCTAAAATTTTCACATGTTCAGCAAGGGAAGAAGAATTTAGGTTTAATTAGTTTAGGATAAATGAAAATGGTTGGACTGACAGTATTTCTTTGACGACGTTCACGTAGCACAGTTTGGAAATGGAAATAAAACCAGCAGCCTTCCAGGTGAATACAGAATTAACTGCAGGGGGTTAATTTACCTGACAGGCTCGAAGCCACAATGACCGGCACAGAAGAGCGAGATGACAACATGTTTTCTTTCTACACCCACGGTCGGGTCTGAAAGAAAGAAAAGGGTTTATTGCTGATCTGATAGCTTTAAAAGTGCTGCTCTAGGACGTGAACCAGCTTCTCTGAGGAGGAAAATACTGTCGTCCTGGAGGTTTAGAGGTTTAGAGCGGCACAGTTAGAGGAAAATATTCAGCAAAGAGCTTCGGAGTTTACGAATGAGAAGATTTAAATATAAATATATGTTCAATATTTGAAGCACAGCTTTGTTCTCTGACATAGGGATAGATGTCATTTGCTGCAATTAATTTGATAATGCAGTTGAGTTTGTATTAGAGTAGACTGTTGTTGTTGAGGTAAAGAACTTAGACCCATGCTTTTGCTACTACACTAAAAAAAATCCAAGGGAAAACTTGTGATATGGCGAGATATTGTGACCTTAAAAAAACTGTAAAATAATGACCAAAATACACAGTAAGTATCTTTTAAATAATGGTATTTTTAGCTGATATAAATACAGTGAAAACAGTGTAATTTTATGCTCAATGTTGTAAAAAAATGAATTGACATTTGTGAAAATACAGGGACTAGAGGCTGAGACACTTAAAAATTATTTTGCATTTTTCAATCCTTAATATACTTATTTTTTCTTTCAGATAACAACAGATATTTACAAAACATTAATTTTCTTTTTCTGAACTGAATACACCACAGTAGTGTCATTTTATACTAAAACACTGTAAAAGGAAAAATTATCATTTGGGTAAATGCAGATTTTCTATTTGGACGTTATTTACAGATATGGCAGTTTTTTGGGTTTTTTTTCTACAGGTAATACTCTAAAAAGATTAAAAGTTTTAAAATTTTAAAAATAAAATGAAAAATAAAATTTTAAAATAACTAAATTGTTTTTAAAAATTATAGGTATTTTTCTGTGATTTTACTGTTTAAATATATTTAAATATAATTTAGGTATATTTAAATTATTTAAAAATATATTTTAGATTCAAATTTAAATATAAAATTTAGTATAAATTTAAATTAATATAAATTTTAAATATAAATTTAAGTATAAATCTTTATATATTTAAATATAAATCTTTATATTTAAATATATTTTATATTTAAATATAAATCTGAAAAACTGTAAAATAACTATAAATTGTTTTTAAAAAATGTAAGTATTTTTTGTGATTTTACTAGTTATTAGTTCCTGTTTAACAAAACAGGAAAAAGGAAAAATAACTGTAAATTATTTTTAAAATTATAACTAATTTGTTTGTGACTCCACTAGTTATTAACCACAGTTTAACAAAATAGGGAAAAACTGTAAAACTACTATAAACTGTTAAAGAAATTTATAGGTAATCCTTTCTGTGATTTTACTAGTTATTATCTGTAGTTTAATAAAATAGGGAAAAACTGTAAAATATTTGTAAATTGTAAAGACATTTAGAATAAATGTTAACTTTTTACAGTTTAGGATCAGCCGAAACGTCTCTGCCTTTTGTTTATTTTTTTTAGATAAATAAAGTTTGGTGTTCAGATGCATGAGATTACATTTACCTGACATTAATAATAATTAATTAATAATAATAATAAAATGAATTAATAAGCCACGATAGCAGCAGACCTCTATTTAACTTTGAGACTATCCTGCCTTGAACACTGCATATGATTTAACACATTTTACCACTGAAACACACACACACTCACACACACACACACACACACACAGTCTATAGGCTCCAGATGAAACGCACATGTTGAAGTGCAACTGGAGGACAAAATGTCCTGCGCCTCGGTGCCTCTGTAAACGAACGCTTCCTTGTGTTTCAGAGACCACTGGGGATGTATTTTTCTGCTCCCTGCTTTTTCCTCTCATCTCCTTTGTCGGATACCGCGGGAGGCTGGTTTGGGTTTCTCTGATGTGTGTTTGTGTGTGTGGGAGGAGGGGGCCGATCGAAGCAGGCCCGGGGACGTCGCTCTTACAGTCGCTCCATTTTGGGATCGGGACAGGAAGTGGGCTCAACAGAGGAAACATGACCTCCTCCTCTCCCCCCCTCCTCCCTCCCTCTATCCTCTTACTTTTTCTTGTATTCCCTCTTCCTCCCTTTGTCTGTCCCTCCCCCCCAGTCTGAGCCACTCACAAGGTCACTCCTGTGCTTTTCGGTTGAGATCTCGTCACATGAGCCCCTCTGCATGTGTGGACCCTAAATTACATTCTGCTCGCTTCCTGAGTAAATAAATCTATGTTAACCAGTGATTTCTGAAACAACACCAGAACTCTGCTCTAGTTGTTTCTGGGCTCCCTCCCTCTCTCCTGAGACTTGCAGTCCGTTATGTAGCAGAGCTCCTCTGATTAAAAGCCAAAGCAAAGGTCAGACTCTGCTGGGTAACAGAGATATCGCCCGACTTCGGCTTTGCTCTCATGCCCAGCGGTGTGATAGCTCTGGCTGATGAGCTTCATGTTGCATTATGTGAAATGAGGGCTCACACTTACATCAGTATGATATCGCTTATCAGGAGCTTCAACTCTCTGCTTTCCGGCTTTGCTAGAGCGCTTCTCGTGTTCATAAATGCTGATTAAACTGACATAAGAAAAACATATTTGAATATATCTTTTACCCACACTTTTCAAAAGCCCTCCGCCGTCTCCCCCACCCCCCTCTGCTAAATCTTCCTACCACGCTTCACTTTCCAGCTCAGAGGGTCTTGACCTCTTGCTTTGCCACATACACACTCAAACGCACACGGACGCCCACACAGAGAAAATAAAGAAACGGCATGTCAGCAAACGGCAGTGTATTTCACCACAGAGCACAGAGCCAAGGCACTGGGAAACAAAAAAACAAAAGCAGAAGACCTCCCTCTTCTCATCCTCCGCCGCCGCCGCTGCCGCCATCCTGCTCGCCTTTCAAAGTCTGCGTCTGTTTATTTGTTTCGTTGCCTTTTTTCCTTCCCCAGACGTTTTCCTTTCTTTTTTCTCTCGGACACATCCAGTGCAATGACGAGACTTACAAAAAAAAAAAAACTCGTGTGAGTGGAAAAGGTAGGTTAGTCAACGACAAATGTTACAGCAACATACCGGTTACAGTGATACTGTTAGACAGAGTGGCGTTTGTATTGTAAAGTGTACACACAGTGTCAGTCAAATACTTACAGTATTCTATATACAGGCGGCTCAACGTGTCACGGTGAGCACATACAAATGACACAGTTCAATACAGTCTCATAATAAGGCGTGTGGAAGTGTTCATGGTTTGCCTCATTCCCCTCGAGGCCATGTGGACTTAAAACCCAGGGTGGGAAGAGCGGCCCAGCTGTGTCCTGCTGCTGCTGCGTACCAAAATGCAAATCAGGCAGACGCTGGGAATCAAATCAAACATTTCCATTTCACTCCGCTCGGTTCATTTCTCCGCTTGAGAAAGCAAGTGATTTTTAGGGAAAGCAGAAACTATACGGGATTAATGGACGTTTCTGGTCGGCTGGCAGGTATCCATTAAAATCACATAGCAGAAGCACTCAGACATAGTTCTGGTCAGCAGTTTAGCCACAGTTATGAATCAGTGCACAGAGGATGGTAAACTGCAAGAAACCATAGCGACAGATGTTTTATTTATGCTGCATTAGGTCTCACTGGTGAAACAGGCGTCAACAGGGCTGCAAATAGGGACTAATCTGTTAATTACTGGTTGCTAATCGTCGTTTTGTTTTTTGCCACAACATGATCATATTGTAAAGTTGTGATGGAGAGCAGCATTTTAATTCATTTACGTTTATATTAATCCAATTTTGACTCTCTTTTTGCTCTGTTTTTGGTCTCCACCACCTCCTGAGAACATATCTGGCTTATTAACTCCCAAAAACGCCATTATTTAAAAGAGTAAAGGTCAAATGTCGCTATTTTCCAGACAATACCAGATTATAACTTCGTCTAATTTGTACCTGTGGTCAATAAACTCACCAGATAGCTGCTAAATTTATCTGGCGTCGGGCGAATAGTTGGTTTTTAGGGCTTTTATGCTGAAAACAGTTGGGAACAAGGCTTTGAGAGCGATGAGACTGAACCAAACAGGTAAAGTTGCAGACTAAAAAACAAAAACAATGACCTGAAAGATGCTAAAACTATTTCAGCTCTGGGAGACTCCAGTGACATTCTTTCATGTATTATTTCATGCTGTTAATGCAAAATACATCCCGAACTGGACACTTATTTAATTTGTAAAGAGAACAGAGAAGCTGGACGCGGCAAATTTGGAGTTTTTTAGGCCGAATGACAAACATATTCTTAAAAATAAAGAGAAAATCTTGTAAACAAATAATGCATGGACAGTATTTTGGCTGTAAAAGGGGCAGTTCTTTAGAGCAGTTGTTCTCAACTGGTCCAGCCTCAGGACCCACTATGTCTCTATTAATAGCGGTCGCGACCCAAATTGTTGAAGTTTGCTGTTTTTGTTAACGAATTAAGCTTTATTTGGTCGTAGCTTCAATGCATTTTGATACAACTTGGGGAAATTTTGGTGTATTTTTTTTACTCATTTTGGAATATTTGGACGCTTTTTTGCCAAGTTTTGGGCATGTTTTGGCCCATTTTGACAGACTCCGAGCACATTTTCGAATATTTTTGGCACGTTTTAGCATGAATTTCTCCTATAAGCTGGCAGAGCCAAATCAAGAGGTTAATAGTGGGCAACTACTGGTGTCACCACCACTAAATATCCTGCTATTGAAAGCAAACTGTGTCATAAGAAACATGTACTTTAAAATAAAAGACTTAACACCACTACTTTTTTGGGGAGGCATGCTTCTGCGACCCTCTAAAAATGGCTTCGCGACCCACTTTTGGGTCCCGACCCACCAGTTGAGAACCACTGCTTTAGAGGACTTTCCACTTTCTTTCCAGGACACTTGCTAGGAACCAATAAGGAAATGATCTACCACTGAGAAAAAACGTCTAACCTCTCTGGGATTTTGTTCAGCCTGGTTCGTTCAGGCTCCTTGTTATTGTTTTGCTGTTTTTTTTTCCTAGTACAGCTTCCCACCCTGACTGCTACAGAAGTCCAAAATGGCCACCAGAAACACGGGGAAGAGGTCATTTACAGTTCAGCCCTGTCATTTTCTGCCGTTCCCTTCACGTTTACAGGACAAACCGACAGGAACATGCACAGTAACCATATACCAAAGCCTTCTCGTAAATACTCATAATATGCCTCGTCTGGGCTATTGTGGTGCGTCTACTGGGATTCTGGTGGGAAGAGTGGAAAGAGGAAGAAAGACGGGCACAGGCATAGAGATGAACCATAATTCACGAAAGACCAGGAGTGTTTGTCTTCAAACCAAGACGAGTCTCTAATTTGACCGTCTACTGTTTCTGCAGGAGAGGGAGGAGGAGGCGAACAATCCCACTACTGTGAGAGGATGGGACGCGTATAAGACTTGTTATCTGCAGACGTTCATCTCTTGTGCGATGGCAGGAACATGAGAATAAACACCAGAAGAAGAAGGAGGAGGAGGAGGAAGAGACAGCACAGGAGAGGACAGGCAGCGTGAAAAGGGCTTCGTCTCTTCCTCTGTTAAAGCTCATTGACAGGAACACTTGTGCAACCTTATCACATAACACAGCATATGACCGGTGTGGGCCCAAACCCTCACCCCTCTCCCTCTGTCACGTGGACTTTAAGA
Organism: Dascyllus trimaculatus; assembly: GCA_024666655.1. Classification (NCBI taxonomy): domain Eukaryota; kingdom Metazoa; phylum Chordata; class Actinopteri; family Pomacentridae; genus Dascyllus; species Dascyllus trimaculatus. The sequence goes on along the minus strand of CM045447.1, from coordinate 32,647,216 downwards.
CAAGGCATTTTTCAGCTCCCTCTAAACCTTCTGCTTTTCCTCCTGTCTTCTTCCTTCTTTGCACTCCCCCCCCCCCCAGTTCCTCGCTCACACAGCTCGAGCTACATTTCAGCAGGCAGCAGTGTGACTTGGTTTAGTGACAGGGTTGTCATTAGTCTTATATACACAAGAGAAAAAACACTTTCAGTGCTCATGTCATGTAGTTGGTGCTTTCCTCTACATGTTTTATACATTTCTGAACCTGTGTGAGAAGGAGCAGCTGACTGTCTTTCCAGCTTGCACACATTTATACAGGTTAAATGCAGGGTTTCCACAGGGGTCAACAGGTCCACAGCCCCTCGTGGCTCCACAGGTTAAGAGTTCAGTTAGATCCACTCTGAATGGCTCCACTGACTGGTCCACAGGTCAGTGCTAATATAAGCTCATGGGCTGTGGAGTCAGACCTTCTCAGAAGTCCTCCAGGCCTGGATTCATGGCTGGTTTCACAGTTACAGTCAGAGAAGCTGTTGTCTGCGGCGCGAAGGTCACTGCAGCATGATATCTTTGAGGTTTTCCTGCAGGATGGTGTCCTTCACGGCGTGGAAGACAAAGCGGATATTTTCTGTGTCCACCGCGGTGGTGAAGTGGTGGAAAAGTGGCTTCCCCCGGTTCCTCCTCTTACGACTAAACGACTGCACCAGAAATGCCTGGAAGAAGCAGAGGAGGAACAGTGAGACCTTGAGTCGGTGAGTGTGTGAACTGTGTGCTGTGTTTCCTCGAGTACAACATGACACCTCCTTTTGTAACACGCTGGTTTTGGAGAGCAGTTGGGAGAGATGATAGCCACTGCTTGGAGCTTTTTCTCTCATAAAGTGAAACCTGAAATAGTTTTTCTCCTAAGCAGTGATTCCACTCACACACAGACAGCTGGGGACATCACAGACACATATTTGTTGTTATTATACTACTTTCTACTGCGCTTGAACTTCTATACCACAAGTTTTCATTTCATGCATGCACCTTACTGCCAAGCATGTGTTCAACTGTTCTTGTAGTGTCTGGGTGGCATGCAGATGTCCACAGCAGACTCTTAAGGACTTGGGCAGAGAGATTACATCAGTAGTACTCTCATGGACCCTCATGGAAATGTGTAAAGTATAACCCTGGCCTCAGGCTCGTGGAAGAAGAATCTTCTCAGGCAGGTCTGTTTCTGAGACATGTTTGACTCATTCTCCCTCATCAGTATTTACTTCCTCCACACAAATTCTTCCAGGACTTTAACAAACCAGCTAAGCCAAGAACACTGAAGACCAGTTTATGCTTTCCGGGTCTGTGCAATGGTGCCGTAACTTTTGTAATCCCCGAAGTCTGTGACGATTCGTACAGACTCCTCTTGTCTGCATCTGACAGCCTGCACTGCAAACATGCCGACTAAACGTGCGCAAGGAAAACAAATGGTGCTCAAAGCAGACGCTTGTTTACACGATGATTTTCTGTCATCCACACCTTTCTTATTGATAACTAAAAGCTGTAACTGGAGTAGTTGCTGCTGGACTTCGGAGGAGGCTTGATTTGTATGTGCTTTCCATCAGCGGAGCCCAAACACAGTGGGGACTTCTAAATTCTCCAGATATCCTGTGCTCTGTTTACCCACTGTGCTTGACACACCTCGGGAATAGTCACTGACACGGTGATACTTAAAGTATCTGCTCTATCCGTGCCGTCTGTTTTCTCAATATGAGGTTCAATGCAAGTATCTGAGCAGAGCAGCACTGACTTATTTTAGTGTAAACAGAACTATGTCCGCTTTCAAAGTTCGGGAAGCAAGAATTGGCCCTAAGGCTACAAACAACCCATAATGCAACAGAAGAAGCAAGATATTATCAATTTCCGCACCAAAACCAGGTTTTTTTATGAAGAAATATTTGTCAAAAACTGCTCCAAAAGTGAGTCAATCTCCATAGACCCCCAAGTTAAAATGTGCAACTTTAAAGCAGAAATAAACAAGTTTACAGCCTGGTACAAAGTCACAAAGGGTTCATCCGTCCTTATATAGTATCCATGGCTCTATGTAAAACTGAAGAGTTTACACATCTGTCAAATGGCCTGATTTGAAAGGGGGATAAAAACAATAATTGTACAGAAGTGAAGTGGTGCACATTTAAGGATGGACTCTCATGAATGCATTGGTGGTGTGTAAGCATGCAGCTGTGTCAAGATTGAAACAAAGAGAACCTAAGAAATATAATCTTCTGCTTCTGTCTTGTTGCTTCTCAGCTATTCAGTCACAGAAACTGTCAGATTCCCCATGTGGGCTGACAAGGCCTCAGATGCTTTACATATTGGTACTCGGGCTGAAATGATTCCTCGAGTAACTTGAGTAATTTGCGTCAGCTGATTACTAAAATGCCTCAAGGAAAATTCTCTGCCTGGAGCAGGGGTGGGCAATCCTGGTCCTCGAGAGCCCCTATCCAGCATGTCTTAGATGTTTCCCTTTTCCAGCACACCTGATTCAAATGATCAGGAACGTTATCAGGCTTCTTCAGAGCTTGACGATGAGCTGATCATTTGAATCAGGTGTGTTGGAAGAGGGAAACATCTAAAACATGCAGGACAGTGGCCCTCGAGGACCAGGATTGCCTATCCTTGGCCTAGAGGCTTTGTTTAATCCACTACATACTATACTATATATGTACGACACAGCGCAAATGTCTGCCCCGTGTCCACCTGGATGGTTATTTCTGTTGCACAGCGCGCTCACTTCCGCTTTCGATGCTGTAACACACATGCCAAGGGTGGAACGCAAAATGGAGACCACGACAAGGCGTCTGATTACTCAATTAACCGCCAGAATAATCGATAGACTGATACTGATAACTTTAGCGTCTGACAAACCACCTCGCTACAGAAATTTGTTGAGAACTGACAACTGATGCCTCATAATGCAGCCACATTAAAAACACCTGTGTACCTGTACGTCCTCTAGCCTGCGCGGGTCTCCCCTGTAGTCAGGAAAGTTCTTGCGGATGTCCGCCGTGCGAATCTTCTCCACCAGCAGGTCTGTTTTGTTGAGGAAGAGGATGATGGATACGTTGAGAAAGAGCTTGTTGTTGACGATCGTCTCGAAGATGTTCATGCTCTCCACCAGACGGTTTGTCCTGCGGTCCTCCATCAACACCTGGAATCACACAAGCTCAGCATCAGTCTTTAGTTTTATCTGGTTTCAACTCGGCACCAAAAGAAGGATTCAGCCGTCGTCATATGACTGTTGGTTTGAACTGGAGCATGTTTGGTAAGTTGACACAAAGACAGCTTTGTGTCCCTCTCTCTGATCTTTCTGGTCCATTCCAGTAACTCAAAAAGCCAAGAGACTCTCTGATAAATATTTCTGTGTCATCATTATTGCACAGTCAGAAATGTGTTGAACATGCTCGTACCTGGTCGTACTCTGACGACGACACCATGAACAGTATCGATGTGATCCCGTCGAAACACTGAAACCACTTCTGCCTCTGGGACCGCTGCCCTCCAACGTCCACCATCTTGAAAGGAATCTTTTTGATGACAAAGTCGTGCTCGACGATCCCTTTAGTCGCCTTCCTTGCAAACAAAATGTCTTGTTTGCTTGGAATATAGTTCTGAAAAGAGAAGACAAACATTTTTCTTTACAAGTCTAAAGGGGTGAAGAAATACAGAGCAAGATTTGAGCAGCCAGTGTGACTCACCAGTTGCCCAATACGATCCAAGTTATCCAGGAAGTACTTGACCGACTCACTCTGCAGATGAGAAGGAAATAAATCTATTACAGCTGCAGCATTGAAACAAAGTCATCTTATTACACAATAACCAAACTTAAAAGATCCAAACAATCAGATTACAGCACTTAATCTGATTATTATAGCAATGTAATTTCTTGTATTTTTCCTTATTTAATTCTCGTTTTGCTTATTGATTTATAAATACATCAATAGATACAGCAAAGACAGAAATCATGTAACCAGCCCTAATAACATTAGTCCCATTACGCCTCCGTAATGTACTCGGTTACTTGCATGGACAGGCTGAGAGCAGTATTCTGAGTTTATAACAGGAACATGAACTGAAGGGACTCAATTGACAAAATCGGATCATTGTGTTAAGATAAAAAATGTTTTTATCAGAACCTAGCATGACTTATGACTTTGCTCTATAAAAGCTCCACTGAAATCACATTAATCAATATTTTCCTATTAGCAATGGATCAAATGGTTATGTGTAATCCCAAAGGAAGCTCTTGCTCTTTTAGTTTTGGTTTGACAGACTTCAAACTCCACTTTCGTTAACTTTTTTGTTCTCAGCTACAAAGTCCGGATGAACCTCCTTCACACAACCTGACCAGCAGCAAACAGCAGACAGACAAAGTTAACAACCAATGACGGTTTAGCAGCTGGTGGAGCCCAAAACAGAGCTATGAAACTCCAAATTACTGTTAATGTTTGCACTGGACTTGTAAACAGACAATGCAACCAGTTCACACAGAAAAAGGAGGAAACAGTCTTGGATGGTGGATATAAAAATGTGACTATTTATAAGAATGAGAAATGCAAATAATAAACTGGATTATAGGTTAATTGTGACAGCATGCTCTGTTGTTTTCTAGCTGTCTTTCGTTGCCAAGTGATCATTTTTATTCCCAGACTGTCAACAACCACTGAGCCGTGTGTGCAGGACCTTAAACCTCTAAAGGTTATTTTCTACATATGAGCGAAATTACACCATTTACCAGAGCCAGAAACCATCATCAGATATCAGCTTTCTGATGTTTCCTCAGCTACTCCGTGATGTGCCATTCCAACTGTAAAATTCTCCAAATCTAAGCTTATCAAAATCATTTCACATGCCCCAGTTTAAAAATTGCCAGAGAAAAAAGGCTTTTCTATAACCAGATTCTGTAAGAAAAAAAACTGCTTCCATAAAGCTAAAGTGACGCTATTAGCAACTCTGGTGCAACAAGCAGTCATGAGACAAAAATGTAGGGCTGGTCCGAAGAGCAATTTCTATACTCCGGATATTCGGGTCCAATTAATGACAAATATTCGAATATAATAATGACTAGAAAAGCACTCAGAGAGCTCATACCTCCGCCAAGGACCTTCAGTCAACCCCCAACACAATCTCTCAATTCACATATTTTGTATGGAACGTTACAGATACAAATTAATTACATACAGTTCAAATGTCCGACTGACAATGCAGCCTTCACCCCATCCGACCTAATGAACAGGCGCGGCCTCTAGCGCGGCAGCTCCTAACAGCCTCCCAGCTTCTTAGACAAAAGGAGATAAGAATGCCGGCCCAACCGTGCGTATGTCGCTCAGGAAGGAAAGAGAACTCCGTCATTGTCGCTGTCTGTTGCGTGGAGCCCCAAAATGTCATGTGGTCAACGGGGGTTACCCCAAAAACAAGAGTGCCCTCTGGTGGCTTTTAGAGTAAACCGCATTTAATTGTCCACCCAGTTACACTTACATTAAAAAAATTTCCTGGATCCAGACGGTGATCCGGATCAGTCCCAAAATTTCACCATTTCTTCCTTGTCCCATTTCACACATTTCCTGAAAATTTCACCCAAATCTGTCCATAACTTTATGAGTTATTTTGCACACAAACAAACAAACAAACCAACGCCGGCCACCACATAACCTCCATGGCCGAAGTAATAATACATTTTATTTATAGGTGCCTTTCAAGAAACCCAAGGACGCCTTACAAGTAGAAATAGCCAAGTTAAAAACATAATATAAAACTTAAAAGGAGGAAATTAAACACTTTTTTTTTTTAAAAAACAGGACAGAAATTTGTGATAATATTTAAAACAGAACAGTTTTGTCGTGACATGAAACAAAGAAAGTCAGAGTGAGTCGGCTTTTTTGAACAGGTGGGTTTTGAGACGTGGTTTGAAAGTGGCCAGAGAGTCAGTGTTACGGATGTCAGGTGGGAGGGAGCTCCAGAGGCGGGGGGCAGAGCAGCTGAAGGCTCTGGATCCCATAGTGGCCAGGTGGGCAGGAGGGATGGGGGAGGAGGATGATGTGAGGGTCCGGCTGGGTGTGTTTACGTGGAGGAGTTCAGTAAGGCACTATGGAGGGTCTTGAAGGTTAGAAGGATGGTTTTCAAGACAATGCGATGAGTGATTGGGAGCCAGTGAAATTGTTGGAGAACAGGGGTGATGTGGTGGACAGATGGTGTTCTTGTGATGATCCGGGCTGCAGCGTTCTGAACCATTTGGAGTTTGTGAAGGGACTTTAGGGGGAGACCAGAGAGAAGGGAGTACAATAGTAGAATGTTCGGCTCATGTGGTGGCGTTATTTGTTTCTTTATTTATTAACACAGTAAGTTACTGAGATATACCAATGCTTCATGACAGTAGAGTAGAGCGGAGGAGGCGGCAGCGGATCTCAAAATTATTATCCGGATACCACCACAACAACCGAATATTTGGATATTCGGGTCCAGCCTTACAAAATATAGCCCCCTGATACCTGAATTTATTTACAATTATATAAAAACAATAATTTTATGTGTTTTTGATTTCAAGTTGATTTTACATTAAGTGGAGATTGTTAATTTGTCTATAGCACATATAGTAGATATAAAGGTGTAATGCAACAGGCATTAATGGTAAATTTTTTTTTAATGTTACCGCAAATGCCATTCAAACTGGTCCTAAGAGAAACCAGCGCTTGCAAAAGGTTCCTAGGTATGTATTGAATATGCACAAACCAGCATTGGGAGAACGCATACGCTATCTCGGCTGCAGTGGTACGTTGCAAATTTGCGACAACCGGCGTTAAGGGGTTAAGGGACTTTTCAGCCGAAATGGCTTGAACTGCAGGCAGTGTTTACAAGACAAAAACAAGCTGTAAAATATCCACAATATGTAGAGTCGCCTTTTTTTCTAGTATCGGTAACACTCGAGGGCACTTCCAATTCCAGTTTTTCTTTTCAATTTTTGCAAAACAAATGTTCAACTTTCATTTTTTTTCTTTTTCATGACTGACGGCTTTATAAACTTGCGATACTGTGCGGAAGACATTTTTGAGCTCTACTGCCAGCCATGGTTGCGCTTTTTCCATAGGAGGTTGCAGGACTTCAAAATCAGGCCACCGTGAATAAAAACTGTAATAGCAGCTTGGGGTTCGGTGGGTTTAAATCACGCGTGTCCTCGCGTTGAAGCACACAGAGCTTTATTTGGTGGAACATATTTATGCTTTTTCAAGTTGCAATTCCACTTCTAAAGCTCGCTTAGTGTTTCTGAGTACAAGCTGTACAGTGTATATTTCTGGATGTATGTCTCCTGCTCTTTCAGTTGAGTTTGTTTCACTTCTGTAAGGTATGAAAATCAATTAGCGAACTCTTGAAACTCGCGTTGTGTAATCCATTACAGCGAACATCGTGTCTGCATTAATATTTGTCAGGGCTCCTCTATTCGCTGTCGAGTGGTAATGTGGTTTAAGTGCACGCTGATCTTCACTGCAATGGATTACACAGCTGACACAAGTTCTAGGAGGCCGCTAATTGATTTTCATACAGCTGGGAAATGAATGGAACCGAGTGGGTGACTGGACCAGAAGAAGGAGTTGATTCAGTTCAACGGCAGCGAAATGGTCTGCTGCAAACCGGCCAAAGCGAAGGTTTGAAGCCAAAACAAAAGATCTGATTCCCAGCAATAGTTTAAAACCGAAGCTCTCTCTGTGTCTCTTCCTCCCTCTTTCTCTTAAATACACTCACATTCAACAGGAAACAGCTGTGTGTGTGAAAACAGTGGGGAGAGACATGGGGGAGGGAGGGATTAGCGAGTCAGACAGACCCCAGCTACAGAGTCATTTTAGCACTCCCACCACACACACACACACACACACAGCACAACATGGCATCATTCCTCTTTAAACTCGTGTTGACAGCAGCTTTTTCCCTCAACTTTGCTAGAAGTTAAACCCATCAACCAGAACCAGTGAGAGCTCCTCCACGCCGGCCCCCGACGCGCCGCGCAACCAGGAAACGTGACCCCGGTGTGAGCGAGATGTCAACCCGCGGTGACCCCCGCTGCTGACCTGCAGCGTCACCGCAATAGGAAACACAAAGGCGGGGGCTCTGATTGGTTCGGCGGGACGGCAGGAGAAGGGGGCTCGGAGGGAAAAGGCAGGGATGAGGGGAATTCCCAGAGATGAAGGGATACGCCAACAAAGACAGCGACGGACACACACACACACACACACACACACGCACAAATCATTTCCACGGCCCACTTTAACTGTCATCAGCAGAAATGAAGCAGTCCGATTAGTCATGCGGTGGAAGCATCAAGCCGAATTCATTTTATTAGGCCAAGGATGACTTTTAGCGCCTTGTAATGCAGATCTGTAGGTAATAAACTGTAAAATATGGGTGTGTGTGTGTGTGTGTGTGTTTGTGTGAGTGTGTGTGTGGTTGAGTAAGGCAGGAGGAATGTCTCCATTCATGGCGTGTATGGGCAGATTAGGGGCTTTATTACAGCAAAGACCTGAATAAGCTCACATTCTGCAGTGTGTGTGGCTGTGTGTGTGTGTGTGTGTGTGCATATGTTGGTACAGGTATATGTGTCACTTGCACTGTGTGTGTGTGTGACTGGGTGTGTCTGTCGGCCCTTTCACTACAAATGCAGGGATAGTGCAAAACTACGACTCTTTATGATCAGTGTGTGTCTCATTAACTGGTCCATTTCGTCTCTCAAACATTCAGCGCAATTATTCAAAAGTGCAAAAGTGATGTCACCACATAATAATGTTCTTTTCCTGCTGTTCAGAGACGCGAGGTAAAAAGATGATTCACTTCCGGAGCACAGACAGAATCATAAATGGAGGTGACGACGGTTAAAGCTCTCTGCCCAAACCAAAGAAGAGCCCGAAATAGTAATACAAATCTTTTTACTTGGTAAATTATCAAAAATGTTGTCAGTACTCCATCAGTCAGGCTGGATTCTAGTAGCAGTTGAACATCATCAATTCTGTTTTGTGTTGTGTTGTGTTGAGTGTGGGACTTCCTTTACATTCAAGCAGAAAGAGCTCACCAGAGTTTTACATCTGGCTTCTGCGCTGACGTCCCCATAACGGCGCACCGGTAGCGATGCATTTCGCATGAACCAGAAGTGACTGAAATAGGGGGCGGCCATAGCAACAAAGATGGTGGAAATGGTGGAAAAATCTAAGAAGCATCCAAGACAAGTTTCTGATGCAGACAAAAAAGAAACTTGTCCCCTCAGAGAGAAAGATTACAGCCGAAAAGAGAAAGCGATCAACAACGTAGCATTCGACAGTGTTTGCGTAACTCCTCTTACGGCAAATGGTTGAATATATCAAAGATTAATGACTGAATTTCATAATAAGATTGAGTTTAATTCAGGAAAATGCTACAAAATCCAAACACTATGATCGACCAAGTGCCAGAAACTGCAGTTCCACAAATGGCCACTTGAGGCTGGCTCCAAAAACAACCCAATCCCCACAGACCTCCATGTTAAGCAGCAGAAATAAACATTTTTACAGCCTGGTACAAACATCAGTTTTGGTCGCTGTAGTTAATTTCCCAGTTCATGACAACTGTAGCTGCACCCGGGGATGTTTGCATGCTCCGCCTCAGCTCCTCTCATACTCCACCACTTTGCCTATTTTTGGATTAGCTGGGAGTTGAGAGTCAGGAACCACGAACACAACAAGCCGCCACACTGAACTTCAAAACAGCTGTTTGGGAAGCTAACGGGTGACGTCACAGAGGCCTGGTCCATCAATCAATCAAATGAAGTGCTTGTTTCAGAACTATTCTGTCAAAAAGTAAAAAATCTTTCTGTTGATCACGAAACAAGTTTTATTTCTGACAAACCTTCATGTTAACTCGACTTACTTCATCACAGGTTCAAACCAACCTCCTCCATCAGCTTCATCCAACAGTTATTTTGGAGTTTTCCTGTTCACTGGGGGATTATCAGTGAAACAAGCCAACAGTGTTCGCTCACTTGTGGTGCAGATAACTGTGGCTACACTTGTCTTGTTAATGCTTCTTCCCACTGTTTGGCTCATTTGTGGAGATGCCACAGATGCTGTTCCCAGAACTATCTGTTATGAAATCTTTAACTGAATGTTTATCAGTATATATGATGCTTACTTTTCAGGTAAAGTAAGAGAACAATGCTTGGTCTGTTGCACATACACCGATCAGCCACAACATCATGACCACTGACAGGTGAAGTGAATAACATTGATCATATTGGTACTTTGTGGTGTTCTGATGGAAAACCTTGGATTTTAACATCCATGTTGATGAGACTTAGACACCCAAATAAACATTGTCCCACAACAAACACACTCCCTCATGGAAATGGAAATCCCAAATGTCACTGGATGAAAATGCACCCCATCACATGGAAACAACATCAAACAATCAGTAACATGTTGAGGAACATGACAATGGAACAACATGTTGATTTGACCTCCAAACTTCCTACAGCCCATTGTGATCAAGCATCAACAGGATGCAGTGGAACAAGTTTGATTGACAGAGGCCCCACTGCACAAGCCAGAGTACCCAAAGGATCCAGTGCCAACATCCTGGTTCCAGACCCCATAGGACACCCTGAGAGGTCCTCTTGTCCATGCCCAATGGTTCAGAGCATTTTGGACCTTATAAAGGGGACCAACACAATATTAGGCAGGTGGTCATGATGTTATTCCTGATGGGTGTATAAGCACGCACATCACGATGCTGTGAAAAAGCAATGCATCGTTCAAATTTAAAGGACAAATACTAAAACAGATTTTTGTCACTCCAGGTAAAGACACATGCCGTAGACAGAGTGTAGGCGACATGAGAGCAAGAGGTCAGGCATAAGGAGTATCTGTGCAGCAGTGAATGTGTTTCAGCATTTATAGCTCCTCACACCTACAGTGTAAAGTCTGAACCCATAACTCCTGTATTCAGGGTGCGTGTGCTGCTAGAGCCAGCTGTCACAGTTTACCATCCCAGCTTGATATACGGCCTTGTTTTCATCAAGCTGAGGAGGCTTTGGTGTTTATGTCCTGTATCAAACTGCGTGTTATCTGGGTGTGGTGGGAACACAGAAAACCCTGCAAGTAAACAAAGTCCTTGCATGTGCTTTCACTATCTCCACTTCTGCTTCATTCCGTTCTCTCTCTCTCTCTCTCTCTCTCTCTCGGAGCCTTCCCATCCCCCCCCTCCTGCTCATCTCTACTTTCCACTCCCTTTTCTTTCTCCCTCTGGTCGGACTCGGCCTCCACGCTGCCTCTCCCTGTCTGCCGGTGGCCCAGCTCCAGCGGTGCCTGGGAAAAGCTGACTGTGGTATCCTTGGAAAACCTCTCGGAGAGTGGAGGGGAAAGGGGAGGCGGCGAGTATCTAACTCAGCACATTTACTCCACAGTAGACATTTTAGTTTTTCTTACTGTGAAAGGACAAGGCTGGCGGTACTCTACGTTTTACTTGTTGTCAACAAATCCCACAAACATTAGACCAGTGGCTTTCGGTGCTGTCCAGCTTCTTCCTCCTGTGAAACTCGGCCCCAAGCACAAGCATTAGAAAGAGCTCAGTAATTTGTGTTTTTTCTTTTCAACTAACATTTGCATCCAGAAAATAACCACAAGAAAGAACAGAACACGAATAAACAATAAACTCTCAACTAGTAGATGTCTATCCATGTTCGTCTTCCCAAGCCCTCCTTCACAAAAACTGCACAGCCCACAACAAGCTACTCCTCAGCACAACCAGGTCCTTCATTCGGTTCATAAAGAGTCCCCAAGCCTCCTCATATCCTCCTTGTTTGCTCCCGAGCAAATAAACCCCCTCTCTACGGGAAGGTTTGACATCAATTGTTTTATCCAGTGTCCAACAGTTGGTCTGTGAGCCTTTTTCCAAAACAGAGCTATTACCTTTTGGCACTTAGAAAAATGAGATTCATCAATATTTGCTCATTTTTATGATAATTATGTCGTTTTGGATAAAGACCAAGTAGAAACAATTTAGATTGTTCTTGAAATAATCTTCTCACATGTAGCTCTGACCGCTTCCCAAAATGTTTTAATCTTTCTGCACTGTCTAAAACAGTAAAACACTTTAACCTCTGTGCATTTAGTGTAAATATCTGGTTCATTTTATTGAACTGATTTAGCTTTGCAGGAAGTACGTATGTTCACATTAGCCAGCTTTGATGAATTAGTCTGAGCCATGCATTTATTGTGTGAGTAATCTACACCAATCAGCCACAACATTATGACCACTGACAGGTGAAGTGAATAACATTGATCTTATTGGTACTATGTGGAGTTCTGATGGAAAACCTTGGATTTTAATGATGAGAGTTGATGAGACTTAAACACCCAAATAAACATTGTCCCTCAACAAACACACTCCCTCATGCAAATGGAAATCCCAAATGTCACTGGCCTACCCCTGCAGGAAAATGCACCCCACCACATGGAAAAGACATGAAACAATCAGGAACATGTTGAGGAACATGACAATGGTCCAACATGTTCATTTTACCTCCAAACTTCCTACACCCCATTGTGATCAAGCATCAACAGGATGCAGTGGAACAAGTTTGATTGACAGAGGCCCCACTGCACAAGCCAGAGTACCCAAAGGATCCAGTGCCCTGGTCCTGGTTCCAGACCCCATAGGACACCCTGAGAGGTCCTCTTGTCCATTCCCAATGGTTCAGAGCATTTTAGAGCACATAAGGGGGACAAACAATATTAGTCAGGTGGTCATAATGTTATGCTTGATTGGTGTATGTTTTAATTTATAAAAACATAGATTAAATGATTGTCTGGGCAGTGTAGCCTGAAGCAAACAGAATTAACTTGTGCAAATGTTAAGAAATACTGTTGCAGCCACAGATGAATAGTGCATTAGTATATGCTGCAGCAGGACGCCCTATGAGGGATGAATTACAGTCCCTCGACTCATTGATGCAAGCTTAATATACTTTAGCCACACTAACTGCATGGATCAGAGTGCCAACGTTGCTCCACCACATTAGTCGAGATCAGAGGTTTTCAAACCATGAGCTTCCCTGGGGGTTTGCTAAAAGAGAGGTGCCGAGAGAGACGTGAGGGGAAACGTACCGCATGAGCTGAAAAGCGACAGGTGACTTGCTGCTATTCTTAAAATCTACAGGAATTCAGCTGCAGCTAGGTCTGCTGATTTGGCCGCTTTATCGGCACAGTCAGCTGTTGCAGCAGCAGCGACTGTGACACGCAGCTCATGGAAGCAATTATGGCACTTTAAATCCGAAAGAACCTGCCTGCAGCAAGTGGTGTCAAAACTCACACTCAGGGTCGTAACTCCAATCATCCACTGCAAATAAACATCCAGAAATCCACTTAGAAAATTACAGAAAAAAAAAGACGTTATTACCGGAGAATGTGGCTGAGAACCAGCACATTTAAGTTTATCGTCACTTCTTATCAAGTATTCAGTGGTACTTGTGAGTAAATCCGCTTCAGTGTGGCAGTCTGATGATGCCAATTTGCAAAAAATTTAAACAAGCAATGACACCCTGCTACCGTGTTCCTGTACTGTTGCTGAACTGCAGCCTCACTCAGCTGCTAGCATGGCCGCAGTCTTAACTCACGTCGGAACAAAAAGAAAGGTTCTGAGACACAGAAGAATGAGCTGACTGCACAGAAACCTGTTTAATACATTGCTTTTCTAGCTGTGGCATTCGCTGACAATAACAAAAATGTGAAATATCACCAGCCTTACTTAAAAGCAACGATGCACGTTGGCTGAACCGAAGCATTCAATCCACTGATTCCGCACAGACTCTGTATACCATTAAAACGTTTACAGCATATAAGCAGCGGGACATCTCTGTGACTTCAAGAGCTGTCTGAGGAGGCCACTAAGTGCACCAGAGGAAAAAGAAATTGACTCAGGGTGTTACACACGTGTCTCGGAGTCAGTGTGGATTGAAACTGGAGTTAACAGATGTTGGCCTATCAAAGATGCTCTGGTATTAGCGTTTACTGTCTGTTATGAGTCTCTGTAACAGATCATGATGCAGAAGAAAATGGATAAGTTAGAAATAGTGGCATCACATATGTTGTCCAGTAGAGCATCTTTGATTCCAATGTTTACAACACTGTCTGCAGCGCATGTAGCAGAGCTGGGGTGGAGTCTTTATGGTAAGTTGTCAACTAGTTTGTGAAATGCATTGCTAGCTTGTTAATAAATAATGATTTTTCGTTTTCAGTATATCTATACACCGTTTAGGCATAACATTATGACCACCTGTCTTATACTGTGTTGGTCCCCCTCATGTGCTCTGAAATGCTCTGAACCATTGGACAAGAGGACCTCTCAGGGTGTCCTATGGGGTCTGGAACCAGGACCAGGGCACTGGATCCTTTGGGTACTCTGGCTTGTGCAGTGGGACCTCTGTCAATCAAACTTGTTCCACTGCATCCTGTTGATGCTTGATCAGAATGGGCTGTAGGAAGTTTGGAGGTCACATCAACATGTTGGACCACTGTCATGTTCCTCAACATGTTCCTGATTGTTTGATGTTGTTTCCATGTGGTGGGGTGCATTTTCCTGCTAGTGACATTGGGGATTTCCATTAGCATAAAGGAGTGTGTTTGTTGTGGGACAATGTTTATTTGGGTGTCTAAGTCCCATCAACAGTTAAAATCCAAGGTTTTCCATCAGAACACCACATAGTACCAATATGATCAATGTTATTCACTTCACCTGACAGTGGTTTCAATGTTGTGGCTGAGCAGTGTATGTTGTCCAGTACACCATTTTCAACTCCATTGCTTACAACATGCCTGCAGCGCATGTTGCAGAGGTGGTGTGGCGTCTTCATGTTAAGTTGCCAACTAGTTTGTGAAATGCATCGCTAGCATCATAATAAATAATTATTTCTTCCTTTTCGGCATATCCACATGTATACATGTCTACATCTGTCTATATTTAATTTCTTTCTAAAAATTGGAATAGGTTTCGGCTCCAAACATCTCACTGTTGCAGCTGAACATTTGATCCAGTGGACGTTTGTTGATAGACTGGAAGCTTTCTACGAGGTTTGGTCTTACAGGACGTCTACAGGCCTGTGCAGCTGCAACATACTAACTTTATCTCCCAGCAACTCCTGATAAGACAAAGCAGTCTGACCCAACACACACACACACACACACACACACACACACACACACACACACACACAATATGTTAAGTGAGAGGCAGACGGAAGTGGCTTCTGTCTGACTCCAGATTATTTTGTCACTGATAAACGCTTAACAAGGTAAAAGGTCAAACTTACAGCCCTGAGCAGACAGTAAAGCTGCCGTGCCACTTTCAATAAAGTCCAAATAAAACTCGCTGCCATAGCCAATACAGAGCGCAATGACAACGAGCCCAGCTGCTGATGCTGCGCTGCGAGACATTGGCTCCGTAGACAATATGGTTAGTGATCATTCATGACATGCTGCCGAACCATTAAGTGTCATTAACAGTCTGTCTGGCCCTTCAAGGCGTGTTTGTGGACACTTGTTGAACTAATGGTTTCTGTAGCCGTTCTGTTCAGCGCAAACTGTTGTTTAAGCTTTTGTAAGTGGCTACTTTAAAGCGGTCGCACTTTGTTTGGGCCTCTGAAGACAGCAGGAAAAAAGATGAGCTAAGACATCTGGAATAACAGCGAGGCGTGATCTGAATGAAGACACCAGCAAGAGAGCTGCCAGGCGTCCTTAGTGTCTCATTCTGGCCATTGTTGCATGGAGTCTTTGAGGATTCAGTTATACAAGAACAGAAACACACTGTAACAGCTCTTCTCTCCTCAACTAACATCGTATATTTGCCCTCTTTGACATCTTTCGTAAATATTGTCCTGTAAAAATGAAATAATAAGACTGGGAATCTGCAGCCATGCTAGCAGCTCCATGATGCATTTCCAAATCTGGCAAATCTTGCCACTCAGCAGCCATCTTGGTAACACTCCCAGTCAGTTATTTTGGGCTAACAAGACCGAGTCCCTATCTAAATGAATGGGGAGCGAGCCATATCTCAATTATTAGCAGGACACAGTCGGACCGCCCTGCAGCACTGAACGGTAAGGATGCACCTCACTATCATTCTGCTATACAGGGAGAAAACACCCTGATTTGTTTGTATTTCTTTAAAACAATCACAGTCGTATTCGGCGGAGAAGCGAAGGATGGAGCAAGAGTGTTTCCTCAAAATAAAGACAGGGGAAGAGAACTGCTACCAAATCCTCCACAACAGCTGAAGTTTTGCTTAAAGGTTGCTGTTGAGAGGCACAAGGACAGGAGAAAGCTGCGTGAAATGCATGGAAAATGACATGCATAGCCCCTTGACGCCTGAATTTATTTACAATTATATAAAAACAATAATTTTATGTGTTTCTGATTTCAAGTTCTTAAATTAAGTGGAGATTGTTAATTTGTCCATAGCACATATAGTAGATATAAAGGTGTAATGCAACAGGCATTAATGTTTTTTTTTTTTTATTGATGCCGCACATGCCATTCAAACCGGTCCTAAGAAAAACCAATGCTTGCAAAAGGTTCCTATGTATGTACTGAATATGCACGAACCAGCATTGGGGAAATGCATACGCTATCTCGGCTGCAGTGGTACGTTGCAAATTTGCAACAACCGGTGTTAAGGGGTTAAACCCGCCGTCTACATCTGGTGAGTCAGACTATAAAGACATTAACAGTGCATGTATAAAATCATCAGTCAGTCAAATCTAATTAAAACTGTAACTTTATGCCAAAATAAGGTTTAAAAAGTGTTTTTGTCCCACAGGATATACACTGATCAGGCATAACATCATGACCACCTGCCTAATATTGTGTCGATCTCCCTTATGTATTTAAAAATGCTCTGAACCATTGGACATGGACAAGAGGACCTCTCAGGGTGTCCTATGGGGTCTGGAACCAGGACGTTGGCACTGGATCCTTTGGGTACTCTGGCTTGTGCAGTGGGGCCTCTGTCAATCAAACTTGTTCCACTGCATCCTGTTGATGCTTGATCAGAATGAGATGTAGGAAGTTTGGAGGTCAGATCAACATGTTGGGCCATTGTCATGTTCCTCAACATGTTCCTGATTGGTTGATGTTCTTGCAGGGGTAGGCCAGTGACATTTGAGATTTCCATTAGCATGAGGGAGTGTGCTTGTTGTGGGACAATGTGGTGTCTAAGTCTCATCAACACAGATGTTAAAATCCAAGGTTTTCCAGCAGAACATCACATAGTACCAATATGATCAATGTTATTCCCTTCACCTGTCAGTGGTTTTAATGTTGTGGCTGATCAGTGTACTTAAACTACATACATGCACAGATACACTGCGCTTGACTCAGTGAAACAACACCATTGGTTGGATATTTTCCTTCACGGCTGTCATTAAGCTGACGATTGGCTTGTTTCTTAGAGAGTGGCGGGACATGTGTCATAAAACCACCATCCTCAGGGTTACAGAATTCTTCCCAAGTGCCGAGCCTCTCCCTTACAACAACATGGCAGCGCGTTGAGCTAAATGCTAATATCTGCGTTCTACCAGGCCCACAGTAACAATACTGACAAGTCAAGATTAGTGTTTACTATCTTAGTATGTTTGCTCATTAGCACTAAATACAAAGTGCAGCTGATGATTTTGAGAATCAGCTTTGCGGCAGTAGCGTGGCAAAAAATCAAGACCTGGACTCACTTTTTTACCTTCACGACCTCCACTCCTCGATGCACTAAAAACAGAAAGAGGGCATGTTTACCGATTCAATATTATGATGCCTTTTGATCCTGATTCTGAGGCCTTTCAATTGTACAATTTTTTTTTTAAAGAGGTCTAAGGAAGAGTGCCATTTTATCAAACACCTTAAGGCATTTTCAGTAGAGATATTGTTTTATTTTCCATCTATTTACTAGGTGTACAATAAAAATAGAGAGAACCTTCAATGGTGTTTGCTTCCCACTGGCGATGATCAGAGTGTGTTCATAATATCGGGGTTAAAAGGAGAAAAGAATTGCGCTGCCATCATCGAGCCGCTTCAGATTGCGTTTGCTGCGTGTAACGTGGCAGATGAAACTCCACAGGGCTCCACTTCACTGGCTCCATTTCCAGTCAAGAGAAAAATAATTACATCTTTGGAAAATCTCCAAACAAAAAAAAAGAGCTAAGTTACACAGGAAAACAATAAAAGCTTCCAGCGGCTTCACTCACTGTGACTTCTCTTTCAGCTGACAGGTATAAACACTTCTGATGTGATCCAGTTACTTTCTCTGGAGCTCTGAGCACGTCAGTGATCATTAAATCAGCGACAACAGGCCGCGGTAAATCAGTTACAATGCAGATATCTACTGCTCGACGCTGCAGAACCAGACTGTAGTGCAGGGTTTTGCATTGACGCTAAGTTTTTAGCATCAGTTTGACACTTTGACAGCTCACAGCAGCAACAAAGAAGGATGGATAACAAAGATCCTGGTTATTTAATGTATGTTTTTAGAAAGGAAAAGGTTAAATAACTACTTTAAACCTCCACATTGTTATACTGAAAGCCCTATACTGACATATGAGTCATTCCACGCCAACTCACCTTGGGCCTCCCAGCAGTTTAAGCTACAAGCTGAAGAACGTAGGAAATGTTATCTCGTCCAGACACACGGAGCAAGATGAATCAGCTTATCTATTACATAATGACCAACACCACTACAAGCTAGAACCTGAAGTGTTTATTTCCTGAACTGATGTCAAAATAGCTCAACAGGTACCACACAGACATATAAAATAAGCATTATACTAATATTTATCTGACAGCTAAAGCCACCAAATGTGATATCGAAGCCACTGAAAACTACAAAAATGTGTCATTTTCATAAAATGTTTAGATAAAGAAGGAGTAATGTAACATCTTCATTCTTTTAATATGTTTTCAATGGATATGAAGACTTTCCCTTCAAAAAATTTCAAAGAAATCAAAACAATCCTTCCTGTTAAAAAATCAGTGGATTTTTCCAGCTCTGAAGCTAATTTTAGGAAGACCTGCGGCAGTCAGTTTATCATGTAGCACCAAATGACATTTAGATCTGACAGAACTAAGTTGTTTCTACCCACAACAAAAGATTTGGTTGGAACTGAATGAACAATAGTGGAGATATTTGTTTTGATGATATATGATAGATTTAAGCTACTGACATAATTACAACTTTTTCTTGAGGTTTTTGGGACATTCAGTAAAAAAAATGCAGGCAAATCCTGTGAAAAATAATCAACTGGAGAGGATTTAAAGATGTTTTAAAAGAATCGCTGAAGGCCGATTTAAAAAAAATTCATATCTCAATAAGTATTTGGAGCAGAGCTGTGGGATTTCTGCAAGATTCCATGGTTTAGGTGGAAGTTTTTGCTTGATTTTTATTTTAAGAAAATCCTTAACCCCCCAACTGGGAAGCCCCAGGTGAGTTGGCATGGAATTACTCATATGTGGCTGTGGCTCAGGTGGTAGACCAGGTTGTCCACTGATCGCAAGGTTGGCGGTTCAATCCCCGGCCCCTCCGCATGCCGAAGTGTCCTTGAGCAAGACACTGAACCCCAAGTTGCTCCCAGTGGTAGATTAGCGCCTTGCATGGCAGCTCTGTCACCACTGGAGTGCGAATGGGTGAATGTGAAACACATTGTAAAGCGCTTTGGACACCACTAAGGTAGAGGAAAGCGCTATATAAGTGCAGACCATTTACCATTTATATAGAGATGGGTACAAGGAGCCACCATGAAGCGTCTTAGTAGGGCGTTGGGCAGCTTCACTGATCCTTGGCATTGATTCTTTAAATCTGTGACACTACTGAAAGAGATTAAACACTATTCTTCCACAAGATATTTCCTTATTTGGTGTTTAGATGATGGTGGTGGGCTGCACGGTGGCTCGGTGGTTGGCAGTGTCGCCTCACCGCTAGAAAGATCCCCGGTTCGAGTCCCGGTTAGGACGCCTGGGATCTTTCTGTGTGGAGTTCTCCCTGTGCAGCGTTGGTTTTAACCTGTTACTCCGGCTTCCTCCCACAGTCCAAAAACATGCTGAGGTTAATTGATTATTTTAAATTGTCTGTAGGTGTGAATGAGAGTGTGCTTGGTTGTCTGTCTCTATATGTAGGCCTGCGATAGACTTCGCCCGAGTCGGCTGGGATAGACTCCAGCCCCCCTGTGACCCTACAGAGCATTAAGCGGTGTATAGATAATGGATGGATGTCAGTTCAAAATCTCCAGTATCTGGATTGAGATCTATTGACTGTGCAGGTCATACTATACGACCTTTCAGTGACCTTCATGCCCTGTCGATGGAAGCATCAACATCCTGGAAGAGACCACTCCCTTCAGGATGAGCAAGGTGATCACTCAGAACAACTTTGTATTGATTTGCAGTGACCCTTCCCTCCACAGGGGACAAGAAAAACCAACCCATGCCAGCAAGACACACAACAGAGCGACCAGATATCCTCGCTGTAGGGGTCAGGGGGTCAGGTTTTTCCTTCAATTGTCACATTTCTGCAGTAGCAGTAGTGGTGAAAGTCCTGCTCGGTAAAAGTTGCTCATTTGACGTCTGCTGTGACACATTACTCGAAGCAGCCAGTGAGTAACCTCTGACTGATCATGATTGCTAATAGAAGAATGAACAGCAGGCTGGAACATTCATGTGAGGATTTAAGCCGTTTAGAAAGTGGTTTGTTTTGGAAAATTTCACTATACGATAAATTGGTTTGGATCATTCAAAGAGGGCTGACTAAATACCTTAGAAAACCCACCCACAGAGTCACAAGACGATGAGACTGATGAGAACAGCGGAAAGCGATAAACACATCTGAGACATCGAGACAATACGCTGCATTATTGTGTGTAACTAAATATTTGGTCACTCGGTTCATTGCTTTGGACTTGTAAAAAGAAGTAAACAAAAGTCTCTTCAGTTGTCGGGGGTCATAATCCACTTATACTGGCAAAATCTGACGGCAGGTCTTGAGTAGATATTTGTTTTATGGAGCCACAAGCTGAAAAGACTGGGAGCTTCAGCTTTAAACTGCTGCAGGAGTAGTTTGAGACGTTACTGGGAAGCTTTGGAGCTGTTTCTCTCTTGTGAAAACAGGTCACTGATCAGGTTAATTAAACAAAGCCAGCACTTTTGAAAGCGCCAAGGAGTCAACTGATTATCAGACCCAGTATTTAGCACTTTTCCGATTACTGGTGTTGTTATTTCTTGTCTCTATTCCCAATACAGTCGTCCCTCGCCATATTGCGGTTCACTTGCCTCACTGTATCGCAGATTTTTAAATTGTATATATCTAATTTTATATCACGGATTAAAAAGAATATTAAATCGAAATAAAATACGTAGCGTACAGCAGATGACTAAACAAAGGCTCACACATATAAAAAACGCAGCTAAGGCCGCTTCCACTTGAGTTTGCCCACGTGAGATCGTACACGGCACGCTATTGGCTGATGGATGGGAGGCGACCAATCAGAGCACTGTGTTCTGTATCCTGGGCGCTGATTGGCTCAGCAGCCGCAGCATCGGTCTCCTCCATCTCCCGGTAATAGCAGTGTTCAGCATCTCATCTCGTTGCTCTGCGGTGTTGGGTTTTGTGAAATTTTCGTCAAAAACTGAGTTATTTCAGCCCTACGATGTCGCCCAAATGTTCTGCGCCTTCTAAAGCTTCAGGCACTGAACCCAAGCGAGGGGAGGGTTTATAAAGCCTTAAAATATATATAAACGATAAAATAAATATAAGATCGCTACTTTGCGGATTTTCGCCTATAAATAAATAAAGGCATGTAAAAAAGTGTTGTGCTGGAGTTTGTGTTATTCTAAATTCTGATACTACTATTGGTTATTGATCTCTACGGTTACAAATAATCGGTATTCGCTCTGAACAAACCACATTGTTTGACGCCTACAAGATTCTTTCTCTGTGATGAAATAAACGTACAAACTTTTTCTCATCGTCTCTGGTCAGGAGAGGACAGCAGGTACAAAACATACCACTGCTGGGCGCGGTACTCTCTTTAACAAGTCATAAAGAGCTTAGCGCTGCTAGCCATCTATTTACTTAAACCTCCATCCTTTAATCTACTGATTCCCGACTAGGTGTGCTTCGACCTCATGAGGCCCTTCTGCAGTTGCCACAGGGTATGAGGAAATACTGTGCAACAGGCCTCAAACTGGAACTGCATTAAAAAAACATGATTTGGCCAGAAAGGAGTAAAAATAAACACAAGCTAGCAGCAAGAACAGTGCATGAAAACTAGTCTGTGAGCAAAAAGGTCAAACTAAATTACATAAATTAGTAGAATGAATGCAAACCTTATCAAAGCTACCAAAAAAAAACAGATCACTGCATCTTGCATTGAAGAATTTCTATAAAATATCCACTTTCATATAATTAATAGTGCGAAATGACATTGAGTTCAAATAAAACAATAAGAAGTTAACAGGAATGAATGCAAACCTCATCAAAGCTACTAAAAAGACATTAACAAATCTGACATCACTGCATCTTGCATTAAAGAATTTCTACAAAACATCCACTTTTATATAATTAATTAATGACACTGAGCTCAAGTAAACACACGGAGAAGTGAACAGGTGGTGGTGAAGGTTCATAAGACTGCAGGGCGACTTAAAACAAGACAAGCCTGGTAACCACATCTCTGATCTACTCACCAGCTGGAACTCGGAGCGCCGTGCGTAGGCCTCCTGTATGCCGGCGTCTGCCCACAGCGCGCTCAGTGCCATCACGTACAGCTGAAACTCGATGGGCTCGACCCCCGAGGCGCCCACGCGTCCCTCCCACGACATCACCAGCATGCCCTGCTTCTCGTTCTCGCAGCTCTGCCAACTGATGCCCAGTTTGTCCCGGGCGTCCACCAGCACACGCATGCCCTGCAGAAACACACAGCACATGACACACAGTGGAACAAGAGCAAATACTTTCTGACCACACAGATGTAAGAAAAAAAAATCCTGTTGCTTCCTGGTAGAAAATGTCAACACTGAGCGTAGCATTCCTGGTAAACATGGAGTGACTTTAACACCGGAGCACACGCACCAAACACATGCATGTGTAGCTGCTGGTGGTTTTCTGAGGAGAAACATGTGGACTGATCTGCGTGGGAGGTCTCCTCTTAACAACAACACACACAGATATTGAGTGTTTCTTTTTTATCCCTGCCAACTATTCCATTTCAACAGCTACTAAAGTGTTCCACAGCCATCTCGGTGTTTCCTTTCAGATGTAGGATTAGAGGGCTCTGTGTCTCGCCATTTCTGTAACTTTCCGAGACTGATGATCCGACATTCACGCCCACTCCAGCTGTGTGGAGGCGAGAGAGGAGCTCCCACTTCTGAGTCCCTCATTTCATTTGTCGCACAACTGTTTTCTGTCACTTTTTACGTGAGCAGCCGAGTGCAAAGCTGCGAACTGTCTGACTTTTGCTTTTCTGATGTGCTGGAACTAGTTCTCGTCCTTAATGACGCGCTGCGATGTGAATCATTTTCTTAAAGCATCACACAAGAGCTGGACTGAGCAGTGAGCAACCCACTACTGTCTGAGGGGTCACAGTGTGTCTGTCAGTGACTCACGACCACCTCATTCTTTCTGCAGGGGTCAAGTCAAGTTTGTTTGCACGGCTTAATCTCACGTTCAATAGAACTCAGACACCCACGACATCAGCAGCTCCTGACCCAGCTCAGCCTCGTCTTTACAAAGACAAGGAAAACCTTGAGCAACGTCAGACAAGAAAATTCAAAGAGAGATTCCCCTTCAACAGGACGAGAGAGTGTAAAGCAGGTATTTCTTACTGATGCAGCTATGGTGTGTGTGTGTGTGTGCCCTTTATGACTCAGTTCTGCGGTGCGCCTCAAAGCCTGATCTCATATTTAAGGCTTTTTACAGATTTGATGGGTTTGTTTTCAGGAATGAGTGAGACGGACCCAAACAAGTGAGGAAATCCCAGACAAAGACACACACATGGCCATAATCTGACACACATGCAGGTCCAGCACCAGCACATCGGCAATTAAACCGCCAAGAGAGTCCACACTGTGATCCCTGTTTCCGACTGTGAGCCGACGTGAAGCTTATCAATTAGCTGTAGCATTCGGGGCATAACCCTCCACGTTCATGTCTGCCTCTCTTCCTGTGGCCTGCCTGTTCACATGGCTGCCTGTTTTCCTGCCGGTCAGCCTTCGTCTTTGTCGCCAAGCGTGGCTCAATTCAATAAAGAAAAACCTCAAAACTCCAAGAAACATTGCCTTCTCTTACCCAGGTTTGGAGAGCGGCACCAGAGTGTCCTTTCTATTTTCTTATGTGAGCGAGTTCATTTGTGTCTGGGGCATTCAGATGATGCCGGTCGGGTTTTATAGTACCTGTTTGTACTCAGGTGCTCACGAGTCACTAGTGGATGTCAGATGAAATAGAATAACATAAAAAACGCAGCAAAGCTTGTACATAATAAAAGCCAGGCTACTTTGTTTTCGTGGGTCTGAACATGCCGGCAATTACTCAGACACACGGATGTTGCATAAATGTTTACACAATTAATTTTGTTTTGGTGTTTGGCAGTTGTCCCTCAAGTGCTGAGTGTAATTTACTGTAATCCTGGCATGTCACTGGTATTTAACCTTTCGTTGCCAGCTTGAGAAGGATTTTTTTCAAGGTAATAAACATGGAAAAGTCAGACTTTACTTGCTTTAAAGGACCACATGGATGCAACACTCGTCTTGGCTCAGTGGCTGTGTAAGTTTCACTCTGATTAAAACTTGTAAACCCGTACGTTGGGCATATAGAAACAGGTTGCACAATAGCAGATTTTGCTGCTGTGCGATAAACAAGCATATTCAAGTTTTCCTGTAATAGAAAAACTCATGATTATGCTTACTCTTCCTGTGATGGCCCAACGGCAGAAGCAGACATTAGATACAATCCTTTCAAATTAAGACATTAATCTATGTATGTAAAACATTACATATATATTTTATGCAACCTTTTCAAACAAAACTGAAAGCATTTACACAGGAAAGTGTTCATTTTGGGTCAACACTGATATTAAATTTTAAAGGTCCCACATGGCTGAAAATCCATTTTTTTATTGAGTTTTGTGGTTGCCATAAACTTGGAGATGTAAAGGAAAGAGCTGCTTAAACATGAAGGCCGTTACTTCTACTACTGATGGCAATGTCCCAGTAACAATAGGAAAAACACTAGTGATCGTGTGTTGTGTGGCTAATGTGGCTAATGTTACCGTTAGTTTTGCCCACAGTTTAGAACTCTATGGAAACTGTTACTCTAAGGGACATTAAGAAACTTTAAGACCAATTTTAACCAATAAAGAAGGACTGGGTGGGTTATTGCAGTTTCATTTCACCTGTTGTGCAACCTGAACTCACCTGAGGGGTGCGCTACGAAGCCAGTTTGGCATAAGTCGGCTATACAAAAAGAAAAACCCCAGTCAGAGTTAACGGGTATCTAGAAGGTAGTTATCAGGTTCCTTTGTTAACTCAGGCTTTCTGCTTCAAAATATGAGCGCGTTTATACGAAAGGAGGCATTTAATTCATCATGTGACTCTTGCTCCGCACAAAATAAACCGATCGTGTGCAGCTGCTTCAGTCAACAGGTCGAACTATGAACAATATTAATACGTATGTGCGATGGTAAATGTGCGACTGGAAATGATGCAAGACAGAAATGCTGGTATTTTATCGATCAGTGCAGCTGATTATTTCTATTTCTCTGCTGCACATTGAAGCTGTTAAACTTTAAACTTCACAGCTGCAGTACCGGCGTGTAAACAGACCAAACATAAAAACATATTTATACGATTTCTGCATCACCAACCAAACACATGTTGGGTTCCCATGGCAACGTGATGCATACAGTGTGCGATGCTGTAACAACACGGCTTCATTCAGTGGTTTCAGTAACGTACAGCTCAACATATTTGCAGGTAGAACATTTTCCCTCAGCTGAGGATCTGCACTGCTCATAAATAATTGTCAGGAAATGCTTTGTTTATAGGGAGACGCTTCTCACAGCTGATTTAAATCTGAAACTCTGAACAGACCAGGTTAGCTCCACAGCATCCGTTACTATGGAGATCTAGCCAGGTAAAAAGAGAGCCTCCTTCATGACAACGAAACCTCTGACTTTAGGCTCAACGTACTTCGCTTACCAGCTAATCTTGCTTCGTAGCACAGCCGTCTGGTGTTTACATTTCTCTACTTATCTCCTGCTCTCTGTGCTCACATATATTGTATCCGAATACAGTCGAATTCCCAAGAAAAGCTGTTTTCATTCACATATTTTTCAGTTTCTGTTGTCAGACAATGGAACTAGTAAGAAATAATGACTGAATTGCAGCTGATTAGGACTACACGTTAACACACTTGTTGACGTCTGTGTCGGCTGCTCCACAGTAAACTGTTGCGCTTTGTGCTATCAATCACAGATGCAGGGAGAGTCTTCTTCCTGAAGGGGGCGGGGACGGCAGCGGCTAAGCTGCTTTAAAAGCTACAGACTCTGAAACGGCCCATTTAGAACGGGGCTAAAACCAGAAGGTATACAGCCGCGTTAACATTAACCAACCTTGCAGTATTTTGAGCAGATACATTTTATCATTTACTGAAAAGGGGAACAATATTGGACCTTTACCATGCAGCCCTATTTTACAGTAGATGGTGCTAAGAGATAACAGAATATCTCAAACATAGTTGATTTGGTGTTTGTGTCTTTCCCAATTGATTTGTGCTTTTTTTTTTTACCCTCAGCCGACCTTTACCTCACCCCAACCATGAAGCGTAACGCTATGAGAGACACTATTTTGAATAAGCAACATATTCTGAAGGAGGACCAGCTCTTATGTGTCAATGGCACTCAGTATCAAACCACACGGGGCTGAAAAACATGAAATTCTGATGTCTGAGTTGATGACTCCTCACAGTCATGGTGTGGTCAGCCGCCTTATTAACAGTTGCCTTGGGCAGATGGCTGGCACTGGCTGAGCTCAGTTTCATTCATCACTGGGTTGTAATTAGAAAGCTCTCTTGCAGCATTAATATTGTCCACCCCATGAACTGCGCTGACCTCCTCCTCTAACGTGACGGCTGCACACGAGACTCAACACCAGCCGCAAAAACACATCACAAGCATGAAGCAGCGCCTCTGTATCTGCTTTAATTAACAGGGTTTAACCAAACACTTCAAAGAATATGAAGAAAACTGATGACAGAGAGATATAAAACAAACTACCAGAGATGAGATAGGAGATTAAGACATCACATGCTCAATTTAGAAAAGCACAGTTTAAGCACTAACTGTGTTTCACTGTTGGCATCTATATTCCAGCAAACACATACAGCTTGTAGGATCATCAGGAGTAAATCATTCTGCAAACGCATATTCAATATCTGAGGTAACAGAATTAGAGAAACGTGACGTGTGAGAAACAAATGGTTCCACTTTGATTAAAAGATTATTCCAGAGATTTATCTGTCACTGGATGTATAATTACTGAGATCCGAGCATCAGGGCCACACCTGCACTCCACCTCCGCTCGCTCTGTTTATTTTCATAAGCCCGACTGTACCAGCCTCATCCCTCCATCCTTTCCTGCTTTGTTCTACCGCTCTGTCATCAAGTTCCCATGAAAGGAACCTCGACACCTGGCAGGTGAGGCTGATCCTCCACCAACAGTCCAAACCACAGGCAGCACAGGATTAACTGTTCCTTTAAGTGGTTATAAACTGAATATAGACGTGAGTTTGGGAGCGACAACCGATGTTATATTAGACTGCGATGGGCATTTTTCACTATTTAAGTCAAAGCAGGTATCACTTACTCGAGAAAATAATCATCAGATTGGTCCATATGTATATACACTGATCAGGCATAACATTACGACCACCTGCCTAATATTTTGTTGGTCCCTCTTATGTGCTCAAAAATGCTCTGAACCATTGGACATGGACAAGAGGACCTCTCAGGGTGTCCTATGGGGTCTGGAACCAGGATGTTGGCACTGGATCCTTTGAGTACTCTGACTTGTGCAGTGGGGCCTCTGTCAATCAAACTTGTTCCACTGCATCTTGTTGATGCTTGATCAGAATGGGCTGTAGGAAGTTTGGACTTCGGATCAACATGTTTGGCCATTTTCATGTTCTTCAACATGTTCCTGATTGGTTGATGTTGTTTCCATGTGGTGGGGTGCATTTTCCTGCCACTGACATTTGGGATTTCCATTTGCATGAGGGAGTGTGTTTGTTGTGGGATAATGTTTATTTGAGTGTCTAAGTATCATCAACATGGATGTCAAAATCCAAGGTTTTCCATCAGAACACCACATAGTACCAATATGATCAATGTTATTCACTCCACCTGTCAGTGGTTCTAATGTTGTGGCTGATCGGTGAATGTAAGCTGAATATTTTGGGGGTTTCAGTTAAAAAAAGTCAACTGAAGGCATCATTTTGGATTTTTTTTCACTATTTTATGACTTTTCAAAGACTCAGTGACTAATTATGACAGAGAGATTAGTCAGTAATGAACATAACTAACAGGAATGTTAGTTCTTAACCCTACAACACTAACAATTAGTAACACCATCACTAACGTTGGGTATATTTTACTTGATATAATACACCCGACAAAAAATACTTGTCATCAAAATATATTAAAGTACAACAATACATGGCAAATTGAAGCACTCTTCTTTTATTTTCCCTGATACAAAGTCTCATAAAACGAAAAAAAAGGTATCACAGGAGGACTAAAAAGGCTCTAAAGTTAGTGGAAAAAGTAGGGAATCATTAGCAAACAGGAAGCTGGGAACTTGAAGGCACAGACTCCCTGCATTACTGACAACTGTGGGAGAGGTATACTATACATATAAATACATTATATTCCACCTGAAAAATACATAACTCTCAATCACTAATGCCGCTAGTGTTCTAGGGTTAATATTCTCAGGATGATGGCAAGCTGAGTTGAGAAGTTACAGGTGTGTATCGTCATGTTAATACTTCTATTCGCTAGTTCCAGTGGATATATGTAAGAAAGGCTGCACACAAATACCGCATTACAGGCAGATCACATTTTAAAACCACGCAGTTACTTGTAGTTTTTGCCTCGCCAGTCAGCTCCTACACATTGTGCATTGTGTGTGTGTGTGTGCGTTATCCGGAGGTATTGTGGTGGTAAAGTGCGGGTGTGTGGGTGTGTGTGTGTGGAGGGGGATTGTGTTCATGATCTGGCCCGAGACAGGACCGCCACTGTATGCCTGTGTTCGTGGGTGGAGGGGTATTGAATGCTGTCTTGTCTGTGCAGAAGTGCGGGGCTCTTATCGTCCTTGTCTGGGCTGTGTGGCACTCAGGGCGGATGTGCTCATCCCTCAGGAATAGTCTGGTATTGTTAGCTGGTGAAGGAGGCCCAGCCATGACAGCAAACAAAGGGACAGCACACACACACACACTTCAGGATAAAAATATGCACTATGTCAACAGACCTCAGTGTGTGTGTGCGTCTGAGTGAGTGTGTGAACCTGAAAACAGCACAGGGCTGCAATGATAATTACTATTGATTAACCAGGCAATGATTTTGTCGATAAAATGTCCGAATTAGAAAAAAACAGCCTCCGAGAGTCTAAGTTGACACCTGCTTGCTTGCTTGACTGTCTCACACATCCAGTTTCCCACCATAAAAGACAAAGAAAAGCATCACTAATCAGGTAATTCGGCTATTTTTTCTCTGCTCGAGGTTGTGGAGCTGCAACATCTCTTTAAAAACAAGCGTTCCTGCCTGAATGTAGACAAAAATCTACAAATCCAAACACCCCCCACGCTCTGACTGTAATATGTTCAGTGGGAAAATGTGAACGCAAACCGGATCTCAGTTCAAACAACTTGGCTTTCTCCCAGCAACACGCCACTTCTTTCATTTTGGACCAATTTCAACACATTTTCGACCAAGTGTTTGACCCGCGGTGTTTCACTCCTTTATTCTGCAGATTAAAAAAACTTTAATATCAAATAAAGCTTCACTGGCTGCCACTTATTCACTTAAATGGAGTCAAAATTCATGATTTTATTTCAATTCCGAGTCACTGTTCTGCCTCTTGAATCGAATGTAACCCAGTAATAAATCTGAATAGTTGTACTTTATGTTAATTATTAAGGTCACAGCAGGTCGTGGTGGTAAATAAAGTAATATTTATGCATCATGGCACGTATTGAATTCTGGATTTCAACTCAATTGTTTTTTATTGTGTTGATTCCGACTGTTTCAGGCCAATAAAACTGACTTTTACGAGACATATTTTGCTAATATTGACTCATCCGTGCCTCATGAGATTGATTTTAAATTAAATCAGTGATGTCAGGAATTCAAGATGCTTAGCTGCAATTTTGAAATGTCTTCACAGAAACTAAATAGTGGAAAAATGTTTGATTTTCTCAACTGGTCCAGCCTCAGGACCCTCTATATCTCTATTAATATCGGTCGCGACCCAGATTTTTGAAGTTTGCTGTTCCTGTTAACAGATTAAGGTGTATTTGGGTGTAGTCTCAACGCATTTTGATACAATTTAGGAAAAATTCGGCTTATTTTTTTGCTAATTTTGGTATATTTGGACACTTTTGCCAAGTTTTGGGCATATTTCGGCCCATTTCGACATATTCTGAGCACATGTTCGTATATTTTTGGGATGTTTTAGCATAAATTTCTCCAATAAGCTGGCAGAGGAGCCAAATCTAGATTTTAATAGTGGGCAACTCAGCACCACTAAATATCCTGCTATTGAAAGCAAACTGTGTCATAAGAAACACATCCTTCAAAATAAAAGACTTTATACCACTACTTTTTTAGG
This sequence comes from Dascyllus trimaculatus, assembly GCA_024666655.1. Lineage (NCBI taxonomy): Eukaryota > Metazoa > Chordata > Actinopteri > Pomacentridae > Dascyllus > Dascyllus trimaculatus. The sequence continues at coordinate 32,616,290 of CM045447.1, read as the reverse complement.
GGGGGCGTGCTTCTGCGACCCTCTAAAAATGGCTTCGCGACCCACTTTTGGGTCCCGACCCACCAGTTGAGAACCACTGAAGAAAAGTAAAATCAATGCTTGGTTGATTCTGTCAGTTCGGTCCTTTAAGCTCTTGTTAATATATCTCTAAACACCACTTGATTAATCGACTAATCCCTCAGCCCTGATCAATATCTCTCCTAAATGTTTAGATTAAATATAAATAACATGATTGTAAGTTCACAAATCAGGGATCCAAACATTAAAGGTGTGGAGGATCAGACCTGGAGGCCCCAGCTGTTCCTCTCTGCTCCTTACCTTCAGCACATTCTCATAGATGGTGTCCCGGAAGTCCAGCAGAGCCTTCTGATCAAACTCCTGCCCGTTAATGATCCGCATCTGCTTCAGGAATGTGGACTTTCCGCTCTCTCCGGCCCCGAGCAGGAGGATCTTCACCAGCCGCCGCACGGCTCTCCTCTCCCGGGCCAGCATCGCGTCTATCTCCCGGCTCCTCCGCCGCGCCTCCCGCTCCTGCGCCGCGTCCCTCTCCCGGCCGCCCTCCTTGCTGCCGCCCGGGTCCCGGCTGGCCTCGGCCGGGAGCAGGCAGCGGCTCAGGGTGCGGACCACTCCCGACATCGTGGGGGGAAAAGTTCACCGAAACTCCGGTGGGAGAACGTTCATTCTAGGATGGTGACCTCCGGGATGGAAAAGGCCCAGTCCGGCTACATCCAACAGGTTTCCAGCGGGGGAAGAAGTCACGTTCAGAGGGAGGAGAAGCCGTTATCTGGTCTCCAACCGGCAGAGTCCATCTTGGTCCGACCCGCCATCAACAAAAACCACCCTGGATGGAGAAACGAGGCGAGGAAGTTCCACCGCTGGAGGCCAGAAGATGCGAGTTAAAGCTGGGGTGAAGTTTCCATCCAGAGAACAACAGCAGGCGGACTCCAAACTACCAAACACGGCCAGCGGTTTGTGAACTTGAGAGCAGCTCTGCGGGCGGCGGTGGGACGGTCCGACCACCGGGGGCTCAGTGCCGGAGCTCACCGGCAGGGGGCGACAGCGGGCGGAGGAGCCGGAGACACCACAGCCAGCAGAGAGACGTTTTTACACAGCAGAGAAAACGTGCCAGCAGTATAGTAATATGTCTGCAGGCCAGGAGGCTCCACTCTCAGGACCCCACTCTCAGGACCCGACGTTTAGAGCCTGTATTTCAACACACAGCGCCACCTACCGCAAAGAATGATCACTGAAGTGTACAAGTTATGGATTTAAAGGGTTATTGCACTCAAAATATACTTATAATTTAAAAGTTTTTTCAAGAAGTATTCCAAACAAAGTAGTACTTCATATCCAAGTATAATTTTAAAGGTTTATTCCACCCAAATAGCACTTTTAAACTAACAAGATAAGATTTGAAAGGCTTATTCCACCCAAAATACTAATTATTACTATAATACTGCCTCCAGAGTTGTCCTTTGTTTTTCGCATCTTTCCAACCTTTCAACCTGTCCTGTTTGAGATCTAGAAACCACAAAGCACAGTGGTTATTCTAATAAATATTATTTGGGTGGAATAAACCTTTGAAATGATCAGTACTTCGACATGAAGTAATACTTTGTGTGGAATATTTTGTGAATAAATCTTTCTAAATTAGAAGTATACTTTGAGTGAAATCATCCTTTTAAAGCGTAAGTTGTACTCTTTAGTGATCATCCATTGTGGTAGGTGGTGCTGTGTAGGTCTAAACGTAGGGTCCTAGAAGTGTGGTCCTGAGAGTGGAGTCCTGAGAGTGGAGCCTCCAGGTCCGATACTATGTCTGCAGACCCGGAAGCTGCACTTTCAGGACCATAACCACACCAACAGGGCTGCATTTCTACACTTTTAGACATTTTTATTAAAGTTTTGGCAGGTTTATTTTTCAGGTAACATGTAAATTAATATTCTTTTCTCAGATTTTACTCGGTTTAATAAAGTTTAATAAAACAGGAAAGATCTGTATAATAAAGGTCAATTGTTCCAAAAGTTACAATGATATGAAACAACTTTTTTACAGTATGAAAACAGTGTACAAGGTCATGTAAATGTGACTGCATCATTGCCTTCTCACTTTCCAATAATACTTCCCGCTCACTGCAGCTCAGCACACCAGCTCACCTACAACTCTACTCTAAACTGCACAATGACCAGTTGTAATATTGGAGTAATTTAGTCCTACATGTTTGAACCAGAATCTGTTTTTAAGACTGTCTTCGGTCGGTGCACCACAGTTTCAAGGTGGAAATGCTCAGCTCGTAAAAGCCCCATAGGTACTGTGCTGCGATAAAAAGGTTTTAAATAAACTTAACAAAATGCAGATTAATATCACCTGGAGATGTTTTTTCCTGTTTTTAAGAGAGTAAAGTATAAATTAAAGCTGCAAGCAGCGTTGGATGTTTCCTCGCTCCGTGCTGGTCAGCGACTGAGACAGGAAATCACCATCTAGCTGTGATGTGGGCCGGAAAATTTGAAAATTTTCACAAAAATCACCAAATATCTGACAGTAAATTCAAAATGGCGGAATTCCTGTTGCATTGTGGGTATGGGTTCTTGAGGCTTTTTTGTGCGTCTTGTTGTGATACAAATGAGTACCGAATCTGTAGGTGAAACTAACTGAATATAAACCCTTTTTAAAAAATATTCTAGGGGGCGCTGTTGAGCCATTTTGCCATTCGCATGTGTAGTTCCCTCAAAATATTATTTTTTTTCGCCATGCTTGATGTGCGTGCCAAGTTATATGTGTTTTCGAGTATTTTTAGTGCCTCAAAATTGCGATTCAAACGTCCGCCAAATAACAATAATAGTCTTTCGAATAACAATAGGGTTATGTGGTCGGACCATAAATATAAGTTCCCAACCGTAGTAATAATTTTGTACAATCACACATTTTCTTATGGGAGCTTCTTTATGTGCAAAACTTCACTAAAGGCCTTGAGATTCTCTGGTCTGATGTATACGTGAGATTCAGCCGGAAAACTCCTGCAGCTTGGTGAAGGAAAATCTGGTCAAAGACAAAACCACCAAGAAAAAAACAAAACTGGCATCTCAAAATCTCAAAAAAATGATTCCTGAGAATGAAATGAAGCGCTGAGAATTCTCATAAAAGCTTAAAGCTGTGGCTGTGTTTTCATTTTTTTTCACCCCTCGCGACTGAAAACACAAGAACAACGCTGTCTGAAGCAGCGTCTCACCGCATTACATTTCTGGGCTGGTAGCCGTTCTGCAGCTCTGATTCATCTCCGGGGCTTTTTAGCGAAATTAGTGGGATGACATTTTTCACCAGCTTTTACAGAAGCTATGGGCTGCAATTTATTTCTCAATTATACCTCAGACTGAGAAATGCTTTTAATATAAACTCTATTTTTATCTGAAAGTAGATCATACCTGTGCACTATTTGAACCAGGACTTTTCACACAAATGTCCTCTCAGCTTTTTCTAATGTGTTTTGGGTTTTCTAGGAGCCCCTTTCTACACCTTTCGAGGGCATTTGAAGTGTTTTCATAATTAATACTCTGCACTTTTGATTAAACTATTTTAGCCCCAGAAACCAATCATGGTTTTTAAGCTGGAGTCCTGCCCCCAAGTTTTCTTTAAGTTTTCACATGATGATTAGATGCATATTTGTTTAGGAAAACACGCCAAAACTAGATTGTGGATTGGACATCGTGTCATGCTTGCCTGCTGAACACACTGTGGATAAATACAACAGCTTCAAACAGGTGCAGACAAGGAGACTAAGACCTCGTCCAATCACGCAGAAGATGGAATTCGAAACAGCTAAAGGGTTTGGTAACGCAATAAAAACCTGAAGAGGCAAATGATAATTGATTTCGACACGGAGCGCATCAATAGTGCCTCAGGATTAGGTAAAATCGCAGCAGCAGGGTGTTTACCTTTTTGGTTTTTTATTGTGTGTGCAGACAAATTTTGTAATTAATTAAATTACCACAAAGTAATTCCCACACAGGCAACCTCCAGCCTCTTGGAGTCCACAGACATTTTTCCCTGCAGCGTCTCTTACACTGCCGCAGCAGAGCTGCTCGTTGGTCCTTGTTAAGACGGATTATTACATCATTTTAACCTTTAACTTGAAGGAATTTTCTGTATTTATGAGATAAATAAAATTATCAATAAAATGACAAAAATAGAATGTGAGTTTATATTTCTATTGTCAGATTTCATTAAATATTATTAACAGTGAATACCCATGAGTTATTTTTGTAAATGTACACTGAACAAAAATATAAATGCCCCAAGTGAAATATTGATGCCACATGAAGTGCACCACCCAAAGTGAGCGTATACTGTCTTGTACTTGTACAAAATGGATATTTCTCTTGATTAGTGTCCCAAATTTGAGTCCACCACTGCCTTTGAGCATTTACTCAGTGATGCATTAATTCCATTCAGTACATGGGTGTGGCATATCCGGATGCTGATCAAACAGAATGAGCAGTACTCAGACACTCCTTATACTGGGGACAATAAAAGGCCAACATGTCACATTTTGACCAAAACAGCAATGCCTCAGATGACTCCGGTCATGTAGGAATGTGCCATTGGCATGTTGGAAGCAGGAATGTCCACCAGAGCGGTCGCTGTGCAGCTGAATGTTCACTATCAGACGATAGGACGTTTGAGAGTTGGTTTCCAACAGACGGGCAGTACTGCAAATCCACCTCATCCACGTCGGCCACGTGTGACCACCCCAGCACAGGATGGACACATCCGGCTGGTTCACTTGCGGGATCGTCTCAGACCAGCGACACGTACAGCAGATGAAACCTTTGGTCTGCACAACAAACGCATCACACCAAAATGCACATTCCCACATGACTGGAGTCATCTGAGGCATTGCTGCTTTTGTCAAAATGTGACATGTTGGGGTGGCCTTTTATTGTCCCCAGTATAAGGAGTGTCTGAGTACTGCTCATTGTGTTGGAGCAGCGTCTGGATATGCCACACCCATGGACTGAATGGAATTAATGCATCACTGAGGCAGTGGTGGACTCAAATTTGGGACACTAATCAAGAGAAATATCCATTTTGTACAAGTACAAGACAGTATACGCTCACTTTGGGTGGTGCACTTCATGTGGCATCAATATTTAACATAGGGCGTTTATATTTTTGTTCATTGTAAGTTTTCTCATAAAATCACATAAATTCCTTCTAATTTCACAAATATTATATCAAAGTATATAATATCAAATAACAATATCAAACTGAACTCTTGATGTGTCTACAAGGTCAATATCTGGATTCCTGGTTTTATTGTACAAGTGTTATGTATCTATTTATTTTCTAATATAGTGCAATATGTATATATGTTCTTACAAAAGTGTTAATTTGTTCATGTTTTAAATAGTAATGGTTTCATTCAGGGTTTTACAAATACACCAATCAGCCACAACATTAAAACCACTGACAGGTGAAGTGAATTACATTGATCATATTGGTACTATGTGGTGTTCTGATGGAAAACCTTGGATTTTAACATCCATGTTGATGAGACTTAGACACCCAAATAAACATTATCCCACAACAAACACACTCCCTCATGCAAATGGAAATCCCAAATGTCAGTGGCAGGAAAATGCACCCCACCACATGGAAACAACATCAACCAATCAGGAACATGTTGAAGAACATGAAAATGGCCAAACATGTTGATCCGAAGTCCAAACTTCCTACAGCCCATTCTGATCAAGCATCAACAAGATGCAGTGGAACAAGTTTGATTGACAGAGGCCCCACTGCACAAGCCAGAGTACCCAAAGGATCCAGTTCAAACGTCCTGGTTCCAGACCCCATAGGACACCCTGAGAGGTCCTCTTGTCCATGGCCAATGGTTCAGAGCATTTTGGACCACATAAGGGGGACCAACACAATATTAGACAGGTGGTCTTAATGTAATGCCTGATCGGTGCATATTACAGCTGACAGACCTGGTTCCCCACCAACCATCTTACACAGCAGCCTATCCTGACCTCGACTAAAACAGCACAGTACAGTGAACTCTGACCTTAAGCTCACAAAATGAAAATCAGCGTTCACACTTTCAACATCAGCTACTCTGAACCCAAAGTTCAATGAACACCCCTCCGATAATTACCACTTGGTTCCTCCCAGAACTTTTAAATTAGTTTCCGGACGCCCAAGAGACTCTCCAGGCCGGATGAGAGCAGAGGTAAGCAATTTGAATTGAGACATTACAGGCACTATTATCATTCTATTACCAAGTAGCAAAATTTAAAGTTTTAATATAATCATTTTGGCAACGAGCTGAACAGCAATGAAAATGTCATTCTGTGTTGAAACAGCTAAACTAGCCACGTGTGGTTTTGCTCTATAGGGCAGTCTTTCAGTCAGTCATAGCCTGGAGGCAGCGACAATTACTTCAAAAACGTGACACACACTAATACAGATCATTCTGAGCAATTATTTCCAATAGCAGGTTAACTTATACAAACAGCCAATCTATAGCATGTACAACAACAGAGTAAAGCAACGAAGAGGAGATCAGACTGGGGTCATACAAAATGTGTATAACTGTGTGACTTTGTTCGCTCAAGGCATCACTGGAAAAAAAGAGCAGAACTCCCAGAGAAACTTACTCAGTTAAATAAAAGTTTAAAACACAAAGTAGTTACAAGGCAGCCTGCATTTCCTCGGCCTCTTCATCGCAGTCTCTCCACACTTCTTCTCTGTTTGAGCAAGCCAAACTGTAGCATCCACGCCTGGACAAACCAGCCCGAGCCTCTCGCTCAGCCAAGCCAACAGGAGACTCTCTGCTCGACAGCGTCCCTGCCAGAATAACAGTCTGAGACTAATCAGCCTCGGGATCCAGGCTGCTTCAGGGCCAGTTTCACTACAAGAATAATCTGCCTCACACGCGCCAGTTGGGTCTGCGGACCTTGAGTGCTCCAGCAGACTTCTCTCTGCCCACCAACTGTCCGCTGTTACCAAGATGATGACTGAGAGTCAAAGGAAGTGGACCCAGCAGAAACCAGCCAGCTGGACGGAGCAGCAAACATGGAGGTGGGAGGCCGTGAGGAGGAGTGAGGTCCACCAGGGAGAATCCATTTGGACGAGCGGCTGCAGATCCATGCCAACTAATCAGCATGTCGACTCTTAGCGTTCTCAGTCACTGTTTAAATCTGATTTCATTCTTGTCATTTTAATTTGGACAGGCATTGCTTTATCTAAGTGCTACTAAAACACTGTTTCACTGGTACATTGCCTTCTGTAAAACATCTAAGTTGAGTCATGTGCCAGTAAATCCTTTTATTTATATGCTAATGTAAAAGAATGAATGCAAATTCAAAGTTATGCACAGTTTTTAGTCATGTCAGAACAGACAGATGTCTTCAAAGTCCTAAAGAACACAATAACTAAAGATTAATTATCCATTAAAATGAATACAGACAGCTTTTATTGCATTATGAAGAGAATACGCTGAATACACCACTCTTTTGTTTTGTCTTATTTTTTTAATTTCATAATTAGAGAGTGGTCTATTGCTCTCACAGTAAAAGAAAAAGAGTAGGGTCATCTGAGGTAATGAAAGCAGTAAAGATTGATGAATAATGCAATAAACAGAAAAGTTGGATTTGACCCAAACTAAGAGTTTCACACAAGGTTTTAAGTTCGATTTAAATAAAGAAGAAACTGGAGGATGAATGTCTGAGAAAACAGCTTGTGATCAAATTTGACCTGGAGCAAATGCAGACACTTAGTTTGAGACTGACCATATGGTGTTGTTATTTATATTATTTTAGCCCAACTAGTTTAGTATTACAGCTGAGACACCAAGGTATTATTAAATGTAGAATTAAGCTCTGTTTTACATAATAGCTCATAGTCATCGATGCAATAGGGTCTAACCCTTATATTTAAAGTAGTCAGGTAAATCTCCAAAATCACCAGTTCTTAGCTACATTATTCTATCTATCTATCTATCTATCTAAGTTGACTTTGGGTGAAGGCAGGGTTCACTTGCACACTCACATACACACCTTCAGACAATTAAGAATCACCAGGGCACGTCTTTAGACTGTGGAAGGAAGCCAAAGCACTCAGACACAGGGAGAACATGCAAACTCTGGACCTTTGAGCTGTAACCTTTGCACCACTGTTCCACTTCTACCTGCTATTCTAATTAGCACAAGTCACGATCTGCGGTGGCGTAGTTGAAGAAAGACAGCACAGAGCACAGTTCCAGGCCAGCTTGCTCACTGGTAGCACTCACAGACGAAACACCTCACTTACTGAACATCTGCTTATCGATAGACACTAAATTTACCAATGTTCCCTAAATGCCTCACCATGGAGGCTGTGGTAGATGCTGCTTAAAGCTACCTTAAACACAGCCATTGTAATATTTATGGCGGTCGAGAATAACTGATATTTCAGCACAAACACCAAGACTTTTCCTCCACAGTCTGATTCAGATTAACTAAACAGGACTTAACCAGATTGATATCATTACCTGGAGGAAAAGGGCCACACCAGCAGAGGGCGCTGGAGCTGTTGTTCGGCTATGACGTCACTCTGGTGGGCGGAGACATCAGACTTTTGAACCCGGAAGTTGTACAGCAGGTGACAGAAGCTTAGGAAACTTGGATTTTGGGATTCTAAGTGGAGTATGTGGTGTTTAGAGGAGAGAACGGTGGACACCTGGAGGAGACGTGAGGAGGGGAGGTTGGATGAGAGGACTCCAGGAGCTGGAGTAGGATGAAGGCGGTTCGATCTCTGATATTCCTGGAGGAGCTGGAGCTGGTGGACCGATGGGATGGGCGGAGCTGGAGGGCCTGACGCTTTCAGATGTGGATTTGAAGGTGTGTAACTGAGGCAGCTGAAACAAATCAAAAGTTCAAAGGATGGATTTGACTGCTAGATGCTCTTATTGGATTACAAAATTGCCTGAAGAAGATGAAAGGCATTTAGGATGCATCATCTCAACTTTATTTATAAAGCGCGCCAAGTGGGTGGGCGGGGCTTAAGTAGTAAACGACTGGACAGAAAAGGGCCTTGTGACTTCCTGACTTCCTGTCTGAACTGCTGCAAAGCTCCATATCCTTGGAATAGAAAAAAACAAAACATTATTAGCCTCAGATCTAAAAAACTAAATGATTAAATTGAATGTGAAACTAACTCACTCCTCATTTCTCTCTAATAACTCTATACAGGAAATTAAATTTTGTTGTGAAAAGGCATGTTTTTCATTCAGGAAAGCGTTCTGCTCCATATGTGTATGAACTTACTACATCTGATCCATTCTGGAAAACAATCAACAGCTGATACTGTCTGTATATTTCACACACACTGTTGAGCAGTCTGTTTTCTCAATGGATAAAACTAACATGATTCAGATTTGAGAGATCCACTGTTCAAAAAAAAAAGCAGGGATCAGTTTTCCAGGTGAAGCCACAGACGTCCTGATGCAGTTCTGACTCCTTCTTGACAGAGGGCGCTGTTAGATCAGATTTAAGCACCAAAAAAAACCCTAGTGTTTTCTCTGTTCAAATTTCTCCCTTTATCCCTCAATTAAAACAGAGAAGACACATTGAAATGCTCGGTCAGCATGCAAGGTATCAGCAGCGAACCAAGAAGACGCCGTGCAGGACACGCTCAGAACATCATGTCCTTTATTGACTCAATCACGGAGTTTAGTGTTGTGGAAGACGTGGCAGCACACAAACACTCGCGCAGGCATAAGAACAAGTTATTCTATTTAAATGACTTCCTAATTTAAAAATCCAACAGCCGCCGCCGCCGTCTGAGTGAGTGCAGTGTGTGTCCTCACACACATTGTTGGTGACGGAGAGAGAGATGTAAGCGCAAGATTAAAATTCATCTAGATAGCAACACACTCTTCTCATGTAATTAGCCTAAAAGCCTTTTCATCAGGTTTGGCACGACACCCACACATACCCACAAACACACAAACACACACACTAATGGACACCACCAGAGTCTGCTTATGCCCACTAATATTCCACATTCACCTCTTAACACCACTGGAAAAGGCATCTGTGTGATGGCACCGTTGCCTCAGTGTGTGTTCTTGTGTTTGTATGAGTTATTTATATGCTAATGAACCTGGAAGGGCATGTGATGGTGTGTGTGTGTGTGTGTGTGTGTGTGTGTGTGTGTAGTCCCTACAGTCAGAGAGCAGATGGTGGAGGAGAACCTTGAAGACATACGTATGTTGCCTTTCTGTTAAAAGTCATAACAACATGACTGCAGCTCGGTCCTGAACTGTGTTTACCCCCCTCATCCTCTTCCCTCTTATTCCCACTTTACTCTGATGAAATATTGTTATTCAGCTACACTGTCTGGATGCCTGTCTGACTTGAGGTACTTTGGCACAAAACACACCTTTTGTACCTGACTGAAATGCCAAATACAGCTGGAAGCAGTGATTGACAGGCCCACACTCCAGTCAGCGCAACAGGCTCCTCTTCTTCCCTCTCTAATGGCAGCGCTGTGCTCGCTGCTCGGTGTCAGCGAGATGAGGCCCGGTGGGCTGAGTGGCAGTCAGGATTTGCAACTTCTGTTTGTGTTGGAATTTGGCTTTGCTTGCTGTGTTAAGGACAGGCTTTACCTACTTAAGATCTGGGAATACACCTACATCACGACAACAAACTCCAGCAGGGCGAGTGACACAAGCAGTCAGAGGATCCGTTTATTTAGATTACCGTCACGTCGGGCTCAATTCTGGCTTATGCCATTCTCCATCCATCCATGAGATGCTCTCAGATTTTCTTCACCTGACTCCCACATCCACCTGCCCTGCAGTAACCCCTGATCTCCTGAGCCTTCCCACCCACTCTCACACCTGTTCCCAGTTTCCTTGTTATCCCAGCCTGAAACCATACCTGACCTCTTTTACCCCATCATTTATCTCGTTGTGTTGTTCCTCAGCTGTGGATTCCTGCTCTTACGGCTGTTATATGGGTTTATTACATGTCACTCAAATCAGATTATACAATACCAGTTTGAGGCCTATCAGATTGTACTACTAAAAAATGTCTGGTGAACTCTTGAGCAATGATGTAAGCAGAAAAGGTATACGAAAGCAAAAGCACATCTTCAGCTCACTTGATGTCCATCCATCCATCCATCCATTATCTATACACCGCTTAATCCTCTGTAGGGTCGCGGTGGGGCTGGAGTCTATCCCAGTTGACTCAGGGCGAAGGCAGGGGACACCCTGGACAGGTCGCCAGTCTATCACAGGGCTACGCATAGAGACAAACAAGCACACTCTCATTCACACATACGGACAATTTAGAATAATCAATTAACCTCAGCATGTTTTTGGACTGTGGGAGGAAGCCGGAGTACCTGGTGAAAACCCACACATGCACAGGGAGAACATGCAAAGTCCACACAGGAAGATCCCAGGCATCCTAACCGGGGATCTTCTAGGTGAACCGGGGATCTTCTAGCTGTGAGGCAACGCTGCTAACCACCGAGCCACTGTGCAGCCCCTCACTTGATGTATGCTAATTTTTTGAAAATGCAGGTCTGCAAGGTTTTCTATTTTAACCAGTCAAACTTTGCATTCTTTTTGCCTTCATCATTTGTGTTAGCACATTTGTGCATGCGTGTCCTTTCCAAAAATGGCACTACAACATAATAATAATAATAATAATAATACATTTTATTTGTATAGCACACTTTAAAATCAGGCGACAGCTCAAGGTGCTTCACAGGAGGAAGAGTTTAAAAAAAGACTAAGCATCAAAAGATCAAAGATACTCCAACAGAGCCCTGTTTAAAAGCAGAGTAAAAAACAGTGTTGTAAGTCTTTGGGCTGCTTTTGAAGCCAGCAAGGGAGTCAGAGGCCCTAATGGAGCCTGGGAGCTGATTCCACAGGTGTGGCCCCAGTACGGAGAAGGCAAGGCCCCTCATGGTTGTGAGCTTAGTGCGAGGAATAGCAAGGGAGTTCTGGCTGCTAGACCTGAGTGACCGAGATGAAGACTGAGGGGAGAAGAGGTCCTGAAGGTAGGTAGGGCCACAGTGGTTAATGGCCTTGTCCACATGTAGGAGAACCTTGAAAGTGATCCGCTGGGGTATTAGCAACCAGTGAGGGGAGTGGAGGAGGAGATGTGTTCCTTTCTCCTGGTTTTGGTGAGGACGTGGGCAGCATGTAGCTTCAGGAAGTACATTCAGAGAATTCCATTGTTGACGCAATCCTTCAAGACACTGCCATCACATTTCATGATCTTTAATGTCTTCCACCACTGACCATTTCCTCCAACCACAAATTGTTAAGAAAAAATGGTAGTAGCCATCGTGACGTCATCCATTTGTTTTTGGGCTGGCATATATCAGCTTTAAGTGTGTAGTTTGTTCATTAGCATCTTGTTTTGTTCATTTTCCCATTGACTTCTTATTTTTGCAACCAGAAAAGTCACCCCCCTGCTGGCAGTTAGCAAAACTGCAGGTTTATGTCACTTTTGCATTGGCTTCACTTTTAAGACCCAGAGATTGCAGACATGTCCTGCAGCATTTTGTAATATATGTAAATCAGGCGTGCACACAGTGGTGATAACCCTTTATTATTCTATATTTCTGTATAAATATGACCTGAAATGTCAAAAGATTTTCATACAAGTCAGATGCAGCAAAACAGGCCCAAACCATGATAATACCACCTCCATGCCTCACAGATGGGAAAAGGTTTTGATCAGTGTTTTGTTTCCTCCAAACAGAAAAATTGCCCTTTAAACTGAAGAGTTCTATTTTGGTAGTGTCGTCTGTCCACATTTTTTCAGAAGTTTTCTGGCTTTTCCATCTGATCTTTAACAATCTGTTGTCTGTTTTCCTGATGGTGAACTCTTGAACATCATCATCAGCCACTGTGTGGGAGGTCTTCACTGTCTTAGAAGTTACTTTGGGCTCCTTCATGACTCGTGGACATTTGCAAATCTTGCTTTTGGAGTGATTTTGTTGGTCGACGGCTCCTGTGGAGACAAACACTGCTCCTGCACACAGTCTGACTGTAGACTGGTGGAGTCCAAACTCTTTTGCAGATGGTTTTTAACCTTTTCCATCCTGTTGAGCATCAACAACTCTTTTTCTGAGGTCCTGAGAAATCTCCTTTTTTTGTTGCCATGATAGAAAAACATGTTGTGAAGCTCAGACTTTGATAGATCCCTGTATTTAAAATAAAACTGGACGCCCACTCATATCTGACAGTCATCCCACTGACTGAAAACACTTGACTCTAATTTCAGCTTTCAAATTAACTGCCAATCATGGAGGTTCACTTGCTTCACTTACTTTGATATTTAATATTGGATCAGTTTCCTCAATCAATAAATGACCAAGTATTTCTTCAGCTGTGTTCTCCTTATCTATTTGTAGAAGCTGTGTGGGAATCGAATGATATTTTTCAGACATATTACTGCAGAAATGGAGAAAACTATAAAGAATTGTGAGATTTACAAGAACAGTTTTCACAATGACGAAGCACACATTACGACAGTTGGTTTTGTGGCTTATTAAAATTGCATTAAGACGTATAAGGGATGTCATGCATTTAACAGTTGGCTATATGACTAAACGGTATCTTTTTAGACAAATAATGACAGTACAAAAATAGCTCCAGGCCTCCTGTCTGTCATTTCTCCAGGCAACAGCTTTACTGGTCAGCTTCAGTTGATGCGCTCCGTGATGCGTTTACTGACCGAGACTTCCAGCACCTGAGTGGATCATGACTCTTGTTTATCAGAAACAAAGTAGTGTGATGGTGATATAATGAAGGTCTGGAGAAGGTCAGTGTGGAGATTTATTTCTTGTTTTCCGCCTATAATAAGATTATTTCCTTTGAGCCACACTTGTTTCCGTACGTTAAGTAAGTGGTCTTCTGTGCCTTAGCCAAGCCGTAGCCATGTGGCGGCACATCAGAAAACAATAAGGGGTCATTCCATCTGAAAACCTCAGCAGCATTCTGCTTGACCATCTCTGTTTTTCTTTCATAAAATTTGGATATTCAAAATAGTATCTGTAAAAATTTTTTTGCTTGATATGTTAAATACTTACTGAAAAAGCGATACCAGCTAATCCAACGTTTGGCATTCTGAATCTGCAATATTGGACGAGTAAGTCAAAAAAGATTAATTATTTATTATGAGTGAGTTAAAATATGAAAAAAAGTAAATCCGTCATGAGAAGTGCCATCTTTGAGCAAGTATTACCAAAACACAAGATGATCCCGACTCCAACTAGTGATATTTTCTGAACCACATGTATATACACTCACTGGCCACTTTATTAGGTACCCCTGTTCAGTTGCTTGTTAACACAAATAGCTAATCAGCCAATCACAGGGCCGCAACTCAGCAACATCATCCTGAAGTTGGCTGCAGTGATAAGATGCATCACTGTGGGGGACGAAGCGGCCTACAGGATGGAGGTGGCCGGTCTGGTGTCATGGTGCGAGGACAACAACCTCACCCTCAGCACAGGCAAGACGAAGGAGATGATAGTGGACATGAGGAAGGAGAAGAGACCTCATCAGCCACTGTTTATCCAGGAGCTTGAAGTGGAGCAGCTTTAAATATCTTGGGGTCCACATCACTGAAGACCTCACATGGACTACCAACATCACACAGCTGGTCAAGAAAGCTCAACAACGGCTGCATTTTCTGAGGAGGCTGAGGAAGTTTGGCATGTCAGCCAAGATCTTCGGCAACTTCTACAGCTGCATTGTCGAGAGCATCCTAACCAGCTGCATCACCGTGTGGTACGGCAGCACTACGGCCCTGGACCGCAAACACCTGCAGAGAGTGGTCAGGACTGCTGAAAGGAACACCAGGACTCCATTGCTCTCTCTGCACAGCATCTACCACAGCAGAGTCCACAGGAGAGCTGCTGACGTGGTCAAGACAACTTGCTGAAGTTCAAACCGAGCAACAGAATGGGGAAGAAAGGGGATTTAAGTGGCTTTGAACGTGGCATGGTTGTTGGTCTGAGTGTTTCAGAAACTGCTGATCTACTGGGATTTTCAAGCGCAACCATCTCTAGGGTTTACAGAGAACGGTCCAAAGAAGAGAAAACATTCAGTGAACTGTGTGGATGAAAATGCCTTGTTTATATGAGAGGTCACAGTAGAATGGAGAGACTGGTTGGAGATGATAGAAAGGCAACAGTAACTCAGATAACCACTCGTTACAACCAAGGAATGAAAAATACCATCACTGAGCACACAACACGTCCAACCTTGAAGAAGATGGGCTACAGCAGTGGAAGGCCACACCGGGTGCCACTCCTGTGAGCTAAGAACAGGAAACTAAGGCTACAATTCACAGAGGCTCACTGAAACTGGACAATAGAAGATGGAAAAATGCTGCCTGGTCTGATGAGTCTCCATTTCAGCTGCGACATTCAGATGATAGGGTCAGAATGTGGCATAAACAACATGAAAGCATGGATCCATCCTGCCTTGTATCAACGGTTCAGGCTGCTGCTGGTGTTGTAATGGTTTGGGGGTATTTTCTTTGCACACTTTGGCCCCCTTAGTACCAACTGACCATTATATAAATGCCACAGCCTACCTGAGTATTGCTGCTGACCATGTCCATCCCTTTATGACCACAGTGGACCATCTTCTGTTGCTACTTCCAGCAGGGTAATGCACCTTATCACTAAACTCAGATCATCTCCAACTGGTTTCTTGAACATGACAATGAGTTCACTGGACTCCAACGGCCTCCACAGTCACCAGATCTCAATCCAATAGAGCTCCTTTGGGATGTGGTGGAATGGGAGATTGGCATCATTGATGAGCAGCCAACAGCTATCATGTCAATATGGATATCGGCTCTTGGAAATTATTTTCTGACATTTTTCTGTAATATCTGCTGAAACTGTGTGCTTTATTCATATAAGGTTTTATTTTTTCATATTTTTCATGCCTGTTGCCGATCGCTGCAGCGTTGACGGCTTTGACAGTGTAATTAATGAAACCAAATGGTGAATAGTTTTCTAGGCTGCCAACGGGTGCGGGTCCATTGATTGCTCACGATAAAGCCAAGACTCTGACTGGCTCCTCACGTTATTGCACTTTCAACACCTCAACATCCGCCAAGCTTTCCGGTGTCTGCAGGCGATGTTTTCCATTTTGCACCGGAGGCATTAGGCCGGCCCTTTCATTTAGAATAAATCAGCCTGCATGGAACAACACAGTCCACTTTAGTTCATGTATGACTAAAATAACCATAGAACAATGGAAATGCAAGGTTTTTCAATTCTGATTTTGAGCCTTGCATGGTAACAATACAGTTTTCTTTGTAGATCTACTGCAGCCATACTCAAGATAAAGTGAATTTGAATTCTTTTTAAAGTATGTAAAAGTGTTTTTTCAGAAACATTTTTCTGAAAACGAAGACGAATATTGTAGATCTGATTAGAGAGAGAGCATAACGTCGTTCTTCCACCTTTTGGGATTCGTGGAAGAAACAAATGGTTTGGATGGAGTGGACTGATTAACAGGCAGGAACCTAATAAATAAACTAGTAGAGCCAGATTTAAAGTCCCTACACACCCAGCGTACACTCAAGCAGGTGTTTGCACTTAATTTGACAGATTAGGCTTTTCAGGACTTTGTGGACTGTGTTTGTGTGAAATCTCCGTCATGCTCTCTTTTGTTGCACCTGTTAGGGAAGAATGGCACCCACCGTTATTATTCCCAAGGCCTCGCAAAATAAACTAGAAGGAGCATGTCAGGAAAGGTCAGGCCTCTTTTGGAGGATCTCCTGTGTAATTCCAACACTGTTCAGCCATCCGACACACACCTTCTCGTCAGACTGAGGCCTGTACAGACGCTTTTCACTGCAACTGGTGTAGCCAATATCATTCATGTGTTTAACGTCCAGAGCCCCGGTGCAGGTTGTTTTCACTGCAGACTTTTTGGCAGGTATAGTTGATAGCATTCCATTAAGGGAGCTCTTTCCAGGATCATGATATTGTGCTTGCTGGCTCACCTACTGGGACACTTAATGGAAGGGAATCAGGGCGTAACCACTCACTCTTTTAGGGGATTGTGTCCTCTCCAGTTGCGAGTAAATACCAATCCGTCCTCGATAATATACAGTAGATAATATTTTAAAACATCCTCCTTTTATGAAGCCTGCAAATGGATCTGTCTGTTGTTTTTTCCTGTTTACTTTCAGTCTATTTCTTCTGCATCTATGACTAATCTTTGGGCCCGTCCTGTGGGGGCATCACTGATTCTGTAGCCTCAGTCCCACATGGTTCTGGTCCTAAAAGCTAATGTAACAGAGAGGAACTTAACGTGAATCACTGCTGGGAAGAGGTGAATGTGTTGCCATACATTACAAAACACATTCAGCCCGAGGCAGAATTACAAGCAGTGAAGTTACAGTGAGAGCAGCAGTTTTTGGTGTTTCAGGCTTTTCTTATCATTTCTGCACAGAGATCGCTCCAGAAGGAAATGTGCAAAGCCAAAGTTTGCTCACTTTCATGTATTTAGCTTCTTTTACTTCCCCCTTGTATCGTTCTCATCATGTACTTCATCCTAATGCACCCGGACACGTCATCAGTGATGCTTCCTGGGCTCATTTGGTGTTTTATATCATTCAGCATCACGAACCGTCACCCAGGCAACACAGACAGGGTTGATCAAGCCCTGGCTTGCGTCGAGGGAGCTCCACACAAACCCACAGGTATCTATTACACGACATACTGTCAAAATACAGCTATTACTGTGACTCAGGAAGCTCTGAAACAACAGTGTTGGTCAGCTGTCTCTGTTCCAGATTTTACAGAATCGTAAACAGACCTACTGATGTTCTGTTTGCTGCCCACAGCTGGCGGAGTGTCACATTATTTCCTTTGACTCTAATAAATACCTGCAGCACCACACCGCAGCAGAAACGATAAGTGCTTCTGTAAATTGACGCTGATGTGACCCAGCGGTGGTAACTTCATGAACACATGGCCTGACAGTAAATGTTATTCTGTGTTCCTCCACACGTCTGACAGAGCAGCTGTTCCGCACAGATTCCAGGTTCATACAGAGGAATTATTTGTATTAAAGCTTCTCCGGATGAATCCTGAGCTCCATCAGGGCTGTCAGGACATTTTCATCAAGACGAGACTGTCATTACGCACAAAATTATATTTCAGGGTTCCAGTTGTGTGATGGGGCTGGAATTACGGAGGCAAACTTTTCAAAAAACCCTGAGTTCCTTCGAGCCATCGCTGGTTCCATTTATGTTTTCGCCTCTGTGAGTCAAACGGTCTGGTGTGGAAAAGGTCTGTTATTAAAGACCGCACATGTCACTGACTACATTTTTTGTTCCATTGGGGGAATTTGAAGACACCATAGAGCTTCAAGCTGCATCACCTTAATAAATTACTGTAAAAATACATTCAAATTTCAACAGCAGTGTGTTTTTTTTTTTCAAAACGCAAAACCAGGTGCTTTTTTGGAGTCAAAAACAACAATGACAGCAAGCTGAATTGTAAAAACTGATTTAGGCGGTTGAAATATTACTGTTGACTTTACAGTAATGTCTTTGAGATAAGCCTTTTTTCCTAACAATTCTTCTGGTTTCTAAAATTTATTTTAAAAAACTGACTGACTGTCACTGGCCTACCCCAGTGTAGGAAGTTTGGAGGTCAAATCAACATGTTGGTCCATTGTCATGTTCCTCAACATGTTCCTGGTTGGTTGATGTTGTTTCCATGTGGTGGGGTGCATTTTCCTGTCAGTGACATTTGGGATTTCCATTAGCATGAGGGAGTGTGTTCGTTGTTGGACAATGTTTGTTTGGGTGTCTAAGTCTCATCAACATGGATGTTCAAATCCAAGGTTTTCCATCACAACACCACATAGTACCAATAAGATCAATGTTGTTCACTTCACCTGTCAGTGGTCAGAATGTTGTGGCTGATCAGTGTACTTCTATAGTTTATCTTTTATTTGTTGCAGCTCAAGTCCAGCCAGTTAAATGTGCTGTTGCCGTTACCTACTGAAGCAGGAGGACAGTTTTAGGGCAGGAAAGAGGGTTTTTTTTTCTTTTCCATTGGTGACATGCATTGATCACAACCGAAGATGTCTACATGGTTCAAACCGTGAACCATTTTCCCTGCTGTCACATTAAATGTGTTGATTGAACACATTTTTCCAAAATCCATGAACTCTTTTCTCATTCATTCTCCATCACCTGCAAAATACAATACATATTTGCAGCGAAAACACATTCCAAACAGAATGATGTCAAATTCTAGACCTTTCTGCGGTTGATTTATATTGAAAATCTCAGCAGAATATGTACAAAAAAATGCAATAATCATTCCAAGCACAACCGAAAGCTCAAGTAGGTGTCCTACTTTTAGCTGTGCTCCCAAACAGGCTGGGCATGGTTTTGAAATTACTTTGCTTGGAAACATCGATCAAGGAAGGCAGGTTGGAGGAAGGAAGAGTAGCAGGATGAGGACAAAGATCAAGAGTGATGGTCTCTGATGAGATCAGTAGTATGAATTTTCCACCAAAGCAACAGGTGAGAATGGATCTACACATTACAGTAAAAACAGTTTACCTTTTTACCTGTGCTGACATTTTGAAATATATTGATCGTTGTGTGTTTCTGGACCCAAAGGTTGCCTCTCACAGGGGGGGGGGGCGGCAGAATATTTTCAGATGCGCAGGAAATTGCCGTTGTTGACATGGTAATTGGCGACGTCGCAATAAAACTGTGGGAAATTCGGGACAGAGTGCTGGCAGACAATATCGCTTTTGGGAATGTGAACACGGTCAGCACAACAACAATTGCCAATGTCCTAGAGAGACATAAAAAAGAGGAAGCAGTCGTACGGCGCACCCTTTGAGAGAAACGTGTGAAAGCCGTGCAATATTGATCTGTCCTGGTGAGATGTGTGTTCACTCACCGAACAGGCTTCACACACTGCAATGCATAATGTCAAGCACTGCAAAACTGTAGATGTAATGTGTTTTAGAAAGTCATGGAGATGGAAGCCAAGCAAACTGTGCACACATTCATCGTTGTGGGCGAAGCTAGATTGAACCTGGCACAAGCAGGCCACAAGGGAAGAGCTATGATTGGAGAGAGAGCAGATATGATGTGTGCAGCGCTGTCCAGGTATGGTTTGCTGTTGCACTAATCAGTCTCCCACAACACTGAGAGACTGTTTGTATCTGGATGATCTGCATAATCGACATGTGCATGCGGAAAAGAGAGGTTAAGGGGCAAGAAACCTCCAACCTTCACTGCAGTGTGGAAAAAGTGAAGCGTTTTTCAGTGCAGCAACATGATTGGTTGGATGTTTCCTGGTTCGGCTCTTTAGCTGTCAAGATATACAGATACACACACACACACACACACATGCCAAGGAATCTTCTATTTCTATTTCGATTCAGCCGTAACATTATGACCACTATTATAATCACTGTTAAAACATAAATTCATCCTAATTTCACAAATATTATATCAAAGCATAAGATAGTAACAGGTGAAATTGTTAAATTCAGGTTTAAAACTGTACATTTCTAGTACACTGGTGCCAATTAACAGAAAATGTAGATTTGGTTTTGTATTTTTACATTCATTTGTCTGTTAAATGTGACATACACCAATCAGTTGCAGCATTCTGACCACTGACAGCTGAAGTGAATAACATTGATCATATTGGTTCTATGTGGTGTTCTGATGAATAACCTTGGATTTTAACATCCATGTTGATCAGACTTAGACACCCAAATAAACATTGTCCCACAACAAACACACTCCCTCATGCTAATGGAAATCCCAAATGTCACTGGTCTACCCCCACAGGAAAATGCACCCCACCACATGGAAAAAACATAAATCAATCAGGAACATGTTGAGGAACATGACAATGGTCCAACATGTTGATTTGACCTCCAAACTTCCTACACCCCATTGTGATCAAGCATCAACAGGATGCAGTGGAACAAGTTGGATTGACAGAGGCCCCACTGCACAAGCCAGAGTACCCAAAGGATCCAACGTCCTGGTTCCAGACCCCATAGGACACCCTGAGAGGTCCTCTTGTCCATGCCCAATGGTTCAGAGCATTTTGGAGCACATAAGGGGGACCAAGACAATATTATGCATGTGGTCATAATGTTATGCCTGGTCGGTGTATGTCACCCCTCTGAAAAAGTAATCAAAAATAAGATTAAGAGGAGATGTAAAGTAGCAACACTAAAGGAGAAAGTGAGAGATGTTTCTCTTCATCTTATTTCTAAATAAATGAAATAAACTAAATACTGAAACACCTCTGTCTAACTAAGTACAGGTCAACAGCAGCACAAACTACAGCCTTCAAAATGACCATACGGTTAGGTCCACTGGACACTGAGTGGATATGGTCTAATCTCCTTTACTCTAAGTGCAACTCTCTGTGTAGGAGTTGTAGTATTTAAACCACTGAACCAACAATAAAAGGACAGAAAGCCACTACTGTGTAACTTGTTATTCATACAGTACTTATTCTAGAGTTCTCTGTGTTGGTATGCACTCCTACACAGGTTACACCATAGAAAACAACTTTACACTGTGTGTTTATCCAGCTGTTTCTATTTTTACTTATAACTTTAACATGTTTATATGTATTTACTGTTCCTTGCATCATTCAAAGAAGCAAAAAAGGTAATGGAAACTACATTTGAGAGTCATAAAAAAGAGTAAAAACTAGTTTTATATAACAAAATAGCAGAAATATAACTTGATGACAGCAAAGGATAAAATAGAGGAGATATTATGTTGTTATCTTCGTGGCTATGTGTATTTGCAGCTATTTTTCTATGCATCTCTTCCTTGCACATAGTTTATGTGCATAAAGAACTCTCAGATACCAGAGCTGAATTCCTTTTGTACAGTAATGTTCTACAGAGATTTAAACTGTTATACCTTGGTCCATATCGATGTGGTATGTGGATGAATAAAGGCGTTCTGCATGGCTTTATTTAATACATTGTAAAGCACAGCGGAGACAGCTGCGGCTTCTATGGATTTTCCCTCTATCAGATGTTCTGCTCAAAACACTGTTTTCTTTCTTAACTATCTAAACTGTATTCTAAAGTTAATATGTCGTCTGACACCATGAGAAAGCCTCCTAATGTCCAGACTGTCTGTATAGCTATAGTAAACATGTAAGAAGCTCTAGATGTGGTTTTAAAAGCCAGATTTATCAGTCATTGATTATGGAGACAAAGCTGTACATTCTTTTAAAGTTAATTCACATGTCTTGTCATCGAACTGATAGAAGTTTCTAATATCGACAATACATGTGATTTTGCCTGAACCCCTTGTTCCCATGTAGTTAGATCGCTACAGTAGCATGTATGATCCTTGATTTGATGTAATTTCACTTTCTCTCCTAAGTCCTTAATGTAATATTTCTTTCAGTCTGGTGTTGCCACTGATGGCACGACACTCCCTGTGAACACCACGGCACAAACAGGTCAGTCTGTCGGGGCAGCAGGCTGCACTGAGCAGCGACAACCTCCAGCTGATCCAAAACGCTGCAGGCAGAGTTCTGACAGGAAGCAGAGAGAAAGATCACATTTCTCCCAAATTAGCTTATGTTCAGTGGCTCCTTGTAACATCCAGAATAGAGTTAAAAAATCATTCTCCTCACGTACAAAGCACCTAACGACCAAGCTCCACTGTCTCTTTACAAGACCTTATTCGACCATGTTATCCCAGCAGACCTCTGTTGTGGAATCAGCTCCCAGTTTGGGTTCTAGAGACAGACACCCTCTGTACTTTTCAATTTAGTCTTCTCTTTTTGATATTTTAAGATAAGATAAGCCTTTATTAATCCCACAGTGGGGAAATCTGCAGAGTTACAGCAGCAAAGATAATTAGAAAATGTAGTATAGAAATAAAATGAACCAAAATATACATCAGTTCTAGTTATAGAAATTATAGTATTGCACATGCCAGTGGTATTGCTTTCTTTCATTACCAGAAACACTGACAGAAGTATTAATACTGCAGTGATTATTATCTATATTGCACTGATTTTACATAAGTAAAGAAATACCAATATAGCATATGTTGTACTACATATATACCTATGTAGCAAATTGTTCTAGTACATATATACTTATGTCATATATGTTTAGTATATGTGCACCTATGTTGCATATGTTCTACTACATGTATACCTATATATATGTTCTAGTACATATATACCTACAGCATGTAACATATGTTCTAGTACATGTATACCTATGTAGCACATGTTCTAGTACATGTATACCTATGTAGCATATGCTCTAGTACATGTATACCTATGTAGCATATATTGTAGTATATATATAGACCTACAGTGTGTAGCATATGTTCTAGTACATGTATAACTATGTAGCATATATTCTAGTACATATATACCTTTGTAGCATATGTTCTAGTATATGTAAACCTATGCAGCATATGTTCTAGTGCATATATACTTATGTCATATATGTTTAGTATATGTGCACCTATGTAGTATATGTTCTAGTATATGTATACCTATATATATGTTCTAGTACATATATACCTACAGCATGTATCATATGTTCTAGTACATGTATACCTATGTAGCATATGTTCTGGTACATGTATACTTATGTCATATATGTTTAGTATATGTGCACCTATGTAGTATATGTTCTAGTATATGTATACCTATATATATGTTCTAGTACATATATACCTACAGCATGTATCATATGTTCTAGTACATGTATACCTATGTAGCATATGTTCTGGTACATGTATACATATGTAGAATCTGTTGTAATTAAGGAGAAAACAAAGAAGTTGTATCTCTGGACATATCCAGTCTCTTGTCCAGCTGCCGAGATGAACCAGAAGCAGGGAAACTGTCATCGTCTGTATCACCCACATGTGACTCACACTGAACTCACTTGAAGTATTTAATGCATGTTAACTCCTCCTGCTTCAGTTGCCAGCAAGTTAATTTAGGTGCTTCAGTGGTGTGATTTCAGTTATAATTAATGAAGCATAAACTGACTAGAAATAAATTCTATATTATTTTGTAATTCCATTCTATTTGCATGTGGCTCCCATGTAAATCATGTTTGCACGATGTTCCCTCTGTGGATCATAGACCTGTTGAAGTTTGCTCAGCTTCGCTCCTATAACCTGAGCAAAGGTCTATTCAGCCAAAAGAATTGAAAATGCTTTTGCGGGTGTGAGGAGGCTTTAATATTAAAGGCCCTTATTAAAGGTCTCTTACATGAGCGCCTTTTCAAGGAAAAGGTTGGATTTTAGGTAATTTTCTTCTTTTATATTTTCTTTTTCAGACCAAGGCAATTCACACAGTCACGTAAAAAGCTTTGTTATGTCTCATTATGCAGTCTGAAGGTTTTGCTGAATGGTGCACATACCTGCAGCAAACATTTAAATCACTGAGAAGGAAGGATTTTTTGTATGGTAAACTGATTCAACCTATTCTCAGGGCAATGTGATGTCTGGGCAGCACACGCTTGATTGGCATCTTCCAAACAGTCTTTTCGGGTTTCTTGCATGTGAAAAGGCAGGACAG
Organism: Dascyllus trimaculatus; assembly: GCA_024666655.1. Lineage (NCBI taxonomy): Eukaryota > Metazoa > Chordata > Actinopteri > Pomacentridae > Dascyllus > Dascyllus trimaculatus. The sequence goes on along the minus strand of CM045447.1, from coordinate 32,591,665 downwards.
CTCATTTTTGTTATTTTATTTGCATGTTCCACTGATTTTTTTGTAGCACACATAATCAGCGGCATAACTAAAATTCAACCAAAGCAGAGGAAACAGAATAAAAGATGCAAGCAGCGTGGAACGGGCCCTCAAAACCCACGCGTGTCAGGTTGTGGAGTATGTCAAGGTGTGATGCATGTCGGGGTGTGGCAGAAATTTCAAGGTGGTGAGACTTGCCTGACCAATTTCAAGGATTATATCACAAACTCTCTTGCAACAGTACCTGCAAATATAATGGCTACAACTTCCTGTTACCAATAGGTGGCGCTATGACTATGACTGACATTTGGAATGCCGATGTCTTCACACCCAGACTCTTGTCCAGCAAATGAAATATGTGTGCAGCTGAGGTAGAAACACTTCAGTAGTCATGATGAGACATGGAAATTTGCCGTGCCACCACAGACACGCCGTTTCATGAAAACTCACAGTGTTTTCCATGAATCATTATCAACGTCTTAAGGCTTAGGTCACCATATTTAAGGTTAATATGGGTAACTAGCAAACAATAGTACATCAAAGTTTAAAACAAGTAATTGCCTCTTGCCAGCAGGTGGTGGATGACTGTGAATGGATATTGGCATATAGATGTGATCAGGGCAGGACTCTGATCAAACATGTGAAGTTTGAGGTAGATTGGAGCATGTACAGGGCATCTAGCATCTAGCATTGTTTAGGTACGTGGTGTCTGTGCCAGTCTGTGTGTTGTTGGGTGGAGCCTCCATGGATCAGGTTTCCTCCAGTGCGTCTCTTATACCCCTTTTCCACCAAGCTGGTTCCAGTTCTAGTTCGGAGCTAGAGCCTGACTTGGCACCAGTTCTTTGTGTTTCTACCACCTAAGCACCGGCTCCAGGTTCTAAAAACTGGTGCTTAGCAAGAACCAACTCTTTGCTGGGCCACAGCTAAGCACCAAGTACGTCAGGGGCTGGGCGCGGGGTTATGGTGACCAACCATCAATGGTGGAAAGGGACACGCAAGTAGCAATTAGTGTCCTTTTTCTCCTGGTCTGATCACCGATGTATTGGAATGACTCCCGGGACACACGAAAGTTTTGCACAAACTGTTGCCCACTAAAATCCAGTACTATTGTGTCCCACCAGTAGCAAAATCGGGGATGTGCCCAGGCAACAGGTGACCTCCGCCTCACAATCAGTCTTAAGACCATCTATAAAGACAAACATAGATATTATCATCAACTTATTGCGTTTCGTTTTACGGTGACCCAATGGCGTGGCTCCATCTTGGCTCCTTGCCAAAGGAAAAGCAAACAAGTTCTCAGGAGGTGCGAGATTTGAACCAACTAACCACCAGCACCGAACTAGCACCTGGTTCTTTTTGGTGGAAAAGGGGTAACAGCTGCTCGGATTGGGATCTTGGTACTTTGGAGGCTGGGTCAACAACTTTGTCGTATGTCTTAGGTTGTTCCTGAGCCACAGGTGGTGGTGTGGCAGGGCAGAGTGTGATTCGTCTACAACATGGTCAGGTGGCTGTCAAAGCAACATCCGCGTGAATTATTTTTTGTTGCTATGGTGTTTAGTTTGACCCCGATGCAGACACCGAAGCTGGAAGTTAAGACGTTTATTGGGAAACCAGAGGAGTAGAAGAGGAAGCTAGCTGACTCTGAGATAGTTGAGATGTGGGCTTGAACTGGGAAGGCCTCGGGTTTGGATTTCTACTTCTTCCCTGGTAAGTGGCACAGAGAGGCAGCGAGTGGCAAGAAACCGAAACTGAAGCTGGAGAATCATCCCGGATACCACCACACATGGTTAGCAGCGATGACCCCTGGGGTTATCTGGAGGGCTGCTACAGCATTAACTTGTATTTCTTCTGGCTCTGCAGGAGGCTCAGTGTTTTCCTGGGTTACTTAAAGGTGCTGGGTGAAGTCTACTTATTCTGTCTGCCTCTCTCCACAGACACCCTGCAACCATGTTATGTTGCTGTAGTTTATTCTTCACACTTTGGCTTATAACACCGGCACATACGTTAGTCACACATGCACACCACTGACTCCACTGATTTCCACAACCCCATATTTAATTAGGCTTTCATTTCATTTAATAAAATAAACTTTAATTGTTCTGTCTTTCAATTTGGCCACTTGAGCACAACATAGCAGAGAGGATCAGGTGAGCTTGATTACTGGACGAGGTGAGGAGGCAGCAACCAGGGGGAATGAGACGTTCAGAGGAGAGAGGTGGAGAAAAGCAAAATAATCATAATTTAGAGTCATTATCATGATGGACTTGTGTATTTTTTAAAGTCACATATGTAGAAGAAAAAAGGAAGAGTTTGAGCGAAGGAAAAGAAGACAGCAGGCACATTACGTAAGTTTAAAAGCTTCTACAGTTTGACCAAAATCAACCCAATACACATATTTATGAAGGAACTTGCTTTTGTAACCTTCAGCTTATTGTCGCTTCAGTTAACATGGAAGGAGGCGTGAATCACAGGAATATGAATCAGAAGAGAGCAAAAAAAGAGATGAATAGGTGAAAAGATTCATGAAACAAAGACGGAAGAAGATGATAATTTCATTTTTTTTTTTACCTGAGAGAGAGTGACACACACACACACACACACACACACTCACTCTACCCTCGGTTAATATTCATTCGAGATCGTGTTGAGTGGGAAAGCAAAGAGATCAGGATTTTTTGTGAAATGGATGTATTTGTGGCTCTGCCGGTGAACCTCTGTATTTGATTAGTTCTCTCTCTGCGCCTTTTCTACTCCGAGATCATCATTGTGTCACTAAAACACTTCTCATCACACACACACACACACACACACACACACACACACACTTACGTCTGTGCGGCCGTGTGCTTCTGTACGCGAGTGTTTGGCGAGTGTGTTGACTCTTTACTATCTGAAATGGCATCTTCGTTGTCTTACCCTTTATTACTGTGTGCATGTGTGTGTGTGTGTGTGTGTGTGTGCGAGGATGTGCACGTCTGCGTGTGTGTGTAATGAGGAAAACTGCCATTTGGGAAAACCAATTACCACAGGTAAATAACATAACCCTTCGTTCTAAGATTTAGCCAAACAATGAATTTCCCAAGAGGAAAAACCTCATCTCACACACACACAGGGTTGTGTTTCCATCTCTTCAGAGGACCTTACACTGACATCCATTAATTGCACTCTAAACTTAGTTGCCACACTATGCATTGTGTGTATGAAGTGTCCATATGTGCACAACACAAGAACACACACACACACACACTAACACATGCTGTATTTCTATTCCTTTGACTCACTTTAATTCACGTCCCTCAGCAGAGTCTTTAACCTTGTAAAACGAACCCCCGGCTTTCACCGTGTGTCTTTATCGCCCAGATCTGCTGTTTGCTCTGTGGGAATCAGCAAGATTTGGTTGGCTTACAGTCCCTCGCTGGTCCTCACAAGTTCAGATAAACCCCAGCGTGTGCGCATTTCCCACTGGGACTCTGTGTAATTATGAATTTGGCCTGGAATGGTTTGATAACTAATAAAACTGAGATTTCCGGGGAAAATAAGTAAGAGAAAATTAGAGTGTTGGAGTGTACAAATCCTAATTAAAATAATGCAGTGTTTATGGCGGCCAGGACACACACTGAGAGGAGGAGGAGGAGGGAGAGCAGAGGATGAAGAAGTGTTGGCATTAGAGCTGGAAGGGAGAGGGGAGGGACACGGTGGGCGAGGCGGGAGGGTTATCATATTTTCACAGGAATTTCCTCATTTAAAATCTTCATTAGGCGCTCACTCACTTTATATTTGTTCTCGGCTCCCCCATCACTCCACGGCAGCCTCTGGTCCTTGGCTGTGCGGCGCGATATACTCTGTGTGAGAGAAGCCTGCATGTCCAAGTACGTGTGCATGCAGGCTCCTGATTATCCTTTGAGTTTATTAATTACAACTCTTTGTCATTCATCCAGGTTCTATCAGTCGCCACGCAGAACTCTCTTCCCTCTTCGCTGCCATCTTTGTCTTTAGTTTCATTAAGTTTCTGTCTCCGCTCCTCATCCGTCTCCTCCCCGTCTGTCTCCTTTATGAGAGAGGCAAACAGCGATTTTTGCATCAAAGAACAAGAGACTATGAGCAAATTATTTGCTCTTGTCCACAGTTTATCTCTTGCAGCTGTCGCTCCGGGAGCAGCCTGTTGATGTGTTCATCTTTTCTCCTCAGTAAATAGGCCTGTCTGGCTATAATCGCTCAGCACACATAGGTATAGATCTTAATCTGACTAATCCTGGATTACAACGCAGCTATCAGACACTTTATCCAAGTGTTTCTTTGTCTAGAATTCAGATGAGTGAGTGCATGAATCTTATTATTCTGAATTGTGATCCCTGAGGTCCATATTAACTATCATAAAGCACTTTGATATCAGTATCAGCAACTCCAAGAAAAGGCAGAACAAATGGAGCAACAGCAGCAGCGATGGTTTACACTTTAAACTCTTCTCCTGACAAGCGACCTCAAGTAATGACTGTGTCTCTCAGAAGTAAAAGTAGAAGCTCTGTGACCTGGATGGAGGCCAGGCTGGACGGTTGGTTGGCTGTATTGAGTTTTTCAACTCACACGTCGGCCAACCAGCAGTCAGTGTCGGTTTGCTTGAACAATGAACATGAACTTGAAGAGTCTTCAGCGCCACTAATAACACACAGTCTGCAGCTGCAGTGCAGTGGGATTACTTGTGTCTCTTGGCAATCTGCTGGAAATGAAACCCTGAAACCCCCCCTGCAGACGGCTGACACATAAAAGCACGTTTCACCAAAGACATTCGTTCTCCCTTTTAATAATAATTAAAAAAAATGTTTTAATTATTGGAAAATGGGATTTTTGTTGGACTTTAACCATGTAGCTTGAGAAAATTATCATATGGTCATGTAATTTCCTCATTAATGAGGAATAGTTTGTTGGATTTACAGGTGAAACAGTAAAATATAACATCAACAACAGATTAAAAAACTAAGAAACAAACTGTCAAAAGCAAAATAAATAGAAGAAGCAATGTCTTTAATTAGACTTCTGCTTGTTTGTGCTGTTAGTTTGATACATAATGAAGATTGGCACCAACGTGTTGCACCCAATTAACTTAGTGCTTCCAAAGTAAGTTAAAAAGTCAAACAATAATAACTAAAACAAAATAAAATCTATATTTTGACATAAAACAGATTTTGATTGTTTCATGTTTCCCATCGAACATGCAGTTTGTTTTTGAAGCGAAGGCGAACCAAATGTGCCAACATGTGTTACACCAATGGCAAAAAAGAACAATGACTACAACTTTTTCCACAAAAGAAGTTCAAAATATTATTTCCAAATGACATTTTACATAAATACCACAATTTATTCAAATTATACTAAAGCCTCCACAGTTAGCCATAAAAGTCAGTCTCAGCGCAGAAAGAACAATGCTTGCTGTTATTGCGAATCTTCATGTGAATGTGTGAGCTGTTCCCTCTAAGCACCGTATGTAACGCCGTGATGTATTTGTATGGATGCGACGTGACAGTATTTATTTTCATTAAGAGCTTTGACATTTTCATTTTTGGGAGAGCTGAAAAAATCTGTTTTCCTTATTCGCCTGCAAATTCTTCATCTCTGACAGCCTAATATTCCACTTTAATAACAATTTAACAGCGTTCTTTGTGTCCCATTGTTGGGCTTGTCGGTGTGTGCGCGCACGCTTGCGTGGATCCGTGTGCCACATATAAACACATGTATGACCCCTTTCCCTTGTCTGCTCCGCAAAGGCTTCGGCTTTCCTGCATGGCTGAACACACACAATGCAGCTGTCCAAGTAAACCGTGATAACCAAAACACACCCGTCCCTGACCCACATGTCTGTCGCCAACCAGAACACACAAACACAAACACACAAATCCATGCAAAGACACCGGAGAGATGCCAGAGATGAAAATGAGAACGGAGAGCGAACCAGACAGAGTACCTTTTTTTTTTAAATGCATGCTAATCTACACCGATCAGCCACAACATTCTGACCACTGACAGGTGAAGTGAATAACATTGATCATATTGGTACTATGTGCTGCTCTGATGGAAAACCTTGGATTTTAACATCCGTGTTGATGAGACTTAGACACCCAAATAAACATTGTCCCACAACAAACACACTCCCTCATGCAAATGGAAATCCCAAATGTCACTGGCCTACTCCTGCAGGAAAATGAACCCCACCACATGGAAACAACATCAACCAATCAGGAACATGTTGAGGAACATGACAATGGTCCAACATGTTGATCTGACCTCCAAACTTCCTACACCTCATTGTGATCAAGCATCAACAGGATGCAGTGGAACAAGTTTGATTGACAGAGGCTCCACTGCACAAGACAGAGTACCCAAAGGATCCAGTGCCAACGTCCTGGTTCCAGACCCCATAGGACACCCTGAGAGGTCCTCTGGACCATGTCCAATGGTTCACAGCATTTTTGACCACATAAGGGGACCAACACAATATTAGTCAGGTGGTCATAATGTTATGCCTGATCGATGTATGTGATACTGTCAATCATAAGGTAGTCCCGCCCTAAAACATACTCTGCTTTATTGCCTATTTTACACCAAACAAGACCATAATTTAACAATCATTTGTTATTGAAGGAGACTTGAAACTTCTGATTCAGACCATAAACTCACAGGGAAAATGATTACTGGTTTAACAGGCACATGAGCCGAGCCGAGGATTTTGGACGGAGCAAAGAGCCGATTCCACCTGAACATCTCCCACCTGTGCTGCTCTAATTTCACATCATGAGCTCAAAGCCTGATCTAGGATGGAGCCAGGTGAATCTGCAGAGCTACGGCTTCATGTGTGTTTGTTAAAGTTAAAGCAAAAATAAAAATACAGCACACGTGCAACTTTTTCTCTTCTTTGGGAGCAAGCAGCGGCGATCTGTGTGGACTGGGGTGAAATTTAAGTTGGAGGACCAACACAATATTAGGCAGGTGGTCATAATGTTATGCCTGATTGGTGTAAATGTGTGCAACTATTAGAGAAATGCATCATATTCAGAAAGTGAAACGAGCTTGAAATCAGTGTGTCCTGGCGTAAAATGACTGGAAGTGTTTTGCTGGAAGTAGAAAGGAGCCTCTTGTGTCCGTCCTTATTCAACGAGATGCGCTCAAAGATCCTCAGGTTGATCTTGAACCCAATTTGCCTCCTGATGATCACAAAAGCAACACAGCTTGGTCTTAAAATGATAATCCACCGAGGTAATGAGAACTCTTTAGACATGGATGCAGCCAAGGTGTGAAATCCGGCTTTATTGGGGAGCAGATCGACTGCCTCACCTGCTCTGTGTCCTTGATGCTGAGCGTGAACCGCTGGCTACGTTTCCAGACGGGAATCACCTCTTGCACTTGTTTGTGAACAGATGCGTTGCAGGGGACAAAAGAATGCTACGGCGGTTTGTGGCGTTCACAAAAGGAAGAAGCTGGGAGATTTTTTTTCTCATGATTACAACCGACTACCTCATAATTACAAGATGAGAAAGGTGATGGTGGTTATTGTATAATCACTGCTATTGTGGTGCTACATGATTTAATTTTCCTCTTTGTGTAATGAGGGTGAGTTTGCGTCAATATGTGTTTTGTTTTCAACAAAGTACTTTAGAAATATGCACATTAAAAGTTTTCACTTCTATAATAAACAAGAAGTTGCCATGGATACAGGAAGTTACACTGTGGGCTGCAACATGAACATTTTATTCTATATTGATTTGCATTTTAACAGTTTGCTTCGGGTCCATTTGATGCACCAACAATTGTCACTGAATGACTCTTTTGATTTTGCTTCATGCGTTGATTTTCTCATTATTACCTTTTCCAGTAATAATGACACTGCAAATCATATTTACATGACACGATCTCATTTTTTTTGTTTTCTCAGCATTATTTAATATTTTGAGCATTAGTGATGACATTTAAACACAGGAGATTGGTGAACGTGAAAATAATATTGATTTTTAAGTCATCCCCTCCTAAATCAAACATCAGCTAAATACATGTACGCTATTTATACTTATTTATATAGAGAATATGTGAATGTCATTTAAAACTTACTTCAAGTTGTCCTATGGAGTTTTGTGCGTTATGCATTGTTCTCATCTATGGGTATTTCCATCTCAAATGATCACATTTTTAAAAGAAAATTCTGCCCGACCATCTCTAATGTGCCTGAAATTGAGGATACTGAGGTGAGATTTTAACCCGATGTATCAAATACTGTTAGAGATAATTATAATTGCCCGTCAGCCCACTTTCAGCACGTCTTTTTTCACAAATTGAAATTTGAGGCTGTGTTTGACTGACGGTGTCTCAGAAACTATTAAAGATAAAAGCCTGATTCCCACTGTTATTTCTCACCATGTCACTGATTCAGAATCTACCCAACTGGGGAAAGTAGATCAAATTGTCTCTGATTATGGGTGAGTTGAAATGCGAAAAACAAAATTGAAGCTGTCGTAAAAAGTCCCATCTGTGAGAAACTATTAACAAAAACTGGCAATGCAAAAGTCAGCCAGCGATGTTTTCAGAGTAACATGTTGTTGCATGTCACAACTAGAAAAGCACTCAGAGAGCTCAGACCTCCACCAAGTAGCTCATTTCACCCCATGTTGGGATTTACACCCAGAAATAATCGTCCCAGGATTGTTTTATCTACATTATTAGACTCCTTGACCCAGAAAACAAACCCTTAGCATCTGGATTCACATTGATATCATCATTAGTTCAATAGTTATTCACCAGAATCTCTTTCTGGGTAATGGTGGTTTCTTCTGGATCCAGCTCCATAGCTGTTGATTCTACAACAGATCTGTTGGATCCTCCTGATTCAGCAGAGTCTCAGCTACATGTTGGTGTTGGCTGCATGTCTGGATCTTCATCTGTTACCTTACAGTGATGACCATTCCACAGGCCCTCTAGTTTTTCCTGTTCTGGATCATAGTATCTGGAATTTAGCCCTGATCTGTATCAAATTTTGAGATGTTGTAGAAAATATCAGGAACTTATCCTGTATTTTTTGCCAAGCAGCCTGGACATTTTTTGTGGAGTTACATGCTCATATGCGTGCACATGGCCCTATCTCCCAATGCTAAAGAATCCTGCAAAATATTCCTGGATCTAGATGGTGATCCGGATCACCACCAACATCTAATCATCTGTTCCTCGTCCCATTATCCACCTTTCCTGATAACTTCATCAAAATCCGTTCATGACTTTTCACATAAAGTTGCTAACAGACAGACAAACAGATAAACACCGGCAAAAACATAACCTCCTTGGCGGAGTAAGAATACACAACAAAACATGTGGAGTACTTTGTAAATGAGGACAAGAACTTCATAGGAATATAATGGATTTAATTATGTAAAGTAAGAGTGTGTCTTCATACAGCCCAGTTTATTATAAATCTTCTTAAACTACTTTCTTATTGCCCCACATGTTTCTGAAAAACCAGTTCTCACCTTTCTTCAGTACGACCACTGCCCACTGTATGAATGAACGCTGGACATTGGAAATGTTTACTCTTGGATTTTTTTTCTTGCAGACGCTATAATTTTTTATAGTCCCAATGTGCATGTAAGACTTTTGACTTCTGAAAAATGTTTTTTTTTTCGCTTTCCATCATGAGAGTCAAACAAACAAACAAAATAAGAAGACTGATATCAAGAGGAGGACCCCTGCTGCTGCTATGATAAGTTTGCTGAGGGCAGTTGTGAAAAACTAGAAGATTTAAAATCGTGACTGTGTTTGTAAAAGATGCAGCTCGGTTGGTGCTTTTTTTCTTATCTTTCATAGAAGTTACTTCAATACATAGTCTGCCCCTGTTGTCCATCTGTGCTGCATTATGAAGTTCAGCTAGATAACCCCATTAGCACAAACACATCCCGAAACTTTGATGGGTTCATTTATATGTGTCTGTCAGCAAATGGCAAAGGCAACTGTCTTTAAAACAACAGAGACTGTGCAAGCCCTTTCTTACTGCAGGAATTTATCACAAAGGGTAATATCAGGGGTTTTAATGATGGAGTGTGTGTGTTGTCACAACACAATGGCAGGAAACACTGTTTGTGTGAGGCTTGATCAAAAGTTACAACAACGTGTCTGTACAAGTAAAAAAAAACAGCATGTAAGCTTGTTTTCTGACTGACTGACTGACTGAGAAAAAGTTTAAAATGTCATTTCTATTGTCATCTTCTACTGTACATTCTTCAGCTGTTCAACTGGTGACCATTAAATTAATCCACAGTCTGGTCTGGTTTGTCTTCAAATGATCACAGAGTTACAGAACGGAGACTGTGACTCCTTTGACCAGCGACTATAAAAGATCACCTCAGAGTGTAGTTTTATTCAAATGACACCCAGATGACAAGAGAAAGATGAGAACAGGCTGTTGGTATGATGGACGCTGCGTGTCCATTAGAGCAGTAGCCAGACGCTTTAATCCCCACAACTCCACCATCGATTCGGACAGCATGGTGCAACAAACAACATTGTTGAAGCCTGCTTGTCCATCTGTGAAATCGTTTGCAATCAGCTGCAGAGACGACTGATGAAGCTGATGGTGTGGACAACCTTATATCTGCTCAGACTGTGAGGGATCTGGTGATGCAGGCTGGTTTGTGGTCTTGTTGCCCCAACCAAAGCATTTCTCTAACAGATGAATGCTGCTGCAGTCAGCTCCAGTGTACAACCAACCACATTCATTGGACACTAGCAAGTTGGAGGACAATCCTTTCACTGAGGAGTTGTATTGTACGTCGTATTTTCAGTTGTACAGGGAAACACTATACAGATACGAACGCTGTGCATAGACAACACAAAACACTTTGCTGAGTCGTTGGCAGATTCAATATCGTATGCAATATGGAGAACACAGAGTTCATCGCGATTCTTAAAGGAGAAATACAAATGAAACAGCTCTTATAGTGAATGGACCGTCAGAAGTTCCTTTTCATTGGCAAGTATAGCTAGATGTTAGTTCTATACCATGTAAGAACCAGACTCCTTCTTCCCAAACCCTTTAAAGGAGTGTAAGAATATCTTCTTTCATCAGCCTCAGACCTTTTCCTTGTTAGACACTTCTTCAACCACTGTGCTGACCTACCAGACAGCTACTAGCAGAAACAGTTCCACAGCAAGGACACATGTACATCATGACTGATTTTACTTTCACACCATGGACAAAGAACATGTCTGCATGTCAAACCATATTGAAATGAAATCCTCGCCCATGATTATCACGTATCACATGTTCACTGCTTTTCTATAGCAAAATGTTCCAGTCCTACTACGCCACCCTTCAAACATCTGGATGGACGTGTCCAACAATGTGATCCTGTCTTCTAGATCAGTGGTTCTCAACTTGTGGGTCGGGACCCAAAAGTGGGTCGCGAAGCCATTTTTGGAGGGTCGCAAAAGTATGCCCCCCCAAAAATGTAGTGGTTTAAAGTCTTTTATTTCAAAGGACGTGTTTCTCATGACACAGTTTGCTTTCAATAGCAGGATATTTAGTGGTGGTGACACCAGTAGTTCCCCACTATTGACCTCTAGATTTGTCTCTGCCAGCTTATTGGAGAAATTTATGCTAAAACCAGCCAAAAATATACAAAAATGGGCTCAGAATCTGTCAAAATGGGCAAAAACATGCCCAAAACTTGGCAAAAGCATCCCAAAATACCAAAATTAGCAAAAAAAAATTGTATCAAAATGCGTTGAGACTACACCCAAATAAACTTTAATTTGTTAACAGGAACAGGATACTTCAAAAAATTTGGGTCGTGACTGATATTAATAGAGAGATAGTGGGTCCTGAGGCTGGACCAGTTGAGAACAACTGTTCTAGATTGTCCACCAACTTCTCCAAGTTTTTAAGGAAGAAAAGAGTGGGACAACGTTACACAAGCAGCAACCTCATTAACGCTACACGATGCAAATGGTGAACACACCGACTTTTGATTTCTGGTCTTTGGCACCACTCTCCATCTGCCCAATATCGTCTTCAATATAGCGTCTACGTGGTTGTTTGATGATGTTTGTTGTGTCGTGACAGCAAATAATTTTTACCCGATGTTAAAAGAGAATAGGTATAATTGTTTAAAAGTATTGGCTGCGTTTATGTTTTTGTTCAGTATTAATAAAATACTTTTAAGCTGAACTATCTGGACTGCACTTTTACAGTTTCAAAGGGAAGGACTCACATGCACAGACATGCACACAAGGCTGCCAAAACATAAAAACAGAGATGCTCAGATTACAACACAGCGAGAGAAAGTGCGACTTCACTCATTACGTTTGACACTACGTTTGAGCAGATATGTAGTCTTTCTGTGTCATGGGATCCACCTCCTCTGCGTCGTGGCAGTCTCTCCCTCACCTCGCTAATCAGCCGACGCAGGACATCTGTGGGTGGAGCGCTTCACCTGCACCTGATCTTCATCATCCTTCCTTAGAGCCTGGCAGAGTTCAACATCCCACGTCGGACCGTGGTATGGCAACCGTCAGTCCTGTCTGATCAGTAATCAGTTTCCATGTTGCCTTGCTGTGTTGATTAACACTATTCTCCTCTGTTTAGTTGCTCTGAGCCGCTCCTAGCCGGACATCTGTGTCTCCTGCCAGCTAACTGCCTGAACCACGGATCCATCTGCGCCATTCCAACCTGGTTCATCTCTGGCTCTCCTAACGCCGCACCACGCCACACAGCCGCAGCTGCACTCCCTCAACCCTCTCCCAGACAGGCAGTCAGTTCGGTGTTTAAGCTAAGTTGTGTTGTGTTTTTGATAGTTCATGTTTGCCGAGTTGGTGTTTGGTGTTTTGGAAGTGTTTTGCCGTAACAGCGTTCTGTAGACTCTGTAGTTATCCTCGCCTTACTTGGTGTTCTAGTTGTTTAAGTTTTACCCACGCTGTGCCGGAGTTGTTTGTATTCTGCCATTGCCTTAGTTTGTTAAGCCTTTTGCATTCCCAGTATGTACAGTTATTTACTTCTATGCCATCCTGCTGGTGTTTTGAGTTCGTTCATCCTTTTGTAGACTTGTAGTTCATTCTCTAGGTTTAGTTATTCTTCCTTGTTTGTTGCATACTTGTCCAGCTGTTGGCTGTTGACCTCCTCAGTTACTGTGATTGTGTTTAAAATAGATTGGTTTCAATTTTGAACATTTTGTGGGCCGTTTGTTTCCTGTCTGCGCCTGGGTCTCTGTGCTTCCCGTAACATTCTGCTTTATTATTGCTTCGTTAATGTTCGAAATCTCGTTTATAGGAGCTCTAGAGTGACTGTGTGAATGCTGTGGTAAAAGTTGCAACTACATGATTGTGGTAAATGCCAGAAAAGTGTTTGAATAAGGATAGAAAAGTTCAATATCTGACAATATCTATCTAAAGTTAGCCGCTATAAGTTACTGGTCGACTTCGTAATGCGGTAAAATCAAAAGTGCCTGGTTTTTACACCTCCTTAGTGATGTGATTCGCTGCTGATTTATTACACTTTTCAGTTGTGGCAGGAAATTTTTATTCCTTTCACTAAAAACCAATATAACCTCGCTTTTCAAAAGAATGCGTCCACAAATAAAAGTGTCTCATCCTTCATTAGCATTCGGAAAGAGGAGGCCGATCCACAACAGTATCAGTGTCGCTTCCATTTTTATCAGTCCCGCAACAGCCCATAAAAAAACACAATCGCTAACCCACTAACCTGTGGCTTTGCACAAGCAGATGTTCTTAAATGAGAGAGAGGAGGTCCGTGTCTGTCTGTCCGTCTGCCAGCCCATAAACCCCGCCTCGCTGTCTGTCCGTACGTCCGCTCACTGTTTTTCTCTGTTTATGTTTTAATTAGTTAATTAGTGCTGGAACATCGTGACGACTGTTGTCAGGCAGCTTCAGGCTTTATATGTAAACACCACCCCGAGGACTGCATAAACCACATGCACAAAAAAAAAGAGAAAAAAACACGCGCGCTCGCACACATAAGCATCAAATTAACATTTAGAAAGAAAAATATCAACAAAACCAGGACAAGAGAGCATGGTGCTGAGCCAAAGTCTTCAAAGACGACTTCTGACAGAATTCCTGATGAGTCAGAATAAAACAGCAAGAAAATGAGAGGGTGAAAGCAGAAAAACAAGAAAACATCATTCTCTCTCTCCCTCTGTGTGTGTGTGTGTGTGTCAGTCCCAGCTTTCATGTTCACAACTATGTCAACAGTAAATAGCAGAGAGATAATTCTTTCAATTTTCTCTGATCAGCCACTTAATTATTGAAGCTGTATGTTTGTGCACGTGTCTGCGTGTGTTCCTTCCTGCACCGAAGCAGCACTTGATATTTATCTTTTGGAGTTGAACCCCACCGCTTTTATGCTTAATTATACGTCTGCGTACGTGTGTGTCTTCCTGCCGCTTGTGTGTTAATACGAAATGGCCGGCAATTTGATTTATGAAAGATCCATTAAACTGCTGAGAATTTTAAAAAAGATCGTCAAAAACAGCAATAATAAAAAAAGCATCAACTGGTAGAGTTAAACGCCGCAAAGAGATTACTGCATTGAAGTTAGCGCTGGGATGATTTAAGGAGATTCGGCCTTGGAGATGAACTTCGAGTCGAGCAACACACACAAACGCTGAAAGGCCTGAAAAGAGAGATAGCTGCTGATGTAACGCAGGGAAAAAGACCTACAATAACCTCCGCTTTGAGGAATAGTTTACATTTTGCTAAGTGCACTTTCCAGTCAAGAGTTAGATGAGAGGATTCACGTCTGTCTGTCTGTCTGTCTCATCTGACGTGGTTTGTTCAGTCCGACTTCACCACCTTTCCCAGTCACCTGATCTCCACACCCACCTTCTGCTCATTAACCTCAGTGTGTGTCACTGCTGTACTTACATAATACTAACAATGTGGTAAGAACAACAAAACACTCTGTTCTTGTCGAAATGAGTTTTCTCACTTACTGTAGTTGGTGTGAAATATAATGTATTATTGCAGCATTATACCGACTTCTCTCCCATTGTATTTTGCAGGATTGTCTATTGCAGTGGTTCTCAATGGGTCCAGCCTTAGGATCCACCATGTCTCTATTAATAATGGTCGCGACCCAAATTTTTGAAGTTTGCTGTTCCTGTTAACAAATTAAAGTCTATTTGGTTGTAGTCTCAACGCATTTTGATATAGCTTGGGAAAATTCTGGCTTATTTTTTTGTTCATTTTGGTATATTTGAACACTTTTGCCAAGTTTTGGGCATATTTTGTCCCATTTTGACAGATTCTGAGCACATTTGGGTTCATTTTTGGCACATTTTAGCATAAATTTCTCCAATAAGCTGTCAGAACCAAATCTAGAGGTTAATATTGGGCTGCTACTGGTGTCACCACCACTAAATATCCTGCTATTGAAAGCAAACCATGTCATAAGAGACACGTCCTTTAAAATAAAAGACTTTATACCACTACTTTTTGCTTCTGTGACCCTCTAAAAATGGCTTCGCGACCCACCAGTTGAGAACCACTGGTCTATTGTATAACCCTGTCTACCTACCAAAAATGACATTCCTATACAGCTAAACTGCATTGTCATTTACCTTTACCTTTAAAATGTGACGTAAAATTAAGTTTGAAAGAGTCACTAAGTCCACATAAGGAGAAGGCAGGGGAGGACTGAAGCAAGACTTTCACCCTAGTCCTTCATAGCCGGACCTGTCTCCACTTTAGCACTGCAGAATGGTCTGGCTGCACCTCATCATTCTGCTCAACGGGGAAAGCAAGCTCAGGCTGGTTTTCTTTTTAAACCAGTCAGGCTCAGTCCAGGATGCAGCCACGACGCCCCTGCAGAATAGTCACAGGGGATTTGTTTTGGTGGAACCTTTGCACGCTGGGAGGCAAGAGCTGTCATTAAGATGGCTTATTCCCCTAAAGGGCTAGTCAGACCTGTCTTACTGCATGGTTTTTAACTTGTAGGTTGCTACTCAAAGGTTACTGATGCTGCTTCCTGTAGCGACAGAGATTTAGAAAACTGTGACATGTAGATAGCAGAAGGAGAGGAGAAAGCTGTGTGTTAATGTAACAGGGTAAATGTGGTTATATGTGTGTGTATGTGTGTAAAATAGTTTGTATATTAGTTCTTGTTATAATTTAAAAAAATTTGTTTAATGTCAAGTTTATTTTATTTACATTTTTCTTTGTTATTACCTGACAAGTTTTGCCCCTGAGTCATTATGTGGAACCTTTTGAGTCTGTACCCTACGTTCATGTTTTACTGTGACACCCCCCTTCTTTATACAGGTCTTTACCCCTTCCCTTTTGCTTCCGATCTCTGTGGGAGAGGTAAGCCGCTCTGCAGTCAGAGGAAAAGTTCTGTTTTAGCCTCTGCTAGCTGCATTTTTGAGTTTGTTGCCGAGTTTAACCTGCTGCTATGTTCTTATGATTTACTGAAATAATGTCTGTGTCATTTGATTTGTGTAGGGCAGGATTCACGAACTGACCAGAGGGTTTCTTTTGATATTTTTCTGTTTTGTCAGAGAATGAACTGCCTCCAAAGTAATCCTCGTCTGAGTCCCGCCTTCAACACGACGCGGAGTCAAACACGATCGTTACACTTAGCGCCGTGACCACTGGTTACATTAATACATGGCAAACATCAGGCTGATACCTCAAGTCTACAGTTGGATGTCTTTCACCTGGGAAACTGGGGTTCGCATCCCATGTGGGAACATTATACTTCGTCCATGTTTGGCTTGAACAAAATTATTCAGTCAGGTTTTGGAAAATATCCTAGTTGGGGTTAAAATAAGACCTTTACACAACTCTTTAAAGTTTCTGCTGCATTTTCTTGGAGTCCTTCCCTACTTAATGTATGACTGATTGGCTGAAAACCAGCAACGTGATGCAGTGAAATACATGGCAAGGATACACTGATTTGGAATTTACTTGTGCTGCATCACAAATAAACATAATCAGGTAGAAAATATGCTTCCCTCAAAATTGAGACTGCAGTTTAGTTGTATTGGAGTGCATTCTTTTGGAGATGGTTGTTATTGTGCCACTGTAGTCGTCATGTCTAACCCTCCGTCTGCTCCTGATTTCTTCCTGCTCCTCTCGCTTCCTTGCTTGCCTGCTCCTATTTAGGGTTTGTTTTCCTCCGCTGACTGACTTCGCTGACCTTGAAGCGACACGCGGTAAACCTCATTTAACCTAACCTGCTCTGACTCCTGCTTTTGAGTCCAAACATCGGCTACCAGCGTTTCTCCGCCGGCTCTGATCTAAGAATAGAGCAGCTTTCATCATGGCATCATTAAAAAAGTTGAAAGGGGAAGTTTTGAAATGTGACATACAAAGACCAAATCCAATGTCAGCGGAAATTTTCACAAAATTAAAAAAAACCCGGCTGAACTGGTAAACCAGAGTTATCATCTCTCGGCTCTGTGCTTAAAAAGAGCAATAAGATTAGCATTTGCTTCATCTCCACTGGAATACAGACGCTGCATCGAGGCACAGATGGTGACCTTTTCTCCAACAAGAGGGTATTTCACTGATGAAAACACTGGTCATGTCACCCTCTCACTTGTAATCACAGTAAATACTACCTTCCCCAACATTATTAGGTTTCTATTGTCTCTCTCCTTGTTGAGAGAATTATTACATTTCTGCAGAGTAGCCCTTTATCAGCCCAAACAAATCAGTGAAAAGGTGAATTACCGGCTGTTTGATTGCTGTATTGAAGCACATGTGGTGGACTGTCGATCACAGGTTGTTAACGTGCAACCGAGAGATTTGTTTTGCAGGTCCGTGGTTAGGACTCGCTGCGGTATCACACGCATGCAATTACTGGTGTGTGTTTATTCAACGTCTTGTAGTCCTTTTATGCTCTGCTGCTCCGTCGTCTGTTTCCAGCGTTCGAGTACTTGCGCTTTGACAGACATCATGGAACCATGTTTAGCAATTTATATGCAAAGCAGAGAGAAGGCGAGACCATCAACTGGAATGATACACAGTAAGACAGGGAGAGATCTAATAGGACAGAAGGTTGCTGGCTGTGGATGTGTGAGATTGCTTTGCAGACGGAAAAAAAAGGTGTGTGCGCGTACATGCACACGGACAATTTAGACACCTAGACAAAGACAAGAGACCCTGAGAGAGCTCTTTAGCAGAGGTCGAAGGTAAAGCTGGTGCTCAGAGAAGTCTATTCATCAGACCTGAGCGGGGGCTTTGCAATTCTTCTCCTGTCCTCCCCTGCAGGCAGCCGAGAGTGGAGGAGGCGGAGGATTTGTTTAAGGAGGTTTAATACAGAAACTGAAGAGAGTGCGCAGCTTTCTGTCACTGCAAGTTTGTGCGTGGATGTACACGCACTGTGCAGCAGTGACGGGGGGCATAAATGTTTATACTTTGCGTGCATTTGCATATGTGCATGCGTTAAATGGTGGTGTCAGCGTGAAGAGAAGGGAAGGGATCGCAGGTATGTGCAAATGGACAAGTTGCCGTACAGCAGGATGCCACACAGTGTTAATGGTTGACCTTGTTCAGCAAACAATGTCGCACCTCCATAAAATTTCCATAAACCCATTCGCTTAATTTGTTTCTGCAGGTTTGTCTGAATATTGTCTGTCCACACTGTAAACACATCCCTGCAGTCACATCTCGGCATTATCCCGTAAGTGCAATAACAGACAATATCCCATAAGTACCCAGAGCCATGATTGTACTGGAGGTGAGTAGACGTACAGTGACTGTCGCGCTGGGACATATCATCACTAAAGTGTTTTCGGATTTTTTGTGGCAAATCAGCATAAACATATTTTCATTTTTCTCTGGAGGAGTTGATCATACAGCAGTCTTTACTGAAACAGCCTCTCTGGGGTTCATTAACACACTGATGGACTGGCGGTTCGGTTGCCTTTTTAGTCTCTTCGCGCATCAGACTGTAGCTTAACCTCAGAATCAGTGCTCATAATTTTTATTTTTACAACTCCAGTATCTCTGATCCTGAGCTACGAGGTGCGATCAGAAGTTCTGAGGCTAAACGGCAAAAGCAACATTGATACAGATGTGAACGGTGAACGTGTCCGCTTTTTGGCCGACCACCTTACTCCCCCAAATTTGACTTCCCGTGACTCCTTCCTCTTTTCGAAATTCAACTTGAAGGGTTGAAGTTTTAGCACAGCGATGGAGATCCAGTGCTCTTGACGTGCCAACAGAACAGGGCTTTATAGGAAGGCTGCAAATGTGGCAGGAGCACTGGGAGCTGTGGCTGCCAAATTGGAAATCAAGGAAGGATTTTTTCTCTTTACATATGCAGTTCTGGAACTTCTTGATTGCATTTTGTATTGATGCCTGTTTTTTTTCTAATTGGAAAACCAACTCATCCAATCTGAACTGAGAGGGAGAAGTTGGCCTTTACTTAATCACCAGACAGATCACTGAGTAAACCCCTAAACACTCAGAGTAAACACTGATAGTCTGTTTATTAAAAACTACATATTTAGTAGGTTTTTTAAACTGTATTTTTATTAAACATAGGGAGACACAATACAAACAAAACACTCCCTGACAACATCACAGAATATGTATGACACTGCAAAAAACAAAGCCCAATAAGGGGAAAAAGAAGAAAATAGAATAAAATATATAACCCTGTTGGGAAAGGGAAAGCTTGATAATTTCAATGAATGAAAAATAAATAAATGGGCAGTTAGGACATTACAACACAGTGTGGGGTTCCCCTCAATTAGAGAGGTATCTCGCTATAGGTAACCACCTCCTCACAAAGACATTAGCCTTTAATTGTAATTGAGCAGTTAAAGCCTCCATTCCATACACCTCCCTCAACTTCTGTTTCCGCTGTAGGTGGCTGTGGATTCACCCATTTTAGTGTCACCATTTCCCTAGCAGTCATCAAAAGTATATGAAACAGGTGCTTTTGGTCCCTGTTGTACATGTCTCCAGGAGTTATAGATCTAAAAGTAATTGACTTGGGGTGAATATAAAATATAAAAAATATAAAATCAATTCCCATAGCTTTATCGATCTCTCTTTACCCCCTTCAAAAAAGGAAGTATCATTGGGCGATCCCAAAATATGTGCGAGTGATCGCTGACCAGTCCACATTTTCTCCAACAGTATATTGCAGCTGGGTTATCTATAATTTGGAGACCACAGAAGGCATCTTAAAGAACCATGTGTTCATATTTAGTAGTTTTATCCATGAAAATAATCCATTCGTGCCCTAAAATGGCTGAGATGTGACGCTACACTTTTGCTTCCTTTAGAATATGCAGACCTAATTCGCCACCTATCTACAAGGTTAAAAAACACCTGAATACATTACATTTGAAAACAGATCTAAAGCTCATACTAACCTGATTCAGACCATGAATTACCAAAGATACTACAGCAGTGAGGAGTAGAAGCTTCATGCTTCAAGAGAACTCAGACATCTTTAGCTGCGAAACCCAACCCATGATGGGACCATTCATTGTCTCCGTATTATGACAGGTCTTTCATGCCACCTCCATGCAGTGGTCGTGTTGCGCAATAGTTCCCAGCTTGTTTTTGACCCCTAAAATCTAAACCTGATCAGAGGTTGAATGAATCTATCAGCTGATATCTAGAAAAGAGGAACTTTCAAGCCTGATCTCCTCACATACTGCTGTTTTGTCAGGTCCTTTAGCGTCAAATTTGAAGACACTTGGAAGCATAATTTAGTGTTTAGTTTTGAAATTCTGTGTTTTAACTTAAACTGTGATCTTCTACCTAAACTTGGCTCTTTTAAACTGGAAAAAGGCCCATAAATCCACACTGAGACAGCTGATACAGACACCAAAGGACACCTTGTACCTCCCAGAAAGCAGCGTTCGTTCATCTTTCTTGACTTAATCAGGTAAAACTAACTACAGCCGGTGCTCCAGTCGTATTTTACCAACACAGAGAGAGAAACAGGATAATAGAGGGACAGAAAAGAGAGCCAGAAATGGAAATGCACACACAACTGGGCAGAAAGACCAGTGAAGAGTGAAGTGAAGGCAGCTCTGGACCGGCTTAAAAGCTCTCATACATCATCTCATTACCCCTGCTGTGTGCACGTGTGTGTGCAGCTTCACATTTCTCCCAGTGTATCCCCTCATTTGTTTTTGTGTGTTGTCTTATGTTTGCATACTTTGCACTCATTTGCGTGCCTGTGCATGTCATGCGTGAGTAGCCCACAGACAGATGCTATTATTTGCATGTAAATGTTTCCTCTGGAGAATTTAGCAGCTGCCATCAATCACAGAAGATCTGCACCGTCCCTCCGCCTTGTGAACGCCGCCCTAACTACCGCGCCGCTGCACTGACTAGCAGCAGTTTTCACACCAGCGCACTGGATGAACGCTATCTGAGTCTCAGATCATGTGTGCCGTGTCAACATGGAAAGCCGAGCAGAAAAGTTGACTGGATGAATGATAGCGAGCACAGTTCAATCAAGAACACCGAGGACTGTGGTCGATAACGTAATACGGAAGGACAGCTCAGGGAGCGGTAGAGGTTGACTAGCTGAGTCTGCATCAGTCTGCTGTCCGCCAGCTCCAAGATAAATTCTGGGGATGGGTATTTTACTTCTGAAAGTGCAGCAACAGAGAAGCTGGGGTTTGAAGTTGGACATCCATGTTAAAACTATTTCAACTCTCTCGTCCTACACTTATTTTTTTTGTCATTGTGATAATAAGTAGCAAGAGCACATGTTTTAAGAAGTACAGTCCTCCATAAAAGATTCAAGAATTCATTTAATTATCATTACGCAACCGAAGATTGTATAACTGATGTATTTCTTTTATGCAACTCACAAAAAAGACAAATTCAAAGAGTAAATATTCAAGTATTAAACTATTTCTGTGGTGAAATTTGGAGGACAATTTATGTAATCTGGCAGCCTGAGAAAGGAAACTGCTTCGAAGTCTGGTGGTAGAGCAAACAGGCTGTGGGGTGGGTGCTGTCTTTGAGCATGCTCTGGGCTCTGCACCGACTCCTCGTCTCATCGATATCAGCCGATGCTGATGATGTTCTGGGCGGTTTTAATCACCTGCTGCAGAGCCCTTCTGTCCTCGACCGTCCTCATCCCAACCCGTGTGTCATGTTGGGACGCTTTCTGCCGCTCCTTATCAAGAACTTTCCATAAAAATGGTCAGAAAAGACACAAAATGTTTTCTACAATATCTGCTCTTTAAATGCAATATCTGCTAATGGCAAATAAAGCATAATTAATTCATTTAAATTCAATTCAAAACACTTTATTTGTCCCCAAGGGGCAATTACAAGGCAAGGAAGAGTAGCATTGTTAAGGACAAACAGGACATCAAAACACAGAAGAATCCACAACATAAAACCAAATACAGTGTGCAAAAAAACTGAGTATTCAGCAGCCGTCATTGGCAAAGTGTTATGTGCGTTATAAGGTCAGTTAGTGGGGTGCAACAGGACTAGACTGCTTGGGCAGGGAGGGGTCGGTGTTCAGGAGCTGGACTGCTGTGGGGACAGAGGTGGCCCTCCTCCTGTGAGGCCTTGTCCACACGTAGCCAGGTATCTCACAAGACAAAGATATTTTTCTATGATTTCTCCTGTCATCCACATGAAAACGCAGATTTACGGCATTAAAAACGATTCTTTTAAAAACCTCCGACCAAAGTGAAGATTTGCAAATTCTCCGTTTACGCGTCTGCATGTGGACGTCAATAACCGGAGTTTTGCGTTTCGAAACGTCACTGCCTGTGACAAAATATGTTCTTAGGTGACATATGTGACCTGTGTTTACATTGGGAAACAGTATGGATGCCCTCACAAGGTTTTTGGCGCTGTTTCTTGCACAGGCGCTTTTTTCTTGCTTGTTTTTACAAACCCAGATCCTGCTTCACATTCATCAACACAGGCGAAGGACGACGTTATTTTCCATCACTTTGCCATTCCAGAGACGGAAGCTTACTCTGATTGGATAGGATCTGGGGAACTACTGCCACCTAAAGGTCTGTTATGCTTATGAATGTGCTTAAAAACGCACTCATGTGGTTAGGTGTGGGGGGATTTTTTTATAAAAACAAGGTGGTGTGTGCGTAAGTTTTCTTCTAGATGGAGGGAGCAGGATATTTGGTTTTACAAAAACCCGGCTACGTGCGGACAACGTCTGAGTTCTGCAGCGTGGACAGCACAGTCTGCGGCCTGATGGAGCCACTCGAATGCAGAGTGGAGAGTGTGCAAGGGGTCCTGTAGGATGCTGGGGGGGGTTCGAGTTATCTGTTGGTCACAAAAAACAGACAGAGCTCTAACCGGGTGTCCAATGATTTTGGAGCAGACTTTGGTGATGGAGGACAGGTGTGACCGATCTTGCAGGCTGATGGAGTGAAACCAGCAGATGAATGAGAAAGTGAGGACGCTCTCGGTGAAGGAACAGTGGAAGGTCTGGAGAATGTCTTTGTTCACTCCAAATAAACTCAGCTTCCTTAACATGTATTGTCTCTGATTAGATTTTCTGAGGATCTCCTCAACGTTGGAGGAAAACCTCAGGTGGCTGTCAAAAGCGTGCCCAGATATCTATATCTACCTCCACAGGCTTCCCCTGGATGGTGGTAGTGATTGCCTCTGCCTGCTGTCTCAGCTTAAAAGGCTTTTTATGTTTAAGCATTTTGGTTACAGAAGAGAGCAACAGTGTGATATTTGTTAAATACAAGAAGAAACCTCTAAAGTGCCAACAACTGCAGTTCCCTAAATGTCCACTTGAGGCTGGCTGCAAAAGCGAGTCAGTCCTTACAGATCCCTATGTTAAAATTTCCAATTTAACCACAGAAATAAACATGTTGACAGCCTGGTGCAAAAGATGGTTTTGGTCTCTGTAGCTACTTTCCCCATTCATTTTTTAAAATAACTCAACCATTTCATTTTCAGTAGCTCAGAGAGGCTTGCATGGCCCACCTCAGCTCCACTCACGCTCCTGTCATAGTGCCATTATTCTCTCCCTGTTCCTCATGTTCCCACTGTTTCTCCCGCCCCCTTTCATCTCTTGTGTGTCCTCATTTGTCTGTTCTCTGTGTGTGTGCGCGTGGGCGTGGCCACCTGCTGCTCTCTGTAGGTGATCACCTGACACACCTGAGATCCAGCCACTAATCATCCAGCTGCAGCACTTAAACCCCAGAATGTTGCTCCGCTCCTCACCAGATTGTTCTGCCAGCTGCTGTGGTTGTATAATTGGCCAAACCCCGCTTGCAGTTTGCTTCCCTGTATTTTTTCGCGTGTTTTCTTGCATCTCAGGTTCCAATCATCTCCTGTCGTCTCCTTCTACTCAGCCTGCTGCTGTAACCAAAGAAGTAAGATGCCATGCACACTCCATTCAATCTCCAAATGGTCCGGTCGGCCACCTACACAGCCACAAGCCATGCCTTAAATATGGCCTCAAAATCTGTGTCAAGAAATCTCATAACGGCTTAACCACTTTGTATATTTTTTGGATTACCCAGGAGTTAGGAGGGGTCAGGGGATGCCAAGGCAGCGATGGCTCAATGAATTGTTGCACGGAGCTTTGAAGCTTCTTTTCGGAGAACCTATGGCAGAGGTCACGGAGGGGTTTGTCTATCTTCATATACAGTTTATGATTAATATTTTAAAAAGCTGACAGGGGTCCTTAAGCACAGCATTGGATGTGTTTATTAACAGCTCTATTCACAATCTTTCCCTAATGAGTTCCACTTATGTTGCCTGAACTAACCCACTCAGACGCTCGGTGTCAGTACTCCACGGTGAATATCCTGAGCTTTGTACACCCACCATCCACCCCGACAGCCCACTTATCACTTGCATGCCGTATAAAAAACATGGCTCTTTTGTCAGCGGAAAAATCTCAGCAATTTGACCTGGACCTGCATGAAAACGTAGACAAATTATGTTGATCCCATCAAGGCTAGGATTTTTCAAGCGATTAAAGTGTTGTTACGCTGTGCTGTAAGGGCGTTTTAATCTATCATGTTCCCTTACAGAGAGCCTTTCTGACATTTTAGAAAAACCCATTCACATGTCTGATAAGCCGAAACAGGATGAAGCTGTGGGGGACCGGTAAAGGAAATTCAAACCTGAGAAAAATCCATATAACCATGGCCAAGAATGCAGAATAAATCAAACTTTGCTTCTGCAGTGCACCTCAGAGTGCAGGTGTTAATGTGCCGAAAGTGAAAGTGCTTTCTAATTAGACACACTGGATCTGGAGATACACCAAAAACTAATCGGATGATCTTTGGATGAATGTTCCACCAAATGTTACTGAAATCTGTTGGATTTTTAAAAAATAAAAATGTTGTTAACCAGCAGTGAGGAAAAACAAACTCACAAACCCCCCAAACGGGACTGAAACATAACTTCTCTAGGAAACGGTCAACATTTTCCGACATGATTTTCAGACCAAATATAAGCATCTGTTTAGTGTTTGTGCGCATTTCTGCCATGGTGGTAGCTCTGTCAGTGTTTATCTGTCACTGCTACTTAGCTCTTCCCTGCAAGTACCACAAGAGAAGGAAAAATGTGTCACTAAGATTTGTTCAAGCATATATTTTCTGTTTGAAGCTTGGAACACATCACACGATTTAAAGCCCAATTATAACCGCGTTTTGGGCATGACGACCGGTTTTCGGCATTGTGGAAAGTCTGCACCGGTCTGCAGAAAATCAGGCAGGTCACCTTGGACAGCCATCACACATTATCTGTCGAGTGTGTGAGGCTTTGGGATTCAGTTCTCCTGCCTCCTGATTGAGCTTCAGACTCAACTTTTCAAGGAGTCAGGACGACTTCAGACTTGATTTTTTAGAGCGGTGCAAATTTGAATGAAATCCCCGCCGTTTAAAGTGTTCTACAGCTGTAATCTGAATGCAATCTGATTGCCTTTTACGATAACCTTCAAAATCCAGTCATCTAAATGTGTGATGAGTCTTTCAACGGGCAGCGATGGCTTTAAAAGTTTTTTCTCAGCTAACGCCGTCTTTCGCCATCTTTGTTTGCAGTCATTAGATAACAAATGCTGCATGGGAATACACTGTGCGGTGGGGGCTTCTAATAATTCTATTTTTACTGAAAAACTTTCCCGTTTGCAGCGTGTTCTTTGTGGAGTTCACACACTGTACTTTGTGTCATTTTGAAGGAAATGTCTGTGCAGCTTTTTGTCTTTGCCCAATTAATGAGAACATGATCAGACAGAAATTTGTCAAATGTGTATGTTTTCCTTTTTGTGCGCATGTGTCTCGCTGCTCGCTCGTATTTTTTTTATTTTTTATTTTTGTAGACATCAGGCTGCGAAAAGGCTTTCACTTCGCTGTGTTTTTTGACGCGCACGCAGACACACACTGGAGAGGCGAAGATGTAATATGTTGTGACATGTTTGAGTGGAGCTCAGAGACAGAGTGAGTGAGTCAGGGAATGTCTTTAATGTAACACCTACTCATCTACATCAGAAACAAACAAGTCAAAGACAACACCTCTTCAGACAGGCTTGCACACTGACTCGCACTATCTCTCGTACACATACAGACGCACAGAGAGAAAGGAAAGGCTGCTCTACCGATGTCGCACATTCTATATTCCATCAAGTCCTCTTATGCTGGCTGCAAATACTCATCAGGGACAGACGTGGAGGCGATCCAGATGCATAAAGCTTTGAATGAAATGTGGATGGGGAATAATAGAATACCAGCAGCAGATGGGAATATAAATCTGTTGGAATGCTAACCTCTGCAGAACATGCTAACACATCATTTTACCAAGGACACATTAAGAACTAATTAAAACACCGGTGGACTTGTAATGTCTCCGTGTGATTTTGGCGACAAGCGTTGAGGTTCCCCAAAGCCTTTTCTCAAATGTCATTTGGAAAATCGTATTATTGATTATCTGGCATTAAACTTGCTTTGTCAAGTTACTCCGCAGTGATTGAGGATCATTACGGAGGCAGCGTCGTGACTGATGAGTGGCACTGTGGGTCAAATGAGCCGTTGTGCCGAACAAATGGAGGTGCTGCTATCAGTCGAGAGTCAATGAGATGACGCCGGCTATAGAGACAGTGTCGGTGATAAGAACGGGTTGCTAGGCACCCTTTCTCTCCCTTCCTCATCCCTCGCTCTTTTTGGGCTTGAGCTCAATATGAGTCTGTAAATACTTTATTTGTGCTGGACCCATTCATTTGTCTCAAGCTAATGGGGAAGCATCGACTGCTAAGGTGCACCGGGGACGAAGTTTGAGTAAGTGTAAGTCTGCGTATCCATACAAGCGACACGTGTCAGGAGGACGATCTGGTCAGGTTTCTTTGTACAACAACAGAATAATAATAACAGCAAAGAGGACAAAGAACTATCACATGAATCTGCAGCTCTGTCCTGAAGTTTATCTCTTCAGCCCACAGCTTTGCTATTTCGATTAGGGCTGCATGATGGTATAAAAAACTGACATCGCAATATTTTGTTGTTCCGTAATATGGAAAAATACAAGCATGTCCACGCGATTACTTGAGTAAATCTATTCGGCAAGAAGTTATAACTCTAAAAATTGGGGCGATTTTGTGGGAGAGTGCTGGAAAAAAAAAGTTGATTGGAGCCTTTCTCATATTGTGTAACACTGGCAAAGGCATCCAGATTAGTGTTTTGGTTCGGGTGGCATTGATGTCTGGCTGATTTACATGGTCAGACGAATTAGTTGTGTTGCTGCGAGTGGTGGCAACAACTGCCAGACACTGTTTTTGGTCAACATCATCCTTTCTGCGGCAAAAAATTGCCATACAACTGACTAATTTTTTGCAATCTTCCTTTCCGGTTTTTCCTCTCATGTTCTTTGCTCTTTTGCTGTGCACATGTGGAGCGTGTATGTCATCAAAGTCTTGGAGATTAGTCATGGAAAACAACCGTAAGACTTCATGTATTGAGCAGCAAAGAAAGTTGAAGCATGTATTTGAGTTATTTTGCCATCACACCCTCTGCGATGTGACTATTGCGCATTAGTGCCGATGCTGAAACAATATATTGTGCAGTTTGGGTTCGCTGTCTTGGTGTTGTTCAGAAACCCTCTGAACAGTAGCTGCTCAGCTCCCAGTAGCATCCTGACCTGGTGAACACAGACGAGCATTTAGCTTCTCTCCATCCTGCATTAGTCACAGAGCTGGATCTTGTGCGTTTAAAAGAAGATTTGAAAAGTGCAAATGGAGCTCGGATGGGTTCTAAAAGTTGCCGACACACTGAGAGAGACGCCTCTGGTCACAAGTTTTGGTGGGATTTTTCACGTATAATCAACTGCTCCATGAGATGTTCGATATAGCAAAACAAAAACCCAATGTGGCTGCAGCCATGAAGCGTTAGGGATGGGTTTGTTCAGAATTTTGCTTGGGTTCAACACTGTTGGTCAGCTGACGCCTTTGGCAGTCCGAAGTCGTGTTAACTGGAGGCTCCAAGCTGCCTAGAGGTGTCAATGTGGCTGTGAATGGTTGTCTCTCTAACACATACTGTCAGAGGCTGTCATTGATTGGTCCTGGTCTTATCTAATGTGAGTGTGTCAGAGGGCAGATGCCAAGAAACGGAGAGAGAGGAGAAATTAGAGCAACTTACTGCTGATGGCGGGCAACTTGTCATTGAGACTGTGATGGATATGGAAGGATAACCTTCAGCTGTGACAAAACTGTTCTGTCTTCGTCTCTCTCTGTGTCTATTTGTTAACAAACTGAACTAAAACTATTGGCATGCTCAGCGCGCAGTGGCTTAGTGGAAAAAGGAAATCCCCTCCGAGATCCATCAACGGTTCATTTTACCACCCGTGCTGTAACAATAGCACGAACCTGTTAAAAGACAAGCAACACGCCATTTCTGTCTCCTTAAATTCTGTCTCCCAGAAATTATTTTCATGAAGTTAAACTGCTTTCCAGCTATGTTGTGGTGACAGATGTAATAGCTGCCAGGACTATGTTCACAGCCGACGTTCTTTCTTTTTTTTTAGTCAGTGAAGCGTGACATTTATGTGCAGGAGTTGCTGAGAGGTGTTTTGGTCGCACGACTCTCCAGAGACCAGTGTTCACATCCTGACTCGTGTCTGTGGGAGAGTTTAGCCAACAAAAAAAACAAAAGAAAACCTCAATAAAGATCAATAAAGGGGCTGAGAATGTTCCTTCCGATGCCGAGGGAAGGGAGAGGGAGCACACTCGCATTAGGAAGGTATTGAGGAACTGTGGCTTCCCCAACTGGCCCTCTATCAAATCAACAAGAAGATCTAGAAAACACAGCACCACACAAACAGTGAGGAAAGGAAGAACAGGAGGAACAGCTTTTTTATCCCATGTGTAGCTGGAGCATCTGAAAAACTCCAAACACATCGGTGCACTTCAGACCCAGTAACACTCTGAGACGTTTTATATGCAGTCCTTGTACAGAGGAGAGACTAAACAACAGCTTCTCAAGTGCAAAATTAAGCAGTTCACCTGCATCTGAAGGATAAGAGACATGTCTTTGAGGACAGCAATGTATACATTTTGGACAGAGAGGACAGATGATTTCAGAGAGGAATAAAGCCGTCTATGTCATCTATACTTGAACAGCCATCTCTAAACAGAGGCGGAGGTCTGCAACTCCACTTATCAAGCACCTGTAACACAGAGATCAGGTCTATCCCCAGAGAGTTTCGCAGCATCTTGATTCACTCCTGACATGGCAGATTCACATCCACATTTGTGTTAACTGGCAGCTCCATCACCATGATTGGTGTCGTTGTTGTCGGAGCACCTGGTTTCACACCTTGAGGCAGGTGAGTCCTGGTTGTTAATGGTGCTATTAGCCACGAGAACTAAATCCTGTAACTCCCCATCAGTCAGTTAGAACTGAAGAAGCCCCTTGGATGAGAGGGGAAACATCTTCAAGAAGCTACAAGAGAAATCCGATTGATTTCTACTGAAGCCCCTGTGATTACCATGACCTGGATGACTGAGAATCTGGACTCTGTGGATCGTGCTGCAAGATCAGACATTGAAAGTAAACATTTTATTGACACATTTGATTTCCTTAAAAGTAAATGTAATCTGGGTGGTGTTGCAATTCCACTGAAATATGAAGTCATGCGAAAACATGTGTACATGTTTGCACTTATAAAACTTAGTGGAACTCAAAGTACTTTACACTGTTGTTCATTCACACACAAACAGTAACAAAGCTGCCGTGGTAAATGGTAAATGGTTCTCACCTATATAGCACTTTTGTCTATACCTTAGTGGTATCCAATGCGCTTCACAATGTGTTTCGCATTCACCCATTCACACACCAATGGCAACAGAGCTGCCATGCAAGGCGCTAATCTACCATTGGGAGCAACTTGGGGTTCAGTGTCTTGCCCAAGGACACTTCGGCATTCAGAGGGGCCGGGGATCGAACCGCCAACCTTGCGATCAGTGGACAACCCGCTCTACCCCTGAGCCACAGCCGTCATGCAAGGGGCTTGTCTGCCACCACAAGCAACTTCGGGTTTAGTGTGTTGCCCAAAGGCATCTGGACAGGCTGAGGATAGAACCACCAACCATAATGGGGCAGTGGTGGTGCATTGGTTAAATCCCTGGGCTACTGGTCAGAAGGTCAGAGGATCGAACCCCAATGCGGCCACTGTTGAGCAAGGCCCTTAACCCTTCCTGCTCCAGAGGCGCCGTACCATGGCTGACCCTGCGCTCTGACCCCAGCTGGGATTTGCAAAAAAAACATTTCACAATGCTGTAAAAATGTATTCGTGACAATAAAGGTTTCTTCTTCGTACAATTAGTAGAAAATTCGCTCCAACACCTGAGTCATAACCGTCTGATGGATACAGACGTTCTTCAACATATATAAACAAGCAAACATTTAGGACAGAACTTCATTATTTCCTAGAAAATTCTTGAAATGCAGCAAAAAAATAGCAAATACATGACAGTACATTACATTATGAAGAATAAAAATAAGTAAACTGAATGAAAAGAACTAATACTGGCATTGATGTAGTAGAGGAGCATGGTGTTGTACATGGAGAAGTAATATTGCAAATGATATTGACATTATTGCTCAGTAGCATCCACAGACTCCAGCTCCACTCCCAGGACAGAACCAGCGTTACCTATGAGCTTGTGAGTCTGTTAGCTCCAGCTCACTACAGCACAGAAGATGATGCTGGTTACCACAGAGTGATAAAACATGTGCATCGTGCTTCTGCAGACCTTGAAAGATCTCCTGAGAAGATTCTGACTTTTTTTGCGCCTCTGTGTTTTTTTAGTCCAGTGCGGTTTATTGTCTGTGTGGACACTGAGGTACTCATAACCCTCGACAAACTCCATCTCTGTTCCCTCGATGCTGATCAGTTTCGCAGTGGTTCTGTTCCTTCTGATATCCAACACCAACTCCTTAGTTTTTGTGATGCTAAGTTGTAGTTAGTTAAGCACACACTGCTCCACAAAATGGACTCAACTCCACATACGATAAGATAAGATTCCTTATCTCTTAGACTCCTCTGGATGTGAAAAATACCAATACTCCACAAATCAGTGGTATTGCATAGATGCTTCCAAGATTAAAAACACTGCACCTATGTTGCGCAGATTCCTGTATGTATTAAAAAACTGATATGGCACAGAGTTTTTAAATGCACAAAATATTCATCATGCACAGATTTAGCTTTGCTGATATGGTACCAAAATAAAGTATGACAGTTTTTCAGTGCGCGGTCTGCTGGGAGCCGAGCTGGTTGTAGATTCTGACAGCAATGTGATCTTCTTTGAAACGACGCCCACACATGGAGGTGATGGACTCCGACAAACGACACTTTAAATCGACATTTTATAGTCGGTTTCTTTCTTTAAATAAATCTTAAAAACAGATCAGTTGCACGGGAAAAGAAGGTAATTGATCGCACCTTTAAATCCATAAATTTAGAATCAACGGTTTCAGGAAAGGTGCTGATGATTAGAGCTCTATTAGGGAGTTACAGACTCTGACACTGAGGCTATGGTGTTCTCTGTGTTATTGAAGTGTGTAGTGTCACCATGCCAGGATCTAAAGAGCTCTCTCTGCTTTAAGAAAAAAAAAAAGTTGTGGCTGGCTCCAAGTCTGGCAAGGGCTTTAAAAAGACTGCCAGCTAATATGAAATAAATCATCCCACTGTAAGGACAATTATCTACAAGTGGAGTAGATTTCCAATGACTGCCAGTTTGTCCATGACTGGCCGCCTCAGCAGTTTCAGCACAAGAGCAGAGCGTTTGTTACAAAAATAAGTCTCCGGGAACCCCAAACTTGCACCACATGATCTGCAGGTAACTCCCATTGTCCTAAAGAAATTGTACAAAGCTGACCTGCATGGGAGTCGTGCCAGGAAGACAAGCTTTAGCTGCCAAAAGAGAACATTAGAGCAAAACTACAGTTTGAACATGCAGGCAAAGAGCAGGTCTTTTGGGATAATACACATGAATCAAACACTCAGTTGCCACAGTAACAGCAGACATGTTTGTTGCAGAAAGTCAAATCAGCTGTGAAGATTTGGAAATGTTCTGGTTTGGGGTTACTTCACTTCCTCAGGGACTGGACAGCCTGCAGTCACCGATTCCACTGAATTCTGCATCATATCAAAGACTGCTTGAAGATAATGTGAGGCCATCTGTCTGGAGGTTGAAGCAGAACCACAAGTGGACCTTTCAACAGGATAAAACAGCCCAGATTTGAATCCCACTGAAATGTTGTGGGGGGATTTGAAGCAGGCAGAACATGCAAAAAACCCTGAAAAACATCCTGCAACTGAAAGAATTTTTCAAGAAGAGAGGTCGAAAAAATTTCAGCAAGCTGGGGAAGGGACAAGTGGAAAATGATGTACAACACCTAAAAGAAGCTAATTCGTCTGAACTGGTCAACATTGCTGTCTGTGCTGACTTTTTTTTTATTCACATTAGAATATTACATCTGTTGATATTGTCCTTTTGTTTGTGGCTCAAATGGTTTGTGGCAAACATATCCAGAAGGAAAGGTAAACATGACTAAAAAATGATCTCAATGATAAATGCACTTGAGAACATCCCTAGTACAGTATACGTACATACCTTCAGCATTTAGAACTACAGAAACCAAACAGCATTAATGTCTGATGAAGGTCCAACATCGAAATGTTGTGGTCTCTGCATGACCTCATCATCACTCAGAAAATGGCAGTTATAAAGGCATAACATCATGTCCACCTGTGTAACATTGTCTTGGTCCCCCTTATGTGGTTTAAAATGCTCTGAACCATTGGACACGGACCAGAGGACCCCTCAGGGTGTCCTATGGGGTCTGGAACCAGGATGTTGGCACTGGATCCTTTGGGTACTCTGGCTTGTGCAGTGGGGCCTCTGTCAATCCAACTTGTTCCATTGCATCCTGTTGATGCTTGATCAGAATGGGGTGTAGGAAGTTTGGAGGTCAAATCAACATGTTGGGCTATTGTCATGTTCCTCAACGTGTTCCTGATTGGTTGATGTTGTTGCCATGTGGTGGGGTGCATTTTCATCCAGTGACATTTGGGATTTTCATTTGCATGAGGGAGTGTGTTTGTTGTGGGACGATGTTTAATTGGGTGTCTAAGTCTGATCAACATGGATGTTAAAATCTAAGGTTTTCCATCAGAACACCACATAGTACCAATATGATCAATGGTCATATTGTTGTGGCTGATCGGTGTATGTCAAGAACGTCAGAGATTTGGGATGTACTTTCTACCTGACTGCATTTTCTGTTGCGACTTCATTGTGTAAATGTAATTTCTAGGAGCTCAGGTTGATTCTACCAAATGTCCAATAACAGTGGACATTTGGTAGAGTGTTTTCATATCATGATCTCAATCTTGAGTGAACGCAGACACACAATTGACTCATTGTGTCTCATTGGCACTCATCACTCCACTACAGATTATTCAGTCGGCCACTTACAGCTTCGAAATGACAGCAGCTATTCTCCTATTTGTGTACAAACGTTTGAGATCATTAGACGATTTCAGAGACCCTGAAAATATCTGCACGGCTTGCCGATGTGGTTTAACATGTGAGGAGGAGGACTGCGTTGGTGAGCAGTCTTTCATTGCATCCCTTCAGAAAGTGAAAACTGCCTGATTTGCTTATAT
This sequence comes from Dascyllus trimaculatus, assembly GCA_024666655.1. NCBI lineage: Eukaryota > Metazoa > Chordata > Actinopteri > Pomacentridae > Dascyllus > Dascyllus trimaculatus. Next base: position 32,557,507 of record CM045447.1, on the reverse strand, counting down.
TTATGCATGCATGTGTTTGTATTTAAAAAACAGGGAGGCTGGCTGTGTGTGTGAGAGGGAGTGAGTGTGTGTGTGTGTGTAATTGGTGATTCTGACCAGTTTGCTGGATCATTCAACGGCAAAACAACTGCAACGGGCGGCTGAACAAACCCATTACTCTGGCTCACTGCTTCTGACACACACACACACACACACACATGCACAGACACAAACTCGAGACTCAACAGTGACCCGCAGTGACTTCAGAGTGCCAAATGACCCGCTTTACACTCCGTGGGAAAAGGGCAGAGAATGAAAGAAGAGGTGGAGTGGAACAGTAAAGGAGGGAACAAAAAGTAGATAGGGAGAGTCAGGAGAAGTGCTGGAGGAGATCAGGAGTGGAGAGAGAGAGAGTTTCAAGGAAGAAGAAATAAGATCGGAAGAGAAATAAGAGAGAAAAACTATGAATTAATCCTCACAGTGTCTGCTGTCACCAGAGGGGGGCAATAGAATATTTCCAATCCACTTACATACAATCTGAAGCAGCCCTACCTGCCCTGTAGTATCATCTGCAGGTGTGTGTGTGCATCAGGGTTAGTTGGGAAGGTGTGGGCATTAAATTGAGCAATGGAGTGCTCTCATTGATTTCCACAGTAAAGGAAAAGTAATCTTCTCCCCTATCTGTGTGCCGGGATCGCTCCGTGATTGAAGCGGTGGTCAGAAAACCACACTAAAGATTTTACAGGCTCTCCTCGCAGATATATCACTCCAAAATCAGTTGATGGAAGATTATAATTGCTGCAGTAAAAGCGGGAACACAGCCCGTACAGTCCAGAGGCGCACCCCCCAGTAAACCTCACGTGCTTTTATTTGCGAGGATATGGAAGTTTTCAGGTCAGGTTTGCCTCCGCGGTTTCGAAAATTGCTTTCCGGGGAACTGGTACATGACATTTCTCAACCTGCAGAAAGGAGAAATACGCCATTTGACTCGGAGAGCAAGTCGAACGGGCGAGTAGAGTGTCAGTGACTCGAGAGATTTACTCTATAATGCACAGCCGGAAATTGAGGGACCTTTTAATATGAAAAGGACACCAAAAACACATTTTTCGAGCGCTTGCAGCATCCTCACAGCCTCCGCTCCTGACAACCACGCAGGAGGTGTTGTGGATGCTTAAATGTCTGTATAAAACCGCAATCATTGTAGTCCATCTCTGACACAGTCTATCTGACCTCTCTTCCCTTCAAAAGCTTCGTCCTTTTCGTCCAGCAGAAGTCACACTGAGAAATAAATCAAGGCTGGGTTTTATTCTTATTTGTTTCTATTAATAGCGGTCAGTTCCAGAGGACCTGAGTGACGGAACATAACCAAGGTTAATACAATATTATGTGTTGCAAGATGTGATATATCTGTTTGCCAATAGCACAGACAGAGACTCTAGATCCAGATACGTATCTTACTGATTTATCAGCATGTTCTTTTAATAATGTATCATGCATAAGAAAACTGACATTGTGCCGACACATAAAAGCAGATAAATCGCCCCATAATGGATAGTGGTGATGAGTAAGATGATAAACAGTCTGCATGTGTGTGTGTGCACATGTGTGAACATGTAGTCCCACTGAGATAACGATGTTTTTTAACAAGAGGAAAGTCATGCAAAGAATTTAATTAAACAGTAAGCCAGATGCAATAGTTTACCAGCATGCAGTCTTCAAACACTTGAACACTTTGTCAGAACGTGTTAATTTCTGGAAGCCGCCTTCCTTCTCCATTTAACACTTATGGTTCTAATATAAACATTTAATTATTGGGTTGTAACTCGGTATATTGTAATTTTGTGCATATTAAAAGGACACATACACCGATCAGGCATAACATTGTGTTGGTCCCCCTTTTGTGCTCAAAAATGCTCTGAACCATTGGACATGGACAAGAGGACCTCTCAGGGTGTCCTATGGGGTCTGGAACCAGGATACCACTGGATCCTTTGGGTACTCTGGCTTGTGCAGTGGGGCCTCTGTCAATCAAACTTGTTCCACTGCATCCTGTTGATGCTTGATCACAATGGGGTGTAGGAAGTTTGGAGGACAGATCAACATGTTGGACCATTGTCATGTTCCTCAACATGTTCCTGATTGTTGGATGTTTTTCCATGTGGTGGGGTGCATTTTCATCCAGTGATATTTGGGATTTCCATTTGCATGAGGGAGTGTGTTTGTTGTGGGACAATGTTTATTTGGGTGTCTAAGTCTCATCAACATGGATGTTAAAATCCAAGGTTTTCCATCAGAACACCACATAGTACCAATATGATCAATGTTATTCACTTCACCTGTCAGTGGTCAGAATGTTGTAGCTGATTGGTGTATTTACACTATCAACAATTTTAACTTCTTCTGTGTGTTTTTTTTATTATCATTGTCTGTTTACATACCAGCCTCCACTGATCCCCAAAGGGAGGAAATACAGTTCCTGACAATTGCATATGTAGTCAGCTGCATTATAGTGTGTAAATATTAAATAAATAGATGAATAATTCATTAAATGTTTATGTGCCTTTTAATCAAACAGCTACATGTATGTAAGAGGAGCGGCTCAAACCCACTGAGACTATTCACCCTGAAACTGTTTTGGCTCAGTTGGATCAAAACTGGAAGATGTTTTCGATGAAGAACCTTGAAAAGCTTTGAAAACAGATTCGACCATCAGCTGGTTCCCTTCTGGACCACATCAAGCCTGTTGCAAAGAATCTTGGTTAGTAATCAAAGCTCTGAGCAGCAAACCACAAAGCTCCCTGCCGTCGTGTTTCTATCATCTTGGAAGCATTTCAAAAATATCTTAACTTTTAAAGACACACGGATCATTTTATAAGCTTTTATCTCATCACGCCTGGAAAAGTCCAACAACCGTTTTACCTGTTTGAACCAGGAAACTATTGATTAACTTCAGACTGTACAGAAGTCTGCTTCCAGGCTTTTATCTAGATCACGTCTCTTCTGTTTTAGCCTCTTTACACCGACTCCCAGTGTGTTTTCTGATCAATCTGACTGATTCCTACCAGCTATATCTCTGACGTACACATCGAGCAGAGGTCTTTAGTCTGTTCCTGGAGGCTCAGTGATCTCTTTTAAGTACCTTAAGTCTTAAAACATACATTTATTTCGGTTCCTTCCCTGACTTTGCTTCAGTTTTAGTTTACTTTGAGGTGCCTTTTGTTTTTGTTTAAAGATGCTGTTCTTTTTTCCAACACTGTATTGATTTTTTTACACATGAAATTGTGTTTTTATTTTCAAAATCTGATGATCCTTTGACTTTTATGTTTGCTGCCTTGCAAGTGCTCAATATTTTGCTCACGATGTGGTGGAGACCAAAAACAGAGCTAAAAGCAGGGCAAACATTAAACGTCAGATCTCTGGGTGAAGAGAAGAAGGATAAATGAATAGGAAACTTGTCATATCAGCTCTATACAGCGATGGTAGCTTGTGTTTACAGGCTATTCTGCTTGTCTCTTGTGAACAATCAGTGAAAGCTCCTCAGATATTATATATTACACTGAATGAAAATATAAACACAACACTTTTGCTTTTGCTCCCGTTTTTCATGAGCTGAACTCAAAGATCAAAGACTTTTTTCTGTGTACACAAAAGGCCCATTTCTCTCAAACATTGTTCACAAATTTGTCTAATTTACTTACTATTGCCATTTTTTCTGTGCTGTACTTTTTCCAAAGACACGTCTGTCTAGTGTTTTGTCCTGCAGCAGCGATCCCTCTGTTCATGCTCAGCTTAATCCATCCATCCATCCAGTATCTATACACAGCTTAATCCTCTGAAGGGTCGCCGGGGGGCTGGAGCCTATCCCAGGAGACTCGGAGGAAGGCAGGGGACACCCTGGACAGGTCACCAGCCTATCACAGGGCTACATATAGAGACAGACAACCAAGCACACTCACATTCACACCTGCGGTCAATTTAGAATCATCAATTAAGCTCAGCATGTTTTTGGACTGTGGGAGGAAGCCGGAGTTCCTAATGAAAACCCACGCTGCACAGGGAGAACACGCAAACTCCACACAGAAAGATCCCAGGCGTCCTAAGCGGGATGCAAACCGGGGATCTTCTAGCTGTGAGGCAACGCTGCTAACCACTGAACCACTGTGCAGCCTTTAGCTTGCAGAATTTCTGAATTGAGGGTCTAAATACGTTTATAACATATCATAAACTCCCCTTTGACAGTTTTTTGATTTATTGTTAGACAAATTAAATTAATCTCACTCAACATGGACAGGTTTTCATATTTATTTTGAGCAGTTTGACATGCACTATTTGAAATATTCACAATCGATGCACACGCTGTACTTTACATCTGCGTTTACAAAATTGCAGTAATCGATGATGAGTTACTAGAATAGATCACATATTGCACTGTTAATTCATTTGCCCCCAAAATATCATAGTTCTGTATCCATTACAAACATATTTACATGTTTCCTGCAGCATCAATTTCATCCTCTGTAGTCCATTCTCACCATTTGTAGGATCTAATGTTTTTCATTTTCTCCTGTTATTTTTTATTTTGTTCGCACAACACTTGAGCATTTATAGAGCGCAGTAGTAGGTGGGCACCTTATACTTCAGGGCTCATTTTGCCTCCTGACTTATTATTAACATAATTGAAATAATGTCCAAATGTAGAAGTGGCTCTACAGTGAAGATTAAAAGAGAGAAACATTTCAATGATCCAGAAATATCAGCATTAATCAGGCTTTGAACTCCGTCTTTCAGAATCAAAGCGCGAGAGCTTCTTTCAAGGTTCACCATTCAACGCTCATCATCATAATCATCACAATCACGCACAGAGAAATCCATTGTCGGGCAGGATGGCGACGTGATGCAACCCAAACGCACATAAAAGACACATATTGAGCGAAACTTCCCAACCAGAAAACTTCTCTCCGCGTGGCTCTTTACTACTGTGCTCTGTTCCTGCCCGTGTAATCAATAGAACCGTCTAATTACTTGATTCTGTGGTTCAACAACTGATTTCAGCGTTTGTAGGTACCGTTCACCCTCAATCTGTCAGTGATTACGTCTGTTTTGATTACTCGACTTACAGTAAACCTGCAAGGGGGAAGAGAGGCTCGTTTATGTGATTGCCAATCATACAATCAGAACAGCTATTATCTTATTATGAATTATGCCTATTCTACTGTCACTCCGTCTCCCGTGGGGCCTGCAGGGTAACGGCACGCTCTGCAGCATTTCTCAGTCGCCCAAAGGGTCCTGCAGGCTGGTGAAATATGAGAAATCCGGAGTAAGTCTGAGCAACCTGTGGTTTGCATCACGAGGTCGTTTCCCCTTTTTCCGCTCTTTTTGACGCATTTCATTAACCCTGGCATCCGCGCGAGCTTTGCACACAAACCAGCTGCTCTGCCTCGCCGTCAATCAACAGCTGATTAGTTGGATTACTGCTCTGTAATGAGGTATTGTGTTTGACAGCTGTAGAATTACACTGAAATTCATTTTGGAACTTTGTTAAAAATCTAACCGTCTAAAGGGGCCACAGTCCTGAAATAAATCCTCTCTTCTTGAAGGTTGTAATGTCCACTTTTAGCTGCTTGAGTTGATTCAGCTTTCGGATTTTTGCATTTTTCTGCACTTTGTGTTGCTGTTGGAGTGATTTTGTCCACTCAGTCTCCATCGCTAATGGCCCACATAACTGCTTCTCTCTCACTGTGGTAACATTTACTAGAAAGAGGCATTTAAAATTATTAAAATATTCTGTAGGAGAGACATCGCTGCAGAAAACTGACTCAAACTGATGTGCATTTATGCTAATATGCTGAAATGTCACAATAAACACAATAATCCCACAGCGCCACTTGATGCTGCCTTCTCCGCATAGCGCTGTGCCGTATATATCCAGGTCAGCTTTCCTGTTTTTACTTAAAGGTCCCGTTTTTGTGCCTCTCTTTTCAGCAAATTAATCAAAGTCTCACATGTCCCCACAGCTTCAGCTCGAAATACTGCTGCTGTCTCCGAATCCTTCAGGAAGAACACGGAGCTAGAGGCTAACTAGTGAAACGTCTTCATATCTTAACAGCTTTTGTTTTAGATCTCCAAACACAAAACACAGTAAAATGGATTCTAACCATGTGGGGACTCGTGTGAAAATGGTACATGCTGCTGTTACTGTTGCATAAACTTCTTCATAGTCAAGTGAAGTCCTTTCCAGACATGGTTATGTAACATTGCTGCTTCATCAGTCTGTTAAAGTGACACGATGCTGTCATTCAGATAAAGGGTAATGTTCCTCACAGTGAATCCACCACAGTATGTGTCACGATATTTGCCCCTACAAGTGAGATTAGATCTCAGACTGTATCAAGGCTCAAGGAGCTGCTAATTAACAGACTAACCTGAAGTAATCTAAGCTCACCAACACGAAGGATGGGATCAGGCGGGATGTAACGACAAATTATGTTCCTCAGACAGGTGAGCTGTCACAGAGCTGCAGGTAAATCATCTGTTTCACGGCGGTCGTCCTCAGGTTGAGTTCTAAGATCCATCTCAGCTGTCAGGATGTTGTTTTACAGTTAAGCCATCATAGTCTGGTTGTGTTTCTCTGTTTTCCCCTTCTGTTTTTGTGTCTGGCCGTGGCTTCCATGAGCGTCCGACCGCCAATCCGTCACCACATCCAGGCCTCATCAAGCTCATCAACCTGCAAAACCTAAACTACACGTCAGTCTCAGCCAGCCCGTTCAGTCTGCCATGTTCTACCAACACTACACCCAGCTTCATCAAAGTAACCTGCTGCCACTCGTGTTTTGCCGGCCTGCTAGCATCGCTCTCTCTCTCAGCTTCAGGTTCCCAGTCGGTCTGTGCCTGCGAGCGCTCCACAAGTCCTGCCACCGCTTCGCTCAGCTCAGCCTTCCCCCTGAACCCGCCAGCCACTGCCGCAAACTCCCACGCTGCCATTTCCCCCGCCTCACCACCACACCGCTCACCGGATCACCGCTCTGGAAGCCGCCTCACCCCCTTCCCCTGACTCCCAGCTCTCCGTCCTCCTAATTTGCAAAACCTGCCATACGACTGTGTTCAACTGTTGCTGAGTTCTGCGCTTGGGTCCACAACAAATGACAAAAAGTCTGAGCCGTTTAATAAAGCTGAAGTATTTTCCTGAGCGGAGTATTTGCAGTAGTTATTGTGTGCATTTGCATAACAATATAGAGAACCTGATTGAAAGCCCCAATTGCTCGTCGTATCTGCTCGTCTATCCATTAATGTGATTGCAAGCAGTTCAGACTTGTGTTGAAAGTGATGCATGAATGTGGTGGAGACCAAAAATGGAGCTAAAAGGAGAGCGATTATTAAACTTTAGTTTCCTGGGTAAAGACAAGAGTGACTAGATAATTAAATAGGATTAAAACTACTTTAATATTATATATTATTTACTTATTATTGTCATTTTCCCAAAGCCACTTCTGTCTAGTGTTTTCTCCTGCAGCAGTGATCCCTCCATTCAGGCTCAGCTTAATCCACTTAATTGTTCTCTTTCTGCAGAATTTCTGAATTGAGGGTCTAAAGACAAACATGTCCAAGCAATTTGACACAAACACAGGACATAGAGATATAAAGTAAGAGTTCATTTTTTCCCCCTATAGGCCCCGAAATACCAAAGCCAGCTCCTGAGTGATGGTTAATAATGATTTTAATTTCACAATTTTCACCCAGTATTGAACCAGGAGAGTGCACATAATAGGCAAGCAAAACTCAGAATTGCCTTTAATGATAAATGATTTCGTAAAGAAGAATCTCTTGGGTGGAAAAGAAAAGTGTATGTGTGTGTGGATCTATACAGGGACGACCGAGGCTGTCGACACACGCGAATGCACCAATATTTATTCCCAGCTGTTCCATCCACTGGCTGATCCATGGAAATAGCATTTAATCAGTCCTGTTTGGCTGCGTTACAGTAAGAGGACGCTTAGTGGAGATCCTTTTCTCATCGCTCACACGCTTTGTTTTCACTCCTGCACCAGTATAAGCGATGTGAAAACCTCGACGCCAGTGAAAAAACCCCAACAATGGCACTCTGAAGGTCTCCCTCCTGTGAACCTGTGAAAAACCACTGTCCAGCACCAGCAAAGCCATAGCACATGCAAATAATTAATTACCTGGCATGGCTGCAGCCCCTCACTTTGTATGCGGCTGTTGTTCAGGGTGCTGTTTGCCATTACGCGTTTGATTCCTGCAACCTAATTTAATTTCCAGCGCTGAAAGCCTCCTAACATCGCTGTCATTTTGCATGTAAGCGGCGGTGGCAGCGGCTCTGCTAATTTCCCTCTCTGTCCTCCCCGTGGAAGCTTAAACCTTACGTCTCATGTCCCAGCATTAGCTACTCTGAAACACACATACACACATGTGGAGGGAAATGCACGATTACACATTCGCACACACTTCCCAATAGCCTGCGGACAGCCTGGAGCAGCTCCAATTAACAGCAGCGCTCACTAAACAAAAATCGCAAACTCCTCTGTTCTGTAAATTTTGAAGGACTTTAAAAAGAGGCCGCTCTAAAATCTGTCCTTTCGGGGGAATATTCGGCCTAAAGCAACATGGCACAGAGGACACACACAACTCCTTGCAAGCACACACACTCACGCTGCACATGCACACACACACACACACTGAGAGATGTTTGATCAGTATCTTTCCGACGACTTTTTATCTTTATTACCGTCGTCATCATTCTAACCTCCGCAGTGTGAGCATCTTGCCCTGGAGAGAAAACACACGTATGCATTCACACACACACACACACACACGGTTGCACATGCGAAAAAAAACAAAGATGAACACACACGCATTCACCGTCTAATGGATGGGTGAGTGTGGGTGGATGAGAAGGAGAATGCTGGTAGGGAAGCGATAGAGGGTCGGATGTAGAGACAGGGGAAAGGCTGAGAGAAGATAAAGTGTGAGAAGGAAGTCAGGGGGTGGAAAACACTGGTAGAAAGGAGGATGGGCGGAGGGAGGTACATGGCTCGTTGAGGGAAAGATGAAAGGGGGATTAAAGGAGAGAGAGTGAAAGTGGGAGGGCAGCAAAGCAACGTAATGGAGGGGAGGATGGCAAATGAGGTGCGGGAGCCTCAGCGATTAATTCATCTGAATTGAAAAGTAACAAGTGAAGGAGGGAGGAGGAAATAAGAAAGACAGGAGGAATAGCCTTGAGTGGGACCGGTGGTATGCTCGATGAATAATGGAAGGACAGAAGGTGCATAAGGAATTAAGATGCTAAGAAACAGGGTGACAGGAGGGAGGTGGAGAAAAAGACGAGTTGAATTGGAATGAATAAAACAGTGCGAGGGCATCTGTCATCCCACTTGTTCCCTAAAAGTGCAGACAGAAAGAGAAGATATAAAATTGAGCGAATACAAAGGAAGTAGTTCGCACAAAGGGGTTTGTGAGAAAAGATTCAAATTAGAATCACCAAAGAAAACCAGGACGGCTTCACATGAGTGAGAAATTTAATTAGGCTAAGAGTATTATCAAATGAGACGGGAGCTGCAGACACAGCTGTCAGCTTCTCTGGATTTTGACTTGTTGGCTGTAAGTTTTCAGTGCAGTCTTCTCCAGAACTCCCTTGTCCACTCTATTATTTCAACCTGTTGTGTGTCCCGTATTGATGCTGCCTCTCTCCTTTCATGTGTCTTTTCCTTTTTGCTGTATGTGTGACAGCCTCCTGTGTGTGCGTTCTGTTCATATCTTTACATTCTTTAATGTTAAGATAAGATACGATATTATACGATATGATACGATACAATTCGATATGATACAATATGATATGATCGATATGATGCAATACGATACGATTCGATATGATACAATACGATATGATCGATATGATTCGATACAATACGATACGAAACGATACGATTCAATATCATGTAATACGATATGATTCGATATGATTCAATATGATTTGATATAATACGATTTGATTCGATATGATGCAATTCGATACGATTCGATGCAATTCGATACGATTTGATATGATTCGTTATGATGCGATACGATACAATATGGTATTATTCGATATGATGCAATACGATACGATTCAATACAATACAATACGAAACGATACGATATGATACGATTCGATTCAATACAATACGAAACAATACAATACGTTTCGATATGATGCAATACTATACGATACGATTCGATTCGATACAATACAATACGAAACGATACGATACGATTCAATAAGAAACTAAACGATACGATCTATACGATATGATACGATTCGATACGAATCAATTCGATTCGATGCAAGATGACTTGATACGATACAATACGATACGAGGACACTGGAGATATTTATATGTTACAGCAGCCGGATGCAGAACAGACCTGAAAGAAGGAGGACAAGAATTATAAAACTACAAAAAGGCTAAAAAGTAAAATACATAGGGATACTTACAAATATTACTTGATGAATTTACATATGTATATGTATGGCATGGAGGATAATTTACTCAAAATTATGTTATTTCAGTCAAAAATGTAATTGAGGGGGAAAGAACAGTGTTAAAGATGATATTATTACGCACTTAAGAGCAGTAAGGGAACAGTGGTATATCTTTTTGATTGATCTGGAAGAGTTGTAAAGAGAGAGCACGGTTTTACATTTTGCGGTTGGGAGCAAACTGATTGTTTACCGAGCGCTACAAGGAGAAGAAAATCAATGAAAATGCACGACGGCTGGAGCTATAAGGAGATCTCTGTCATCTCTGATGGTGATGATCTGCACCAGCTGAGTGCTTTTAAAGACTGTCATGGCTCTCGTTAAACAATGGTCAGTTGCACTCATAAGAGGCAATGGCTGGTTAAGGGAAATCTGACTGTGAAAGACGATGCACGTTTTGTAGCCAGGCAGGGTTTGACATTTCCAGCTCTGATAGTTCCTTAAGGCTTGTCTTTTCTCAGTTTGAGGTGGCAGCTACATTGGACACAGTGCAAAATGTTAGCTTCACGGTAAAGGCTGGAAATCTGAGGGATGCCTGTTTGTTTGTGCCCTCACAAGTTTACAATACAAACAATATGAATATTTGAAAACAGAGTCTATATTAGGGGGCTGGATGGAAGGTGGCACTGACGAAACACGCTAGATTGGAATTCAAGTCATGTGTGGGACTGCTCTTTTTTGTTTCTCCATGTGCAACAGCTCAGAAAGAAACTTAACCGATTCTGCATTCACCCATGTGGAACCCAGGATGATTACATGTGGAACTCAAGGCGCTACATTTAAAATTACAGGTGAGACATAGGGTCCAGTGAAGCCTGCATTCACTCCTCCCAAATTTCCCACAAACCATCTCCGTCTGTCCCACAGGGGCCATGGTCAGTGTTGACTCTGGGTCACTGATCAGAGGTTCAGGGTTTGAGCCTCACCAACTAATCCGAGCTTAACCCGAGTGCTGCAGTGTGACTTTACACTCTGACGTCCAACGTGCGCCAAAAGACTGCATTTGGTTGTACATAAGTGTCACATATGTCCCACATGTTTCATATTAACATGTTTTTTAGACAATACATTCCTCATATGCAAACCACATATGTGAAATTCATGTGATTTTTCTATGAATTAGTTGATTTTTTTAGTTGTCAGGGTGATGAACCGCAACAGTAATCCCTAAAAAACTAAAGTATTCCACAGTTTAACAGATTTATTTTGTGTGGAAGGAATACATGCTGTGTTGTGGACCATCAAACCTACACAGATCGGGCTGCGTGTGCACGGCCTTGTGGATAGTTAACATTCGGTCCTGGAAAATCTTTAAGCTCAGTTTTTTTTCTGTCCCGTGTGCGGTTAGTAAAATGCTTGAAAGTATATTCAAAGGGCCTGAACAATGTGTGCAACGACCACATTTGGAGCTGCCTTGAATGTTTCTAAGGAGTCTCTGTAAGTAATAATATAATAATAAACTTTATTTATAGACTTTTCAAAACAAAAGTTACAAAGTGCTTTCCAGTAACAACGACAGTAAAACAAAATACAGTACACCGATACATAATTTAATAAGGGCCATGATCGTTTTATGCACCGCCTTGGTGGATAAAACCAGTAATAGTGACAGCATAAAACTTAAAACTTAAAATCAGGAAATGCTCCCCGATAAAAATGTGTTTTAAGACGTGACTTAAAAGACAGCACAGAATCAGCCGACCTGATGTCCTCGGGCAGGTCATTTCTAGAGCCTCCGCGCCCGGACTGAAAAGGCTCTGTCCCCCTTTGTTTTCAGCCGGGCCTCTGGGACAGTTAAAAGACCTTTGCCCGAGGATCGTAACGTGCGTGGTGGAGAGTATGGAGTTAAAAGGTCAGCAATGTACCGAGGACAGAGACCACTGAGTGCTTTAAAAGTGAGTAATAAGATGTTAAAATCAATCCTAAAACGAACTGGTAGCCAATGTAAAAGAGCTAAAACAGGCGTGATGTGCTCACGTTTCCTCTTCCTGGTTAAAAGCCTGGCAGCAGAGTTCTGCACTGACTGTAGTCTGTCCAGGGATTTTTTATTAAGACATGTAAAAAGGCTGTTGCAGTAGTCCAGTAGTAAAATTGTCTCTGTATCTTTAAAAGTTATAAAAGATCGAATCTTTGCGTTATTTCTAAGATGATAAAAACATGACTGTACAAGTAGCCTGAGCCTCCAAATAACCAATATTTGATCTCCTTTTAAAGCAAAGATGAGCTGAGAAACAGGACAGATGCTGCAAATCAGTGTCTTCTTAAAGTTTTAACCCCTCCGGAGAGGTTTCTGAGATTCTACTGTATTTTCAGATTTTAGCTTTTCGACTTTATTGACTGCTTTATCAAGAGTTTTGCTTTTGTGGCGTCTTATTCTAAAGGACTTTTCCACGTCCTTGACTCAAAGTTGGATTCTTTTGTATGACTTAGTTCCAGTCTGACGAATCGTCCATTTTAGTGGCGACAACTCTGAGCGTGTGAGATCGTATCTCTCCCAGTATCTATATGAATGATTGATATGTCTAAATCTCCGTTTGTCCACTGAGAGGAAGTCTAAAAACAGTGCTTGCTGTCACTGAGGCCATCTTGATAAGAGAAACTAATAAGTACCACGTAGTCACTTCTTTCTGAGAGTTGGATGGGAAGATATTAATCTCATGTCCGTGCTTTCAGTGTGGAGCTGCTTAGCTTAGCTTAGCATAAAGAGTGAAAACAGCTGGTCTGGTTCTTTACACAAACACACAACACCTCTAACAGACCAAAAGTGCAGGTGCAACACTGCAGCCATTATCTCCAGCGGTCAGAGGGCAGCCGTGTTCAGGCAGGTTTCACAGCCCAACATCTGCCACAATAACCTCTGACTCTGAATTATACTGACATCCACAATGACGCCTGATGAATTCCGGTATTGGCAGCGAGTGGAAACTGTGAAAAGGATGCTGTTCAGACAAATGGAAGCAACATTTTTCCTGTGCATGTCTGAATTTCTGAAAGTCTGCTCTCTTAACCTACGAGGACTTTGAAAAATCTCAAGATTGTCAGAAAACACTAGAGAGGACGGGATTACAGGCTGGAAAATTATCATCATGACTGCTCCCATTTCAATTTAGCCCACTGGGTCCTAGTTATTCAGTTAGCTTAGCTTCATTTGCATATAAAATCTCATTCAGATAACTTTCGAAGAAAACACATTTTGATTCACACACACAACCACACTAATTAAACAACCACAGATATCACTAGGCAAGACCTGGCAAGTTTATTTGGACCGCACCTTTCAATAACAAGGCAATAAAAATGTTTTACATAGCGCATAAAAGGTATCATAAGACATGAAAGCAAACAAGGCAATATAAAAATGATACACTGTGCATAGATATGGTTTAAAAATAGAAAAGACAATAGAATTAGATTAAGAGAGGGAATAAAAATGATGCAGCTACAGTGGAGTGAGAGATAACACTTCAGCTCTGATTTAAAAGATAGCTTCACCAGCTTATTTTTGTATAATAACAAATAATAAATATCATTTAATGTCCATAATTAAGAATACTGCAGGTCTTGCTGTAGGTTTAGATCATTTTTGAAGAGTTTTAATCCTTATTATTGAAATTACCTGGGTAACCATCACACCATAGATAACACTTTAGGGTCTTGAACTCAATATTTGAACTTTAATCATGATGCTAATCCTATTTTTCCACTGGAAAGCCCTTCGGTGTGATGGCTGTTGCTTTCAGTGTGCAATATGACTTCACCTAATGTTAATGGGTGACATAATCCCAACTCTACAGCCCCATGTTGGCCAATCAGCAACTCAAAAACCCACATTTGGCAGTTCAGGCAGGCTGCCAACGAGGCTCATGGAGGAATGTGGGACTCATATGTGTGAGCAGAGCAAAGTGGAGTGATTACTCAACATAATTTATGCGTAAACATCGATAAAGTTCTGAGCAAAGGTTGGCACCCGCACTGTTTAACCCACAGAACCGCCTCAGAAAAACAAAGGATGTCTGACGTCACAAGACAAAACTCTGTTGACACATCAACACTGCAAACAGAGTTTCTGAAGACCTCTGCAACAATCAATTTCCAGTCACCTAAAGCTATAAAAGGCCAAAGTACACAAAGAAAAACTCATTTTAAAAGCTGCCTGAGTGTGAGAAAAAATGCATTGATGCCCTGCAGTTATCAGCCCCAGCTGCCCAACTCCCCACACCCCTCTGCCCCCCTGTTTCTTGTTCAACCGCTCCACTTTCCCTCAGTCTTTGCCAGATTGTATTACTCACTCCAGCTTTCCAGTTATTCCAGCCTGCTCGTAGAGTCTTCTGGTGAACTGTGGTGTTATCTGATTCTCTCTGCCGTTTTCTGACTCATCACGACCACATGTGAAAACAAACACGAACACAAGTGACCTTGAAGCAGCTTTTTGGTGTTGTATGTGTTGTGTTGCGTTTCTTCTTTTGACTTGCGGATTGACAATTATTTAATTTTGTGGTTGATTTAAAAAAAACTCTACAGTGGTGAAGGAGGTGATGATGTAGGAGGTACAGTCTTTGACCTCTAGTCAGTGTTGGGGGAGCTACTTGGAAACATAGACAGTACATAGTCGGCTGTAGAGCGGGTTGTCTGCTGATCTCAAGGTTGGCGGTTCGATCCCCAACCCTTCCGCATGTCAAAGTGTCCTTGGACAAAACACTGAACTGCAGGCAGCACCTTTCATGGCAGTTCTGGCATCATTGGTATGTGAACTGGAAACACTGTAAAGCATTTTCAGTCCCACTAAGGCAGAAAGGTGTTAGATATTAGACCATATATACATAAAAGATGGATACAGTGACTGTGGCACCACCTATTAGTTTGTGGACTGCTGTTTTGAAGCCTTCAGTTTGGAATTTGCCATTAGATCATGTTGGTACCATGTGGTGTTCTGATGGAAAACCTTGGATTTTAACATCCATGTTGATGAGACTTAGACACCCAAATAAACATTGTCCCACAACAAGCACACTCCCTCATGCTAATGGAAATCCCAAATATCTCTGGCCTACCCCTGCAGGAAAATGCACCCCACCACATGGAAACAACATCAAACAATCAGGAACATGTTGAGGAACATGACAACATGTTGATGTGACCTCCAAACTTCCTACACCCCATTGTGATCAAGCATCAACAAGATGCAGTGGAACAAGTTGGATTGACAGAGGCCCCACTGCACAAGCCAGAGTACCCAAAGGATCCAGTGCCAACGTCCTGGTTCCAGACCCCATAGGACACCCTGAGAGGTCCTCTTGTCCATGTCCAATGGTTCAGAGCATTTTCTGAGCACATAAGGGGGACTAACACAATATTAGGCAGGTGGTCATGATGTTATACCTGATCGATGTATGTGATACTGTCAGTCATAAGGTAGTCCCGCCCTAAAACATGCTCTGCTTTATTGCCTATTTTACACTAAACAGGACCATAATTTACCAATCATTCTTTATTAAAGGAGACTTGAAACTTATGATTCAGATCACAAACTCATTGGGAAAATGATTACTGGTTTAACAGGCACATGAGCTGAACAGGGCCGAGGATTTTGGACAGAGAAAAGAACTGATTCCACCTGAGCATCTCCCACCTGTCTTGCTCTGAGTTCACATCATGAGCTCAAATCCCGATCTAGGACGGAACCAGGTGAATCTGCAGAGCTACGGTTTCGCTTGCGCCCGTTAAAGTTAAAGCAAAAAATAAAAATACAGCACATGTGCCAACAGTGGGCGATCTGTGTGAGCTGTGGTGAAATTTAACTTGAGCACTGAGCAATACTGAGTTGAGGGAATGAGTTCAAGAACGATGGGAGTAAACAGGTCTGACAGTGCAGAGTTGAACTTTTCATGGTTTCGCTCTGCTCACATGCTCTGGTGACAGATCAAGCAAGAAGTAGAGATGTTTTCTCAAGCTTTTCTGACCATGCTACTTGGTTGGTAAAAGAGCTCTGCAAAGAAAAAGCTATTTGATTCAGAAACTAGCACCAATACCACCACACTGCTTAGAAACGCAGTTAAACTAGTAACACCAACACTGTCCCAGTTAGGCCGCGCTCACCCTACAGGAGTTTCAGTTTACCTGCATTTCACTTTATGAGAAATCTGGTCTGAAGCGATGAGCTGGTGACGTGTGGAATTCACAGGTTCAGTCGGATGCTTGCAGACTCACCAGACTCACCAGACAATCAGACAAGTATCAGACAAGTTCGATATTAAGAGTTGAAGCAAACATTTTCTCCTTCCTACTCGTTTCTGCTTTTCTTTTTTTTCTCACTGCAAAGTATGATTAGCAAGTCGTTGCTCCACAGCCTGCATTACATTCACATCTACTTGCCCCGTGAGATCACGTGAGGTGTTGCTCTGCTCCCCGACTGCTCCCTCTGGCGCCATAATCTTAATAATATCCTGCAGTGTGTGATGCACCATTATTTTCCAATCTTGTAGTGTGTGCACGTCCGAGATTAGAGAGAAGACTAACTGTGAAGTTTCTTGTTATGTGTGTGATGCAGCACAATTTCAAAATCTGTTTTAAAAACTTCTATAGTGCGAGCCCAGCGTTAGACTGAGCCATGTTGTTGGTTAAAAGTGAAAGTAAATCACTTTAATAGTTCAATCAGATGGAACAATATCTGCAGCCGTGGCGGTGTGATTCATGCTGGCGGAAGCGTGAAGCGAGAAGCTGGGTTCTGTTGTGGTGCTGAGGTTTAAAAAGCAGTTGAACAGGCAGCCCCCACTAATATTTCTTAGTATCTTTTTAAACCTGCTGAAAGCACCAGAGAGCTTCGGGACTGCATATCAAACTGAGCTACGAGGGTTCAAGCCTGTTGGCAGAAACATTCCCACGTGGGGCGAAATGCTCTTGAGTGAGACACTGAGCTCCACCAGGGTCACCGCTGTGAGGCTGACCCTGCCGTACCTGTGGATCCCTCCGGTGAGCAGCGCTGAATTATTCAAATCAAGCGCGGCCTCGGCTAATGCACGTCGAAACGGGCGGCTCTGACACTTTTTTGCATCCACAAATCTGCTGAAAGTTCAACATTCACAGCGAGAAAGATCTCCAATATTAACTTTGAAGCACTTTTTTTCCTCCTACCCCCCCACAACCCCTCGTCATTTACTCCGCTAACACTCTGAATCTCATTTCCAGATAGTCTTTGGCCCCGGTCGGTTCCATACAACAGAGAAAATTATTCAGTGTACAAGCTGAACTCTAAACTTTAACTGTGAAATAGACCAGATGTGACAATGCCGATGATTGAATATGTCGGTATAATCGAGCCTTTTCTACACTCCCATCAGCAGTTAGAGGGTCCGCGTATGAGAGGTGATGGAACTGAAGCACTTAAGTTAATTAAGCAGCCTTATCTATGGCTCCCTGCGCTCAGTGAAATAAGAGACGTTTGAATTGACGATAGCTACGTAATTACCCTTTATCTCTGCGCGGAGAGGTTAGGAGTTCTTTAATGAAGAGCAGTTTTGTTTAAGAGAGACCTGGAATATAAATGGCGAGTTCAGGTTTGTGTGTTCGCGCGTGTGCGAGCATGTATAATGGATATGTGTGTGTGTGTGTGAGGGTGGCTATTTTAAAACGTAATTATTGCGGTCTGGTGTGATCAGTGTCCTTCACAGCTATGAAATTGATATCTGCATGCTCTTCCACATACATATAAGCGGTTTCCTATCACACACACACACACACACATCATAGTAAAGAACACTCACTGACAGACAAAAGATTTAGCCAATGAAATGTAAACAGCACCTCTGAAAACGCAATCTGTTTTTTGATATTGACAGCCAGCTTCATCAATGTGTGTGTGTGTGTGTGTGTGTGTTTCTGTGCGGATTGCCTCACATTTGGAGTGTTTACTTCAATCTTGGGAAGGGCGCCACACTCCTCCATTGGTTTTGCAATACAGACTTGGAACGAGAGCCGACGAGCGCATCACAAACCCTACTTTGTAATTTCCAGCTCTGCTCCCTTTAATGAAAAGAAAGATTGTATCCTGACAAAATTGACTTGGTAGCAATTATGAAAGATTTGGCTCCAAGCTGTTGTCGGAGTCAGAATCATTACCAGTGCATTATTTACTAAGAAAAGTCTGTGAATCTCTCCTGGTGCCGTCATTGAGGGGGTGGGAGGGAATTTGCATTCTTCGTCGGAGTCATTATCAGAGAATAACACAACCTCGCAGTACCTGTCTGTGACTTGCCACACAGTATGCGGCCTTGGGTTTCTAATGATTGACTCAGTAACATCTTTTGTTTAATACCTGGTGCATTTTTTGTCGTATTAAACAGTAAAGCAATTGAAATGTCTTCTGTCTTGAGCAGTTCCTTAAGTATAACGTTAATTATTTGATGCAAATATTGGGCAAGTTCGCTGACACTCACACTGCCTTGGAAGGGAAAAACCTGTCTTTAAATTCACTTTGGCTTACACCGATCAGGCATAACATTATAAGCACCTGTCTAATATTGTGTTGGTCCCCATTATGTGGTCAAAAATGCTCTGAACCATTTGGGATTTACAAGAGGACCTCTCAGGGGGTCCTATGGGGTCTGGAACCACGACGTTGTCACTGGATCCTTTGGGTACTCTGGCTTGTGCAGTGGGGCCTCTGTCAATGAGAAATTGACAGAGGCATGAGAAAACATCTCTACTTCTTGCTTGATCTGTCACCAGAGCATGTGAGCGAAACCATGAAAAGTTCAACTCTGCACCGTCAGACCTGTTTACTCCCATTGCTCTTGAACTCATTCGATCAGCTCATTGTCGCTCAATGCTCAAGTTAAATTTCACCCCAGTCCACACAGATCGCCCACTGCTTGCTACCAAAAAAGAGAAAAAGCTGCACATGTGCTGTATTTTTTATTTTCGTTTTAACTTTAATGGGCGCAAATTTAACCGTAGCTCTGCAGATGCACCTGGTTCCGTCCTAGATCGGGATTTGAGCTCATTATGTGAAATTAGAGCAGGACAGGTGGGAGATGCTCAGGTGGAATCAGCTCTTCTCTCTGTACAAAATCCTCGGCCCTGTTCAGCTCATGTGCCTGTTAAACCAGTAATCATTTTCCCAATGAGTTTGTGGTCTGAATCATAAGTCTTAAGTCTCTTTCAATATAGAATGATTGGTAAATTATGGTCCTGTTTAGTGTAAAATAGACAATAAAGCAGAGTATGTTTTAGGGCGGGACTACCCTATGATTGACAGTATCACATACATCGATCAGGCATAACATTATGACCACCTGCCTAATATTGTGTTGGTCCCCCTTATGTGGTCAAAAATGCTCTGAATCATTGGGCATGGACAAGAGGACCTCTCAGGATGTCCTATGGGGTCTGGAACCAGGACGTTGCCACTGGATCCTTTGGGTACTCTGGCTTGTGCAGTGGGGCCTCTGTCAATCAAACTTGTTCCACTGCATCCTGTTGATGCTTGATCACAATGGGGTGTAGGAAGTTTGGAGGTCAAATCAACATGTTGGGCCATTGTCATGTTCCTCAACATGTTCCTGATTGATTGATGTTGTTTCCACGTGGTGGGGTGCATTTTCCTGCAGGGGTAGGCCAGTGACATTTGGGATTCCATTTGCATGAGGGAGTGTGCTTGTTGTGGGACAATGTTTATTTGGGTGTCTAAGTCTGATCAACACGGATGTTAAAATCCAAGGTTTTCCATCAGAACACCACATAGTACCAATATGATCAATGTTATTCACTTCACCTGTCAGTGGTCATCATGTTGTGACTGATTGGTGTATTTTGTAAAGCTAAGTCATCTCCGGACTTTTTACATAGTAAAATCACACCTTACAACATTATACTATTGATAAAAAAATCCAACAACTCTACTGACTCTCTTTGAACAAGCAATGGGCAGCAGTCAGAAGAAAAGCCCCTTTTACTGGGCAAAACCAGGCTGGGGTAGGGCAGCCATCTGCCTCGACCAGGTGGGGTGAGATGAAAACATAAACATTAGCAAAGAGAAAACAGACAAACAACAAACAGGAGAACAATAAACCATAAGTGAAGCTACAGAGGCAGAAAAGTACAGGGGGAAAGAGAACAGAGAGATTATAGAACAAACAGAGAGAAGATATAAGGTTAATGACATGCAGTAGAGGCATATGAATGCATGGAGAGTGAAAGAGAGGAGCAGAGAGGTGCTTAGAGCATCAGCAGAGGTCCCCCAGCAGCCAGAGTCTATACTTAACTAAGGGATGGTTCAGGGTCACAAGTCACTGTTAACTAGAATTTTTATCAAAAGGGAAGGTTTTTAGTCCATCTCAAAGCCCAGCTCTAATGAAAATCTTGTTTTTCTATTGTTAACATGCCCATATGGAGTATATATACTATATGCAGGAAGACACATGATGAGACAAATAGACAGTTAACACTGTGGCTGAGCGGTTCTGTGCAGCGTTAGTGTACTGGTGACAGTCTCAAAAACACAGATTTAGACTTCAGGAATTTCATATGTAATAAACCGAATGCACCAGTCCTGGTTTGAACACGTACAACTGAATAACTCCAGTTTGGCAGTTTGCTTTTATGTAGTGTGAAATAGTTTGGCGGTGTTTGAGCAGATTCATAGGTGAGCTGGTGTGCTTGAATTGCAGCAATATGAGGGGTGTGGATGGCGACAGAGGCAGGGACTTAATAGATCTGCAGAAATCAGTGGTATAGTTATACACCAATCAGTCACAACATTCTGACCACTGACAGATGAAGTGAATAACATGGATCATATTGGTACTATGTGGTGTTCTGATGGAAAACCTTGGATTTTAACATCATGTTGATGAGACTTAGACACCCAAATAAACATTGTCCCACAACAAACACACTCCCTCATGCAAATGGAAATCCCAAATGTCACTGGACTACCCCTGCAGGAAAATACACCCCATGGCCGTTGTCATGAGGAACATGACAATGGACCAACATGTTGATTTGACCTCCAAACTTCCTACACCCCATTGTGATCAAGCATCAACAGGATGCAGTGGAACAAGTTTGATTGACAGAGGCCCCACTGCACAAGCCAGAGTACCCAAAGGATCCAGTGCCCTGGTCCTGGTTCCAGACCCCATAGGACACCCTGAGAGGTCCTCTTGTCCATGCCCAATGGCTCAGGGCATTTTTGACCACTTATGGGGGACTGACACAATATTAGGCAGGTGGTCATAATGTTATGCCTGATCGATGTATGTGAGCCAATTATTTTAATTGAAAAATAGCTTTTAAACTTTGATACTCAAAAATGAATTTTTAGGGATTAAGCAATGACCGCAACACCTTCTATACTGGTTTAGGAAAGAAGTTTGCTTTTTATGTTCATGTTGGTTCATAATCAACAATGTTAAATCACAGAAAATCCAATTAACAAGAGCCAGACCAAACATTTGAATATGCTGATAATAAAAAAAATTAACTGGTATAGTAAAAACAAAACATAGCTGGGGATTGGTGTGGTGTTCATTACACTGTCCTTTATGGGAGCTGGAATTATCCACATAGGAAGTAAAAAGCAGCAGTGAAAATGTAATTTTTGTGACATAAACTTCTTTATTAACATATTTTTGATGGTTTTAGAGGGAACAGACAAATTATAGTAACGTTTCAGCATCAAAATACACTTCTGTGTCATTCAAGAGCAAAGATTCTCCAACTTTTTCAGGCCCCTTGGATGTAACATTGGTATTGCACAGTTTTAGCTCTTTGTTTCAATTTCCAGCTAGAATGACTTATTTATTTAGATGTGTGCGTCTGTCTGTCACCACACAGTGTCTCAGTTCTTGGAGTTGCAGTTGACAGACAGACTTTAATGTCACTTTTCACCTGCAAATGTGCCCCTTCACTGCAGTCATGTGGAGAATGGTGATTCACACAGGTAGGTCACAGGACTCGGGAGGAAAATCTTCGAGGCCTCAAAGGGAAATTCAGGATGCTCTGCGTGAGATCACCGGCTGGAATTTCACCCTCAGTATCTGGTCACTGCATAACTGAAGCAGCAGCTCTTCAGCC
Organism: Dascyllus trimaculatus; assembly: GCA_024666655.1. Classification (NCBI taxonomy): domain Eukaryota; kingdom Metazoa; phylum Chordata; class Actinopteri; family Pomacentridae; genus Dascyllus; species Dascyllus trimaculatus. The sequence goes on along the minus strand of CM045447.1, from coordinate 32,534,922 downwards.
TTACCAGTAAGCCCAAATGGAGCTTCTGCAGCTGGGTCAAAAGGATCACGCAACCAGGCCCAAATATCATCAGTGTTCAAATCAGAGAAGTGTGAACTGAAGTGCCGGCTCAGTGCAGCGAGACGAGAGGTGGCTATCACTGACATGATCTGTCACAACATATCAGAACTTCCACTTGCTCAAAGCCAGCATCGGTACCGCAGTGCAGTGTTTGTTTTGTGCAAGTGGTGCTTACATGTACAAATGCAGTTTTTATAACTCGCCATTACAGCAGTTTCGTTAATTATTAATTGATTTTCTAAATAGTTTTGCAGAACCCCTGGCAGGTAGGGTTTGCAGCTCCAGGGACCCCACTTTGAGAACTACCGTATGGAGGGCATGAACTCACAACTTATAGAGCAGAAGGATTCTTGCTCACATGCATGTGGGCGGACGGATGTTGTGTTTTTCCACCACGCTGGATGTTGCTGTACAGAAGGTTTGATGAACTGTGTTTCTGTCAGTGGATTTATATGAATTCATGATATAGTCTGACATATCGTTATCTTTCTGTTGTCATTTTATTCTTAAAAGGAAATTTGGAGGTGAGGATACCTGCTGTGTTGCACTGCTGCAGTAATCATTTCTATTTTGTACTCTAAAGAAAGGAGGTTTTCTTCTTGTCTGTGTACCACGTAAGAGTCATGTGTTCAAATAGTTATCATTATGGACACATCCTGGACTGTGTGGGTAGGCTACTCAAAGAAGAAGACTTTTAATTCGAGTTTTAATTACCAGCAAATGCCACTCTATTATTTCTCTGGAAAGAGAGATATTAAATATAAATGCTTGAGGTGAAAGAGGAGGAAGGGTGACAGAGAGAAGAGGGAGGCAGACATGCCGGAAGAGCTGGACTCTGGGTTTTAAAGAGGAACAGCAGTGAAAGCGCCTTTGATCAGCAGGCAGAGATGGAATAAAGTCACCTCTGTTCCATTACCACCCTGTTGCTGTGAAAGTGAGGGTGAGTGTGTGTCTCCACGGGGCTTTGTTACACACTGAAAGGCCCGGTGGGGCACACACATGCTGAATCTGCTTTTGTTCAAAGGCACGTTCATACAGGCTGCCTTATGAAGCCTGGGTGAGTCCAGACTTTTTAGGGGAGCAGGTGACGGTCGCGGTATGATGAGGTGTGTGTTGGTGGTTCAGTTATTATCTCCTCTCACAGACCATTAAAGAGCATCTCTACAGAGGAGACGTTGAGTCTTTAATTCTGAATTAACCTCAATTTTTGGGAATTAATTTCATTAATGATATAATTTAGCTGTTTTGCACTTTTTGATCTCCTCCACTGCACACACCGTGACAGCAATTTTAGGCTGAAGTTAAAAATTACAGCAGCAGCATACCTCTCAGCACAGATCGATAACACACACCCACTGTCCATATTCTTCCGATTGTCTGTAATTTGTTTTCTTTTACTTCTCTCCCTGCTGTCTTCCTACTCAAACAGTCCCTTTTGCTCAGACGCTGAAATTATCAGCTGCTCCACTGCTGTGTGTGCTTTTAACACATCACTTGAATGACAGCAACGTATATTAAGATGTTAGTCACTCCGATTTTTAACGCACACAACACAGCAACTTCAAAATCAAACTGACTCCCCATTCATATCAGTCAGGCTCAGAGGACTTCTCGGTATGATGCAATACATTTCAGCAGCACCACAAACTGAGCATCAAGTCAAAACAACTCAGAGAAACGCCGAACATTATGTATGATTAAATGCACATCTGTATTAGACCTATCAAAGATGGAACATTTAATTAGATGTACGTTTGCCAACTAAGACTTCATGGAAAGCATAAAGCTCAGTTGATTCCAATTTGCATCACCTCTGAATTAATGCACTTAGCATTAATTCTAAGATGACAGTAAGTTTGAATTTAATAAATATTTTCTCAAAAATCATCCATCCATTATCTATACACCGCTTAATCCTCTGTAGGATCACGGGGGTGCTGGAGTCTATTCCAGCCAACTCGGGCGAAGGCAAGGGACACCCTGGACAGGTCGCCAGTCTATCTCAGGGCTACACATAGAGACAGACAACCAAGCACACTCTCATTCACACCTATGGACAATTTAGAACAATCAGTTAACCTCAGCATGTTTTTGGACTGTGGGAGGAAGCCGTAGTACCCGATGAAAACCCACACATGCACAGGGAGAACATGCAAACTCCACACAGAAGGATCCCACGCGTCCTAACCGGGATGCGAACCGGGGATCTTCTAGCTGTGAGGTGACACTGCTAACCACCGAGCCACCGTGCAGCCCAAGCATTATCCTAATATCAAATTATTTGTAAAGAGTATATTGAAAATACAGGCCCCAGAGATGAAACAGGATGCAACAAAAGTAAATAAACTTGTGATCAATGACATACAAGGTTAAAAAATTTAAAAAACTGATTAGTCAGGTGGCCTAATGACATGAACGTGATTGTAAATGACCTGCAAACACCAGAACTTTCTCTTTCTTAGATTTGTCGGCTGTGTCTATCTGATTGTTTGATTGTGAGACTTCACAAAGATGGACAAGGATCCAGAAAGTGGCCAACTAAAAAATCAGTGGATACACAGTTTGCAGCGGTAATCAGGAGGTACAGAACGAACAAATACTACACTAATCAGAGCTGCAGTGGTCGTTCTCCTAAGATGACACCGCAGACAGTGTGCTACTTGCAAAATCTACTTTTGAAAAAACAGACGAGCAAGTGCTTCAGACTTGGCACAGGGGTTATCGATGGAGATTGGAGTTTCTGCGACAGTTCAGACAGTGTGAAGGTTGGTGCATAATGTCAACGTCTGTGGACAGCATCCAAGAAAACGCCCTTGCTTGCTCTTGCGGAAAATTGCAGGATTAAACTTTGCTAATGTGTATTAAAGGAAGCCTGCTTAATATTGGCGGCACATTCTTTAGTCAGATGAAACCAAGACACATTTGTTTGACATGTTCGGCCTGTTTAGCACTAACCTGGTCATAGTCCTGGTCATAGGAATGCATAGTCCTGACAGTGAAGCACGGAGGTGGGAGTTGGATGATATGAGTGCAGAAGGTGTTGGGAAGGTGACATTTACAGATGCAACACGAATATCTTTGGATAAACCACAATATTGACTGAAAAGAAGACTGCCAGTCTGCAGGAGCTTGGCAGAAGACAAACATTCCAGCGTGATAACAATCCAAAAGCACACTGCCAATATCACAAACCAGTTTCCAAAGGAGGAAAAAAGTAAAGAAATAAATGAAATCAGGTGTGTCATCGGACTTGAACCCAATAAAACACCTTTGGGGTATTTTAAAGGTAGATCAACAAAACACTTCAAGCAAAGAACAGCCGAAAAAATTGCCTCTGAAGAATGGCAGAAAATGTGGTTATAGTCCATGAGGAGGAGGAGGAGGAGGAAGAGGAGGATTGAGTCGGTCATCAAAAATATAGGTGGACATTCAAAGATTCGGGATTTCAGTCTCAGTAATGAAAGTTTGCTGACCTTTGTTGCATATAGTAAATCTAAACTGAAAGCTTTTGATTTTACAGACACTCGACTGTTCAACATAAAGGTGATGCAATGTTGAGTCATTTGACATCTAAGCAATACTGCACAGGTGTGTACTCGCTCCAGTTGCATTCTGGTCCATGTGGGGACGACAAGAATGTGACTGTCTGCTTGTGTTTGTCATATTTCTGATATTGGATTGTTGGGAGTGAAGGCAGCTCTAATAATCTTTGCTCACTCACAGAGTAAATGAAAGAATGTAAACACAGCTGTAACACTGTGCAGTTGTTCGGTTTGAACAATCAAAAGCATTAAAATGAAAAATGGGTTTGAAACTTTCTTTATCCACTTTTTTCCTCAGTTATTTCACAAATTGATTAATGTCTCTGTTTAATTTTAATTACTCGAGAATTTTTATTCTTGTACAATAAGAACGCTCATGGTTGGACTGTACCAACTACAGAAACCGCAGGTAATCTACGGTATAGCACGTTTGATGATGCAGTCATTTACTGGAGACCTTATTAATGGAGGGTTTGGAAACGTATGTCAACAATCCTCTTAGACTGCAGCAATAGGCCAGTGCATTGTTGTTACTGTTGTTGTTCACTTCAAGCAATGAGTAGCAGCCTTCAAATACCTTTTTGAGTGACTGAGCCACACAGGGTATGGGTGTGTGTTGGTGTACTGCATGTAAAAATACAAATCCTCAAATATAACCATCAATCCATCCATTATTAGGGTCGCAGTGTGGGGGCTGGAGCCTATCCCAGCCAACTTGGGCGAAGGCAGGGGGGCAGAGGTTAACAATCAGTTAACCTCTGCATGTTTTTGGACTGTGGGAGGAAGCTGGAGTACCTGAATAAAACCCACGCTGCACAGGGAGAACATGCAAACTCCACACAGAAAGATCCAAGGTGTCCTAACCGGGATGCGAACCAGGGATCCTCTAGCTGCAAGGCAACGCTGCTAACCACCAAGCTACTGTGCAGCCCCCAAATATGTAGTATATGAATAAATAAACTGAATTTGTACAATGGTAAATGTGTTTTTTTGACTGGGTCCGTGATTGGCTGTAGACTCCTCCCGTCGTGCTAATGGTATGGCCCGACCACAAGCACAAAACACAGGAATGGAAAATTAAAATAATGGGTCTTTTTTTAAAACGTTTTCATTCAAAACTCAAACTCCGAAGCAGCAACCAAAATGCGAACAATTGAAAATTAAGCCAGAGAACCATTATCCATCTGTGAAGTGAACGGGGGGAAATGGATAATGAAAGCTTTCACTTGATTCATTTTGATGGCGCAAATTGAACAAAGACCTGCAAAGCGTTCCGCTGACTGCAGTTACTGTGAGGGAAATAAAGCACACAAAAAAAACCCCCCTAATGACAAACAGCGAACGTGTCCGCAGTTATGGAGGTGGAATCACAGGTGAAATCAGGTGCTGAACTATAGATAAAAGTCGGGACCCAACATGAGACTCCCATTAATACTGTGACTATAAATCCAGCTTTACTCTCACCTTTACATGGTGGTATCTTAATGTGCCTGTTTGTAATGAGTTCATCGCTGTCCTCTGTAATGAACACCGCTGCGACTGAGAACCACAACTGGATTTGTTTCTTCCCAGCAAATGAGCCCATTTCACACTCAAAGCTGCATTTCTGCCTTTGTGCTGCTGAGTGTTTTCACACCATGTTTTCAACTTTGTTTTTGTTGTGGGCTTTTATTTTTTTCTAACAAGACAAAAGAGGATTTTTCTCACATCTGATAAAGAGCAGCACAGTGCAGTTTCCCAGAGCTTTTTCTGCAGGGAGCATGTGCGGCCGTCTCCAGAGCCGGGGATTACACAGTCACAAATGAGCGAGAGAGCATGGACACACATGCACAAGTTGCACAAAGAGGTAGAAATGTAGAGGTGCAATATTCGGTCTGGCTCAGTCAGAGAACTGCTGGATAATAGCTTATAAATTCCAACCCACACCTCCAAAAGCACCTGACCAGAACCAATCTGTACAGGTCTGCCATGTAGCAGGATTTCATTTTTTATGCAACTTCATGCAGATAATCATGGCATTTGGGAACTCTGACTTTTCATCTCTCACCATCATCGGGTTGAAAAGTTGCCTTTTCTCAATTCTTTAGTTGGGCATCGAAGTTTTTCTCCTGGAAATACCACAAATAAATCATTTGGACACTCAGATTTATAATTGCACGTATGCCATGCAAGCTGCTGGTTCAGAGCTGTGCTTCCGAGCCTGAATGGCAAGAGTAGAAGAGGTCACTAGGAACAGAATAGGTTACAGGATAAATCCAGGAGGGTAGCAAGAAAAGGGGAAAGAAAGAAAAGAAAACAAGAAATTCTGCTGCACAAAATAGTGCCGCTTTGATTTAGGTTTCTCCAGTCTGTGCCTCTCTTCCACAAACCAAAAATGAAACAATCAGAAAATGGTGGAAGGAAACACACACACACACACACACACACACACACACTGCACTTTCCCTGGCACGAATCATCATGTCTGTTTGTGCCTGAAAAAAAAAGGTGATGAATGTTCAGATTCTGATCAGCTCTGAATTCACTCTGCAGCACGACGACAAGCCCGAACGAAGACGAAGTTTAGCCGCAGGACAACAAAGGGTCCTGCAACAGATGGTATGTCCCCACAGAGTCCTGATCTCAGCATCGCGGAGTCAATCTGGGATTACATGAAGATGCACAAGTGGCTGAGACACACAAAGACCTGCGACAAGACGCCTGGAACATCGTCTTTATGTTGAGAAACTGCATTGTGGAATGAAAACTGTTGCTGCTTCGAAGGCAGAGGGTGATCACACCAAATATTTTTTAAAGCATCCTCTCTTCACTTTCATTGCCAGAACATTTGCACATCACTGTGTACTGTGAAGATGAAACCACTACAAATCACAAGTCAAAAAAAGGTTAGGAGGTTGTGGTTTAGAGTAATGCTCTTGCTTCAATTTAGCGCCGACTCTGTGTGGAAAACGTCTCTTTGTTTGAAAGCTGAACATGCATTCATGTAATTTTAGTGTGTGAAAATGCTGGACAAGGTGTGAAAAGGCATTAGTACCGCAGTTTGGCAGCTCTGTGTTGGAGCTAAGAAATACAAGCAGCGTTCAAACAGGAGAGCTTTTTTCACTTGTTCATGGTCAGAAATTCGTAGGTCTGTACCTTACTATGTGAGATGGCATGTTGTAAATTTGCACTATCCATCCATCCATTATCTATACACCGCTTAATCCTCTGTAGGGTCATGGGGGGGACTGGAGCCTATCCCAGCCAACTTGGGCGAAGGCAGGGGACACCCCAGACAGGTCGCCAGCCTATTGCATGGCTACATATAGAGACAGACAACCAAACACACTCTCATTCACACCTACAGACAATTTAGAGTAACCTAAGCATGTCTTTGGACTGCACAGGGAGAACATGCAAACTCCACACAGAAAGATCCCAGCCGTCCTAACCGGGATGCGAACTGGGGATCTTCTAGCTGTGAGGCGACGCTGCTAACCACCGAGCCACCGTGCAGCCCTAAATTTGCACTACATAAAATAAAATTACAAAGAGCTGAATTGAAATGACAGATACAACAATATAAAAGCACTTGACTGTGCTTTTATTTCTAATTATTCCCACTGATGACAATGTGAATTACAGGAATGAGGAACAGATGAAAAGTAGCCACTGACTCTCTGCTCTCTGCTCTCTGCACCGTGCACAGTCAAGTTTATGATATTGAATTTGATGGTGATGGCTGTGAGAGCATGCATGCTGATATCTTTATTAAAGAGAATCGATGATTATTCGCCCCAGTGTTCAAATGATACATCAGTAACAGCCTCATTTTACACTTGAACCATGATGATGAAGATGCAGAGAAATTGCATACTGCAGATATTTTAGCAACACCTCAAAATTTGCCAAGTTTTCTGGGCAGCTCATGTCTTATTAAGAGGAACAAAGCTCCCCCTGGCTCTCCTGTAGTTACCACAGCGGCTACAATGGGCCATCGGTATTGGGTGATGGATCAGGTAATCAGAGATCAATGGCTCTTGACAGCTTCTCCACAAATCAAAGGGGTAATCCATCTGTTTCTGTTTTTGCCAAGCTTGTTAATGTTGCGACAGCGATCCATATATGAGGTGTGGAGGTGCCTCTAGCATGGCAAAGGTGGAAAAACAGGTTGCGTGAGAGGCTAAATCAGGTGTGTTGTCACAAACCCGGCCCACACGGTCGGTTCTGCAGCGCCAGCTCTGCTCACCTTAAGTGGCCCACTGGGCGGCTCGCACTGTGACATACACATTTGAGATTAACTATCTCTAAACTGTTTCCACAAATTGCATTTTTCAACAAACAGATGCATTAAGCCAGACTACTGTGCATCAACATGACACAGAGCTATAATTACAGAAAGTTTGCTGGGTCTCTCCTGGTCGTCTCATTTGTAATCTCTCTGTCTCCATAGAAGCCTTTCTTCTCCCCATGTCTCTCTCTGTCTTTCTCACTCTCTCCCCATTTATCTTTCACTCTATCCTTCCAGTTGCGATTTGCTCCTTCCAACAGGTTTTTTTTTCCCTCCAGAGGCTTAAAATCCTTAACGGAGGGATTTCATCTTTTACGCTCTAACAAGAGCATGAGATGACACAAAAATATGAATGGAAAAATGTATAGTAAATCCCACTCTATCTGTCACGTCTTGCTCGCTGCTCCAACTGTGTGTTTACCAGTGTGTGTGTGTTACAACAAGAGAATACAGTGCTACAGAAACAGAGAGAAGATTGAAAAGGGGATGATGTAAACTAATCTCTGTCAGCAGGCTACCTCTCCCTGGAGGCAATAAGTTCATTTCAAACGTACACAAAATGAACAAACACACAGTCTGTCTCGCACACACAAACACACACGCCAAACGCACAACAAGAGAAACACGACAAGCTTTTCATTACATCAAACAGAAGATATCCTTAATAGCTAAATGGGGAAAAAAACAGAAGAACAAAGAGCAAAGATAGAGACTGAGTGTGTGTGTTTGTGTGTTTCTGTGTTTGTGTGTGTACATGTGTTTGTGTGCACATGTGAGAACAAATAGCTGAGGGATATGTTCTTATAAGTACAACCTGATTAAATGCCGTGAACTTCAGTGTGCAGTGCACTCCTGCTTCTCATTTGTCACTGGAGAAAAAGAAACAAAGAGGACGTATGTGGGGCAGTAATTAACAGTTCTTTTTGCCTTTTAACCACTAAAAAAATGATGTTCTGATTCTTTCGTTTAAGCGTTTTGTTAGAGAACCGGGGAGATAAAACTATCAATTATTTCACAAGAAAGCAAAGAGAAGAGAAAAGTCAGAAAACATTACACAGTTTAGTTCAGCAGAACATGGTTATCTTTTGGCAGTAGTGTCTTTATAAACCTAGAATAACTGATTTTTTAATCATCTTAAAGGGCAGTTCTGTTTTATTTCACCGGGTTTGCTTCCCACTAATGTGAACAGTGTTAAATATCAGGGTTAGTAGTGTAACTAAGTCAATTACATCCATCTGATTTCTTCTGTCCCTCTCCACAGCAACACTTTTCATTTCCTCCTTGGGGATCTCAAAGTGCTCCCAGGCCGGATGAGATATATAATCCAATACCAGTTGGATGTACCTGGAAAACCACCAAAAGAAGGCGCCCAGGAGGAATCCTGATCAGATACCCAAACCACCTCAGCCGGCTGTTTTCAGCTCAAGGAGCAGCAACTCCACTCCGAGCTCCCTCCGGACGTCTAAGCTGCTCATCCTATCCCTGGCACGAGAAAGTAAACACAGAAATTAAAGCTAGCACATCCTTGCATATACCCCAGTTTGTTTACGCATGGAAAGCTTTCTGTTTAGCACGTGCTGGAGAGGTTGAAGCAAAATAAGATCTCCTTGACATAAAGCAGTTTTTCTACTTGCTTTAATAGCTTTTACTGGTCATGGTCTGTCCTTCCGGTTCATTTTGAAGATGTAAAAACTGCAGGGCATAAATGTTTATGTCATATGTCAGTTCCACAGCTGGGATTGCTTTCATCCATGGACACACAGAGACTTTTATAGAAGTCTGGCATGAGCAGGTCCCTCTCTTTACACCCAAAGTTAGCCTCCTCAACCTGCAACAGCGAGTGCAGGATCACCTCTAGGTTGCGAAGGTACACTGTCTTTTCAGTCCGTCCCCCGCGTCTCAGATTCCCTTTAATTTAGCTCCCCCATAAAAGTCTGTCCCACATACATAAAAGAAATGAGCACATATACACGAATAAGCTGGTAAGTTTTTTTAGTGGAGATCAAAATTAGCATTCCACTTGCAAGGACGACACCATCAAATTGAAGCTTGAATGTTTATTGGATGCAAATGAACGTGTTGTTTGGTGATAAGGTGAGCTGATGCGGTATGGGGAAATGCTTAGTCAAGGATCAGCAGCGGCTCCCAGGCCGGCGGACCCCCTAGGAAAAGGAGAAGGCAGGAGGAAGAGGCAGAAGTAAAGGTAGGGGGGCACGAGAAGCGAGAGCAAACAAGCGGGAATGGCAGAGTGGTATGTATCGACATACGACGGGAAGGGGAGTGGTTGAGGTGTGGTCCTGCTCCTGAACTTCAGCTCAAGGTTTAATCTCCATTTAACATTTAAAATTAGTCATGTAAAGGTTTAAAGCTCCAGAGACTTAACACTAGAAATCTAAACATATTCCTTTTTCATGCTGTTTTGAGTGACTCTTTATTTTCACAAAGCAAAATGTAAATTTAGTCTAAAATTTAGGCCAAAGAGCTGCGTAAATGGGAAATACCCCAAAGATGAACTTGTTGAACAGTTGATCATTTACACACCAAGAACTAACACTTTCATTAATTTCATCTCTTCAATCCCTGTTCTTGGCCTCGATAACCTCTTGAGGGAAATCAGGCTCTTTAGGTGCTAAATGCATCAAATTCATCAGCTGGTCCTGACTGTGACTATGTACTGATTGGTGCTGAGCAGGTAGTGTGCTGTGGGCTTTTAGAGCTAGTTTTCTGAAAACATCTGCCTCTTAAAGCTAAAAACACACGTGAAAGAGACAAACAGGAAAGTTGTACACCAGACGGCTAAACAATGATCTAAGACTCACCAGGAAGTGAGTGAGCTGCAGATTCAGGTGATGCTTTCTGGGACGCTTAGCTCTACAAATGGTCCCTCTCACATTGCCACAGTGTCATTAAATACATTGTGATTACAGAAATATTGATTTTTAAGCAAACTGGGTAACATCCACAGTGGGATCAGTTCACATTAAATATAGTTTCCTTATCGGTGTCATTATAAGAGCAACATAGAATCTGCAAATTAGTTCTGTAAAGGAAAAAACAGCTTCAACAGCTTCGTCATTTGATCCTTCATTAGTATGAAAATATAATTTAAAAAATGTCACCAGTATGTTTACTTTTTAAAATCTGGATCATATTTCTGTATCAACATAACAAGCAAACATTTCCAGTGAGCAAGTTGCAAAACTAATATTGGAGGTCAAGGTTTCACTGACGCCTCTCATTTTATTTTGTGATACAATATTCAAGGGCTGCACAGTGACTTGGTGGTTAGCAGTGTCGCCTCACAGCTTCAAGATCCCTGGTTCGCATCCTGGCCTGGATCTATCTGTGTGGAGTTTACATGTTCTCCCTGCGTGGGTTTTCACCAGGTTCTCTGACTTCCTCCCACAGTCCAAAGACATGCTGAGGTTAATTGGTGATTCTAAACTGTCCGTAGGTGTGAATGACAGTGTGCTTGTCTGTCTCTATGTGTGGCCCTGCGATAGACTGGCGATCTGTCCAGGGGTACCCTTCTTTTGCCTTTAGTCGGCTGGGATGGACTCCAGCCACTCAGCAGCCCTGCAAAGGATTAACCGGTGTATCCATACTGGGTGGATGGAATACAATATTCCTTGGAACTACAGCGGGATAAAACCTGTTTTTATGAAAGACATTTAAAATACACAGACAACAGACTTTCCAAGATCTGCAAAGCAAATTTGTCCTATGCAAACATTGTTCCATTAGTCAGGGCTGCCTGGTGCCAAAGATGGGTCCTGCCTCTATGATGGGTACATATAAAGTATTTTTTCAATATTACTACTCAGAATGCATCTTATGTAGTATCCTTTGATGTAAAAGTGTATTTTTACTTCATCAGACCACAGTATGAGTTCATGTCCACATTGCAGGCTGAATGTTGCAGCCTCACAGTGTTTTGTGAACACAGGGTTAACTCAGATGTCCTTTCCTTGCCTCCAGTGTCAGCGGCTCTTAATCCGGATCCTGTTTTATTAATTATCTAAACCTGCCCTCCATCACTTCACCTTGACACTTTCTAATACATGTAGTAGCACCATACATCACACCCAGAAACACGACTGAGAAGAGCTGCAAAGGCACAGGACAAAGCTTGAAACAGTTTCCCTTAAGCAGGATTAGTTATCAACAATAATGAATTCCAAACCACATGGTCAGTGAGTAATGGAATAAGGGAAAAGGATGCTCAAAGACTAAACCCCTTTAATATGGTCTGTGCATGACTTTTACCATTTTTTTCTGTCATGGAAGACCACAGAAATTGACAGCAATGCTTCGTGATCTATAGACTTGTGACACAACAAAGGAAAGACCTGAATAAATGAGTGAGCTTCCGTATAGGTGGGGTGAGTTTTACCCCGATGGTTTATTTCCACTTGTCACCTTAGAAGAAACGGGTCACAGAAAATCAATGCAAAGTTAATCTGTGTAATTATTTTTTATCCCATCGAATCATCTCCCAGGACGACAAAGCCAAATCCACAGGGCACGGGGAGACACTACACGGTTTGCCGAGTGTGAAAATTACGTGAATCGCTTGCGGTTGCCTTCAGAGTCACCGCATCTTCGCTCGACTAAACACCAACCGTCATGTTAAACAGACACCAACATGAGGAGGTATGTTTTGGTAGAATAGTGTTCAACGCTGTGGCTTCACCTTAATGAGACACTTTCTGTGTTTCATTCATTAGTTTGGGATTCACTCATCCAGCTTTCCCTCTCAACACAGGGACCTCATTTCATTGTATGAGCTTAATACCAGTTCTCTTTTTGAAGTCTGTGTATCTCACTATGTAGAATTCAGTCGAGTTATTTTCCTTTAAGGGCACATGAGGCCAAGGCTTGCTTAAAAACCGACTTGACTACACCATGACTGAGTGGAATTGGATTTTGAAACGACAGAGAGACTGTGTTTAATGTGTATTTAACCATAAAATCCTCCATAAAGTGCAGCAGCACACATGTTGCCCCGTGCAGTAATGTCTCTGTGAACTGGTTTATATTGGCAAACACAAAAACTGCAACGCGCACACAAAATATGGATTATGCCATTGATAGACATTATGCACAGGCTAATCGTTACTCAGTTGTATAGGAGCAGAAAAAAGCACCTTCTTCTAGAAGTGTCCAACTCTGTGCTCCGCAGAGAGGCTTACTGGATTCATATTCTTAACACAGTTCAGCTTTTTGGCTCAGATGAACAACTGAATCTGTACGTTTCCTCTAATGGATTACATTTAATTGGTGCAGTATTTGTACTTTTTGTAATAAACTGCAGCTCCTAGTCTTGAATCCATTATGAAATAGATTAGAAATCCAGTTTATCCAATTATCCAATGGAAATACTATTCAAGGTTGCTTATATACCGATCAGGCAAAACATTAATGACCACCTGCCAAATATCGTGTTGGTCCCCTTATGTGCTCCAAAATGCTCTGAACCATTGGACATGGACAAGAGGACCTCTCAGGGTGTCCTATGGGGTCTGGAACCAGGACGTTGGCACTGGATCCTTTGGATATTCTGGCTTGTGCAGTGGGGCCTCTGTCAATCAAACTTGTTCCATTGCATCCTGTTGATGCTTGATCACAATGGGGTGTAGGAAGTTTGGAGGTCAGATCAACATGTTGGACCACTGTCATGCTCCTCAACATGTTCCTGATTGTTTGATGTTGTTTCCATGTGGTGGGTGCATTTTCCTGCCAGTGACATTTGGGATTTCCATTTGCATGAGGGAGTGTGTTTGTTGTGGGACAATGTTTATTTGGGTGTCTAAGTCTCATCAACATGGATGTTAAAATCCAAGGTTTTCCATCAGAACACCACATAGTACCAATATGATCACTGTTATTCACTTCACCTGTCAGTGGTCATCATGTTGTGCCTGATCGGTGTATGTGTGTTTACCTGCTTAGTTATGTAGAGGATCATGGGGACTGTAGTCTGTTGCAAAGTTTAGAATCACCAGTTAACTTGCATGTCTTTGGACTATTTGAGGAAGCTGAAGCAATGAGATGAAACTCAGGCAGGCACAGGGAGAAGACACAAACTCCACACAGAAAAACCTTAGCCGACAGCATCCCGAGAAGACAAAATCACGGATCCCTCTTGTAGTGAGTGATCAGTCAGGTTGTGGGCAATAGCTACTACTCTCAGTAAATTCAATATTGGATCCAATTCTTACTTGAGTCAGAACTCTTGACATTGTGTGGGAAATGAAGAGCATGTTCTCCTGGAGTGGATAATTTATTTTAATAAAGGTAAGCCCAGAGATTATTTTTATAATTTATTTTATAATATATTCTGTTTTATTTTTTTTATTTTTTGATGAGTGAAGTGAAAAAAGATGATCTGCAGAGCAACATGTATGCTCAATTGGCAGCCTCCGAGATCTTTAGCTCTCCTGCTTTTATTGATTTTTTTTTTTTAAATTGTGTGTTTGGATATGGAACACAACACAGAAGACACAGTAGCACATGAGAAGACATGTTAAGAAGGAGCAACAGGCTTGTGGTGTAATTGAACAGTGGAAGTTTGAGGTCTAAGCAACCATTTGCTGGCCCTCTAGTTCCACACCTCTCTTTGTTTTTCTCTTAAACTAACAATTTAACTGCACCCCAAGTGTACAAGTATCCCTGATGAAACAGAATAAAAACCAGCCGGGATCGTGTTCCTCTAGGTTTGAAGATTAGCCTGTAACCTGTAACCAGGGAGGAGAGAGAGAGATGCTGAATGCAAAACCAAGTGTCAGGACAGCAACAGTGAGAGAATGATGTATAGTAAGATAAAGTGTTTTCAGCCGAATTGATTCTCAACCACTGCAGCTGAGACCACTCACTCACACACACACGCATACACAGAGTTGTCCGCATGGTGCTCGCCAGCTGCATGTTAAACCTAAACGCCTGTAAAAACCAAAACCAATCAAATCTCCTCCTGGGTGAGAGGGCAGGTGTTCAGCTACGGCTGGCAGCGAGTTTGGATGTGTGTATTTGTGCATACGTGTGTGCAGATGCGTGCGTATGAGCAATAAAATGTGAGTTGCGTGGGAAATCCACTTCAGCTAGGCTTCCCACACATGGTGATCTTCCAGGGTCAGGTCTCCTGGTCAGGGAGGGGCTCTGATTGGTTCCTGTGACCTGCATAGGAGGTGAAAAAATAAAACACACACATACACACACACACACTCACACAAACACAAACACACACACATGCACACTCACACAAACACAAACACACACACATGCACACTCACACACACACATGCTGCACTTCATTCTCAGAAAGCTGCTGGTCAATCGTCAACCAAGTTTTTTGTGATAAATACAAATAAAAATACACACAACTACAAATGTTCTCTGTCTTTTTTTCATCACCCAGAATTTTAAACTGTTAGACATTTTTTTGTTTTTGAAGACACAATATTCTTCTCCTTTAAGGTGGTTGGAGGACCAGCTGACCTGAGGGGGGCAGTGTTACTCTGTAGTCTGGTGGGAGACACGAGGTAGAGGAGAAAAGAGATGAAGATATCCTCACCTTGTACTCTCACCTTCTCCTGCTGTGCCACATTCACAATGACATCTTTACAATAGCACCTATGTGTGTGTGTGTGTGTCACTTATTTGTCCTGTGTTTTGTTGCCACTGCAAGGTCTCATAAGCTCTTTTCTCAGAACATGGTAAAATGTCCTACATGCAGCTTTTATTCACAGGCTGCACAGTGAAACTAAAAGAATGTATAACTTCTCGGTATATTACCAAATAACCGAACATGTACTCTGTTGATGAGATGGTTTCAGTGTGCTCTGTTAAATGTGTTACCACCAAAGCACACAACTGTAACCCATCCTTATTGTTCAGCTTGTTGGGTCTTTGACAGGCGCTCGTCTTCCGGTTGATTCTTCTCTGACAACTGCACAGACGGCTGCATGAGGCAAAGGAGAAGAGAGACACGTGGAGGTGGGATGGCAAAGGGCTGTGATGTGAATCTGTGACAGATGTGCATGTAGAAAGTATGTCAGGGGTGCACATGCACCAGTGACCAGCTCAGCCAGGTGCATGCATGTTCACTGTGTGGTGTAACCCTGAAGTCATGGCTTCATGCATGACTTGAATGATGGAAAAAGAAGGGTACATTTCGTTCTCTCCCTTACACATACGTACAAGTACTGTGCTTGGATTACAGGAATAGTTTGACATTTTGGGAAATTCACTTTTTGCTTTCTTGCAGAGCCTTACATGGAAAGATCACTGCAGCTCTTATGTCTGCATCTTAATGAAGGTTAGCTTAGCTTAGCTTAGCACTGGGAACAGGAGGAAATGTGTAGCTTGACGTCATCCACCACTTTTGTACCAATTAAACAAGATGCTGCTACTGCTCCTCTCTCTTCATACATTCTTATGCCACTACTGTACGTCACCAATTTTGTGTCTTCTCTTTCCCGTCGTTTGTGTTTCCTCATCTCTACAGGTTTCTCTGGCTGCAGAGCTTCTTGTTTCTGATCTGGAGTTTCTAGCATCACCAACCTCTCCAGTGTTTATTGTTATCTTGTGCTGTTTTATCTGCTGTCCTGTTCTCTACTCCCCTTTATCCTCACCCAACCAGGTTAGTGCAGATGTCTGTCCTCCCTGAGCCTGGTTCTGCTGGAGGTTTCACCCTGTTGAAGAGGACATTTTTCTCTCCACTGTCGCCAAAGAGCTGCTCCAGGGGGTTTGGTTTCTCTTTATACTATAATTTCATGAGGTCTTCACCCTACTATGTGAAGTGCCCTGAGATGACTTATGTTTTGAATGGGCTCTCTATAAATAAAACTGAATGGAATATAATGAGCTTCAGAGGTGTTTGTGTGAAGGTAAGTGAATCAACTGCTCACAGCAGCTTCATATTTACCCCTGAGACATGAAACAGTCATCTATATGCAAACAAGCACATTTTCCAAATGTCAAACTAATCCTTTAAGTGTAAGGCAAATACACATTTTTTATTTAACATGGTTTAGAGTCTATCTCAGATGTTAATAGGTACATTACTGTATTAAATTATGGTGGCTTTTCTGGTCCTTCTTCTAAAATCTTATCGTCATAATAAGTCTAGCACTGGCTGTATTAGTTTTGCCAATAACCTGGATGCTGGACATGTCATTTACTGTTTGCACTCAGATACATATAAGTAGTAAAACTTGATACAGGAGTGTTTCAGAGCTGTTGTTTGTGTGGCAACATATTGATTGGGGACAAACAAAAGTGAAGCGATATAATGATCCAGTCTAATGAAAGCATGCCCAGCACAGTAATTAACACTAAACAAATTAATAGCTGTAGAAACGGATGGGTCTGGATCATTATTAAAGGTCAAGATGCTGAGGTATTTGTGTCTGATCCCAGTTATATCTGTGTCGGACTCAAAATCCTTTTGTTGTGAAACCAAAACCACCAAAGCATGCTGATCTGATCGTAGAACTTTTTTTGCCCTCATTTGTCCTCATCAATAGTCAGTCACAATCACAAGAGGAATTTATTCCAGACGCAGGAGGATACACCGTCTTATTTCAGTCACTGGTTTGTGCTACTTTTTGTTTGTGGCTCTGAAATGTGTTTCTGATGTCTGCTTCTCTGCAATGTCAATTAAGGTGTTTTAAAATCATAATTAGGACACTTGTTTATCAGTGTCCTCGCCTTATACACTTAACATGTTGCATCATGTTCATTAAGTGTGGATGTCTGTGGATTTACGTGCCACATGCCGTCGGTTATGGTGCTTAGAAATTACGTGGCCGTAATGTTGCAGAGGGAATGCCATAATGTGTCAACTAAATAGTAACCCAAGCCAAATAAAAGAGAAGCCACACAGAGGGAAAATTGAGAATTTCTCTGTTTGTCATCCCCACAGGGGGGTTAAAATTTATATTTGGCAGAAAGATGGAATTGGACGAAAGTAAGAAAAGACATGAGTCTGGAGGAGGATGGGTAAAGGGCAGTGAAGTGGAGAGGTAGAAAGAGAGATCACTGGTTGGAAAAGAGGAAAATTAAAGCTCATGCTGTGTTTCCCTCAGGGCATAGCATCACTTTTCTTTAAGATCTCTGTAACACAGTCCACACCTTGTGGAAGGGCTGGGAGTGAGTGCCTTCAGGCATCCCCATGTGAAATTGTGTACAGGAACACATGCTCATACAGGCCCGTGAATGCAAGCACAGACATGCACACCCGTACTAATTAAGCAGATGTTTATGTTTTTGTGATATCTGCTTTTACATTTTAGCAGTTTGAATTCTGTTTTGCACTTGTGTTTTGTTTGCCTTCCTTTTATGTGTGGTTCATGAGCGTGCAGTGTGTCCTCTTTGTCTCCTCCTCCACAGTGTGATGCTTGATAATTGTATGTGATTACAGGTGCACAGCGAAGAGCTTCAGAGTCCGATCCCAGAGTGCTCTCTGAGACCAGCTGTGACGCCCTGCAGTCAGGCTGGACACATGAGGAGCTGGACGACATGAAACGAGGCGGAGCTCCAGATAAACTGCCGGCTTTGTTGCTACAGGGATGACACACGGCAGGAACTAAGAGCTCAAGCATACACATGCAAAAAAGAAAGCAAACAAAAAAATCATAGACTCGCGGACTCATCCACCAGCACACAGCATGAGCCTTTCGCTTTGGATTTCTCTCTGCACCCTCTCTGCCCAGTCCACACAATGACCCTGAAATCGTTGGTTATATTTTCTCTTTTCTTACTTCAATAGCCTTCCTCACTCTGCTTTCTCACTTACTTTTCTTCATTCTCCTTCCATAAAAGAGTCCTGCAAGCTTAGACTGTGATTTTCACACCCCTTTCTATCTGCTCCACTCACTAAAAAGTGATCCCTCTCCACAGCGATCCTCCCTTTCTCCCACTGGTGTTACACTTATCCCCATATCCCTCCCTGTCTCTTTGAGTCCTCTACAGGTGTGACCTAACTCCTTACAATTCCCTCTTCATTTCCTCGCCTGCTCCATTTTTTCACATGAAAGGCTTCCTGCTACCCTCAGTTCACCCTCATTCCCGCTCTTTCTTCTCCGTGCACCCTCACCCACTCTTGTAGCCCCAGGAGATAGCTTGGATAACAGGTGGAGCCACTGGTTTGTGCGGATCAAGTTTCCATGTGTGAGAGAGGCTCAGGAAAACATCTAGCGTAGCCACTGTAAGTGTGTTTGATTGGAAAAGTAAACTTCCATTCATTTGCTTTTGTGAGCTTTTAATGTCATGTCCTCTTCTGAAATTATTTTTTTCAAAAGCGTGAAGAATACCAGAGAATGCAGGAAAAGAGGTCAGGAAAGAGACAAAAGAGTTCCTGTGCACAAATGGAAGCAAGCACACTAATTCTCAATAGACGATCTTCAGCGTGGCCTTGGTAGTAGCAGCAGCTTCAGCACGAGAGCCATCACATTGTCTTATCATGTTTATATCCCCAACAGAAAATGCCCACCGATAAGCCACAACATTAAAACCACATGACTAATATTATGCAGGTCTTCATTGTGCTTTCAAAACAGTTCTGAACCATCGGGGCAAAGGTGTGGAACCCTTGTGGTGTCTGGTACCAGCACGTCTTTTGGCTCCTGTGGGGACCTCCATGGACGGGGATGTTTGATCCGACTGGAATCTGTGAAGTCTGGAGGCAAACACCTCAGGCTCTTTGATCAGTTCCTGAGCAGTGTTTGCGCTGTAGCGAGGTGCGTTGTCCTGTTGGGAAAGGCCGCTGCTCTCAGGGAGTGCCATGGGTGGGGGTGCTTGGTCTGGAATATTGTTCAGGAGGGTGTTACGTGTCAAAGTAACGTCCACATGAAAGCCAGGACCCAAGGTTTCCCAGCAGAACACTGCATTGTAACAAGATGATCGATGGTGTTGACTTCATCTGTGGTTTTAATGTTGTGGCTGATTTGAGTAGAAGCTCAGGTGTGTTTCTCAAGCTGTGTTGAAACTGGATCATATCCAGCAATTGCATAATGTGAGATAACAGTTAACAAAAAAACAACTTTGAGTGCTGATGGGAACAGGAGCTCTAAAGCAACAAGAATATCCAACTGATGTTGTTCGTCAACATCCCACAGCTATGCTTTAAAGCCCCTGTCAGCCATTTTGTGCATCCTCCCAGCACTCCACAGCTATGACAGGTCAGTTAATATTGACATTATCCCCCTCTACCACTATGACAGCTTGAGCTGCAGGAAGCCGCTCATTAGCTCCACATGCGCTTGTATGCGCCTTCCTCTGTCGGTTCGTGTGCGCGCACGCACGACTGTGTTGATTGCCGGCACAGAAGTCATTAGCCTCGTCAAACAGGTGTTAAAGAGACAGGGGACGGTCCCAATGTTTGCCTCTGAGAGAATAAGCTAGATTGGTGTCATCGTTCAGGCCTATCACAGAGCCCTCTGTGGAGGTCATCTCGTAGCTGCACTGTGAGTGTGTGGGAAAAAAGAGTGGGTGAGCACTGTGTGTGTGTGTGTGTGTTGGGGAGTGAGTGAGTGGGTGAAAGTACAGAGTGAGAGAGATTTGTAGAGCTGATATGGCTAGATGTGTCGATATAGATGTCCATGCACATGTCAGGTCAGGCATCAGTAGGAGGTGACTTTACAAAATGAATATAGTGTGCACAATAAGTGTGTGTGTGTGTGTGTGTGTGTGTGTGTGTGTGTGTGTGTGTGTGGTGTGTGTGTGTGTGTGTGTGTGCATGTGTGTTTGTAATTATATGTGTTTCTCTCTGGGTGAGAAGCCATAACAGGATGCTTTGGTGATAGAGAGCAATAGATGAATTGGTGGTAGAAAATGCAGTGGTAATTGTTCTGGATACACAGGTAATTGGAAGCTAAATTGGCTTCAGAATTAAAACCTGTGAGCACTCAGTCTGTGTATTGGAACCAGATAACCCACCGCACCGTGTATGTGTATGTGTGTATGTGTGTGGGCATGGTTCTGCTGAAAAACAGAAGGGGAAGTATATAGACATGAATGACTAATAAGAACTGGATGCATTACAAGACAAACCCAATAGCGTTATGCAAAATTAATGCTTTAAGAAATGATTCCAAGCTGCTCCCAGTTTAATTTTTAAAACATTGTGTTTTATTAAAGCAAACATCCATTGCAACTTACTTTACATCACCTCTTGGTGTATGTTCCTGTGAGTCCAGCTGGTCTGGACAGCAAAGATTTAAACACCAAAGCTCAATCCTGACCTCAGGAACACATAATGGTAGTAGAATATTTTAAAGTCAAGATTTAATGGCTTTAATTTCAGAGCTTTTGACCGTATCTAATGGCTTTCTTCAAGTGTAATGAATTGCCTCTGTTATGTGAGAACAGGTGGCTTAAATAGTCTCATCTTAGTTGCACTTGCTGAAAAAGGTTGTGAGAAACCTGAACATCTAAATCCATGTATGATGGAGGGTTGGGGTTAGATTTAAATGCAATGTACTGATCACAGCTCCTACAGTAATCAAGCTTCTGGGAGATATACAGAGTGATCATGAGAATTATAATTGTAGAAAGGAAGCCAATATCACTGCAGTCACATTTTTATAAAGTACATCAAATTTTAATTACTTCATTACACTTACTAATATCTGACGGATGGAAGTTTTGTTGTACTTTTATTGCAACACTTTCCGTCTTTCGTATTGTTTCGTGCGTGGTTCCCTGCGACTCTCACTCACTTTGCCGCTCACTTGTCCCTGCGGCAGAAAACAACAAACAAATCAATCAGTCAGATGTATTTTTGGATGAAAAATAATGAGCTAGGTGAATATTTAGTGGAAACGTGCCTCCAGTCGGGTAGCTTGCAGAGAAAGTATGAAAATAATAAAATAATCCACTGGATCATCCTTAAATATCAGTGTCTCATTAAGTCTTGGTTCTGTGCTTTCTAGCTTTGGGGTGAGTTGTTCCATTTTATGAATAGTCATTGAGCAATTGGATGTATCTTATATGAATAGCTGAAACGAGTTTTAAACTTTCCAACAAAATCCCTCTCTTTTTACAAGGTTTTTATCAAACAAAATCAAGCCTGATACACCAGAGGCTAAAATATGGACAACTTATTACCTCGAACATTTCCCTTTATGAATTTTCAGCGTTCTTTCAATTTATGATTCGGGTCAGTTCTGGAGAATATTTCCCTTGCAGCAAAATGTGTTAAAATGCTACTTACATTCATTCACATAACTGTCATGATCCCCGCTTTGGTCCTGTCTGTCTCCCTCTTTCTTTCTTTCTTACTCTTTTCTTCTCCCTCTCTCTCTCAGCCTTCCTTCTCTTTTCCTCACTCTCTCCCCCTCACTCACTCAAGCTCTGCCTGCAGCTTGATTGCTGCATTGGTAACAGCTGCAGGCAGCAGCTCACCTGCACACAATAATCAGCTGCTATATAAGCTCAAGGTTTTCAGTTACACTCTGCCAGATCATCAACCATGCTTCCTAGTTCCCTGTCGATCCCTGCCTTGTTTCCTGCTTTCTGGTTTTTCCGTTGGTCCCAGCTCTGTCTCCAGTCTTGCCTTCTGTTGTCTGGTAATTCAGCTTTAGTTATATGTTGTGGTTTTTGTTTAGACCTGTCTTCACTGTTCTTAGTTTAGTGTTTAGTGGGTTCTTGTGGGTTTTGCATATTGCTTATGTGTATTTAGTTTTCCTGTTGGTCTGCGTGTGCGATACCTTGAGTTCTGTAAGTTTTTTCATGTTCATGTTGATTACAATTGTGGGTTTGTTTGGATTAGTTTCATTTGTTCTTAGTTTTGAGTCTTGTAGGGTTTTATTGATTTTGATTGTTTGTATTAGGTTGGGTTTCAGTTTTCACTAGTGTTTGGGTTCTGTGCGGTTGTCTGGAGTTTTTCGTTCTTGTAATAAATCTTCTTCAGAACACTCGGCCCGTCTGATCCTCTGTGCCTGCATCTGGGTTCTCTGACACCCGCCGTAACAATAACATTACCGCAATATCCAAGTCCTGCTTCAGCTGAAACAGGACAGACAGCAGAGGGCTGTAAATGAGAGTTTTATTACGATCGTGGGCTTGTGAAGGAATGGCACTGGGAATCTAAAGGAAGTTAAAAAAGAGTTTGAAGAGAGGGAAAGTGCAGGTCAGAGGTGACCAGGGGCATTGTCGTATTTAGAGCGTGGTAATTTATTCCTTTCAAAAGCACCTCGCTCAAACTCAAGGGCACCAGACAAAGTGGGACAGAAGGCTGTTTTAAAAAGTCATGCTACAAACAAAAGAAAGTAACTCCACGAAAGAGAGACAAGACCCACAGCAGTGTATGAGCAAGCTCGGAGGTTTTGAAATGGTGATGGTATCATAGCAACTGGCAGACATCCAAAATGTAGGAGCAGTCTGTCACCGTGTACGAACATGCTACCATTTGGCTGGTGTGGAGGAAGGTGGAGATGGGTGACTGAGGGAGCGGGCAAGGAGGCTAAAATCCAAAGATGCAACGACCACCGGGAGGGTGGAACAGGTCAGCCAGGTGTGCAGCGGCTGAATTTTTAGCATCTTGCAGGCGAGGGGAAGAGTCTCAGTGGACATGCAGAGTCTTGACAGGCGGGCTGCTGTAAAGTTTTGTTATTTGCAGCCGAGTAAAATATGGTAAAACCCCAAGCAGCAGGACGGATGACATATATTACAAAGCAATTAGTCCTTGCATGTGCCACTACACCAGGTTCACTCTGACATTTGTAAGACAGAAATACAGTTAACTCTTCATCACTCCAAACGCCTGCACTGATCAGACTTCTGAGAATTACACTTAAAGCAGCTTGTCTCACTTTATTTTCATTTTATCATTTATGACAGTGCATCAAATGAAAGCGAAGACGCCGTGATGGTGGTGAATCATCTGCAGCTCCCCTTGATTTGACAGAGCTTTGTAGCGAGTTTCAAGTCATTCTTTAACTGTTTAACATCACACTCGGCACATTTTTAGCAGCAGCAGGCAGCTGTTGTCATTTAAGATCTCTAATAAACCCACCTGCTCACCAGACTGACAAGACACGTGCAAATAAATGAACGTCTTGCTTCTTTTATTTGGGTAAAAGATCTTCTTCCATCGCTGGGTTTATCCAACATCTGCCATGCTATTTATTGTTAAAAAAAAATCCGACAGTGTGCCCCGGTGATGCTGTTATTCAAAAATACATGTGACTTGTGTTGTTGTCTTAATCTGTGTGAAATCCCCAATATTCCCACTAGCAATTAATATACACAGTAAAATGAACAAACATCTATTTCTAATATACAAATGGGGATTAATGAATAGAAAATAGACTGACATGTTCAAATCAAGCGCAAATAGCAGGCTTACTCACTGGATTACTCACATTGCCTCATATTTTATCATTAGTAGTGATATTTTATACACTCATTGTTGGGCATTTTGGAAGACGTCCACAATAAAGCAGCTCTTTGTTTGCAAATCGGAGCAAAAGTGAAGGTCTTTTACTTTTCTTTCACTTTTTGCAGTTGAATAGTGATTGTGTAGTTTCTAGCTCAGGACTGACACGATTCTTCCATCGATTCTCGCACTCTGTTTGGAAGCATCCCTTGTTATTACTCATTAATTCATCGCTGCTCCGTGTATCGCATGATATAGCTCTGATTTTGGAAGTGGAGCGCAGTGATTTTGGTGTTTCAATGCGGAATGCAGGGCTAAATCTAAACTGGCTCCGCAGATCGAGCTACAGAACCTCCTCATGGAAATTCCAAGCAGCATCACAACCGCTTCGGTGGAAACAAAGTTGGGAGCCAATTGCCAAATGAAGCTGGACGGAAAGATAAATGGATGTGGTGAGGCGGAGGTGCTTGAAGAGAGTGCGTCGAGGACAGCTAAATGACGCAGGGAGACTGTTTGGCCACTCGGGGGATGGAAAGTCTGTCTCTGAGGATTTATCGAGGCAGTAAATGATAAGGTCACTGTGTTGTAGGCTTTAATATTAATGTGCCATTTAATGACCCCTCGCCATGGAAGAAACTAGGTTATCAGTAGTACTAAGATATAGCCCCAGGCAGTTATTTTGTAAAGTGTGTGAAGCTGGACCACTGGGTTCTTCAGATGATTCCTCCTTCATCACATAACGTAC
The DNA here is from genome assembly GCA_024666655.1 of Dascyllus trimaculatus. NCBI lineage: Eukaryota > Metazoa > Chordata > Actinopteri > Pomacentridae > Dascyllus > Dascyllus trimaculatus. Next base: position 32,509,924 of record CM045447.1, on the reverse strand, counting down.
AGTGAAATTTCTTTGAAGTAAGCAAGGTGGGGAAATCCCCAAGCTAAATCATTCTCATTCATAATCTCCATCTCTCGCCAAAGTGATAAACTGTAACAGAAAAAAAAGCTAGTACTGTGAAATTCCTAAATAAGATAAGATAACCCTTTATTATTTCCCCACAGTAGGGGAAATGTGCAGTGTTATGCAGCAAAGATGGTGCAGACATTTAAGGAATTAAGTATAAGAATTAAAAATAAACCGAAATCTACATAAGTTCTAAAAAATAGTGTATTTTTTTTTGAAGAATACGAACACTGTTATTGTAAAGATTGTGTAGAAAGACTAAGGAAATAGCATGTGTTCTAGTGCAGTGGTTCTCAACTGGTCCAGCCTCAGGACCCACTATGTCTCTATTAATAAAGGTTACGACCCAAATTATTGAAGTTTGCTGTTCCTGTTAACAGATTAAGGTTTATTTGGGTGGAGTCTCAACGCATTTTGATAAAGCTTGGGAAAATTTTGGCTTTTTTCTGTGCTAATTTTCTTATATTTGGATGCTTTTGCCAAGTTTTGGGGCATATTTTGACCCATTTTGACAGATTCTGACCACATTTTGGTTCATTTTTGGGACGTTTTAGTATAAATTTCTCCAATAAGCTGTCAGAGCCAAATCTAGAGTTAATAATGGGTAACTACTGGTGTCACCACCACTAAATATCCTGCTACTGAAAGCAAACTGCGTCATAAGAAACACGTCCTTTAAAATTAAAGACTTTATACCACTACTTTTTTGGGGGTCCATGCTTCTGCGACCCTCTCAAAATGGCTTCGCGACCCACTTTTGGGTCCCGACCCACCAGTTGAGAACCACTGTTCTAGTGTATGCTGAAAAATACATATTGCACACAAATATTAATAATTCACATGATATTGTACCAAAGTGATGTATGATAGTTGTTTATAAATACTACAAATACTACTTGGTTATCTGTTATGAGTGAATACTTCTAAAAACAGAGATGGTTTCAGTGTGGGGGGTTTGGGGGTTTGGAGGGGGGGCGCCGTCAACCACGCTCTCAGTGCTGGCGGTGCTTCCCGCCCCCTGATTCGGATCATCCAATAGGAGCAGCGGGAGCAACCGGCTCGACCAATCAGCGGCGACGGATGATAGTGAATGGAAGTTTAGTTTTTGAGTTTGGGATAGATCGAGGGAGAGATTTAACGGAGAGAGTCTGCAAGTGCGAGGCGATACTAGGGGGAAAAGTGAGTTCAGACTCATAAATATCGGCGCCCAGGCGGGAGAAAGTCGAATAAGGCCGAGCAGGAGCCCTCTCTCCCCCTCCCCACCACCCCCGAAGCCGAGGAGAGGAGGGTGGCAGGTGTTCAGTTGGGAGAGACGCATCGCCTCAGTCGGCTCCCCAAACCTCAACAGGGTGCCGACACGGAGGAAACCGGCGGAAAAGGTCGCTAACTGGGGATAGAAACTCCCGTGAGTACGAGCAGACGCAGATAAAACGCATTTAAAACGTGTTTAAAGTCGCCGTTTCTTCCCCGGACTCTCTGTTTTTGGGGGATAAAAGAGCGAACGGCTCCAGTGTCGCAGCAGCAGCGGTGGGAGTCACATTACCGTGTCTCTAACGGCTGCTTTTCACGTCACACCGGACACTTTTCCGGCTTTTGCCAACTCGCAGGTAGAGAACTCCCGGTTGTTGTTGGGGGAAAAAACTTGGAATACGTTCACGTTTCGGTAACCTGTTGTGTCGTTTCTCCGTGTAACTCGAGCCACGACGCGGCACAAGTTAGCCTCTGGTGTCCGAGGGAAGAGTGCGTGTCTGGGGGAGTGGAGCTGAATCCACCCGTGAACACGCCGCACTTCTTCTAACGTGTAAGTTCAGATAACAGATCCTCCTTCAGCACACTTGGAAAACACTCGGAGCGCCTTTTTTCTGCAGTTTGCTTGCAGACCAAATCCCCGGTGGTATGAACAGAATCAATTACCGGATTGACTTTGGAGCACGCGCTCATACCGGATGATTTACATGTTTTATCGCTTCTCTGCTAATACGACCGCTGCCTCACCGGCTAAATGATCCGCGGGACAAATCCCCGGTGAAGACATCAAAACAAGCGCGGATTTGAGGTCGATAGCACAGAATAAGCCGATAAGTCTAAAACACACTCAAATGTATTAATTCTGCGCTCGGATCAATCCAGATGAAGATGAGGTGTCACAGGTCGCAGGAACACTCCGCTGCCGCAGTTACACACTACGGTGCTGCCTCACCGTGAAGCCGCACTAGTGAGGGCAAGTCAGGCTGTGTTTTCTGCTGCCTGCCGGGTTTTGGACGCCGGAGCCGGGGAGCCTCCAGCAGCGCCAGCGGTGAGCTCTGATCTTGGCTTGCCTGGCACAGCGCGGTGCCGCCGGGTGCTGGATCTTGTCCCCCTCCGCTCGGACTTCTTGTCATTCGTGCGCAGGGCAGAGAGAGTTGCAGAAGCAGCACAAGCGGACTCTACTGGCACCTCTCCCGCAGGATGAAACCGGGAATTAGCCGAGAGGGATCTCCGGAGCGTGTGGAGGAACCCGCAGCAGGCAGCCGGCAGATGATGGCGGGGACCGGGACGCCCCGGAGGGGAAGCCGGTGTCTGCCCCTCTTTCTCCTGCTTCTGCTTGCCAGCAGCTGCCACATGTTGCACGGCCAAGGTAGGAATTAAACTCCCAGGAGTCCTGGGTCCAAACGTCACATGATGCACACTGAAGAACATTTCTATATGATTTAAGAGTTTGTATTTGTCACATGCTCATACAGTCTGTGCAGTGAAATGCAAAGTGACTGTTCTCAAAGCTGTGCAATAACAGTAAGACATTATAAAGGATAGATATTTAGAAAACAATAGAAAATTAGAAAAAAGTCACACTGTCATAAATAATGAGGTTGAAATGTTAATGGCAGTGTATGTTATTATGCTATTCATCAGCGTGTGTGCATGTTTGCATAGACCTACATGTTATTTACGTATTTACATCAATATTTATATATGTATTTAGGTATAATCATAGTGCAGCTTGAGTGACTCCTGAACTAGATAAAATGAGTGATTTATCAGAGCAGGTACAGTTTGTGTGTTAGTTGAGACGTTTGTGTCTCTGCAGGAGGGGAATAGAGAGGAAGGTGATTGTTATTGGGTCAACAACATTTTTTTTTTCCTTTTTTGGTATTTAAGTCAAGTTGATTGAGTGAGAGAGACAGAGTGTAAATGATTGTTATTGTTGTGATGCTTTGTGTAGATTGTAGGATTAAGGTATTGAGGATGTATATAGGGGTGTGAGTGTTACAGTTTCCAGGCACTGATAATCCCCCTCTTAGCCAGTGACCTGCTTAACTACAGCTCTTGATTTGGCACAAACACATAGACACCGCAGCCTCACACAGTGTATTAATTTAAGTTGTTTCCTATTCATCCAGTGTTGACCCTGTTGCGCTGGCAGGTGTCCAGATTAGTGTGTGTGACTTGTGGATGCAGAGGCTGTTGTGTAGAGTAATTGTGGAGTGTGGCAGCTGGAGGAAAGACAGATATGAAGAGATATTGATTCCTGACCTAAGCTGGAAATGGTGTGTTGCCATGTTACATGCATATTTTTTTTCTTGTAGCTGCAGTAGAGAGAAATTGGGATGTTTCTGTGTGTGTGTGTTCTTTTTTCCATTGCATGAATGTGTATGTGTGTCTATGTATGTACCTCATGGGAGCATGTCAGAGTGCAAAACCAAAACATAGAAAAGGTCAGACTCATGTCGACACGCAGTTTTCTCCGGGTCACAGATGGCGTGGTGGGCAGAATGTGAGGCTGAGGCTCTGGGGTTATGTGGAGGAGGGGGTCTTAGGAATGTTTGTGCGTGCATATGTGTGCATGTGTGAAAGAGAAGTGGGGGTGCGCCGTCTGTGAACACATGGAGGATATGTGTGCTCTTTAAGTGAGGGAAAGTGCCTGCAAGAGTGTGAAGGAGGGAGCACGGAGAGAGAGAGAGGAGGAATGGGAGGGTGAGAAAGTCCAGAGTGTGGCGAGGACGCGAAGGAGGAGGTGTAAGAAGGAGCAGATGAGGGAGAGGGGAGTGGTAGTGGGTGAGGAGAAAAAATGAATAGCGAGGGGTGGGGGGGTCGGAGAGGGAATGCGGCGCACCGTGCTTGTCACTCAGAAAGCTGTGCCTGCAGTTCAATCGATGATGACGGTATGACAACACCTCTGTGTGTGTCAAAAGTTGCTTGCTTCTTTCCCCAGTCGTCGCACTCTCCGTCTTCCTCGCCCCCCTCCCTGCCTCCCTCCCTGCCGTGGCTGCAGAGTCAGCTCCTTCCGTCCTCCTATTAATGTCAAGGTCTCACCACCAGCACCCATGCTACCACACCCCCAGTTTTCCCACCCCTCAAACCCACCATCCCCGTCCAGCTGTCCCGGCTCAATGGGTAGGGGGTGAATTGGAAATTAGTGAAACAGATTTGGGGTTAGGCTGGTTGTGGTGTAAGGAGGGGTGGGGTTATTGATTTGATAAGCTGTGCCAGGCGGCCAATCGAAAGCTGTAGATTTTCCAGGTTCCGACCCCTCTATCCCTAGCATTTATTAGGACGTTTTATTTTAGGAGGAAAAGGATGAAATTCATGAGCCAAGGTTGATCCTCCTGATCTCTCCCTGCCTCTCTCTCTCTCTCTCGCCCTCCTCCCTCACTGCCCCTCTCCCTCTTTCACTCTCTCTCTCTCCCTTTCTCTGAGTCAATCGATGCCCACACCCCTCCTCATAAATGCGAGGGTTTATATGAGCCAACTCTCGTCTCTGGGAGCACATTTAAATAAGCTCATCGATCTTTCATTTTAGAGTTTAAGTGACGGCAGCATTTTACTGTCTCTCCACTCTTCCTCCCCCTTTCCTCCACCTCTCATCTGCTCACCTCTCCACCCTCCTTTCTTTATTCATAACTTATCCGTCGGCCCCCCCATTGCCTCCCTGTCACTGAGTGGGTTCTGCTCCACAGCTGTTTGACTGATTCACGTTTCAAGCCTGGATTCAGACAGAGCCTCAATCTAGACGTTATATTCTGAGTGAAGTCAAGGATGGGTCACATCGACTGTGTTTCAAAATGTCAATCATATTCCACATCGCTAACAGAGTCCAGAAGGCCCTACTATCTTTAATAATGCTGCTGAAACATAAAAAGTCTGCCAGATTTTCTGAATACAGCCTGGTTTTAGCTTGACCACCATGCATTTTAGATGTTCAGCATGATTTTCAAACATTTTTGAAAAACCCCATGTAATATTTTGAATAACTTTAAAATGGGAAAATGCAAAGTCAGAAGGGGTGCACATAACAACAGCGTTATGGACTATTAAGCTTATAATATGTGGAAAATGATTTTGTCCCACTTGTTAACGCGGATAATGATAATGGTCTGGAAGTAGGCAAAGTTCAATGAAAAAATACTGCTGGTTGTCATTATTTCTAACCTTGCCCAAGGTAATTGCATAAAAATGTGGCTCAAGCATCCCAGCTGCTAAACCACTGCACTTCTCGCTTGCATAAAAAATACATTGAGGGTCAAAATTTTTAAGGGTTTCTATTAAAGTTTAGTTTCTTGTTATGAATTAGGGAGGTGCCTTCTTCTTCAGTCAGGCCGAGAAAAGACTTTCACTGCAATGTTGACCCACTTAGTAGTTCTATCAGTGTGTGATTAGGTTTGATTTGACACATGCCATTGGCTCAGCTAAGCCAGAGCTTGGTGGTGATTGGACCACTGGGTATGCAAGTGAATTGAGGTCACAGATAGGACATTTTGATGGTGGGCTGTGGGCAGGGAAAGTTCTGAGCATGATGTCAAAACCCAAATCAAATAGACTAGCGTGCAATGTTACACACGCACTCCCACGCTAACATACACACAAAAGTCTTTCTTTCGCATCAGTGTCAAACGGTTAAAGCGGACATGGAAATTTGCTTAACCTTGTTGCAGTGAAGAGATGGTAGATTAAAAGCCTCATCTAACTGATTATCATTGTTCACACTTCACAGCCTCATCACGTCTTTTCTACCTCTCTTATGAATGTCTGTCTGTTTGTACGTTTTTTATTTTCTTTCATGGATTGCCTGCTTTTCTCTGGCAAGCATTTTAGCTTATAAAAAAATAACGGTTAGAAACATTTGAAGGGAGCATTGGAGACTATTTGTCACCAAAATTTTTATAGCTTGTACAACATGATTAGTTGTGCACATTGTTTGATTTTCATAAGTGAAAGTTTAGTCGCTGCTAATCCGCTTGTCCCTGCCCCCTTGTCCCATCTAATGCTTCTCGACTTGCAGATAAAGAAACATGCCAGTCCTTAATGTCATTCATCTGCCTTCAGGAAGTCTCTTGTCTTGACTTCAACTCCCCTGTTTTGGACTGTAGCATTCAACAGTAGTCAGCTATTTCATCACAGATGGACTTTACAATGCCTTTGTTCTGCTTTGCAGCCTCACTGATTTTGGTGTAGCGACACATGAACTAATTTGTCACTTGCTGCAGGTTCTAGTTTGAGTGACCCTCCAGTTCTCAGAGAGCAGTGCGAGGATCGTGGCTCCAGCTGCAGTCCAAGACAGTGGAGCTGGAGTCCATCCGCTGGAGCAGAGACTCAGTGGAGAGGAAGCTGAATGACACTGTGCACCATCACAACAGCAACTTAGCTAGCCCTGTAGGCAGGGAAGCACAAGATGGGACCGACCAGGGCTAGCGGGGTAGCAGCGACTGAACTTTCAAAATAAATTACTTGCTTGACCGAATCTGTGCGATTCCTCTAAAAAGGAAATCATATGCCAAATTAAGATCATCCACAATGAAACCTCAATTAACAAACTGGCTAAAAAAGCATTTTTTTCAGGTTATTTTTAAAATCATTTTGGCACTGGTGATATTCCTTTGGCACTGACTAAAACCCCTTTGGGGTGAGGGATGGCAAAAATCCCTCTATGCAGGAAAAAAACCCTGTTTTAAACTGTACGTGGGGCTTGTTACCAAACAGTCCTGCACATGTTCTTTCTTTGCCCACAGACAAGTATTTAATCCCACATTTGAATTCTGGAGGCCTCAGGAGAGACTTAGGAGGCTGATGGATTGTGAATATATGTGTGTGTGCATTTGCATTAGAGGAAGAGACTAAAGAGTGGAGGAGCCAGTGTGAATGTGTGTGTGCATGTGTGGGAGTCTGATAGATGTCAGGTTAGTCAGGTCTAAGAGGATGTGAGGTCCCTGGTCGACTCCCTTATTTCCTGTCTGTCAGGAGGAACAAATCACTGCGTTTCCACAACCACCTTTGCACAGCGTGTGTGTCTGTGCTTGAGAGGGATGGAGATTGTATATATCTACCTGTCTCTGTGTGCAAACTTTGTTTGTGAAAGAGATTTTGTTCTTGACAGGACTGTCAACTACATACAGTATGTATGGCTGGCATGTGTGTGTTATGTGTGTGTCTGTGTTGGACTGGTGCGAACCCACTATCAGTCTTAAGTGTTTTCTTCACAGAGCAGATGAAGTGGCAGCTATAGCAAAGCAGTCAGAGTCTCCTAATGGAAGATAATCACCTGTGCGGTTGTGTGTGTGTGTGTGTACTCAAAAGAGAGTGCAGCCTATGCATCTATCCCTTCTTCTTAGCTCACAAGCACTCACAAAAGTGTGCGGTATAGTCAATATAATGCTTTTAGTAGGGCTTTGTGGTCAGATTGGCTACGTTTTCCTCTCCTACTACAGTGCTTCTATAAGTGTGGTCAGTTGAAGGTGTAAAATATTTAACATACAGTAATTTAAAGCACTGATATAATTGCCAAAAGCTGTGTGTACGTCAAGTGTTTCCACAGTGTTGCTCTGCCCAGTCAGAATGGTTTCTTGTCTTCGTGAAAAGATGCATTTTATAGGAGTTTTCCTCAAAAACATCCTTCGGAGCTTTGAAATATGAACCAAGTGGGATACACTGTGGTCTCTCTCTGCCTTCCTCTCACTCTTGCTACTTTTTGCTCTTCATTTTTTTGTGTTTGTTCTTTCAGTATCACTCTTCTTTCTTTTTGGTGTCTGGTTCTTTCTTCACTCTGTGTCTCCCCTTAAGGGACAAAAGAATCCATTGCTGCAGGCCACACAGGTGGAATGGAGGCTGTTTTGCTGTTTAGGCCTCAGTGTTTGTTATGTAAGATAGAGGGAGGAGGTTGCTATTGATCCACTGTGTGTACGTGTGAGAAGAGTTGAGAAGGAGGCGGGGAAAGAGGGGCAACACAGAAAGCTTATCTTGTACTTTTTAAGATGTTTCTTAAGGGAGACATACAAATACAGCAGAGTGTTTGCAAAACATGAACTCCATTGGCTGCAAGATGTCACAAAGCCAAAGGCTGGCAGACAGAAAAATTGGTCGACAACAAAGACAGGTGCATGAGCATGCATGCATCCACTAGAGCTGCACAATTAATTGAATATTAATGATGATTTTGGCTGTCTGCTTTTAAATGTTCAACTGTGATGTTGATGTTTACAGTACATACTCTGCTCATAGAAAACTCCACGCCCATGGAGATAAAATCGCTTCATTTGGGGTAAATTTGACATTAGAATCTCTTATTTTAGTCTCTTCAAAGTAATTTTTAGTCACAAAAATGTTGCGTGCACTGCAGTAACTAAGTGGGGAGACTAGAAGCTTCTCTGTGCACAGCTGCCTAGCTAATGTTCACTATTGCCTGCGTATGAGGCGTTTAGGGAACATCTGTAAAATACAATGTCAATCGAAAACTTATTTCAAAGATTTCTACATTAGCGGGAATGTAGCTCAGCATGAAAGTGAAAGTGCAATAAAAATCTTCCATCCCTAAAAATCAATTAATAATCATGATAAACAATCGTGATATCAATATTGCTGAATAATTGTGGTGATCATTTTGACCATAATTATGATTTGCTACTCTTCTCTGTATATTACATACTTAAATCTTGTGACATTAAATTGTGTAACATTTAAAGATGTCTCCGAGCGGACTGAGCTGAACAAAGCTTCTCTGTTAGCAGACATTTTTTACACTAAATGTTCAAGCAGTTAATTAGGAAAATAATTTGGCAGATTAAACACTGATGAAAATTATTATTAGTTGCGGCTCTATTTGTACTAATTCATTTAAAGCTGCTTGGTGCATGTAACTCATTGTAATTGTCCTCAATTTTTCATTGCTTTTATTTTGTACACTGAATGGCAACATAATCACAAACAATATTGATATTTGTTGTGTTTGTATTGATTTAATTGTTCTATCAGCCCTCTAGAAATGATTGTTGTAGAATAAATTAGGCTTGAGACAAACACAACATCATGAGCAATACAATCGAGCTCTGATAATCATATTTTTTTTTTTTTTTAAAGATTTATTTTTTTTGGCATTTTCAGCCTTTATTGGAGAGGATACGACAGTGGATAGTAACGGAAACAGGAGAGAGAGTGGGGAAGGACATGCGGTAAATGGCCGAGGTCGGACTCGAACCCGGCACAGCCGCTATGCCTCGGCATGCGGGTCCCGCGACATAGCCACTAGGCTATCGGGGCACCCCTGATAATCATATTTTTAAAACTAAAAATGCTTAAAAGTCAGCCATATGAAAGTATTTGCATATTGTTTTGGTCTCATTTCAGTTTTGGAGAAAATATTGCCATTTAATGTTATGCCTAGGCAGTCACAACCTTAATAAGTAGCACTGAGCCATATCTGACAGACAGAGTGTGGATTGAGGGACAGGCTTTCGTGCTCAGAGGAGTCAAATAAACTCTTCTCCTTCTCCTGGTCTGAACCTGAAAACAATTTTTATGTTGTACAGAGGAGCATTTGACATTTGGCTCCAATGTTAAATACTTGATATTTTGAATTAAACAGCACGGTGACCTCTAAATTCAGCTTCTGTGCACCTTGCCTGAGGGCTGTAGCTGTATCCAAAAGTAATGAAGTCATTATTTGTTGTCTGAAACTGGTAAATTTGGTAAATGAGGAAGACTTTAAAGGGAGTCACAAGGAGTCTAAACAAGACTTTCTTGTGGTTGGTCTACGAATTATTGCCGCTTATTAATTTTTTTTTAAAGACCTCTGGCTATTTTGAAAGCAAAACGGCTATGGGGGAGTTGTTGTCAAGTAGCATTATTTTTACTGTTGAGGAGTGATACTGCACTTTCTTAGCAGCTTAGTAAGATACCACAGACTGCAGCTAATAATTAAATGTTCCAGTGATGTGCTGCACTCGCATCCTCACAGAAATAAACCATCCTCCCTGAAATACATATGTAAATATGCCTTCAAGGTTTTATAGCTTAATCCACTGGTCTAAATTTAGCACAAGGCACATTAAATTGCTGGACAAAGATACTTAGAGTGTCTATAATCTATATATTTTTAAACAACAATGCTTCAGATATCATGACAAAAACTGTTGGATTCAATTACAGTATATACAGTGCTGTGCAAAAGTATCCCCCCCCCCCTGCAGAAATCTTCTATTTTTGCACGTTTCTCACACTTAAATGTTCCAGATCATCAAGCTAATATTTATATTTATTGAATATTATACAGTGATAACCCACAAAACACAAAATGTAGTTTTTAAATTATGGTTTATTGAAGAATTATTGAAAACCTATATCACCCCTGTGAAAAAGTAACTTCCCCCCTGAACCTAACAGATGGTTGTGCTATCCTTGGCAGCAACAACTGCTGTTAAACGTTTGTGATAGCTTTTGATAAATTTTTTACATCGCAGTGGAGGAATTTTTTAACCACTCTTCTTGCCAGAATAGTTGTAATTTGGCCATTTTAGACATTTTTTGAGCATGAACTGCCCTTTTAAGGTCGTGCACAGCATCTCAATTGGATTCAAGTCTGGACTTTGCCACTCCAAAACCCTAATTTTGTTCTTTTTGAGCAACTCAGAGGTGGACTTGCTTTTGTGCTTTGGGTCATTGTCATGCTGTGTAAACCATTAGTGTTGAGCTTTAGGTCATGAACTGATGGGTGGATATTCTCCAGGAGGATTTTCTGATAGGGAGCAGAATTCATGGCTCCATCAAGATGACAATTGGTACAGGTCCTGTGGAAGCACAGCAGCCCCAAACCATCACCCTACCACCACCTTTATGCTCTTTTTTGTCAGTAGTAAGAACAGCAAGGTCTGCAGATCTTTTAATGTTCGTCTGGTTTCTTTTGTGACCTCCTGGATCAGATGTTGACGTGCTCTTGGAGAAATAGTTAGGCCGGCCACTCCTGCGAAGGTCCACCACTGTTCCATGTTTCCTCCATTTGTGGATAATTTCTCTCACCGTGGTTCTCTGGAGTCCCAGAGCCTCAGCAATGGCTTTGTAATCCTTTCCAGACTGAGAAATGTCAATGACTTTGTTTCACATCTGTTGTTGAATCTCTTTAGAACGTGGCATCATGTGCTGCTTTTTGAGACCCTTTAGCTACTTCACAACACCAGACAGGTTCTCTTTAGTGATGCTTAGGTTAAACAAGCCTGGCAGTAATCATATTTTAGTGTGCCTGGTGAAACTTAACACAGTTGCCAAATGAATCTGGTCATTTGGTAGATTGGTAGCTAAGGGGGTAATTACTTTTTCACATAGGACAAGATGGGCTGAACAGCATTTGTCCTTCAAAAAATATAATTGCATTTTGTGTTTTCTTGGGTTATCTTTGTTTTAAGTTTAAGTTTGATGATCTGAAAAACATTTAAGTGTGACAAATATGCAAAAATGGAAGATTTCTGTGTTGGGGTGGGAATACTTTTGCACAGCACTGTATAGTTATAAATAACACACTGAATTCAGGGTGTTTGCTTTCGATTTAGTATTTTGAAACTGTGATATTGATATGTTTACTTAAGAAAAGGATCTCAGTATTTCTTCTACCACTGCTTAGCAACTGAAGAGCCAGATATTTCCCTTAGGAGCTGGTAGAGACCAAAAACAAAACTTAAAGAGAGTGAGAATTTTGTAGCTCACCATATCAACCTAAAAGGTGGTAATGTTTGTGTTGTATACATAACTGGTGTTTGCTGCCCTAAAGTGGCAAAATAGTACATCATTGCAGGTTTACCCTTCAAAACACATCACCAGCAACTAACAGACTCATGAGTTGAAAAGACTACAAACAAAACTGAAAAAAAACTGGTCTTGATTTAAGCTCAGCCTCTTGCTTCTTTTGGTAAACTGCAGTGATGTCAGCATAGAAATACACAGAAGAAACATCTTGTCATACATTATTACATATCAATCAAACGATAGTCAGATCCATTTCCTTTTTCATGCAGCTGCACACACACACGTGGTTAGGTAACTTTAAAATGGGTAAAGCATTTTAAATTTCTAAAAGATAGGATTGAGTACGTTCACATAGAATACTGAATGTAAATGTAAATCATCTGTCAATATAGTATAATCCTGTAATGGCATATGCTAACTAGGGATTCTAATATAGAGCTCAGTCAACAACTCCCTGTCAACAAAGACTGAAAACTAGACTCTATACAAGGACAGAATTTACTGCATGACTTTGGTGCTTGCAGCTGCACACATACATATGAGTGTCTGTGTTTTTATATTATCCCTGGAATGGTAATCAAAAGTGCAAATGCTATGTAAAGACAGACACCTCAGTACCTTGACCAGCAATCCTTCATTCGTTTTCTGAATCGGTTGTTTGTCTTTTTTTTTGTGTGTGTGGAATTTAATCTTGGCTGTCTGTTCCTGCTTGAGACCTTTGGGTGTTTTCTTCCTACAGCATCTGATAAGAAAAAAAAACATGAAAAACTGAGAAACCAAAGGTGCCAGATGAAAAATAAACTGCAGTCGCAAAACACCTTGTCAGTTGTGAAAGGGGTATAGGGTATGTGTATTTAAAAATGTCAAACAAAAAAATCCATTGACACAATGGATATTGTTTTGGAGAATATTTTTATCTCACATCATAGCTTCATTCTCTTTTCTGACATAACCCATAAGTGACAAATAGTTATGTCCTTATCCTATTTCCAGTGCTTTTTAAAATAAGCTGCAGCCAGAGTACGATGAGACAAGAACTCATACATGAAACCGAGAGCTACTTTGACAGTTTCATCATATGTAGTACACTTTATGGGTTTTAATGGTATTAAGCACTTTGAACCCTGTGATAGAAATAATCAGTGCGAAGTTACGTACAGCTCAGTGCTTCTACAAAGGCCCACAGACAGCCGCAGGAGGATTAGTCTGTAATCAGGGCAATTATTACAGTCGCTCCACATGGAATATATGTTTGTGAAGCCCTGTTTTGTATATAAATACTGCAGGTCTTGTTCCGTATGTGTGTGAATATGACCCTGCAACACATATATCAAGATATTTCAGTATACCCACAAACCATTTCTTACTTCCCGCTTCAGGTCAGGCTTAGACTGTTGACTAATCTGTGAGGTTGATGTTATTAGAAATAATTCCATATAGTGAGCCTCATATTCAAAGAATTATATACGCAGTAATATTTGCGTATAATAATTGCATTTTTACGGTTGGTCTGAGGGAAGGATTCAGGAAGAGAGATTTCATCTGAACATTTAATTAAAAATGAGAAGCCAATAAAGTACTTTTTCAGTATTTCTTTGTGACATACAGAAGAAAATAATATGAGCTTTATTTTTTTTTAGTTACAGATGATTATATGAAAATGAATTCTTCCTTTTTTGCATAACTGCTTGGCACCAGTATTTCCTCTGTTTGAAACTGGAAAATCAGGTTAAGATTGAGGACTACCAACAAAACAAACTGTCAGGATAATGTTGTGGTTTTGTATTTTTTGAGAAAGTGGGGCGAAGCTGATATTGTGAGCAGTGTGGCTCGCATATTTAAAGAAATACCAGGTCATAAATGGTCCATGATGTGGTCCAGAATCAAAATAGAGCTCTTTGACTTTTAAAAAATAAAACCATGTGAAGTGTTTCAGTTTCAGTGCCCAGAGAATTGCTCTATAAATAAATGTAGTATTGTTATTATTATGAAATGTGTTTTTGTGTCCTTGAGATTGAACAAATGTGTATTATTTGTGTATTAAATTGTGCATTTCTTTCTGCATTAAAGCCTTGCAATATTTTGGTCTCACTCCGGTTATTGATTAAACCCCCAAAACTCATCTCTGTATATCAAAATGACATTGTGTTAAGTTTTGTAGGTTAAGTTTTTTCCCAAGATAATAGTCTCTTTATGCCTAAAATGTCCTTCGAATGTGCAGATCTACATCCCTGCCTCACTTCGTTCACCCTTCCTCCATTGCTGCAGCTCAAGCACATCAGCTCACCTACAACTCTGCTTAAACCCATGTGAAAATCCTCAACCCTACACAGTGGAAAGTTGTAATAACTGGAGTTTTTCCAGCCATACATGTTGAAAATCTAGACTAATGCTGAAGAAGAATAATACAGAAAGCCATTGCCTGCAAGTTCACAGGAAATCCCAAAGTCACCCCAAAATAACGTTCCTTGATAACTAAACTGCATTCTCAATCATGTTTCTAGAAAAACTGACAGATTACGTTTGTTTGCAACATATAAATATGTTCTAATCCCTGTTTGGGTGACGTTTCTTTAGTGGTGGCGCAAAGGTTAAGTCCCTGGGCTACTTATAAGAAGGTCAGAGGATTGAACCCCTATGCAGCCATTGTTGGGACCTTGAGCTTAACCCTTTCTGCTCCAGGGGTGCTGCACCATGGCTCACCCTGCGCTCTGACTGCAGCCGGGATATGCGAAAAACAAACATTTCACAATGCTGTAAAAATGTATTTGTGACAATAAAGGTTTCTTCTCTTCTTCTTCTTTAATTAAGGTTTCTTTGCCATGTATTTTACTGCTTCAGAGTCACTCCTTTTCAACCAACCATAACAATGACATTTTCCCTAATCCTAACCAAGTAATTTGGTACCTAACCTTAACCAAGCTTCTAACATGTAAAATGGGAAACAGTACTTATTATTTTCCTACCTCTAACCATGCTTTTGTGCCTAAACCTAAACAGAAAATGAGTGAAAACTGAAAATAAACAACAGAAGAGAAAATTATAAGACTGATCCATCATGGGACATGGTCTTCTAGATGAAAGTCTTCCTCAAGAAATTTGTCACTCTTTTAAACTTGCCACTACATCACACATTTAATTATTTTATAACAAAGGTATTTCCCTTTCAAAATGTGCTTGAGAATGCAGCTTGAACGTGATTTGTTGTAGACACGGTTGTTTTGAGATGGTCATTAGCACACTTCAGGTTCAAGGTGGAAATGGTCAGCCATGGTGTTGACTATTTATTGTGATCTCATCTTTCTTCTAGAAAATAAAAACAACATGTTCACTTATTAACAAGGTAAAAAACCTGATCTTCACTGGAGGGGAATCTTTAAGTATTTACATCAAATATTGCTTACATACATGTTTACTGGCTTGCAGCACTCTTTTTCTTCTTCCCTGCCTTTGCTGTGAGGCTGTCAATAAATATTCTAAATTCATGATTTGTAATCAAACTTTAAAAAATGGAAAAGAAAAGGCTTTCTGTTGTGGAAACAAACAGCCGTACCGTCTGCCCTGAGAATTCTCGTGTGGCCCCGGGCTGCTGAATACACTCTGTGATGGACAGGATTCACACGACGTCATATTTTTTAATAGCAGAGGTATCGCAACCCATCTTTCTGCAGATTTCCATTCTGAGCAATGTGAAGAGCCTTGCTAGGAAATACTTGAAATTTTGTTTAGTAGACGGAAAGCCTTGAGATAAAGTTCTATGCAAGCTATGTAAAGTGCTGTTAGCTTGCTATCTAAGATACGCACCCAAATGAGCATTAGCTATGTCTGTTTTGCATTATGTGTTCTTTTATGGAAATAATGCACAAAGATGGATGTTCTAATGATTTGACCCTATGTGTATTCTGTAGAAGGAATAAGTAAATGTAATTTTTTGCTGATTGTGACAGGGCTACATTACTGGTGCTTTGTGTAGCACATCTTGCATCTTTCTGTTTATACATGGAATAGTGTGACACCATTTATAGAACTGTGTTGCATCTCCTATTTGCATTACAAAACAGGAACCTTCTCATAGAAAAACAGTTTGATAGCACTACTGGAGGTCTAAAACTCCACAGGGGAACTTGAGAAGATGCACTTATTGCCAGTAAGTTTTTTCTATATTATTAATTAATCAGAAGCACATTATGTAAAGCCGATTTCACACACTGCAGTAATTAGTCAGTGACAGTGTTATATTTCAGATGTGACAGCCAGTGTTTCCACATAGAGCTCACAATATACTCACACTGTATATTGTGGAGCAGTATTTTCCAATATATACAAGCAGAAACATAGAAAGACTTGCTTTACTACATACACGTCACATTGTGGAAAAAATATTGAGTACAGAGAAACTCAATAGAAAATGTTGTAAATTTTAATTTCTTGAAATGCGAAAGGTAGCAGCATTTGGGACGCCAAAAAAAAAGAAATCACAGGTTTCAGCTTTCTGTGTGATGTACAAAAGGCAATCTAGGAACAGATTCCTACTCACAGGAACAACTGGTGGAAATAAAATAGCAGGTGGCTGGAGATACATCAGAGAGACACACACACACTCTCTCTCTGCTAACACCTGGGAAATGCCTTTAAAACCCCAGACTTGTACTGCCAGTCATTCAGTGGCAGCACTAGATTAGTTGAAGGCTTAAGAGCAGTCTCACAGTGAGGTGAAGAAAGTGACTGTCTTTTCCTCTTCCAGAATGTTTCAGTCAGTATTGGGATTCAAACTGGCAACCTTCCAGTGGATCATACCCCAGGCTGTCTCTTTCTTTCTCTGCACTTCCTCTCTGTTAATCTCTCGTTGCTTCTTTTCTTCCTCACTTTTCTTCGCTTTTTTTTCTCTTTTCGTCTAGCCATGTTTTTCACTGTGCCATCCACAGGGCGTGGAGTGGTATGGAGTGAAGATTATTCAGTGGTTGAACATCAAATTGCCCTTCCTCCCCGTGCTCCCTGTTCCACACACCTGGCTGAGGTTCTTTATTTGTTTGTGTATGCTTTTATAGTGGTGGAGCCATCACAAGGTATTTGAATGGGATCTTTGCATAGTGAATCTGCAGTCACGGAATATTACTGAGGTCAGGCTGGGTTGTGTAGAGGAGTGGGAGCATTCGTCATTGTGTTTGTATTAGAGCAGCATAATTTACTTGTTCAGTCCGAGGGCTTTACCCTGCTGCAGGTGTGTGTTCTCAGCATGATGCGTTTGATCTGCCACAGGTGTTTGAGAGGGTGGCTCTGTGTGTGTGTGTGTTTGTGGACACTTGTTTGCGTATGGTGATTTATGCTATAGGCTCAGAGCAAAAAAAGACCCTTTTTGATCTCATCCAGGAATAGGCAGGAAGCACTGTATGTGTGTGTGTGTTTGTGTGTGTGTGTGTGGGTGGGTGTGTGTCTGAGTGTGTGTCTGGCCAGAGGTTTTTAGCTTAGTCCTTTGATCCAAGGCAGAGGTGGGCATACCTCTGTGAGGAGCCAGCCAGCAGTATGGAGACTTGGCTTGCGCCACAGCAGTGTGTGTTTGTGTGTGTAGGTGAGAATCAGTGTGGCAGAAGCGTGTGGCCAGAATTAGAAGTAGTGGCTTGTGTTTGTTCTACATGTTTATATGTGTGTGTTAGTGTGTGCGTGTAACACACATCAAAACTCTGCTTTTTTCATGTTGGTGTTTCATCAATAATAGTTATAATAAACATGATACCTCACAGCTTTTTACTTTCTGCACTGATGGACATTTCTGCTGTGAGTCCAACTTTTGGCTCCTCCTTTGGCAGTGCTTGTTATCTGAAATGAACTGAGGAGCATAATGACTTAAAATGATTAGGTGGAATGTGTATAAATAATGCCATCTAGAAGCAACCACTTAAACCATTTGTGTCTTGTCTCTCTATTACTTGTGAATATGTATATTACATTAACACAATAATCAGCCACAACATTAAAATCACTGACAGGTGACGTGAATGACATTGATCATCTCATTAGAATGCATTTTCTGGTGAGAAACCTTGGGTTCTGGCATTCATGTATATAATACATTGACACCTACCACCCATCTAAATACTGCTGCAGACCAAGTGTTGAAACCATCCAGATCCACGGAGACCGCACCGTAGTCCTGATGCCAGACACCACAGGACACCCTAAAATATTTCATTTTAAGATAAATTAAGTATTCAGTCACTTTGGCTCCAGTCATTGGTTGGGTGCTGCAGTTAGAGAAATGGCAGCAGCAGGGTCTGACTCAGTTGCACTAGACTTGGTTCAGTGTAAAATTTTCCGCAGACCCCTGGCTTGGAAAGCACTGGAGTACTTCACATTACCACAAAACAAAAGGTTTTGTACACTGCGCAAGTTTCAGTGTCTAACCACAGCAGCAATAGTGCAATGCACGAGCATCTGAGGAGAAAACACACAGGCTCTATTCTGAAAGAAGCAGTGCCAAAACAGACGAAACCACAAGAAGTGCTGTCTGTTGTTTTTGAGGAGAGTTTTAAAAAAAGTTTTGGCTTTGTGGCTGCTAAAAACACTGATAAAGCACAAAACTCAAAACTATAATGAACTTAATACAAATAGTCAATTTGATTTTTTGGGAGAATAATTAATTGACTTATCTGTAAAATGGTCGATAGATTAATTGATAATTGGTGGCAGCCCTAACTAAATGATGTTAGTTATCCTCATTTTATTACCACCTCCTCAGGAAGGTCCCCATTTACATCTGTGAGTTACATTTTTGCACAGTGATGCTGCCATTGTAACTTTACATGCACACCCAGTGTGCTTCTGAAGTTACCTGCAGCGGTAAGAGGCTTCTGCAAAAATGAATCATTGAAAGTGTTGGAAGAGCAATCAGCTGTATGACCTGACACTTACAATCAGTAATCATATTCGAACAAACTGCCAATCAGTTTCTGTCAGGGCATTAAGAAAAAGTCTTGCCAAGCTCTGAGTCAGTTTTGGATCATTGCGATGTATTAAAGCTGGTATTAATGCTGTCTACTTCTGCCTAATGGTTTTTCCCTCTTGTCTCCCACAGCCTGATCTAATTTCTTTACCATACTTGCCACACAGATATTAGTGTGCTGCTGGGTTCTGCTCTTTGCAAGTCCTTGTTCTTATAAGCTAAGCTTTTCTCACAGCTGATGTACAGTAAAGTTTAGTGTAAAGGGTTAAAAAAGAACAACTGATTGTTCATTTTAATGCCAGTTTTGCTGATGAACTTGGGACATGTACAATACTTTGACTTGAAAAGACTGTTAAGAATTTCAGATTTAACCTTTTGAACCGCAAATCCTACTGGTGGATTTGAAAGGCATATTACCTTAAAAAAAAGTCGAAACCATAAAAACTAAAAGAATTGTTGAATTTTTTCAGTTTAATAGTATTTATATATTTCATCAAAATCTCTTTATTCAACATGTCCTAATTTAGAATTATCATGAACTACAAATAAACTGTTTGCAGTATCTACATATTCAAAAAAAAATCTCCCAGGTGCAACCATCACCCCTTTTCCACCAAAAAGAACCAGGTGCTAGTTTGGTGCTGGTGCTTAGTTGGTTCAAATCTGGTTCCTCCTAAGAACCTGTTTGCTTTTCCATTGGCAAGGGGCCAAGTTAAAGCAACGCCATTGGGTAAAACGACTATGCTTGCATCGGTTACATAGCAGTTAAACAAACGCAGTAAGTTGATGGTAATATCTATGTTTATCTTTATATATGGTCTTAAGACTGTTTGCGAGGCGGAGGTCGCCTGTTGCTCGGGCACATCCGCGATTGCGCTACTGGTGGGACACAATTGTACTGGATTTCAGTTTGTGCAAAACTTCCTTGTGTCCCGGGAGTTGTTCCAATACAGGGACGAGGGACGTCCTGGAAACAAAAGACACAAATTTCCACTTGTGTGTCCCTTTCCACTGTTGATTGTCGGTCATGATAACCCCGCCCCCAGCCCCTGATGTACTCGGTTCTTGGCTCTGGCCCAGAAAAGAGTTGGTTCTTGCTAAGCCCCAGTTTTTAGCACCTGGAGCCGGTGCTTAGGTGGTGGAAACACAAAGAACTGGTGCTAAGTCAGGTTCTGGCTCCGAACTAGAACTGGAACCAGCTCGGTGGAAAAGGAGTGCACGAAGCCATGTTATAGACACAGCAGTCATGTGACAGGAATTCAGGGACAATTAGTGTGAAACAGGCTGAACTGCAGGCAGTGTTTACACAGAGCTGACAGGAGACAAGTATGGAGACACTATTTTTCCCAGTCTTGGTAACACCTGTGGGAGCTTCAAGGTTTCTTCAATTTTAGTAAAAGCTTTTTTTTTATGATTTATGGCATAACAGTTTCTTACTGCACTAAAGACATTTTCCTCTACTTCATGCCATGGCTGTGCTGGTACCATGGAGGTTCAGGGCTTTATATTGAATTAAGAAATGAGGTCACAGCGATTAAGAATGTGACAAGAGCACAAAAAATGCCCAGAAACTGCTTGTTGCTCAGAGGATTAAGATAAAGAATTTGTATGGAAACTCATGGCTTGTGCTGTTATTTTATTTCATTCATCGTAATTTAGGAAAAGATTCTCTGTATCTCTGTCTTTTCATCAGCCAGGACACATCATGGTAAGAAGTGCTACTAGAAACTGGATTGCTATCAGTGGGCCCACTTTTACTGAACTCAAGTGGGTTTTTGATAATTTGGAGGCAGAGTTCATTTGTGCAACAGTGCTTCTTTAGAGTAAAGTGCACAAGACATCAGGATTAATTAAAAGGACTCTGCATTAGTGATTTTTATAATGATTTGTGTTCAGTGTTGAAATGAGTTGTCAAAACTGAGTAGTTAAAATCAAGCTAATGTGTGTATGTTTTCCTTACGTTATTGAAAGAACCGTTTGATTGACATGGGGTTTGATTAGGTAACAATCGAGGCTAACTGTTCCTTTAAAAAGACAGAGGAAAGGTGGGCAGATTGATTGATGAGGAAATGAATGGGCACGGATGGGTGAGAAGATATGCTGGTATGAAGAAAAGTAATCAGAGAGAAAGTAAAATGAAAGGGAGAATAGGTTGTCAGTTATGGGGTCATTGGAGTAGACGGATAGATGAGAGAAGAATGGCACAGAAACGAACAGACATAATCAAAGATTCTTAGTCAAGACAGATGAAGTGAGCGCCTCAAAAAGGAAGACTTAAAAAGAGACAAAACAGTTTGTTGGCTCAATTTATCAATTTTCTTTACCATTCCTCTGATTCCCCTCTTGCTCACTTGATCTTTCTCTCCAATCGTTGCACATCATTCTTTTCTTCTGTCTATCGCCGTCTTACATCTTTCTCTCCTTTATACCACTTATTTTTCTCCTCCACTCACTGTAATTGGGAAGGAGAAATGCACATGCATTTATCTCATTAAGTGCACGCACAGTGCACACACACACACAAACAAATGCATGCAATTCTTATAGACATTTTGTTATCCTATAGTAAAATGAATGTGTGTGTGCACTGAGCCACAAGTCGTCTCTCATAGGATTCACTTTATCTTGTGAATGTGGGAGTAGAAAGAGAGTTAGGCAAACAAATGAAAATAAAATGAAAGCATTCGAGCGAAAGAGAGAAATTAATTATCTTGTTTGCCCGTTGATGCAAACTCTTCAATAGCACCCTGAGCTGAGCTCCTGTAGAGTTGGCCCACAAACACACGCACACACACACACACACACACACACACACACACGCACACGCAAAGATGCAAACATTCTCATACCTCAGTCATCCTGAGTTATATCCCAACCTGGTGGCTCAGCTGTGTTCTCTATTGTGGTTGTGTTTGACTCAGCACAATGTTCATGACAGTCAACAGTGCCACTCACAGTTTTGTTTGGTTGGTTGCGTTTCCAGCCTGACATCACATCACTCCACTCGACATGACATTTAGCTCTGAATGTTCTTGAGTGCAGTAGAAATGTGTCTGTAATATAAAGTACCAAATCCATCCTGCCATCTGTAGAGGTGCTTCGGATGTGTGTAGCTTATACCTGGTTTGCAATAAGAAGTACAAGTTCTAGAAATTATAGTGTAGAATTTAGGGGAAATAATCTGTATATTGGTGCTGCAGTTTGATTATGCAGGGGAGGACTTTCCTGCCAGCCCACTAATGATAAGTAAAACTACATTATTCATGCAGGCCCTCACTAGATTACACCATGCATCTTGTGCTGCTTTCACATGACAGCAAAATAACAATCTTTAATGAATTTTACATTTAATTATCTTCTCATATTAACAGGGGCATGAAATTTATCAAATAGATCACTTTAGATACAGCCGTAAATGAGCCAACAGACTTGACAGGACCAGTTTTTAAAATATGATAACCAGACTTTTCAGGGGAATTACTTTGTTTTCCACCAGCAGAATGCACGGAGATCAGTTTATTGTTAAGTCTGTATAGGTGCTGCTGAAACTTGTATGTTTAGGTGTGCATGAAGACAATCTAAAGCATATAGTGTAGTCGGAGTCAGTGTAAAGACGGCTACAGGCTAAAATCAATTGTGTTCTGTAAAGACTTTACAGGCTCACAAATGGGAACGTTGCTTGCTTTTCTTCATTTTATATAACATACAGTATGCTCAATTGAATGCTTGGGTGTTGGTGAAACTGCGTCAGCACATTGAAGAGGTTAAGGTGTGGCTTTGTAAGCTGTGATGGAAACATTAACATTAATGTGGCGGCTGTGGCTCAGGTGGTAGAGCGGGTTGTCCACTGATTGCAAGGTTGGCGGTTCGATCCCCGGCCCCTCCGCATGCCGAAGTGTCCTTGGGCAAGACACTGAACCCCAAGTTGCTCCCAGTGGTAGATTAGCGCCTTGCATGGCAGCTCTGTCGCCATTGGTGTGTGAACGGGTGAATGAGAAACACATTGTAAAGTGCTTTGGATACCACTAAGGTAGAGAAAAGTGCTATATAAGTGCAGACCATTTAACATTAACATTAAAGAGTTGAGAATTAATTAATTATCAGACTTTTAAAATTGGTAGATACAAGTATTTTTCTCCACTAGGGCGAGGCAGAGGTGTGTTTTCAGTGCCATCTGTCTGCTTGTTTGTGTCCCAGCAGGATTACACTGAAACTACCAGCCCAAATTTCTTGAAACTTGGTGCAGAGGTGGAGCATGAGGAAGGGAAGACGCCTTCAAAAATGTGTCTTTTCTATTTGAACGTACTAGTATTTACTGTCAGGGTGAGAATGTACTCGGATATTACTGAAAAAGTCATTTATTCAAATCTCTGACTAAATTATAGACGACACGCAGCTATGTTTTAAGATATGTCAAGCCGACTGCCACATCTGCTGTGGTTGTTGCCAAAGTGCATTGATGCAATTTGCTTCTAGTATTACTTAAAATGAACTTGGATTTTTTGTCTTTTGAAATGTAAATTTGCTTCAGAATTGACATTTTCTGCCCTTGAAAGCATATTTGAGGTGCTGTATGTTAATATCTGTGCTGTGATAGACTAATGTTCAAGTTATTCTGCTACTTGACTCAGTTCTTTTTTCCTCTCACAGAAACTGGCCTTCACTCTCTCCTCAACCATTAAATTGTGTGTTGCTTATAAAGGGGAGCTGATGTGATTGGCTCTCATTGAGGGCTCACACCAACTCAAAATGCTGATACTGCAGCCCTCCTTCTAATAACTCTCTCATCCTGGTCCAGCATCTCCCACTGCACTGCACTGAGGTTGTTCTTGCACTTTGGTTGTCATGATTGTAAAAATTACTTGGTGGCACCGACAAGTTCGTTGTCAGTTCAGGCCAGGGTGTCATTGTAGTTGGGTTCTCTCTTAGGACGGGATTGATTTAATAAGAGGCGTTTTGATTCAATACCTGATGAAGTGTGTTAAGCTGCTCAGTCAACCTTCCCTCGGGGCCTACAACAAATGAAGGTGTACAATTAGTCAGTTCTTAAAGGTTTGTATTGAACCATGATTGACTGTAGTCTCTGCTGAATTCTTCTCATTTACCTTCTGCAGTTTGCCTTTTTTATATTTTCACAGAGACAATGTGGCTGTGATTACCCACAGCGTCCAAAGCAAAGCTCCCCCACACAATTAATCAGTCACATAAGCGTTTGCTCAATGCTCAGGAAGAGATACAAAAGATAGATTATTGGCTTTAATGACATTTGCCTCAGGAATAACTCATGATGGATATGCTCAATATCTGCCCTCAGCAGTGGAGAAGTAAGTGTGGCTCTCACTAGGACAACCTGACCTGTCTTATAGTCCTCCACATCTCTGATATAATTTTTTTAAGTGAAGCCATGAGTAGTGTTTTCTGCCACTCCAGCGCAGGGCTCCGCTCTGCTCTTTGTCCTGCATTCATGGACTGCCAACCACGTTCTTAATTTTTGAGCGCCAATTTGTAGCAATCTATGATTAATATGTTATGCATGGACAAAACAAGACCTGACTTGCGCAGTGAAACCACACATCCTCAAGCGGCCAGTGTACCATTAGTATTATACCAGTAATCTGTAATAGTTCTCTTTAATAATATGATACTGTTCTAAACTAAAAGGCAGTGTGTGGGTTTTGCTCCAATAATCCACTGCTCTAAATGTCAGTCCACTGCTCTAGGCAAACATTATGCTGATTACGGCAACCATCACTTCTAAGCAGCTCCTCATGCCCAGTAGACGCACCTTCACCGGTCTTTGTTTGTGTGTGTTTATTTTTGGGCTTAGAATTTACTGTTCAGTGTAGTTCTTGGCAAAATGTACTTGATTATGTGCTTTCAGAGTCATTTTATCTGACATAGTGGCTTATTACGATGTCAGTTGCTCATCACACTCTGCGTGTGTGGGCTGTGTGCGTATGATTCTGTGTGTACCTTGTGTGTCCCAGCATTTTTGTGCTTTAGGTGTATAGATAAGTGCTGTGTGTCTGTGTATTTGTGTATGTGAATTGGCTTTTAAACTGGCTGCTTTTAACACGCTCAACACAATGACTGCTGAAAGAATTTCTTTGCCTTCATCTCCTCCCCATCTCCATCCTCTCTCAGTCTTGCTGCCTCTGTCTCCACGTTGCTTTCTTTCTCCTCCTCTACTCTCACCTTGTGATCATCCTATCCATGCCCAGCCTACATTTAATTAACTTGTATCATGGATGTATTAGGCTTGTATAATGAAACAGCTGGGCCTTTCTGCCTTTTCACACAAACACAAATCCACTCTCACACAAGCAGAGCAGATATTAGATGTAAACCTTTGTTGTCATAAAGGACGAGAGCGAGGTAGAAGGAGGAAGATAGAGTTGTGTTTTTGTTTGCCTTGGTGATGGAACAATACTGTATGGACAAGGTCAATCTATTTGTTTGTGTCCTACCATTTCCCCGCAGCAGTGACTCTCCAAGACGTACTGAGCAAATGTATCCAAGATTTTAAAATGATTCATAAATAAAGGCATTGTGAGCAGACTGTAGCAGTTATCAAAGATGTACAGTCGCACACACATAAACAGGAGTGTACAGCACAGCCTACGCACATGGGTTTTAGAGGACTGTATATGGATCCACCCGGATGGAGAAAAAATAGTTTTTTTCTTTAGTTTTTCAATTTTCTGCAGCACAATTCTGCTGAAAGGGTAAACTGCATTGTGTTGCACATACACACAAGTTCCAAAAGGAAAACACACACACACAAACAAGCTAACTGAACACAACACCCACTAACCAGTTGCAGGTGCTGACAGAACAACAAGACAAAAGTTTAAGTAATTAGTGGTTTTTCCTCATGTTAGAACAATTGTTAATTTTAAAATTTTCTGTCAAAACACACAAACATCTAAAATGTGGTGACAAGCATTAGAAGAGAGATAAAGGCTTGGTTTGTCACCGAGCATTTGTGGCTTACACCAGTGGTTTTCAAATTTCAAGGAGTTTTGCAAATCCCTTTTCATTTTTCCTTTCTCTCCTGTGTTTCTTCATGCCCTCTCTCCCGTCCTGGACTGACTGTGTCTTTCCATGCTGTCAACCAACCACCCCCCTCACCCAGTGGTGTCACATTACATTCAGTCTGCAGAAACTTTCCTCTTTTTTTTTATTTCTCCCACTCTTCTCTTGCTCTGTCATTTGCCTTCCCCTCTCCTGTCCCCATTTTCTTCACTTTAATCTCACTTCTCGTTGTCCCTCTTTCCCTCTGGCTCCATACAAGGGGAAGGGGTGGCAACTCATCCCAGAGGGGGGATCTTCTAACTGCAGCCTTTGGCACAAGCTGTCTTTCTGAGGCCCGATGTGTGTGTGCTCTTGCAAGGCCCTGGGTGACGTCTTTTTTCCTCTGGTGTGTGTGTGTGCGTGCGTGCATGCGTGTGCGTGAGAAAGTGAGTGAGTCACAAGAGAGTGTGGTTGGTGAATGTGGTCGGTAACTCTATCTTGGACGACATGCAGCTAAAAGCATTAGGTTATAACAACTGCCAGGCCTGGCAGCATTTGACGGGGCTTTGGGCAATGTTAGAAGGACAAATGGGGTGTGGTGCCTTACAGCTGTGTGTGTATGTGTGCGTCTGAGTTTGTGTGCGTATGTTGCTAGCCCATTCCATCAGCGCCAGTCCCTGTGTGAGCACTTAGTGATTATGGTAGCCCAGAGTTGTTAATTTGTGTAATCAGTGTTTAATTGGCATTGAGGAAAAACACATTAATCAGACCAGAATAAGTCTCCGGCTTCTTCATGCAGTCATTCATTAGTCTGCTTCAATCAGCCAATCACAGGCTGCCTGGGAGCCTGGCATACTAGGTTGCAATCACAGATTCCACTGAGGATGGCACCTTACTGGTCACACCATGTTGCCATTATTCCACTTTATGAGCACAATTACTAAAGTACTAAAGCCTCTGTTTGAATGTTGCCCTGTGTCAGCAGTCAACACACTCATCAGCAACAGTCTGATATGGAAATTTGTTCCTCAACCTGTCATGACGTGTGTGTGTGTGAGGTTTGTGTATTTGAGGTACAAAGGTTTTTAAACTATAGTGATACCCAGTGTTAAGAGTCTCTTTTCACATGGGTGGCTTTTACTTTGTCTTGATTTGCAGCACTGTTCTGTAGACATGTGGTGCATCTATAAATGTATCTCATCTTCTGCAGACAGACACACACACGCACACAAAATGAGAAGTCAACTGTAAACAGGAAAGCTATCAAAACCTTAGACCCACAGCAGCAGGAGCAATGACAGATATTAGATTTCTATAAGCACAGAATAAGCCTCATCCCAGCTTCTCTCACTCTGGCTCTTGAGTTCTGCTGCTGGCCTACAAACATGTTTTCCCAGATCCGAATATAAAAACACATCACGCATAATATTGTCAGCGTTGGATTTAAAATTCTAAACCGAGAGCCTGGAGAATTACGTGGCTATTTCCTCAATGCTACTTCATTTAAGTAAAGATATATTTACTGTGATTTGATCTGACATGTTGTGAAATATTGTGCGTGTCTGTTGAAATAATGTATTGTAGATTTGTTGCAGTACCTGGTTGTGCTACCAGACAGAGCCTCTAACTGTTTAGTGACGTGGAAGACTGCAGCTCATTTGCTGTGTTTAAAACTGTAGCGATCTACAGGTAGTTTCATGTTGGCAAGAAGGAAGCACTGTGGGCATTTAGCTAGTAGCAACAGGCCACCATGACAGAGACTTCGGTAGGGGTTAATGACTTCCAGCCAGTGCTCATGCGTTGTAAATAAGTCAAAGTTAACTGGGACAGCATTCCTGTTGTTGAGTGGAAAATGTAACAAAGCTAGTTTTACCACAAATGTTAGGTGTCCCTGGTGAAAAATGGCTTCATCAGCATGTGGAAGAACATCCATTGTGCTTCACTTGTATTTGCCACTAATTGCTTATTGATTAGTAACGTGACCGACTACCAGCTAAGAAAATTTTTAAAAAAAAGTTTCATGTTCTTACCTGCTTTCCAACACAGTGTAGTGTGTGAGTCATATGATCTTATGGCCAGGTCGCCCACCGTTAGTTATAAACAAAGTGAAATGGAAGAGCAATACACTCCTGAATGTACACTAGTAATAGTGATTTGACATGTGCAATACCCAGCTTGTGATAGGGATTGATTCCTGGATCTTACCACTCTAAAACAAATGCAGCTCTCCTTTTTTTTCTAGGTAAACAGACTGTAAATGTCTAGTTAGTCTCACTCACCAGATGTAGATTGCGGGTATAAGCCTGCGATCCCCCTCTGCTATCTACGTGTTACCATTTTCTAATCCCCTTCACTACGGGAAACAACAACCTCTGGGCTAGCAGCCTTCCACACTAAAAAATTCAAGTTTTGCAGAGAATTGGGATTGTGCAGTAAGGCAGCTGTGCTAGTGTTTTTTCAGTAAATTAGCCATTTTAATGGTTGCACTCACCTCTCAGCATGCAAATGTTTCACCTCAACATTCCAGCCTGTCACTATTTTGAAAGAAAACTGCATCCTTAACTTTGCATCTCCCAGTATGATTGTAATTAGTTTAAAGAAATACAGACAAGACTGTTTTTTCATATATAGCTGCATGACAATGAGATGCAGCCAGACTATTTGGTGTTGCAGAATGTTCTAGTTAGTGCAGTTAATACCTGGTACACCTGCCAAATTAGCTCTGATTGGGGATAAATTGAACACTCTGCTTAAATGTGTCTGTAGTTTTTCTGAAAGCATTGAGTTTTAACTTCAGGTGTCTCTCTCAGATGTGTAGAAATCTATCTTTCACACTGCATTTTCTTTAAATGTTCTATGTTGATGTTAATGGCTGTTGAGTGCAGTTACTGGATGCGGCTACTGTCCTGACAGTTCCCACCCACTTTTATTGACCGGAACAGCCTTTGTGCAATGTGTCAAAAATGAAAACAGAGCTCTGCCATTTTCAAATTGATTGGGACGAGACAATGGTAAGATTAAGCAGACACTTTCTTAATTGTGCCTTTGCAGCTCTTATACTGTAAATCCTCAATTTTATTCACTCCGCAACAACAATTTCCAGACAAAAACACAAACTAGGCCAGCAGTATCAGTGAGGCTCTTATTTTCTAAAATTACAGATTGTACATTTCAACTTAGACAGGTCTTATTGTTTAGTCTTATTTTTAAGGCAGGCAATCTGAAAGTGAAAAAATAAGAGAGCAGCCCATTTTACAGTTTGCAGTTTTGCAGACTGAGTCATGCAAGACAAAATAACTCAGACTCTCAGCAGTTTAACATTTCTGTTCTCCACCAAGATGATGAACATATCATAAGAAGACACTGGCACTTTTTGATGCTTATAATTAGACATGGAATTTTATTGTCTGCAGACTTTCAAGACAGTGCAGCAAAGCTATTGTGAAACTTTCAAAGGAGACTGCATGGTATGGGCTTGAAGCGTTCGATAACAAATGGGGTTGAGTGATGGTGCTGACAAAATTGAGTTTTTTATGTGCCTCCAGAGGAGCTGGGAGTGTCAGGTAGGATGTACTTTCTGCTTTACAATAAATACCTCTGAGACTGAGGGAGGGCTCTTTTTCTTAGTTATAATGATGGGCTTATGCTGGCATATCCATGCAGGTGTTACAAACTGTAACTAACACCTGAGACACAAGACATGCATGGATACATGACTCACAATATGAGCCTCAGTATTTTTGACTGAAGAGCTTTACTTGTTGTCTGAATGTGGTTTGTGTGAATGGATGGATCAGTGCGACATGGTTTGCTGACTGCTGATGTGTAATTGAATTGTAACCAGGGAGGGTGAAGCTACATCTGGTGAGCTTGTTATCTCACAGGGATGAATGTTTCCCTCCATGTCAGACACACTCTGAACTCCCCAAACTGGTTTTCTCATGATAGAACTGGATAATCATATGATAATCTGTAATCGTCAAGAGTATTATTATCTGGTAAAATGCAAAGCCAGTTTGATCTGTTGGTGAATAAACAAGTTTTACAGGGATTTCTGTTGAGGTGTGAATTTTATACTTGTGGATAACAGTAAATCTGGCTTCATGCACACTACAAAAAGAGGTCAGAGCTGTTTCTGAAATGGGATACCACACCTTTTACTGGAGCATTGCCATGGTGAAATCACATCTGACATCTTCATTTTGAATTCGTACTTTGGTTCTCACACACAGCTCCAATATCCACAGTTTATTAGAAGATAAAATTAACACTGGGAATCAATATTGGGAATACTGAGACACATACACTCCAGTAAATCACAGTACTTTGTTTTACTTCAGAATTGTATAATATAGTGTTTCTCCCATACCTCTCTTTATGGCACTGACTGAGATTAGTTGAGCTTTAACTATCTTTAATTTAGTCTGGATTTGTGTGTGTATCCATGTGTGTGTTTTGGCCTGCTCGTTAGCACCATGCAAGAGCCAGAGTGCACTTTTTAATTACAGCTCTCAGATAATTTAGAAGAGGAGGGGAGAGAGCACAGGAGGGAGAGAGAGAAAGTCGTGGAGGAGGGTTAGTTTAATCTCACAGTTCGTTTCACCCGTTGCGTTTGGTTTTATACTTCCTTTTAAAGGCATAAATCACTGATCATCCTAGAGAAAGGCTGAGAAAGAGAGTGTTAGATTAGCAGCAGGAGTTATATAATCATATAATCAGATTATAAGTGCATTAGCCATAATTTTCCTTTCTGTGATAAAGAGGTAAGAGCATGAGGGAGTAAATGAGGGCCTTGCAGCCAGCCAACCGTAGATATGCATAAACAAATTACTTCATGGTAGCATGTATGTATGTGTGTTTGTTTTTGTGCGTGAGTGTGTGTATGAATGTGTGATTATACTTCAAGGGAATAAATGTTTATGTTTGTCTCTTAAGTACATCTGCTCTCCGTGACTTTGCAATGTTTACCAGCTGCTCACAGTTGGGGCATCCATAAATATACGAGTAAGTCAGGAATTCATTCATTTAGACCCATTTATGTCTGCCTATATAATCTTAATATTATACTGGTCTGTGTGTATGTGTATGTGTGCATGTGTTAGTGCACGTGTCGCTGCATAAATTGGGACAAATCAAGTGTTTACAGGAAAGGGGAGACTGTTGATAATTTCTGCTCTCCTCATTTCAAACAAGTCTCATAGGAAAGTGTGAAGAAAATGAGAAGTAGAAAGCAGGGAAGAAACTCAAATAAAACTTTCTGGTGTTTTTCTTTTCCCGAGTAGAAAAGGAATAATACATGGAGAACTTTCCTTTTCTTTCCAGGCCAGTAATTCCCTAATAGGAAGCCAATCATTTCTGGGGATTCTTACTCCAGATTTGGCAGGAAGAGGCATGAAATGAACCTCCAAATTAGTGTTGCCATTTATTTATACACACAAATTGAAACTGTGCACTTTCTGATTGTGTCTCTGACTTTGCTATCATCCTCCCTCTGCCCATATGGGAAGTTGTATTTCGCTGCATGATTTATGGAAAGAGAGAGAAAAGAAGAAAGCGGGTATCATTTAAAGAAGAAAAAAACTTTTCCCTCTGTTCACGGAGGAGCAAAAGGATGATAGAAGAGTCAAGAGATCTAAAAGCGAAGGGGGAATGCTGCTTTGTGTTGCAATCCAGTGTAGGCTGCAGGACTTTATAAATAGACATGGATATGCATCATTGACTTCAGGCTCTATTCTGGTCTTTTCATGTATGCATGGTTGTGGGTAGAGTTTTGATTGTTATGGAAAAGCTCTATTCTGAGGTTTTGGATGTGAGTGTGCTGAGTGCATAGGTCTGTTTTTGTATGCATATATGGGAAGAGAGGAATAACCACGAGAGTGCATGTCTTCACACCTTGGCCGCAAACAGGAGTGTTAAAACCTCTCTGGCAGTGTGTGCAGACAGCATTTTCACTCCTCTCCCCTCCATCCATCTCCCTCTGCCACTCACTCCATCCTAGAGGACATGTTCTGAGACATTTACACCTTGGCAACCCCACACCCCAACCCATCCGCTACCAACGCCTGTTTTCTCCACCCTTTCCTCTGTTCTCTCATTTCCCAACATGCTCTTAGACGCCCCACATACTCCCAGCCAATCCCCCCCTCGCTTCCCCTTCATCCGCCTCCTCTGCTGTCGATCCCTCCTTCCCTCCTGGGTTCAGGTGTGTCTAATCAATGTCTAAGCCGTTTAATCCCCTCTAGATGCTGTGCTGCCGTTAGTGTGCCTGCAAGCACCTGTGTATGCGTGTCTGCCTGATTGTAGTGTCCTTGTATTTAATACAGACACAGAATGAAAATAAGGGAAGTGAAGGTAAGAAAGGCAGAGTGTAGAACTACTGTAACCCCAACAAGGAGCCACTGTGAATGAATTTGCATGCATGGTCACTAATTTGCCAGCAAATGTCCTGAGAAAAACATGACAATGTTTTCCAGTAGTTATGCGTGAGTCTCTGCACACCCTGCTAGAGAGTTCTTAATACACCTGTTTGTGCCCAAATGTCTGTTCCTTAGATTATTGAACATACGTGATTTGACAATGTGATCCACAATTCAAAGTCAAGCCAATGTGATTTAATTCCACTGCAGTGTACTGTCAAATTGTACATGACTTTGTGTTTAATCTTTCTTAGGAGTGGAAGTGTGTCAGTTTTAAAAAGAGAACGGTGGATCATCAGTTTGGCCAATAATCAGATCTGACATTCAGCAACTTTTCCAATTATAATTATTTTTTTAACCGATTTCCTGTAAAATAAGGTAATTGACTTTACTCTTATAGACTCTGATGCAGCACCTTTTCTCTATCTATAGTCGCCCCTCTGTGGTCTTGAGCAGTGTGTCACCCACAGCACTATCTGATTGGTTGCATGTCACAAATAACAGCCAATCACACTTTAATTAGCTATTTGTGAAACACAAATAAATGAAGGCATTCTAAGGAAGTTTTGAGTTGGAGTTTGTGTTATTCTAAATGCTGACACTAAGATTTAAGTTTTACTGCAAGTGAATATTGATCCCAAATATTGTTTATTGATTACCTTTATGGCTAATTATTATAATAATTATAATTAGTTTCGGTATTGGCCCTGAAAAACACCATGGAGTCACCACGGAGGGAGAATTTTTGTCTAAAATAAAAACCGAGACTGAGCGCGGTTTACCTGGGTTACAGGGTCAGGGTCAACCATAAGAATTTTGTCAGCAATTTTATATGAGCAAATTTAATGGATAATAAAACAGTTTCTGGCTTCAGTTATTGCCTCTGACGAGGACGAGTTTGGGGCAAGTGTTCTTTGGAAGTAGCTGTAGTAAATGTTAACATTGTCATTACTCACCTCACATTGACTGCTCCTGCTCTTTACTGTCACCCTTCATACCACCTCCGACACAGAAGAGTGTAACATTTCTTTCAGTGGGTGATTGTTGTGCGATGAAGTGCACTTTTCAGTTCTGTGGACTTGACACAATTGCTTGTGAGTTTTTAACAGCTACTGTGTCCCCTCTGTCCTTCGTATGAACCTACTAAGTGCGCAGGTACCAGTTTATTACCCCCCCTTTTGGCTTGAAGTGCAAATTTCTTTACAGCACAACACTGTACTCATTTCCTTAAAAATTAAAATACCCATATTGGCTCCAACATGGAGGACAGTATCACCGGTGTAATTAATGAAATGGCCATCATTATAGATTAAGAGGTGGGAAGGCTTTGTGACAGCGTCCTGGAAGCAGTGGGTGGAAGGTTTAGGGGTCTTGTAATTCTAATAGCTGGGTTTGTAGGATACTTAGCCAAGTTGGTGATGAGGCCATCAACGCCTCAGCCACCACTTTCTGTCTCTTATATTAATCCAGATGCTTTATGCTCATTTATTAATCTCTGCCTCATTCCTTCACTGTATGTTTGTGTGTGGACAAGTTTGTGTGTGTGTGTGTGTGTCTGAGTGTGCACCCAAGGCCCAGGGCAGAGTACAAGCTCATATGTGCTTAACTCTGGTCTCAGTTCAACTCTACTGGATTAGCTCCTGTCCTCTCCTCTCGTCACCCCTCCTCCCCTCCTCCCCTGCTATCCCAACATTTTCTCTTAGCTGAGGCCACATCTGTTTCTGTTGCTATTCGTATGTATTTATTCACACTTACTGCAGCAAACAGATTTTTCTCTCTTCCTCTCCACCAGTCTTTTCCCTCTCTTCCTTCTCCTCCCTCTCTCTCTCTGACATATGGCAGTGTGATATCCACAGCCGCAAGGCTCTAATTTATTTAGCTAACGATCTACACCACCTCCCTGAATACAGAATGAAGGTCTAGTCTCTCCCTCTTTCCTCCTCCCTCTCTCTCCGTCTGTCCCCCTTTCTCTCTATGCTGTCTAACGCCGTCTCCCTGCCTCACCTGTTGTTCCACGCATGTAAACTAGCACACACACATGGACACACACACACATGCACCGACAGACAGACAGAGACTCACACACACACACACACACACACACACAATGGGCACACTCTCTTGTTTAATCTAATTAAGCAGGAACATGTTTTCTCAAGCAGGTTGTAAATACTGACTGTATTAGTGGAATGAAATTTAGAGTTGCTCTGTGTGAGTGTGTAATTGTGTGTGTGTCTCCTTATATTTATGTTAAGTGTAAGTATATATGTATGCATGCTGGCATGTACATATTTTTTGTAAGCTGCGGGTGTCAGATGTTAATTGCTACAGGGTATTGTGCTGGTTACATGACTCAACTAATGAATCCAACATGATATTAGTCTACAACAGTGTTTGTAAAAGGTGTGTGTTGTGGTGTGGTGGGTATCTGTGTGTATGTGTGTTAATAAGGTACAGTACAGTTTTTTTTAGGCTAATATTGGAGGATCAGACCAGATTTGGATTTTTGTCTCTCTGCTTGACTGCTTTCGTCACAGTCTGGCTTTATTTCTCCGTCTGCCTCTCACATTCACACCTTCACACACACACACACACAGTCATGCACGCTTTCTCTTACCGGCTTTTCAATTTAATCCCTTAAATTAACATATTGGTACATAGCAGAATTGCACACCTTGCAGTCAGTAGAACCAGGCTAATTTCCAAGTCCCCTCCTCCAGCCTGTGGACGTGCTTTTGGGTTTGTTGAGCATGGTCGAAGAATGAAAGAAGAGGTCAGAGGAAAGTTTAGGGCCTGTCATGAGGAGTTGGCTGCTTCTCCTGGTAGCTATAGCAACAGAGCCACCCTTGGATCGGCTGGTATGCATGTAAAGGGACAGGGATTGGTTGTTAGTGTCAGTTTGGATCACATCAAATAATGGCCTGCAAGTTCCATTAGTTGCTATATTCACTAGATTACTGATGATTCTCTTTTGGGAGCTCTTTATGCCCTATTGGAGACTGTGTTTGTATGAAAGTGTAAATGAGCGTATTGGTAAGAAGTACAGGACTGTCTCTCTTTCTCTTATTCTGTGTACGTGTGTGTGTGTGTGTGTGTATGTGTGTGTCTAAGTAGGCCAGTGTAGCAGTTTAGTTTGAGTCTAGCTCCTAAGAGGCAGCTTAATAAATTGCTTTTTCTCTGCATCAAATCATTGGAGAGGTGTGTGATTGGGAGCTATTTCTTGACTGTGTGTGAGATGGATTGTGTGAGGTGTGCATGCATGATTGTGTCTGTGTGTGTGTTGTTTTTGTCAGGTGCTGAATTGAATTGTATTCAGCCTGTTTTTTTATTCCCTAGACTTGGAAAAAAAAACAGCTTCAGAGGGAAGTCAGATGTATAAGCTTTTCTGTAAAAAAAAGTGAGTTCCAAGGTAGAGCTCCTCTCTCTTGCTTGCTTTTTTCTTTATGAATCCGTGTGTAGTGGCAAGAAGCAATAAGTTTGCATTTATGTGTCTTCTTGTATTATTTTATTTACTTTCATACTAATTCTAATGCCATTAATGACCACTTTTTATACATGTCTTTGTTGTTCAACAGAGTGAAAGTGTATCTGTGCATCTGTTTACATGCATGTGCATCTATTTGCTTCAGTGAGGGTCTAACCAAAGTCAGACACAGACAGAGTAATTAGCTAAGTGTTGTATTTACTCCCAGTCCAACTTGCAATCATGTTAATTTGTTTATTCAAACTGGGCAGTATTTGTTTGTTCTTTACTAAGGAGTCTTGCACACTTCTGCTGCTCCAAAGATTGTGTGTGTTTAGCGGATATGTTTGTTTACATCTCTAGCTGCAAATGCTAGGCATATCTCGAGTGTGCATTTCATTGTGTGTATGTTATATCTCCACATGTGTATTTGTGTTCAAGTGTACGTGCATTTATCCGCATATCTGAGTTGTGGAGTTCATTAGCTATAACACTGTACTTTATGGTTCGCTCTCTGGTTGTGGACGGTTTTATTGGAGCACTAATTGGCAGTATAGATAGCGACGTGTGTGTGTCTGTGCATTTTAAAGTCATGGAATTTCAGAGTATTACCCCATGTGGCTGACTGACTCTCACATTCCCATAACCATTGTTGTCAGTGACTGTTACGGCTTTTATGGTTTTTGTTAGCATGCTTGCGCAAATCTTCTCGTGAGGGTGTGTTTGTATATATGTGGATTTGTGTGTCGGTGAGCAAGTCAGAATGTGGAACAGTCAGTAGCAGATGCAGATCAATGTGCCTATTAGCAGTTATATTGATCTAGAGCTCTGTTAATCCTACTAAACGCTGATCAAAAAGTCCTCTGATACATTACGAGCCCATAACCCCCACCCCCAATCCTTTTACTGTCTCCATCATTCTTCTTACTATTGCTCTGAACTGGGTGGAAATGTGAATCTTCAACCGTCTAACATAACTTGTATGATATTACTGCAGGCAGCTGAAATATTATATCGGTGCAAAAGGTTTCCCAATGATCCAGTGATGCATGGCATTCATTTCAATTTATTTCAGACAAGGCTTGTTGCAGCGTTGACTTAAAAGTTACTAAAGTTAGTTTGAGTTACAGCGACTACTGATGTGTACAGTTTTTGGGGTTCTCCCTGGCAAAGGATTGGGATTACAATGCCACATGCACGTGCACGCTTGCTCGCTCGCACATACACACACACACACATACACACACACACACACACACACACACACACACAGCCTAACCTCTGGCCAGGGTCCCATCCAAGGTATTAGGGGGTCTTAAGAGGCAGAATTCACTAATGACTTGCTTTATCTCCTACACACAGCTTTAGACCTGATCACTGAGGCTCTACACCCACACACACACACACACACACACACACACACACACACACACACACATACACATTCAGAACCCAAAATACCATGGGTGGATAAAAATAGAAACGTTATAGCAGTGTTGGCTAGTCAGACTGGAATTTTTCTGGTCAGCTTTCTTCTCTCTTCTTTATTATGCATATTATTCTCCAGATGTGCAGTCTCATGCGCACACATGTGGTAAGATCATGCTATATTATTTTACAAACACTAGCCAGCAGTTTTAACAGCCCATGTTATCACCCTAATTGCTTCTAATGCTTTTCTTTACATGAGACGCTTTGTAACGTCCTCCTCTCTGGTCCTGATATTTCAGATTTTGTTTTGTGTTGGCAAATTAATGTCTGTTTGATAGGCAGAGAAAGATGACCACAATGGAAAGAAACACGGAGATACCGAAAGAGCAGTGGTGGTGTGGTTGGAGCCAAGGCTTTTCGTCAAGAAGCTGAGGCGGGATTTGAGATAAATAAGTCAGGTTGGAAGATGAGACTAAAAAATGAGCTGAAATGAGGAGAGAGTAGTAGGAAGAGATTTGGGCAGTTGAAGGAATAAGGGGGGCTAATCCTGGTTGCTCATTTTGCTAGCTCTAAACGCAAATAGCCTCGAACACATGTACTGAGGACATAACGCTTAAAAACACTTCCATATTCTATCCGTGCCAAATGATTTGTCAACACCGGGGTTATCACACTTTGGGTGAACCTCACACCTTTACTCCTGAGGGGGAATTTTCCCCTCGCTCAGAGAAATTGCTTTGCCAATTCCCAGAACAGAGCCCAGAAGCTACATGCCACTTAGATCAGATAGAGCATTTGGCTTCACATCAGATGTAAACATTCCTGTTAGCATGCGTCTAACCATCATCTTCATCTCAGAACAAACAAGTTGAAGTATGTCTGTGTGTCTATTCTCAGGGGTATGAGCATGAGTGTCTTTTGTGGGGACCATCTAGAAAGTATGTGGACACCTGCTCGCTGCCGTTCCCCTCTTCATCAAACCACAATCACCATCCTGTTGCCATGCTGTTATATCTCTCTTGTCCTTCTTTTCAATTTTGCTTACCCTGAGCTCACTCCACTCTGGTAGTTTGAGCAGGTTTCTGTTTGTAGTCTTTGTGCAAGCAGAGATTGCTTAATAGGAGCAATCCATATTCTGCTTTTTATCTTTGACTCCTCTCTTCTTCCTGATCTTGTGCACCTGCTGGAGTTTATAATAAATCCATGAGCTAAAAACAATTA
This sequence comes from Dascyllus trimaculatus, assembly GCA_024666655.1. NCBI lineage: Eukaryota > Metazoa > Chordata > Actinopteri > Pomacentridae > Dascyllus > Dascyllus trimaculatus. Next base: position 32,471,391 of record CM045447.1, on the reverse strand, counting down.
GTACATAATGCTTTACTGCTGAAGAGAAAATATCTTTCTGTCTGTAATTGTTTTGTTTATCTTATGACATAAGTTTGGCAGTTCCCTAAGCTAAGCCTTTATAACTATATAGACGCCAAGTATTAGACCTTCATTTTCCATTCTGACCAAGACATTATTGTTTAAATGATTAGTTGACTCATATTTAATTAATTTGAAAGAAAAATGGTTGCTAAAAGTCTTTCATCAAGCAAAAATCATTTGTCATTTGTAAAAATTTTACAGTCATTTACAGATGTCAGATTGATGTTTTTTAAATTGTATTGTTATTTCTCAATGTAGACAGTTATTTAATATTTGTATACTTATTTTTCACACAGCTCTCTGTAACTTTTCTTTAATTGACCTTGTTCTAATGAGTCAGAACAGTAATCACATTTGACTTTGTTGCCACGTATTCTGCAAGACACGCAGTCAGTGTGTCGTTTGTTCTTTTCATATTCGTTTGAGAATCCAAAATGAGAAAATGAAAGACGTATGTATTGTTTTGTTCTTCATTTATGAATCCAACACAAAGGAAAAAAACAGCATGTTTTTCGTACTTTTAATTTTATGCTCACGTTAGGAACAGGAAATGAAAAAACAGGGCATGGACCAAATTTGATTTAAAATTTAATTTGTCCGATATGTGTAACCAGGCATTTACTCACTTCTTTGCAAATTGTATCACACATGTTTGATTGAAAGCGCATCGTGATTTAATGTAATGAATACAAGTATGTTGTTCAGCAAAGTATTTTGGAAAATGTCACTTTAACAGTCTTCACTTGTGTGTAAACAGATGTAGAGTCAGACTGTGTCAGTGAACCTGAGTTTGAATCCAATCTGTGACTGTAATTATAGTTTTTTTTAGACGTTGGTCTCATTTTGACTTTAGCTTTCACTTTCTGTTTTTCGCTTGGTGTTTGGTTTTAGTTTACCAAAACTACTTGGTTAGGTTTGGGTCCAATACAACCTGTTGTTACGTTTACCAAATGAAGCTCCATTTTGTGCAGTGCATTTAATCACACGGCCGTAAGAGGTCATGACATTGTCGGGTGACTTTTTGTTTATCAGGGATCATAATGGATGATAACGTGCGTACTGGGTGCACTAGAAGGTGGAGGAGGTTCCTACTGACCCATATGTGTGGGTATGATATGCACTGATAATGGGCCAGTTAATGGTCTGATAACATCTGAATCGGGTTTGTCAGCAGCCTCAGGTACGTCCTCATTTGCAAAGCTGTTGCTGTCACAGCGATCCACTGTTAAAGAAAAAGCTGTTCGTCTTTATGTGTAACCCAGGTGATGTGCCATCATTTTACTGTGACGGCAAACTAATCAAAGCAGGCTTTACATCTGTAATTATTCCATAACAGTGAGATGATAGTGCCATCTTTAAAGCGAGAATGATCATTACCACTTGTTACCACTTGCACCCAGCACCTGTGATAAAAACTTACACTGTTACACACCTTGCCGGAGATGCTGAACACACCGGGACAAATAATATTAAAATGATGACAATAACAGAGGAATACCAAGGACTTGGGTGCTTAATTAAATGAATTGAATTAATTAGCTGGAATGTCATGTAGTCCTGAGTCGCTAATGACCCCAATGTAAGTTTGAAAGGTCGCATTGTGGAAACTTTTCAGAGGCATTTTCACCATTTCCTGACACTTACAGGCTAAATGATCAGTTAAAAAAAGAGTCACTGGTTTGGCTCTAAAATCCATGAATTTATCTCTGTAAGTCCGTTTGTTTCATTCTTTATCCACTCATTCACTGAGCAATTACGCCGCAGTTATCGTTTTTAGGGACCATTTTCATGCAAGTGCTGTTTAGGGAGGGATCGAGAGAAGGATGCAGACTGTTGGCTTTCTAAATGTGAAATTGAAATTGTAATAGATTTTTTTGTTGTGTCTACATGTTGATTGTTGCTTGATTTTCAAAAGCTGCTTCCTTGTCATATACTTTAAGCGCAAAATGAAGTAAGAGTCCAAATATGAGTGCTGAAAACACAGGGGGGTCGGTAGCAATCCGACAGGGTCAGGAAGGCAAGCCTAATGAGAAATTGTCTAAATGTAGCATGGACAGCTCCGACTTTACTCTGCCTCAACATCCTTCACAGTCATTATAAACTCACCACAGGAGACCAGCTGTTCTGGCTGACAGTTCTACAACGGCCTGGTTCTGTGTGCCGAGGTTCAGATACTGTCTAAATGTTAGAGAGTTTGAAAGACCTCGACTGCTTACGTGCACACCCTCACTCCCCTGTGATGTGAAATTGAAAACTGTGAATCATGCAAAGGCTTTCAGACCTTCTCTGTCTCTCGCCTTCACTCTCTGTCTGTCTGTCCCACTCTCCGGCTTGGTCTGGCGCAGGGCAAGCTGAGAAGATGGAAAAGAATACCCATGCACTCATACACTTACATACTCGCATGAAAAACTGTGAACTTTTGCCATTTTTCAGTCTCGGCCTTGCAACTCTTTAGTAGACTAAGATCGGATCTTGCGGCCCCAGGGTGCTTTTCATAGTTTTAATCCTGGATTGGTTTGTGTGTGCACAAGACTTTGTGCCTGTGTGCTTCTTGTTTGCCTCTCAGTGTTTCTGGCTCTGTGTTTGTGTGCGTGTGTGTGTGTGTGTGTGTGCATGCACACGCTCCAGGGGGACTGCTATCTGATCCATTGAGATGAATGGCCTGTCTGTATCTCCTCTATACAGCTGACACTATCAAATAGCCGCTGCCTTTCTCTCTCTTTTAGTCTCTCCCTCTCTCCCTCGCCTAACCCTGTTGCCCATTGGTCTCCTCTTACACTATTGCGCCCTCATTTGTTGTTTACAAGTAGAGCGAAGGATGACTGGCATTTTATCTTGCAGACGTGAGTAACAACAAAGATAGAGGAGACAGAAAAATAGAACTAGAAAGAGAGATTCAACGAAGAAGAGGTGGAGGAAGCCTCTGTCTGCTAGCATCTGTTGCTGCAGGGCATAGACAGGGAGGTGTGTGTGTGTATGTGTGTGACAGGGAAAGTGTGATGGTCAGGATTAATTCAGACAGACCATTTGATGCCTGAGTGATTCTAGTCTCCCTGTTTCTCCTACTAATGCTTCAGGCTTTTTGACCCCTTCTTATCCTGCTCTCTGTCCACCTGTCTCTACCTTTCTAACCTGTCAGCCATTGTGACCATTACACATTATCATGAGCCGGATGTTTTAGTTCTTACAGTCAGCTACTGAGGTTTTCCAAGTGATTAAAGTCATTGATATGTGTTAGCGATGCATTGACCAATGATGTTCAGCACTCGCACTGTATTCAGAGATCTTTGCTGCTTACAGGTAACACTATTTATGGTTTATGAACAGTAGGGATAGACGGTTTAGTGGCCTGGCTGATTATTGTGGCCGATATTTAGCATTTTTCTGATTACTGGTATTGGTAAATTATTGACAGATTATTGATTAATTAAATGTGCTAGCCTCCACTCTCTGTCTTTTGTCACTCTGTGGTTTTAGAAATGTCTCTTAAGCAGACTGCAAAAACTGAACAAGAAACACAATCTGCTGCCACAAACCAGGAAATTAGCCGCTCTCACAGTGGCTAAGACTTCGCTAACGGCTAGTGGCCAAGTTAGATTATTGGAAAACAATAATTAATATTATTGTTTTCCAATTAAAAACAATAATATTTGATTTTAATGGTCAATAAAAGTGACAGAACAGTGAAAGATTAAGAAAACAGAAGAACAGTAGACGTAATTGCAGGAGTCAAACTGATCAATCTCAATTTCCCATTTCTATTTTATATATTCAGTTATAGTCACCGTTATTAAAGAAGAAGCCTAGTTTTGAATGACAAGTTCTCTGCTATCACATGCTGTTAAAACATTACATTTAATGTATATCCGTTCCAGATATCGGTTATCGGCCTTTGTCGTGTATCAATAATTGGCATCAGTATCGGCCCTTGAAAACCCATTTAGGTCAATCCCTAATTAACAGCACAGCGAAAATACAATTGATCAGTTTTAACATCCTCTGACTCACAGATCGTGTGGTGTCATGGCAGGTGATGTGATTTCAGATGAGGCACACAGACGTGCATGAGTAACTGTACTTTCTGTATTGAACCAGCTTCTCGCTATGCTAAGTGTTCAGAAAGTGTGTATGGAAACTGTGTATTTTAATGAGGCGCATATTTTAGTCTGTATATATTCATGTTTATGCTGTTTACCAAGTATGTCTGTTGCCTGCAGCTGGATGTGGATCAGCTCGGTTCAATCATTTGATGCCATTTCTCCATAGTGATGTAACATTTGCTGTCTCCAGTCTTCTGTGTTACTTAGTCCTTTGTGCTGAGTTGGAGGCTATGGCTCATTAGGAAACATTAGCAGCTCAACTGGGCAGTAATAACAGCTCCATAAATCACACTGTTCCACCACATAAGTCTTACTAGTATTATGGACTGTTATAATTTATTTTGCACAGGTAACACTGTAGGTCAGGTTTACTGGTCAATCCAGTGCTGTTAATAACAGACGAGTGAATGTGTCAGTGTTTGTGATAGATTCATTTTTTGATGTTTACTGCCTCTACTTTCCAGCTCTTGCGGTGCCGGAGGCAGTTTTACTAACTTCATAGCTTCTGAATGTGAATTAGATCTACCCCCAGTACTTTATAGTGCAGTACTTTTTCGAGCTAAACTTTGTTGCCAGGTTTAAAATAGATATTAGTCAACAGCAGTGGTACTAATTGTCTTGTACTAGTTTCTTTAAAGAGAACAGACCTTGCAGTTTTAAGCAGATCAGTTTTATCCATGTTTATCAGTGTGTGTATGTATTTGCGTGCTGCAGTGCTGAACTGTGTTGGTAATAATCTGAAGCATTATTGAGGGTGTTATCCTGGGACTTGTATTCTGTCTCTTTTCTTTTGACTGTCAGACACATTAATCCTCTTTCCTTCTCGTGTGCTCTCCTCCTACTCTGTCCTCTCTTTCTCGCTTGTGCTTTTCTTCTGAATAACCAGACTCTTGGGATACTGGCTGTGAGATTCCACCTTTGTCTCTTAAACAGCCACTATTACTGTACCGTCTGAATGGCTCTTATTATTTCTGTGAAATCATCTCCATTTCTCTTCTGCTGCTACGCTTATTTCCTCTTATATTGTCTCTCTGAAGTGATTGAAAAGCAATTGCTGTTTTGTCTTTCTGTTGTCTGGTTGCCCGTTAATTATTCCAGCTGTGTGGTCGTTGTATTGCGAAACTGGGTGTGTCTTTTCGACAGGAGCCTTATTTGATGTTTACCTGTAGTGTGCTAATTAATCATTCATAATGCAGTTTGTGTTTTTTAATTAAGCTCACACTCAGATGCTGTTGTCATAGTTGAGCCTTTCTGACGGCTTAAAAAGAGGCATAAAAGCTTCTCTTTCAGTCTCTGCCGCCTTCCTTCTCTCTGGTTCGATCTGTTCTGCAGTTGACAGGTAATTTATGAAGGAGAAAAAGGAGGGGGCTACTCTAACACAGACCTGGCGTCAGCAGGCACTCAAACACACGCGCGCGCACACACACACACACACACACACACACACACAGACAGAGGGTAAATCATCACCTTGTCTGTGTAACTGATGGCGGAGTTCAGAGGTCAATGACCAATACCTGACCTTTCTTGATACCACAGATGACGTGTCCATGTGTGAGCGTGTGTGTGTGTGTGTGTGTGTGTGTGTGTGTGTGTGTGTGTGTGTGTTCTGCACGTGCATGTGTTTTTGTGTATTTGCTGCCCTCTTTGCTGGAAAAGGGTAATCAGTTTCCCTGTAGAGGTGATTTAATCTGTGGGTCACGTGCACAGGATGGATTCATCACAGGACAGATAGATCACTGTCACACAGACAGACACACACACACAGCAGGTAATTTATATGATGTTAAATGGTTGGTCAAATGGCAGAACTGTGGCGTTGACCTCGAGGCCACTGTGGGTACTTACTACCTCCTACGTTCTTCGTGTTTGGATGGTCTTCTGTCATTTCACATCAGTCCGGTCTGAACAACAAATCCATGACAGCTCACACCTCCACTGTTTCCTTGTTGCGGCGCAGTTTAAAGCTGCAGCTTTATCTCAGTCTGTCTGTGTTCCTAGATGTGGGAGGACTCCCCTCTCTTCAGGGAGCAGGATGTGATTGTGGAACTATGAAGAAGCAGAAAACAAAAGAGATAACGGGGTCATGGGTAGTCTCGTTTGTCATCTTTCTTTTGTGAAAGGTTGTTCAGCGTGTGTGTGTGTGTGTGTGTGTGTTTTAGTGTGTTTGTGTATTCTTTCACTACTGATGTTGCTGTCTGGGTAGTGCTGAAGACAGGCACTGTGTACGCATCTTTTTGTAGCCTGTGCCTGTATTGTGTTTTAAATATATGCTAATGTTTTTATCACACTGCATCCAATCCTGTTTTTCACAACTGAAACCTTTAGAGATGTGTTTCTGGCTTTTGTTGTGTGGTAGCATGTGTGCGTGTGTGGGTGCTCGTAAAGTGTTCCGACTAAGAGATCTAGCTAGGCCTTAAGTCAAAATGATAGTGGAGTACAATAACAGTCTTTGTCTCACCAAATTATATGGAAAAACCCTCAATCTGCATTTGTTTACTGCTTTCTGTGTCACCCTCGCACCATTTAACCACACACAAACATACACATTTGCACAACCTGACCCAAAAAGCAAGAAGTTGCAAGGAAGTGAAAGGTAAAACGTTTTTGTTTCCAGTGTAGATGTTTGACTGCTGGGGACTGTTTTGTTCTTTATTTTTGTATTTAAAGATCACGGCACAATAAAGGGATTTGCTGGCTGCATGTATTTGCTTGTTCGTGTGTGTTGTTGCATTGCCTTGCACAGCAGAGAGTGCATAGTATTAATGTTCTGTTTAATCGAGACATGACAGCATAATCAACCATACATGTCATATGTTAATGCACTGTATATATTTTTTCTTTGTTTTTTAATGCTCTCCGATGTTCCTGTGTGTTCCATTTTGAGTGCATTGTATATGCAATTAGGCTACATAGACATACAGTGTATATAGTCATGTGTGCTTCAGGCAGCATGGAAGGCAGGCTCTTGACATTTGCCATATCAGGCAAGCATCAACCTTCTTTTATATCAATTGAAGCAATTAAGAGATTAAGTATGTGAATAGAGCTTTGCATGAATTACCATATTTGAGGGAGGGACCAGATTACTTCCTCTATTCCCTCACTTGCTCTCAGTTCTTCCGCTCACTGTACAGTATCTTATCTCAAATTCGTTATTCATTATAGGGAAAATCCTAAATCTTAAAACAGGATTTGTTTTTGGGATTTTACAGTGCTTTGTAGTGTCTTTAACAGGTTCAAAACACTTGGAGGGTCTATGCAGTGTATATGAAGGACATTTAGAGAGATAAGTTTGTTAAAAATAACAAAATTAAAATGGAAAATAAGTGCTGGATGACAGTTTTTCAGTTTCTTTGAGCTTTTAAATGAGGCACATTTTCCTGAGCAAATAACTAAATGGTTTTGTGTTCTCAGAATAACACATAAAATGAAGAAGTGCAGAGTGGCAGTGGTTTATAAAGCAGCTGGATGCCTTCCAGTCTGCTGTAAGTCTTCCAAACCAATCACACAATGCACTGCACCCACAGTATCTCCACATCACACGCCCTTGTTGAGTCGCTAATAATGATGATGATGATGATGATGCCATGTTGTTCCAATATTTCAAAATGTCAGCCTCTGCTAACATGCTATCAAGCCACTGATTAGCTCTGAACACATAAACAGGTCAGGCCTCAGAGTCAAACTCAATGAATGCCACAAAGGAGTAGCCTCAGGAGATAACAGGGTAAAATAAGGATGGGTGTCACATTAGCAGCACAAATTTACATTCAGCATCTGTTCTGGCCTTTCAACAATGTCGCCACCTCTTTAATTTACAGATCATCAGTTCAGGCGGGCATACAGTCATGCAGTCTCATTTATTAGTTTGCATAATCAATCCCAATTTATTTCTCTTCTTTTTTAGATCTCTCAATTGACAGTGATGCGATAGAGTGAAACAAGCCTGATGCACTTTTCTAAGCTTTCATGTGAAGAGTCCCATTACAAAACAAAATGCAGCCCTCGAGCAGCGATAATTCTCTTACTTGTGAGGAAAAAAAAGAATGTGTCAAGAGCCTCGGGAAAATTTCACAATCTGATGCTGGAACTGAGGAAGCGCTTCAAGATGTACTTTGTGATGTCAGCAGCCAAGATTGATAAAATGCAGAAAACGCACAACAAAATAAGTCGCCCCAATTACCATGATCCCGTGGATGCCAACTGCCAGTGTGATGTTAGACACACACATGCTGCTACACTGTACATTGCCTCGAGGAAACATCTTTAAAGAAAACTCTCACATCTCTGCTACTACTAAAATGTTTTAAATAAATAAGCTCACCTTGTCTGACACTTTTGATGAATGCTTAAAAGAATGGATAAGACACAGAAACACTGCTGTGAAATTTATGACAGACAAAAGTTTCCATTTCTGACTTAAAAGACTAAATGCTGAGTGTAGTAATTTTCTTTATGTCCTTCAATTTTGGACAGAAATGACAGATCAGCTGTTTGGCTTGGTTAAAAAACACTGACAACACTATTCCTAGAAGCAGGTAACAAAAAAACCCCTGACTGTTGTGAGGGGATCCAGTGGCATAGTTTAGGCCCACTTGTCCCCTTAGAGGGAAGAGTCTTTATCCGTTGATGAGACATTTCTATCCAAACGGTTGTGGTCTCTTCCAGAATCACAGTGCCCCACATGCACCAATCAGGCATAACATTGTGACCACCTGCCTAATATTGTGTTGGTCCCCCTATGTGCTCAAAAATGCTCCGAACGGGGCGCCCTGATGGACTAGTGGTTACGTCGCGTTACCCACGTGCAGAGGCATAGCGGCATGTCTTTCCCCACTCTCTCCCGTTTCTGACTCTATCCACTGTCCTGTCCTCTCTAATAAAGGCAAAAAGGCCAAAAAAAATGCTCCAAACCATTGGGCATGGACAAGAGGACCTCTCAGGGTGTCCTATGGGGTCTGGAACCAGGATGTTGCCACTGGATCCTGTTGATGCTTGATCACAATGGGGTGTAGGAAGTTTGGAGGTCAAATCAACATGTTGGTCCATTGTCATGTTCCTCAACATGCTCCTGATTGTTTGATGTTCTTTCCATGTGGTGGGGTGCATTTTCCTGCAGGGGTAGGCCAGTGACATTTGGGATTTTGCATTTGTATGAGTGAGTGTGCTTGTTGTGGGACAATGTTTATTTGGGTGTCTAAGTCTCATCAACATGGATGTCAAAATCCAAGGTTTTCCATCAGAACACCACATAGAACCAATATGATCAATGATATTCACTTCACCTGTCAGTGGTCATAATGTTGTGGCTGATTGGTGTATGTCTGCCACCAAGTAGTCTGATGAAATGATGTGAATCATATGCTATGGCCTTCACAGTCACCATATCTCAACCCAGTTAAACACAAGAAGGTAGACAGCATTCTCCACCACCATGATCAAAACACCAAATGTGAGGGAATATCTTATTGAAGAATGGTTCCAGAGATTTCAAGAATCAATGTCGAAGTGTACTGAAACTGTTCTGGAGGCACGTAGTTGCTCAACACCTGCTAAAAACACTTCATGTTTTATGGCTGATGTATCCAATAATAATAACGCATTGCAACCTACATCAGTTGCCATACGTTTACTGCAACAGACAGCTACTACATTGAGATTTGTGAGCATAATGACATATTTCCTGAAGCTACAGTCTACACCAGCATTCAGATGGTGAGAACATCACTGTCATTACATCACTATCCTTTTCTTTCCTCTCTCCCTTAATTGAAACATATCACAGAGGGGCTTTGTGACTTTACTGAATGTTTGTTTGTGCTTCTCAAGAGCTCTTAACAAGGAATCGTGCCCGCATCTGCGAAGGATCACCCTCAGTGCTTTCCCATCATCCGAAATGCCTGGCCTTTTATTTACTCTCAATGAAGCATCTCTAGGCTTTGCTTTTTGATGATATCACAGACAGCAGTTTGAAGCGCTCTTGTTTCTAAGAAAAAGAAAGATGCACTCATTTTCACAAATTTATCTGAACTGACTGAACAGATTCCTTTCATCCTTTGACTGCTTCTTTTTAAGCCTGTCTCTTTACCCTCTACATCTGCGCATCAATTTTCCTGCTGAGAGCTAAAGTGCTTCTGTCAAACCAAAATTGTAGCCCGAGATAGGTGGTTCACACCTGTCAAAAAAAGATGCAACGGAGAAGTTTTTATAGAAACTCACATATAATGTAGATTAAAAGTGAAGGAAATAGAGAGGCAGTCAATGCAGAATGGTCACTTTAACACATTGTGACCATTGGAGTCCATTTCTTTAACCTTAATGATTTAACAACAGTCCCTTTGGTTGGATCGAGAGCCGGATGGAGCAAGAGGACAGAGTGGTCATTTTAGCACCTCCTGAAATCTGTTCCATCTCTGACCTCAATGATTCATAGCGTAGACTAGAACAGCGCGCCGCGACACAAGTGCAAAGGCAGACACACCAACCTGCATGCAAACTCTATCTGCCAGGCTTCCAACTCCTCAGACGAGACTCAGTGCATCAACACGCCCCTCCCTGCTATTTTCAGTGCCACTTCTCTCCTTCAGACCCACCATCTCACACTTTACTCTATCTGACCTATCATTACATCATAAAGTAGTCTCTGGCAGGTAGAAGACACTCCTCAACTTTACTGTGTTCAGTGCATTTTACAGCTCAGTGTGTGTGCGAGAGGTGCTCTAACTTGCAGATCTACAGGCTTCATCTCCTAATCTCCTGCAGAATTGATCGTGCTGACTCTCTCATCCATCACACCCTGGACTCTTCTGACCACCTCTATATTATTGTGCATATGCATATGAGACCTTTCAGTAGTGGGCATGGCTCCCGTTTCTGTCTTTGTCTTTAGCTTCCTGGGCATGTGCATGCTCCTCACATACATACAAGCATTCACAGCTCTGGCATTAGGTGCACAGAAATATACACATACCGATATTCAGTACCATATATGTACATGTGAATTCATTATGCTAGCACACATTTAATTTTTTTTGATGCAGTCCTGGCATGCGGCAGGAGTGATGCATGTGTTTGATCAGAAATCTCTAATGCTGGATGAAATATGTCCGTGTCGCTGAAGGCTGCAGCAGCGTGGATCCTTCTCTGAGTCGGGTAAACATTGCTGGAGGCTTGACACTCTCCTCCAGCTTCTCCACCCCCGAACCCCCCCCCAAACACTGTTCCTTCTTCCTTTCAAGAGGAGATGACTCTACAGGTATTTGAAGCTCCTTTGATTATCCCTTTTGGGGGAAATCATCAAATTGCACGCGCACAAATGCACCCTGACAGATAGATGGGTAAACATGGATGCGTGCCATGCGTCTGTCTGTGTGAGCGGTGTTGACGTGTGGTTGTGGTGGTGATCAGTGCAATGCTGATCCACATCCTGTCTGCTTCAGTGCTATGTAACATCCCTAGCATGCCTTGCCATCACATCATATTACATCAAGTCTCATTCTGTCTCTTCTGATAGAAGGCTGTCGTCAACACCCCCTCAGTGACAGACTTACCCATTGTGTTCGACTCATTTCTCCCTATCATCCATCCCTATCATTTTCTTTGTCCCTGCCATCCCTCCTTATCACTGCCTACATCCTCTACATTTGTCCTCCATTATATTCCACTATCTACTTCTTTTTTCCCACCCTCACACTCATTTGATGGCTTAACACTCACATACTGCATATTCTCTCTCTCACACACACACGCGCGCGCACACACACGCACACAGAGGAACAGACAATAGGGTGATAGACGGCCTATTGAGTAGTAGAAATAGCTCCCTGTTGGTTTGAATGTGTTAAAGTTCTTAATAGCTGCAAGTCAGCATAATCCACTGAGATAAGCATTACATTATAGTAATGTGCAGACACACACACGCTCTGATAAACACACACCGTATACTCTCGCTCATGTAAATGGACGTTTGTTCTGTGTGTTGTTTCTCCATGGGCAGCGTCGCATGAGTGCTGTGCATGGTATTTACATTTTCTTCAGTGACAGCAAAGCACTTTTGCCATCTCCCTCCCTTATTTCATACTTTCATGCCTCCACCCTCCCACAACTTCACCCATCACGATCTGTCTCATATATATTTTCTTTTACGTCTCTCCTGAGTTTCAATAGCAGCAATTTTTCGCACACTGCTCGAGCTCTTTCCATGACTGTTTTGCAGTTGGGGGGTGCTGAATGTCAAACGCTTTCTCAGGTTGTCTGTACTTCCATTCAGTGCACTGCATGCACCGCTCCTTTTCTCAGCACCGTGTTTGTGTGCGTGTGTGTGTTTATGTGTATTTTTTCACTTACGTTTTGTCACACTACACTGAGAAACGCACCCTCACCCCCGTGCACATACCAGCAAACAGGCTGGTTACATTCCTTTAGGGAAAAGCTGGTCTGTGCTTGACGACCTCATGCTTTAGTTGGGCTCCAGGAAAATTGTGGTTTTGGGAATATGATGTGTTGATGTACGTGACTCTCTGAATGTGTACCCGTGTGTGTTGTGTGGCGTGGACAAAATGTGGCATGAAAAAGATGTCATGATGCTGACACTGTCTAATGACATTGTCACTCCGTCTGTCTGTTGGAGCTATTGCAGGCAGGGAGGCGAGTCGGTGAGACAAAGAAAGAGAACGAGAGAGTGCTGCCAGACAAGATGGTGTACAGCTGCAGGAGAGTTGTATTTTTCCGTGCGGTGCTACAGTGCAAAAAGTTGAAAATTTGTGTTTACTTCTGTGATGGGTACAGAGAGTTTTTCACTTTATGCCTCATTAGAGAGAGAGCGCGGAGGAAAGATAGGGAAAAAACTGAGGGATGTGGTGAGAGTGAAGAGATGTTTGTGTATGTTTGTTCCCAGCACCAGTTAGTTAGTTTGCTCAACAGATAAACACAGCTTTATTCATTATATTTCATCTTCTGGTGCTGTCGAAGGGGGGTGGGGTCTGTGATTTGTGTTTGTGTGTGCGTGTGCTTGAGCATAGAGCAAAGAAAAAGGGAGCGGCAGTGATGTATGATTGATGGGAGATGTGAAATCTCATGAAGTGTTCATAAAAGGTGTGTATGCAGTTTTGCGTTGTTTATCCTGGATGATATTCCCAGCCTTTGTGATATATGATATAATCTGTTTTAGCCATCCATGTAGAAAACATCTTGCATTGTTTTCAACCAAGTGCTGATTCACTTTGAGTAAATGATGCAGTGCATTAAATCTGCCCCTCAGTAGCTTTGTTACTTGTTTTGTTTTGACAGGATTGTCCACATGAGGAATGCCACTTCTTCCACAGTGTATAATATGTGTTCAATGATGGTTGTCTCCTGCTTTTTCCTGCAGTTTCCTGCCATGTGTTGGATTTGTCAGCATATGCGGGCGTCAGATTTTCACAGTGTGATTACTGTGGCCTAAATGATCTTGAAAGTTTGGGGACCCGTGGGCAAATTGCATATTTTTTGACTCTGAAAGTGAAAAAGAACTCCAACTCTGTAGAAAAAAGACATTAAAAGTGAGTTATAGAAACTGTGCTTATAGCAGTACTTGTGACGTGTGCAAAAGTTTCGGCACCCTACTAAGTCGGCGTTTAGTAACCTCTTCTTTGGCAGATATCACAGCCGTCGTTGTGTTTTTGATTTAGGAATATTCACCCACTCCTTCTTGCGGGTCACTGAAAGTTCTGAGATATTTTTAGGCTGTTATGCATGCACAGCTTGTTTAAGATCTCCCCACAGATCTTCAGTAATGTTAAGGGAATTGTGAAGCCAATTCTGAAAGCTTTACTTCTTCCTTGATGTCGTTTATGGTGGATTTTGAGGTGTGTTTCGGATCATTGTCCTGTCGCATTTGTTAGCTTCTTTTCAGTTTCAGCTTCTTAACTGACTGCAGGACATTTGCATCCAGAATTTGATCCGAAATCTGATATTTAGTGGAATCCATCCTTCCCTTTATCAGTGCAGTGCTTCCTGTGCCACTGCCATACAACCCCAAGGCAGCATATTTCTAACCCCAAGCTTGACAGTTGACACGGTATTCTTTTCTTCAAATGCTGCTTTTTTTTTCTCCCAACACACCTTTTAGTTGTTGCTTTGATATCTTTTTATAGTCTCCCCCTTTGTAGGCATCAGTTAAATTCATTGTCTGATCCTGAGTCAGTTTTTTAAAGGAGCCTGTGGTTGTTGAGTATTACCACAGGGTTTAAAGAGTCAGAGAATTCAGAAGCCATGGAGCTGTCAGCAGATGACAATTACTAATGAGAAATCTTGACCTGTCTTACAAGTACTAAAGAGTGAATTAAGGCCTAACAAGTTCATGTTCGTTCATGTTCTGAGACGTGACAAGTAGACAACTCCAATCACTGTAACTCTTCTCTATTTTTCAAGTTCAAGAAATAAAAAATGCAGTGCAGCTGAAGATAGTTAACAGGTTTTCTTCTCGGCAGCAGGCAATAGGAGGAAAACTTTCCAACAATATTGATATTTGAGTTGAAAAACTGTGTAAAAATACATGGTCAGTACAACATTTTGATAAGGATTCTTTAACCCTTTAGCATTTTTACTAGATGTAGGCTTATTTTTAACTGCATTTTTTTGTCTTGGTAATCTCAGGACCTCTTCGTGCAGCTGTTTCTATAGAGGTACTAGTCTGATGCCTCTATAGAAACAGTGCAACCACGTTGAGAATTCAAAAAATGTCTTTTATGCAAGCATAGCAAAGTTTTAATGCCATAAATCATAAAAAAAGAAATAATGAAAAGACAAATTTCCATTATCTATACACCGCTTATTCCTCTGTAGGGTCGCAGGGGGAGCTGGAGCCTATCCTAACCGACTCGGGTAAAGTCTATCACAGGGCTACATATAGAGACAGACAACCAAGCACACTCTCATTCACACCTACGGACAATTTAGAATAATCCGTTAACCTCAGCATGTTTTTGGACTGTGGGAGGAAGCTGGAGTAACAGGTTAAAACCCACGCTGCACAGGGAGAACTTGCAAACTCCACACAGGAAAGATCCCAGGCGTCCTAACCGGGACTCGAACCGGGGATCTTCTAGCTGTGAGGCTACGCTGCTAACCATCGAGCCACTGTGCAGCCCAATATCACACATGATTTTAGTTAAAAAAAATAAACAAATTAGCTTCCCAACATAAAAACTAACATATCTTTTTTTCTTGTATTGCCATTGTAAAGCTGCAACAGTCAGCAACGTATATGCAAATACCAATACATAAGCTATAGTAAGATCCATCCATCCATCCTCTATACAGCGCTTAATCCTCTGTAAGGTCGAGGGGGCGCTGGAGCCTATCCCAGCTGATTTGGACAAAGGCAGGGGACACCCTGGACAGGTCGCTAGCCTATCGCAGGGCTGCTATAGTAAGATAATTTCCACTAGTAACGTTCAATGATAAAACCTAGCCCATGTATTTGTCGGGTTCTGGTGGACAGTTTACATAGGTTTACTTGCCCTCTAACTGTGCCCTGGTTACCTCATTTTTTTGGGATTTTAAACTCTGTGTAATCACAATACCTCATCCAGTGCTGCACAATCAACACAGAAACAAACAATCATTTAGAATTAATAGAAAAAAAGGTCATTGGAGAAATGTCAGCATTGCTCTTTTTCATCTAAGGTGGTTGTGTGTAACTGGCAGCAGCCGTCAGACCGTCACAGCGCTGGTGTTACGCTGTAGGAAATGAGACAAACAAACTCGTGCTACAGCTGGAAGCCACAGGCAGGCAGCACATCACTAGTGGTGCTGAAAAGTCAGGGCCCCACCAGCATCTAACCAGACTTACGTGACATTTGCAGGTAGATTTACATGCTGTATAATGTTCGGCAGCCGAGAAGCCAATTGGTTATCGAGCCCAAACTGATATTAGCGAGTCACTTTACCCCAGTAAGTGTTTGTTTCATTCATTCAACATTCATTCATTACTGTGGTGATTCAACAAGCCAAGGTGCAGGAAGTTAACAAAGCAGGAGACTACAGTAGGAAAGCTGGTGGTTTATTGTTCCGACTGTGTCACAGCCGTGTCACCATCTGATCTCCCTTTTAAAGAGACTGTTACAGCTTTATCCCAGATTGGATTGACTGTATGGGAATAAGGTTTCTGTCGTCCCAGACGCATACGGGAACAGTATTCTGCCAAATGAATGAAAAACCAGGGGGTGCCGTCATGAAATGAAACCAATACCTAATTTACATTTTTTTTCCTCCAAGAAAAACAGAAATATCCAATTTAATTTGAATTGAATCACTGGATGGATTTAACCAATTCCTTGATCCGTGTACATCAGGAGGTCTGTCAAAAGATTTTAAGAAGGAGATCCTGAGGAAAATTAGCTGCTTCTTGTTGTTGTTTTATATCTAATAATAGTAATAATTCAATTTAACTTGACAGCCGGAGAAGACGGGGATGAAGACGGTGATAGCAGGCTGAGATATTCTGCTTTTAACGACCAAAAACCCTCAAACTGCTCACACAGATACAGATAGACTTGTTTTCCATAATAGTCACGTCATTCCCTCACCAACAGCAATCAGTTCTCACTTAAGCCGCAGGAAAATGACTTTGATGTAAACACTATATCTTGACATGTTGGGTAGTAGTACTGTCAAAACATGTTATTATTGTGGTTCTTTGTTCAGGGCTTTTATAAAGAGCTCTATTTTCCTATCAAATGTGTCTCACCAATAGTTACACTTCAATGTGAGAAGCAACATAGACCACAAGTGCTGTTTGCATAGCTAGATGGTTCTGATTTAAATGATCTCCTTGGAGGAACTCTCAGAGGAAATAGGGCTTAAAGTGTTTTTCTGTGGGAAGTGTGCTGTGATGTGATTTTTCTCATTTCTTTCATTACCTTTACGGGCCTTTAGGGGAGATTAAATGTTGGCTGCACATGTATGGAGAGTGTTTCATGACAGTATGAGAGCACAAAATAACCTTTTCATCTAACAACAATGGTTATTAATCATAATTAGGAGCAAACAGGCATGTAAGGGTCCTAGATGGTGCTGATACAGAGGTTTGACTTCATTTTTGTTAAGGTACATTTCAGTGTCAGTGGTTTTGAAAAGCAGAACTCTGTCAGTTTTGTTGGCTTCGAACACATTCAGGATAAAATGATACCGTGTGTACCATCGATAGACACTTTATCAGTATCAATAGGGAAATTGCTTGATAAAATGTTTTAGAATTTGACGTAACTGCATCAGATAGTGACACGGACAAACCCCAAACGCTCTTCCTGGTGCATAAAAGCCTATTTTTTTCCCTCTCACAATGAAGCCCCTTTGCCCTTCGTCACTCTCTGCGTCAATCAATCAGACTTTATTTATAAAGCACTTTTCATACAAACACAATGCAACACAAAGTGCTTTGCAAAAATTAAAATGCAACAAAACAGTACAAACAACCCCCTCCATACCCCCAAAGTCATGTTAGACATAAATTAATCTAAAACGCAGGGACTAAGGAACTGAGGAAACACTGTCCTATTTAACACGTGCAATAAGGAAACATCAGACGAGATCAAATGAAATAAAAAAGATAGGTAGATACATACAATTAAATTCAATAAAACATCTGTTAATAAAATAGAAATAGAGACAGAAATAGAAGTCAAAGATTATAAAAACTGAATAAGAAATGTTAAAAACAAAGTAAGAAACTGCACAAAAAACAGACTAAAATATGTAAATAGGTGAATAAAAGGAGAAATCAATAAATAAAACGAGCTCTAAGAAGAGTAATAAATAAATCAGGTCTATCAAATCAATCAGAAGCCTGACTTTAAACGTGGGTCTTGGCTACCTGGCTTTCATGCAGGTCTTTTCCCCTGAAGTCTGCTAGTCTGTGCCTGCAGACCTCGCCCGGTGTGAGCTTGGATGAAGGGTGAAGATGAAGATAGTCTTTGGCGTCTAAACACACCCACAACACTTCTTTGCCCCAACGTGTCCACAGGTTTTGATGCACTGGTGGTGGCCTGCTCCATATGCTGAGGGACTTGACATTGTGCAGGTAGACCATTGCGAGGTCCCTGTCTGCTGATACCCGGTCCTGGCAGCCTTCAGAGCCTCGATTGTCCTCTAACCGCCTCGATGTTTCACCTGCTCTCTTTATTTAATGTGTGTTAAAGTAGGGCGATCACTTTATACTTAGTTATTTTTATTTTTGTGGGAGTTTCACAGTTTTGTAGTTCTTGATGAATGGGCTGGAACCTTTAAATTTAAATTAGGTCATGTTTCTCCTTGTTTCTATTTAAAAAGTAGGTCATTAAAAGTGATCAATGATTACTGATATCGACTAATGTGAAACGTGTTATCGTGATACATTTTTCAGCTACGTCACCCGGCCCTAAGTTTACTGCCGTCACAGTCTTGCTAAATACGTTTACAGCATTACTCATAAAACATGTCATTTTAGAAAGAATCCTACATCAAAAACACACAATGTCCTGTGAGTGTTAAAATACTCGCCACAGGAAGTCTTGAAAGGTGACCGAAAAGTTGCAGCTTGGTCCTTTTAGAGAACTGTTTCTGTAGTCACCTTGGTGTTACCGATCAAATGGAGTACTTGTTCTTGTCTGTCAAAACGGCCTTTAGTTTCAACTATACTCTGTTCCAGATAAAGGCTGCAATGCACTATTTTCTTGTTTGCCTCCTCTGAAAAAAGGGGGAAGAAAAAGAGGCTAGAGTCTTGTGGGTAAAGATGAAAAATTACAGCAAAACATCAAGAACTCAGGGTCCTTATTGGTTTCAATGAGACTCCAGCGTTGGAACAACGGGGGTGCTGCCATGAAAGGATGCGGATAAAAACTCAAAATAGTCTAGCAAAAAGATTCCCTTGCCTCCAGCTGCAGTGTCTTCTCCCAACATGCACACAAATGTATAGAATATCCGCCGTTTGTCCAAGTAAACCAAACTAATGACCATTCTCAACTGGATTATACGATAATCTCTTTCCGTTCCAACGAAAGGCATTGTAGCAGTTGTTTAGATGCTGTGAACACAAAGCCCGACAGACGACAAGAGGGTTGTTTTATTACCGCGTTTTCATTTAGTTTCTGGTTTATGGTGTTTGAAGAATTTGAAGTGTGCGATTATGAGTTCGCGTTTTGAGGACTGATGGATTTTACATGTGTGGTGGCCTAGCTGCAGCTCCGTTCCCGCCCTCCTCCGTCCCCTTGTTAACGGCTGTATGAGTGAGAAGTGGGAGCCGGGGAGGTGATTGTGATGTCCCAACGGGCTGGGCAGCAGATGGGCCATTTCCTTACCCAGAGCCTCCCCCGTCCCCACACTGACTTCGCCGTCTTCATTAGCTGCCTCAGAGGCTACGACCTCATCTTCTTCTACCGCTCCCCATCCTCACCTCTTGCCCCCTTCCCTCACCCCCTCGCCGTTTTCTCCTACCTCGTTTCACTTTCTCTGTTCACCCTGCTGCACCTCCACCACTGTCCTAAACCTTAATTTTCTCTTTGGCCCTCCTCTTCAGAATCCATCTCTGTCCGCGTTTCCACTTACCATCCTCCTTTACCTTCACCCTCCACCCGGCAGCTCTCCCCGACTCCCTCCCTCCCTTACCTGTTGCACTCTAACCCTTCGTCTGCACTGAGCTCCTCTCTCCATCATCCGTTTTTTTTTCCGGCTCCATCTGTTTCTTTCTACCGTTGTGGCCAACTGGTGCAAGGTATTATGGGGTTTCCCTGTGGGGGTTTCCATTGTGGTCTCTGACAGGTGTGTGTGTGTGTGTGTGTGTGCCCCATGTGTGTTGCTTGCAGCCTTTCATTCAGTATGTGAGATTAGTAATGGTACAGACAGTGATTCAGGGCAAATACGTCACCTCTGTCACTGACTTGGAATATAGTACTTTCATTCAGTGATAACCTCAACCTTGGCCACTAAAGTGTGCATGTGTGGGGGTGTGTAGATGGTTGTGTGTGCAAGCGACTGTTTGACTATGTCCATGTGGTATGGAAGAGCATAGAGAATGAGCTGCCATAACTAGTTATGTCTCATTATAACACCTCTTCAAGGCTGCGCAGCCACAAAATGAGCTATTTTAGCACCGTTGTCCTCACTTATCCCGAAACGAATAGGATATTACGGCACCGTCACACCACACACAGTATACAGATGTGAACTGAAGGAGTCCAGAGCTGTGCTTCAATTATAGTGATTGTGTGTGTATTTTTGTGTGACAGCACTAAAGACAGTGTTTAAGTCTCTCTGACAACTACAAAGACCATTGTGGTGGAGACCTCATGACAACCTCTCAGTTCCAAGCAGCTCTGAGACGCCGAGACGACAACAGCGATAGGATTTTTGCTTTCAACACTTCACTTTGGTGCGCTTAGACTACGGGAGGAGAGAGGAGGTGCAGAGGGGGTGAGACAGACAGTCATTTAAAGACTGAGAGAGGAAAATAGGTGGAGGCAGAAGGTTAGGGTAGGTGAGAATGGGATCCATACGGGAAATTTGTGAAAGTGGAATATTTATTTCTGCGTGCGTTTCCAAGATGGGATGTGTGACTTGTATATATGTCTGTGACCTCCATGACTTAAAAGCACAAAAAAAAATACTCTGTTAAGTAAAAGAGTAACGGAGATGGAAAGAGGGCTGGCGTTTTCTTATCAGTTGTGTCTTTGTGTGAAAGAATTAAAGACGTAGCAAAAAAACTGAATGGGGCAGGCGTCAACCCTAGTGGAGGGAAGGAGGGATCTGCAGACTGAATAGAGACGTCATTTTTCAATCAAAGAGCACGATGGGAAGTAGGGTTAAGGAAGGGCGGTCCTTTAAACCTTCAACATATTTCATGCAGTGGTGTTTGGAGGGTTTGAAATGATTTTAGGGATATTTTAGGCCAATATATTTACCATATTTGTGAAAGAAAGCTGGAAAACTCATTATACTTGAAGCTAAAAGTCTATTTATCTCAAAAATAAAGTGTTGATTTCTGGTTGATGCTTTTGTCTGTTTTACTTGCTAGCCAAACTGGCAAGTTACCTAATATTTACTCGACGTATAATTTAACAGTGTAAGCTATGGTAACAAAAGAGGCTCTCAAATGCGTTCTGGCACGGTGTTTTATTGATGTGGAAAATCTCTTTTATTATCCAGAGTTAGCAGAGAAATAAAACATTAGCTATTGTTATCTTGACAATCAGCATCTGTCCTCTACTAATCAGACAAACATTCATCCAAACATTGATTGGTTCCTTATTCTCGGCACAGAGTCAGACATTTTTCGTCGGAGGTTGGATTCTGCAGAGGTTGCCTTGATTCTGTTTGGAATTTCAGGATCTCAGCGTGCAGCCAGAGTGAGGAAGGTTTCAATTTGGGGACCTCAGAATTGTTTTTTGCATATGATGTGGTTCTGTTGGTTTCATCAGACCTTTAGCGTGCACTTGGGTGGTTTGCAGCTGAGTGTGAAGAGGGCAAGATGAGCATCAGCTCCACGTCTGAAGCCATGGTTGTCTGCCATAAAACAGTGGATTGCTCCCTGTGGGTTGAGGGTGAGTTGCTGCCCCTGGTGAAGGATCTTCCTCATGAGTGATGGCAAAATGGAGCATAAGATGCACAGATGGATAAGTGCAGCATCAGCAGTAATGCAGGTGTTGTACCAGGCTGGTGTGGTAAAGAGGTAACTTTCAATTCACCAGTAGATCAATGTTCCACCCCTTAAAATATGTTCTGGGTGGTGCATGAAAGAATAAAGTTTCAAATACAAGCAGCCAAAATGAGTTTCTTCCATAAGGTGTCTGAGCTGAGCCATAGAGATAAGTTATGGAGCTTGGAGGGACTCCTTACCGTTGAAACAAGCCAGCTGAGAAAGTCTGAACATCTGATTAGGATACCTCTTGAGTGCCTTCCTTTGGAGGTTTTCCGGGCATGTCCACCTGGGAGGAGATCCCAGGGTTGACCCAAATCACGCTGGAGGGACTACATACCTCATCTGGCCTGGGAATACCTTAAGATTCCCCAGGAGGAACTGCAAAATGTTGCTGAGGATAGGAATGTCTGGAATATATCCTGCTTAGCCTGCTGGTACAGTGGCCCATCCCTTCCGTGTACATGGAAGAAAATGGGTGGATAATTGCTCTTTTACCAGTCGTAGCAAGTATTAATTGAGTTGTTGAAGTCATGGGAAAACACAAAAGCATACAAAAACTTCTCTGTCAACGATATTTGCCACAAAATGATCAGTTTCTAAGGTCTTAGATCAAAGTTGTTTCCATCTTATCAGGCTTTAGTTATCGTACTAATTAATAAAAAAAGCCCAAACATCTGATGTTTAATTTTGGACTGAAGGAACTGAAGACAGACATCATGTTAGATGTGATCAGATTTCTTTTCCAGAATTCGCCCTGTGTCTTCTTCATTTCTTACACTTTATTTTTATTTGAACTTGACTGCAGCAAAGTAAACAGCCGCTTGACAAAACAATGAAACATAAAGTAAAAGGAGAAGGTAAATGAGAGGTCAGGCTGTTCTGGGCTACAGCACAGTCTCACACTCCACAGTGATGCATTTGACCCTCTGTTCCCTGTTGTTTTCTTGTTTGACAGGACAGCTAGATAGCAGGGCTGATAGGGCCACTGGCCTCCATGATGGGCGATGGTAGGCATGGCACGGCACAGGCTGACTCATGTTTCTCATTGATCCCAACCATGCACGAATGGCCGCACACACTCAAAAGTTGCACACACACACACACACAATATGGGGGCAGGGTAATAATCCTGATTTCTTTGAAGCTGTGGGAGGACCAGTCGCCAGCTATTAGGTCATTTATCCTGTGCATTGTGGGAGGCTGATATCAAGAGAAAATGTATATATTTAGGTTTGTGTATATGTATGGCGCGTGTGTGCAGGTGTACTCTGTGTGTGTGTGTGTGACTTTTCTCAGATTATACTGTTTTTTGCATCCCTACCTCAGTTGATTTAAAACTCTTTGCCTTTTTGTGTGTGACCCAGAGCATCAGTATGTATGTGTGTGTGTGTGTGTGTTACTTTCCAGCTCACTTTGTGTGTGAGGCATGTCTTGGCAGATTGCCGAGCCCAGACTCTACACCCAGTAGACGTAGTCTCAAATGGCAACCCCAGATGCTGCGGCTCACAGCCCGTACACACAGCATTTTCCCTTCTTATTTCTGTTTCTAGTATAACTCCTCACTATTCTGTTTCACGTTGTGTCTCATTTCTTTTTTGTGTATATATGGAAGAGGAGAGTAAAAGAGCGAGGAGCAGCAGCAGAGGGTGTAGCTGGAGGATAGTGTGTGATAGGCAGCTCTGATAAGTGAGAAAGCCGGACTTTGATCTCTCCTCTTTGGTCTAACTGAAAGATGCAAAACTCCAAAACTCAATGACACTCACTCCCATCACAGCACACCAGGAGGAACTGTATGAGGAATTGAGTGTGCATTTGTGCCTCTCCTCTCCTCTCCTCTTTGTTGCCGATGCATTCAATCTTCAGACTTTTTCCGGCTATAAAAAACACTTTGCCGCCAACATTTTACAGCTCTGTTTTTTTATTTGTTTATGTGTATAGCTTGGTAGGGGGACAAGCACACTCTCAGTGTTGCATTTATATACAACCACACACCGTAACCCACAAATCCAAAGTGTTTACTCATTTGGCCTGTATTTCTGTTTCTTGTGTCGTATATTTTGAGCCATCTTTTCTTCCCAGTATCATTTTCCCCAACACCTCCGGAGAAAATAGTTTCCTCTCTACATTTGTGCAAAGAATGTATGGCTGCAGTATGGCTAATTCTGTCTCTTTTTCCTCCCCTTTCCTGCCCTGCTTATCTCCCCTGCTCCTCTGCTTTGCGCTGGTGCTGTGTGGTTGGACACATCTGCTCCCTTAGGTGAGTTGAATTTTTCTTACAATGCAGTTCAGTGCTAAACTAAGGAGAAATCCAAGGACCTGTGCATGCAAGTGTTGTGTCTAAGAATACACACTGTCTATAAACCGTATATCATGGTTTTCCTCTAAACTACAAAGCATAAAATCTTGGCATGCCATCAATTAGGAGACATCCTGCTTAATGTTGAGCACCCCTTATTAATTAAAATAGTTAAAGTGGCTCTGCCTGCGCTGCTGTGTAGTTATGACCACTGACTATTAAGTGACATGTGTCCCTGCTGTCCTGTGATCAAACACTTTGTTCAATCTGTCCCTCGGCTTTCAAACTGGCTGAGCTGCCCACACCCTGTGGTTCACAAAGAGTCATAAACATGATTTATAATTGTGGTCACAGCATCAGCATGGTAATTGTGATTATGACTTTTATGCCATTTTATGCCGACTTTTATGCCATGATTGTGCAGCCCTCTAGCACAAAGTAGAAACTGGAATTGATGCAGTCTAGTTTATTTAGAAGGAAACACTGATTTTCAAAGAGAACGGTCCAGTTTCACAGCTTTCCTGTCATCATGTCTTGAAGATTTTTGTTGTCCTGAGGAGAACTGTGTGAAATGAAAACACCAAGAGAGTGAAAGTTTTCTCGAAAATTATGTACCTCTGTTAGGCACCTTTTTGATTTTTTTTATCTTAAGAAAAACAAGCTGCCTAAGTTAGTTAATTAGACAGTGTTTATGCAAATGTTCTACAACAACAACACAATATTGTCACCAACAATGGTATTACAGCACATCATTGTGGATGAGAAAGAATAAGTCATCCATGAATATTCCCATTACTCTGTAGGTTATACATTTGCTGGAAAAGGAACAATTTAAAAGAAGCAGATGACACATCCTCTTGCTGCACTTCTTACAGTCAGTGTTTTTTGATGAGGATATGAGGATTGATAGGAGCGGGTGGTCCTGACATAGCTCAGTAATTTTATGTGAAGACAGAACTTGGGAATGGATCTGGGCAAACTACTGCAGCCATTATGTTTGCATGATGATATTATTCATATTCCTGTCACCTTTATGATTACATTAGCAGTTGCATTGAACAAGCCTGCAAAGTTTGGTGGAAGACAGAGTCTAAAACTTGATCATTTTTGTATGCAGAGAGGCGCTTAGAAAGAAGCTCAGTCAAAACTTTTACATACACCGATCAGGCATAACATTATGACAACCTGCCTAGTATTGTGTTGCCCCCCTTATGTGGTCCAAAATCCTCTGAACCATTGGACAAGAGGACCTCTCTTGTTGTTCTATGGGGTCTGGAACCAGGATGTTGGCAGTGGATCCTTTGGGTGCTCTGGCTTGTGCAGTGGGGCCTCTGTCAATCAAACTTCCTACACCCCATCCTGTTGATGTTTGATCAGAATGGGGTGTGGGAAGTTTGGAGGTCAAATCAACATGTTGTGTCATTGTTATGTTCCTCAACATGTTCCTGATTGTTTGATGTTGTTTCCATGTGGTGGGGTGCATTTTCCTGCGAGGATAGGCCAGTGACATTTGGGATTTCCATTTGCATGAGGAAGTGTTCTTGTTGTGGGACAATGTTTATTTGGGTGTCTAAGTCTCGTCAACATGGATGTTAAAATCCAAGGTTTTCCATCAGAACACCACATAGTACCAATATGATCAGTGTTATTCACTTCACCTGTCAGTGGTCATGATGTTGTGGCTGATCGGTGTATGTGACAGAACAATTTGGAGACTCAGTAAATAGTTAGAGTTACGACTACATATACAACACTTTTCTGTCCTACTACATTCTGACAGCTAAAAGATATTCTAAACCGAAATGAATGGCCTTATGTTGTGCATGACAGATAAAAATACAATATCTGCAGTGAAAACATTATGCAGCTTATCCACATATCGATCCTTAAGAAGTGACTTCAACACACTGTGGCATGAGATCAGCAGCTCTTTCGCCTTGTCTCCCCAATTTCTCGCCACTTTTTCTTGCCTGAAGTATTTTCTGGACTTTCTGGTGCTCATTGCAAGTGAACCGTGTTGACTTTAAACTGTGGTGAACAGTGCATTTTGATTACACTGTCCACTAGTAGAGTCAATACATAAAAAGTTCACTCCAGAGGTTAACCTGAACTCTTCTGGTGGTTTCTCTATAAACACTAGAATATTAAAGTTCATTCTGGTCTTTGGTTAACCCTTGAAAACTCCTATATGTGCATTAAAGTTACATACTATAAAAAATAACATCTTCTTACCTTAAAATGGCTTAGATGTAACTCTACAGCATTGCTTCCTCTAGAATTTATGAATATATGAAGCCCGTGCCTCTCTCTCTACATGCACGACTTCTCCACTCACTGTAGCTCGAGCACACCAGCTCACCTGTGACTTTGCTCATACTCTGTAAAACTACTCTGTGCTACACAATGGCAAGTTGGGCTATTGGAGTAATTCACTGAAAAATGTTCAAACCGGACACTGATTCTAAAGAAGAATGATGCAGAAAGCCCCACACTGCAGGCTGACAGCAGTGATCCTGATGTTCGTTAGGTATGATTGGATCTCTGTGATTATGAGACTGTCATTGGTACGCTGCAGTCAGAAGCAGGAAATGCTCAGCCGTGCTGCTGATTTTACTAATGATTTGTCTTTCAGCGTATAAAAACATCATATGGACATGTTAACGAGGTCAAAAACACCAGAGGGAGTCTTTAATAATGGGTTTTTGCAGTAAAATTCATTATTTTATTATTACTTTTACAATACTTGAGAATCACTGTCGTTTCTTTTCATTATAGCAAAAGTATATGCAGAAGCACTAACCATTAACATTGAATTATAACCCAGTCGTACATGTCTGGCAGTGATTTATGTGATTTTTGCAAACTTTGTGTGCATGCATGATTATGCAAACTAGAGCCATGAAAAAAGCACAAAATGCCAGCACTTGCACTGAAATGAACTTTGCAGGCAGAAGCACAAGTGTAATTTCTGCCACTGAAACTGTTCAGTGGAACCCAATTTGTACTGATTATAGTGTCATGGCTCAAGATGCCATTGCATGACAAAGTGTGTATTGCAGCACTCTAGCCTGGAGTGCCAACAGAATTGTCACTTTACTGGCGTAAGGTCACCGGGCTTCATCTGCATCCTCACAAAATTGGGGCCAGAAGAGTTTTTGGATGATTCTGAAAGCGTTTGCAGTAATGTTAGCACACTAATTAGATATTTTTTCGTGGAAAAATTAGGAAAGATTGTGGGATGGTTTCTTAAGTATTTTGCTTTACTGGCATCATAAAGCCCGAAGACCCAAATGTTCATTTGCAGTCATTATGTTAATGGCAATTAGTATTGACTTTTGCTGCTCGCTGGTGAGCACGCCAAATGTTTGCAAGAAATTATAGCAGCCATCACTGAGAGCAGTATTTATGCTGACGTAAGCTTTATTTAGACCACGCAGAGAGCTCTGGTGCACAGACACAACCGACACCTGTTTCACATGCACACATGCACTGTGTGACTGGATGTGCTGATGTGCATTTTGAAGTACGCTGCGTAGTGCTTTGGCAGAAGAGATTGTGTGGGTTGTATGAAAGGTGCATTACTGGACAGAGAGAGCAGAGAGAGACTGCTCTCATCGTCTGCCACATTATTCACTATGTACTGGTGTGTGTGGGTGTGCGGATGGAGGGTACTGGCATGACACATTACCTCTTCTCGAATATTGTGAACAATTTTTTTAGTAAGTAGAGACGGATATTTGTGAGTGTGGTGTAGGTGCAACAGGGTTATTGAATCAGTGTCCCGTAAGTAGACTAAAGCTGTCAATTTGGAGTAATAATTAAATAATAACTGCAATGAAAATTCCCATATCAAAGGCAAGTAAAGGTTGAAAGTTTCTGGAGATCTGAATAGTAGAGATTGGCAGCGTCCACTCTTGTGCAGCTTAAAACACACAATATAATCTGACTAAATGCACCTAGCTGAAGAAAATACAAAGTGTGTGTGTTGGAGAGAGAGAGGGTGTGTGTGCTGTAATTTCCAGATACCAGTCCATGAACAGGCAAGGGGTTTCTTGGTGTGCTGCTTTGTTAGCTGGCAATTCCGTCGGTTGTTGATGAGCCAGGCTGGTCCTTTGTTCTCTTTGCAGATTTAGCAACTTGGCGCTGACTTGCTTCACTGCTCCTGTTGGTTGTAAAGCTAGCTGGTGCAGCTAACGAGGAATCCCAGACATTCTCTTGCACTGCCGCTGTAAGAAAAGAGATCAGTGAGGTAAGGGAGATAACAAAGGGGGAGCTGTGGTTTGCTTGACCTGGGCAAGGTTGCAGTCTCGGTGCTATCGAGTTACAGAACAGTGACTGGAGGAGAGGAAGAGCTGTTTGCATCATGGCTTATGTTTAAAAGTTCTGTTTAAATCATGCAATGAATGACTTCATCCGTGGAATTCGGAGACGGATAACATTGCTATAATTACATATACATAGGCCAGTTGGATTTTTTTTATAGGGAAAATGTCAAATGCAAAGGTAAGGATATTTAAAGGATAATTACGTTCTATTTCCTTTAAATGTGGCTATTGCAACTCAATGCTCACTCATGCTAACTCTCAATCTTTACCTTCATCGTAGAGATTCAGGAACATGATAATTCACGCAGAACAGGGGGGAATAGCACGACCTCCCTGAAGGTTTCTGAGAAAAAAAATGTAATGCTCACATAAATCATTTTGAATATATATGGGTTTTTTCATATTTTTTGGTTGAGAGTTTTTCCATTTTTATTGGTAGAGAGGAGAATGACATGCAGCAAATGGTCTTGAGCTGAACTGGAACTCATGACCATGACCACTGCCAAGGGACTGAGCCCATGTGGTATCGCCTTAACTCAGTGAGCTAAACGGCAGCCCTTGAATATTTGTTTTTGAGTAAGTGTAGCAACTGTGTAATATGTGCCAAGACTAGTAAGTACTGTACTAGTACCTGTAAAGGTCTAGGTGATCAAACAACACAGTAAAGGCAATCTCGTAGGCTAGTAATCAGAAGATTAGTTTCGGCTCAAGGAGGGAGTCGACAGGAGAGTGAATGCTTTTTAATGGCACCATATACTGTATAGTAAATAGGTGATAGATGACAACAACAGGGAGTGTAAATATATACAGTGAATAGAGAAAGCATACGAAATATTCAGTGAATGGCCACTCGATAAACAAGCACTTAATTCAGTTCGGTAGAAGAATCATGACAATAATCTGTAAGGCACAACACTTTCTAAGTACAGTACCAGATGATAGCTTCCCAAACCCCAATGTCCACTTTCACTCAAGGGTCCCAACCCACCCCCAGTTCATGAATGAACCCACGTTTGGGTTTGGTGAAATTGTCCAGGGGATAGTGCGCAGAAGTTTATGAAGGATGATGAGAATGTGGGGTGGTGGCAACGGTTAGAGTGTTTGAGTGGCAAGCGTTCGTGGGCTACAAGGAGCCCCCTACCGGCCCGGCAGGAGAGGTCACTTCCCTTCGATTCGATCCTTCAGCGGTTTCTCAGTTGTCGGCTCTAGGCCTGCTCCATTAGCTCGCCATCAGATTAGATACCGGCCGGTTTTAGGATCTATCACTATGGGCGAGCCCTTTTCCTCACCGGTTGGGCCGCGGTAGGAGACTCCTGTAGCACAACTCCCGTTTGGCTTCCCCGCTGCCTTTACACATGCTGACTCACGGTGCCATTTTAAAGACACGATTGGTCGCAGCGACTCAAGTGACCGCATGACGTCACTGAAGATAGCGTGATGATTGGCTGACAAGATCACGTGACTAAAATCCCACAGGAATATATTGACTACCGCAAGATTTAAATACACAGGGAAAAAGCAGACGGGCTGGGCACAGGCTTTGTCACCTGGGTTACATAAGACTAAAATTAAAACAGATATTAGCCACATGTAATGGTGATTTTTTGTTGGCTGCCAGAGGGATTCCCATCAAGGATGACTTGTTGACTAAAGTCAGCGACACATTCATCTCTGCAGCCAGTCTGCAAATGTGATGTAGCTCACATGATGTAGCTTTTTGCCTTGCATGTGTTTGTAATAGAGAGGTGTAGCAGATGCAATATTGAAATCATAAAATGGGTTTCTACCTGTTGTAACAGCTCTTTACTTGCTGTATGGAGAACTGACTGTTCCATCTTGGTCTGTCCTTACAATTGATTTTGGGGAGGTGAAGTAGCAGTGTACCAGAAGGAAACATTTGTGAAAGCCACAAATTGATTTGCTGTAGTTACGCAGCTGGAATTACTGTCATTCATGGACACATCAAAATTTTTCAAATCTGGCATCAGCAGGCATCACTCTTTTCGGAAAAATAGCCTCTGCCTCCATCTTCCATGTCTCGTCTTCCATTTGACTTTCCAGCTTTTTTGCTTTTTGGCTGTGTACTCCAGTTCAAATAAACATAGCCGACCATCCGACTGAAATGACGTGCGACTGTCCTCGTAGCGGTCCATATGGTAAACGGGCGTTACATTAAACTGTTAGTTTCCAGAGAGTCAGCCTCACACGTGAACAAACTGGGCAGATGAATACAAGAGGTTTAGGTCAGCCGGCTAATTGTCCCGTGGGCATCCATAATACAGATAATTAAGTATTTAGGGCTGCAGGTCAGACTTGAAAACAAATGTTTAGAGTGAATCATGTAAAAATGGCAGCAAGCTTGCATGACTCGTCCCGGTATACGCCATTTACACACTGTTTTGTGAAACTCCTCGATTCTCCACGTCTCTGTGCAGAGTGTAGTTAGCATGATCCATTCAGCCACAATAGTCACATTCATGGGAAATACACCAGGTTGAAATAAACCAGAGTAATCCTTTAATACTTGTTTTGGGTGGATGAGTTCTCTGTAATGAAAAGTACCAAGTACTCCAGGTAGCAGGTGGTGTTGTTTCAGTTTTGTGTACATTCTGTCACATCTGTATCTCTCACCTGCCTCTCGTCAATCTTCCTCTCTTCCTTTCCTCTCTGTCTCTCTCCAACTGTTACCTTTCCTGCTTTCTTTCTCCCTGTGTCTTCTCCATTCATTGGGTGCCATCATTCTCACCTTTCTTCTCTCGCACTAATCCGCAGAGGAAGGTACAGGTCTGCTCTCTGGGATTGAAGGAAAGAGGGTTTAATACCTTACCCCAGTTTGTGTGTGTGTGGGTGTATGCATGTACGGGAGCAGCTTTGTGCATGCTTCCATGCACACCTCTTTGCTTGTGTGAAATTGGGAGATATTGGTCTGAATATATAAGAGGATTCAATGGTGTGGTGTTGAATTTTCATTTCTCTTACTGCAGAAAAAGAGGACGCGGCGGCGAGACGAAGACAGGGAGAGTTTGTCTTTTTGTTCAGAGTTGCACATCCCCTCTGTACCAATCACACAGCCGCAAACACACACCCTGCTGGAGAAAGAGTGTGAATGATGTATGGAGCTCTCTCCTGCGATAAGCCTCATCCACCACTCCTTCCTATTACTCGTCTTTTCCACCATTCAAGGTTCTGTGTTCTTGTTAGCAGGTCGATGAGGGCAGGAGTAGGGGCAGGAGGCGAGGGGCAGGCTCCAGGCCCTCAGATGGTACTCTGCATTCTGTGAACTCTCCTCTACTTCTTTTTCTGTCTTCCTCTCACTCTCCACATCCATTCCTTCCTCCCTTCATCTCCCGGGCAGTAGAAATTACTTGTCCCCTTGCAAGGGCGCATCATCAATCCCATGATTCATTGCGTGTTGCCAGCGTAATGGCAGCTGCTTTGATTGAATCGAGAGGGCGCGTGCGTTGTTGTGTCTCTGCTCGGACACAGTTGCGGGTGCGTGAGAGATGACTTCTGAATGAAAGGTTTATTTTTTTAACCTTTTAAAAGCACCATGTTTGTCTGGCCTCCACCTCTAGCATGCGCTCCCTCCCCCCCTCCCCCTCTCAGCATCTCACCCACGCTCTTCAGGGGATGGAGTGGTATTTGCTTGACCCTCCCTCCCTTGTTTTCCTTTCTTCTTTGCAGTTTATCAGTCCATTTAGTACTAAATGCTAATGCTGCAATAAATTGTGTGTTTTTGTGTTAGGGGGATGCTCATAATGGTTACTACAATCAGAGAAATGGAAGGGCTTTTGCTCCCTGTTAATTCACTGTTTGCTAATGCACGTCTTTCTTTCTGTTCAACTCTGACTGTTTCCTGCGCGCTTCTCTCTGTCTCCTTAAATATATTTTCTTGATTTGTTCAATTCCAGTAATGTTTTTGAATTGACTGCCTTCTCTGCTTCTTTTCTTCACTCCTTTGTTTTCTTCTCTCCGGCAGTCTCATACTTGCCAAGACATGAAACTTTGATTGAGGTGAAGGTGTCAGATTGATGTCAGCGAGTTCAGTATGAATTAATTGAAGCTAGACTCCATCACTTTCTTGTCTTGTTATACTTTTAACGCTTAACATCTCATTTGTGTGGTGTACTGTATCAGTCATTATGCTTGTACTATATTTGCTGTGAGTAAGGCAGGCAGTGTTTCTGAGGAATTTTTTTGTGCGGTATCATTTGCACTTTGTTACTCCTGTGTCAAGCAACGTAATTGTGATTTAACACTTCTGACAACATGTTAAGTGAAGTAGCTCCTTTTAGACTTTCTTGATAATCCTTGTTTACTGTGCTGGCTGTTGCTGTGCTGGTCCTCACTACGTTGCTGCATTACCCAGCACTGTTTACTTATTTGCTCACTGGAACATCTCAAAGTTTCATTTTCCAACATTCTACTATATCAGATACCGGAGCCCACATAACCCAGTTACCACAAACAAATTGGTGTTCATATTTTCTCCCAGTCTACAGTTTAGTTTTACAGACATTTAAAAACACTGTTTTTAGAGGTATAGTGACACATCAGCAGTTGCTGTTAACAGACTGGTTGCATGTTAAAATCATATTTAAACAGCTGATGTTATAAAAGGATGGTGTTAACTGGAAATCCCAGCGGTACGGCTGTGCCCAAAACAAAGATCTGATGAAGATATGACTCGATTAACTTTCCTTTTAGCATTAGGAGATATAGTTTGTTTAGAATATGATGAGATATGCACCTTTTTTTTTGGGTATTTCACTCATTTACTCTTCCTTGTATGATAGAGTTTCCTTAATTTACTATATAGTGAGCAGCGGATGTCAAGCATTAGTAAATAATCATTATTTTGTGTTACAAGGTGTAATGACATGCCGTACTGTTATTTTATATACAGAGTATAGACTGCAACTGATAGCACTGAGATTGTAGCGAAACTGTTTTTGCCACTGACATTTTTGAGGGCACTGCAGCGCATAGTGCATAAATGTTATACTCAGAAACTCCAATAATGTGGTGGAAGGTGAATTGAGTGTACTATACAGTATGTGGGAAGGGATTTCAGACAAAGCCTGTTAGTCTGAGAGGCAGGTTCCTGCTTTTATAAGACAAAAATCCAATAATCTGAATTTTGAATGGCAGGTTCCTGCTATCACATGCTGTTAAAACATTACATTTAGTGTGTATCGGTTCCAAATATCAGTCATCTGCCTTTCTCGAGAAACAATAATCAGCATCGGTAATGGAAAACCCAAATTGGTTGGTCCCTAATTTAGTGCTTGTGTTAAACAAATTTGAAGCGACCAGTTTAAATGCCTTTAAACTTTTAACATAACGTTACTGTAAAAAGTCACAACAAATGCCTGGCATCGCCCAACGTTGTTCTGTTTTAACATCGGGACATCCCCAAAATCCGGCTTCCACTCAGACCCACTGCACTAACAACGTTAACTAATGAAACTACGGTAAATGACTTTCGGGCAGGGTTTGGGTTTATGCCAACACAGAAGCTCTGGACTTTACACACAGTGACTCTGGAGAAAATGAGTGTTTGCAGTTGGAATTTCAGACGGTTGGATTTACAGTAAGCAGTAAGGCTGGTATTGTGCTTTTTTGCCATTGTAGAAGTAAAATAACTCTTAAATTGCATTGTTACAGGTATTTAAAAGGTATTACAAAGTCATTAGTTTAACTTGTTGAAACCTGGAAACCCTCTGAGGGATTCACGGTCATGACATATGTCTTTGTCTTCAGATAAAACCCATTATCCTTTTTGTTCCTGCAGTGTACCTGTGGCATATTTTAATTCTACTACATGACAATCATGTATTCAAGAGGAGGAACAATTGAAACAACTTTTGAGCAATTAAACTTTGCAGAAGAGTAAAAATTATTTAATGGGCCAGTGTGTAGAATTTGGGAGCTAACAGTGAGACTGCAGATTGCAACCAGCGGAATACCTGCCACCTCTGCCTTCTCTTCCAGACATGTAGGAGAACCTAAGGGGGCCATTAAGAACGTGAAAGACCCTCTCTAGAGCCAGTGGTTAATGTAGAAGTATGATGGTGCAACATGGGAGACTCTGAGGAAGACGTGGATATAAAGAGCTGATTCTAAGCTCATAGAAACACTATGATCCTTATTTTCAAATGATTATTCACTGATAAAAACAGAATAATGAGTATTATATTATCTTTCTGCTATTAGATCTCCCAAACCCTCCACACTGGACCTTTTAATATCAAGTGAGTCATGCAATATTCTTTTATCTTGCACAAGAAGATTTGTTTTTGTGGATTAACTGTAGATAACAGATAACTAGCTTCTTGCTTTGAAGTCTAGAAGCTGCCTCGGCTATTAGTGATGAGGTCATTAGTGTCAGCTGAGCAGCTGATTGGATCGATAAGTGTTTAACCTGGGTTCATCTTACACAGTGATGTCATCCCCTCGTCACTGTATTGATTGCTGTGGCTGAAGTGTTGCCTGGCCAATCAGTCCTAATAAAACCACCAGGTAAAAGTCTGGCTGCGATTGTTTGTGTGTGTTTGTTTACGTCTAAAAGGAACTCCGATAAGGATTGTAAGACGGTAAGAATTAGATTGTCACCGATAACTCTGTCTCAGGCAGGTGTGCCAATGTGCACACAGCACACACACACACACCGAAACACACAAACATGCAGCAATAGTGAGGCTTTGCCAGGGTGTTTAGACCAGTCGATAGGTAATCAGCTTGGCGGGTATGTAACAGTAGTAATTCCCACCTACCCACCACTTGGCCTTCTGTGGGAATTAGAGAGGTGCTGTCAGATATCATAGCAAATTGGAATCTCCACACACACACTGGCAGAGGAGAAGCATTGGTGCAGGATTGAATGAGCCAAGTAGGACTTTCTCAAATGAGAGTCTGCACAACAACCAAACGATACAAACAAATACATAAAAAGCAGTTTGAGATTTCACCCACTAAGCCGTGTGAAGGACTATGTTGACGTGGGATTAATTTTAATGCCACATAGCTGCAATTATACGTCAGACTTTTCAGCTGAAAAATAAACCTGTATTGATAGAATGATAAAAGAAACCACACAAACATCTACCGTCTTGTTGCAGAAGAAAATACAAGTAGAGGCAGCGATACAAATCCAATACACTTTTTTGTCAGATTCAACAAATATGGCCTCACGGTCCGCTAGCTGTCCATTGTGTGTGTTCGTACACGGCCCTGGCTCAGCAAATGGGAAACAAACAAAGTGGCTCGGGCTTATCCTCACAACACTGTTCCAGAGTGTCCAGGCTCGAGCACTGAACAGGGGAAGGGGAGACGGAGGTGAGATGGGGGGGAGAAAGGGGCCCTTGGTGAATCAGGCACGTGCTGACTACCTAAATATGCTGA
The DNA here is from genome assembly GCA_024666655.1 of Dascyllus trimaculatus. NCBI lineage: Eukaryota > Metazoa > Chordata > Actinopteri > Pomacentridae > Dascyllus > Dascyllus trimaculatus. The sequence goes on along the minus strand of CM045447.1, from coordinate 32,435,547 downwards.
AAAGCTGAATTTCAGCAGCCTTTCTATAGAATCACAGACTACACCTTCAAGGTTGCTTTTAAAGTAATGAAAAAGGGAGTAGTGTTGAACTGACACTAGACAAATTGAAGGATAACAAAGAAGGATGAAGTATTAATGTACAAGCTGTCATTGGAGGTCTCTGTTGTTCCACAGATTTTTATCTCGGTTGTCTGACCACACTTGGCATCTCCCCCGCACCTTCGCTGTCTTGTCTCTTTCTCACCTTTTCGTCTGGCTTTCTTTATCTACCTCCTCTTCCACTCAAATAGGCTGCAGTAGTGACACCGAGCACAAGTTAAAACACACAGCTTGTCTGCGTGATGAATGGAGCAGCGGAGAAGAGAAAGGTGGAAGGGCTGTGGAGGTAGAGGAGGGAAAGGTCACAGTGTTTCCTGAATCAAAACCTCCAGTGTTTGACCACGGTGAGTGCTGCTGTTGATCTTTAAGGCGCGTCTTGTCACTGACCTCCGATGGTTGGCTGGCTGGAGGAACATGGTGGAGCGGAGTGTTTGTGTGGTTGGAGGAGGAGGTCACACCAGGTGCTACATGAGCTCAGAGAGTCACAGACAATTGTAAGGTAATTTCCTGTTTCCTGCATGTAAGTGGCAGAAAAACCAAAGGTATAATCGCTGGTAGCCTGAGCAAACATCCTCACTTATTCACATAATAATACATAATACATTCATAGTGTCTCTTTCTCCCTTCATCTATGTCGTTTACCGGTAATTTTTTCTTACACAATTTTGCCTCTTACCTGAACAACTGATGAACCGTCTGTTGGTGATTAAACCAGTCACATATGCTTAGATTTCAACTGACAAATATCCTTTTTTCTGTCTTACTCTCTCTGTTTTGTTTCATCTCACAAAATCATTGTTTATGATGGAACATATTGTGATTGTTTTGTTCTTTTATTCAGTTATATGCCACAGAATCAAATGTCTTCCTAAATCCAAAAGCAATCACTTTACTATAATGCGAATATAATGAAAACACCAAATTCTCCCATGTGAAAAATCAAAACTGTCAAATTTTTTGGCATTTTTTTTTTTTTGAAAAAGTGTTAAATTATTCATAATTTGTCATTCCACAAAATGACTGACTGTTGTCTGCGTCTACATGAAATTGCTAATTTTGTTCAAAATATTTTGTCCAAACCGCCAAAATGTTTGATTTATAATGCCACACACAGAGAAGAGGATCAAATCTTCCCTTTTGAAAAGCTTAAACAAGCATATATTTGTTTTTTTTTCTTGATTAATTGCCTAATGCATTACTATATTGTCAGGACTCCAGACGAATATGAATCACTGACAGAAGCGACCATAAAAACAAACTATAATGAATATCTTTTAGAATTATTTTACAGTCTTTCTGATCTCTAGTTTCCGTTTCTTGATCTCTTTACCCGTGTTTTCGTCATGCACATCAAGCTTTAATAACAGATCAGTCACGTGTCGTCTGATGGCGGAATTATCTACATAATCACACACATAACTGTTGCATGCAAAGGTACGTGCACACAAGCTTGCATGCAAACACAGATAGCCTCTAATTAAAACTGTCTTACTTCTGGCTCCCACGATTCATCTTGCTTCTTTGCTAACGGGGGATGCGGCTGCATTATCATGGAAACGTGCTGAGTGGCTGTCCGACTGTGGTCGAGTCTTTTGTTTTTTTCTCTCTCTTTCCATTTTTACTCCCCACCATGTACTCTTTTCTTACTTTCTCTCGAGCAGTTCTTCATTATTTTGTGTGTGTGTGTTTTATATATATGTGCTCTGCCTGCAGGTTTCTCCTTAATTGCTTCTTACCGTTTATAACTTGGACAAGTCGACTCCATTCCTACGCTCTCCTCTCCTCTCCTCTCGCCTGTCCCTCCTCATGTAGCATTCCCTATCCCGACCCCCTCCATTCCGTCATGCTTGTTTGTTATTCGCTGCTCATTAGATATCGTAGGCTTGAATTCCACGGTCCGTCTCTCGTAAGGTAGAAGGCAAAAAGTGGACAGGAGGAATGGTGGATGATAGTAGGGAGGGGGAAGGTGATAATGAGAAACGATGGGGATAAATTAAGACCACAGGGAAGAGGGAAACAAGCAGGAAAGGCAGATACCATTTGATGCTGGAGGGAGTTTAAAAATACACAATGAGAGGAAGAAGAAGTAGGCATTGTGGAAAGGTAAATTGTCTGCTTTAGCTGGAAGTAGATAATCACTTCTTCATAGTTCCTAGGGGATGGATAAAAGCAACAAGTGCAGGAACGAATAAAAATGGGGGAGAGTGTAAATGAGAGCCAGTATTTATAACGCTGTAGATGGGATGAGTTAGCAGACCTAAGTGGCTGCAGGTGACAGTGACCTGAGGGGAAGCAGTCCCAGTATTTGACCACTTTAACTAGTCACCAGATTCACAGCGAGTCAGGTGCTGAAAACCAGTTTAGTGGCCAGCGTCTCCTCACTAATTCCAGTCCATTCTTTTGTTTTATTAGGATTAATGTGTAACATGCAGCACGTGTTCTCGCTTTTAGAAATGCATGACACCTGGTAACCAAGATTGGCCTTTTGCAAAACAGCACAAGACCTCAATTTAACAGAACATTTAAGAATCACCAGAAGTCGTTATTTAGCCCAGCTGCAGAGAGAGGTTATCATTTTAAACTGCCATATATTAGAGACAGATCATTGCTCGTCCCTGCGGGAGTCTGGTGGGCGGAGTCGGGCTGTCATGTGGATTCAGTTCACCTGGGCTGACTCTTCTATTTAAGGTGCTGGCAGGCTTTCTCTGTCTCCTCTGGCTTCCACTTTATTTTGATTTGTTTTAAACATACTGGGGTTATTTTACCTTTTTAGTTCTGTAAAATAAATGTGCTTTCTAGGGATGCACGATAATGCCGATTTCAACCGAGACAGATAATCGATAATTTTATACTTCTTGCAGCTGATAACCGATAATGTCAACCGATATTTATTTACTTAAATAACTATAATTTGAGTACAAATCCACTTCCTACTGTAATTCTGACCCATACAAGTAAACAGTTCGTGCCGCAGTGTCGCCCGGGGGGGTGGGGGTCGGGGGAATGGTTATGCGGGAGTGGGAGGGAGCAGTTGGTAACCCCGGAGTTAGCAGGTCCGCGTACTACAACTACAGCGGGGTTCTAGAGCCTCGACGGCGTACTACAGCCTCGGCAACGCTCGGCAACGCTCGGCAGCATTCGACAACACTCGGCAGCATTTGGCGACGCTCGGTGGTGCCTGGCGGCGGCATGCACAGCTATTCAAATATCAAAATTATTATCCAAATACCACCACAACAAACTAATATTTGGATATTCGAATATTCGGGACCAGCCCTAGTTAAATGTCTTCTTCTGACACAGGAAAGAAAGTCCACACCAGTGAGTGCCACGCCATGATGCTTGTTTTTCTCTGCCCGCGCAGTGTTATGACATCACACACATGCGACAGTACCGGCAGGGAGGGGAGGGGTTTGAGGAGCCAGGCATGAGGACAAACCACAACACACAGACCAACAGCAAAAACAAAGATTCCAGGGCTTTATTATGATCAGGTCATTTTATCAACTGATTTTTTATTATTGGAATTATCAGAATGACGTCACAATTGCCAATATTGACCAATAATTATCGGACGCCGATATTATCGTGCATCCCTCGTACTTTCAGTTACAACTTGTGTGTGTTCTCCCCTCCTTTGTCCAGCCATGAGCAGGGTGGTGACAACTGTGGGTTCGTCTTACATAAAAATAACCGTTTTGGTAAAATGAAGTTTAGTTTTTGTGGTAATTTGGCCTGTTTTGGTTCCTGTTGCTGCTGCTGCTGTTACAGTTGAGGTTTGCTCAGCATTAGGTAGGAATTTTGTGGCAATTTTGCCTACTTTGTAAAATTCTAATTTGTGGATTATCACGCATAATTTAGTAAAGATGCGTGTTTGCTTTGGATTCTTTGCTGCTCCTACAAAGTCATCACTTTCTCTGCCTGTGTCTGTTTCCTTGATAAATTGCAGATAAGTTCTAATTGCACATCACTAATTTCATCAGTACAGCAGCATGTTCATGTTCATGAAGTCCTCAGCTCCTGCTATTAATGATGGTTCGCAGCATTTCCTGGCCGACTTATATTGGTGAATCATTTGTGAGACATGTTGTATGATTTTAAGGTGGCTTAAATGATTAATAGAGAAAGTAGAAGCAGTTAGGTTTGTTGCAGAGGTATTAGATTCTAGATGCATACAGGAAACGCAAAATGCATATGGGATGCCTCTTAACCACTAGTTCATTGGTGCAGTTTTTAGCTGCCATTTGCAATTTATTGAGAACTTGCAGTGGCACAGCAAAGCAGCAGAGGTGGTAACAGGTTAGACAGCTGGTTTAACTCTGCCTCTAACTACCTCTAGAGTTCTTCCGACTGTGCATTCAGTAACTGCTGAGAAAGAGCCTTCACAGATCCTACAGTGAGACAGATTTTACTCAGTAGACAAGCGAGCTGATAAGGAAGTACACAGCCAGATTATAAATAACTTACTCAAGAGAATAGTCCTCGCTATACTTGACATGACAGATAAATGGCAAGAGAGCAGTGTGTGTGTGTGTGTGTGTGTGTGTGTGTGAGAATCTGAGTCAGTATTTGTGTGGTTGACGGTTTCTGGAGGTTAATATACGCCTGGTGTAACGAAAGGGAAATTGCTTTATGCCGCTAAGCCCTCGGGCTAGAACATCACAGTTATGATGAACAAGAGTTTTACAAAGCCTTCAGTTAAGAGGCTGCCACACACACACACACGCACACACACACGCACACAAATGCGGGCATGTTGTATTGTGATAGACACACACACACACACACACACACACACACACACACACATGCACGTGACAGAGGCATACATTAACTGGAGCCTTACCTCCTATCATTTTGTGCTCAGACAATGAGTAGCTTTTGGGATGTGTGTGTATATGTGTGTGTGTGTGTGCGTGCTCGTGTGTTGGTGTCAGTGTATGAGTGGATCTGTCACACAGCAGACTGTCCCATCTCTCATCATGGCATGGTCGTAGGGTCAGGAGGGGGAGGGCTGGTGGGTGTGGGCGGCTTGATGTCTTTGCTGATATAAAACCCTGTCAACTGGAGACAGGACCTGTCACTACGCATGTGTGTGTGTTTATATATGTGTGTGTGTGTGTGTGTGTGTGAGAGAGACAGAAAGACTGTGATAAGTGCCTGCGTCTGTCAAGCAGTAAGGACTGTGAGGACCTGATTGAAAGCAGTCTAAAAGGTCAAAGTCAAGAGTCAGATCAAAGAACCGAGAAGAATCTGTTTAGCAGTTGAGTGTTGCCGTAAAGATGTGCATGGAAGTACACACAGACACACAAAGATGTGCACACACACTCAAACACATTTCAAGGATCAATAGAATCAGGGGCAATGCTGTAATTCAGTGTAACAATAATGAATGTTCCAATTAGGCTGTAGTCAGAAATACATCCTCACAGTAGAGCTTTTAACAAAGTGTGCTTGTGTGCGTGGTCCAGTAGGTGTCTTTGTGTATTTTGTGTGTGTGTGTGTTTGTGAGATGTATTTCTACTGTACCATCTATCTCTGTCCTGCCTGCACACCAGCATTCACAGTAAGATTGCAGCTTATTACCTGTCTCTGCTGGGCTGTCCCGAGGGGCGGCCATGGGATATTGCTGCACAAGGAGCTGCCGAGTGTAGGTCACAGCAGCGTTAGCCTTGTTATGCTGCGGTGGCCACAGGAGTGCTACCTACATCTGCATGATGATGGCTAAAATTGTCACCCTTGTGTATTTTGTTTATTGTTGTTATTATGGGTAAGATAATTTCAGGTTTATCAACTTCCTTTACAGTATATTTATAGTTGGGGTGAGCACTTCTAAAGGAAATCTTAGTTTCTAAAAGTTTGAGGGCTGCCACACATATTCTGGAGCCTATGCAGGCAGTAGTCTGACAGATACAGTAAGTGCATAATGCAAATGCTACTGTTACAGTTTTCGAGATAAATATTTAATTGTGAAGCTGTGAATATTTATCTGTTTGGATATTCATTGATTGCAAATGTATTCAGTTTTCCTTTTTGAGATTCAGTTTTTTTTTATTTTATTTAAGCTATTAGTAAAGGGAAACGGCAAAACACATTTTGTCAGCACATTCTCGTACCATATTTATACTTTGTAATCGCGCTGGTAAAATGTGGAGATATATACACCTCAGCTGGGGCACCTGACATCCCTCTCAGTAGCACTGAACACCACGCTTCAGTTCACCTTGGCAGTTAAAGGGAAGACAAAATACCAAAGACCTCGGCTGTGAGGGAACACTTTAAATTGAGAGATGACAAGACAGAGGCAGTGTGCCAATTACGCAGTTTGAAACTGGCCTATTAGGGTGGCGCAAGTTTAAAAACTCTAATGAATGCCATGAGTAGCAGGCTTTTGTTTGACAGTGTAAAACAAGACCATATTAGTTAGCAAAGTTCGCTTAGCTAACGTCTGCCACTATGATGAGGCTGCTTTTATGTGCTGTTTAAACAGTAACTTCACACATGATGAAAACGTGCACAGATCCAAATATTTGCTATAAAATAGAAGGAGTAAAGCAGACATCTTCCACCATACTCAAAACCTACATACAAAACATAAGCTAGATTCTTATTTTTCTGACATTGTATGTATTGTCGCATTCAAATCTGCAAAGCACCGACTCAGTGAGCCCCCACTTTTTGTTGATATAATACCAAGTGACACAAAGATAACTGGTTTTTGCGGTAATCATCTGTCTACATATCCAAACTGATGGTCCATTTGTGTCAGTTGGCTGCATCCTCTGTGCAGAAATTATGATGGCTTGAGGGGTGAAAAAGGTTGGCCTCCAACATGGCGACTCATTAGGCTTGATAAAATGACACTGTTATTTTTTTTTTTACCTGCTTCCTGCTAACATTTAGTTCATTTTAACCCGTGTCCCAACCTGTGAATTAATGTAAATGTATTTTTTACCCGGTCCACATACCCAGCTCTGTGCTATATGAGCTTTAGTTATCTTTTTGCTAGCCTCGTTCTCTAACATCTGTAGCTCGCAGATTGCATTAACACCAACCTGAGATATGTCTACATTGTGAGCCAGCTGCAGATGAGGTGTGGCTTCTCTATTAGCACTCTGGTTGCACTGCCTTCTGCATATATTCACACCTTGCATTGCTGTACATTTTTGCAGGTATAAATAGGGTGTAAATGTGAGTTCCTTTAGCCATCTGTATGCGAACGAATAGAGGGTTGAGCCTTGCTAAAGAAAATAAATCATTTTGGGAGGTGCTGAATGTGCCTGCTTCTTGTGCAAAAGGGAAAATGTTGTCCCTGTCACCTGAACTATGCCTTTAGCACCCACACAGCGCGAGTGATTGCGACATTCCTGCTGTAGATGCCACTGTCTGCTGAAAAGATCCCAGGAGACGTGAAGCTTTGCTAAAAGTTTTAGCAGTGCAGGGGTGGTGTGACTCCACATCAAGTCTTCTTCGTTTGGGGAAAGATAGAGCTGTGTGACTTTCCCTGTGTGTGCTTTCCCACCATTTCCTTTCACTTCTCAAATTATCTCTGGCCATGTGTGACCTCTGTGGAAGGAGTCACAGCCATGTCCAGTGCAAAACCCGTGAAATGCTTTCGTCGAGGCATGAAACGCCTTGAGTAGTTCTAGAGTTATGTCAAGATATGCGGCGTGTTCTTTATTTAAGAAATCTATCTATTAATTGAATTATCTGCTCTTTTACTTTCATACCCTCCGGCTTACACACACTAGGAAGATCAAAAGTGAAACCCGACTGTCTATCACAATTCAAAATTACAATCCATCATGCTCACCGTAAGAGAATAAAGACTCAGCATAAGATCATGCACATTTAATTATGCAGCCCTTGTTGCGTCAGTGCATTAAATAGCCTCAGACCAAGCAAATTAATTTATCAGGAGTAAGACTTTTGTGTTTGTTTTAGGATCCATCGTTGAACTTTAGTCTATAAACAGAGAACCTTTAGAAGTTGTTAATTTTAATGTTTGAGTTATCGAAAACACATGGCGCCACAAATAAATAACGTTTTGCATAATGCTGTAAAATTTTTCACTGTTCACTTGGAAGTGGAGTCGCATGAGTTTCTACTTAGTGCAGAAGTGACATATTACGATGCATTAATCATTTAAAATAGCACTATAAATTCTACTGTAATACTTAGAGAGTATATTTTCTGCATGAGGCGTCCTGCATTAAAAGTGAATTTAATAATGCATTACAATGCCAGCAAGGCAAAAACAAGCAACCATGCAGAAGATGTCTGCAAATTGTAAATGTGGTTGACCTATCAGTGGAGATGTATTTCATTAGTTCGGCGAATGCTATTTAATATCGTAGTGGAGAGGTACGGTGGCGGCGACGTCTCATTTTCTTAACTTGTGTAGTTTTCCTGAAATGGCAAAAGCCTAGACATGGGAACTATGTTCAGTCAGTGAGAGATTAAATGACATATTGCAGAAAGGAAAAAGAGTATTTTGCTTAAATTATGATAATTCAATGGTCACAGTTTTGCTTTAGTTGCTCTAGTTGTTTATTTGTTGTCTCTGAGCCCATAGTCTCTCTCCACAGAGTGTATTGCTGCAGAGTCCCAGCCAGGGAGGGAGTCTGCAGAACAGGGAGGACTAGCTGCCAGCCCCCCCGCTGATTAGCTTGATTAATTAGACCCAGACTTTATCAAAGTGATATTTGGAGTTTGTATGCAAAGAGGCCCCCACTAACAGTAGCAGTTGTTGCACTATTTGTGCTGTCGTTGAGTCTGTTTGCTTTGCTCTCTCACTTGAATAAACATCTACTGTTTATTCCCATCTCACTCTCATAACCCTTATGATGCTGATGTACTTAAAATACTGCAGCCCCTTTTTAAAACGATAGTTGCCTTTTTAGTCCTGATTTGTCACTGTCACTGTTTAACAAAATGAGTGTCACTCTCCGTCGCGCAGCTTGTAGTTTGTTGTCGTTTTCTTTATAGATCTGAGTTTTGGCTGTCATTGCTAGCTCTTGGAGAGATGATTTTTTTCCCCCATAAGCACACATGGTCTCTTTTAGTCTCTTTTAACCAGCTATGTCATAGGTTGTCAGCTTTGCACTTCAGCCGCAGGTGTCACTATGTCAAAGACCAAATCATTAAACTGTTCTGGACATTTTTATTCCCATAATAAAGACTCATGTAGAATACTCTGCAGAGAAGGAGCTTTAGACAGGGGGGAAGGTTAACAGAGTAAAGGACAGGTGAAGGTGAAGACAGACAAGATTATGATAAACACCTTCCAGGTTATGCTGAAGTCTTTGCCAGCACACTAACCACAGAGCACATACAGACAACTTGTGTGTCTGAGAGAATGGAGAGTACTGTCTTATGCGTTCGTTTATCATGTTTGTTTATCATGTGTGCCGATAAGCCTTTCAGACAGATTGGCAGATGGGCTGTGTGTGAAATTACTTTTTCTTTTGCTTTCCAATAACTTCATATAATACCTTCCATTTCTGTCCTTCTCTTTCTCTTGCACGTTTGCAAATTGCTTTTCCTTTATATTCACACACACTCTGTCTCTCTCTGTCATTTACTCTTTCTCCCAGACACATATCGCTTTACTCTCTCACCCTTTACTTTCCATCCATCTCCCTGAACCGGTACCCAGTGGTGGAGCTGATGGTGTAAAGGCCATTTTCTGTGAATCAGAGCGTTGTTGTGTCTTTCCTATTAGTTATTCATGAGCTCTCCTGCCTCAGGTCTGTGTACCTGGATGGGTGCGTTCAGGAGATGCAGTGGCTGACTGAATGTGGATTAACGAGAGTGTCACGTTTAATACAGGCATGTGATGTCACCGGGAGAAAGAGAGAGGGGGAGAAGAGATGAGGACGATTGTTTATCTCATCAATAGACTAAAGGAAAAGCGGGTCCTGACCTGCAGCAATTTGTTCTGTGCGGCTGAAACAGAAGATAGATTAGCTGTGTCTGTGGATGTGTGTTAGTCGTAGGCATTTGCAACCAAGAAACAACAGTGCAAGACTGTGTTAACTTGTTGATGGTTTTAAACCTGTGCCCTGCCTGTCTAGTATTTTTTTTCTTGCTCACCCATGGCCATCGTATTTATAAAAGCAGATAGAAATAATAAAAGGAAAGAAATCAAGACAGACATTGAAATGAAGGAGTGAATGAATAAAAGTGCTGACTGCGTGGGGGCGTGATGGGACGCTCCATCATCAGCAGCAATGCTAAGTGACAGCGCTGGAGTGAAGGAATGAGACAGAGGAGAGGCAGAGGGTGAGATGGAGATGATGGGGTTCTGTGCTGAAGCAAAGAGAAGAGGGAGGGTAGATGCCGAAGAGGAGGAGGAGGATTGAAAAGAAGTGAGAGAGCATTCAATAAAGTGAGAGGACAAGAGAGTGAGTGAGGTGAGAGGTGCTGCATACACTCACCTGAAAGCAGCTGTCCTTTTTATCAGGAGTTCAACTGAGACGGACTGTATCCAATACAAGTGGCTGCCTGCTCTGTCACTGGGTATCTATTTTTCAAGCTCGTATACGGACTGTCGGATATCTGCACGATCTTCATCGTTGCTGTGCTCTTTTTGCACACACGTATGCACGAATGAGCGCACAGTCTTACACCACATTGACTTACAAATTGTAAGAAGACTCGGAGAGATGAAACTCTGAACTCTGAATTCTGAATTCCTGACTAGCTTTGAAGTTTTCAAACATCTCTCTTTCACCCTCTCGTCCCTTACCTGCAACGGCTGTACTTGAGAGAGGAGGTGGGGTATCTGTCGTTCTATGGGGAAAGCTTTTGTAAATGGACTTCTTTTTGTTAAAAAAAAAAAATCCTCTTTATAAACTCCCTGCTCCCAGCTACAGCTTTCTCCCTCGTGGCCAGTTACTCCCTGGTGAACCTCTCTTCAGTCTTTTGGTGTATGTATTCATCAATGTGTGTATATAGTATGTGGTATGAGTGTATCGATGTGGTGGCAGGATTAACAGGAGGTGCACTGGATCTTTTGATTATGTATTTTAAGGAAACGGTGGTAGAGAGGTCACTTGAGGAAAATGTCTGGTGTTTAGAAGATAAATAGTTATGCTGCTTAAAAAGATGCTTTACCCAGGCACTTGTGAAATCATTTGTATTGCATCCTATTTAGACAAGACAGTACAGCAGTCTCTCGTCATATCACTGTTCACTTCTCGCGGTCTCACTGTATTGCAGATTTTTAAATTGTACACAGTTAATATATAAACCAGAGCACTGTGTTCTGTATCCTGGGTGCTGATTGGCTTAGTGATCGTAGCATCAGTCTCCTCCCACGTATAGCATGTGTTCAGCGTCGTTGTCCATCTCACATCAACGTCTGATCGCTGCGCATACTGTTGCTCTGCGGTGTTGTGTTTTTGTGAAACTTTCTTAAAAAAATTGAGTTTATTTCAAGCCTTATGATGTCGATTAAACGTTCTAAGGCTTCTGGCACCGAACCCAAGCGCCAGAGGAAGATGCTTACCATTGCAGAAAAGGCGGAACTCCTTGACGTGCTAAAGGAAGGGAGAAGCTACGCGGCTGTACCCATAGAGAATTTTATATGTTGTTAAAATTACGTAGGTTTAAGAGTGTAGAAGGTGTTTAAGAGCATAGGAAGTGTTTGTAAGAGTGTGGGAAAGGTTAACGACAGTGTGGGGAGGGTTTATAAAGCCTTATAATATATATAAATAATAAAATAAATGTAACGTTGCTGCTTTGCAGATTTCGTCTATTGCCGGGGGGGTTCTGGAACCTAACCCCCGCCATAGACAAGGGACCACTGTATTTATATTCATTCCATTTGGTATGCAACATTTGGTTCAGTAGAGCCTTTCTCTATCCAGACACCCGTTGATCCAAACAATGCCAGATGCTTTCATGTCTTTGTACACAAACTCCCGAAACAAAAGTTCTAGTGCATGAGCTTCACCTGTAATGTTTTGACTGCCGGCATAGTAGCAGGGTTAGTTTTGAAAGGTTGGCACGCCGTTTGAATTTTTTAAACAGATGTGATGTGCCAGATCACATGCTAATAACTTTAATCGACCTCCCTATACGACTAAAACGTGCAACGTCTGGCTTCTGGATTATTTTTTTGTGTCTGTTTGTTTTGGTTTTAGCACATTTGAACACACAATCCAACAATCCTTCAAGTTCCTGGACTCTCCTTTCTCATTTGGCTTAAAACCAAAAAGCGCCCACAGCAGCTGTGGTGTTTGGCTTTGCAAGTAAATCCATGATGGTGATGTCAATAGATGTTAAACAAAATACAGTCACTCATATATTAGACGTTAGGCACCTCAAGATGAACAGTTGGTGCCATTAAGCTGTGGCAGGAGAAGGGGGCGCAAAACATAGAAAACGACATGGAAGTCATGACTGCTTGTTTGCTTCATCCATTTAATGCAGATGAATAGACATAATTCTGTCAATGACGCAAAATGATCGGCTCGGCTCAAACGCTTACAATCATGTAATAATTGTGACAGGCCTAGGGACTTCTCTGCTCACATCGTCTCGGTCAGTTGGATGTCCATGATGTGGAACCCATGATGAATGTAAGCTCTTGCTCGCTTTGCCCGCTGACAATTCCAATTAAGCATTCAAACAAAATGGCAGCGCCCTCAGTGTTGACAAAAAGGGAGACAGGCAGCGTTACTTTGTGCACTGCTGAAACTGTACTGCCGGCTTTAATGGCTAATTTAAATAGATTATGAGTATGTTGGACTTTTCCTTCAAATATTTTACACTGGATTCATTTTACACCTGAGGCTGTACAGGTTAGAGTCTTTTCATATTGACTGTATAACAGCATTTGAATGCCTTAACTTTTATAATAAGAGTTATGGGCAGTTCTTCTGAGTGTTTATGTTTTCCTCAATATAAATGACAGGAAGGCCCCAGACTGTATGATTGCGACCTTTTATTGAGAGTTTGCGAGTTGAAATTTCACCTGGTTGCATTCGGGCAGGTGCATGATGATCATTAGGCTGCTCTGGTACAGGTAGTTTCTGCGTTAGGCTTTGACATTAGTACTTCATCTTCTTCACTGCCTCAGTCAGCCTCTCTCCTTGATGTTTAAAATGCAATCTGCTCATAGAAGACTGTGTTTATTGATGTGCGACCACATCATGTGCTGATGCGACCAACTGAGAAAGTTGATAGCAACAGTGCTACGAGTCGAACCCTGCATATTAATTTATGCATCTCTTTTGTTTTCTCTGCGGTGCCACGGTTGTTCTGAACCGTGACTCCAAAACAATGTGTACATACAGAACTCTGAATTTTGTGCACTGTTCCGCACCAAGTAAGTACCAGATAAAGTATATTAAGCTACTTATTACCTCAGCAATAAACTGCGACGTCAATGTCTGAATAGCATAACGTATTGTCAAAAAATGAGGAGCACTTGAAGAGGAGTTGGAAATAGACAGAAACATAAAAGCTCATTGTGTAATCATATTCGGGCTGTCTCATTTTAGTCCAGTGATTCATGAGCTCATACAGACACACACAGACTAGCATCAACCCTGACGTGAACTCAGGTGATGCAGCGTTTGAATGAAGTGTCCTGTCTCCTTGCATTATGTGCCGATGACTGTTTTCTTGTTTGTTGTCTGAGGACACAAATGTTGCTTTTGTTTTTCTCCTGAGCCCAGACCAAGACTCTGTTCAGTTAGCCCTGAGAGGTTCGTAGTCTTCACTGGAAATTACTTGCACAGCTTTGTGCGGCTTGGTCTGAATGTTGTGATGAATATTAGCACTATGGCCTACGGTTTTCTACCACACATTATCAGCGATGAGGTGTTTAGAGACATTTGGTGCACCTGCTGTTAGAAACACTTCAGACATGTGTCATCCTGACTGGGGCAAAACTAAGAGAAAGCAGTGAGTGACTGGCCCACCACCTTGCTTGTTAAACTGGGGAGGCTACTGCCATTAATGGCTTTTCGAAGAAAATGAGAAAACTATATCTGCAAACAAGCACAACTCAAGTTTGTCTCAAAGAGTATTCGTGACAGCAGGATGATTAAAGATATCTCTTTAGACCATGCAAGCATCTCTTAAATTTTTACCCAAAAGAAATCTAAAAATACCCACTCCACTGCCTTGCCGACACGCTGAGAAATCGAAAAGCTAAACAATGAATTATTCAGCAAACAATGAGCACATATGCCTCAAACGCTTCTCTGTCTGCGATTTCTGAGTCATTATCAGTTGACTTGTTTGCTATTACTGGAAACATCTGTGCTGAGATCGGTATGCGTCTGACCTTTTATGTCCAAGTACATTGTTCTTAAGCTCTCGCATGTGTGTACAAACGTGGAAGTAAGTAAACAGTCAGAAAAGAAAGTCATATTGAATCTTGGCAAGGACATTTTTCAGTGTTATTGAATTAATTTGAGTCTCTAAGAAGAAGAGCGTTTACCGAGACGGAGTCTGCCCTTCAAACGGTGTGTCACTGAGCTGCCCTTGTCTGGGGAGGGAGAGGCAGGAAGGGAGGGAAGATGGGGGAGCGAGGGAGACAAGAAAGACATGGTGTGTGTTGCAGTTGGTGGCAGATGTTGTCACTGTGGAGAGGAGGAAGCAGAGGAAATAAACATTCACATTTGCACACACATACTTGCTTTCACCGAGCATATGGACTCAAGCACAGTCGAGCATAAACACAACATGCACACACACAGCCTGGGAGACCTCCCACGTACCCAACAACAACAAATTAGTTAAAATGTGTGAAGAAAAGGGCAGAGGGACAAAGACAGTGAATGAGTTAGTCAGAGCGGCTCGTTGCAGAAGCAAAACTTAAAGCTATGAAGTTTTTCACGCTCACACAGGTAACAGTCAAATGCCATTGCCGGAGGACATAACATGCGTTCTTTTGGAATAAAGAGCTACACTTCAGTCCCGCTCAAAATCAAGGCTCGGGTAGAGATGAAAAGAGGAGAGAGGTGAACACAGGGCGACGATGGTGGACACTGATGAAGGCAGATTTGATAAAAGGCTGGAAAGGGAAATGAAACGTGACGACTTTGCGACAAAGTTCAGAGTGTGGTGGGGGTGGAGGCCGGAGACGTGCTTCTGGTCTTGCCTGAACTTTTTTTTGGCATTATTATAAATGAAGCAGAGCATAAATTACTCATCGCAAGCACTGACGTCAGTGTTTCCCTGCAGGGCTGAATTCACACAGCTCAGATATATTGCTTTTGCGGTGTGACGTCAGACGGTCAGTAACCATCGACTGCTTAAGAGTGTGCCTTGTTGTTCGACTGGGCTGGAGTGTTGGAACATATTCAGAGTCTGTGCAGGACAATCTTGTTCTGTCCTGGTAGTCTATTTTAAACTCATTTAGTCACCGGATTTCTTTTGCTTTTTCATCGTGATGTCCCATTAGGGTTGTTGAGGTCACACATGATTCATTGAGATCACATGGCCGTTGTTACAAACTAAATTTGGAAGAATTGTGAAACCGCCCTGCTTTTCTGAATCATTGTGAGTAGCTCATGACCTAAGATATTTCGACCATCTGCTCAGGCTTCCTCAAAGGTGAGACCGCTTCTGTGTGGGTTTCTATTTCAGGTAGTTTAACTCAGCCACTCACACGTGACCTCAAACCCTTTCACTGGCAAATGGTGTGAACGGCTTGCGGTTGTTTAAATGAGACATGCACATTAAGTTTGCCTCTCATAAAAGTCAAATTCTCATTTAATTACAACTGCAGAAAGAATGAGGTTATTAAATGAAGGAAGCTTAAGTCACTTTTCCTTCTTGCCGGTTTTTTATTTCATATTGTTTTTAAATCTGCGGAGCCTTTTGTGAACAGACGGCCGGACACGAACTAAGCCATAAGATCTCTCCACTATGCTTGAATGAGGAAAGAGAGCAGAGTGAAATAGAATAGAAAGCGACGCTGCTGTTTAGGATGCTCCCCCTTTCGTCTGCCCGGCTCTCTGCTCCCTGTGCGTTCCCCCTCCTCACCCTCACCCCTCACCTGCACTTCTTTGCTCAGACGACCTTCTCCTTCTCCCACGTCCTTCTCTTTCTCCCTCCCCTCTTTACCTCTGTCTGGTCCGCCCGGCTGTCACACTGATATCCCGTGTGCCGCCGTTTTGATCTCCGCCTTCAATAATGAATGAAAGGATACAATTCGTCAATCACTTCAAAACCATGTGGCCCCACAGTGCCCAAGGTCAGGATAGTGGCAGCTGTCGGAGGGGATGATGGCTAGCATAGACAGGTGTGAGGAGGATATTTGGGCACATGCAGCTGAGCTTTAGTAAAGCATGGACTGGAAAATTTAGCTAAAATGAAAGGAGGAGGGGAGGGGAGGGGAGGAAGAGAGGTCCGCAAGATCTGAGATCCTCCTCTGAAGACAGCGAGGTGAACAGGGATATGGATATTAAAACAGAACAATTAGATTAGACGTCAGGCAGATAGTATGAGAGCCAGAGATGAGAAGTCAGGAGCTGACAGAAAAAGACAGGGAGGTGGGGTGGGTTAAGTGATTTTAGTGGTTTAATTTCTCAGAAGACCACATGCTACTTTTTCAATTTGTCTCCCTCTGTATAAATACGATTCTAGGATTCCATGTATTTGTGAATATGTAGTGAGCTCAGATGTTAAAATGGAATGAAAGAAAGTTGTTTGATAGAATGGTTTCACTTGGTTTGGTTGCACTGTAGCGGGTTCAGCCTGATTAATAATGAGGGGTGCCAGTCTGACAAACAGGAAAACTGGTCGTATTGTCAAGCCAGACAAAAACTGGGTAAGCGACCAGAGAGTGAATGAATTCAAGCACAAGAACAAAACGGCAATGCTCAAACAAACAGACAGGCCACAGCTCAGTTCAGCATTTAGAGGTGTACTAACAAAAACACCCAGCAATCAATGGGAATGGATGAATGTGTGTGTTGCATTTGACCAGTCAGGCAGGTGATTGTCCACCATGGTTCCAGTTTCATTCAAACACAACTCAAATCATAGTTCAACACAAAACCAAAACAGGAAATCAAATATTGACGCACTCAAATAACGTCTGTCAGCGCAGTGCAACAACTTAACAGTGATAGTATTTACAGTATTTACACCGGTACCGTGGACCAGTCAGTCAGTCAGTCAGTCAGGCCTTCAGTTAAGGGTTGAGATTGCAGCGACGGCCTTGGCTCCGCTGAAGCTGGCAACTCCTGGGAAACTCCAACAAGGAAATATTCAATCCATTCCTGCTGCTGACTCTGACGCCAAAAGAGGCTCCCTTTGGATCTCCAGCAGCTACGGTAACTTCTACATGCGGTCGAATGCCGAGGTCTTCTGCTCCACTGACCCAGACACTCTAAGACCTGCACTAGTAGGTTTTCTTGAAGGTTGGTTTTAAACTGCACGGCCTGTGTGGATTATTGGATGGCTGTGAGTGATAATGGAGCCCCTTCGTCCTCCATCGCTCTCCCCATGGCTTCCACGCAGCCCATCCTAGGAGGCATGCTAGTCTGTGCCTGACGGTCGCCTCTAGTGGAGGCTGTGGCAGATGTGGACCCAGTAGTTGTCCTTGCGAGACGAGTTTCACCGTCTAAAAACACTGAACTTATACCTGACTGCAATGTGGGAAACTTCGCCCTGGTCATTTTCTGTGTACCCCCCGGATTTTACTTGTTTTCTTTATTTAATATTTATTAAGGCCATATCCCTGCTTAATCCTTATTCATTTATATTTGTGTGGAAATGTATTTGTTTTCATTGTGTTGTTGACATTGTAGTTATTACCTTTGTGCTTTGATAAATAGGCTAAAGTGGTTAAGGTGGTTAAATTCATAATAAACCTTTTTATGCTTGTTTTTATTAAAAATGACCATGGATATCGATTTAAATAAAACATTATATTGTGATATGTTTTATTCCGACGCATTGACCAGCCCTGGTTTGTGTTAACGTGTGATGAGTGTGGTGAGAGAGATGGAGCCTGGAGTCATGTTGTCAGACTATCACATTTGAATGCAGTCATGTTTGTGAAATCTCTCGATATCAGTGTGGATCTGGGTCGAGTGTGTGTGTGTGTGAAGCCCAGTGGCTGTGATGTGAAGGTGGTGTGGTGATCGTGTCCGACAGGTTCAGGAATTTGGTCCTCCCCGATCAGTACATGGTGGTACAAATGCACGCACACAACTCCACAGTGTCCTCCTTTATCAGATCTGCCCATCAACTCACGTCTGATTGATTAATGGTGTGCGTGTAAATGAAAGATTGTTTTCTACCTGCAGAAAGACTCCCGTTTTTAATGAGGGGATGTAAAGCACCGAGGAGAAGGTAGAGGGAGGGTGAGTCTGGGGGATAAAAAGCAAGTGCAGAGAATAAAACAGAGGAATAATTATTCATGTGCTTGTTTGTGTGTGTCACTGGGAAGTAGGGCTGTTTGGTTCCAGCAAAAATATCACAATAATGATTATTCTGGTCAATATTGAGATCATGATTATTTAACAAAGGCTTTGAAAACAATCCTGCATTTGTTGAACTTGTTCAAAAAAGGGTTTCTAACAATGGTTGTCCTTGAAATATGAATATAATTCAACTGAAAAACAAACACAAAAAAGAAAAAAAAGGCATAAATCAGGTCGTCTGTAGGTGATTTAGCACCAGGTATCATCATGTACCGTGTCTGGGATTCCGACTCCCACAGATGGTTGCTTCGCACCATTGGCCCCTCAGCCGAGCACAAAGACTGCATTTCTAAACCTGAGTTTTTTCTCATACTGAGAAGGTATTAATTAAATGCACAACTGTAACAACATATCATCAGTAGGGTAAAATTCAACCTGTCTCATGACCATGTCCAGTGCTTGGTGAACATTTGGACCTCTTAAACAAAGGGGTGCACTGGATTTACACCAGACAAAACATGAGCATCATTGCGAAACGGAATGTGGCACAATAATCAGCGATTACCTCGTTTTCAGCATCGTTGGAAGCCAAAATCGTAATTGAAAATCAAATTTGATTAATCGCCCGGCTCTCCTCAGAAGTATTGAGGTGTTTTCACAGTCGTTTATGTACACGGCTTTCTTCAGACACGAGGCTGTCGTCTCTGTAGGAGGTATTCATTTCACTCCCTCCCAACGCTCCAATACACCTACTTGCTCCTCCTGTCTGCCTGTCTGCTCATCAGGAGATAGAAGCTGACAGTTGCTTGTGTGTGTGCCTTTCAGTGTGTGTGTGTGTGTCCTAGCAGATGTGCCCTGCAGCGTGGCCCACCTCTTAAATGTCACTGATCACAGTCTCTTCCACCTGATTACCCTAACCCTCCCCACCATACCACCTCTGCATCTCCCACTCCTCTGCTGCATCCCTTCTGCCCCATTTATTTGCCCCTTTACCTCCCCCATCCATGGATCTGCACCACCATGACCAACATAGCATAACTCCTCAAGACATGTGCTGATGAGTACTAACATACACTCGTGCTTGTACTTGCGATGACATTAAATGGTTCCTTACTGTGCCAAAGTAGATTTTTGCACATTAAAGTCTTGTTCAATTAAAGTGCAATATGTTAAAAACTGACATTTCCAGCTAGATGTCCTGTAGAGACATATGTAAACACATGCACAAAAATAAAAACTCACATGGTTACACTGACATTACTAAATGCCAGAGAAGGGAATAAAGTGACATTTTTAAATTGACAGCTCAATCACAGTTTTGCTTAACAAGTCTTGCTTATACTGAAGAGAATTATGTGCTGGCCAATCACTAAATGAGCACAGGCCAAGCCGGCAAATAGCCAAAGCTGATGTAGTTAATTATGCATATTTGTTTGCTTTCACCTGCTACAGTACCTGCATCAGGCATTACAGTATGTTAATGTGGAACCAGACAGAAAGAGCTCAGTCTGTTTTCTGATTGCGTTTCTCCTTGACAACTTTTTGCTGTGGAGGCTGTTTAGGAATTTCCCGTAGAGCAACTCAAGCACGTTGACTTTGAAGTCCGCATTCAAAGCTGGACTGTTCGCCTCTGATTGTATGTACTCGTGCGTGTTTGTATGTGTGTGTGCATGTGTGATGGTGTTAGCAACATGTCTCCTGGGCTGACATCTGCCAATCAGCACATCAGGATCAGTCAGTCATCTGCCAGCTCTTCACAGACAGCTATCAGTCAAAGCTTGTGGAGACCATGATTGGAGCAGGCAAGGAAGGAGCTCGGGGCCAAAGAGCTGTGATTGGCTGTCTCAGCAGGAAGAGAGGTTAGGGGGATGTTATCCGGTCCTCAGTGAGAAATGCTTTGTTGTTGTAGGCAGTCTGACATTCAGTAGTCAATTAAAACAGCTGCCAACTTGAAAAGATGCGAGTTAAAGTCCTGATCAAAGTCCTGCGCTCACATCCTGTATGCTCCATCCAACAACAGATACAGGAGAAGAAACATTCTGCTGTTCTGTGCAGGCTAGTTCGCTATTTTATGTCGAGGAGCAGTACTTCTTCTCCGAGGTGGTTTGGTTCCCCATGTATTCACTGTCTTACAGTTCAGCAGAGGCCTGCCGGGATCAGTGGGGGAACTGCAGCCTGGTGGGTGATCGCCAGAACCACTTTGATTTCATCATCGTCAAAGGCAGCAGGTGTTTTCTGCTGAACTGTCATCATCTTTGGTCAGTAGATTCCCTCAGTTAGTCTTGGTAATTGGTATGTGAGGGATACAGAGAGTTATCTTGTTCAGGGTTTTGTGGGTCTGATTTGGGGTCTCATAGCTGATTGGACCAAGATAAAATGAACCAGCTGGTGTTGACGTTTAGGAGATAAAATCCTACAGTGTCCTGGCCTTAATGATTCTAATCGTTTGCCTTTTGATCCAGCTGAGGCCCGTCAGTCTCATTAAAATGATTTTAACATGTTTGATTTTTACGTGTGGAATCAGGCTTGTCAACAGCACTCAGTGGAAGAAATGCGAAATTAATTTTAAATAGTGTATGCCAGTTTGCCGTGAGGGAGAATTATTTTAGAATCCAGTTCATCAGCTTTCAGGTCGGAGCCACATCTCACCTGATATTCACCTCACTCTTGTGAAGTTCAGTCACCTCTAGCTCCCTCTGCAGAATTTCATTGCCTTCGTGTCTCAATCCAGCTTTTCATCCAAGTTTTGCATTGTCGGATGTCTGTTTCAACAGAACATCTGAAAATTCTGTGTTCACCTGGGATTCAGGTTACGGCTGTGACACGACTCTAATCATACACTAGCTGTTATCCAGCATCTTGATCTCTGTATTTACTCATTAGTGCAATATGTGCTCCTGTCTGGCTGTCAGGGGGTGTTTAGTCTGCTCAGGTTGAAGTAATGTTCCTTTCTCTAAGCTTTATGCAGAGAGCATTCATCAGTTGCAATTTTGAGCTATTTTAGCTCCAAAATTCTGATACGTTCATATGCTTCCACTTGATTTATCTGAACTCTTCGACAGGGGAAATAAAATCTAATTTCTCAGGCCTTCCACTTTACATTGTTCAATTAATTAGCCCCCTTTTCAACTCTCTATTCTGACTCGTAGCAACACGCCAAAAACTCAACTCATAATTCTTCCTCTCGCCTCACACACTGTCAGTCCAATTAAGTGCTTTTAAATGCCTGTTGAAACAAGCGCAGGCAGACTTATTAGATTAAAAAGGAATAGAACTCATTTGCACCCCATAATCAAATAGACTGCTGTTACCGTGAAAAAAAAAAATGCTTAGCCATGCAGCTTGTGGGCACTTATTCATAGAAAAATTACTTATAAAGAGACTGAGTTAGTTATTTTCTCCCCTTCAACCTCATGCGTCAAAAAAGCTGGGTGAAGGGTGAGTCTGAATGTGTATATAAGAGAGCGAGAGTGAGAAAGGGGGTGAGACAGGCTACCAGTGAATCAGTATTCATAGTCTACAGCCAGTTCTGGCAGCCCTGTCTCACAGTAGGGGTTCAGCTCTATGAAGATAAAGTGATTTTTCTGGAGTGAGTGACCCTAATTTTGACCTGACACACACACACACACACACACACACACACACCCACAGTGTATAGGAGCAAACACACACACTCGTATCCAATAATTAAGCAGGCAGGAAATGAAATCCATAGTTCAACCTTTGTAACATCCCAGCACTCTCGCTCTCTTAAGTCTGAAATGCATTTGCACTGCAGGGTTTCCTCTGCATATCTGAATGCAAACTGGACCACCTAAGGGCTTTTATCCGAGCTGTTAACGGTTAGCCAGCACCTTGACCCTACGCTGAAGCAGAGAGATTCTCACATCTAACACACAGCTGTTGCAATAAAACTCTGTATTAATTTTGGAATATTTAAAGCGGCACAATGTAAGAGTGATGATTTTTTTTTTCTGGCTCATTTGTAAAGGACAAGTCATTTTGGGCCTAATTTCCACCGCACATTTACTCACTGTAAGAGTGCAGAGGGACGGAGAGGAGAGTAGAGAAGGCAGGATCACGGTGGACGATCAGCCCCCGGAGCGGTAACCCTGCTCTCCTCCTCCTTCTGTTCTTTCATCCGCCTCTCTTCCCTCTCTCGTCTATCAGAGCGCTCATCTCCCCGGCAAATTGAATTCCTCCCAGAATCTGCCTAAGCAGCTTCATAAGACCAGCCTGAGAGTGGAGACATGCACGTGATGCAGCAGGGGAGGGGGGGATAAAAAAAAAAAGTGTGCATTTGAGTGCTTACGTCTCCTTCCTGTCTCTTCTGTCACATTTGAAGGCCAGTCTCTCTGTTAGGCAGCATTCCTCCTGAAGAGACAAAAAGAGGAGACCTTGAGCTGCCTCGCTCTTTGACAGGGATGGACCGAGGGCCAACAAGAGAAGGAGGCAGGAACAAAGCAGAGACGAGGTGGTCCTCAAAGACAGACAGGTGGTTGGATGGTGGAGCTTGTGAGAAAGACAGACGGGTTGGAGAGAGGGAAGACTGCGGGGAAGAGAGAGTGACGTGTTGACATTGAGCGACAGAGAGACAGACAGTGGGGAAGACAGAAAGACGAACAGTGTCAGTGAGTGAAACATGCTGTTAGCTGACCTCACTCTCTCCTCTGTCTGTCTATAGTTCCTAATGGACTGTCTTTAAAGTACAAAGAAAGGATTAAAGAGCCATAGGAATGGAGTAGGGGGGCAGGAGTGAAAATGCAACATTCAGTACAAGGTATTTTGTGTGAAAAAAGTGGTAGATAAGTGGAATAGATGGAGGCAGGTGTACCATTGCAACTGAGGGTCATATTTGCTAAGGCTTTTAAAGCTCCTCTCTGTCTCTCAAACATACAAACACGAGTTTGCACTTCTAAATTGGTGAGAGCACTCGTTGACATAATGCATTCTTTAACCCCTGCTATAACCGGAGCTGACACAACTGGAAACCTCGTCCTTCATAATCAGACCTATCTCCACAGCTCTGTATTAGTGGTCTGGCTGCGCCTTATTATCATTCAACTTGATCTTAAACCAAAAAGCAATTTTCCTGGATTGTGCTAAGCCCTGGATGTAGCAGTGGTCCCCCTGCAAAATACTGACAGGGACATTGTTGTGGTGGAACATTTTGCACGCAGGGAGGGAGGCGCTGTTTTTAATATGGCTAATGCACCAAAGGAATCAAACAGACCTGCCTCACTGCAAAAAAACTTACTATTTTCATCATGTAGCTTGCTGTTGGTTGTCATTTCCCATAGCAAAGGGGATTCTGATACCAGTAATTTGCAGATAGCTACTTTATTCAGGGAGTGCAACGCTGTTTCCACAAAATTATGTTCCTATATGACTAAACTGCTTTCCCAATAACAAGTTTTCTGCTGGATTATGTTTGTAACATATAAATATGTTCCTAATCAACATATTTTTGTCATGTATTTTATTGCTATACGAATCATATATCGGATGGAATTGGATTTGTCACCCTGGTAACCTAGAAAATGAAAGAGAAGCTTCAAACGTGCAGCGAAAGGGTCGTATTTTGACGTAATCGTGATATTTTTCCTAACCAAATGTCTAGCGTGGTTATCACTGTGAAATGTAAACCATAGTGTGATGGTAGTTTTGGTGCCTAAACCTAACCAAAAAGCAAGAGAATGACTTCACAAGGGACGTGTAGGAATGTAATTAGATGGAGACAGTGTTTGTGAGAGGCAGAAAGGAGGAGGAGCCAGTCAGGGGGTGTGGCTTATCCTGTTGTGACATCACAAGAGGCTGCAAAACTTAAAGAGTCATACAAAACGCACTTCCTGAACTGAGGAGAAAGAAAAGAAAAGAGCTTGTTTTTTCCTCATATCGAGTCTGTGGACACACTTGGATACTAGTACCTATGTTCAGAACATTAAATTGCATTCTGCGTAATATCACTCCTTTAGCAACTTTTAATCAGCCTTCAGAACTGACCAAAGTATCCTCACTTCCAAGGTCTAAACCTCAACCTGGTCCTCACAAGGCTGCAGCTACACATATTCTCCCTCTCTGATACACACACAGCAGGCAGGCAGCAGTGAATTATAGTGCTGGTCAGCAGTATGACATTGGAGTCTGCATTGCCAGCCATCGTTGTGTAGAACCGGAATATTCCAAATAAATCCTGAGGCTCACACACAAACACACACACACACACACACACACAAACACTCCCACTGTGGTTTCTGTGTCTCGGATGGAACACCTCCCTCTTGTGCACAGAGCAGGCAGCTATCAATCTGGAAGAAAGAAGGATGGAGTGAAACAGTGGGAAGTAGAGAAAGAGAAAAGGAGAAGAAACTGTGGCCCTGAGACATCCACTGGGAATAAGGAATAGGGAAGGGAACAGAGACAATGGAGACGAAGTGTGAGGGCTGCAGGAGATACAGAAATGAGAAAGTTGACACGGCAGGGAGGAGAGACGATCCAGTTGACAGCAGGAGAGAGATGGAGAGAATGTAAAACTGTATTAGAGTTATGGACCTGTCCATATTTACTGTAGCAAGCAGACATACTTGCCTCCTCTTCACAGTTTTTGTAGTTTGCATATTAAAACCCACTGTACAGCCCAAAGCCCAGATGCTGAGTTTTGTTCAATGGATCCAGGCCTCAACACATGCTGACAGATCCAGCAGCTAGTGGCCGTGGACAGTCTCTTTACCCTTGATGCCTCTATGCTGTGTGATGGTGAGCCAGGTCTGAACACCTGAGCCAAGAGTTAAAGACTGGATGGCATTGTTTAGACAGCAGCTGCAGCTGAGCCGCTCAGAAAAATGTTCCTTGTAAGGCAGTGCAAGTGATTTCAACAGGCTTACCACTAGATTCAACTTGGGCACTGGGAGTGACTGTAAAATGCAATAGTATAAAATCTCTGCTTGGATCCGTGGCAGTTTAGCAGTTCAATATACACTGTAAGCCATAAGTCTTTTTTCCTGTTGGAATTTCCACAAGGGATTGAATAAAGTTTCTATGTCTCTATCTAGAAGAAAATGATAGCAGTGGAGGTGAAGAACCCCTGTGGATGATCTTAAAAGGCTGTGTATCAGCTGAACAGATCCAAAGAATTCAGAATGCAACAAGCTTGACTGAGCAACTTCATCGTCGTCACTTCTGTACTTTTTTGACGAATCGACTGCATGTCTAGTCTCATTTTTTAAACATTTGGATTGAAAACTGGCTGTGAACTAGAGGTTGACCTTTGCCTTCATGCAGAACTTAAAGTGCAATGTACACTGGCATTTAATATGCTCTCAGTTGCACCAGCAACACACAGCAGATGCTCTGGGCAGGCAGAAGTAGTCAAGTTACGGTGTGTCTTTCCAGGGAGTAAATGTGATAGAATTGCTGCTTTTCTGGACCATTGATGCACATCAGTGCTGGGAAATAGGACGTGTCGATGCGGTGATGCATGTTGTCATGCACATGCTCCTGGTGTGTGGGCTTACATAGAAAACAAAACGCTGTGCAAGTGTTTTGGAATGCATCATCCGCGGTAGCCGTGTTGCTCCTAAGGGCATACATTTATTTCAAGGGATATGTGAAAAGCTATTTCATAATGTATAACACAGTTAACATTAAATATGGCATGCCAAGGACATTTAGGTCAGAACCTCTATTATCAGAATATAAAATCATTAGAGTGAAGATTCAGGACACGTTCCAACAAATACATTCATGTTTGCTACATCAAAATATGAAGAGTTCTGAAACCTTCCAGCAGAGTTTTGAGAGGAAAACTTTAAAGTTTGTGTCTGTAGATTTTATGACCAGAGTCTGCAGGAGCAGGAGCATAAGAAAGCTTCGACAGACATCTCTAATGGAGTGAGAGATCACCAGACAGAGTCCTGCAGACATGAGTGTGGAACAAGTGCATCTAAGTAAATACAGCTGGAGATGCAGTGAGATTTCTTTCTATTGGTGCTTTAAAAATAATTTGTCATATCTGATTTGACATTTGCTAAATGGCATCTGAAAACATTATTACACGATTTGAAGACTGCAGTCCAACTAAGTACAATCATTTTAGCAAACACTGTTGTGTCAGTGTCTTTTTCCAACCAGTCTTTGTACCGAGGACACAAAATATGTTTTTTTTTCCATTTTTGTGGTGATAAATATGCTAAATAAGTATGAAATATGAAACTCGTGTTGTCGAAGAATGACTGATGCAGACTTCTTCAAATAACAAACATAACATCCTTTTCTTTCTGTGTCTCTGTCTGTTTGTCAGAAGTGGCTCCCTACCTACGAGGGGGTGGACTGGGGCAGCAGGTGGTGTTGGAGGGAAACAGACTGGTGCTGACCTGCCTGGCTGGAGGCAGCTGGCCTCTGCAGTACCGCTGGACTCTCAACAACAGCAACATCACAGACTGGACACCACAGTACAGGTCAGCTGGCACCAACTGGCTGGTTATGTGCCTTTTTGTCATGGATATGCCTGTTGTTTTAAGTGTGTCTGCCTCACTTAACATCCTTTCTTCCTCCTCTTTCTCATCCTTCCTTCTGACGGTCGTCTACATGTTCAGTCATGCCTGTAACATGTACAAACAGCTGCGGCGTAAGAGCTGCGCCCGTTAGTGATGGAGTGTGTTTAGAGAAGGTCACAGCATTTAGACAGCAGAGCCAAAGTGAGATTAATAATTACATTAGCGCCATAAATATGTATATGGTCTGGGGAAAGAAGAGGAGAACTAATCAATATGTCTGAGCCTTTTCTTTGCTTTTTTCTCTGTACCTCTCTTGTCTTTCTCTGGCCCTCCCTCTCCGTCCCCGTGTGTGTTGGTTGGTAAGAGCTAAGCAATCCCTCTCGGCAAAACTGCAGCTGTGAAACAAAATTGTTTTTCACATCATTCAGAAATAGAGGGAATCTTGGGAACGCATGCACACTGAGGGAGGGAGAGGTTGAGCCAGCATTTTGTCGGCAGTCGTTGTTCGAGCCAGGAGGCGTTGTGTTGCTCTGGACTGCTCTCAGCGTTCTGGCTACTTTAGTGTAGTGAGGCTGGGGCTATGCTGAATTGGCAGGGTGCTGTGGATGTGAGTGTGTGTGTGTGTTTGTGTGAGCATGTGACCATCTGGAATTGTAGGCCTCATTTTAATGTTACACCTTTACAAATGCTACATTTACATTTTTTACTGTTAGCTGAATGTAGGGCTGTAGTGTGGGATGCCGAACCTCAGTTGTTTCTGATGTTTCATCCATTGCCATGCATGGTGCCTTACTGCCGTTGGTGTGTAAGTTTGTGTGTGTGTGTGTGTACTTGTATTACTCATGTTGTGGGGACACGGTCTGTTAAGGACGTCACATTGGGACCTGCCTTCCTTTGGGGAACAAAAAAGCAAGACTTGGTGAAGACTTGGTTTTACCCTCTATAAAGTTTAAAGGCATGTTTTTATTTATTTTTTTTTAAATCACCAAAATTACACAATTTATCATAGCAAGAATCCGTAAAAACAGTAAGAAACATCTGATATCCTACTTTCCAACTCATGTGTTGACTTTTGGTTTGGTCGGGAGGAGCAATTACATCTACGATAAAAAACT
Source organism: Dascyllus trimaculatus (assembly GCA_024666655.1). Taxonomy (NCBI): domain Eukaryota; kingdom Metazoa; phylum Chordata; class Actinopteri; family Pomacentridae; genus Dascyllus; species Dascyllus trimaculatus. The sequence goes on along the minus strand of CM045447.1, from coordinate 32,407,440 downwards.
GGGATATTTCATAAAAATCACTTTATTCTACACGTCCTATTTGAACATTTTCCAAAGTTAAACCATTTGCAGTGACCAAATTCTGTAGAGAAACTAAAAATTCTGCAGTGAAGCCATTAGTAGCTCAGCTGCCAACAGTCATGTGATGGGAAAGAATTCCAGGACTTTTTGGCTGAACTGCAGGCTGTGCAGAGAAGACCCAACTATGGAGACAAATTAAAAATGTAAGTGGATCAACATATTTGTAGTATGTCGATCCATACTATGGATCAACATAGTATGTGTAACACCTGTGGGCACTTGGAAAAATGTTGTACATGTTGATTTCATTTTTAAATTAAATTTCTGTAAAATAAATAAACAAAGAAATCAACTTGTTTTTTGTTTTAGCTTCGTTACACTGCACAAAATAAGCTTCTTGAGTCCTCTCTACTTCTGTCCATGGTTGTGCTGTTTCCATAGAAATGTAGGACTTTGTATTGCAGTGAAAACTGAACCCACAGTAAATATAAATGGAGCGGGAGCAAATGGGACTTAAAAAACTGCTTGAGGTTCACAGGATTAAGGTTAGGGTTGGGCAAGTAGGGCAAGACTTAAGAAAATAATCTAAGTCAGTATCCTAAGTAATATCCTCTGATCTGATGGAAACCTAACTTTGTGTGTGTGTGAGAGAGAATGGTTGAATAGGAGACACTTTTTAAAGAAATCTGAATAAAAGCCCTATATAAATGCAGTTCTTTCCATTTTCACATAAATTCTGAAAATAAATCTGACCTATACAGTGGAACACAATTGGTTCCTTTCCCAGCATCCTCTTCAGAATATTTGACTTTTCTCTACCTCCTATGCTGGCTAATGCACTGGACATTGATGAATTCAGATGAGCAGCTCTGTAAGTGACAATGATTTACATTAATGGACACTTCAGCTGCGCTTCTTTGTCAGTGTCAGTTCAACTAGTGCAACCTCTTCTTTTTACATATAATGACTTGCTGTTGGGGGGGGTAGATTTGGGCGTAGATTTCCAATGGGACACAAGAGAAACATACCAATCAATATTTAGAACATTTTAAATCGTCCCATGCTAATAAAAACAACAAAAAAGCAAATTTGAAAACCGCTAACTATATATTACTCATTAGAGGTGGCTCAGTTTTCTTCAGTATATCAAACACCAATATGTGTGATTTGTTTTTAATGTTTTGAGCATTAGAAGAAGCCTTGCAAAGTTCTATGTCTTTATAAATTCATTAACATGTATTAATGTATCACTGGTTTGAATATATACAGGAGAATACATACTTGAAAGCAATGTGGAATGCCTGAGAGTCTTACGCTGTTATATTCCTTTATATTTTGAAGTGTCACTTGCTGGCTGAATTGTGTGTTTTGATTTACATAAGTGGAGACACTTCCACTATAAATTGATACAGAAAAGGCACAAATTGGTGCATTTAAATTGACTAAAATTCAGGAAGTGAAATGTTGGAGGCTGAAAATTTTCAGAGGGAGGATTTCCAGAATGTTTTCCTCTCCAATGTTCACATGAAATCTATGCCAAAGCTTAACAGAGTGTGATATAATAATACTTCCAGTTTTATAATGATAGAAAGCCTTTTGATAATTTGTTTATATGCACATGTTTTTTGGTTCTGTAACATATTAAACACTAGGTTTAAAATATAATGATGCTCCTCTGTCTTCACAGTTATATTCAGCATAGTCTTACATCACAACGTCATGCACTGTAAAAATACCTCCGTTCTTCAGAGTATTTAGATCAGGTGGCTGAAAATGAAGCCGCTGCACAAGTGCTAAATACTGCAGTTCCCTAAGTGAAAGAGTGAGTTAATCTTTGTAGACCTACATGTTAAAATGTGCAACGTTACAGCAGAAATAAACACCCTGGGACAAAAAACAGGTGTGTCCCTTATAGCTAATTTCCTCATTTGTGACAACTGGACATGGGATAATAATAGTAATCTAACCTTTATTGATCCCCTTGGGGAAATTCCTTCTCTGCATTTGACCCATCCTATTCATAGTTAACATACCAGGAGCAGTGGGCTGCCACTGTGCAGCGCCCGGGGAGCAGTCAGGGGTTGAAGGCCTTGCTCAAGGGCTGACAGTGGTGGTGACTGGGACATGCGGTCGCTCTCACTTTCCCACCTCAAAGTCTTTCCATTCTGGAGGTTCAAACAGGCGACCCACGGGTTACTAGTTCGCTTCACAAGCCACTAGGCCACCACTGCCCATGATGAATTTTATTTTACCTCCCCCATTTAAAATGTATTATGTCTTAAAGTTATGCATAATTTCAGGTGTGGCTAGGGCTGGGCGATATGGACCAAAAGTCATATCCCGATATATTTAGGCTGAATATCGATATGCGATATATATCGCGATATTTTTTCCGCCTTGTTTACATTTCAAAATAAGGAAAAACAACATTTTAATATGTTTTTGTTTAAGGTAAAATATCTGAATATTCCGTACAACACTGCACTCACCAATAGCCAAGTGTAATCAGTGACCGAAGCACTGCATCTTCAGCCACTTGTTCAGCTCAGTCGCTTTAATGATGTTGCACCCGCTGTCTGTTGTTATGGCAACCAGATGCTTTTCTCGGAGTTTCCAGCTTGCAGTTGCGTCCTGCAGGGCCTCAGCTATATGCTCACCGGTGTGTTTTGGGGGGAAATAACTTGTTTGGAGACATGCTATTTTCAGCTCCCAGTCTTGAATGAAGTGAACCGTCACACTCTGTACGGCTCACACATCCTGCTTGACCACATGTCGCTGGTTAACGCAAAACGGGTCACGTTAGCGAGCTGCTCAGCAGGGCTCTGCCTGACTCCAGTGCACATTTGTGGCAGTGCTTCTTGTGCAAAGTAGTTGCGACTGGGAAGCTCATATCTTGGGTCCATAGTTTTCAGTAGCTTTTTGAATCCGACTTGTTCCACAGTTGCAACAGGGACCATATCTTTAGCCATGTGATAGGACACCGCTTTCGTTATAACACACCACTTGTCGCCTTTCTTTTCATAAGACACACTGCGGGGAAATGCGGCTTGCGGTGGGCTTTGTTTCGGGGCTGTAGCTTTTTCGGGTTGTGGTCGATGGCTTGCAGTTGGGGCTTCTGCAGCGCGCAGCTTCACACACTCTCCGTACTGCAGCTTTTGCCGCTGTTTTAGGTGGTGAAAACAGATTAGTAGTGCGTCCACCCCTGGCTGTAACTTGTTTATTGCACTCCATACATATAACGTGATTTTGTTGCTCAGTTGCTACTTTAAAACCGAACCATCTCCAAATTACTGAGCCACTGCTTTTTCTTTTACGAACCAATTCCTCCTTTGCGCGCTCTGCAGGTGTTGTTGCTTCCTCCATGCTTGTTGAACAACGCCGGAGTGTCTCTTCCTGCCCCTCCACTCTCTGTGCAGAGGCGCGGGGGCGCGCAGAGCAGTACAGAGAGCTCCGGGTCAGCAGCGCAGCAGCGGAGCAAGGATCACAGCACAAATGTGAACTATATCGATATATACGATATAGTCTAATTCCATATCACATTAAAAAATATATCGATATAATTTTTATATCGATATATCGCCCAGCCCTAGGTGTGGCCACTTTGAGACTTTGAATGACAGGTGGATGCCATCGTAGTCCATGGCTCCCTTCAGCTCCATCTCTACTCATTTAGGCGAAGTCAGACACTGCCAAGATAGCAATGACTGGAGCCGCCACACTGAGCCTCAAAAGCCCTCTTCAGGAATCCTACGAGTGATTTTCCATCTTCATATACAGTCAAGGGATTGATCAATATGGATTTTCCAGGGCCGATACCGATGCCATTGATGATGGTCAGGAAAGGCCGATAACTGATATTTTGAACCAATATGCATGTAGTTAAATGCTTTTCTGACTAAATACGAAACTCAAAGTTTAATGGCATTTAAACTGCTCGCTTCAGATTTGTTTAACCAGACTTCACCCTGCGCTACATTAAGAATCGACCAATATGGGTTTTCCAGGGCCGATACCGATGCTGATTATAGGTACTTGAGAAAGGCTCATGACCGATTTTTGGAACCGATATACATTAAATGTGATGTTTTTACATCATGTGATAGCCAGAACCTGCCATTCATAACTAGGCTTCTTCATTAGTAAGGGTGAATGTAACTGAATATATAAAATAGAAATAGGAGTGATTAAATGAGGATGCTCTCCTCTGTTTATGTGGGATCGAATGAGATTGATCAGTTTGTTACTTTTATTGTCCACTAAGGTCCACTTCTTAAAGCATTATTAATTATTATTTTCCAGACTCTGTTTAAGAGTAATTTATGGCTGCCTTTTAATTCAGCTACTAGCTGTTAGCGTACCGTTAGCCACTGTGAGAGTGTCTAATTTCCTGGTTTATGGCAATGGTTTGTGTTTCTTGTTCAGTTTCTCTGCTTGAGAGACATTTCTGAGACCCCAGAGTGACAACAGACAGAGAGAGAAGGCTGCATCAGATCTGCAGTAGTGCATTTAATTTATCAAAAATCGGCCAATAAAAATAGTGATACCGATAACTGGATCAGCCACAATAATCAGCCCGGCCCATAGTCTGTCTATCCCTAATACAGTCTATGGATCAGATGGATATTAAGGGAGGCTTTTAGCAATCACTGCTGATGCTGTCTTACTGTAAAACCTGATGTGGAATTAGTTTTTCTTTTCTGATTAAGAAACTTTCTGTTTACACGCAAGGCTCAGAGCTCGTCAGGAAAATTGACTGAGAATTGATTGTGTTGCCAACGTTTGACTCTGTTTAGTAGTAAATATAAAGAAAAACTTGTTGGATTTCAAAAAAATATAGTGATGGGCCACCGCTAGCGCCCATTAAAAAACCTTAATAGAACACAGACAGAGAGAGATGCAGCATGAGCAAGAGTCCAATATCAAAATCTGTTTCAGGATCAGAGCTGCTGTGTAATGTGTCATTCTTGATTCAGATAGAATTGTGTGTGTGAGTCTTTGATGTACGTGTGTGTATTAGTGTGTGCGTGTGTGGGGGGTTTGTGTATGTTGGCAGCATACACTGACAGCCTGGGAGTTAAATACTTGGCTGTCCTGTTATTCATAATGAGCCCCAAAGCGATGTCCAGTTTTACTGTGTCTATCCGGTTTGTGTGTAGTATGTGTGCATGACAGTGTCCGTGCATGTGTGTATATGCATTTGCGTGTTTGTCCAGCATGCCTCCAACCTAGATGCTATGCCAAGCTTCCCATTAGTGAAGCACAGTCCATTAAAACCCTATTAACAATCCCTCTCAGAAAAAAAAACATGCACAGTCAAAAACATTCTCATACACAACACACACTCACGCACATATGTGTACACACACATACTGTAGGCAGTCCGCCTTCCCTTCTGTTATTGGGAAACTTTTACAACCTGAGGTCCATTCCATTCTCTCAGATCAAGGTCATAGAGGGAATTTAAAAACTGAATACATATGGACAAACAGACGTCCACCTTCTCTCCCTTCTGTCTCTTTGGTCATCAGACCTCACTCACATTGCCCTCTGTTATGTTTATTTATGGCTTGGAGAAAGAACGCACCCTCATCTTCTCTACGCGTCTGTCCATCTTTAGGTTGTCTATGCCGTCTCTGAAGAGGACTGATGCTGGCCTGTATCAGTGTACGGTGAGGAACAGGATGGGAGCAGTAATACACAGGAAAACAGAGGTGCAGGTGGCCTGTAAGTACTCACAGACTCACACACTTTGGTGATATAACAGCACCAGCACAGGAGTGTTTTTAATGTTTAGAAGGAAAGCTTAACCAGCAGCAACTTTGCCCTCACCGGCCAGTCGTTTACCTCGTAAAGTGAAATCCCAAATATAACAAATGTACCAATTTTTTATTATAATTGAAAAGAAAGGGACAAACAGGGTTCCTCTCCAACCATGCAATTTAATTTCAGTTGGACTAATATGTTAATATAATGTGTTAAATATTGAAAGATACTAAAGTTATTCCAAAAATGAAACACAAGTGACATTTTTAAGACTAATGGCCAGGTCGCTGCAGCATCTAAAATGGAAAATATCCAATTATTTTCAGTGGAACCACTCCTTCGGTAAACTTTTGGCATGTAAATTTGTGCCACTGACCAGCAGCAAGCTGTCTTGACAGTGCTGACCTTTGAGGGAACTAAGAGACAGAGAGTCCAATATTCACTATTCAGTTTAATCAAACCTCCTCTGTTTGAGTATAGACTGCTGTTGCTGGTACTAAGACATCTTTGAATAAACTATTTGTTCATTGTGCTGTTAACAACGAAGCTAATTAGCTCACTAACTGATGAATGCCTGGCCTGGCGAGAGCTTTTCCACTTCATTTTGTTCAATCTTGAGAACAAAAAGGCAGTGAACACTAAACAGCCCAGAACTTTTGTGACTTCAGTGTAGCGCTAGCATGTTTGCATTTAAATAACCCACTAGACCCAAGCATCCCTGTGTGCAGCCTCCAGAACAAGGTGGGGTTCAGCGTTGAATGAAAAATCCAACCCACTGTGATCAGATTTTTTAAAATGTCAAATATGGGCAGAGGAAAATGTTGATTTCATCGGTTTAGACTTTGGTTTGGGCGGGGTTAAACAACACAAGTTTATAAAATGAGTATCGGTATACACCAATCAGCCACAACATTATGACCACTGACAGGTGAAGTGAATAACATTGATCATATTGGTACTATGTGGTGTTCTGATGGAAAACCTTGGATTTTAACATCCATGTTGATGAGACTTAGACACCCAAATAAACATTGTCCCACAACAAACACACTCCCTCATGCTAATGGAAATCCCAAATGTCACTGGATGAAAATGCACCCGACCACATGGAAACAACATCAACCAATCAGGAACATGTTGAGGAACATGACAATGGTCCAACATGTTGGTTTGACCTCCAAACTTCCTAGAGCCCATTGTGATCAAGCATCAACAGGATGCAGTGGAACAAATTTGATTGACAGAGGCTCCACTGTACAAGCCAGAGTACCCAAAGGATCCAGTGCCCTGGTCCTGGTTCCAGACCCCATAGGTCACCCTGAGAGGTCTTCTTGTCTATGCCCAATGGTTCAGAGCACTTTTGAACACATAAGGGGACCAACACAATATTAGGCAGGTGGTCATAATGTTATCCCTGATCGGTGATAATCACTTAACTAACAATGTCCCATCTCGTCTCAATTTGGGTTCTGGTCATTTTTACCACTTTGTTTTCATCCACAGTCGAACAAAGCCACAGCTGAGACCCTTGTCACTATCAACAGTGGTGGAATTTAACTGTAGTACATTTACTCTGATACTGTAGTTAAGTACAAATTTGAGGTTCTTGTTCTTTTCTGGTCGCCAAGGAAACGCTCCATCTTCAAATTTTGAATGTTTGCGATAAACTGAAAAGTGTTCCTGCATGGGGAGAAAAAATTCTCCTACTTCTTGCGCTACATTTGACAGATTACAGTGATAAACTACACAGCAGTACATAAAGTTGGTAAAATTCGCTCAACCTTAAACATCTACAGCAGCAAAAGACATGATACACACAGATGCAGCAGAGATATTAAAAGCATTATTTAATAGCAAGAACACACAGAACATTGTTGTGCAGCCTGAGTACTGTTATGTTCTACATTTTACATTTTAATTCTTACTTACATACGTTTACTTTACTAAGGCATTAATGCAGGACTTGCTTAGTTCACCCAGATACGTTTTGTTCTTCTTGTACCAGCTATTAGCGTGACACTGAACCCTCACAGTTTGCATCCAGTCACAATCCATGTTTTAAAGGTCAGACCGGTCAAATCAACGTGGGTGGTATTATTTAACTCCACCTTATTCTGCAGGCTGCAGCTCGGTACTCCTCACTAGACCCCCATGTGCCATCTTACTTCTCAGTTACATACAGTGATGAACTTCACTGCTTTATCCAACCATCGGGTTAAATGTCATCTGATAAATTGGTATTGATGCACATGTTCTTCGTCCGTCTCTCTTCCTTAAGTTCTGGGGAACGTCTCTGCTGAGGAGCAAAGAAAGACGGTGACTCAGGGCCGAGCAGCCATCATCAACCCGCCTCCCCTCGCTTCCTTCCCTCGACCCCTGGTCACATGGTACAAGGATGGACACAAGATCATCCCCAACAACCGAATGTAGGTGGCTCTTTCACTCTCTCGCTCTTCCTGGCACTCCCCCTTGTTTATATGGTGCCGGATGCAGGCTCATGAGTACAAAGTGCGTCTCACAAAACACCACTTGAGATAAAATTGTAATTTTACAGTTCTTATCCCTCAGTGGTATATTAATTAGCGTGCTCCAGACGCTTCTTTTATAAATAACAGGCTACTTAGATAACTGACCCTTTTCATCACAACAGACTTAGGACTTTATCAAGAAAAGATTAAACGGACTTCTCAGTGATTCAAATCTGCAAGGTTATTAAACACTTTTAGGTGCATGTGAGATGTTCTTTTATATTAATTGTACAGCAGAGATATGAGGGTGTCTGGATGTATTGTGTGTGCAGTATGTCACAGCCGATTGTTTGATGCTATTGTCTGACTCCTTTGAAATACCCGCAATTTGCATATTATTTCTTAGTTGCAACAGATATCCTGTCACTGCCGTTATTTAGGAAAACACTCATACAGTGTGTTAATAATGTAGTTATTCAGAGCAGGGAGTCGGTTTGCTGTGAAAGGTTTTCAGAGTAATGTGCTATAGATTCAGACAGTATCTTAAATTATGTAGCTTTTTAAATCTACTCATCAATGAAAGTAGGTGTTGAGATTGAGACCCTCGGTGATTTTATTAGGCTGTGCTCGCACTCTGAGATAACTAACTCCCCATTAAGAACACTAACTGCTCCCCAGTGGGTTATTGCACGAAATTGTCAGTGGCCTTGTTGTACACGTAAACGGCCAGACAGCAACTTTTTCACTCTTTAATGACAGTCACCACCTCAAAAGTGCTTTTTCAGAAAGCTTTGTGGAGTCAGGTTACATAAGCAGTTTTTTTTCAGTTCTGGTTCGCATCAAGTTTGACTTTGCTTTTTAATTTGAATGAACATGGATAATGTTCTCCTTTTAACTTAATGGGGCTTCATTGAGTGTGGCTTAATGACAGTGGACTGCAATTATTTTCCTACTCAAGACGCTGCCTGCATCGAAAGTGTTTACTGTCAGAGCATCACCGCTACACTGTTAGCCTCCTTCAGCTGCACTCTCTGCCTGCTGTCCATGCAAACAGAAAATGAGCAGTCGTTGTTATTGTTGCTGATTATTCCACGACCCCAGCCTATTTACACGTTTAATAACTATATATATTGTAAATGAATGTGTCAAAACTAGAAAGATAAAGTCTCTGCAAAAGACAGGGTGTTGTTTTTGTCATCTTCGCTCGTCCTTTTTTGTCAAATATAAGACCACTACTGCCACTAGCAATTAGATTTAAAAAAAATATGAAAAAATATCTGAAAGTACTGTAACCTGAACGTCCCCGTGTACCAGAAAAAGCTTTCTGTCACATCGTTTTCTCCATTAATGTGAAGGCCACTTATCCATATTAAAGTATCATTTAGAGCAGTGCTTCAGGAGCAGCTCAGACTGTCCTTTTCCTGCATACCTTGTTCAGGTCCTCTTTGTAACAGGAAGGACCTGGACCAGCCTCACACAGCTGCTGTGGAGGCTGTAGACTCGAGTTATGCCCGAAAAGACCTAGTTTGTGAAATGTCTCATGCGATGCCAAGGCGAGGTGGAAAGCCAGCAGATAGTCATTTAAACATGGAGTATACCTTCAGATTGAAGTGCATCCTTCAGTTGAAGCTGACAGGAATGGAACGTTTTACCAGAGGCTGTTTATCCATGTTCATCCGACCAAATTATACAAACTTAATCAGTGTCATTGATTAAGCTGAGAAGAAAAATCATAACACAGCCCATCTAAAAATGCACAGTCCATGCATTTTATTATCAGAACAAACCATTAAATTCATTGGCTTCCTCAGCTGTTTTTTTCAGAAATAGCTAGATTGTACTGAATGCCCGACTGCCTCCGCTAAAGTCATAAGAAATTAAGGCGTTTTTATAAAATACAATGTCAGTGACATTTTGGTAATAACTAGCAGAGGTACTTTTTTACACAGCAAAAGCTTGGTGCTCAGTGTAGGAGGCATTTTATTTGGACCATACTGTATAACAATTGTATACAGAGAGTGGGGAGGTGTGTTGCTTCCAGTGGTTTGAAACGGATAATTTCCATCTCATTTAACTCCATTGAGTGTCCACAAGAATCACTCCACTCCTCAAGAGAGCTGGATGAGAAAGAGAAACAGACGAAAGCTTGAGAGATTCATCCGTATTTCACGTGACATTTTCCTCTACCCTCCTGGTGAACGCTTCTGACGAACACCAGTAAATTAAGAAGGGGGGAAGATTTCACTTTGAAAGTCAGTCTTGTTGCTTGAGTGCATCACACGCTCAGACTGCATTTACTGGTATTTCAGCCGACCACTGCTCATTGTCAAGCTGCGTCCGCATGTAAAGTGTTTTGCTTGTCGCTAGTGAGCATTCCAGTGAGCATTGCCTCGGTAACTCTTTTGTGTGTTTCCAATGCCAAATGTGTCCGAGTGAAATCGATTAGCCTGCGCTTCAACAGCAACAATTCAATTTCTTCTAGTTCACATGTAATGCGGTTTGCAGACATGATATCAGATGTATGAGTTGTAGTCATGTGTTGATCGACGGCGTCCTTTGCTCCCGTTGGTCGTCGCCTCACTGATGACACCTCTAAGTTGACTATCACGTCGCCTGCCATCGCAACATGCCCAGGGTGTCTGGTGACAAAACAAAACTTAAAAATATTACACCAGATTTATGTAAGTATTAATTTCAAATTCAGCATCTAGTCTGAATTTATATAGAAAACAGTCAGTAGTGTGAATTTCCCTGAAGTGTGCGTTTAATGCTCTTTTAGATACTCTTGATTTATTGAGGCTGAATAATCCAAACCTCCAAAGTAAGAAACCGAATCAGACTCAGAGACAAATCCATAGAATACTGAGCACCTCATTAATGCTAACTTAATTAATGTTTAGCAACTAATCTTTTCAGATTCAAGCAGCTGTTCTGTGTTTTAAGTCTGACAAATATTCACACTCCTTGACTGACAAATGGAGCCAAGCAGAAAGTTGATAACGGATCACCACCAAGTGCACCCTGCTGCCCTTTTAGGATACCCTTCCCCAGTTCTCTGTGCAAACAAATAGTCCCTCATTTATAATTGCAGCGACCGAATGTGCTGCTCTTTAACTGATGGGAGGCAGACTTTCCTGCCAAGTCTGTCAGGAATTTAAAGAAGACGAAGAAGTCGAAACACTATTTCTTGCGTGTTCCAGGCAAACCAAATCACCCAGGATGTTTGAAGCCCTCATGATACATCTCTGTAGGTTTTTTTATTATTTATTTTCTCACGTCGTGGACAAAGCCAGCTGCACAGATGAAGCCAGTTTACTTTGCTTCCCTTCGGTGTGGAGCTGAAGACACTGCCAAAACCGTGTGTGGTCCAGACCACATACGAAATTAGTCTGAGTGATCGAATCTTAGCGCGACCTCAGTGCATCTCGGCTGCATTCACACCTGTGCTTACAGCTGTCCACTTGTGACCGGATCGCCCAAGACGCATGTTGGAGTATCTTTCTCTCCGCTGACTGATGAGGTGTGATTCTTTATTTTTATGAAGGGAACGTGTGCACGCTTGAGTACGGCGTTGCGTTGGCAGTGTCTTTGGACCGAGAAGTTCTGATCGGTGTGAAACTTGGAAGCAGACAGTCTAAAGCTCCTCTCAGACACGCGCTGCTTTCCATTAATCCGACAGCATCGAAACAAGGAAGGCTTTTTTCACATTCCCAAAAAAAACGCGCGTGACAAACAAGTTGCCAAAATCACAAACACCTTTTATGTATATTGAGTTTTGCCTCACTCAATCTGCGATCCGATTTCACAGCTATGACAAAGTGATAATTAAATAGTAAGAATAACTGTACTGTGATGAAGACGGTCTGTAACAGGTCAGATCAGCGATAATCAATAACATTCTAACATTTACATGAGCCAAAGCTCAGCTGAAACTCAGTTGGTTGCTTCCAGCTGTTTGTGGGACGTCTTTCCTCTGAGTTTATTGCATAACTACCTGAGGCACTCGGGTCCATGAGGGCTGACTAAAGTCAAAATATTTTTCTGTCATGTCAAGCAGGACATAGTGGCTTCATTGTCTGTGTGGATGCTTCCCATAACTACCTATGGACAGTGACCCAACCATTAAAGTAGCTACCAACACGGTGCAACAAGTAGATGAGTAACAACATATATTAAATTTCTGTAGTTTGACGAATCATCATCTCATCATCATTTGTTTATTAGTGCATTATAAAGTGTTCTATGTCACTTGATGCACTGTCCAAATGTGTGTGAACAACAAATAATGTCCCGCGGATCTGTCCATCACTGTAGTTGGTATGTCTGAATGAAACAGTGCGGATCATTAAGATAAACGTGACCGCGTCTGAATGACAGAGTGCCCTCACTTTAATGGAATTACGTATGTTACGTATGCCATGCCTGGAAGGGGCTTAAAATTCAAGGCTTTTCCACCTGTATCCATGGCAACTGTATAAAAATGACAGCTGGTTCTGCCACTGGCAAAGTCTGATAATGGTAATATATTTTGTGATATAGTAGTGGTTTGAATAATATTGTTATATACATATGTATAGTCACATTCATCCTGTAATTAAATGTTTTTCACGTTTTTCTGGTCTTTAAAAAACGTACACACCTGTAATACGACTAGAAGAAGTGAATCTCCCTACACCATTTTCAGGTATTAATGTAATCTGGATGAAACGCGTTCCTCTCTGCATTGTGAAATGAAATATTCTGATTTGCTTGCAGCCCACATACACACACTCTGATGAAGATTCATGCATAACACTTCCTTTGAACCTTCATAGAAAAGACTAATTTGCACCTTTCTTCACAGCTCCCCTCTTGTCTCTACAAGTCATGTCTTCCCCTCTCGTTCCCCCCTCTCACCTCCCCAGTCTGTCTCTCACTCCTACTTTTATACCTCTGAATTATTCTTTATATTGCTTTGTTCTCTCAGTCGGCTGTCCTTCTCTCACTCTCGCTCTTCCTCTTTTACAGTCATTATCATTCTACAGGATATAGTGTTACACAGAACTCATAAACTTCTGTTCCTGAATAAACTGCTTAGCTGCTGTGGTGTGCGCACACACGTACACACAAACACACGCGCACACACACAATCTGTCTCTCCAGACCAGTCTCAGTTGCGTCTACCTGGCTTGAGCGTCTCTGTGTGCGCTCATGCGTGTCGGAGCGAGTGCAGTGAATATTTGCACAGCGTCTGCATGCGCTCGTGTTTGTGCGCGAGGTTACGCTGGCTGATCCTGCGGTCCGGTGAGACGGGGCCAGATGGTGCCTGGCGGTTGGCTGTCTTCGTGGTGACCGAGCTGATGATGTCGTTTATGAAGTTTATTGATCCGATATGCATCACTCCCAGAGTCCCCGGCCCCATCTCACTGTCTGTCTTTCTGCCTCTCCCACTGCTCTCAATTTATGTCCATGTGCCTGCCCCTAACCCACTCTGCATATCCAACGCATATACAATCTCAGCCCGTCTGTGTGTCTACACTCCCCCCTTACCCTCACACACACGCACACACACACGTCCTGTCTGTCTATGAACATTCCCAAACTCCCCAGCCCTCAAAATGCTGGCCAGCAAAGAACTTACAAGCTGTCACTTCCCACATACTCTGCTCTAATCTAATGGAGCCCTCACTCCCTGTCCTCTCCATCTCCTTGCTGCTCTGCCATCTCTCTGATTTGCCACCCCTCTTCCTCTCCTCCCTCACAAAATGTTTTTCTTTCCTTCATCCTGCTATTTTCACACGGCCTCTGAGTTTCAGATATATTGAGTGCTTTCTTCTCGGCCGTGCATCAGCAGTCAAAACAAGTTTGGGACAGCGCTGCCACCTCAGCACCGCAGACACCGATATATATTTTGACTGTGACCCGCAACCCAGGTCGAGAAGTGGGAGCTGCTGCTTTTAATTAGCTCTGAGGCCTGTGGCAGATGGACGTGAAATGGTTGTGATAGCTAGCAAGAGGACAGCCAGGATGAGGAGAATTAGAACTCTCCTTTCTTCTTTCATCAGGGACGCTTGAAGCTCAATTGATCAAATAAAGGCAGTGATCTATGCAGAGGCATGACAGGACAGACAGTGAATATTTCAGTTTCTTGTTGCTGGGGAGTTGAGCAGCGCGGAGAGCACTAATGTCACAAGCCATCAGTGTCTCAACTGGGCCTTCTGGGAAATATTTCTCCTCAGACCTGGCCTAAGCTGCCATATGCTGTGGAGGTGCGTGTGAGTGTGTGTGAGTGTGTGTGCATGTGTGTGGCTCAGCATTCATTCATTTTAATTTGTCAAACACCACTTTAACAGAGGGAACGATTCATTATTTTGCCGCTTTCCATCACGCACACACACAGCAGAGGTCTGAACAGAAGGAACTTTCTCGGTGTCTGAACTTTGCAAGCAGATGTTGTGTGTGTTTGTGTGCGAGCGTGTGCATATATGCATGTGTGTGTTAGACAGACAGCAAGATCAAGAGAAAAAGAGCATCATTTGGAGAGAGCCTCAAAGGATGTTTAGGCTTAGATCCCACCAAATGTTGAAAATACAACTGGCCATTTGAAAGGTCTTCCATCCATGACAGCGACGCTGCAGTTCATAATGACTCGCTTTCTCACGGCAGCCAAAGGGGAGGATCAAAGTGGCTGAGGGAGAGGTAGAAGAAGACAATACAAAAACTACAGGAAATGAATACAGACTAAAGAGTTTAAGCTCATCTCAATCCACTGTGTCTGGAAGTTAATCTCTGGAGCCACCAGAAGCTTAGATACTGTATGTGACTTTCTTTCCAATGATATGATTTAGTTACTTTTGGGATTACAAAAACGTCCCAGACATGTGGGATTTTAAGACATGTGGCTGCACTAAGACGAGCCATGAGCTAAAGTTTTCTCTTACTTACTCAGATATTGTATTCTCCAATCCCCTTTGTTAGGGCTTTCATTTAGTTTTATCACATAAACTGACTTCCATAGCGGGTAAAGTTTTAGCTTAAGTTTGCACTGAACATGGAAAAACGGGGTTCTGCTTATCTCTGTTTTCTTGACGTCAACAGTAGCACATCCATGTTTCTTGAACGTGGGAAAAAGATATATGATGTTCACATGTGCAGACGAATAACCCGCACACTCCAGAGATCTGTCATGACCAGGATATTTGCAAGCATGCGAAGATACTCAGTGTACCCGAGATTTATTAGCGAGACAACTTCGAAGAAATTTTTAGATCCGGAGCGAAGAGTTTTTCTTTTGGAACGACGCTCGCTGCTGTCCTTCTTTTGAGAATTACAACCCCGGTGTTTAAATTGGCAGCTCAAATAAGGCTTGTCAGGAGAAGTTGTTACAGTTTGTCGACTTTTAAAATGGAAAAATGTCCACAAAATTCACTCGAACAAAATGCGTTGAAGGTAATAGTCTTTTTGTGACTCAGCAGTAAAAAGTAAAGATGAACCACCGTGATAAGATAGCAAAAGGTAAAACGTCACACTAGATTCCCACAATGATTAATTTCAGAGAAGAAAATGAAAGACATGACATAAAGGAACAGGGACTCTCTTTTTTTTGACGCCTGCCTGAACTTGATATTTTCCAATTTACCTCTCCTCCCCTTTCCCTCTGCTCCTTTTTTCCCTCCCCTCACTCCGTCCTGTTCCATAATTGAATTGCTCCTTTGGTCCCCTAATGTGGCGGCAAATGACAGAAAGAAAATTCTCCACTGTAAACCCTTCCATTTTCACTTCCACGTCTTACCTCTCTTCATTTCAGTGGATGTGTGTTTGTTGTTCTGTCTCCCGTCTGCTTCTGGCTTTGTCCTTCTTTCCTGTCAGGTGGTATTAGTGGTTGTTGATCCCATTTCAAAGGGAAAATGGTAATCCCGGTATTCCTTCTGCCTTGACCTTCAGCTCAACTTAGATCTTTGAAGGGAAATGCTGAGTAGTTTTACACTTTGAGATTGTAGCAGTGATTTAGACGTGGCTTTTTGTTGTTTTTATTGCCTGTTTATTTTTAGATTGTAAAAACAGTTAAAGCTGGGATAGGCAGTATTTTATTTTGCATCACGGGACAAAAAGTTTAATAGTAATCTCCCAATATATTATAATTCAAGTGACCTGACAGGAAACTAGGCTTCTGCAACGCTTCTTGGCTTTAGAAAATCTAGTTTGTGACAGGAGATTTCAGCCAATCACAGGGCTTCTCGCAGATCAGATGACATAGTAAAAATAGGGCAGGGTTTGAATCCCGGGTGAAGTCACAAATGCATGTTTAGCTTCACAGTCTTTGCACATTTAAAGCGTGCGCCCGTCTGGTGGGAATGGCTTAGAATAGGGAGGGGAGAGGGGATTTATGCAGGAAGAGGGGGCTATGTGTGCTCAAATTCTGGAGTGTTTTTTTCCCCCAATTTCTGCTGACTGCAGCTTGAATGCTTGAAAATGATTATTAACCCTCAGAACTAGTGGGCCTAAGGTTTGTAACAAAGTCTGAAGCTGAGACTCCTTAGTCATAGATGCTGATAAAGAACCGGCCATTTATAGTAAATGGTTATTGTTAGAAGAATTGTGCTTATAATTGTGCTTTTGTAAGAATTATACTTGTTAGGTAATCATTGAGTGACTGTCAGGACTTTAAAGTCTACATGTCAGCAACAATGATTGTAAAGATATGAATCACCATAAAATATTTACAGTAAAGAACTCAGAGAACTGACCCATTAAGATTGTGTAAGTGACACTTATCTTATGCCGACTCTTGTACTGACGTGTGGGGACGCCCTGTGTTACACGATTGTTTTTACCAAATAAAAGAGCCAAGGACAGAAGGACTAGCCAGAGAGCTGGAATGCTGTAGCGATGCATACTGCAGAACTGTAGTGTCCATTCTCTCCTTGTGCGCAAGTAAAAGACCTGAGCTTGTGAGTGCCGTCTTCCTTCCTGTGCTGTGTGTATTTTCGGGTTTTGAACCTAACAGTTATACAGCCAGATTTACCAGAATGGCTACTTCCAGCATCATAATGTACCAAGTCACAGCAAAAGTCATCTCAAACTGGTTTTAAGACTATGACATTGAGTGCAGTGGTCTGCAGTGGTGGGAGATTCACAGCATGAAAGTGTAGCGAATATGTGATGCGGCCGTGTGAACATGGACCAGTGTCGAAGGTTGTTTATAGCAGCAGATGTGCGACCATGCCCTGCTGTTGATAACACAGGGTTTAAACACACATGTTGAGAGCAACTGAACTACTAAGCTACAAACCGACTTACTAAGTTTTCTCTTATCTCTCATTGGTATTCCACCCAGAAAGCCATAGCAGCCATCGCGTAAACAAACTGTAAATAAACTTATCATATCCATCTGCTGTCCAATACAAGCACATTGCAATTTAAGCAAAGTTAATTTTCGAAATGCTGCGCCTTAATGGATTTTTATTTCGTTGTGTTGTATTTATTAAAGTTTTTTAAATTTACTTTTGTTAATTTTATTAGTAGCTTGCAGCCAGCTGCAGCAGTTTTGACAGACTTTTTAATGAAAGACACAACTGCAATCTGTTCAGTAGAGCAGGGTGTATTAATAGACAAAAACAAAGTAGGTTAATGCTTTGTTTCTTGTTGTCATTGTACTGAAAAAATAAAATGAACCATGACCTTAAAACCGAGGTACGTGCTGAACTGTAATTTTTGTTTACCACTCCTAATTGTTTGTACGGTGTTTCTAATAAAGCACTTGGTGAGTGTACAGTAAGTAAGTAAGTATTCTGAAAAACACAGGGTCAGTTATCATTAGATCCTCGTGCGTTGTCTGGAGATTTAAGTAATTAATGAAGGTGTCATGCTGTGCCAGGTGTGTGTTAAGTATGCAAGGTTTGGAAGAGATGCGTGTTCTCCTCTGCTGTGGAGTTGGTCTGAGCAGAAGGAAACACAAGTGAACATAATCCATAAACATGAGGGCTGCTCCTGCCTCCACAATCTGCACCATCTCTGCACTGTTTCCATTTATTTTTATTATTTCTTTATTGCCTCTTTCCATTGTGTTCACTGACGGTATCCTCCGCCTTGAGCTTTTGTCTTCACAACTCAGTAGCAGCTCTGAGTCTGTATTTAATTAGGGGGTCAGGTCAGGTCTTACATTAATGGGTTGCGTGAGACCCCGAATTGATTTGGAGATAATAAGGTAACAGATCAGCTTGAGTTGAGCTTTACCGATGCAGGGCAGGTACACGTTTACAAACTGAACCAATGCAGGAGTTTTCCCTGGAGATTCGGGGAAAAAAAAAATGACATCATATGTTAATTTGTGTTAGCATGTTTTCAGGACGGCTGCATGTTGTTAGCAGCGTCGCCTCACAGCTAGAAGATCCCCGGTTAGGACGCCTGGGATCTTTCTGTGTGGAGTTTGCATGTTCTCCCTGTGCAGCGTGGGTTTTCACCAGGCTTCCTCCCACAGTCCAAAAACATGCTGAGGTTAATTGATGCTTCTAAATTGTCTGTAGGTGTGAATGAGAGTGTGCTTGGTTGTCTGTCTCTATGTGGAGCCCTGTGATAGACTGGTGACCTGTCCAGGGTGTCCCCTGCCTTCGCCCGAGTCAGCTGGGATAGACTCCAGCCCCCCGTGACCCTACAGAGGATTAAGCGGTATATAGATGATGGATGGATGGATGGATGTTTTCAGTACCATGTGTTAATTGTGGGTAGGATGAGGGTAGAATTTAGTTGTGTTACTGATTATGTGGATCTGCCTCTGTGCACATTAGTCCTCAGATATTTAATAAAGAAAAAGTGGCAAAATTGGAAACTGTAATAATTCTTCTACGTCTGAGAAGACACAGATTTCGTGCTTTCTTTCTCTTGCTCAGTCTTTGTCCTGAGGAAAGCCGCGTCACTGCAGATGACTTCATTGTTAAATCTGGAATCTGTAAGAAACAGCTTTCTAACAAAAATACAAAACACTATTTGCTGTGAAGATCCTGTTGCCATGTCAAGAGGTGTAAATAATTAATGGAGCTGCGGTGCCGTACTTGAAAATTGCTCACAGCCCCTCTCTCAAATAGTTGATCGGTGACTCACTCGTCAAACAGAGCACTGGTAGTGACGTTTGTTTGGAACTTCATGTCACCCCATTACGCTCTTGTAGATGTTACTATTGGCAAAGCTGTTCCTCAGTCACAGTGAAAATTATATTTTTATGCACATAATAATCTGTAGTATATGGGGAAACAATGTAGCAAATGGGAAAAGGCCAGGCTGAACTCTGCCATGAAAATTACCCTGAATTTATGAGGAAGTTGTCGCAGCGGGTTTTAACTTAAGTGCAATTTTGAACCAGAGTGACTAAGAGAATAGTACTGTGCTGCTTCATCAACATACCCACGGTACACAAAAAGGTTTGGTGCCACTTGGTTTCAGGTATGCAGCCGCACAAGAATAAAAATGATAATAATACTAGACTTGCACCATGGACAAATTGCATTAAGACTGCCTTTGCCTTTGCTCTGGCTCTTTGTGCCTGCTGGAATAGTACAGCAATGGCAGCGTGTGTCTGTGTTTTTATATAAAGCTCATTCATGCCTGCATGCCTTTAATGTGGCTAATCATTCGTCTACATTTGCAATCAACATTTGCAAGTCAAAATTTGCAATCTAAACTCAGACCACTGGCATTTTATAATTCATGTCACCTTCTCCTTATGTCTAATTTAGCTCCACTCATACATTTTATCTGCTCGCAAAAGACTGGCAGTTGCTAAAAAAAAAATGTCCAGAGGCGACTTGTTCTACCATCACACTATTACACATGAATTTTGCAGTAAAGAAATCAGATGACTTGGTTAATTTTTAATGTTATCACGGTACTGCATGGGGGGGCGGGGGATCGACACATGTGGCAATGGGAGGCAGGGAACAAGGGGTTGCTTTAATTGCATTGCATTTTCTGGTAATATTATTCATTGTCAAGGTGCAGTCAGAAAGAATTGCATTATGAAGACAGCACTTTAGGGCCTGCTGTCGAACCATGAATATTCATTGCTTTTTCTGCCAAAAGCAATTTGTTGTAGCTTTGTTTAAAACTGTTGATGTGTTTTCCAAGTCTGTAGGCTATCAGTAGACCCACACATATGCCACAAGGTAAAACATTATGTTTTTAATAAAATGCATTTTCTCCTTTATCTTGATGCAGAAGGATAAATATTTCAGAGTCGATAGCTCCATTATTTTCACATCCCAGCCAGCAGTCAGATGTATTTGTTGTTTGCTGAGATAATAGCCTTATTGTCTGCTGAATATACCGGGTGAGTAAGACTCCTCTCATCTGTCCTTAACTTGGGTTCCTCACTTGTAACTGTGTTCCTGTCTTCTTTCAGTCACCTTTCTCAAGCAACTAACGCGAAAAGAAAACTTTTTAAAAGTAGAATATAGAAAAGACATTAAGTCTGAGGCTGTACTTAATGACTCTCCCAAATGACAGAGGCTTACTCTGCCTCACACACTCAAGGGAGGGAGACGAGCAGCAGGAGAGGGAAGAGGAGGAGGAGGAGGAGGATGACGAGGGGTACGAACAAAAAGCTTCCTAAACTGCAGGAGTGTGACACAGACGATTGCATCGCAGTTGCAAAATATGTATCTATTAACTGCTATGGTTTGTTTTCCTTTAAAATATTTGTATTATATCAGACAAATCATCATTGCTGTTTTTTTCACTGCACCATTAAACTAATACTTTATAAACTGTAACAAGCCCTATTAGAGAGTCATTTACATTTACTAAGACCCCTGGTCCTGGTATTAAAATGCCATCTGTATCTGAATGTACGGATAAAGAAAACATATGCTAATGCAAGGTGTAAACACATGCAGGACATATTACCACAGAGCTGTGACTGAATTTATAAAACTCCCATTTAGACCTCAGCCGTACTCATCTGCAGTAGATGTATGCATTTCATACTGTGTGTTCAGATTTGTGAAGAAGTGCTTATGGCGTAGAACC
The DNA here is from genome assembly GCA_024666655.1 of Dascyllus trimaculatus. Lineage (NCBI taxonomy): Eukaryota > Metazoa > Chordata > Actinopteri > Pomacentridae > Dascyllus > Dascyllus trimaculatus. Next base: position 32,386,189 of record CM045447.1, on the reverse strand, counting down.
AACATGACTCCTTCTGAGGTTTGCTATGCACAGGTTTCACACAGGCTCTCTGCATGACCAGGGTACAGTAGTACTAGTCACAGCAGCTGCTAACTTCTTCACTGTAGCAAAAACTGCCTGACTGTTATTTCTTTAGCCTCTAGAAAAGACAACCTCATCCCAAATGAAAAGCAAACACATTACCCCATACCCATCATCTTTGTTTTTTTACAAAGAGTACAGAGTACGTCACTTTCACAAGCCTGCAACATGTTGGGACCTGTGGTACACGTGTTTTTGCACCGATTAGGGGGCACATTTGCAGTTTCTACACCACAAACAGGAGCACAGACGGGAGCATCACATTCAGCAGCAGTCAGCAGCTGGGATGAACATACCTTCACATGGAAGGTCTTCACTGGTGATGAAAGGAGGGCGTGCGGCTACCGCCAAAGAAGACGTTTTCACAGAGGAAGAGCTGCAGTCCCACATGCTGGACAATTCATGAGGTTGTGCACCGTAAAATTGTCTGTCAAGGCAGAGCTGTACTGTTCCATTCTAGGGTGTCAGAGGGGAAACATTTCAAGTAAACCATCCTAACTGTGTCGTGATGGTATGTTGCTCCTATGCGCATGGGTTTTTTTGGCCACCACACAGTCGTTGCTCTCCATCCAGCTTCTTGCTAGATTTTGGCACCTTGTAGCGTCTTCCTTTTCCCTGAAAGTGAAATTCAAGTTGATGAATTGCTGTTTTGACACAGTTTTGGAGATTTAGCACCCACTGCAGATGATGCTTAACATGTTTACATAACGAGACTTCCGGGAAGCGTTAAAGAAGTGTTGCAGAAGTAGTGGGAGCACTGTATCGTTGCACAAAAAGACTACTTCAACTGGGATGGCCGCCAAGTCGGGTACGCTTTTCAGTTTTTATAGGCAGTCTCAGAACTTTTTGGTCGCACCTTGTATATGGTCTGCTAAGATGAAGCACAAAGACCGTGGTGATCCTCTGACTTTTCCCGCAGCAGGTTGATGTTTCGGTTTAGATCAAATATTTCTTCTGCTATTAGACTGATTGATATGGCTTTAAATAATTCAACATCATTCACTTGGCTCATACCAAGTTATTGCCATTATCAGCAGATATTAACAATCCTGATACGCTAAACCAAGACTGTAAACATGGCAAAGGTCACATCTGTTAAACATATGATTTCATTATTAGCATTGTCAAGCTGACATGTAGCTCAAAGCATCAGTGTCATTAAGTCCAACCTCACAGAGCTGCTAGCATGGTTGCTAGTCTTGTTGTATTACGCCAACATCTTGTAAAGTTCTTTGAAAAGCCTGCGAATAGATGACATCCAGTCACAGTACAGAGAATCCTTTCAAATAAGTGTTAATAAGCATGGGCTGTGTTTTAATATCACTTTGATACCAGGTGTAAATTGAGCTCTAATTCCTTGACACGTTCTCTTCCATCGGCTCTGTGTGTGTGAAGGAATGCAGGATCCGGGTTTAATGATTCTCTGCTCATCTATTTCTGTCTGCCAAAGAGCATCTGCTTCTGTCTGAGCTGATCATTCAAAGACGGACTGAAAAGAGGGAGACGGAGAGAAGTGTGTGTTGTGTTTGTGTGTGTGTCCGGCCTATGTGGCCCATGCTGATGATGATTAATACGAAGGCTGCATATCTTTGAAAGGTGCCGTGTCTTTTGTCTGTATCTGATCTGCTTCTTTAAGTCTGTCTCCACCTCTCTTTACCTTCTTTTTCTCCCTACTTTCGTCTCCTCGCCTGTATCCTATATCATCTTAGGAATCATTATTCCCCCATTACAGTCTGAACCAACACACTCCCACCTGCCAGCTTGTGTGTGTGTGTGTGTGTGTGCGCATGTGTGTTTTAGCGTGTCCTCTGTCTAAAGTCGTTAAATATTCTAAAGACGGAGACCTCTTTTAATTATCCACTAATCACACTTTTAATTACCTGCCACACACACATCCATCACTGACCAGACTGCACACACACACAATCATAGCTCGAGTGCACACACACACACTCACACCCACATCTGTCATTGGAAAGAGTTCTTAACCTATCGACAAAACAGAGGGAAGGAAACCAAAAGGGAGAATGAGTGAGAAAGAGAATGAAAGGCTGCACCGTGCACTGAGGAGGGAATGACGAAGGCCTGATTTTGACACTGTTGGAGGCTGGCAGGTGATTACCACGGGAGGAACAGAAGAGACAATGGAGCAAGTGAACAACAGAATTGAAGAAATGCAAATTAGGTTTTAAGTAACACTTTTCTCACTCAACACTTGCCTCTCAAGAGAGTCTCTTCATTCATATTAGTGCACCGTCTTCCACGTTGTAGATAAGTCTTTAAATTTCCGAACATCCCCAGGACATCCAGACAAAAAGGACATAATGCTGATTGACTGGTTAATATCAGAGCCAAAAGATTACATCCTCAAGATCAGAGAGGTGGATCAATAAGCAGAAGGTCACAAGTTTTCTTTCTGTCTCAGACAAATAAAAGCTAAATTTTAGTGCTTCCTGCTCTCGGGAAATTATACTCTCGCTTTCTGCGCTCTAACCTCTCTGCTCATGTATTCACGTGGGAGTTGTGTGTTTATGACTTGGGGGCTTATGTCAAGAAAGAGATGCATTCACAGTGTTTAAAATGGTGACCCTGTGCCCTCTGTCTTTAGTTTAAACACTTAGCTATCCATTCTTATTACGTTCTTTTCCCCTCTTAATGCTGCTGCATCACGCCACCGTTTTCCCTTTCATCACGATCACCTTGGTTCACCAGATAATTACAGTGTACCATAATAAAACACGCATGCACTCACAAGTGTGCATTGCTGCGCACAGACAGGGTCCCACACATTGCTCGCGCTCACAAGGACCTCTTAATCTGTGCTCCTGCTGAACCAGCATGCGCATTTACGTCAGCTGGTCATTTTACACTCGCACCTCTTGGGCAATTTTCTGCTTTCACCAGAGTGGCTAGAGTTGGTGCTGAGGAGGTACATGGCATTTATACCGAGCGGGCGGCACACTGCAATTTGGTGCCTTTTTTTTTGCATAAATTGATTTGACAAAGACGGGTTCTCTAAAAATAACAAAATACCCTTTCATGTTCATGTACCTGCCTTTTTTTTTTTTTTAACTTTGTACTCTTGGATTCATGTTTACATGACATACAAATCCTCACATACATGCCGCACAATCCTGACCAACGTGTAACCTTTTATTTAGCCCTTTCAGTTTCAGGTTCCTAAATGTGTGCTTCTGCAAATGTTTTCCCAGTTTTTAAGAAAACAGACACAGCAATCTCCGTCGCCGTGCTCGGCTTTTGTAGGAGGAACGGGTCAGTATGAGTGATGCATTCACTGACAACGCAGCTGCAGGGTTTGTGCGCTACAGAAGATCTATGAGAGCAAGAGTGTTTGTTTGTTACAGAACAATATAAATTAAAATGCCTTTGCCTCGAGGCAGAATCTTTTATTTTTATATATATGTATTTTTGCATTCGATTGATTTGCTATCGCCATGGTAACAAGTGTATCAGTTAAAAACCCTTGTCGTACAGGAAATGCTGTAGCTGTGTGGTCGGGTCGCGTTGACAATCAAGCAGGAACATTAAGCTTGTTTGCTCGGTACTATTACTACTGACCTTTAAATCCCCAGGAAGCAATTTGTCCACATTTTGCCAACAACATGTGACCCTGTTCATACAAAGCACCAGTGTGAGCCCATGTGTATACATATTTACAGATACACGATATGTATTATTTACAATGTGTTGTGCATCAAACTGCTGTACTTAACATTTAAGAGAATTAAAGCTATTTATGTTCAGGCAACAGTGTAAAATGCATTATACATCACCAAATTTTCATTGGTGTTAATTAGGGTTATCTTATATGAAGACAGACAGCAAATCATAAGAGAGTGGAAATGTGTTAAAGATTATGTGGCACTGTTTATTTAATTCACCAAGTTACTGTCCCTGTAGTATCTCTGGTCGTATTTTTAGCAGTTGGGTTGATTTTAAATCAGCGGTTCTGGATTTACACAACATTTGGACCAGTAGCCGTGTTTTTGTAGTTTATTTTCACGTGCCTTTTGAAGTACTGCATTAGAAAAAGATAATGGAAATGACAAAAACTGAGAAAATGTGCCCAATTTTGCAAGAGTTAATAATAATAATAATAATAATAACATATTGCATTTATAGAGTGCTTTTCAAAAACTCAGACGCTTTACAAATTAAATACAAACACAAATACAGATATACAAATCAAACAATCAAAAAGAGAACATAAATAAAGCTATAAAGTGCAGTAGAAAACAAAAATTCATGGTTGAAGTCTATGTAAATATGAATTGTGTATGGTCTTAATGTGCTACATGGGAGACACTTTTGTTAAATAAATTCTAATGCTGTGAGCATTTCATTCATATGAGATCAGCTGACTTTCAGCTTGAAACATGGCCGATACCAGCTGACCTGAAAGAATATTTGGATGGCAGTATGCACAACTGGGCTAACCCACATTTTGCTGTTTTGTAATAATGGCATTTTGTGTTACCATTAAATCTGTCAGGGTCAGAATGCTTGTAGTTTAGCATGGCTTGTTAGGAGTTTGTGGGTCTGATAGGAGGAAGGATGAAGCCAGATACTTGCAGGCTTGTATAAAGGTGATAAATCATGTTGTGACCAAACGTGGGTTCGCCCACTTGTGCATACTGCCATCCAGTTACAACCTTCCCTTTTGAAAACAGTTTCTGAAAACTTCTCTCTATTTTTCTCCTGCAGATTGCAGAAGTTCTGTTTTGTTTCTTCCTCTTCTTTGCGGTTTTTTAAAGATTGTCAGAAAAGGTTTTGTTTCCGGCGTCTTCTACTCTGTTAAAACATTCATAAGTATGCTTCAGATTTGCTTGACAGTTATATGGAAACACAGTTCATGTGACAAATTACACTAACTTGTAGGTGTTTAGTTAGGACTGCAACTAAATCATCATGTTTTTGTTCAATTAATTTATCATTTTATCTTTATTCTATCTTTAAATGATTTTAAAAAAGTGAAAAATGTGTCGTCATGTTTCAGTCAATCAACTAATAGTTTATTGGATTAAGATTATATGAAGTTTGCACCAGTCAGTCATAACATTATGACCACCTGCCTGATATTGTGTTGGTCCCCTTATGTGCTCAAAAATGCTCTGAACCATTGGGCATGGACAAGAGGACCTCTCAGGGTGTCCTATGGGGTCTGGAACCAGGACGTTGGCACTGGATCCTTTGGGTTCTCTGGCTTGTGCAGTGGGGCCTCTGTCAATCCAACTTGTTCCACTGCATCCTGTTGATGCTTGATCAGAATGGGGTGTAGGAAGTTTGGAGGTCAGATCAACATGTTGGGTCATTGTCATGTTCCTCAACATGTTCCTGATTGGTTGATGTTGTTTCCATGTGGTGGGGTGTATTTACCTGTAGAGGTAGGTCAGTGACATTTGGGATTTCCATTTGCACGAGGGAGTGTGCTTGTTGTGGGACAATGTTTATTTGGGTGTCTAAGTCTCATCAACATGGATGGCAAAATCCAAGGTTTTCCATCAGAACACCACATAGTACCAATATGATCGGTGTCAGTGGTTTTAATGTTGTGGCTGATCGGTGTATATGCGGTTGAACATACAAGCCACTTCAAGCGGTCACTTCTGTAGTTTCGCACATTTAAAGCTGGGCTCAACAGTATTTTTTGGCGTCACTGTGCAAAAAAAAATTCATATTAAACTTTCAGCACAGTGTAATGTAAGTGTTCAGAGAGGAAATTACACTCGCCTTGGCTCAGTCTCAGGCTTTAGAATGTCTGTTGTTTTCTCCCAAATCATGTCAGAGAGTATAAAGGGCTACTTAGTACACTGAAGGCTCAGGATGTGGTGGCATAATGGCGTAAACACAGGACTTTGACTTTGGAGAGAGGAGCTCAATTCTGTTTCGAAGCCACAGGTGAGTATTGACATTTAGCACGACTGCTTTTGCGCTTTCGAAGTGCACATTTGTCGAATGGGAGGGGCTTAGGACGGAGGGGAGAGAGGAAAGTGCTGCAGGACGAGGGCCGATTTTTATGCTGCCCTTTCCAGGTTTCTGTCCACTGCAGCTTTAACGCCTGCTGTGTGTTCAGGCAGCTATTAAATGACGTAGCACATAGTCTCTCAGTCTTATCTGCAAATAAATTCAAGTGAAGTGAGAGTTGTAAAAGCAGAATATAAAGCACAGGCCTGGAGTTGCTCTCTTTATTTCAGGTTCAAACATTCATATGAACCAGAATTAGAAAATTGTGGCTTTTTTCAAGTGTTGAGATTATCAGCTCTCTGTCAGGCTGATCTATGTAGCTGAACAGCTGGGAGAGACAGCCTTTGAGAATCAGGTGTGTTTCTCCGGCTGAGAGGAAGACAGAAAGAGAGAATGTGTGAGACAGAAAGACAGCGAGAGAAGTCACCGCCAGTTGTGCGGTTAATTGGAAGCAGACATAATTAGTGCTAATTAGGATAATAGCCATTCGTCTAGAGATCCATCCACCTAATGGGACTACAACACTCAGCTGCACACACACACAGACAGTCACACAAAAGGAGCTGTTACCATCCATCCTGTCGCCTCATGAGAAGAATATGGTCTTATACTGTAGCTTTAATGTTAACAACCTGTTAGGACAGATATTTGTGCGATGAAAAGCAAATGCTGTTCAGTGTGTGCATAGGTGAATGGCTGCCAGTGTGTGTACGCGACACGACGTTAAGGTGAGGCAGAGAGGAAGTGAGTCGTGGAGCTCCTGTAGCTGAACAAACAACGAATGGAGGGAAAAGTCTCCCTCCTCTGTTTACTCAGCATCTAGCTTCATCCCTCTCTCCTCTCCTCTCTTCCTGCCTCCGTCTCACCCTTGCCCTGCTTTGCTTTTCTTTCCTGTACCGTTGCCTTTCCACTCCTCTCTGCCTGTCCCTCAGGCCACGCCAGGGGACATTAAACAAACGTAGCCTGTCCAGCAGCCTGTCTAACTCCTACTCTCTCTCTCTCTCTCTCTCTCTCTCTCCCTCTCATATGCACACACCAATTACTTTCAGACTGAAGGCCTTAGGCTGTGTGTGCACAAGGATACTTGACTGTGTGTGGGCACGCACTTCCTCTGCCTGTGTATGAGTGTTTTATAGTGGACTCACCGGCTGTGGCAACTGGCCAAGTCGGCGAGTGACCACGGAAAGGTCTCCCTTTCTGTGTCCGCTAGACCGTTTGAAGAAACTGTAAAGGTGATTGAGGATTCAAGCCTGTGATTTAGGCACTGCGTTAATTACAAGTCACGGCGCTGCAGAGTGTGTAGGGCGGAAGGTAGGGAAATGTTTTCTGAGTCAGTGAAGGGGCTGTTAAAATCTCTCACAAACACATTAGTGTTCATTACTGTTGTAACCTCCACCATCTTTCTTTTCTCCACCCGCCGTGCTCCCTGTCTTTATTGGTCTCATGTGCAGTCACATATGCAGGCTGTATTTCACTGAGTGGAAAAATCATCAAGATTCATGACACAGAACTAAGACGTTAGCCCAGAATACCTTCAGATTGGGTTTTTTCTAGTAATTAATAAGGTGTGGACAGAAATTGAATACAGTTTAGACATGTGAGGGGAGCTGGGTCGTACAGTGTAATGACAGACACGTGTAGTCCACATAGTTAGTGTGTAGATCTGGTTTGGGGCTGCATGGATCCCTGCAGGAAGCCGGTAAGCTAAGTGTCCTTGTGAAGGCCTTATTAGTCCGACTTTAAATGAGCCCTCTTTCGTTACCGTTGGGTATGAAAATGTGTAAATAAAACTAGTTTCGGGTGATCTGCCAAAAGATTATATGGCGATCTTTTGGCTAAATCACGTGACAGTCATACAAGCAAAAGACCAACATGGGAACTTTTGGGATAAAATCACAATCCACGATCAGAATCAGAATTCTCCCCTCAGGTTTAGCTGCTTGTTATTTCACCTCGAGGATAATCTTGCAAATCTCTGCATCCTGTTTGTGCCCTGATTTTATTCACACAGTCCTGACTTGATGTGGTGATTTGTATCTTCAGCATTGGCCACTGCAGACCTATGAACAAGCACAAAGTCACCAAATGATGTGCAGCTTCTATACTCTGGAGAAAGAGGACATTAACATGAATCCAGATGGTTGTTTGCTGCACTGATACACAGTAGTGGTAGTTTCTGAAATTAAAACTGCCAGAGAGGGAACTTGAGAGTTGCCTCCTCTTAAGTTACAACATTTATGAATAAACACATTAACTCTGACAGTGTACTGCCAGACATTAGTAAATTAGTACTTTCACGTGCACAGCCTCAACTAACCTCACACATCGGAGCAATGATAGCCTTAGCAAGACTGACAGCATGACATGCACGAGGCTGTACATCAAACTTACTTGGTTGTCAAATTTATTAGCATACGAAGCATGAAGAAACTGTACATTATTCATCAAAGAAGTGGCTCATATATGGAGGAGAAAACTTGGATCACTTCTGCACAGGCAACTGCTGCCTAATGACTCAATTAAGGGATTAAACGGGGCGCTAACACGGCGCCGGAGACAGGGCTCACGTAATTAACGTACAGTAACAGTAATTATCTACATTCGAGTCCGCTCAGTCTTCGATAAGAAGAGTTCATAATGACATGTCTTTCAGGAGGTTGGTCCGCCCGCTGCTGTTCTTCCTTTGTAGTGTGTCCAGAGTTTAGATAGTGCTGTTATTTTTATAATGACACCATCGGAACCATTCCTCTAAGAGACAGATCAAATGCCAGATTAGGATTGTTCACAATGTAAGACCGTCAGATCACCCCCCTCTAGGTTTAATGGTTTCACCCGTAAAGCAGTTTTTCCTCTGCTTTGAGTGAAATCAATTTGTCCAGCGGTTGACTTTACCCAATAAACCATGGTCACCACTTATTAGGGACACACTCTGATCTCAAACAGTCAGTGCAGCAGTGACCTTTTATCCCCGAACTGAATCATTTCCCCCAAATTGTTTCCCTTTAATTTTTTTCAAATTTGTGCTAGAAACGTGCTGCTTAGATTAATTGCCACAAAGCAAATATCATTATCAGTCACCCACTGAGCTGAATCAGACATGCCTTGATGCATCTCATCACATGTTCAGTTTTGATGATGATCTTGTGAGCGTGCTCACTCCTTCAGCACGCAGCCTTTGTGCAGCCTGTGTGCAGCCTGTGTGAATTAGTGCCTCTCTTCTTTTCAGCTTAATGCATTTCTCACAAATGTAGTAATTTCCTCTGATATCAGCAGAGGCTCTTTTTATTTCAGGTGAGGCATGGTGCCTTCGCCGTAAGATGCTGCAGGAAAATCTTAAGTGTTTCTGTGAGAATACCACATGAAAGTCATTCTTAAGTGTTCTTACAGTTCTGCAACAGAAGTGTGGTTTTGTAAGAAAACACACCTCCATGTGCGATGCCAGATACGTGAAGACAGTTTTTTCGAGTTTGAGGCAGCAGAACCGGCCTTCACTGAGCCCTGACCTCAACCCATCCAGCAGCTTCTGATTGATCTGCATCAGACTTCGCCAACGTCAGTAATGCTTTTGTGACTGAGTGAGAGGAAACCCCTGCAGGATAGTTTACCAATTCGTTTTCACTTAACTGATTAATCGCATGTAGTTTTAATTTTCAAATGTCCATTTACTCCGTTCGAGTGTTCATATAAATTAGATCATATAGTTCATGTCCCGTCGGAGGCTGCGTGCATGGAGGTTTGATTGTGTGGCTCCGGATGTGGCCGAAGGGTGCCTTTAATAGACATGAATGTTATCCTTTTATCATTTTAATGTGGTCCAAAATGGTTTGGCCTTGATTTAAATTGAGATAAAAACCCAGGCCTTCTAAATAGTTGATGCACATTTTTAATGCATCAGCAGCCCCATTCCATTATTTCTTCTCATTTGGTTCAGCTCCAACAAGCCTATTATAGAGATGCGGAGTTGTTTTGTAAATGCTTTGTTTTCTCCCTTTTGTTGATTACAAGACACAAGAGTAGCAGGCATTTAATGTTTTAAGTGTTTGAGGGATTTATTTATAACAACTCTGGAAGCACTGCCTAACTGCACTCAGTGTGTCTTGCAGCACGAATGCCAACGACTGTCCAACTCCTCTCCTGTACCCCCCCTGCTGTCTTTTAGCCGCTGCAGTTTTGAATGCAGCAGGAGGCGTAGAGAGTTATTAATGTCACAGTTTTCACTTTTCGAACCAGATCCATTTTTGATGTGTAAGCATTATTGAAGAGCTGAAGAACTGATGGATTGAATGTTATACAACATATTGATCCCTTTCGAAGTATCAAGCCAGTTTTGCTGCCGTGCTAGAAGTCGTTATTGATGTCAACAAACTTTAACGGCATCAGTAAACATCAGCACCTTTGCTCTTGTCTCCTGCTAAGCTGTGTTTCAAAAGACCTATCTGGAAATCTTCCCACTAACACCAAGTTTCAGTTGTCAGGCTTTGAATTTTGGAGCTACCCTTTTGTTTACACCCGACACATCACATATTCATGACAGCTGAGCTATGAATTGGTGCCATTACTGCATCACTTTACTGCTGGGATGGAGGGGTAAAGATATCGATGCTTTATTTAGACTTGAGAAAAAATATTTGTTATGAGTTTCGCACAGAGCAATCCTCACTTTTTAAAAGCGGCAGCCAAAAAATGACATAATAATTTGACAGAACTTTTAAATCTTAGTTTGGCTCGTAGGTTTCCCACCGCATTTTAACAATCAGAAACTTACACAAGTGTTTTTTAAAAGATAATTTTTGGAGCCTTTGCATTCGAGCAAAGGGATTAAAGAATGTTCAGCAAACATACTGTAAGACAAATCTCCAACCCCAGGCGGTGTTAACAATAGGTTCATTTAAACTATGCATGGAAAATCACTAAAGCAGTCACTGTCAGGCTACTGGCAACAGAATGTCAAGAGGAACTGGCAGTGGTCCAGTCTGCAGTCTTAACTCAGTTAGGCTGTTTAATCCCATTACAAAAACAGATCTGTCATATTTTCCAAAACTACATGTAGCTGTTGTAGAAAAGTTCTCCTCATTGTTTTCTCTTTTTACCACCAGGATCACTCCTAATTCTTTCTCACTCTCTACTGTTACATTACAGTGGCATTAAATAAACCTTATATCATCTCAGACTTCCAGCTTCTCTTTGTGCCCAATTTGCTCCGAAGCATTACAACAGTAACTGGCTGCCGGGGAATGCCTGAAAAATGCTCGGCTACAGAGTCAGTGTGCGTTCAAGCCGAAGAAAACGCTCAAGTTCACCCAGAGTCCACTGAAGTCACGATCAAAATCCAGTATCGTTTGTTTCTCAATTAAAAAGCTAAACTTAAGCCATGCATGAATTTACATCCACAGTCGGAAAATATATGCATGGGAAAAGCTTTGTTGGTGTTTTGACTGAATTAAAACAAAGTGTACGTGAGCACAGATGTGAGAAGTCATGCAAACAGACGTGCAGTCCTCCGTGTTCTTTCCTTCAAGTGATCCTGCGTTGTGTCGCCGTGGTCAGCCACCGGAAATCTGCACGGCGCACAGCCCACCTTTTGTTCTGGGATCGTCTGTGGCGCTTCCGTACTTTTGAAGTCTTTGGAAACCGACAGCCGCTTTTGTCTGAAGCTGTAGCCGAGCAATGGCTGGGGCCAAAAAACGACTAATGCCATGCCTCAATAATTGCATGGTGATACTTAGGAGACAAATTATTTTAATGAGTTTATGTAAAATTAAAAAAAAAAAAGAAAAACATGCCTCAGTTGAACGTGGATGCATTTTCAGCATTTACATTATAGATTATACCAACTAATTATGTATTAAATTAGTTGGTATAATCTATTTTATATATATATATCTATTCTATCCATCCATCCATTATCTATACACCGCTTAATCCTCTGTAGGGTCACAAAGGGGCTGGAGTCTATCCCAGCTGACTCGGGCGAAGGCAGCAGACACCCTGGACACAGGTTGCCAGCCTATATCAGGGCTACACATAGAGACAGACAATCAAGCACACTCTCATTCACACCTACGGGCAATTTAGAATCATCAATTAAGCTCAGCATGTTTTTGGACTGTGGGAGGAAGCCGGAGTACCTGGTGAAAACCCACGCTGCACAGGGAGAACATGCAAACTCCACACAGAAAGATCCCAGGCGTCCTAACCGGGACGCGAACCAGGGATCTTCTAGCTGTGAGGCGACGCTACTCTATCTATTCTATATATTTATAAAAAATCATTCATCCCTGCAGCCATTAGGCTTCATAACTACAGATGGGAATCGTTGAGAACCGGATCCCATTGTTTTATCCCTTGCAATCATTTCCCAGTTTGCAAACGATTCCGTATTGATTCCAGTGGACATCCCCGACAATAGGCGACGTCATTCACCAGCCAGCAGGAAACATGGCGTCCAAGCGGTACAAACACTTGAAAGTTTGGTTACATTTCTCGAGACAGGACGACAACAGGGCAACTTGCAATACTTGCAAAGTGGATGTTTCATCAAAGGGAGGAACTACTACCAATATGCAGAAACATTTGCACACACAGCATGAGATAACTTTGAATGAGTGTTGCGTTTTTGATCCGCTCCGGAGTGAATCTCAACCCAGCGGCAGCGGCAACGTTAACAATGAGAATTGATAAGACAATCGATGAAGAACCAAATCATTCAGCAGAATCAAAAATGGAATCGGAATCGTACAAATGCTATTAATTCCCATCCCTCTCTTAACAACAGGAGATGAACTGTTGACACCTGAATTTGATTTAATGTGAAAATAATGTGAATTTATTTATTTCACGTTTTTCTTTGCCAGACATCTGAATTTTCCTTTGGGGATTAATAAAGTATATTCTATTCTATTCTATTCTATTCTGTTCTGTTCTGTTCCGTTCTACTCTACTCTACTCTACTCTACTCTACTCTACTCTACTCTACTCTACTCTACTCTACTCTACTCTACTCTACTCTGCTCCTTTCCACTCCACTACATTCTATTCTATTCTATTCTATTCTATTCTATTCTATTCTATTCTATTCTATTCTATTCTATTCTGTTCTAATGGCAGCTATCAAATAGATTAGTTGTTTGGCCTAAAAAATTACAATAAGTGTTTCTCAAAGAACCCAAAGATACTGAGTTTACTGTTGTAGTGGAGTACAAAAACCAAAAAAACATTCACATTTAAGAGGCTGGAATAAGAGAATTCTGACTTTTTAACAATAATAAACAAATAATTACCCAAACCGATGTATCGATTGTCATAGCTGTCACTGTTGTTTTAATTTGCATGTTTCCGAAAGGCAAGTACAAACCCCCGGAGGCAACACCTGAACTAATAAGGATTTGTTGTTTTGGTGGGACCGTAGTTATTGGCTTTACTGTGTGTTTTTAATGTCGAACTTAAACACAAGCCAAAAATAAAAGAAAGATATCATAGCAGCTTATATTGATGAATGTGGCACAGAGTCTTTCCCCAGCGCGCTCTCTGCAGCCGAGTTTTATAGTCACCAATTACTTGGGCACAGAGGACACGACACCACAACTCAAGCTGACAGGCAATTTTGAGGGCAGGAATCCTTAAAAAATTTGAATACCTCAACCCAATGTAAAGTTTGTAATAATAAAATACCCAGCTTGAAAAACATTTAAACAGGATTTATGCAGGTCCGCAGACGCTCACATAGTGTGGCATTCAGCCGGTGTGAGCCCGCGTATGTTAACTATCAATCATCCGCACAGGGAAAGTATTCATGTGACAACTGACTTAAACACCAAAGTAAACACCCAGTTAAAACGGCTGCGAGGCACAGTGAATGGTCCCAACTGTGCGTATGCCTGTGCGAGTAGGTGTGCAAGTGTATGCGGCGTGATGTGTGGGTGGCTGGCTGGCTGGCTGGCTGGCCGGCTGGCACTCGCTCTGGAGATGAAGCTGCCAAAAAAGCCCGCTGTCTGGACTCGGTTTACAGTGGAGTATCCCTCCTTCTGCCCTGCCGCCACACTTCTCCACCCCACGTCTCTGTGTGTCAGAGGCATTGTGGTTTAAGGAGGTGGCACGCTGCCTATCAGAGATGGAGGAGGAGGGCAGACGGGGGACGGGATGGGCTCTGTTGGCAGGAGAGCCGGTCCCCAGAACTGACGCACACTCTTTGATATAAAAAACGCACACATTCACACACTATCTCGCTCACTCATCCTCTGGCCTGTGACATGTGTGTGCTAATTAGCTCTTGGCACGTTCGGGTGTGTGTGTGCGTGCACGTGTGTGTGTGTGTGCGTGCGCGTGTGTGTCTTCAGCAGTCAGTGTTGCATCGTGGACACCCGTGAGTGTTTATTAAGTCTTGGGGCCAGACACTTAAATGAAAGACCAATCTGGCTCGGTGCTTTGGTTCAGAGAAGTGACGGGCAGGAGAGGGGAGGGTAAGCCAGGACAGTCGTATGGAGGGAGGGGGGGGGATGGATGGTGTGATAGAGGGACAGCTAGAGGATAAAAAAAATGCTAAGAAAATTGGAAGGAAACCAAGAAAGAAATGCACAGATTGTAATCTGAGCGAGAATGGAAAATGGGATTTGAGAGAATGAGCCAGAGAGGTTGTTTTTTATTCTTTGAGGGGAGATGAGGGCTGCAGGGAGGAATGCAGAGGGAGAAGGGGGTAGGATGTAGCTGATTGCTGTATTTAATTTCTTCTGCCTTTGGAGAAACCGTCTCACTCACACACACTTGCGCGCATAAGCATGCAGAGTCATGCACGGTTTTGCAATTGAGTTTGTCTTTAATTAAAAGCCAGAACATTTTTGTCCAGTTTAATTAATTATAAACCTAAAAGAGAACGGAGCGTCACACATTAAATTCATGTTATATTATAATCTCAGCGGCATGATATATACAGTCACAATGAACACATGCATGCAAGTGTGTGTGTGTGTGTGTGACCCACTATAGTGTAACTCTTACGATGAGATTGTATAACCACCCTCCAGCTACTCACAACGAATAAGGGCATTTTATTATTTTTCGAAGGGAATTCCAAATGAATTTCGGGACTCTAATCTCTGTTGCCTCACTTCTTATTGGCGTATTTCATTTTTCCCCCTCTGTGTTGCCTTTCGATAGCAAAGTTCCATGTGAAGATTTAATGGGAAAGGAAGCCCGAGACCTCCCAGTTTGGAACAAATGAAAGCGTGGAGCAAATCGCTGCCGCCATCAGCCTGTGTCATCACAAGTAATTTCACATGTAAACAGCACATATAAATTGGATATGCAAATGAGGGGAAGATTCTACATGAACGAATACTTTATAACTCAACAAATGCTCAGATGTTAATGTGCTATCTTAATTGGTCTTACTGCATTCTCATACACCCGCCTACTGAGCTCCTTTGACTTTGAATGTTAAGTTGGCGGATTTAGATTCCCTTGAACCTCCCAGGCTCTCTGCTCACTCAGTGAAGGCAAGTGGAAGCATGGTTTCACTGTCTATTAATCAGCATGTGCCGGGTAAAAACAGATGTGATAAAATGGGCGGGTCAACGCAGTTAATGAGCTTAACAGCTATAAATTGCATTATAGACCTCGGTGTTGATGCACAATCCATCCCCACTGAGGAATAAGTGACAGGGAACAAGCGGAAGGTTTGGTTAAAGCCTCTATTTCAGGCAGTGAGATGTGGTTGAAAGCACATTCACATACATGAACACAAAAAGCAACATGCGCTCACACAAACAGCGAGTGTCAGTGTTGGGGTTGAGGCTCTGGCTCTTGTGGATGTTCTCCTGGGAAATCACACTGAATAAAATTAGACCTGAGGAATTCTGTCTGTGTGAGGGTGTGTTTGTTGGAGTGTCGTCAAACAACCCCACGTTTTTTTTATGGCTCAGGACTTCTCTTCTCTTCTCTTCTCTTCTCTTCTCTTCTCTTCTCTTCTCTTCTCTTCTCTTCTCTTCTCTTCCCTTCCCTTCCCTTCCCTTCCCTTCCCTTCCCTTCCCTTCCCTTCCCTTCCCTTCCCTTCCCTTCCCTTCCCTTCCCTTCCCTTCCCTTCCCTTCTCTTCTCTTCTCTTCTCTTCTCTTCTCTTCTCTTCTCTTCTCTTCTCTTCCCTTCCCTTCCCTTCCCTTCCCTTCCCTTCCCTTCTCTTCTCTTCTCTTCTCTTCTCTTCTCTTCTCTTCTCTTCTCTTCTCTTCTCTTCTCTTCTCTTCTCTTCTCTTCTCTTTATTCAAACACTTCCATGTAAAGGACTATGGGGCATCAACACAGCCATGTCTACGCTATGGATGCTGATAATCACATTGGTTTTGCTCCATTTGGTTGTGCCAGCATGCTGCTTATTACTTAGCAGCAAGGGTGGAGTAATGATGCCAAATGTCTCATCATCTGATGCTCTAACAGCAACATGTAGTCGAGACACCATTGTAAATGAAACTAATTTAATCTTTTGCAGCTTTAAAGTGTTGGCAAAGACACTGAAATACATTCTCAATTTAGGCTTAGATGCTCTAAGCCATGTGAATATTTGTGTTTATTAGTCCACATTGTTTACGATGTTGTTGGTACTGCATTGTGGTATAGTACCAATTCAGGCCGTCATAAGCAGCATGCGTCGTTTGGTGTGCCAGTTGGCATTGTCCCAATTGGGTTTTGGGGAACATCCGTTGCTGGCAATTCAGTACTGCCAAACAATGCTCACAGAAAAATACAAATATCTTACGAGCACACACACATGCAGGTGTTGTTTCATAGGAATAATGTCTTTCCACATGTAAATGCGCCACTTTTCCACATAAAAAATGTATTTAAACATCCAATAGTCACAGTTGTAGCGTCTTTTCTTCTAGTGTTTTTTGTTTTTATTGCCCAGAAAGTTTGTCTCACGGGGCTTTTCAATAAGAACACGGCATGCAAAGTGTGTGTTGTTTAGGCCACAGAAACAGACTGGGTCTATAAGAATAAAAGACAGTTATCTCACTTTAATATGCTTTATTCTCCCTTTGGTCATATTGATTTTATTTCAGTGTCAGCTCTCCGGTTAGAATACTGGGGGGATTTCCATCCACTGACATGCTCAAAACAGAAGTAGCATCACTGAAAACATAATCCTGCGCTTCCTGCCTGGCGGCATCTGTTGCCAGACAGACGAGTTCAAACACATAAAAATCTGAGCGCTACGCATATATTTTTTACCCTCCTCGACTCCCTCCCGCTACCCGCTCTCCCACACCACCTCCCCTCCAAAGTCAACTCTTCCTATTATACTCCCCTGAAAAGCAACAGCAACACCAAATCTGTTTGTAAGTGAGCGTTTCTTATCTGTGTGTGCTCTAGTGAGGACAGTTTTAGATTTTGTGGGTTTGCGAATGTGTACCAGTCGACTGTTTTTGCCGTATTGATTGCTGCCGGTATGCGGAGAAATGAGGATGAATCGGTATAAAGAAGGAAGAACAGAAGACAATGCACAAACAACGGGAATGGCCAAAAGAATGAAAGATACACAAAATGAGCCACGTATCAATCTGAGACAGGAGAAGAGATTTATTTAAGCTGTCTGAATCCTCTTTCCTTTCTGATGCTTGTATTCAATGTTTCCTCCCCCCCTTATGGATTCTAAATGATCCGTGTACCAAATACTCCTCTCTTGACAAGAGACTTAGTTTGAGCAGTGTTCTTGTCTGAGACGGAGCAATGCTAGAAGAAGACATGTTTTGCTTTGAGATGTTATTATTGTGTTTTCTAAGCCCCTGTTGTCTGTGTGTCCTACTTGTGCCCTACAGAGCAATCGCTATGGACAATCAGCTGGTTGTCTTGGCAACCACTGCAACGGATGCAGGACGTTACCATGTAGAGGCCGTGAACGAGATGACAGGAGAGAATGTGACGAGTCCCGCTGTCTACCTGAGCATCTCAGGTAAAAGAAAACAAAACAGCTTGACTGAAACTGAAAGATTTGGTATCAGAGCAAACAACCCTGCTGATTAACAGTGTGTGCAGCATCAGAATCAGTTTACTCTACAATGAAACCAAGCAGCATTATCAATCCCCCAAAGAAGAGAACTTCTATTACTGAGTAATTGCTGCTTGAGCGTTATTGGATTTTGTTTCACCCCTTTTTTGGCTTAAGACGAGCTTGATTAGATTCTCGGTCTTATAACTAGAGTTGAGGCTCGGTATCATGTTGATAGATCTGAATCCACTTTACAAGAAAATAACAAACATTCAGTTAAAATGTGTGCTTTTAGATTTTAACCTAATTACTGTTGACAGACTGCACTCTAGATACAACTTAGAAATGAGGTGAGCAGCAGAAGATACAAACTGTTGATTAACAACAGCTTACATATGCACACATCATTATTAGCAAATTAAAGTCCCTCTCTGCTGGTTGATTTCATCCCTAACAAACTCATCTACATGTAAGTTTAAATATGAAAATAATCCCCTCCTGCTTTAAAATGGCTTGGATTCAATTCTGCACCGTTGCTTCTTCTATATGAAGTCTACACCTCTTTATTCCTCCACTGGTCGCTGCAGCTAGAGCACACCAGCTCACCCACAACCAAGCTGGCAGGTTTGGGCCCTTAGGTTTCTTACATATAAAACCCTTAAATCTGAAATTAAAATGATGCAGCAAGAGAAGAATGTCCACTTAGATGGTCTTGTACTGATGAGCTCTATCTGGTTACCAGTATTGAGTGATATTAGGTAATCTTCCAAGTGGTGGTTCCTTTACCACACAAACCATTTTCTGCCTAGAATGCTATCTGGCCTGCAGCAGACAAATCTTTTGACCTTTGGTTTGTCATTTAAACTCACAAAAGCATCAGTTGGCATCAATAAAACATGCGAGTTAAGCCAAAAAGATTTGATTAAAGATAGAAATGAAGAAAATGTGGCACGTTTCCAACCTGGAACTGGATCCAAACTGAAACCAGCTGTCAGAAGCCGACCTTAAGCTGGGGACCTGTTACGAATATGATGCTCTGATCCAGTCTGGGTCAGGTCAGTCAAAATCACAGACAAAATCCTACACTGTGATGTGCAGAGATTCTAATCTTTTGTCTACAGATTGAGTCGCGTAGCCCCTGTAGACTATACAGATCTGTTCCTCTTATTCCATGATCTCACCCCCACTAAAGGTTGTTTTTTCCTCCTTTATGGCCTTCTTATAAACAGTTGAAGCAGCTGGTTGCTGTCCACATTTGCTTTGTTATAGCTTGACAGTTGGTTTAGGATTGTTGGCCGGTCTACTGCAAGAACTCCAGTTGTTCCTGACTAGTGAGTGTGTTGTGTCTTGAATTTACTGGGTTGTAAGGTTTTTGTTTCTTTCTGGCTGTCGAAGACAAAAAAAATCTGTGTCAGAAATAATCTTTATCAGGGGTTGTCTTTGGGTTGTCCAGTCTTTAGTTAGTCTACTCATTTTAGTTATCGCTGCTGATTGTTTGCAAGTCTAACAGGCCCAGTCCTTTAAAATGCAATTAGTAAGTAAGTGTCCAGACCCAGGCCAGTGTGCTGCAAACTGTTGTGAATGACAAGCAGCCTTTTTTCATTGTGGGGGAAATAAGCTTCAGTCACAGGCACTGCAAAGTTTGATGTTTGAATTCTAGCCTCTCTCTGTCATGGCTGTTATCACTGAATCACTTCATTGCTGTATGCTTCTCTCTATATTTCTTCTCCTTGGAGGCCAGAGGATCGACTCTACTGTCTAACAGTCCTTCAGTTGAAGTGCTCACTATGGTTAAATGAGAGTGAGAGGGAGGGAGCGAGTGCTCTCTCCCTCGTGGCTGTATAGAGTTTTAATTAGATTCTCTTTACAGGGTTGTATCCTTTGGCATCCTTTGTCTCAAATGCGCACCCATGGACACACACAATCACATAAATATAGGCACAGTACCTTGTTACAGCTGTCAGTGTGAAGTGCTCCCTTGGGCGTTTTTAGGAATGGTAAGGGTATAGTTAGGCTTCACTGATCAGTCTACGGCCATAAACATCTGCGTGCGCTCGTATGTGTGTTTGTTTCTTTTTATAAGTGTGTGTTTTCTACAATAAACATTTCCTGGGTAAATATCCTGTGCTGTATAAAAGCATATTTGATTCAGCTATTTGTTACTGAGGCTGGGGAACAATAGAAAAACAAGGAATTACAGAAAAACTGGGTGACAAACCAAAGAGTCAAAATAATGCAAAGATAGGCAGAAAATACATTAAAAACAAAAGGATGAAACATGGATACAATAGAGCTTGTTTTTTTAACCCTTTAACAGCCCGTCGGCCAACTATTTTTAGAAATAGAAACACAGTCATAGATGAGTTTGAAGCATGTTAGATGTGTAACCACGTAGCTAAAAACTGCACACCAATGACACTGATTATTGCTGGGTCAGAAGAAGAGAAGGTGAGTCAGACTACAAGCAGCTCTGTGGAGTTAAACAGAGAGCATTGTGGGGGTTTAAGCTAGGAATGGGGAGCTATGACTAAGACTTTGTGACATTCAGCTAAAACAGGAGTATCAGCACAGTATAAATTGCTACGAATTGTGCTCTTCCTCTACAACACCTGCATGACAGCAATCGGGCTTAGGCTCATGCTGATACCGATCCATTATGAAATGCCTTAAATGGTCCTAATCCCAATGTTTGAGACTGCATCGGGACATCCATCCATGGTATCTGAATGTGTATCCAGTTCCACATAGCACATAGTAAAGTGCATACACAGAGAAGCAGACTGGACCTATTAATGACAGAGATCAGCCAAGGTTGCGCAGTGAGTTTGAGAAAAACAAGAATCCATTATGGTAAAATGGGATTAAATTAAATTGAACTGAAGTGATGAGAAGTTCACCAGGTTAACTGGCACAAGAAAACACGTGAAAGAACTTATGCAAATTGTGTTTTTGTTCATCCGTGCCACCTCTTTCTTTTTTTTTCTTTTACATTTCCTGTCCTATCTGTTCCCTCCATTTCCTGTCTTGCCTCTTTTCTCTTTTCCATTCCATTAAGCAGCCTGTACAGGATCTGAAGGCAGAAGTTCATAGCTGTCAGTCAAATTTCTAAAAATGTTGTCTTTCTTTTCATAAATTCACCAGAATAAATGAGATACCTATTTTCTATTCTCCAGTTTCTTACTTTGATTTAAGCATTGTGCTCAACAGACAAGAACCGGCGAGAAAGAGGATTGGTAGAGAAAGAGACAGAAAGAATTAATGAAGTGAGTCATGGGTGTAGACTCAGGATATGGCCGACAACCTGTTCGTGTCAGGACTGTTGTTGATGAAAGCTCCTTGTGTGCGTCTTGCACTCACACTAAAGCACAGGCATTAACAGGTAGGATAGAGTCACATTTGTATATATTCATGCTGTTTCACCACTGACAGCCAACAATACCTTTTTGGCTAATCCATAAAGCCCACAAGAGCTGAGAAAAGTGGTAGACAACCAGCTGTATGACCTACCTACTTGACAGATCCATTATCTGCATGTCCCTGACCACTACCCTGTAAGTGTGGCCTAGACTGCTGAAAATAAAAAGCACTAACTGTCATCCATGGTCGAGCTGGAACAGCCACAATTGATAGCAGCTCAACAGCTTGGTGAGAGGTCACACGTTGTAATCACTGGAAGTACGGCCTGCCTCTAAAATAAACAGCTCCTGGAGCTTTTTATCACCACCGACAACATATGCTGTTACAGAAGACACTTTCTGTCCGTTATCAGTGCAGACTGAACATGACAGATTGACAGAGGTTGAATTTCAAAAGGGAACATGCATCGTTCCAAGTGCTCAAATATACAGTTAACACAGCAAATCACGTCCCTACAGCCACTTCAGGGAGGGAGGGAGGGTCACAGTGAAGGTGCAGCTTTGGTTTATTAGTTATAGTATACAAGGGTGGGATTCACTGTGTGTGTGTGTGTGTGTGTCTTTGCATTGGCGAGAAAGACAGTTCTAATGGCCTTAGGGTACTTCTGTTAGTGACAGGAGATGAGAATCCCTACTCCAATTAATTGAGCTCCATGCATACCTGCAATCACAGCTCCCTCTCCCTCTGTCTTAAACACACACACACACACACATATATACACTTGCACACAGCCATACACCCACACACACACCTCAGCCTGTCAATCAAAACAGCAGCCAGTCTCCCTGTTGCCCAGAAGAGAGTGTGTGTCTGTCTGTGTGCTGCTGTTCATTTCACAGCAGTGGAGGTCTTTGTAGATTTGTACATCAGACCATTAGAGCAGCAAAATATCCCCAAAGAGAGCACTCACTGTAGGGAGACTCACTCTCAGACATTAAAGCATACAGACATGTAAACATACAACCACCCAGAAATGATCAGCATAACTGGACATCATCAAACACATGCCCTTTACAGAATAATATAACAAGAGAAAATTGCTGACTGATGCCCTGAGATGCAGAAGATTTGATCCCACATGCATGGACTTGTTATATAGAAGAAAATGAGGAGGGGAGTGAAGAGAAGTAGGATATGCAGGGTGAAGAGAGGAAAAGAAAAAGGCAGGATAACAAAGGAGAAGAGTGAGAGGGTAGAAAATTGTGGCAGATGCAAACGGTACATGCTGCTGTAATTAGTGTGGTGCTTTAAATGGTATCTCAGCTTTGGGCTCAATAGTTTATCAGCTGCCTTTATGTGTTCTATAGAGCAGACAGTAATGTCACACTTGTTAATAATTGCTGAACTGCAAAAATAGCTTGGAATGTCACATCCATACAGAGTGCTTCGCTTTGAAAGTGTACTCCAGTCCTTCAATGCTTGACTTCAATAAAGTTGCAAGAGTAGCAAGACATAGATTTTTAAAAAATCAATGCAGTGGAGACCGTGGTGTTCTGACTTTTAGCCCTTAAATGCTATTCATAGCATCTTTTCATTAGATCCCAACTGCTTTATAAATTCTCAATCTGTCTATTTCACAACACCGGTTCATAACACATGCATTCACTTTCAAGCCTGTGTCTTTAGTGCCACGCTGACATGACCTAAATGACATCACTCACAGTTTTTTCATACTTGACAAAGACGTTTTATGGTTCTTTTCACGAACCAGTCAAGGCTGACTGGTGAACTTGATGTGTAAAATCAGTGGAATTCACCGTTAAAATGCTCCATAGGGCTGCCATGATTGGTCACCATAATTAATGATAATGAATATTATAAAGGCGTGTTTCTTTCCTAAAAGGCTTAAATTTACTGTAGCAAATGTGTTTCTTCAGTGTCACTATATGTTTGTTGCGAAGTAACGCCAGTTGTTTTTGGTTCAAGTCACTGGTTGGCTGCACTCGGTGCTACGGTTTTAGACAAAGGTGGCGACAGCAGAGTCTGATTTGGTTCAGAAAGTATGGTTCGTACTTTAAATGATCGCAGAACATAAAGGTGGTTCGTACATTGTGCAAAGTTTCGATGGCGTACCGCAGCAACACAAGCACCAGAAGAGAGGAACACATGGGCACTCTCTTCTTTGCCGTTTACTTCTCTCCTGCTCTCTGTGCTCAGATATACCACATTTTAATGCGAGGAAGTCCCAATGCAGCTGTTTTTATTTACATATTTATCTGTAGCCCGTTAACACTACATGTTAACCAGCAGTCACTTTCAAACTGCCACTTTGCACCGCCAGAATGGTGATTTTGTAACTACAGTGTCGTCTGACAAACTCATCATGTAAGTTAAAGATTATAGCTCTACTGAGAATTTGTTTATATTTTCGGAA
Source organism: Dascyllus trimaculatus (assembly GCA_024666655.1). Lineage (NCBI taxonomy): Eukaryota > Metazoa > Chordata > Actinopteri > Pomacentridae > Dascyllus > Dascyllus trimaculatus. The sequence continues at coordinate 32,362,360 of CM045447.1, read as the reverse complement.
AATTCAAAGCTACTACGCAAATCACACAATTAGAGAAGAAAGAAAGAAACCTTTATTTGTCATGAATACATTTCTACAGCATTGTGAAATGTTGTTTTCGCATGTCCCAGTTGGGGTCAGAGTGCGGGGTCAGCCATAGTATGACGCCCCTGGAGCAGAAAGGGTCAAGGGCCTTGCTGAAGGGCCCAACAACGGCGGCATTGGGGTTCGATCCTCTGACCTTCTGATCAGTAGTCCAGAGACTTAACCGTTGCACCACCACTGCCACTTCCACAGTTTACAGAATAAGGACAAAGCGAGTTGCTTTAACTGCTCTGTGTTTCTAAAATATTCGGTATTACTTTGTTTAATATGCAGACTGAACTTTTTTACTTTGTTAAACTTGGATTTCTCGTCGAGTTGCACTACTGACTTCTATAATGAGGCCTCTTTTTAATTTCTTTTTTATCATGTCGGAGTTTCCAGTTTAACTGTAAAGTTTTAAACTTTAATAAGTAAAACTTTGTTGACATTTCAGACATTGTAGAATGACATACAGTTTGTCAACCTAAACTGAACTTAAATGGTCATTTTGCTTTTTTTTTGAGGAAAATGAATCGTTTAGAACAATCAACATGGGTAAAATGGTCAACAGATTAATCAAACTGATGGAAAGTTAATGCTCTACATATTGTAATTGCTGCACTGGCAGAAGTTAATACAAACTCCTGGCAGCAAAGTTTCCAGAAATAAGATGTCTTGACTACATGGAAGTTGGAGGAACATGTTTGAAAATGTCTTTTTTGAAGCTTCATGGTTCTGCACAGTCGTGATTTATGTAATAAAATCGCGCATGATGTCGTTGAATAGAGAGCAGATACAGAAAAGCAATCAAAAAGACACCATGGCAATGATGCAGAAGTAGCAGAGAAGAGAGCTGAGCGAGGGTCTGGCTCCAAGTGCATAAATGCATTGTAAAATAACCTTATGCCCTTTCATAACTTTAATCATTCATTGTATATGTGCATTGGAGAGGGTGTGGGAGTCTGAGTTTGATTACCTCGGTTTGATGATTGGAACTGAGTCTGTCTGAGTTTGATTACGTCTCCTGTTGGAGTCTCCCCTGGTGTCTGCCTTTTTACATCACTCAGTTTCTTTGGTTTATCCTCTTTTCCCCCTTCCTCCATCAAGAAGGGTTTGTCGCCCCGCGGCCCTGAGAAGTGACAGAGTGGCGTTTGTCAGGAGCTGAAGAATAGACTGTGCTGACCTCAGGATAACCCAGAGACACACACACACTCACTGACACACTGCTGTCTGCGCATTCAGGGTGTCATTTAGGAAAATGGATAAAGAAGAGGAAAAGCGATAAGAGAGGAGCGACAACTTTTCCAAACAGCATATGGCACATGACAGACAAGTTAGTGTTTCTTTTAAAGGCTTTGAGGAAATCGGGGCTTGACGTATTTTATGTACCCTGTGTGAGAGTGTGTGAGCAAAGTGACAACATTTGTGTCGCTGTTTTTGTGTACGGTGTGTCTTTGTGTCATTTGTTTCTTTCTCTAATCGTATTCCCTCCCTTCCAGATGTTTCCTTTCCACATCGCTGGCTCTTAAACGAGAGCCTGCTGTGGATCTTTCTGTGCACGTGTGCAGCCGTATGTGTGTCTGAGCGGCCGTGTGTGTGTGTGTCTTTGCTCCAGGTCCCATCCCAGTCGCTCTGTGTGGCGTCTAATTGGAGGTGTTTTAGTGTCCCAGGAGAGAGTGAGTGTGCGATTGTGTTTTTGTGAGGTGGAACGTGCGTGGTTTGTGTGTTTGCGTGTGCGAGTGTGCTGTAGTGCGTCGTAGTGTTGCAGACCCCGACACCTGCCAGCCCTCATTTAAGAGCTTAAAAGTGGGATCACAGATTTCCCTGTATGCCTGTGTGCTGTCAGGTTGTTTCCAGCGCCGCAGCTCTCGTCATGCGCTCGAGGTGTTTTGCATTTTGCTGCATCATGCCTTGGTAGGCTTCAAGGAGCGCCATAGAAACCCTTCTATCCAACGTGGCAACGTAATGATCCGCGCCACAATCAGCCTCTGTGTGCTCTACGTGAGCAGACAGTCTGCAGCTTCTAGCGCTGGTTGGGGAATACACCCCAGGAGATTTTAGTCAACCCAGCGAGAGAGGAATGCAGACAGGCATGTGGAGTAGCGAGTCTTTCCAGACTTTTTGGCTGGTGACCCCTAAAAACAAAAAGAATGCCAAATGGGATGCTGTGTAGCCACCCACCACCCTCTGTTAGGAGCGCAGGTGTGCGCACTCAGCAGTGACACCAAATCTTTTCTCTTCCTCTCTTCCTCTCATATGACTGCTCTTAATTAATTACCGACAGAAAATATGGCAATGTTTGGGAGCAGCTGCCAATATTCTTTATTTAACAACAAGATAAAATGACTCAAAGATTTCACAGACACGCTCAGGTTTTGTCTGTTCGACTTTACTCCTATTAGCTAGTGGAGGCCTTTCTGTATAGAGGTACTAAGCTATAATTGGCAACAACAGCAGCAGTTCTCAGATAAGAAGGGCACATTTTAATTTGATTTTGTGTAGATGGTGTTAAAAGAGAGGATAACGATGTAGTAATTATAGTAATGGTATTTTCATTTCTCATGTGTAGTGCTGAGGTGTTGTTGTGTGTGTAATCAGAGATGTACAAAAAGCCCTCTGGGGCACCTGTTGCTGATGAATTTATTTTCTTTTCATAACTGATTAGTCAATTCAGATATTACCCAAAGACTTCCAAAGATTCTTGTAGTCTGGATTTGCTACTTTTTTCTGGGTCTAATAGTAAATTAATCCAGTTTTAGGGTTTGACAGTTGATCTTCCTTGGGTTTTGAGAAACTGTGGACAGTTTTCTCTTTGGTGAGAGGCCCTGTTTAGCCTGAATGATCAGAAATAAGTTGCAACTCTTTACTCATGTTCCCGTTTTGGTTGATATTCATTCCTCACTGTGATCACTCCAGGTGTCATGTTCCCAAGTCTGTGGGAATAGCAGGCTGCTCTCAGCGGGCACTTTAACGTATTTCGGTCCTGTTATTTGTGCATGTGTTTGGTTAAAGCCAATAAATGCGGGACTTGGTGCAGAAAACAGATTTAAATAGGTTCTTTTGAAAACAGAGTTTGGAGACAAAAGAAAACACCACATGGGCTTCAGGCACTGCAGTGTGTTCACGCTTAGCTGCCAAAAAAACTCCAAATTTTTGCACAGCAGCCCTTACTTAGTGACCATCTGTGATTGCTCTCAAATACCACATATTCACAAGAGCTTTGCTGTTGTGGAGGCAATTTGTTTCAGTTGTAGTTGGACTAAAACTGATTAAAAGCTTAGTATCCATCAGTCACTCTCCTCTACATACTGTACATTAAAGCAATCAAGTGTGTTTCCTCATGTAACAGAGCATGCTTTCTTGAAGGCAGTGGTTGTGTTACTTTCTCAATTACTGGATATAATATTTTGCTAAAGATGTCAGAATATGGCCCACAGTGTACCCTGATGAGCCAGAACATTACAGCCACCCGAGGCTACTATGCCGTTGGGCCTTTGAGTGCCGCCAAAACAGCTTCAAGCCACTGAGGCCACTGAAGGAGCCCTGTGGTATTTGGCAGCAAACTGTTTGCAGCAGATTCTTTAAGTTCTGCAAGTTGTGAGGCTGAGCCCTGTGGATTGGACTTCTTCCACCACATCCTCCAGTAGCCTGTCGCTGGTTCATAGTTTGTCCCTCCTCAGGTCATTATCAGCAGCAGCTCTGTCTCCCAAATATTATGTTCCTATACAAATAAAATGCGTTCTCAGTTACATTTTTAAGCTAAACTCATTTCCTTTGGAGCATTAAAATTTGTTTCTAATCAACACGTCTTTGCCATTTATTTTATTGCTGTACTGTCAATCCTTTTCAGCCAACCAATCATATATTAGATGGGGCGGGACTTGTCACCCTGGTAACCCAGAAATTGTAAGAGAAACTTCAATCATGTTGTGAAAGGGTTGCATATTAACCCAAAATGTACCACAGACTTTTGGTATCTAAATCGAACCAAGTTTCCCACCTGTAGTTATTGTTTTGAAGGTGTTTGCCAAAGCCAGATATTTTCCTAACTAGAAAACTACCTATCTAGTTTTCGTACCTAAACCTGACCGAACAGCAGGTGAAAACTAAAAGTCTAAAATCTAAGAGTAATGGTTCCACAGGGTCTTTTGGATGAAAGTTTTGTTGCTCAAATTGAAAACCTTTCTGCAGTCTTTGCTTTGTAAAAAAAACTACCTTTGTTCCATTACTTTGAAAACATGATTGTCATTTAGCTATTTGGAGCATAATTTTTTGGGAGACAGGGCTGATCAGTAGATACTCACCGGTGCTGATCAGGAGCCCTCCAACAAGTCCAGAGATTTCAGAAAGACTCCGACTCTGTTGTCATAATTATTTGGCCCTCGTCGGAGTCAAGCTGTCCAGTGGCTAGTTAGATAGTGAATAGATAACCACTCTGAAGGTCACTTAACAGGGCCACTGATGCATTCATTAGCATGGAAACCTTGAAGTTTGGTACCAATAGGCTGTACACATTATTCTTTTAACATGCTTTTATCTATTACCACAGGCCCGCTAGGTTAATTTGAAAGATCTAACCTTGTGTGAGGACACATTAGGATTGCAATGATCTCCTTTGTATTGAAAGTCTGGTAATTTGAAGTCTGCGGAACACACACATGCATAATCATACAAATAGGCACTAATACTCAGTGGTTTTGATAAAGAGGCTCGGCTAATGAATCAGCGCTTTGATTAATTCCTGCTACAACTGGTTGTGTCTGGAATTATTATATTCAATGTTTCAGTTGCGAAGGGATCCGAATTCTCTCTCTTGATCCCGGCCTCCCGTCTCTGTCTTTTTCCTCCGTCTCTCTCGGTCTCTTCTCTCTGTGTAATGAGGCTCCTGTGTGCTTCTATAATTAAAACCCCAGTGTACAGACAGAGAGAGGGAGTGATGGAAGGATGGACAGTAGACTGACTCATAGACTGTGTCAGTGTGACAAGCCTCTGTGTGGATGCTCCACTTGTTCCGCCTAGTTGTGGGTTTAATTGCAAGTGTGTTTTACAGCATGATGACACTGATTAGAATGGATGCCCATGCACGCGGCTGTGACAGAGCAGTTTACAGATGCCCACCCGCTCAAATCCTCGTCCATTCGCTGATAAAATAAGTCAATAGGCAAGAAGAAGGTGACAAAAAGGTAGGCACTGGGGGAGGTGTCCAGTCCATAGGGAACGGGCAAAAAGTCACAGACGCTGGATGGAACAAGTTTCCAAGAATCAATGAACAAGCAGCTGCTGTGGAGGTGAAAAGGCCGGAGCACAAGTTTCAGTGTAACACAGGTTCCTGCCAGCATTGTTTACCGCTGGGCACCAGATAAATTTAGGTCTCTAAGTCTATAGGTGAGCAGTGTGTGAGCCAGGATAGTCTGGAAGGAGTCAAATAGATCCAGTTCTTTTCCTGTTTTTGTGTATCTTCCAACCTGCCCAGAGAAGACCTTTAAATGATTAAGCTACTGATCTTATAAAACCAAATAACACTGGGATTCTGACATTTTTCCTCTATCTGCAAGCATTAGCTGTTAGCAGATAGCTACAGTGTACCAGACCGGATTGTGATGAGCATAGGCAGTTAACGCAATTAGACCTGATGCGACAGATGTGTCTACCTGTCTGTGTGTTTACAGGGTGCCTTCGTCTTGATGGATCCCAAACAAACTATCGCTCCGCAGATGTTTTTGAACGCCAACAAAATTGCCTTCCCACTAACTTTTTAGGGGAAAAACCATTTCATTTTAGTTTGGCTAATCCGCATGTGAATTTTGACGCGTATTATAAAATGTGAAAAGGAAAAGCCTGCTGAAAGCACAGATTCAGCTCTTGAGTGTACTGAGGACGAGTGGGTGAAGGCTGTAGTGATGAGACTGCTAGTTATTAGGACGACGCCACACTTTAACTCGCAGCCTGTGAGTGTGGGTTTTCGGGTTTCGTGTGTCTTGCAGTGAGAATGAAGCCGAACAATTTTCTAGAAGAAAAAGTGTAGAAGGTCTGAGCGAAGGAGTGCGTCGTTATTTTGGAGAAAAGTAGGCGGAAGTGTAGTTGATGCACCGCTGAGGTTAACTAATGCGCATCTCCAGATAAATACTGTGTAGGCATCTCAACTCCCTTTAGGAAATTAAAAGCGCAAGCACACGAAACACACACCAGATGCTGAATGAGGTGTCAAGTGCACAGATAAGTAGCATGGTGCTCGTAGTTTTAATGATCCTGTCAGTCACATAACTGCTATATCGCCACCTCGTTATACACTCTGCAGCCCAAGACTGTGTGTGTCAGTCAGGCGAGTGTGCACGAACATTTATATTCTGAATAGGAGCTTTATTTCAGCTTAGGCCTCATGTTGGATGCCATGTAGCTGCAGACAGACGTTTTACAGTTTTCCCACTGTGTTAGTAGTGGTGCTTTATTTTGATACTCATCACCGTGTGAAAATGCAGAAGGCTTCATGACTCCAAGCCGAGCAACCCAATGGGATACGCTGTTCATATGCCAGCTTGTATCAGCGCATACTGGCTGTATCCGGGGTTTTCATAAACAGTTTTCACAGGATCCCGAATATAAATGAAATATTATTCTGAATTCAAACACGCTGATTGTCTCTGTGTGTCAGTGGTTCTTGCTGGGTCTAACAGGTTATTGGAGTAGCAGGCCAGTCAGCAGATGTTAATTTGAAGCAATAGATGAGGAGGAGAAAAAGAGAGATTGAGGGGGGAAACGGAGCTGGTGAATGATGAGGCAGGGCGGCAGAGGAAAGATTAGACTGGAGGAAGAGAAGAAAGATAAAGGATGGGTAAATACTCGGAGAGATGATGAGGTGCTGAGGAAGGGAATTATGTTCAGTGGTGGAATGAAGGGGCAAAGAGAGAGGTGAGTGTGTCATTGGTTGTTTGACTTATGTTTCGTGTGTTTGTGTGTAGGTGTGGTATAATTTCTTGTATCTCGTGGAAGTTGAGAAACGGATTAATTGTGCTTGTGGCTCTGCAGGTATAGCGGCTGAACTGAAGTGTCGGCTTCTGCCCACATGTCAAGTCTCATAAAAGACACTTGCCACAAAGACATGGATTAGTCTAGAGGGGTCCAATGTAGGGATGTTGATGATTAATCAACTTAATTAATAATAATAATAATGACTGATTAATGTGGTTACAAATACCGTAATCCCTCGCCATATCGTGGTCTCACTATATCGCGGATTTTTCAATTGTATATAAAATACCTAGCGTACAGCAGATGAGTAGACACATGTATGGAAAACGGAGCTACGGCCGCTTCCACATAAGCTAGTCGGTTACTGGTTGATTGGCGGTGATGGAAGCCAGCCAGAACCTGCAGTCCCACACAGTGAAATAACCATCAGAGAACCGGTGACAGTCTGTAGGATTACCTGTAACATCACCATCAGTTTCCCGGTAGGCAGCCGGACGTCCTTGGTGTCGGTGTGTTTAAAATGCGGCAAAGTTTTTCCGAAGTGGGCGTTTCAAGTGGATCGCTGCGTCGCTAGTTCCATTATCAGACATGTCTGTAGAAGCTCCTCTTGATGGAAGGTTTAAGAGTGTAGAGAGGGTTTGAGAGCACAGGAAGTGTTTATAAGGGTGTGGAAAAGGTTAGTAATGGTGTGGGGAGGGTTTATAAAGCCTTAAAATATATGTAAATAATAAAATAAACATAAGGTCGCTACTTCATCGATTTCTTTTATCACGGGGAGGTTCTGGAACTTAACCCCCATGACAGATGAGGGATCACTGTATATTAACCGATAAACCTGAAGGACATGTATGTCAAAAAATTTATTGTAGGTTAGCTGTAGCGCCTAGTTGTGCCACCAGGTGGAGCCTCTAACTGTTTACCACTGTAGCAACTCAAGGAGGCCATCACTCAGAGTACTGGCATGTTGGCAAGCAGAGAGCATTATGGGAGTCTAGCTAGTAAAATGCAACCATGAGAAAGTCTTCTGTGATGCTTAATGCCTACCGAATAGAGCTCTTGTTTTTTAGGCGAGCCAGAGTGCGATAAAATAGCATCAGCGCACTCCAGTAAAGGACTGTCTACAACATTAGAGCGGCCCTTGTCACATGTTGCATGTGTCATGTGACCATATTCAATAATCGACTATTGATTGATAGAGCTGCTGATTGTGGATAAAGAGATTTTTCAGTTGTTGTTATCTCTAGTCTGGAGACATCCCAAACTTGGTGGCCTCTGGCTTGTTCTACTGCTATTATTTCATCATATGCACTGCTCTTAAATACGTCACCGTTCATTTGTTATTGTCATTGTTTCTTTGGCTTTTTAGTCTCTAAATAGCTTTTACTATTTAAAACAATACCTGTTGGTGACATACAGAACAGAATCATTTTATTATTTTACAGTTATTTATTGACTCGTTGACTGTCAGTGATATTAAGACGTGCCATAATAACAGTTAATGTATTAGAAACATCAATACACATGTTTTTCATTCCATGTCTTATCTCGCCCAGGTGTCGGTACTAAATGACATAATTCACAAAATACACCTGTACAAAAATAACTTTAAACATGTGAATCATTTGACCCCGATCGTGTGAATCTCATTAATCAATTCATCTTCTAGTCATCTTCTGCTCTAAAACCTGCAAAGTCAATACCAGTAACTTAAGAATTTGTTCGTTCATTAAGCCCCTATTAACTGTGTGCTCTATCTGGAAAATGCAGTGGATTTTTTAATGCTTACTGTGCAGTTGCTGCCACTAGTGTTTTCCGGAGTAGCCCATCTAATGAGGATGTTCCACTTTGTGCAGTTCTTAATGTGTTTTGCTATCAATTATTTAGCTAATATTTGTCAAACTCTGAAGTCTGCCTGTCCTCTCTCTGCTCACACATTCATATATCGCACATGCTGACGGGACTGATGCAGACAGATGTGCACTTTTCTCTGTCATCCTGCTGCTGTTGTTCTGAAGTGGAGGCTAGTGGCTCTGAAATGTACAAGCAGGGACAATTGCAACTTGTCAGTGGAAAATTATTATTTTTAAAAAACTAATTTATAAAATTAATATAATAAAGTAGCCAGCTGGGCTTAAACAAGTAATCAGCAGTTTGGTCAGCAGACGACACTTACGGAAAGCTTTTGACTCACAACTCCAACTGTGTTTGGGAATTGGTGTGTGTGTGTGTGTGTGTGTGTGTGTGTGTGGATGAGAGGCCAAATGAATGAGTTCAACTGTGAAGCACTTGGGGGGGAAACACAATGTGGAAGGAATACATTTATTAATAATGATGATGACAGATAATAATGAATTACCCGGGGGGTGATGCTGACAGTCACAAAATGTAGGATATGTAAAAGCAAATATCTAATAGGGTTGTCTTTTTTTATTAACATTCAAACTCTCGTGCAAACATGGGTAAAGCTCTGGTAGTCCAGCTCTCTTATGTACTGCATTTCCTGTTGCCCTCAGGGGGATAAAATAACATTGTTGTATTTTGTGAATGTAAAATAGAGGAAACTTTTTCTAATAATCATGTTATTAAACCACCTGAAACAGAATGTGTGGATGTGGGTTGCAATTCCCACCCTTGTATTAATCGTCCAGTTGTTTGAAACCCTGTTTAGCCACTTGTCCAATGGTAGTTGTATGGTTGATTTAGGTTGAATACACCCCTTCGTCTTATGTCGTTGTGTAAATTAAGCACGGTGATCCAACCCCTCTTTTGTGCTCTGGTAATATGTGGAAGCATTCTGAAATTAATGCCATAGTTTAAAACACTGTAAGTAAAGAGAAGACTGTGAAGACGCTCCTGTTTGCAGTAACAGTACCATGAAAACAAATCTGAAGTATCTGTCAGATGTAGGTAACGTAGGCAGCAAGTGATCAGCATCAATTCTGCAACTGTTTACATTCAGATCAGGTCAGGTGAAATTATTTCTGAGCAAATCACATCACAGCTCTCAGTTGTTTGGACCTCAGTACTGGTGTTTTATATAAAATGTCCTTCTCCAGACTTCCTCAGGTCAAAGATCTATCATTCAGCTTCTTGCTGCGTCACAACTGTCTTCATCAGCGTATGGAGTTAAGCTAAGCTTCTAAGAAAACAAACAAGACGTCTCATAGACAGTTTCTTGATTACAATCATTACTGGTTGCATTCAGAGGGCAAAAGCACTTTGGTTGCAGGTCTTATATGAAATATATGACAGCTAGCTAGCTCTGGGACACAGAAGCAGTGGCTGACACCAATTACATTTGAAGCTTAAGTAGCTCTGACTGTGTTGATTACATCAATAATTTAGTTCTCAGTAATGGTGAGAAATTATCTGGTCCCTCGGCTATTTCTGACCATGAATAGATCTCTAACGTGCCCAAGTGGCCAACGATCATGTGGTCTGATTTAGAATCCCAGTGTTTATACACAGCGCTGACCCCAAACTGCCCTTTTTAATGATCTTTGCCTGTAATCTTCTTCTGTGGCATCTAACAGGAAGGCATGTGATCCCCTCGAAATATTGAACATTTTCCATCCATCTTTTTTTGTGGTTTGCTGCACCAACCGCAAACTCCTTGCAATCTTAGCTTCTGTCATTGGCTCTGCTACATTTACAGCAGACTGGGTTCCATCGTGTATTTTTGTACACATTTGGAAGTATCATAGTAGAAAATTCATCCATCCATCATTTTCTATGCACCGCTTAATCCTCTGTAGGGTCGCGAAGGGGCTGGAGTCTATCCCAGTCGACTCGGGCGAAGGCAGGGGACACCCTGGACAGGTCGCCAGCCTATCACAGGGCTACATATAGACACAGAAAACCAAGCACACTCACATCCACGCCTATGGACAATTTAGAATAATAAATTTACCTCAGCATGTTTTTGGACTAGGCTCCAGTCCCCCCGCAACCCTACAGAGGATTAAGCGGTGTACAGATAATGGATGGATGGATGGATGGATGGATGTTTTTGGACTGTGGGAGGAAGCCGGAGTAACCAGTGAAAACCCACGCTGCACAGGGACAACAACTTAGAACAAACTTTTAACTCACATGACCGATCAGCCGCTTCCGCTTCTTTTGTTGTTTTCGTCTCCAGATAGTGTGAAACACAATCAATACTAGCAGAAGGAATACTTTCCCAATTCCTGAAGACTTCTTTCCATTTTTCTCTTGTGGATGGCCAAAGTTTAATGTGTTTCTTCTTCCTCTTTGTGTTTATTTTAGGCCCAAAGACTCTCTTTTTAACTGATTTCTTTTACAGCCATGCATAACGTAGCATATACCGCCACTTTCTAACAACTCTACACAGCCTGGTGTATTAACCTCTGAGCTATGACTACAGACAAGGCTCGTGTACTTTTACTTATTTAAATTTTCTGAAAAAATTCAAGTCCCTTCTGATTTGCTTGACATTTATATGGAAACACAGTTAGAAAACAGACCCACTTATGTTTTCACCATAACACCTCAAGTCACACTTACACACAAGCTCATACGTGTCCCAGGTGCTCATTAGTTGCTGTGTGTTCAGATAACAACATGGTCTGATTGAGTGTGTGGGTGGTGCTTTTTCCAGCACAGCCTTTATATGTTAAAGCCTCATGAAAGTTTAGCCACGTTCCACGTCTCTTTGGAAGTTCACACACGAAGCTATATGCATAAGTGCGTGTGTGTGTGTGCATGCGTTTGCCCTCTTGCCCTCTGCGCTATCAGTGTAAAGGTAGGACAGGGTTTTTTATCAGAGTTTCAGTGCACACAAAGCACTTGCAAAGAATTAGACGAGATAAAGGATGAGAAAGGAGACGAGGCCGAGCGGGGAAGACATGAGGACAGAAAAGGGATCGCAGAGAGTCAAAGAGAAAGAGGAGATCAGCGAGCAGGTGCAGAACTGGGGATGCTTTGAGGACGGATAGAGATGGATAGGAAGGAAGAAAAAGAGGCAGAGTGTAAAAGTTGAAGATTGAGAGGGGATGCTGAAAACAGGAATAGATCAACAGGGACTTTAATCCAAAAATAGTTTCCGCCCTTCTCCTTCTTCCTCCTCATCCCTACTTACCTCCCCGCCACTCCCTCCTCCTCCTCCTCCCCTGCCTGGTTGTTTGGAGTGATTGAAGAAAAGAGATGTGTGCAGCCTTCACGTGTTCCACACACACACTTAAAGACAGCAGTGTGTGCAAGTGGACATATTGTGGTCCATAGACAGACAGATGATGTCCATTACCAGGCCGTGCTGTCCGGAGCCAGGCTGAACAGCTGCAGCCAGATCACACTGATCTATCACTGTTCTAATGAATCTGTTATAGCCAGGCCCAGCCAATCAATCTCTGAGCCACTTAATCAATTAAACCATTAATCAGACACAGACCCAAACTGTTCTTGGCCCTTTGAGGGATCACTTTATATATATACGGAGGCAGGGCGACACGCGCACACAAATCCGCGCTTATACATGCAGACACTGAGTCAGTCAGCGTGAATGTAAAAACAAGATGTGTTCTTCTTTGTTGCAGCGAGCAGCCGACACACACAAAGCAATTTAATATGGGTTTGTTTGAATTCTCACAAGAGCCACCGCTGAATGAGATACACAATACATTCAGGAGAACACAAAGTATTTGCAGGTGAGGCGCGAGGGCTCTGGCTGGAGGCGTTATGTTTTCCTGTTGTCCATCTGTTCGTCCAATTCTCGTGAATGCAATATATCAGCAACGCCTGGAGGGAATTTCTTCAAATGTGGCACAAACGTTCACCTGGACTCCAGGATGAATTGTTTAGAATTTGGTGGTTAAAGGATCTGTGTTTTTTTAGCATAACTTAGAGAGCTCATGTGCTAATTATGGCAAAATTCCACATGAATGGTTTAGTATGAAATGATGAAATGGTGGGTTGACATCAGAATGTTTTGCATGAAAACTCTTTGACCAGTGTTCAGCGCCATAACTGAGGAACAGAAAGGGAGATTGTGGCTGTATTTTACACTTGGTTGAATACTGAATTGGTTACATGACTCTTGTGTGTCCATCTTGAAACCACAGCGACTGTATGGACCTCCTGTGCTGCCGGGTTGAAAATGTGTGAAACATCCACGTCCTAAAATCTGTGGCTTCTTTGCAGCAGCATACAGTCTCAAGTCGCTTTTCTGTCAGTGAAAATTACATGTCAGCAAAGTGAGGACTTCCATTTTACCAAAAAATATATATTTAATGCTTTTATTAAAGTCTCATTTGCATATATTATATGAGTCTAGGGCAGAGAGTGATGTAAACTGGTTGGCAGGAGCATCCAAGCGTGAGGCAGTAGTTCTAGTTTCTTTTTTTTAAATAGGAAAATAAAAATGACTCTTCGGAGGTTTGGGACTGTTAGTCTGCCTAAACATGGGGTTTCAGGAGTCACCTTGGGGTCTGGAAAATACTGAAGGCCGCTTTGCAGTATTTTCTGGCATTTTATAGACTAGTGGCCAGAGCACTCATCATGATTGCTGTGTTTGCTTCAATCTCATATCATCTAAATTTAGCGATTCCAGTTTCTTCCCCTTTTCATTTGGACTGCAGTTAAAATTGAAAGCAAACTCTAGAATTTATGATCTTGCAGGCTTAAGTCAGTGGCCTAATTACCACTCAGTGCTGTCTTCTGTATTCATTCATTGCCCAAAACATGCTCCTCTCTGGCTGTGTACAGAATGTTGGTGATAACGGTCTTTGTAGGTTCCAGTAATCCTAACAAATAATCCTATCGTTGCCCTCAGGGAGACACTGTAAATCGCTGCCTTTAAAGAAAAAAACATTCTTCCCACTCCAGTATGGTCCTTGAGCTTCTTGTCTCCTCGTACAAATCTATGTGCGACAGCCTAGCCACATATTCTTGTCTTTGCAGTCTTTGCCTCTGAATCAAGTTCCATCTACTAAGCCGCGTGGTCATTTCAGTGATTTTAATGAAGGTTTGTTACCAACTTTCACAATCATTTAGCACTACAGATGCCATAACAACAAGTCTGTGTACGATGGCTCCGATAAAGTCTGTATCAGGCTGCACAATATCAGTTTTTAAGGTCATTCACACGTTTATCACCTCCAAACTCGATTACTGTAACGCACTTTACTCCAGTATCAGTCAGAGAAACATTAATAAACTCTGCTTTTAACTCGTTCCAGCATAAGTGAACTCTTTATTCCTATTCTTGTTGGCGTCCTCTGGTTACCATTTAGGTTTAGGATTGATTGCTTTTAAAGCCTTACGCAGTCAGGCACCTTGTTACGCCCAGCCTAGGGGATACAGCCACGTAACACAAAGAACCATCCTTCACAGGAACCAAGCAGCCAGACAGCGTTCTTAAACAAAAGAATGATCGATTTATTCGCAGTAATAAAAATGTGTTAAACAAAGGACGACTGATTCCAAAACAAATCAGTGGTAATGTGTCTAAGTTGTCAAACTAAAAGAGTGAGCTAAGGCCAAAACAACAAACAAAACCTAAACCTAAACTTCCCGTGAAACTTACCTAACAAAACCAAAACTGAGAAAACCAAAAACAGGACCTTGCCTACCTACCTAAACTTAAACAGGAGAAAAATCATTCAACAAAAGTGGCCGCTCACTCCTACCAACAATGTCTACACATAGGTTTCTACAGCGCACAGGCTGTGCTCGAACTGCCGGTTGGTTCTCGTGCGAAGGATGGCAAACGCTGCATCTGCCACTGTGCCACCGCCGGCCACGTCTCCCTTCCGCCTTTTGAGAAATTCCGCTGGTAGGTCGGCCAATCCCGCGCTGCCTTGTCACCCCCGGCAGCCAATCCTCGACGTGCAATGGCGCATCGTTTGAGTGCAGTGATTTACTCTCCCCACTTGCTCCTCGGGAAGAATACAGGCACATACATACATATACACAGATATATTCCCGGACAGAACCGCAGTCGTAACACGCCTGCTTATATTTGTCATCTCTGAATGGCTGTTTAAGGCAGGAACCTTTTGAATTTTACACTGTGACATGAGGTGATCGGGTGTTTGCTGTTTGTGCCACTAAGTCATAGAGATTCCAGTCAGTGTCTTCTTTTAAAACAGTATTGAAAACCTTTTTTTCCATCATAAGGTCTTCTCTTAACTAGTGCACCATTTCATTGTGGTTACGTCGCTTTGTTATTTCATATATTGTTCTTTTGTCTCGTCACTTTTTATCCTTTGTGTTTTTAATTGTCTGTTTTGCGTAGCACCTTGTAATTTTCCTTTTAAAAGGCGCTATAAATAAATGTTATTATCATTGTCGGTGCTATGAACGCCAAGTGGTTTGCAGCATTAAATGTGAGGGGAAAGTCAGATAGCTCCAAGCAGAGATATTTTATCAACATAAGGTATCAGAAAGTTTTTCCTAAACAATATACAAGGTTTGGCTATAGCATTAGCACATCATGAAACAGGCAGCTGTGGCTCAGGTGGTAGAGCAGGTTGTCCACTGATCCTAAGGTTTGCAGTTCGATCCCCGGCCCCTCCGCATGCCAAAGTGTCCTTGGGCAAGACACTGAACCTGAAGTTGCTCCCAATGGTAGATTAGCGCCCTGCATGGCAGCTCTGTCGCCATTGGTGTGTGACTGTGTGTGTGAATGGGTGAATGCGAAACACATTGTAACGTGCTTTGGATACCACTAAGGTAGAGAAAAGCGCTATATAAGTGCAGACCATTTACCATGAAACCAGCAAACAAAAGCAGGAGTCGACTGATATACTTCCACCTGATTGCCCCCTGATTTTTCTTGCATTTTTAAATTAATTTATTTCACCAATATTACACCAATTTATGCCCGATCCCATCAGATCTCAGAAGCTAAGCAGGGTTGGGCCTGGTCAGTACCTGGATGGGAGACCATGAGGGAACAGCAGGAAGCCTGGGTGGATGCAGTGTGAGAGTGGGTGGTTGGTGGTGGTCGGAGGGGCTGATGGAGCAGACTGGCAGCCTCGCCTCCGTCAGTCTACCCCAGGGCAGCTGTGGCTACATACGGAGCTTACCATCATGGAGTATGGAGTGAATGAATAATGCAATGTAAAGCATCTTTGAGTGTCTAGAAAAGCGCTATATGAAACCAATGCATTATTATTATTATTATTATTATTATTATTATTATTATTATTATTACAATAATTGGAGCTTTGCTTTTCTGAATATCAGATTTGAGACCCTTCAGACTGTCTGTGGTCACCAATGCTCTAAAACATCCATCCGTCCACTGATTTTAACTAAAAGCCAAAGATTTGACTGTGGGCTTTGGTTCCGGGAAAGTCCACAGTATAAAGGAGCCATGACTGGAAGACGATGATAACAAAAATAATTCTAACTTGTATTCCTTGAGAATGTTTTGTATGCTATAGCAGGGTTTTGTTCCACGGGCTTTCCCAAAGGGGATCAATAAAATCTTCTACAATAATGCTACAGTATTCATATTTTTATTCTACTCCAAAAACTGCGAGTTTGTGAGTGAGTGTCTTAGCCTTCAAAGAAGTGCCCAAGGAAATGCCAGAACATGTTACCCTCCATTGATCTGTCATATTCCTCTAGGCCTTGTCCCCTCACACACTGGCTTGTAGTAAATGAATGGACTGTGTCAAATGCAGAAGCTACACGGGGAGTAGTGGATGTTCAGCTGGCGTACCACTTGTTTTTAAAGGAGGCACTTAAAATTCAGTATCCTCTTATATAGGAACCTTATTTACATATGCTGAGGGCCTCTTAGACACAGTTCTTCAGCGCTGTGCGACAGAGAAGCGATAGGAAAGGAGCAGATAAAGGCAAAGACGGGGTGACAGTGAAGAAGGAGTGTGAGATAGGGGTTTACCCTGCAGCATTCTGGATGAAGAAGAGAAAAAAAGGGAGGTAACAACCTGATTTAGTAATGATGCATCTCCTGTTCTTGTCTCTGTGGCCCCCTTCTCCATCTGCTGTTTCACCCTGAGGTGGTGGGCAAAGGACAGGAGAACACACACACACACACACACACACACACACAGCTGCATCACATCACTGCCTTTTCAAGCGACACCTTTTGACTTCCACTTTGCCCTGCCTCAGACTTGTCTTTCATCCCTCACTTGCCTGTTAATATTCTTCATTTTCGCCGTCAAGATCAGAGGCTTTCTATTTTTTCCTCTTTCTCCTGCCATAGGAGCAACCTTGTAGAGGCAGCACTGACTCTTCTATTGAATTGGAAATGATATCTCTTTTTCTGTGCCGTCGTTAAGCTCACAGTATGAGGTGAACATCCACATCCGTCTCTGTTTCATTACATGCTACTCCCATGACTTATTTTGTGCTTTTACATCTGCCTTGTATCTTGTTTCTTTTCGCGGTTCAACGTTTGTTTGTTTATCAATTTCGGTGGCACATTTTTATTCATTGGCTCATTTCTGTGCTTTTAGTTTGACTCTTGAGGTGATCAGAGGTAACCAGGGGTAGGTGGGCTTTTATCTCAAGTGCACATTTGAGTGCAGACATCTGTTTTCGGCACAAATAGACTAAGTTTTAAGAGACGTGACGGGAAGAGAGGGGATGTACAAATTCAGCGTTGAAGAAAAGGAGGTGGTTGCTCTGAGAGAAAAATGCGGGGATAAGGTAACCCTTTTTCTTCTCAGACAGTCGGCAAAGAGAATGTCAAAACCTGGTGACATTTGAGATTCCATATAAAGGTGATTGACACCAACTTTTACCTGTATGTGTGCGGAGGCTGGGCTATGCAGACGGACTGTGTGTTTGTGTGTGTGTGGACATGATTGACATGGTAAATTGGAAAGGTCAACTGGTGCTAGTGTTTGGTACAGACAGGCAAGACAGCAGAAGGATGTAACCTTCCAGGAGTCCACATAGAAGAAGGGAAGGAGAATCTGAGGCGATGACAGGATTTGGCTGAAACGAAGGAAATAAGAGCGCAGGGCTGTGTGAAAATCAAAATTTAAGATGTAAACCTTCTCACCGCTGTTTGTATGATGTCTATAAGTGATAGCTCTCCTCAGCTCTGGCCAGATTTACAAGTGATACGCACAGCTGGGTATATGAAGAGGAAGCGTACGCAATATGAAATCTTAGCATCTGGGTCCGTCAGGAATGGCTCAGAGGTCTAAAGTCAACACTACAACCAGTTTATTATTTTGCTGCGGGTGTGTGGGTGTGTGTTTGTGTGTGTTTGTGTGTGTATGTATGGATGTGCCCTTGTGTCCTTTTGTTTTTCTATGTAAATGTGTCACTATTGGAAATTGGAGTGTTACATTTGTATAGCCACAGATATGAATTTCAAATAGGTGTGCATCTGTGTGTGTGTGTGTGTGCGTGTGTGCATCTGTGTGTGTGTGTGTGTGTGTGTTTTGGAGTCGGAAAAAGGAACAGAGCGAAGGGAGAGTTGAGATTGACAGGGTAAATTGGAATGGTAAGGGTTTTTGAGGTTGAAGGCTGGGTTTAAAACAGCCGAGAGAGAGAAAGAAAAGACCCGAGCGTGCTGCTAAAAAAGTATTCTTCTGCTCGGAGAAATGTGACAGCGGATGTCGACGTGGGTGGATGGGGGAGAACGAAGCGAGGCCGAGCAGGAGGGTAGATTGCCACCTAGGGCGAGGGGGTGTCTCGTTGTATGCAGATGGAGGGATGGGGTTGTGTTGTGGGCGGGGAGGTGGAGGTGAGTCACGGAGGGTTTGGGTAAATAGGTGACCCACAGCTGGGGCCTGAAGGGACAGCACCTGCACAGGTCGACTAGCAACGTAACGCAGTGAGACATGACGCACACAGCAGCAGCAGCAGCCTCACAACACACGGGACCGCTGTCTTGCATAGCACACAACACACAAATACTGTACTTATTCCCTGTTGTGACGCAGCAGCACACACACACACACACACACAAAAATGGCAGAGGACATGGTGACCTGCTTGTTTGTGGGTCCTTCAGGCAGCTGAATACACAACAGTGAATTTATGAATACAAATCATCCTCAAGGCTGAGACACACAACAATATTTTCACCTCAAAATACATTTAGAGCACACGACGTTATAATCAACCATGATGCTTTTAGGTGAAAACAGTGCACACCTGAGCTGCGGTGGCTGTGTCTGCGATGAAATGCGCGTCAATAAAAGCACTGATTAGGCGATAAACGATCCGAGGCTTTTCAAAAGGACTCTGAAAACGATGAGAGATTGGAAAGTTAGTTGAAAATGTGTTTGGTGGATTCAAGTCTGTGAACGTCAGATGCTTTGTTGTGTTGTGAACACCCTCACTCTCTTGCTTGCACTCTCTCCCCCTCTCTCTCTCTGTTGTCCCCTGATGTCCCCCTTGCTCCTCTGTCCCTGTTTGAAACTGAAGATGACTCAGAATGACGCGTCATTTGAATACAGATGCAGAATTGCGTGCCCCCCAGACCAAAGCCAGCGTGTTCGTGTTTGTGTGTCTGTTTGTATTTGTATGCGTGCTGACCCCCTTTTTGGACTCTCCAAAAATAATAGACTTGCCAATACTGCTTCTTGACAGCACAAACTGGACTCTGTGCTGGTGTGGACGTGTGGTTGTCGTCTGTTTTTGATACAATTACAAACTGAGTTCCATTACAAATATTACCAGTGGAAATATATCATGTATCGTCAGCTTCTACCGTAATTTCCGGACTATTGAGCGCACCAGAATATAAGCCGCACCCACTAAATTTAAAATAAAAAAGAAAATTTTCCATACATAAGCTGCACCTGACAATAAGCCGCAGGTGTCCATGTTGTAATAAGAGATATTTAGACAGATTTTTAAAAACTTTTTATTAAATAAATGCTTTTTTTCAAACAGTGCCTGTAACATGGCATTAACAGTGCAGTAACACAGCAGTAATGTGGCTGATTAAAAGCCAGTTATCGCCGTCGTAACCTTCCTCCTGCGCACTAAAACCACTGAAGTCGTCTTCTTCGGTGTCGGAATAGAACAGCCTCAGAATTTCTTCGTCACACACTTTTCCAGTCTCTCTTTCGTTGTCGCTCTCACCGTCACTTACGTCTCGAAGAAAATCCGCGCTTGAATTAGTGTCGTCCTCCATGATGAGGGTGTGTGCATGAAACGCAAAATAACTGATCTGAAGAATTTGGTGCGCGTAGGTGATTTTATTCAAACAGTTTCATTGGTCCACTGTGACCTGTTCGGTAATTTCATTGAAAAACCGTATTGGCGGCATGTAGCGCACCCTTAAAAATCCATACATTAGCTGCACCCTTAGATAAGCCGCAGGGTTCAGAGCGTTAGAAAAAAGTCACGGCTTATAGTCCGGAAATTACGGTAGTTTATATTGCACACTTGAGAAACACTTGAAACAGTCCTTTAGTAAACCCTGCTTTCATGAAGGTTCAGTTTTCGTTGGTTATCTTGGAGGATGTAGATTGTGGTCCTGTTTTGTAGTGCACAAAGACGATTCACTTTCAAAGACAATATCATGAATAGTTTATGTCTATCAATTAACTTCATACAAAGTGCTGTAAACAGAAAGAAGTCAGTACAAGCTTTTTTATTTATTTACAACAGCACCAGTTCTCCAGTTTCACCTGCCTGCAGTTTTTTGAGGTGTTTTGGCAGGTACGCCGTTGCAGCGTCTTGGAGAACTTGCCGCAGTACTTCCATGGATTTAGTCTGTCTCACTTGCTGCTGTCTCTTTGTGTAAACCAGTGCAGTCAGTCATTTGGGAGGCAGTCTGTCATGCTGTTGAACCGTATTGCATTAGACTGAGGTGTGTTTCTAGAGTCAATAAAAAACGAGGAGTGAAGTCCCAAAAAAATACGACACAAGGTGTAAAAATCAAAATTGCCCCTAATAAAGGCTTTTTACCTTTAGAACCTTGATGCAACATTGAATAGCTTCGTTCTAGCGTCTGTTTTGCGTCACATCAAATCCAAGAGGTGCTTCGTTATTTCCTTTTATCTAACGTTCTCCTAATATTTTATCCTCCCACTGTGTATCAGCGAGTGCGGCCTACTAATGATAAAAATACCTCTCAGTTTAATGTCATCTGTGACCGCTTGCCAAAGCACAAACAGCCATAAAAGTGGCAAAACTGTGATTTACTTTCCGAACAAGATTCCGAATCTGATCAGATGCTTAATGCCAGCTTTCAGTTTCCGACACTCATTGCTGCGCAGACATTTCAGTCGGTGCCAACAAGTTTCCAGGCTCAATATCTCAGCCTAGTCTACCACAGATGCATTTTTATTTCCAATAGAAATGATGAAAACTGTTGAACTGTTTATTCTTCTCAGGTTTTTCCCCTCGGTGTGTTTTATGGCTGCTTTGTTTTTGTCCTTATCAGCTGGCTTGCTCACTCACTCTTCATCTCCTGTGCTATACACTGTGTGTGTGTGTGTGTGTGTGGCTGTCGCATAGGCTGAGCGAACTTTGCGCTGATGCTGATGTGGTACGTCAGAATCTAAATTAAGGCCCCGACGCACACTTTTCACCACACACACACACACACTTGCTTGGATCGAAACCCGTACACACAGACACCACACTCCCGGTATTCAAGAGTTGAGTGAGTGGCTGAGTGACTGAATAGAAGTGTGAAGGGGTAGTGTATTGATAGATGAATAGTGAATGTAGATTTTCTGCCAGTAGAATGTCAATGCCATCGTTTTCCAGCAGCCTACAGTCTTGCTACCTCCAGACTTATGACAAATACGAGGAGAAAGGCAGAGGGGGGAAGATAGAGGGGGAGAAGAAAAGAGTGAATGAGCGAGACAAAATTTAGTAGCTGGCAGTTGATGGATGGGCTGCAAACAGCTTGTCTTCCTCTGGACTCCATGATAACATACCGTTCTCTCTTCCTCTCTTTCTCTTCTTCGCCGCCATCCATTTCTCTGTCTCCTGCTTTCTGTTTGTATTTGTTTTTTCCTCCTTCTCAAGAAAGGAGCCTCCTTATCCAGTGTGCTTCGGAAACTCTGAGTCGCCTCAAAGCTGCTGATTTGTGAAAGCCTGCATTTGCTTTTGCTTTATGTGTATTTGCTAAATGTGTCTCTTTTTTTTTGCTGCACCCTGAGGAAATACTTGAAATCTAAATTATATCTCTCCCCATTTTCCCCTTTCTCCTACTCTCTATCTCCCCTTTTCTCCGGCTTCTTTTCATCTCATTCTCTCCGGCTGACGGACAGTTGGCAAGAAAAACCGCGGGTCAACAGGTAAAGAACCCATTTACATTTGCATTATCTGTCCTGCTCTTTCTCCCGGACTCCTCTGTCTGTCTAAACAGAAACAAATGTTGCCGTGACCCTTTGCTCAGACCCGAGAGCAGCTCAGCTAAATGCTTTGCTGAAGGTCACATTAGCAGCGGCGATGGGCACATATTGTAAAAGATGTTTCACTGGTGAAGTTTTACTGTTTCTGGCTCGTGGCTAGAAAACCTGGAGTTGGCCACTTCTAACCTTAAGGTCACCTTTTTTTGCACCATCTGTTGATTGGTGCGAAGCAAAATATTCCAAATTCTTAAAGTTTGCATCTGACATTATGCATATCTGTCACGACCCATTGCCATCTGACATTTGGTTCTGCATGAGCTGTATTAATCTACCATTGTGGGTGCTTTTTATTATGCTAACTTATGCTTCCTCGCTTCCACCCTTAACCTGGGAAATTGTTCTCCCTCCACCATCATGGAGGATCTTCCAATTACTTAGGCTCCTCCAGGAGACGAGCTGATTTGGGGGTGAGAAAACACAGGTGCATCCTAAGCAGAAGTCTTTAATTATGTGGCATGATGTGGAAACCTTTGTTGGTGGTGGTGACAGGTGATACAGCTGTGCAAATCATAAATAACTGCCATCGCTTAAAGCCGACGCTCCTCCGTCATTGCATCTCTTCCTCGCATCTCTCTCTTATTTCCTCGCTGGGAGGACGACGAAACCATGTAAGTGAGGAGGCAAGTTAACTTAATGAAAAGCATCCGGAGTTTAAACTGTGCGGCAAAAGCACAAAAACAGCAGCAGCAGCTTCAGTTCAGTGTCCCCAGGGTGCGTTCAGCGTGGAGTGGGGTGCATTTTGGGTTACGACTGCGTGTGAAATACAAGTGAAACCCAAAATGACACTGAGCGGGATTAATTAAAACTGAAGCACTGACTGAAACTGAAGCATATGTTCCGTCTGACAGATGAGTGAAGAATACATCTAAATACACTAAGAGCAGCTTTTTCCCTCAGTCCCAATGCAGTGAAAATACTTATTTAAATATATTTATGTGGCTAAATATGTCTCCGAAAAATTATTCTTGAGTATTTTTTATTAAAATGCGTTTTGTCCCCCTCTGTAAAACAAAAAGAAATATTTTTGAGGAAACATCCTGCACTCAGGGAGCACTCATCAATTAAATGTGATTTGGAGTGATTAGCAGGAAGTGGTTGAGGTTAGGTTTATTCTAGTAACTGTTGCCCTCCTCCTTCTGTTGGTCTAACAGCACAGATGGATAAGGCACGTGTGGACGCTCCATATTGCATCATCATTGTGTTCACTAAGCCCCGCCCACATCTTACACAATCAATCACATCAGAAGGATTAATCATTTCCACCTATATACTCAGCTTCTGTCACATTGCAATAATATATATTCACCTTAACAAAATGCAGCCATGTAAAAATACTTCTGCATGAAAAATCCTCCTTTTCATAAGATTTATCCGCATAATGTAGTCATAGTAATAAATTAAAGTACTGGTTTGGTCCTTCTGAAGGTAAAATCATTGTTTGGAGGGGCTGTTATCTATTCAGAACATCTGAAATGTGGCCCTGACTGCACTGCTTTATGTAAGAAGTCACAATAGTTGGAAACTAGCGCTTTAACATTGTGTTGGATTTTAAAAGCCTGTTATTGCTTTCATTGTATCAAATCTCTAAGCTGTCAGATTTTTAAAAAAAGTGGTGGAGCAGAATGTGCAGTATAGAAAAGTGCAATATAATGCAATGTCATGGAATGAAAGTATACAATAAAGAAAGAACCTCAAAGTTGTACTTAAGTAGATGTGCTTATGCTTTCCACCATTGGGAAAACATAACATGACTGAAGACAAACACGCTGTAGCTTCAGCTTCAGTGCAACCTTCAGTTCCCTGCATTAGCATCAGTATGTCGAATATGATTTAAATCACAGCAACACTGGACAAAACCAGCCAAATCCTGAGGCTCGGCGTCGTGTAAACCACGTTCAGAGAGCCAAGTCATGTAAAGTGGATCTTGTCCTGTCAGTGTAGAATACGACGCTGATATTTGGCATGGTGTTTAGGACCTCATCGCTCCCCTCAAGTACCGAAAGTTCAGCACTGTAGGAAGTAAGGAGCGGCAACAGTAACATACTATATAGAATAGAAGCACACTGGCTTACATTAGACACTACAGGCGGATGCTGGAGTGAAGGTGAAACTCTACGAACAGCAGCAGCAGCAGCGATGGCAGTGGCAGCAGATGACAGTGTAGCTTTCAGGTGTTCAGACAGTGAGCAGAGCGCTGGTCGCTCCAGTGCACTGCCTCAATGAAAGGTGTGCATACAGTAGAATGTACATATGTAGCTGTGGTGGCATCGAGTAACTCTCAGGCTTTGCTTCATTTGGGGAACATTTTGTCTGCTATATCAAACAAATGTACTCATTAAGTGGCAGCATCACTTTAGAGTGCCTGTTACCTGAGCTAGAACACAGTGTAGTGACAAACAGAACATGCAGAGTTAAATGCCCTGCTATAGTACATGCTTATATAATTACATTTGTACAATCTGGGTATTTTTTGTCCTGTTTAAGTGGTAACCACGTGCAGAAGTGTAAGTGTGTTTTGCCGGAGCAGATAAACCCGTGAACCACTGTCAAATGCTCACAGTTGTCAGAGTTAACCGGGGGGAAGTGTTTTATCTTACTTTCTAGCTACTGTACCCAAAAAACTTTGCAGGCATGAAGCAATCACACACGCCCTTATTTCAGTATGGTGATGATGAAATGTTACCTCATTATGTCATTTCGAGTTTCGTCAAGCAGCTAAAACAGCACAACTAATATAATGCTCAAAATTAATCAAATAATCATCGACTGCTCCCAAGAGCTCGACTCCTGCGCTGCCTCGCCATTACTGCGACGTGTTTCCTGTCTCTTTCTTCCTCCTGTATTTCTCCCCTGTCGTTCCATCTCCTCCTTCCATCACTTGTATGGAGCGGTGACAAAGATAGATAGAGGCTTTGGCAGCTGAAGGAAGAGATGAATATTTAAAATCGGGCATCTTTCTCTGTCCTCTCACTGCCTCCCATTGTCTGTGTCTG
This sequence comes from Dascyllus trimaculatus, assembly GCA_024666655.1. Lineage (NCBI taxonomy): Eukaryota > Metazoa > Chordata > Actinopteri > Pomacentridae > Dascyllus > Dascyllus trimaculatus. The sequence continues at coordinate 32,337,003 of CM045447.1, read as the reverse complement.
TCTCCCCTTGGGGCTTGGATCTTCAACTCTTGGTGTGGTGTGGCGCTGTGTGTGTGCGACTCGAGCGTGTGTGTGTGTGTGTGTTTGTGTGCCGTGTCTTGGCTTGTGGCTTCATATTGGCATTCTAAGGCAAGTGTAGTCACTCGATGACACTTAGCTGTCAGCATGCAGCATTAATGAGCGCAGTGACACGCACAAACACTCTCCCCACTCTTACGCACACACATGCAGTATTCTCGGGAGGGATCAGCCGATGATCACCTTCTCCTCTCCATTTGTTTTTGTGCACTGTCCTAAAACACCTCCTTAAAATATTTACAGAACCTCTTCTTTGTTGAACCTGCGATTTCCAGTGTCCCTCTGTTTCATGTTTCGTTCCATTTTTTTTTGCCTCCCCCTGAAAAAAACTCATTCTTCCTTTCTTTCTCTCAAACTTTTTGTCTCTCTGTTGTATATGTGGTCTCAGTGTGGTATGTGTTATCTGGCTGTGAACCCTGCAGACACATATCTGACAACTCTATTAATACACAGTCAGCGAACACCAGCCTCCTCCTGTGTGCATTTGTGTGTATGCATGCAAAGAGAGATGTGTGTGTGTGTGTGTGTTGTGTGCTCAGCCCTCAGCCAATCCCTCTGCTCTCGAGGTCTCTGCAGAGATGTGTCTGAAAGGCTTAAAACACACACACACACACAGATTTCCAGTCATAGAAAGATCATACACACTCCTCGGCTGACTCACTGACACTAATAGGAGAACAAGCTGTAATCTGGGAGAATCCATTCAAAGAAGGATTACGTTCTAATCTGTGGATGGAGTACAGTAGCCTTTCATCTCTCTCTCTGTTTATCAATCTATCTCTTTCCTGCCCTAAAGCTGCACCAATCCCTTTACCAGCCCTGTTTTTTTTTTTGTTTTTTTTTATCATTCCCATCCTTGACGTAATATGGGATTTTTCTGCATCCATCTGAATGACACACACACACTCTCACACACACACTAACACAGCTGTGTCACCTCAGCAGCACTTTACTGTCAATCAGAGATGATTGCGCTGACGAGAGCATTGTAACATGGCAATGCGTCACTGCCTCTTTGGTGCTAAATTATACCCACCACCATGTGCACTCGCAGGAAGCTCACAGGATTTGTGACTTTTTTTTTTCCCGCCCTATCATCACTTTATTTATTTTTTAACTGCTTTAACTGCTCTACTTTTTATCGTGCCTCGTTCTTTAATGAAGCTTTTAAGCCCCGAGTTGTTGTTCTGATACCGCTTCGTTATATTACAACCCTTCCTGCAAATTTTTCCCTCAGTCACTCCTACTTTCCCTCTCTCCGCCACATGGTGTTTCTCATTTGCTAAATGAGGAATCCAATAGAGTTAGATTAAACTTCTGGACTCTCTTTGTAGAGTCTTTACAGGGAGCCTTTTAGCTGCCACAGCTTGCACACGCACACATAATAACGCTGCCAGTTTGAATATCTCTCCTTGTTTAAGTTGAAGAAGATTAATTTAATAATCCCAGTTTAAACAACTAAAAGGAGAAGATAAGAGGATGATGGGGAATAAGGGAAGGAAGATAGACAGTGGGTAATGAGAGATCCAGATGAGATGAAATGATAGAGATTTCCCCCGAGAAAGACTATGTTAGACACGCTGACAGAGAGAAAAGAAGAGCGCAGATCACACGACCGTATGGCATTTTGCTTTCCCCTCTGTATCTACCATCTCGTCTGTCACTCCAGGAAGAAGAAGACCATCTGCACAGTCCCCCCTTGCTTTTCCCCATCTGCATATACACTCTGTCTCCCTCCTCGGAGCCCTTCTTCTCTCTCCTCAGAGTTCTCCCCTGTCATACCAGTGCCTCTGTTGTCCGCGATTTGTCGGCCTGCTCGCCTCACACGGTCCAAGTTAAAAGGTTGCGTTCACATCCCCCTCTGCTTATTATCTCCGGCCGTCGCTGCCATTACAGCTGCTCTGATGGTTACCAGTCCCTGTCTGACCTCTGCTTCCCACTCTGGACAGCTAATGGACACTCTCCTCACCCGCTCTCCTCACTTCTACCTGTCCACCGTCCCACTGTCGCTTCATGTCGTCCGCCCAATACCGCTATCCATCTTCACTTCTCCGAGTAAAGACCTCTTAACACATTGTACTAGACGTGTGCTCTCTGCACAGCGAAATTAAAACTACACCACCGTGTGTGTGTGTGTGTGTGTGTGTGTGTGTTTAATGGAGTAACGTGAAGAAACTGAGAGCGATAGAGACCTCTGCTATTACTTCCTATCTTTCTTTTCGTGTGTCACTTCACTTATCTTCCCCATTAATGACTCAACCTCTACCCTGAGTTGGAGCGAGAGCCGGAGTCAAGACAGCTGAATGTGTGTGTGTGTCGCTCTGTGTGTGTGTGTGTGTGTGTGTGTGTGTGCCGCTTGTCTATCTTCCCGCACCCCCATGTCTTATTACACGTCCATGTGACAGTGGGATATGACTTTTCAGCGCTTTCTCTCCGATTAAAAAAGAGAAAAGAGAGAGAATGTGAAGGAGGAATAAAGAGCAGAGAGTCAATTACCACCTTTTCCTCCTTCCCTTCAAAGAGGAGATCAAAGCAGCTTCCCGCTTCCCCTTCCCCTCCCTCCACACCCTCCTTCCTTCCACACCAAGCCCTATCAGAACTAGCTTGTTAATTTGTACTCACTACTCCTCCCTTATTGGAAATCTACATATTCATCGGTTGTAGAGCCTATACATGGGAAGCTCAGTGATGTTCGTACAATTGCACACACGCACTCCAACGGTAATAATGTAAACGCACCGTCTCTGAAATACTTTTTCATGGCCTGTTCTGCAGTTTTTATACTATTTTTCCAAACAAATGTTGTACTTTTCAAACTGATAACAGTGTGTCCTGTTTTTTTTTTTAGAGGCCATTCAAGCCATAAATCATACTCACACACACACAATCACAATCTCGCCCATACACCGCCATACTCCCCCACTCACCTTTTAAACCATAAATCATTCTTCACATACTGTACGCTATCATTGTAACTCACACACACCGCCATGCTATCTCCAATACATCATTATACCCTGTACGGTAGGATGTATCAGACAGAAAGAATTATATTGTTTATCAGAAAGACTTATGGTGTTTGTGTGTGTGTGTAAGATTGAAAATATATTTGCGATTAGAGATAACAGCAGTTTAGAAGTAGAGGAAAGAATCGAGGAGATTTCTCTAACTCTAATTCCTTTCTTTTCTCTCTAATTCTTTTCAATCACACATGTTACTGCCTCTCATACACTCATTGTACCATCACCAGTCTTTCATATCAAGAATAGCTGTGTATGTAGAGCTGGCGCTGTACATTTACATTAATCTTGTAAATTAGATATGATTTAATCGCTCTTTCTGCTCAACCAAAAGATATGGGAACACTGGGGTCTGCTCTAGCTGACTTTGGGCGAATCGCGAGCTGCGCCCAGGACAAAGAGACGGACAGCAATGCATGCTGGCACACACACCGACCGCAAATTTAGAGTCACCAATTAAAAAACCATGCGTTTCCTTGGGCTTCACAGGAAGCTGGAGCACCCACACAGGCACATGGAGAACGTGCAACTCCAATTTCTTTATTCAAACAAGACGGTTGTTTGTACCAGAAATCAGGAAAGAAAAACACATTTGTTAATAACTGGAGAAATACAGACAGCGCGGCCTCTCTATTATCACTTAGCTAATTGGCTAGAACATGGGAAACACTACTCCATTATGATCAAAGCCAGCTCACAGTCTGTGATAGATCTTTAGATAGCAGCCATGTATGAAATCTGGTTCTGGAACCTCTCACATTGCAAGCCGGTCAAAGAAACACCTTATTGCCTCCCAGCCAGGCAGCTGACAATTTAGCTCAGTTGCTACATCGGTTATTAATGACCATTTTAAGGTTAAAATGAAGGTAAATGCATCCTCCGTCTTCCTACCGTTCATACTGTGGTGGCGGATGTATAGTTGTGTGCGCTAGAAGAAGTATCATGTTGAGCACAGGATGGTATGATTGTGCATGAGCAGAAGAGTACAGCAGTGTGTGGGGGAATCAGAATCCCTGTTTAAGATTATGCTGCTGTGTGAGAGAGCATGATTTATGAGCTAAACTGCCTCTCATGTTTTCTCTCTGTGTCGTAGATCCTGAGTCGGAGCTAGTGGCTCCTGCAATAGTGATCGGACCTAAGGACACAACAGTGGTGACGGGGACCGAGGCTACACTGGAGTGCATTGCTAATGCCAGGTAAATTTCTTTTATGTACGTGCAGAAGCACACTCACACTCACACAGGGGTGAACAATTCCTTTCTTGCTAGACAGCACTGTTTTCTTCCAGGGCAATTAGAGGACACCATATAAACTCATTGCTCAGCAAGTCTTAGCCCATAGTATTAGACACACACGCACAAGCACACACACACACACACACTTACTCAGTTGTGTTTTCATCATTTCAGAGGACATTACATTGACTTAAGTTCCACGTAGCCACTGCCACTACTTGCCTCACTCCAACCCTAACTGTAGCCTTAAGCCAACTTCATATGATAACTTGATTTGATTTACCTCATGGGGACTTGCTTTTTGTCCCCATAATGTGACTGAGTAAACAGATTTACACCGATCATCCCACAACATTTAGAACCACAGACCAGGGAAGTGAATAACTGTGATCATCAAGTCATAATGCAGTGTTCTGCTGGGAAATCTTAAGTTCTGGCTTTCATGTGGACGCTACTTTCACCGTGCAACCTCCTAAACATTGTTCTAGAATCACCACCTACACGCCTCCCATCAAAGGAAACGCTGCCCCTAGTCTCACTACCGGACACCACAGGGTACATTTAGAGCCCCATGTCCATGGCCCGACGGGTCAAAGCTGCTTTGGTTGACCTACACAATATTAGGCAGGTGGTTTTAATGTTGTGGTTGATCAGTGTGTACTAGTGTGAGTAATGCAAGTAGACAAAAACGTACACACACACACACACACACACATTAGTACCAAGTTAACTTAAACAGAAGTTGGATCAAAGTCCCATCGAATGTCAGCAGACAAGCAAACACACCCAATAATTGTACTGGCCCTTGCCAAGTACTATATACACATGCGCATGCACATATGCACGCACGCACGCACGCACACATACACACACACACACACACACACACACACACACACACACACACACATTCAGTTCAATTCAATTTTATTTATACAGCGCAAATTCACAACATATGTCATCTCACAATGCTTAACATAGTAAGGTACAGACCTTATGAATGCTAAGCAGAATGCACACATACGTATATATCCTAGTATATGTGCAGTGAAGCGGTTGCTATCTAGTCTGATTGACTTTTTCAGAGCAACAGCACCCTCTCCTTTGGTTCAATAGCTGCCAGAACCTCTGTAATGATTTTATACTCGTCCTTTAGACTCGCACTGTCCAACCTCCCTCTGCGTCTCATATGAGCAAAAAAGCAATTTAACACTGGTTTATATGAACTTTATGTCAAACAATGCGGTGTTTGGACACATCACCTCGTTGTGTTCATTTATTAACTCTAAACAACAGTTGTAAACCCCTTTCAGACATGCTCTCCTTTGAGTTAATCTGACGGCATCTAAATGTATTGAATAAGCACCCTGGTGACTTTCCATTAAAGTGGGTAATCTTTCCTGGCTGGTTGTAGTAGCATTTCCATATCACCTTTAACACAGTAAAAATCTGAACTACATGTCATCACATAAACGGGTTGCATGAAGCAGTTTGGCAAAGGCTTTTCCCACTTTTCAGTACCAATGTTGGTCCAAAAACACAGAGAGCAAAAGAAGTTGTTTGCTTGACTTTCTCTTCTGCTTTGCGCTACAATTTCACACCGATAACAAGCTGAAATGTTCATCTAGAAAAACTGTACTGTGATGAAAACAGTCTCTACCAGCTCAGATGAAATAGCTCACCAATAATAAATGTAACCTGGGTTTGGAATTGGAAGTTTAATTTGTCGCTTCCAGCTGCTTATATGAGTCTTTCCTCTTAGTTCTTTCTATTTTACATATGGGTATGACTACAATATAGCTGTGTTGCTTCATCCATGCTTGCCAATGTCCTCTGTTTACATTCAGATTATTTTTATTCTGATGCCAGAGCTTCGGAAAAACATCTGTACAAGGACTACAGTTGCTTTCTAGAATAAACAGGGAAGGGACTTTTGTGATTTTAACTTTTTGTTATTTGTGCTCAGAGGCATGTTTTTGCAAGAGTCCAGCATTGATTGACAAAAAGAAGTAGTAACACTGATACTGCTTTGTTTTAAGTCCGAGTTGGCCGAACTCAACAGGTGAAACTTGGGTCTCTACTTACTCAACATCTTGCAGCAAGTTCCACGAGGACTGCTTTTACACGGTTTTTGTTTGTTTGCTCTGTTCTGTGAGAATCCCTTTACATGTTTCCCACCTGCACTTGACCAGTGTTTGCTCAAGGTATGAAAAAACAAGTGTCTATAATAGGAATAAACCTACAGTAGGTGTTTTAACCATCTTCAGCATACAAACAATGAGAAATGTGGACTTATTTGAATTAAACACCTTTCAGTACTTTGGTCTTTAGACCTCCTCTGCATCTTGAGATGAATTAGCTCTGAGTCTCCTGCATTTTTTCCACCAGCAACACGGCCTTCTATGGGGATTTTGTGCTTCTGCTATGAGAGAAGCACTCGCTGAATTATCCTCACTCTGTAAAGATAATTCTGTACCTTGAAAACAACTGAAAGAGAGAAACTATACCAGCTTTGCCAGAAATAGGAGTTTAATCATTAGAATCAAATGCAGCGTGCTGAAATCTAAAAGCATCTGCTCTCAACATCCATTAATCATCAATGAGTTATATGCACCAGTGCAGTCCTGGTAGAGTGCTGAAATAATCAGAATCCTGATTGAAAACAAGTAGTGCCAGTGGTGTCTGATATTAGAGCTTTAAAATCTGCTTTTCACTCTTTATTGTGGACAGGATCCCCAGAGTAAGCAAATGATAAAGTTTTGACACTTTTGCCGAGCAGTAAGTTTGGTGACTTCGTGTTTGTCTGACGTTATGTTGGATACAGTTGGGCTGCATGTGAAATGGACTTGATGCTTGAGCCCTGACACTGAACGTAGTTTCACTGTTTTCCATCACCTTCACCAATCTGAACATCTAAAAGGACCTATTATATGACAGAGACTATGTCAGAAAGTAGGCTGGAAATTCAAATTGTCAACTATTCCCATATGCCCATACATCACCCTGTATGTTTGAACATGGCTGACCTACCAGCTTGTCTTTACTTCTTCCGCATGTCTTAAAATTACAGTTCTTGTAGTACAGTGCTGGGGCTTGAACCGTAACCATGAGCCTTAACTATCGAGTCACCTCTCCCCCTACTGTAATAGTAAATGTAATAGACAGCTGCATTGTCTTCGTTGTTGTTTAAATATGTTTTGTAATGTTGTTTTTAAAAATGAATATTCATATATGCATCACTATATTTAGATTTATGTTCATAGCTTTTCTGTTCCCCTGACTGAACTACGACTTTTAGCAATCCTTGACAAAAAACATCTGGAGGACAGTTCCAGCTGCTGATTACATAATTAGCTGTTGTCCTAGTCAGCTGCGAATCTTAATGCAGGCAGGAATTAAATTTTTTGCATGAAAATGCACCAAAAATAACGGAGCTGCCCTATAATGAATAGATACAGTGCTGTGTTAATGGTGTCTTACACAAATACACGCGCTTACTCACAAAAGAATGGTGTTTTGATGTTGTTTATCCAAAACAAAATTTCATTTTACACGAAAACCCATTTCCTTTCCCAACATTTAGAGTAACTGACTAAACCTCCTTCATGCTGAGTAGAGCTGACTGCTCTGATATACAAACTGTCATCATTCATTTCCTGCCTCATTGACAAATAAACTGATGGATTTAATATGTTATAATTGCCTTCTGTCCCCCTTTTTCCTTTTTTTCCCAATTTTCCTCGCTCTTGCTATTCTTTCCGTCTCCTCTCCTCTCCTCTCCCCTCCTCTCCCCTCCTCTCCTCTCAGACCAGTGGATGGCCTTGTCGTGTCATGGAAACGTGAAGGGCGTCGGCTGGCCAGTGGGCGTCGGCTCATTATTTCTGCTCCCACCTCTTCTGACACCGGGTTATATGTTTGTGAAGCGTTGCTAAGCAACAGCACTGTCAAACCCGTGGAGGCAAGGGCACACCTCACTGTAATAGGTAAGAAAAAAAGGCTGTCACTCGATCAAACACACACAGTCGGGTTTCCATCACTTCAGAAGACATTACATTAACTTAATTTAATTTCCCGGTGACGTATCCTAACTCTAACCATGGCTACGACTTACCTAACCTCAACCTTAACACAAATCGAGCCTTAAATCAAGTCTGCATACTAAAATCGAATGATTTACGTTACAGGGATTTTTTGTCCCCAAAAGGGAAGCAGGTCCCCACACTATGACTATGTAAATACATTTATGTCCTCACAACATGAGTAATACTAGTTGTCACACACTGCCTAATGTAATTGTACATGATTCTCCTGGGTAGGCCCACTAATGCCTTCAACATGTGATAAATTTCTGTTTTAATGTTGCACTTGTCTTTTCTTGTACATTTTTTGCCCCAGGCGATGTTTCATTCTGTTTATTCCTCCATTTATTCTTACTTTTCTCCTGGAAGCGTGACTGTAAACACCCCAGGCAGTGACTGTCAACTACAGGACTACTCGAGCTAAATCTGCCGTCCAAGCTCGCAAATACCATGTCCATTGTAGTCATAAGCAGCTGTTGCATAAATGTACACACGGATACATGCATGCGTGCTCATGGGATACATGCATGTGTGTACCACCGACGCACATGCCTGTTTGCCTGCTAGCTAAATTAGTTTTGTTCCCTGGAGTCGGCAATCAATAAGAGACCACTGAAAGCGCTCAAACAACGGCTCTCTCGTCACAATCCACTCCTGTCCTCGATGTGTGTGCGTAAATAGAAAACAACATACACGCAAGCAGGGAGCATGTGATCGATGAAGCGAAACTTTTCTCCCCCAGTTCGTCAGCGTCTTTTTGATCTGCTGTGATTGTCGGAGCGAGGGAGCACCTAAGCAGAGAGCGAACTACCCACGCCTACAGAATACTCACTAGTCAGAAAAGACCTGCCTGAATATTTATACCCCACTCATTCTCTTCTGGCTGTGCCCCCTCACTATCTACCACCAATTTTTGTACTCACTGCCTGCCTCTTTCTTTCCCCCCGCAATCTCACTCTCTACGTTATCTTCCTTCATTAGGCCAGCAGGACTGTTAAGGTCTGCCCAGCAGGGACAAAGTCTGCATGCATTCATATGTATCAGAGTAGAGACTGATGAATACATTGGTACTGATCCTATTTTTCTGCTATGGGCTCAACAGACCTTGATGCAATAAAAGGGATTCCTAAACAGAATAGTGTATGTCTCTGTGTGAAAAGAGACAGCCTCAAAGGTATTCATTATTCAATTTCATTTCTTTTCTGCCCTGATCCACTAATCGGAATATGTATGACACTGCATCCTCGTGTTGTGTACTGTACAGAAGACTGCTGGTGCAAACAACAATATATCTGTTGTTCTTCTCCATCTTTGTTTTGCAGGCAGGCAGCAGGGAATCCGCAAAACAGCTCAAAGCCCAAACCCAGCCACCCAAACACACTGTGTTTTGTTGAGTTTCGTCATCTAGGTTCTTGCACTCACCTGACTGAAAAGGGATTAATGCATCTGCGTTATCAGCGTCACGCCACATGGCTGTTATTCATCTCTTGTTTCCCTGTTCTGCCCTCACTGCGTGCCTCGCTCGCTTTCTTGTCAAAAATCACACCAAATTGCACCGTGCACAATAAAGATAGGAGATGCACGCATGTGTGGGTTTAAAAGTTACCCGCAAAGAAACTTAGAAGTAGTGTAGCCAAGTAGAAAGACTGTAGCACCAACATGGGACTTTACAGTGTAGCTGTCCATACACACACAGCTTGATCAAACTTGCAGTTTGTCTTGTTTTTTTTTTTTTACCTCTTCAGTTTACTCCAGCAACGCGTGAAGCAACGAAAATAACAAAACAAAACAAAACAAAAAAAACACTGGGGGAACGGGATTTTTCTTTCAAGTACAACAGCCTTAAAATGACAGCAGAGTGTCAAAAACTTTGTGTGTTGTTGCTGTACAAGTCTGGAAAAAAATGTAGAAATGAAATCTCTGCAACAATTCTTTCTCTTTGTTCATTCAGGATTGCATCTTTGCAGCAAACAAAATAAACATGCATTATTTAGCTCATAAACTGGGCATTTCATTTCCCTCAAAGTCATTTTTCAGTGGGCAGGTGCCACTACTGTGTGGAGACACTTTTCCAGAGATGCCAGGCCGAAAATGAATTAGACATCCTGCCTCCCTTTCGCACTTTCTAGACTTGCTGTGTCAATATCCCTGACTAAATATTAACAAATGTTTCTTGAAAGAAACGGAGCGTATGCAGCAGCAGGTCATATTTTTTAATATGCAGCATTACAATAATACACCAGAAGGCATATATTCACATTCAAATCAGGAGAGTTTTTTCTTATAGCTGCTGTCAGCATTTAGAGCAACACTGGTGAGGATGTTTAGAAGAAGCTGTTATTGGCACAGAAATGGAGTAGCTTAAAAAATAGGATTGTTTCCCTTGGGATACTCAGAGAATGTTTTTCTCTGTGACTGTGTGTGGAAATCATTTCATCGGGCGTATACACAGAAATCCTGCCTCGCAATGACACTCAAGACACTCAGGGCCATGAGGGGAAACCATTTTTATTCTGCTGTGCCGAGTTCTCCACTCCAAGTCTCTTCTCTATTAAAGAATAAATACTTGGAGAGGGCAAACTCCCAAATCTTCTTTTAAGTTTTCTTTTTCAGCTGTTTAAAGCCTGAGTTTTTTTTTTTTACTCCATTTTCTGAGATTATTATTAGTAGTACTTTAAGCTCTTGCTGTTGGTATTTGTTGTTCAGTTATATAGTTGTTATTTTAAGTGCTGTTTTAAATGCTTTCTCTCTGCAGAACCGCCCAGCCTGACTGCTCAGCCCAAAAGGAAGATCTTTGCTGATCTCGACAGGAATGTAGATATCCCCTGCCTGGCTACAGGTACACCATCTGTATGTGTGTCTGTCAGCATATGCATGCATGAGGTCTCAGTATGCATAAAGGAAACGAGGTTATATAATATGTGGCTCACCCGTATTTAGCAGGAAAATTTTTTATACATGTTTGAAATGACCCCATTGGAACCTGACGCAAAAAGCCTGCTGTCAGGGTTTATGAGCTAAATGCAACAGGGTGCAAAAGAAGCAGATCCAGTAAATACATCATGATGCTCATGAATCATGTGACAAGACGAGTGAAAAGATAAAGACTGCAGATCCGTATGTGAAAAATGCCTTAATTCCATCGCTACTGCCAAATTGCAGATTTTCTAGATGTCCTGTTAAAATCTGCTCTTTATTTAGATGAAGCTTGACCAGAGAGGATACATGCATTGAGACCCTCTCTCCTTAAAGTCATACATGATGTTGGACTCGGTTTTGTCTCAATATGTTTAGAGAAAATTTCTAACATTGCCTGCATTCACACCTCGTCAACCGTGACATACTGCTGTGGGAAGATGGTGTGAGAGTTTTTCCTTTGCTGATAATGAGCCTTTGAAGGGAGCAGGCTGCACATGACAATAAACATGATCAGTCCACTGTTTAGCATCTGCTGATACTGACTCCCAGTTCAAAACCATTTTTCTAAACTATACACACATCAAGGACATTAGAGTTCTTAAAATCAATCCATATATACTTGACAACTAAATAGCCCTGCTATACATTAAGAAAATACATTTCTGCATCCAGAATGTTCCTTAATATTACATTGGTGGTCATAAACCTTGTTGTAAAGCTCTAGTGGGGTACTGCCTGAAATGTAGCATGGGTAAGGTAGGGTGTACCGAGGCAACACAAGCTCCAAAAGGCGGCGGAAGTCTCTACTCTCTACATGCATATTGGAGAATGTATTGTAGATCAGCTGAAGTACCAGGTTGTACCAACAGGTGGAGGATCCTACTGTTTGATACTGTATAGACCCAAGGAGGCGGCCACTCGGGCTATGAGCAGTTTTCTCTTGGCAATCGGAGAGCGTTGTGAGGGTCTAGCTAGCAGTGGACCACCATGACCAAGACTTCTGTCACACTTAATGACCTCTGGCCGGAGCACGTGTGTTTAAGACAAACCAAGATACACTAGGACAGTGTTTGTATATCCCAATGCCATCTTTGCAGCCCAAATCATACGTGCATTGACTTAAACATCTAAATCAGTGCAGGACAATTTTCCACTGTGCTTAATTTTTGTGCTATTGTTCAGTCCATTAATGATTTATAGCGCTGACTTTTACTGATGTCGAAAGCTATTCAAAATTCAAAATAGCTGGTGCTCTCGCTTTATGACACCTGGATGACAGCAGACATAAACAAAGGATCAAGCTTGGGTTTGTGCCAATACTGATCTGTTAAAAAATGCCGTGTGACCAAAATTTATCTGTGCTGGAAAAACCCTGCAATTGTGTGTTTCAGGAAGTTACAAAAGTGGTGAATGTAGTTTTCCAATTCCAGTGCTGAAAAGCTGTCAAAGCATGCTGAGTCCCACTCTCTGCTAGTGTTTGCCACCAAATGGGTCATAGAGCTAATATGAGGATGCATCATCTCCATGACCCTTGAATGCTGAGCCACTTTGTCGCAGACGCTGGTCCTGCTGTTAGTACTGTGTCACTACCTGCTGTTCAGCTTGTGACAAGGTGACTGTCCAAATCACATAGTGCAGGGATTTGGCATAATTCATTATACGGGTGCATTAGTTTGAAGACTTCATTAACAGTGACTCTGTCCTTTTGGCAGTGCGAGCACATTGATATGCTGGGTCCAAGCCTGAAAATTGCACTTGTTCGTGACTCTTGTCTTTAAATGGATTACATGAAAACACTTACATGAGCAGGGCTGGACACAGCTCTAAAAACTGCACCATACTCCCCCTCTCTCTCCCTCTCACACACACTGAGTGAGTTTATGTTCCTCCACAGTAATCTGATACAGTGGCAGTGTAATTAAATAGCAGAGGCCTGAGGGTATGGAGAGAGGGATGGAGGCAGGGAGGAGGAATGAGGGAAGGAGGAAAGACTGAGTGTGGAGTGACAGAGTGAGCAAGACAAGGAAGGGGTGAAAAATACTTCACGCATGTCTGTGAAAGCCTGACACGAAGAGATTTAGAAGAAGTGTTGGGTTCGTTTCTCTTTGCCTCAAAAAGCCACTCACACACACAAACACACACACACACACACACATACAAACACACAGGTGTGAAGGGCTGAGACAGAGTAATTGCATGAGCCCCCTGCCTGTCATTTCTGGCATGTCCGTCAGACAGGTGGCAGCTGATACTGTAGATAATCGGTGTGCTGCTCTTGCCCACATCTTTTATTCAGACTTTTTTTCTGGCCCTTTCAGCCACCCTTACCCTACCACCCACACCCTCCAATCAATATATTATTAGCAGTCATTATGCCCGCATGCATATTTATAGAGACAGATCGGATAACAGAGAAAAAAGATTGGCTAAAAGAGTGTGTGGCTGATTCAGTAGGAGTTGGAGCCGTTTGCTCAGCAGTGAGGTCAGCTGGCTTGTTATTAAGAAAACTAAAAGATTTTCTCCGTCTGTGTGTTTGCTTCTTTTTGTATACATGCACATATGTAGGCGTGCCCCAGCCCAGGATAGAGTGGTATAAGGACGCGGTGCCTCTTTCCAAGCTGGCCAACCCTCGCTACAAGGTCACCGCAGCAACCGGGCTCACCGTGCGCCGGGTGCAGCCAGGGGATGGAGGAATATTCCAGTGCTTCGCTCGCAGCGCTGCCGGGGAGACACAAGCACACACACAGCTTCTTGTCTCCAGTGAGTTTGTCTGACACATATACACTAGAGCACAAGCTTGTATATAAACAACTACACAAACTCATGCTCTCAAGTTCTGCTTGTTTTGGCTGGTCGCTCACTTTTTCTTTGCCACTGTTGTCTTTCCATTTTACAGTTATCTGACTTTACTCTCCCACTGAGTTCTTTTTTCATCTACATCATGGTCACTTTCTTTGTATTGGCACATAGACGCTGTAATTATTTTTTGAGACGACACCTAACAACAGTCTTCATTACTGTTTATTGGTCTCGAGGTGACAAATTTCTTGTTTTACCTATCGTCACAGTTGAGAAGTATTGAATTATTGGATTTTTTTTCAGGAAAAACCTTTTTAACAAGTCAAGGATAGTTGCTGATTATATCTCAGCTTATCTGTGTTGTTCTTACCATTCCTTTACATCATCTGCATTAGGCCTTCCCGTATATGTAGAAATTAGCATAAAGCATTAAGTTTCATTTTAAAAGCACGTCCTGTGTGCTAATTCGCCTTTCAAAGTGAGTTTCCGTTGTGTTATTCCTGGAAAATCAAACCGTGCCCCCAGTTTGTGTTTTGTTGGTTTCGTTGTTAATCACAGCGCCGCCTGACAAAGAGTTGTTTTATTTTTTAGTTCAATTATCAGTCAGTGTCAGCTGAACACTCTACCTTGACTTGATAATTTGAAGTGCATGTCAGCTGAGAAAGTCTGCATGTGCGGTTCTGTTTTATTTACGGAGCATTTGATTATAATTAACAGTCCCTCTGTAGCTTTCACACCTCCACATTCTACGTTTATGCACAAAACGTGGCAGCATGTGGTGAATAAAGCTTCCAGTTACCAGCATTTGTATGTTTAGATCAACACTGTTTTTTTTTTCTTTTTCCATCCTTTTATTTTGTTTGTCATTTAGCTTTAGTGTTGCTGCTCTCTTTACCCACCAGCCTCCTCTTAGTAGCCATCTGCCTGTCTTCTTTCCTCTCACGCTCTCTGCCTGTGTTGCAGGTATGGCCCCCACATTTACATCCCCACCCTCTGACCAAACAGTAACTGATGGCAACACAGCCCTGTTTACCTGCCAGACAAGCGGAGCTCCAAAACCTGCCATCACCTGGAGGAAAGGTACCAATCCACGCAGTCTGAGCACTCAGACACCGACATGATATGTTTGTAATTAAAATGTGCTTAGTGGCTTAATTACTTTCCTTCACCTCAAGGGTAATTTGTTATTTTTTCTCTCTCTCCGTAGGATCGCGGGTCTTAGCCAGCGGCTCTGTCCAGGTTTCCAGGTTCACGCTGTTGCAGTCAGGTGGTCTGCAGATTCAACCAGTCAGCTTCCAGGATTCAGGAGAATACACCTGCATCGCCTCCAACTCGGAGGGAGCCATCAACGCCACCGCTACGCTCACCGTCTGGAGTAAGACACACACAGACAGACGCACGTAGTATAGAAACAAAAACACGTTAAATTGCTCGATATATGGATGCTAAGGAGACTAAAACAGACATGGAACACTAATTTATTCATGCCTGTCCAATCACATTAGCTCAGGCTAGTGAACAGCCATGTGATTGGTTATTGATGCAGTGGGCTGATGCAGCGGTGAAATAATCATTTGACGTGCCAGGTAAGAGGATGATTGATTAGCTGATAAACTTATTGATTGACTGATTATGTACATATATTTAAACGTTCCTGCAGCTTTAGATTAAATACCGTTCTAATACATTTTTACGTTGCATTAAAAACTGTGATAAATATAAATTACGTAGTTTACTGGAGACACGGCTACATCGCAGGCTGACTTACTTAGAGATGTAACAGATGCCCTCTACTCTGCATCTGCATTTATTTCTCGCCGGCGCTCCCTTTCTCTCCCTCTAAATCATATGCAACACCTGAGTGGAGCTAAGCGCCAGAAATGTGATCGACTCAGCTGTTTTCCACAACGTTGAAATGTGTGTGTGTGGTGTGTGTACGCGTGTTTGTGAAGCGGGTTTGTGTGCTGTTTATCTTCAGTAATGCCTGTAGACTAATTCTATTCTCATTATTGTTGAGCGACTTGCATTTAACTGTACACATTTTCAGCAAGCCTCTGCTGTGTTATGTAATGTAGGAGGAGAATACTAACAAAATTTTATGTCATCCTCTAAATTTTTCCCACCTGTGTCCCTGCTCCTCCTCTCCATCTCCCTCCATCTCTGCCTCGCCTTCTGTATTTTCTTTCTTTTTCCCATTTCTTTCCACAACCTCAGGTCGCACGGTCATTTCTGTGCCTCCGACAGACCAGCGTGTCATCAAAGGGACCACTGCTGTTCTGGACTGTAACGCTACACACGACGCGAGAATCAATATCAGGTGCCTGATTGGTTTTTTTATGCGAACCTAACCTTCACGTCTGATTATCTGCTCCGTTTAAAAAGCGCTCATGCTGATGTCTTTGGTCTTTAAATATCCAAATATGTCCACTGTTGCAGCTTCAAGTGGGATCGAGGCGGCGTGCCGGTCCTTCCAACTGGTGGGGGGCGTGTCTCTGTGCGCCAGGGCTCGCTCACTATTGGCCAGACATGGTCAGGTGACATTGGGGACTACACCTGTACTGTGACATCACAAGCTGGCAATGATTCCCACTCTGCACGCCTCGAAGTCATGTAAGTCCCAAGAATAATTTGTCTCAATTCGGTAACGTTTTATTCTGTTTTTGTAGCAATTAAAACAGATGTCACTGATCTCCACGCTACCTGCTTTAGTTAAAGTCCATCCTGGGTTATTGATTTAACACCTAAAAACTCATTTTTGTGTTTTAAAATCACATATTTAGAAGAACATCCTATCCTACCTGAAATTGCTTAGATGAAATTCTACACCATTGCTTCCTTTACCTAAACATCCCCACTCGCTGCGGCTCAAGCTCACCAGCTCACCTACACCTCTTCTCAAACACTGTTAAGCTGCTCTAGTCTGCACAATGGCAAGTTGTAACATTGGAGTAATTCAGCCTTACATATTCAAACGAGAAACTGATTCTGAAGAAGAATAATGCTGCAGGAAGCCCCGCCCTGCAATCCGCACTTTATAAAACTGTCATCTGTACGCTGCAGTTTCAAGGTGGGAATGTTTAGCCATGGTGTTGATTCTTGTGATGTATTTTCGAGCAAATGAAAACACCAGATGTACATGTTAACAAGGTAGAACACTTGATTTTCACCGGAGGGGGTCTTTATGTTAACCATCTGCTTGCTGTAGCTTCATATTTAACACACTGACAGGAAGTAGTATTAAGCTTCTGATTTAACTCTAAAGTGAAAGTGTATATTCCACCCTAACTTCTTCATTTATCTGTGAAACACGTTGTTTGTTCTGCTAGTCACATGTATTTTATCTTCCCTTACATCTTCGTATTTAGTAGGCTGACATATACATATATTTGTATAGTTATTTTTTTTTCTGGCAGCATAAATTGCTTTCTTCCTCATGATGAGACACAAGCAAACTTGACGTGCCAGTGCTTTAAAGAAAAAATAGTCTATCAGTCTATAGCGAGCAGCCCGACAGCTTCAAACTGCAGATATGATTGACAGGGAAGATGCCTTACGATGCAGCACTTAAAATATGATTGACTATGCTTGTTAAAATCAGGAGAAGCAGCAGATGGGTAATTGGCTATGCTGCCACACTTGAAGAAAGAACTAGCTTGTTTCAGTAGTTGTGTAATAACAGAATCGCTTGTTTGTAGTAATATACATCTTCAGTCAGGGGTCAGACACTCCAAACCAAATAGAGTATTCATGCTAATAAAACTGCAAGGTGCGATAATATGGCTACTCATTGTGAGTTATTATCAGATAGTAATAAGAGTTATGTTTGTACCTATCTGCCATAAAGCGCCTTTACATGCAGTGCACCCGCTGCTCTGTGAAATCACAACCGTATTGGTCATGCACTGTAGAATTTGTACGTATGATGTCTTTGTGTGCATGCAGACTCCAAACATGTGTGTCTGGTATGAGCCGGCATTCCTGGCGCTCAGATTGAAACATGCCACACAAATGTGAGCCACACAGCCTCATTGCGGCCGCAGTGAGAGAACAGGTAGCGGCCTTATTGTATTAATGGGCACTTTTATTATATATTTATGAAAAGCACTTATGATATATTAATATAATTGGAGGGTAGGAGAGAAGCCGAACAAGAGTCCACATCCTTCTGAATTATAGAGAGACAAGAGGTTTCACATGTCACACTCACAGGGAGGGAGCAGATCTGTGTTTATGGCTGTGCAAAAACATGTGGGGAACAGGGGTACTTCTGTACGACTGTGTGTGTGTGCGCGTGCGTGTGTGTGTATCTGTGAGTGTGACTGACATTCTCGTTAGCTCAGTATCATTGGGTCATAGAGGCTAACAGACGCTGGCGGCTGAGGAGACAGACTAATTACCAGCAGGTTATTGGTTCATCTCCCGCAAGACCCATCTATGGGTCCGTGAGTGTGTCAGTGCTTGTGTGTGTGTGGGTGTGAAGGTAGTTGCTCTAACATTCTCCAAGCTCATCCATTAATTAATATGATCATGTCAGCTCAGAAAAGAAAACATCATTCTCATTTCCCCTTGCTCACACTCTGCCTCATTCACTGCTGTCCGTGCGTGTTCTCGCTGCGCTCTGCTCTTGTAACATTTTGTCTTTTTCTTCATCCGTCTCAACTTTTCGCGCTCTCTTTCCTGGGTTCATAACCCCTCTGGAATACTAAACTGTGAAATTTGACACCAGCGAAAACAAAAACAAGGCAAACATTTTTAACCCTACTTTATCTGATGCAATTAATTAGCTTGTCAGCCTGTCAGAGGAGAGCCCTTGGACAGCATATTCACACATCCATGATTGCTAAGAAATAATTAATAAACTTATGAATATGAGATGGAGCAAGTCTAGACACTAGGGACCATCTCTTCGATCATGGATTCAGTGTAAATATGTTTATTTTGTTCTTGTTAATATCTGCACTTGTGTTATTCCAGTGTTCACATAGAGAGACACTGAGATCTTCTTTCCTTCTCCTCCAAGCCAGCAGTTTTTAAAGGGAGTTACGATACACTAAAATTGTTACAATCAAATAAATGTCTGGACTTTCTGTTGCTTTCATGAACATATCTCTATTGCTTTCTTTGTTATTAGCATGGCAGGGATGCACAAATATCCACAGGGGATGGGCAAATGTCTGGAAAATTTCTTCTTAATAGATGCGGTGAGATATATTTGTGGTGATGCAGAGCACGCACAGGTTAGAAATATGCAAACCACAGTCGTATTTAAAAGATATCGCCCACTGGAACTGATCCTGGACCAGACCCAAGAACTAACCTGGGTGTCAGAGCCAACATTTCTCCACCACACGTATTTAATGGAATAGCAAAACGCCGGAAACAAATATCAGCCTAATGAACAGTCTCTGCGCACAGTCACAGACATGTTTATGAGATGCAAATGCATAAACGTGTTATTACTTGTTCAGACACACTCTTTAGTCTAGATGTGGATATTAAACAGCCTGATATTTTTTGGAGTACAGTTTTTCGCTTTCTTTTCAAAAGTAAAATTTAAAAAAAAAAAACAAGAAGATTGATACCGCTCTCATGTCTTGATGGTAAATATGAAGCCACAACAAGCAAAATAGCTTAACAGAAAGACTGGAAGCAGGAACATCCACCTGCCAGCACATCTTGAGCTCAAAATTAACCTGTTATATCTTATTTGTTGACTCTGTGCAAATACCAATGTGTAAAAACTACATTTTGTGCTTCTATGGAGTTGTGGTGAAGCAACTTTTTGAAGATTACCTTGCGACTGCTTGAAACCAAGAAACAGTCTGGCTAAGTGTCTGGAGTCATGCTGGGAATGTTGTAATTCTGAGGTTCCAAACATTTATGTCCTGTTTTCGACATGCACTCTATATCTGACTTAGACCTTGATGATACAGTAGAAACCGGTATGGATGGCTCATATCCGTAATGTCAGTTAGGTCAGATTCAATGCAACAACAACAGGGCGACTGTCGCTCAGGTGGTAGAGCAGGTTGTCCACTGATCGCAGGGTTGGCGGTTCGATCCCCGGCCCCTCTGCGTGCCAGAGTGTCCTTGGGCAAGACGCTGAACCTGAAGTTGCTCCCAGTGGTAGATTAGCGCCTTGCATGGCAGCTCTGTCGCTGTTGGTGTGTGAATGTGGGGGAATGGGTGAATGCGAAACACATTGTAAAGCGCTTTGAGTACCACTAAGGTAGAGAAAAGTGCTAACAACACAACTGAGATTTAGAGGTGCTGCTAGCATTTCTCTTTTGGACAAAACCGAGCCTGTCTTTGTGTTAATTTTGCAAACTCGCTTCGGCTTCCTGTGTATTTCCATGATGTTGAACACTTTCTCTCAAGACTCATCGCTGTAAGTGAATTTTTTTTTAAAAAAACCCTGATGGTCTGTTTTGTTTTTTTGTGTTTGTTGTGTTCAGAGAGCTGCCACATTCTCCTCGCTCCCTGACGGCCCGTCTCAACAACTCGGACTCCCGCTCTGTCCTCCTGTCCTGGCTACGCCCCTTCGACGGGAACTCGCCTCTTCTGTACTACCTGCTGGAGCTGTCTGAGAACAGTATGTATGAGTGTGTGTATGTGTGTGTGTGTGTGTGTGTGTGTCCGTCCCTGGGCCACTTTACATTTCCTGAGCGGCAAACAGCTGTTCGCTCGCTGTCTGCGAGGCACTGACATGCACTCATTTACAAGAGACTGGCATATGGAGGATGGTGTTGCTGTGTACATGTACATGCAGGTTCCCTATAAATAAACTCTTATTTTCCCTCCCTCCTTTACCCTCTCTCTCTCTCTTTCTCTCTGTTTCTCACCCTCTCTCCACCACAGATGTCGAAACAGCAGGCTGGCTCTCTGTCAAATAAGAAAGAGGGGGAGAGAGAGAGAGAGGGAAGAGGGACTGAGAAGTATAATGACAGGAGAAACAGATTGGAGGGAGATGGCTGTAGAGCTGCTCACTCCTGCTGTAAGCTAAGGGGACGGGGTGTTGAGCATGCACAGCTAAGTACTTGGCGTATCACTGCAGGAGCTGGTCTGATGAACAAATATCAAGTGTTGCTCCTCATTTTGATAACTTCAAGACAGACGCCATGAGTGTGAACTTGAAGTTTGCCGCTGTCAACCTTCAACAGCTGCTTTGTTGCATCTACAGAAATGCATCAAAATAATGATGGAAAGAAGTACTGTCGTGGGAGAAAAGAGAGAAAATGTCGCAAGGGAGAATAACAAGGAGCGATAAAGAGAAAGATGAGGAATGCTGAGAGCCTAAATGTCTGGTCGATTACAGTGAAGGATGAATGTAGACAGTAGGGAATGGATTAGTTTTCTTGCACACTGATTACCCACACTGTGCATGTCATATATCAGATTCTTTTCGACTGTATTTGAGAGCGAATGGGCCACTATAAATACAATGCATTTTCATGTCAGACAATAGCTGTAATACAATGGGCTTGCTTAAAGTGGCACATGCACACTATCCTTGTCATGTGGCTGGTGCGATAATGGGGATAATAGTGCATCTGTCTGTGGTATCTTCGGCAGGAAGACTGAAAGATAAGCTGGGAACAGTATAGCAGCATCTGCACTTCTTTATTAATTCTCTGTTTCCTTCCTATTTTTCTTTCTTGTTGCATCCTATGCTACTACTCTCCTTTATAATTCTCTCCAACTTTACCCCTCTTCCCTTTACCTTGCCTCTATATCTATTCCTCCCTTCTTTCCTTTTGATTTATAGGTCCCAAGTGTCCCTGTGTCTCTGTTTGTCCTTCCTCAGCCAGATAATATCAGCCTCTGCTCTTTGTGTCTCGTGTCTAGACTCTCCATGGAAGGTCTACCTATCAGAGGTTGATCCTGCAGTGACCAAGGTATCGGTGGGCGGGCTCACACCTGCCAGGACCTACCAGTTCAGACTCTGTGCTGTCAATCAAGTGGGAAGGGGTCAGTACAGCGCTGAGACACAAAGGTAAGAGCAAATTATGCACATTCACAGATACATGCAGGCATTTACTCACACCTGACACACATTCACCACTGCCAGCTGTATTAAATACATGCTCCACAATACTTCTTGTCATGCCAAACTGCTTTTTTACTGATGATTCCAGAGAGCATGAAACCAATTTTTTTTTTTTTTTTTTTGCAAAATATGCTATGATTTGTATGAAATAGATTTTTTTTCCTCGTTCCATTTCTGTGTAATAGACTTGGTCACACTGCCTTACACAAACTGGGAATGGATAAAATGGAGCTTTTGTGCAGTCAAAAGGCAGTGTATGCTTTACAGTGTACCTTGTATACCTAAATGTGAGTGTGTGTTGTAGTGTGTGTATTGCCATGAGATTGGGCAGGAACATGGGATGGACTCTAACAAGGCGAGGATGAAGGGAGCATCCTTTTTTGTTTAGAATCCATTTTCTTTGCAATGAGCGATTTGTATTTGTTACATCCACGCTGTAGATGTGTGCGTGTCTGTGTGTACACATGTGTGTATGTCCCTGTCAGTCTCTTTCTGTTGCACAACGTGAACTAAAACAGCAAAAATGATGAAATTAACTGCTCTGCATGTTTGTGTGTGAGACTCTGTTCAAAAGAGAGAGAGAGTGATTTCGCCTGAAAAGCAAATAGATTGCTGTGCAGATGTTTTATGTTTGTGTGTGCGTGTGCATGCATGTGTGTGTCTGTTTGCATTTTCATCCCAAGAGAAAACACTAATGGGGGTAATTATGATGCCTTAGCACTGATGGAACTGCATCGTGTGAGAGAGGGTTGGAGGAGGTGTGGCAGGCCTCCTAACAATTTTGCCCCTGAGTACTCACATACACCAAATCTCTGACACTCACCTACAATACAACAGATGTGCTGCTGCATTATAAAGCAGACACACATACACACCAACATGGTTTTGTCTGACTGAAGGGACTGACCACAGGCAGATGCCAGTGATGGTTCTGCCAAATAGACACGGCAACAACAGTTGCTGTGAAAGGTGCCATCGCACATTCACTCACCTCCGATTGCAGTCACCTTTCAGTGTCCTTTTCAGCTTTGTGTTCTGCTGTTATCTCTTCTGCTTTTCCTGCGCTGAATCTTCTCTCCTCCTCTGTTTTCCTTTCATTCAAAAAAACTTTCTCACTAATCCTCCTCTTCTGCTCGCTTGTCATTACTCTTCTCCTCCCTCTTCTCCTGCATGCACCAGTGTTTGGTTCCAACAGCCATTCTGTGCTTCCTCGTCCTCAGTCCAGAGTTGGTTGTTAAAGGCCCTGGAGAATAGATTGGATTGATCCTCTTTAAATGAAAGACTGGCAGACAGACAAGTCATCACTGGTCAGTGTATCAGAGCAGATGGATGCGTCTCTTCATCAGCGTTCGTCTCATATACGTAACCACACACACTTTCTTTTTCATCTGCTGGATGTTCGCCTGGATGAAACACGTACACGAGCAGTCGCAGATGCCAAGCCGCGTGCTGCACATAACACACAGGGAGAGTGAAGCAGACGAAATGTTCTGGAGAAGCTCTGAGCGCCAAATGAGAAGGATGACAAAATGCAGTAATGTGGACAGAGTGAGGGAACGGGACAGAAAGTGAAGGAGAAGCTTGTAATATTGATGACAAAAAGCCCTTATTAAAGTTTAAACTTCCAGCTGCTTCTGCACTTTTCCATTTTGCTCTCATCCTGATTAGTATCTTTATCACAACAGCATCAATACATACATTTTCTCCTGTTTCTCTTTGCCTCCCATCCTTATGCTGCATTTCTTTTCTAACTCTCCCTTATTTAAGAGAGTTCACAAGTGCACCGAAGCCACGGCGAAAAGTGAGGGATGGCCATCAGCTAAAAGTATATGAATGAAGGCGATCAAAGCTGGAAAGCATTGCTACTAAATGCAGAAACTCTCTTGAAAACTCCCAATTACACAGTCTGGAGTGCTGCACGCACACATACACACAGCCTTACTCATGCATGACCTGCACTCACGCCATTACCATCTTTAAAGAGGAAGCATTAGCAGAGGAAAGACAGATTATACATAAATGCCTTGAACTCGAGGCTTCATCAGCACTTTAAAACATCCTTCTCAATTCTTTTTGGCTTTATGCCTGTTTTTTTTTTTTAATTCCAGCTGTTCAGTCATAACCAGAAGACACCAGACTTTAACACAGGACGTGTGATAAAATCCTTTTTCTTTTAAGCACACGCTGACGCACACGCACAGGCACGTATCGTAGAAAAAATAATGCCTTGAGAGGTTCATAAAGAGATTAAGACTAAGCGGAGATTTGTGCTATGCTTTCCGACATATTAATATTGAGTTAAATATCTGTGATTAACTCTGGCTGCAGTGAGTGATTTATTTACTTTATGTCATTGAACGGAAACATCACAGGCCTTCGCACAACGCACACAAGTAGAATGTAAGAGGAAACGCTGTAAAGACTAGGCTTTAAATACCCTACATAGGTGTAGTCTTTTCACTATTTCTTTTCACTGTATAGAGACGAATGCTATTATTTTTGCGAGCTCTATGACTGCTACTGTGAATGCTGTTTAAACATAAGCTGCTGAATGTGTCGCAAAAAGTACAACAAGCAAAAGTCAAGGAAATGTGGCTCAAAATGCCACAATAGCGAGACAAAGCCGATATTATCTAATGTATTTTCTACAAATCATTTGGTTTCAATAACGACGGAGCGCATTCTAAGTTGGCTAAGTGTGTGAGGTCAACCTGACAGCCGCACGGAACGCAAAATCCAGATTTGATTACGAGGCGGAAGGAAATTTGACACACACTGGGCTGGATCAAATTGAAAACACAACAGCAAAGAAAATTCTTGCAGAAGAGCTCCGCCATGAACCCCACTAAACTTCAGGGAACTACATTTTTAAATAATGACATTAGGTTTTAACTATTCATTAGTTATTTATTAGAGTTATTTAATTAACTCACAATGTAACAGGTCGGCCTTTATTTCAGTGGAGTTAAATGGATCATTATCACTGCTGTGCCCTTCAAATGATCCCAGTATTGTGATTATTAATTAGATATTAAATACAAATGAAAGGAGTGGAAAGTGCTAAAATGAGATAAGGATGAGCTATTGACAGTTACACACTACAATTACCCCGGTCAATCTTTTGCCATTTTTAATATATGTATCCCTGACACTCATTTTTGTATAAATTTCCTTCTTATTCACACAAAAGTCGCGTCCATCATTCATGTTGCACACAAATTTCATGTTCAAGCATTCAAAGTGACAGTTTCCACAGTGCTGACTTTTAACATTTCCCTTAAAAAAATCGTTTGGCACCTGAAATTATCTTAACAGGTAATGATTAGTTTGCACGTATCAGTTAAGTAATGAGGCGCAACTTGGAAACTGCTCAGTGTGATGTGCCACTTTACTTGGGGTTGCACAAAAAGAGAAATTAATGATAAGGTAATGAACGAGGAGTTAAAAGTCTGTACAGCTCGGCGGCTGGTTCTGAGTCAATCAGGAGGAAACTACTCGAGGAAAAATCCGTCGCTCCATGTCACAGATTATTAATAAACCAGTGATCCATTAATACACTACTTCCTGTTCTTTGGTAACTTGTGTCGTACGGAGCCCTTAATTCAGAAACTGCTCGTTAACGTTTCATTAGTTGTCAAATCGTTTCTTTAGAGACTACCCACATTTTCTGTAAACTTGACATTGCTCGTTGATTATGAAAACAGCTTTAAATTAACCAAAGCTAATGATAAAGTGATGAACGATGCAGGGTGTTAGTGGTCCGTCATCCCCCACGGTATGGTAATTGTTAAGTTCTGCACACCAGAGGACGACCCTGACGAGAAAGCATCCGTCATCAGGTTTGTTTTGAAGCGATGTTACTGGTAAGCCGTAGAAAAAGTAATGGATTGATAACTTAGTACATCCACAGACACACTATTTATGTACATGACAAGCATATACACCGATCAGCCACAACATAGTGACCACTGACAGGTGAAGTGAATAACATTGATCATATTGGTACTATGTGGTGTTCTGATGGAAAACCTTGGATTTTAACATCCATGTTGATCAGACTTAGACACCCAAATAAACGCTGTCCCACAACAAGCACACTCCCTCATGTAAATGGAAATCCCAAATGTCACTGGCCTACCCCTGCAGGAAAATGTACCCCACCACATGGAAAAAACATCAAACAATCAGGAACATGTAGAGGAACATGACAATGGACCAACAAGTTGATTTGACCTCCAAACTTCCTACACCCCATTCTGATCAAGCATCAACAGGATGCAGTGGAACAAGTTGGATTGACAGAGGCCCCACTGCACAAGCCAGAGTACCCAAAGGATCCAGTGCCCTGGTCCTGTTTCCAGACCCCATAGGACACCCTGAGAGGTCCTCTTATCCATGTCCAATGGTTCAGAGCATGTTTGAGCACATAAGGGGGACCAACACAATATTAGGCAGGTGGTCATAATGTTATGGCTGTAAGAATGTGTATTGTCATCTCCCTTACGGTGTGTCTTTAGTTTGTCATTGTTCTCCATCTGTGCATCTTTTACCTCCTTCTAATCTGTACAATATTTAAAGAAAACAAGAATTAAAGCATCAAACAAGACAAAACTGAACTCATTTGCTTAGCTGGTTATACTCGTTCACTTCTCTCTCTCTCTCTTTCATTGCTTTTCTGTTGCCCTCTGTTCGTATCGCTTATTTTTTACTCCTGCTAGATCTAAGTTTTACTGTTGTGTTTGAATAGGGACGGACTCAGCATCCCAGGAACACCATTAAATTTAAGAGTCGGTGTATTCGTGTATTTAGCTGAGAGAGCCAGCGGGCATTAAACTGTGGAGAATGACACAGCTAGAACCTTTTCCTAATTCCCACAGCACAGGGACTCACATTACCCACCCACCCACTCCCCCTACATGCACACACACACACACACACACACCACCTCGCTTCCACTCGCACACTAGAAAATTTATAAATGTCCTGCAGAAAATGTCCTCTTTTCCTTAATAAAACTGGACAGAGAGAGTGTATCGTTAAGTTTTGGGCTGTGTTTGTTTTGTTTGGTCGCAGAACGTATATGAATGTGCGTAGGTGTATGTGTGGATGAGCCGTTTTGTATAAGTGGGTGGCTTGGGGTTTATGTATTTAATCTCCTGAGTGAAGTTGATGTCCTCATGCTGAACCCACTGTTTGAAATATTTACTCGTAAATGGTTGAGAGGGAATTAAGGCAATTCACAAGGAGTTTTCTGCTATCCGGTGTGAGTGTGTCAGCGTGCATTGCTGTGTTTTATTTGCAGTCAAACGGCGAGCGACTGCATCTGCTCAGTACTGTATGGGCGTTCGGGTGTTTGTGTAGCGTGAGCTTGCGTATGTGTATAAATGTGCATCGTCAATTTCAGTCAAAAGCAGTGGCATAGTTGAGGATTATATATACCTCATTTCCAGACAGCTACTCTAATGCCCATCTCATTCACACAAGGCCCATTAGCTTGTGTGTGTGCGTGTGTGTGTGCGTGTGTGTGTGTGCGTGTATGCCTGCAGCACCTGGTGTCTGACAGTGCCTAACCTAATGGAAGTAAAGCACAGCTGTAAAACCACTGGCCTGTGCTATATATCCGCCTGCACAAGTCTCTAGCTAACAGCTTTCACACCCCTGCTTTCACACACACACACAAATATATAGATGTGCATACACATTTATAGACGCATACAGATTCAGAAACACACAAACAAGGGGAGCCACACCACAGCTAATGGTTCAATAGCTTATAGAGAATCATTCAGGGAGAGATGGGGCACAGAGGGGAAGTAAGGGGTGCTGGAGGGAGAAGGTAATGTAAATCTCCAGACATAATCCATGGAAGGGAAAAGACCATCGGATGTAGCAGTCTGTCTTAAGCTGGGAGGAATTTGTTTGGTGTGTTTGTATGTGCGTGTGTGAGCACATATGGCTCTGATTACGTTCGCTGAGCTGCTTACAGTAAAACCAGGGGCTGACCAGCTCAGCCTGTGTGTTTTACCAGCCATGAGAAGGCCGGGAGCTTTAATCACGGATGGAGTCGAGAGTGGGGGGGAGAGGGGGGGGAGGAGGAGGGAAGGAGATGAGTAAAAGATAGAAGGATGAAATAATTGAGGCCAGAGGACGTGATGGATGAAAATTGAAAGTTTGCAGATGGGGAGACAGAAAAATAGAGGAGTAGTTCAGAATGTCAAGGAGAAGATGGGGAAAAGGTTTGGAGAGACAGAAGAGGGCAAAGGGGTGAGGGATCACGCTGTCTCACTGGAAGTAAAAAGACAAGCTCTTTGCTCATTCTCCACTAATAGTGATTTAACTATCTGTTGCTGTCATGCTGTATAGCTGCTCTGCTGGGAGATTGAGGCAGGTCTGAGGTTGAAACAGAAACTGCCCAGACAAGAGTGTTTGAATATAAATGAAACATCGGGGGTAGAAAAGCCCTACGGTTAATATGAGAGAAATAAGGCGGAATATTACCAGTAATCTGCAACATACAGATAGTAAGTGCCTGTTTGTTCTTCTGAGCTGCCAGTAAATAAAACACAATAGCAATGCAACTTGCATGGAGTTCATGAACGCTTCTGCATTTGTTGTTTTAAACACCCAGTCTCAGCTCGATCATTCCCAGGAGAAATCCTCTGGTGCGCTGGAAGTGATGCGTTAAACGTTTCCATCAGCAGCAGCAGTGGTTTGCTTGAAATAAATGAACAGTATAGCCAGAGATGAAAAACAAATGTATTAAATGAAATTGGAAGATACACCAGGAGACAAGCAATGAGACAGCTGAGCGCAGAATTCAATAAGAATTCATCAGAGCTGCTTAAACTGTGAGATGAGGCTCTATAATAAGTTGCGGCTTTGTCCCGTGTATCTCCTCTGACAAACACGATAATTTGTTTGTAGACAATCTGACCCCCAGACAGGAAAAGATGAAGACACTTGGGGAAGAATATTGCTATAAAATTCCTTTTTAGCCTACTTTAGCCTAATATACTGATCCTGTGCAGACTGTTTGGTAAGTCAAAGGCTGGACACCCACCGATAACCACAAATGCCGTGCCTGCACTTCTTCAACCATACTGATATTCTCATTACAAGCTGCTGAATAAATCTGATCAAAATAATTTTTCTCTCTTGCTCTCTGTGGTTCTGCGTGATTGTGTGTGTCTGCTTGTGTGTGTGTGTGTGTGTGTGTGTGTGTGTGTTAGACTGATGCTACGGGAGGAGGCGCCCAGCGCTCCACCTAAGAATATTGTGGCCAGCGGGCGCACAAACCAGTCCATTATGGTGCAGTGGCAGCCTCCACCAGAACCGCAGCTTAACGGAGTCCTCCGAGGATATGTGCTCAGGTAAACACACACACAAAACATACACGTATTTTTTTTATTTATGCTATTAATAGATAAGATAGGATAGCAGTAACATGCACATGGTAGGTTGGCTATTGCTTTACAGTGACCCTTCGCTCAAAAGGGACAAGTGAACCCAAACCATGCCAGCAAAATGCCCTCAACAGCAGAACAGAGCCACCAGATAACCTCACTGTAAGAGTCAAGGCTTCTAGTTTTTCCTTTCATTTATCACCCATCTATATTACATAGTATAGTCCAGGGGTGTCCAATCCTGGTCCTCGAGGGCCACTATCCTAAATGTTTTAGATGTTTCCCTCTTCCCACACACCAGATTCAAATGATCAGCTCATCATCAAGCTCTGCAGAAGCCTGATAACGATCCTGATCATTTGAATCAGGTGTGTTGGAAGAGGGAAAAATCTAAAACATGTAGGATAGTGGCCCTTGAAGACCAGGATTTGACACCCCTGATATTGTCGGTGACACAACCACTAACAGATTAGCCAGCCAATCAGGACTAGTATTACTCGTGCGACAGAAAGAAATCTTCACAGTGAGAACAGATTTAATGTGTTTGGTACAGCTCGAAATATGGACAGGAATAAATGTACAACTTGTCTGGTATTAGCTGGTATTACTTCAGGTAGTGTGCTCTACTTAAAGACCTTTTAGAGAATGTTCTAGATCACATACTGTTTTTATGCATGTCAGAAAATGACAGTAATCACACCCGCAGCATGTGCTCAGAGCCGCACGATAACAGCAACAGAACAAAGCTTATGTGATGCATTATGAACTTTTTGTCCATGTCAGGGGAGGACAGCTGTCCTTCAAAATAATGGCTGCTACATGTACCTATCTAGATAATAACAAGGAAATGCAATGATTGTCTGATTTTCACATTGTCTGAAACAACAAACAGTGGAATAGTGTTTTGTGTGTTTGCCTCAGCACGGAACATTATGGTTCTGGTTGGTATAGGCCACACGATAAAACAAACTTCTTTGTTAGGCCTGTACGCCATGCACAGCACAGACATCTAATATTTGGGGGAATTACATGATCAAGATCCACTGTAAAAAAAAAAAAAAAGATTTAATTTAGTATTTAAGTATATAAATGTTAAAGATATAATCCTGTTCTAAATCTTGGATTCAAACAATGCCCTCTTTATCTTACAGAGCTGTCAAAAGATTGATACCAACCAACATATCAGATATCAGTTTCTCAAAACTGAATAAATCTAAGCTGCCAAAGCGTATCAGTGACTCTAACACTGTCTGATGTTTGTTTTGTTGTTGTTGTTGTTGTTGATGCTTTCTTTATTTTTCTTTAAACCTTTGCACTGATCATTAGATTAAGCGAATAAGTCATTATCTTGTTGTAATTAATTTAAAAAGAATTACCATCTTTCAGGAACTCATACTGAATACTAAACTGGCTGAAAGTGCTACACTTCTAATTATAATAGTGTACAAGGTAGTGCTGAAAAAATAGGTTGATTAATTTATTAATTAAACGCCAAGAAAAAGTGGTATCAATGTCATAAATGTAAATTATGTCCATTTTATATCACTCAGAGTTATTCAGTATGTTTTTGTACTCTTGGTCAGACAAAACGAGCACTTTAGAGTCTGGAAAATAATGCTCAACACTATTTTCTTACAATCTCGAGATGACCCAGTCATAAAAGTAGCCATGTGATTAATCGCTAATGGACAAGCTTGTATGTAAATGCACTGGTAATTTATAATTAAGTCAACATCATGTAGAAATATTCCTTCCTTCCATTCTTTGCCTGTCCAACTCTCTGTTGAAAATGTATAGCCACACATGCATCCACACACTCATGTGCTCTTTGCAGATGCTCCGGCTGCCCTCGGCCCTCTGTCCTTCCCTTTCATATCTACCTGAAGTGTGACACACTGTGTGTAATCAAACTGTCATCAGCTTCTTCACACAGATTTGCATGTAATTGCAGTAGAAGTTATCGGGTCTTTCTCCTCCTTCAGCGTGTTATCTGCCTCCACTTCAGAAATCAGGAAAAAATCGAATCACACACTCGTACATCCCCACTGTATCATTACAGCTTTATAGGACGGAGCTTCCACCTCCTCCTGCCAACCCTTTGGATTCTCCTTCATTCTTGTTGTATCAGCTGGCAGATCCTCTCCCTCTTTCTCTCCTCCCCTCTCAATGTGAGTGTCAGGTGGAGAGAGGGCAGAAAGGGGTTATCTCCTCTCCTCGGCAGAGATCCCCTGTCAGCCTCCGGCGCCCCCTCACTTTGTGTGTCTGTATTTATGTATGTGAGTGTGTTTCTGTGTGTACTGTATGCATGTGTGATAGAGCGCTGACTCAGCTGGTGAATCGTTGGAATATCCTGTTACAGTGAATGGGCTACATATTAAAACGCTGACAGGAGGATTATTACTCCATTCAGCTCCATCAGATATGTACAATACCACCGTGGTATTACACCTCCCAGTCTAGTCGGGTCATATATCCTTTTAAGTGGACATTTATATCACATGTACTAAAGGGAGGGCCTTGAAGGTGCACTATTCAGAGATGTCTACCAGACACTGAAGGTTTTCCGTCTTTACAGATTTTTAGAGTGACCTCACACCAACAGGAATTCTTTAGGCATAGTCTCTACCTTTCAAATAACCTACAAATGATGCTGAGGGAAAGTGAGAAATTTAATTTCAAGGCATTGTTATCCTAAAAGTCTTGGAGCTCATCTAGACATTTTTTTGTAAATGCCAGACGAACCTTTATGTTCTTTTTGGTCAGTAGTGGTTTGGGCCTTACAACTCTCCCAGGATGCCATTTTCTCCCAGAGTCTTCCTTATTGTGGATTCATGTAGACGGAACTTAACTGAAGCCAGTGAGGCCTGAAGATCTTTTAATGTTCATGCCCCTTTTCAGTACATTTTGACTTATGCCAGTTTAGTTTCCTGACTTGTTTTGTTACAAACCCACATATTTAGGTGTTTTCTCTGTGTATGTGTGTGTGCAGGTACCGTCTGGCAGGGCTGCCAGGAGACTACCAGGAGAAGAACATCAGCAGCCCAGAGACCAACTACTGTCTGCTGAAAGACCTGATCATCTGGACACAATACCAGATCCAAGTGGCTGCCTACACAGGAGCCGGCCTGGGCGTGTACAGCAGTCCTGTCACCGAGTACACACTGCAAGGAGGTGAGTGAAGATGCACAAACATGTATTTTTATTTATTAATAAACTCTGAAACATATTAAATCGAATCTTAAAGACATATTACTGAACATAGCAGTATTCCCACATAAGCGCTGTCTAGTTAGTAACCCAGACAAGCTCCTCTTTGATCTTTGAATCTTTACATAGTGGACCAGACAGGGGAATCCTTTCATTACATGCATATAAATATGTTCCCAGTTTGTTATTATTTTGTGCATTATTAAAGAACTCATGTTTTCAGGGTTTTGGGCTTCAAACCCAGACTTTACTTCCATTACTGATGTATGTCACAATGTAACATGCATAACTTAGAGCTACATCTCTCTGCCTATACTCACTGATTTCGGGTTACAGTATGTAAGCAACATTGGCTCGCTTTCATTGGGCCAGCTGATCAATCAGAGAAGACTTTGGCTTTTGAGGAGGGAGGAATTTTCAGGAACGGAAGATAAAATGGAGGGTTTTTTTTAAAAAAAGGTGCTGCAGCAAAGTACAGTATGAGAAAAAACATTACTTTTTAAACATGCTGTAGTAAACTGCAAAAATAAAATGATGAAGCTATAAATGTGCTTAATATGGGGTCTTTAATCATTCGATTAATAACATTTCAGGGTGAGACGGTATTATTTTCTTTTGCTCCTGGCTGATTAATAGATTGGAGCCACCCACACCATTAAAGGATACATGGCATTTTTTATACAAATTAAATACAAGGCTACCACATGTAGATGTGGTGGCTGAGTAGTTAATAAGTGAATTAATTAACGGGGCATAGTTCCATGGACTCAGTGAGGCAGAATATCTGACTTAGCAGCTATAGATGAAATACGCTGTCCTGCTAATTGATGAGATGGGGCACAATAGCATTTTGATGCAATTGTGAGGACTCTCATGTCTCTTTAAACATATACACTCCAGTACACAGAGGCCTTTCTGTGATAGATATGTAATAATGACAGTGTTTGGGTGGTGATCAGCTGAATGAGATCAGTTACAGGATCCTCAGTGAGGTTTCTCTGTAGTCTGGCAGGCTTCACTCTCACTCAGCTTTTAGAGGAGGCAATTGATGCAGTTCAGACTTGTGCTAAAGTTGCCCCTGAGGCATCCCCTTGCAGGCATACCAGCTTCAGTCAACTGGGAGGAGACCCTAAGGGCAACCCAGGACATGCTGGAGGGACTACATCTCCCATCTGGCCAACAAGCACCTTGGGATTCTGCAGGATGAGCTGGAGGGAGTTCATGGGCACAGTTGGCCTGTACTTCTCTATAAATATATAATATGACATATAATAGTGCGTTTAATGGAATAAACATGGCTGCACAGAGGAACACACTTTCAGCTCCCTCAAACGTAAATCAGTGAAGTGGCTGTGAAACAGGGAAGGATGTAAGTGAAGATTGTAAAGGGAGATGAGAGGAAGTGGTTGTGGGAGTAAATCTCCTTTAAACACGTGCTCGTCTCTTCCTGACTTTTATTCCAACGGTATATTATCATTATTAAAGATGGGCTGAGCCACACACACACACATGTGCACATAAAACTCACAGTCATTATTACAAGAGTTCGGGACAGGTTTATAGACTCAGGAGAGGGAGTTAGGCTCATTAATTATTCTAATGTGGTTTAATGGGAGTGGCTGCAATGGATTGGACATTTTCTCTCTTTCTCACTGTCTCTGAGAGGATGTGACTGAACTCAGTGTTAGACTCTGATAACATTGCTCTTCCCCTGCTCTCTCCCAAGCAGCCTTATGCGCATACTGAGATTCCCCCAAAGGGCAGAGTTTAGTGTTTTATCTGGAGCTGTGAGCTGCAAGGGGTTAGAAGCCAGTCCCCAGGAGTACAGTCAGCGTGGCAGAGAGGGAGAGAGCATCTTTAACACCAATTAATCTTCCATCTCGCTCTGTCTTCTCATCCTCTGGCTTCCTTGCACTGTCTCTTGCCATCCTTTTTCCACTGGTTTCCGTCCTGGTCTCTTTCCACTCTGCATACTCTTTACATTTTTGCGTCGTTCGGCCATTGCAGTGCAAATATAAGATGTAAAGGGCATTCCCATCATGCAACAGTGCATTATCACTCCGTGGCTTTCTAGCATCAGCATAAACCCCTTACTGTGTAATCACCGTAGCATGTGCCCACAGACACAGACGTTTCACTGCCGCTCTTCTCTCTCTCTTCCTGGCTTTAATGTTCACTCATCATGGCTCCTGTTTGTCTCACCAACCAGCTGGTCTGATAAGTCTCACATAACACATAAAGATCTATATGTAGAAAAACATTCATGCACTGACAGACGAAGGGGAAAAAAATAAGGAAAATAAACAGAAGAGACAGTGCTCCAGTCTTGGAATGGATGAAGGAAAATGTGTTCGGCTTGCGAGAACCAAACATGTTCAGCACTTGTTTACAATATTTACCTCCTGCCAGCCTTCATTTTTTCATATCGAACAAATAGCTTACATTTTACAGGAAAACTGCTCCAATGTACACAACATATTCGACAGCTTCTCTTCATATCTCTGCACACTCTGTCTTCTCCGTCTCCCTCTTCGGTGGATGATGAATGCTCGGGCCAAGTTCCTACACGCTTCAAACAGACTTTGCAAATTATTGCTATTCTGCTTTAGTTTGAACGCACAGTGTTGTTATTGAACTTTTCATTGAGTCTTTGAACTGATACTCACATTTAAACACAGAAGGCCCTTGTTTACTGAATATTATTAGCTGTATCGATGTTTGCATGTTATTTTCTATACATTAAAGTAATACAAACTGGAGATGCCGGTGCGCCGTAGTTAATAACCTGATTAAACAAATGAAAATTAGTGAAGCCACCTCAAAGAAATTTCCGAGGCAAACCTAGTAGATGTCACAGTGATGTCATCAGGATTATCTTATCTTGTGCTTGACACCTTTATCAGAAAGCCGACATTACACAGTGGAGGTGTGGCGTTAGAAGAAGTCGGTACCGAGGAGGGAGAGAACAGTGTTTCTAATAAAAGACAGTAATTCAGGGCTTAAGTGTTGGAGTGCCTGGTATAAGTTGGAATATTAATATATTGTAGATCAAATGTCATGATTCTTGTATCAGGTACATTGTATGTTTAATCAGTAAGTCTCACCAAACTGTGCAGCTACATCATGTGGGTAATAAAGGTTGAAAAGGCTGCTGGGCTAATGCAGGGAGAGTTATGCGGCTTCAGGACTGGAGCAACAAATCCAGTGAGCCATCGTTGTTCAGAATCAGCCATTGATGGATCAGTATTCTAATCCCATGCAGTCATTCCTCAGGTAATAGGATGCAAAATACATAATTGCATAATGCAATAGATTAGATTAGATTTTTTTCCCCTTATTTTTTGAGAAATAGGGTGATTTGGCAGCTAAGAATAGAGGGGTAGGTTTGGCATTTAGCTTCTGCAAGCTTAGCATATATTTTTAATTAAAAAAAAGAAGTTAATCTCCACATAAAACATGGAGCCACGGTGCAGTATGAGATACTTACAACCACTGCTTGTTGAAAAAGGCACAAAACTAAAAATTTTGGTCTGCTACTTCCTTCTTCTGCTGTATATTAACTCACTGTTCCTCTTTGTAAAGCTGCAGCAGATAAATATTGTTGTGTTTGTCTGCGTTTAGTTCCTACAGCACCTCCGCAGGAAGTGGAAGTTGTAGCTATTAACTCGACTACCATCCGCTTCACATGGAACCCTCCACCTCAGCAATTCATTAATGGCATCAACCAGGGATACAAGGTAAGCTACGTAATGTGGGTCGAACACTACTGATATTTAACACAAACTGCACTTTTTTTTAACAATAGTAGAAGAAAAAAATGTACTTATATCCTTTTTTAAAAACAGATTGTATGAGAAATAGCTTGATTAAACCCCTCAAAACGGGTTGAATATTAACCAGAATACTCCTTTTATTCATCAGTGTACCTGTTAAACAAGAATAAGTGCCTGTACTGTAAAATAAATGCATACTAGTGTGGGCATGTGAGTAAATTCTGCAAAATAAGCGTTAACCTCTCCAAGGACTTTCAGCTCAAAGTCATTTCCCAGGATGTACTGCCTTGTTTTTGTTTATTCACACTCGTCGCCGAGCCAAGTGTGGGGTCAGCTCCAGGAAGAAATAATGACTGATGGAGAATAGAGATAGAAATAATAATAAAGAAGCAGGCGGAGAGCAAAGAATTGAACAGTGTGAATGATCTATATGTAGTAGCTCTGGCATGTGATTCATTCTTCAGTTCGTTGTGGCAACCAACCCCTGAGGAAGTGATTACCATGACAAAGAAAACACATCACATTGTTGCCGTGCGTCACCGGGTTCGTGCATGCGAGTCTGTTTGAGAGTGTGAATATTAGTGTCTTTGTTGGTTAATAAATAGTATATAGCTTTCCAGCTTTTTGATGTGGCTCTCTGATGTGGTCTCAGTGCACCAGGCTCTGCTGCTCCGAATCCATGAAGCCCCTCAGTGCTGCTGCACATGTGGGTGTGCATCTTTGGGTGTGTTGTGCTGATAAGGGCAGTAGATAATGATATTAATTAAAAGAGGATATGAAGCAAAGCCTCATCTCATTTCATCCCCCCCCCTCCCCAGATCACTGACTATATACAATACCCTTAATAATATAGCTCAAATCTCATTGCCAGGGAAATAACCAGAATCCCTTCTGATGAGTTTCATATATTCTATTTATACGTCCTTGGGAGCGTCTTTACTCTGCTGCAGAGCTGATAACGTTTCCTACCTACTCACCTATCTAGCTACCAGTCTTATCAGTCTGTCTCTGTATCAGTCACGCAGTCTGTTTAGGCCACAGTGCTCTACAGTGTACTGTACGTGGTCTTCAGCAGTCCAGTTTAAAATACACCCTTGACTGTATCTGCAGCAGACCCAGTGGTTCCGGCACCCTTTGAAAGTGGACTAGCATGGGACGCTTGAGGATGCCACATCAGCACTCTTTTACTGCACCCAAACTGCACTGTGCTGATAATAAATTATAATAGAAAACCTTATTTTACCATGACGGACTGGGTGCAGTGGTGCACCCTTTAGGCAGAGGGAAAAGCAGCACTCAACTGTCCCTGCGTATCACAAGCTTTTTCACCGTTTGAGTCTTTTGAATTGTGAGCAAACATACTATACATATATAGTGTACCACAGATGATTTACAGTGTTAATTGTACCTGTTTATTTATTGTGTTTGGCAAAAGCATGCAGTACAAATGTGTTTTTGCAGTACGTATCCCACAGCTCTATTTAAAGTGAAGCATGTTGCAAGAAAGGCCACAACCCCTGAAAAACCAGCATGGTTAACTAGCATGAAACGTTTTCACCGAGTAAACAGTGCATATGAAATCCATATACAATAATAGCAGGGTGCAGAAAATTACACCAGTGAGGGTCGCACAGTACATGGCATTAGTGATACTGCCTACAGAAACAAGCATATTGCCCAATTAATAGTGCTGCTGAAAGAGGAAATACTGTAACTTAGAGCACCGTGAAGCTTTGAGACAGCAGGTCTCAGCGCACACACAAAGTAGTGGCAAAACCCAGCAGCAAGAGCACAGGCCAGAGTTCTTGTAGTGATCAAATAGAGATACAAATGGAAGCTTTGCTTTCTACCTCGGCTGGTTATGTAGTCGTAACGAACATATGTAAATGCCTCAATAACAGGGGGCCGTTAAAGAAGCATTTTAAATTCTGTCATCATGCAACTTGTGTATGAACAAGGTCTTTTTCTATGCACCACTAAACCCTTGCCCAGTTTAATTCGGATTAAAACTTGGCTCTGGGTTTACATTTTAGCCAGTTATTTATTTATTTATTGGGAACTATAAATACTGGTACCCCATCAT
This sequence comes from Dascyllus trimaculatus, assembly GCA_024666655.1. NCBI lineage: Eukaryota > Metazoa > Chordata > Actinopteri > Pomacentridae > Dascyllus > Dascyllus trimaculatus. Next base: position 32,298,360 of record CM045447.1, on the reverse strand, counting down.
AGAGTTCCCCGAGGCTTATCTCTCATTATGAATATGTAAGTGTATGCTTTTCACTGTTTGTTTTTGGGGGATAAAGCAATAACGCAAACGCAAACCGCTGTGGTTCTGAATATAGATGAAGTCTTGCTATAGAGGCAAATTAACCTTTCATTAGGCGTTTAGTTTGACTGATAATCAGACTTGGTTTTCATCTTAGATGCCGTTATGACTGACAATGGCCTGCCGGCAGGAATTTATGTTAAGTGGTACATCGATACGTAAAGAAATGCTCGTCTGGAATGCAAATAACTTTTCCAGGGAATAAAACATGAATAATGTTTTGTTTTGCCGTTTTAAACAAATTTCTAAATCGCATTTGGCAGCTTTAAACTTTAATCACAAAAAACTCTTGGGTATCAGCCTTAATTTGAAGAGATTACCCGCATCTCATACTGTGGTACAAATAAGTTTTGTTTCATAAATGCAGCCTGGATAATAAGACTGGATCCAGTAGCCTGAAGCTGCTGAGCCAAAATAAATGATTAAACTAAAAATTGTGGAAATGTAGAGTAAATGGTCTGCACTCATATAGTGCCTTTGTACCTTAGTGATACTCAAATTGCTTTACAGAGCTTCCATGCAAGGTGCCTGCCTCCCATTTGGAGCTACTTGGGGTTTAGTGTCTTGCTCAAAATGTTTCGACATGACCTGGGGTGACTGAACCATCAACCTTGTGATCAGTGGACAACCCGCTCTTCCACTTGAGTCACAGACGCCTAAATAAAATGACTCTGGTGGTCAGCAGACTTAATGGAGATTCATTAGATGTTAATGTCACCAGTGACCGTTTTTTTTCTAATTGAACACAGCTGCTGGTCTGGCCAGAGCAGTCTCCAGAGGACGTTACCATAGTAACCATCACACCAGACTACCCCGGTTCACGCCACACGGGATTAGTCAGCGGACTCAAGAAATTCACCTGGTACTTTGGCTCCACCCTCTGCTTCACAACACCTGGAGATGGCCCCCGCAGCCCACCCACCCTGCTGCAGACACACGAGGACAGTGAGTTTACCCACACACACACACACACACTGACTGTGAATAAAGCCAGGGCACAACACAAAGAACACTGTCAGCCTCTCCTGTGAATAATAATGAAAATGTATTGGCTCGTTCTGTGTTCAGTCCAGCTGTTTCTATCACAGCTGTGTACACAATACCCGATGCACACAATAGACAAACTCCCCGTGCTTTCCTTTACTTGCCTTTCACTCCTTTTTAATTTCTTTGTTCTTACTTTCCCCGCTGCCTCCCCGCTCTCATTTTTTCTTCGCTGTGTCTTTTTAAAGCGAATTGATTCATATGTTTTCAGGCTCACAGGTATTTATAGCCTACTGTTCCATGGATAAACATAATAGCTGCCACTCCCAGTTACAAGTACACATGCACACAGTCGCACCATCAAATAAACACAATAGCCTATAGGCAGACAGACAAGCAATTATTACCAACCAGCAATTATTGAGTGGGAAAGGGATATTAGAAGCCATGTGCTTGCACACACACAAACACACAAGCTCCCACACACATACGCACAGCAGTGGACAGGTATTGATTGGTTGCTGGGCGTGTTGCAGGGTTAACGGTGGGTGTAATTCTTGCTTGATGATAGCTTTTTGCATGTGTGTGTGTGTGTGCGTGTGTGTGATTGTGTGTGAGTGTTATTGAATGTCTCAGATGAATAGCTTAATCGCTCTGCAGGGAGAGGGGTTAGAGAGCCATGGATGAAATGAGAAATGACAGGCTTGCATGCACCTGAATGCGTGTGTGTGTGTGTGCTGGTCAATGCAGATATGATTAGGAGGTGATGTGTGAAGTGGATGAACATTAGGTAAGAGGCTGCACAGGCAAGAGGTGTGTGTTTATGTGCAGGGGCGAGTTACTAAAATCTGAACGTTTCTGATCATTGATCAAGAAGTTAAGAAATAGCGAATATTATCTGATGTACTGAATTTATGGGGTTTTTTTCTTTCTTCTTTCAGCACCCGGACCTGTTCGCCACCTGAGCTTCACTGAAATCTTAGACACATCACTAAAAGTCAGCTGGGCAGAACCTGAAGACAAGAACGGCATCATAACTGGTTAGAGCATTACAAGTAGACATTATAACAACAAGAGCATAACAAAACTCTAAATTGTCACTCATCATTTCCTCCATAATCAAGAAACTTTCATTCCACCATGTTATTTTCAGTCCCATTAACAGTCGTGATGAGAAAAAGCTCAAATTAGGTTTGAGTTGTGTGTTCTTGCCAGAAAGTAATGCACACAATGATGAGAGATTGCATGTCCATCATTTCCAATTCAAATGTGTTCTCTCTAGGTCTGAAAAATGACTAATTCAAGTAAAAATGTAAAAGCATCTCCTTGAGGGAACCCTCAAACTTCTACTCTTCTCAGCTCTGTTTCATACTTCTCTGTCTGCCTTCCACAGATACCCTCCTGTCTCTGACACTGTGTTTGTGTACAGCTGATTCATCATCAGCTAATCCCTTCCCTCTGCAGCTTGTCTTCTCACATAATCTCGAACATGCCCTCATCCTACGCCTCCCTTCACCCAGGGTCTTGTTTGTGTGGCACATCGCGGAGCTCAAGGCACTTTCTCCCCCCAATTCATTTTGCCTCAGCTGCTCTGTGGTTCTGTTAGACAATGTTGCTGGTGAACACTACAAGATGCTGTGGATTAAGCGATTACTCGATGTTGCATCTGGTGTGCGTCTTTGTGTTGCTGTGGCTGAATCATGTCCAACATTCATCAGGCACCTATACAACGAGGCCGCAGTCTAACAGCACAAGGCAGCAGTGACTTTACAGTCAGCTTACACACTCAGAGGAGTGGGAAAATGGGTATTCAATCAAGGTCACCTTGCACATTTACTCTTTTCTCCTCAACCTGCTTTTCATCCAGCACCTGGTGAGCAGGGAGACAGATGAGGGACCATTCACTCTCTCCAGGGCTTTACACACAAGTGGCCTTGCTCACACGTACACACACATTTGAAGGTAGTGGAGTGTGATGCATGATTGCAAAGATGCGAAGGGACAGACAGGAATTTTGACTGTAGTTACCCCTCCCACACTCTCTGCTCCTTTTTGGCTCTGTAACTCTCATTATACGTAGGTGTGTGTGCTTGTGCATATGTGTTTGTGTGTTGACATGTCTGCTCGAGTCTTTGTGCACCTTTATTAACCCAGCGTGTCCTCTTCGCCCTGCAGGCTACGTGCTTAGGTGGGAAGTGCCTAAAGTAGAGTCGAGTCATGAGGAACGTTCCCTGTCTAACTCCACCCTGCAGTACCAGCTGACCGGCCTCACCTCCACCACCGTGTACACACTACAGGTGGCTGCGCTCACCGCGGCAGGGCGGGGCGTGGTCACATCCTCCACCATCTCCACTGGAGTCCCACCAGGTACAATAAATTAACAGGAACACATGGTGACAGTGGATGTTAAAAACTGTTTTTTTGCCTGTGTGTATGTTTTTGTGTGTGTTTGTGTGTGTGCAGAGTAAATATGACTGATGAGCTCTCACGATGCCATTGTCTTTCCTCAGGCTGATAAGTGGCTGTTACTGTGCATCCATGAATCATCACCCACACAGCCAGCACACACATTCACATGCAGTCACACACACAGGCGCTGGTCATTTGCAGAATCTCAGAGAGTGCTTTAGCCTAAGTCGTATTCGTGTGTGTATACCATGTGCACAAAATGCTTTTGTGATGAGTTTGTGTGACTGGACTAAGGCCAAGTTGCAATCATTATTAGTGCTGATTAACTGCAAATGGCAAAGTGGAGGGAATGTAGCCATGGAAGAGAGAGGGCAAGAGACAATCAAAGAGCAGGACTGAAGAAGGGAGAGAAGATAGAGAAACATAATGAGGGAAGAACAGAAAACACAAGAAAATGCAATCTCCAAAGAGCAGAAGACCAAAGTCTTTCAGAAATGGACGGAGAGGAAACGGAGGAGAATGGGGGGAAAAAAAACCCAGCTCATACGGCACGATTTTTGTCCTAACATTTTCTGATTACTAATTTATGAATAAAAGCAGAAAAAGTGAAAGCAAGATGGATACAGACAGTTCTTAGATTCAGAGGTTTTTCATTAATTCATGAAAGCAAAAGACTGAAGGAAAGATGGAGGACTGAAGATTAGGAGAAAGAACTAAAGAATGAGCCGAGACAGAGTGAGAGAAAGAGAGAAGGAAAGAAAGAGAGAGATCCACTGAGCATAGATTCTTGTCTTGTTTATTTATTCATGTATTCATGGAGTTGAGAGAATTTTGTCATTCATCTGAGCAAGGCAGCAGATATCAACATTTCCACATTAAAACCTTACAAGTTTGCTGCATGCATTTACAGAGCAGTGTTAGCTGATAGCTCTAATTTGTCTTGTGGTGCACACACACATGCCTCATTGTTACAGACTAAATAATGCCTTGCTGGCATAATAACCGTCACAGTCATGTTATGTTGTCATGTTACAATAATAAAAAATCCACTCAGGTATTCTACAAATTGTACCCGATGTGCTCCGGTGTACTGATGTGTTACAGCGCACACCATTTGGTTGAACACGTCGGCTTTACAGATATGTATTCTGTCATGTTCAGCAAATATGGTACTTGTAATTCTGGAGCGCAATTGGATGGATTACAGCATATCACACCCGGGCACTTGCACCATCGAGAGATACCAAGTATATAAAGCAAACACAGCGGAGGAGAGTGTTTGAGAAGTGGGTCGGAAGTGCTCGGTCTTGTTGTGATGGAGTGAGACAATTTCGAGCAAAGCGGAGAGTCGTGATTTTTGATTGTGTCAATTTCATTAACAGAAACAAGCTGCCGTATTTCATCCGTTAGCACATGATTTAAAAAAGAAACACAGAACAGGATTCCAGCCTGCGTCTCCAGAGCTGTTGTCATATGTGCTGCCTGCCAGACCAATGCCAATTCAATTCAACAGCTGTCAGTGAAGAAATCTATTCAGAGCCAGCCATAAATTGTGTGTGGCGTTTGAAAGGTTGAGTTGTAAAAAGCTTTCATAGGAATATTTAGTTCTGGCTGAATTGTGCATACAAAACATATTATTATTCCCCTATGATTTATTCCATGTTTAAAAAGAAAAGATAAAAAACTCTACCAGGAGAAAAGAATAGTTGTTGTCTGGTTGTTGTCGACCAAAGTCAGAGCAGAACTGAATGTGACAGAAGCAGCTATTCAAACTTTTAGTCAGTGGTGTTTAGCCGCACATGCCAACAAACTCACTTGGGTTACATCAATGATGCTATTGTCAGAGAATTGTCTTTGTACTGTTAGCTGAATTAGTTGATTTCCAATTATTCTTTCTTCCAGTTATTGATACTGTCGCGCTTGGCTTTCAAGTGTGCACAGTTGGGGATGACAGTTATTGTCTAATTATCTTTCCTGAACAAGTTATCCTCACAAAAAAAATAGCTTTTAAGGTAGATCCTTGAACAATAGTCATAGATTTTTATGGCAGGAGGAAAGAAACTGCAAAATGGAAATACTTTAGACTTAAAACATGGTAATATCCGGTATATCAGCCACATTGTCAGCTGTGTTTGATGAGGTCCGTCTTTGATTTGCTGATTTCCTCATTGTTGTATGTGTGACAGGGATCTGGTCTAAGTCATCAGGCGTTTCAGTTTGTCTTTCTCCTCCAGTGAGGTGGTGCCATTTAAGCTGGCACAGCTGGTCAGCCACGCCGCCACTCATTATTGCCATGGAGATTAGAACAATATCAGAATAGGATTAGGTCAAACATAATTTCATAGCTTTGCAGCCTACACAGACATTTGTAGGCCTTTGGTGGAATATAGTGAACTATTCATTTAATTCTCCTCCACTGGTGTGCAGATTTATCTCTTTCTGTATTGTGTTGTTGACCTTGGAAATATGGCATGAATTGCTCTGACAGAGATATACAGCTGTAGCATCAGTGCTTGTTCTTAAGTTAAAATTAACTTTTTCTTTCTCACACCAGTCGTATTTTCTTTTCTAGCTAAGCATGGACACAATGACACATTAATAAAAGAACTGAAGGCAATTTCTTGGCTCACTCTTAATTTAAGACTTTTTTGTACTCAGGTCATTATTGACAACATGATTCCCCTCTTTTTCTTTTTTTATTATCGGCCTTGTTAGAGATAAGCCATGTTGTAGCTCTGATGACATTTTTCTCAATTCTGGCGCTGTACATATTTTTATCCCTTCGTGGACAAGTTTCTGCATTAAAGTGTTATTAGTTTTCTCAGTTCTTTTGATCAGTCATCCTGAAATAATTTGCTGTGATCTTACTGCCCTTTTCTGCAGAATAAAACACTGCTCTCAAGCAAGCAGAGGTGTTTTATTAATGTCAAAGACCTTGAAAGTAGCTATTGAAACATCAGAAACGTGGTACAGCAACTGCTGTTTTCATAAATAACATTATTTTGAGTGCAATAATCCCATGGGTTTTTGGTTTTTAGACATTTTATATATCTGTAAGAGTATATAAAATGCTGTGATATGAAGCGACTCATAGGCACTATCTGCATAACAGCTAATACTGAGGATTTTTTGTTGCTACCAGTAAAACGTTCTTTTCTGTGTTTTCTCTCCGCAGAACTTCCTGGTGCTCCTTCTAATTTGGTCATCTCCAACATCAGCCCTCGGACAGCATCTCTTAGGTTCCGTCCCGGTCCTGATGGCAAGACCAGCATCTCACGATGGATAGTGGAAGGACAGGTGCTTGCGTCTGTGTTGCAAGAGCATTTGTCTGTTTGGTGCTTATTGTGAAACACAGCGCGAGGTAAAGTGTTTTGTAATATCCTGAACAGGTGGTAAAGGAGGACGGAAAGGAGGAGGCATGGAGAGTTATCTACCAGAAAGACAACCAGCCGGATGCAGACACACTTGAGATCCCCGACCTTACTCCATTCACTCAGTACAGGTGAGCAGCAGAAAAGCACAGCCTGCACAAGAACGTACTCAAGCGCTCCCAGCTGCACAAGCACACAAACACACCAGCTCGCTCGCACACATCTCACCCTCCGCCAGTCTCTGCAGTATTGCTAGGCTCAGGTGAAGTTAGATAAATCACACAGACACACAGAGAGACAGTTCCATCTGAGACTTTTCTGTTTGTCAGCACCTTCACAGCTGCTGCATGCAGATCCTTATTACCCTCCCCCAACTAGCTAGAGGGAAAGAGAGGGGAGAAGGAAGGGAAGTGATGAGGGCAGGGGAGAAGAAAGGTGATGAGAAAGCAGGAAGGGCAGCAGAGAGCATTAAAGGGAAGGGGATACAAAGGGATGCGAAACAAGGAGAAGAGAGAAGAGGAGGAGAGAGGAGTGTCTGTAATCCTTCCTCAAGGGCTGTGGGGAGCTTGCATTTTGTGAGCGTGATCTATTGCCACTCTGAACAGCAGCATATCTTCCTCCTCTCTCTCTCCCTCTTCTTCTCTATCTATCCGTCTGTCTATCTTCTGCATTTATCAGGTTATCTGTCTCTGTCTGCTTCTTGCTTTCTGTATCTCCGCCTTCATCTGTAATGGGATTGCGGTGTGTGTATGCACACATCGAACACTCACAGGGATTATGTTGTCACAGGCGACACCATTGGGACGTTAGATGAAGTGATGCACTTGTCTGTATTTCTTATCCCCTGCTTTAAGTCCCTCTTTACACCCTGCTCTCTATCTCCCAATACAGGGGCGACAACTCATAGATGTAGTCTCTCACACACACTTTGAACGCTCACACATTTTATCACTTACAGCCATACTGAAGCATAGTTGCATTTACAAGTCACAGAAGTAACTCTCCCTCATGGCTTGATGTGTGTCTACATGTCTGCATAGTTACATCTCTTTTACTTACTGAATGCTTGGTTCCCTGAGACAAATAAACAACCTCTGGTAGCAGTTTCTCGGAAAATGATAGTGAGAAAACTATTTTTCTGTCGTGAAACAAATAATACAAACTGCTCGCCAGACATAAGCACAAATATAATGTAAATAGTTTTTGCTGTTGAAGGCTTTGAGGTCTATTTGTCTATGGACCCATTTTACCGGTGAGGCAACACAATATGTTTACAATTTTTTCCTGAAATATTTTCATGGTTGCTAACCAACCGTGACAGCATGCAGTTTGCCTAGTATATCAAAAAATGTATGCTGATGAAAATCTTGTCACTCCGTTGCTTAATTTTGAGTTTAGACACAAACTGTGTAATCAGTTGGAAATATTATATAAAATATATAAAATGAAATACTGACGTGAGGAGCATCCACCGTTCCACTTGAAAACTCCCCATGTCCAACTTACGGCTCTTTTATAATGAACTCACATCTTATTTTCTTTTATGTGTTTTTAATGGGGAACTCCTGCAGGAACAAATCAAGTGCTATGACAAGTGCAGGCTTTATTCCCTTTAGAGATAGTTTTGTGGCATTTTGCCTTTATTGGAGGGCTGTTGTCGGTAGAGACTGACTGAAAATGCGGGAAAGAAAGCAGGAGAGTGACACGCAGCGAAGGTCCAGCCAGTCGGGAGTCGAGCCGGGACTCAGCTGCTTGAAAGCATTTTTGACAACTCAGCTGTTGGGTCATCGGAGCTTTTATGCAATTTACCAAGGCTGTTTTTGAAAGTCTGTTCTCTTGCGTCTGTTTGGTAATTTCCTGGCACCAAACTAATGTGCGTGAGGTGGGAAAGGAGGCACAGCTGAAACTGTGGGTATGCTGATTAGGCAGCGCAGTTTAATTTGTGCGTACTTTTTGGCATGAAATTGCATCTGCATTAAAATCTGCTCAGACCAAGTCTTATCACAGACACAGGGAAGTTTTCTTGGCTTTAGCTGGCAGAGATGCAGCGTGGTCCCTTTTGCATTTACTAAGCATTCATTTGCAGTTGATCAATATGGGCATCAAATTACAATTTTCAGTTTAATTAAGGAAGATTCTTACGAGTATAGTCCACATCAGTGTAATCCGGCAACCCAGATTTTTAAAGAAATGTGACTAAAACGTGCAGAATGTCAGATCTTCTCCAATGCAGTTGATTAAACGTCTGTAGTTTCTGTTCTGATAGAAGGGCTGTGCATAATTTGTAGTGAGACAGCAGCAGCTTCATTAATCTTCTGTCGCCTGACATGCAACAGGGTTGGTCAGGATCTGAATTTCTCACACATTCCAAGTTGGATTTTTAATGAAAAGTGAAGACAAAAGCTCACAGCCAAAATGCTGTCAGTGCTCACAACAGCTCGAGCTAAAGAAATGATAAACATTAATTAAAGCACACTGATATGTGACAGTTGGGGCAGCAGAAGCCTTTTTTATGGTTTCAGTGGATAATTTCTACGTGTTGTTCTGCACAGAGAGAGAAGGATAACACTCATGCTTGCCTACTTCATGCACACCTGGCACAGCATGAGCACCTTCTTTAATGACTTAAACCTCCAGACAGTACACCAGGATTTAATGATAACTGACCCTGTACATTTATCATTTTTCTCCCCCTACTGGATTAACAAGGACTAATATTTTAATTTTTTATGTTTGCAGTGCTTTATATAAATAAGCCTAAGAAGTATAAATGAGTCTCTTTGAATATGCAGTGGGGTCAGCGAACCACTGAGCTTAAATGTATTAATTAGCTTTTATTAATTGTGTGCACAGCCAAAACCAGCAGCACCGCTAGACCTGCAGCAACAATCAGACCGACCTATTCATTCTACCTCTGGCAGCATAATTTGTCAACATATGTTTATCTGTATTTTTTCATGTTGGAATCTCATGTGCAGATGAAGAGGAAACTTTTTACTCTCTCTATCCTCCTCCTTTATTTACCTGTTGCTACCTTTATAAGACATGAGAGGGGAGCATGTATTGGGTCAGAGCTGAAGCTTACCCTGCTGATTCTGTATTAATAAAAACAATTTGCTGGTTGTGTCCAACTGTGTGTATTTGCAAACCCTGAATGTCTACAAACATGCCAGCAGCTCTCAGAGGTTGTGTTTCAGCACAGCAGTGCTTTAAACTGAATGCTAGCATCAGTATGCTAACATGCTCACAGTGACAGTGATGAGATGCTCACGTCAAGCAGGTATCGTTTTTACCGTGCTCGCTTTTTCGTTCAGCGTGTTAACGATCCATCATCTGCTAATGAGTTCTAAACACAGAGTCCAACTGAGGCTGATGGGACTTTCATTAGATTTGCAAATATTTGAACCGACTTATTAAGCCAGTGCACACCTGGAGGCTTTTTGTTATAAACTGTAAAGTCTCCAAACGTTTTCAGAACCCCTGATCAATATGACATTATGAGAATTACTCATCAGACTTTGGCTCACTGTAGAGCAACAAAAGACATTAAAATTCCTCTCCTATCGTTGATTAAACCCCTAAAAACTCATTTGTGTATTTCAGAATTACATATTTAGGAGTTTCTTTTACTCATGAAAAGAATCTCTTTCTGCCTTATAATGGTTTAGAAGTAACTCCAAACCATTGCTTCCTCCAGAACACACAAATATGTCCCTTTTCACCCACGTCTCAACTGCTCGCTGCAGCTGAGCACACCAGCTCACCTCTGCTAGAACACTGTAAAACTGCTAAGTGCTACTCGATGGCAATTTGTACTATTAGAGTAATTCAGCCATACGTGTTCTATCTGGGAACTTATTCTGAAGGATGATCATACAGAAAGTCCCGCCCTACAAGTTGACAGAAGTGGTTCCTTAAGTTTGTTACGTATTAAACCCTGGGAGGCTGGTTTTGAGACTGTAGTTTTAAGGTGGAAATGCTTACCCAACGACATGTCTACTAGAGTTAATGAAGCACCATAATGACGTGTGAACAACTTGATTTTTATTTGATGTTTGTGCCAAATAAACTGACCTTGACGTGTAAAAAAATGACTAGAGTGTTCCTTTAACGTTGCTTTCTGTTCTCATCAGGTTCAGGATGCAGCAGGTGAACATTGTCGGTTCCGGCCCCATGAGCGCCCCCTCCAGGCTGATCCAAACCTTGCAGGCTGCCCCTGACACACACCCCTCCAACCTCACCTTTCTGTCGGCTACGCAGACCAGCCTGCGTTTCAGCTGGAAGGTACTGAAACACACACACACACACCTACAGTATACTATAGAGGTGAGTAAACCGCTGTGTAATATCGCCTAAATGTCGGCTGATTTCAAATGCCATCACTGCTTAGCAATTGCATTTATTCTTATTTGATCTAAATTAACAGAAGAGTATTTCCACTTGTTGTTTGTAAAGACAGTATTAAAAATATGGGTCCTCAAGTTGAATCTTATGGCAACAAAAGCGAACACACCTGTGATCACTGACGTCGGAAACTAAACTAGGCACATCTGTGATTTCCAATTAGCCCAATTACATGAGCACAGTAAAAATGGCGCGTGAAAATCAGAACGTTCTCAGTTTTGGACCAGTGGGCTGTGTCTATCTGCATGTCTGCATCATGGCTCCACATTGAAAAGAATCCCCAGAGGAGCAGAGAAATCTGATTGCGAGATTGTGATTGCCATCCTTCTGAAAATACGCAACAGACTGTTCTGCTTCTACACTCTACTTTTAAGAATCAGACGAGCATGTGCTTCAGACTTGGCACAGGGGTTGTCAGTGGAAATCAGATTTTTTGTAACTGCTTAGAAAGTGAGGGGGACGGTGTGCAACATCTACCTCAAGAGATGGCATCTTTAAAAAGCACCTTTTGCTTTCTCTTCCGCACTAAACTGCCAGATTAAACTTTGCTAAAATACATGAAAAGAAGCTGGATGAATGTTAGTGGCTTGTTCTTTGATTAAATGAGACCAGGATCTGTTTGACTACAGTGAATGCATAGACCCAGCAGTAAAGCACAGAGGTGTGAATGTGGCAAGAAAGGGCTGCATGAGTGCAAAAGGTATTGGATAGATTACATTTATAGATGCACCATGAATGTCTGTAAATAAACCAAAATGCTGACTGACTCCCAGTCTGCAGAGGCTCAGCATAAGAGGAATATTCCAGCATTATAACAATCCAAAGAACTCTGCCAACATCACGCATGAATTTCTAAACAAGAAAAAGTGAAAACTACAACCTAGCTATGTTTTTATGTTTTTGTTCCTTGGGTTGTTTTTTTTCTGGTTCCTTCCCACTGTCGCCGACTGCTTGCTCATGGGGAATCCAAAGGAAGCTTTGGATTGTTGGGTTCGCTGTTAACAAATTGCAAGGTCTTTACCTCTCTATGTAAAGTGCTATGAGATGACATAGGTTGTGAATTGGCGGTATATTAAATACAGCTGAACTGAATCGAATTAAATCACCAGACTTGAATCCAATAAAATATGTCTGAGTTATTCTAAAGAGAAAGGGAGAGCAGCACAAGCCCTCTAGCAAAGAGCAACTGAAAAAAGTTCTCTCCTCCATGCAGAGGAGCATTGAAATAAACGTGAGAATACAAAAAAATGGAAGATTTAAATGTCAGTGATGCAAGTTGTACTGAGTGTGGTTGCATTGTGATCTTTCTGTAGGGCCTTATTTTTTAATATAGTGAATCTAAACTGTCAGTTTTTACTGTTAAGTAAGGGCAAATACCCAGCTGTTCAACTTAGAAATAATGTAATTAGTGAGAGCTAATAAAATTCTGAATCGTTTGACATTTAAGTAATATTGTACATTATGAACTCTCCTTTCTTTTCAATGCTGTTCGAATAGTGCTATTTTGACGGGGATTTTCTTTGTTTCTTTGTGCTGCCTTTCTGTGTGTATTCTCTTATTTTTATATCAGTGCTTGTGTGCATGTGCATATGCATGTGCACATGCGCTCCCCAGCAGCAGGGCTAAACAGGTTGAGTGGCTGACAGCCGATAATCAGTGTCTCTCCTGGTTATCAGTGCTAACACTAATCTGTCACATTTCCCATTCACCGTGTGGACCACTAGCAGCACAAACTGCAATGTAATTTTCTCCTCACCGTCTGTTCTTCTTTTGCTGTTGTTGCTCCTCGTATTCCCTCCTTTTCCCCCTGTCTGTCTTTTACTCCCCCTTCCCCTCTTCTATTATAGCATAAATGGAGAGCAGAGTATTTTCCATTTAAGAGTTGGAATGAGAAAAAGAGCCTGTCAAATCAGACACAGACACTGAGGCGCTATAGGCTACCTGTGCAGCATGCTAATGGGATTGTACCTGCATGTTAGCACGCAGACTCAGCTATGCTAGGTTTTCTGTGGTAATGGAACCATCACAATGGTTTTAGCTAAGGCTATTATTCTAAGCTGCATATTAAGGGTAATAAAGCTAATGTGACATTCTGTATTATGGCTTCTAAATGCTAAGCTGAGCTAAATCACTCGGGTATTTAAAATGACTGGGTGTCTCACTTTCTTATCTGTTGCGCAGCACAGAGCAACCAATGCTGTACAATGCTGGTTGAAATCTTCTGTGGAATTAAATACTGTGAACAACCTGAACTTTCTGCTAACATGATTTTAGGGTAATGAGTAATAGGTGGTTGTGGAAGCAGTGCATAATCACATGATGGGTCACGGGCAGAGTGGAGAGGATGAGATGACAGAGAAAAAGTGTGGACAAGAGAGGGAGAGAGGGTCACAGGAAATGAGAATGCAAGTGAGTAAGAGACCGGGGTGACTAAGACAGAGAAACAGAAAGAGAAGGATCAGGAGATGGGATGTCAAAGGGGAGAAAACAGTAAAAGGTGTTTTGATGTGCTTCAGAGTTTGACATAATCACAAAAATAGCCTCGTTCTCTAGCTGCTAAAAAAAGGGCTTATTACTTCTGAGTGTGCATTTGTGTCTTTCATTCTATCATATCGTGGAGCCCTAAACGTGACCTATGTCAAGTTAACTTCTCTTGTCAGGACCCATCTTTCTACATATGTTTATTTCAGGGTTTAACTTGTTACTGTGAGTGATGGGGGGCCTAGATGCTCACATTTTCCTACAAAGTTAAAACATGGTGATTTCACATGGCGGATTTCTTGCTTGTGTTTTTGACCTCGCTTTTCTTGTTGGTTTTGAGTGGGTGGGGATAATTTGGACAAGGTGACAGGGACTTTTGTCTCGTTATGAATGTTTAATGCTATCAAAGAAAGTAAATTTCACAGATTTAAATTTGAGATTTTAAAAAATCTACGTGTGTTAGAATAATCACTAATCTTTATACCTGTAGTTTATGATCAGGTGTGATTAAGTCATGCTATAAGTGATTCTGTATGAGCCTCTTCCTCACAAATAAACTGTTAACTGGCTGTTTTACATTGTTCTATACAGCTACACGTTTCTCTGTGTTAACTAAATTATCATTATCATTAGCTTTATCATCATTTCTCTCTATCAGTAGCCCTTTTGTAATCTATCAAAATAATCAGTGGCCCCCAGTTAAGGTAACAGCTGGTAGTTGCCAAGTACAGACACATTAGAAGATGCTTACATAGTTCAGGACCCTATTTATTTAGCTATTATTGATCAAAAAACAAAAAATCAGCCAGATCATCCTGGAAAAGCAGATGTGAGTTTAGTTTTAGTCATAAAAAGTAACTTAAGACTCAAATGTCATTTGGAGGAGAGCGACATGACCTTGGCAACATAAAAAGAATAATAAATGCAAAATGCCTCTCTGTAATCTGCTCTTTCTTCCCTCCCATCTCACTCTCCGGTGCTTTCCAGCCTCTCCCAGAGTCCGAGTATAACAGCAGCCCGGAGACCGTGGGCTACCGGCTGCGTGTCTGGAGGACGGACGGCCAGGGGGAGGACAGGACTGAGGATGTGCAGGGAGGAGGGGGCACCAGTGAGGCCACGGTGGATGGCCTGAATCCCTGGACCCAGTACCAGGTTCAGATACAAGCCTTCAACTCTATAGGACCAGGACCGTGGAGCCACACTGCCGCTGCACGAACCGCCGAATCTGGTATGAACACAGACCTCATTCAGTCTTCTTTCCTCTTTGCAAGTGTCCAGCAGAGATGACTGTGAAATATTGCATTAACTGGACATAAGAAAGTCAGATGGATGAGGAATAAAGTGCTCTGATTAGCTCCCTGTGTGTCCTCTCCTCCTGCCACCTCTCTCTGCCCTCTACGCTCTCCTTCTATTTCAGTGAGGGGAAGATTGATGGAGAGAGGGAGGGGGGAGATGATTGAGATAAAATCGAAGATTGGTCCAGAAAGTGGAGTAGCACTGAGCTGTGTGTGTGTGTGTGTGTGTGTGTGTGTGTGTGATTGCGTGTTTCTTTGTGTGTTCTCTAGTTCCATCTGGATCTCCGGTTAATGTGAGTGCCGAGGCGGTAAGCTCCTCCAGGATCCTGCTCACATGGTCGGCTCTTCCTCAGGCACAGAAGAATGGAGTAATTCTTGGATATAAGGTGAATGAAACACTCAAACGCACACAGTGACACACAGAATTCAACCCTGGCATTCTCACTTGACCCCCTCAACCCATTATCACTTCCTCCAGCACCTTCACACACACTCTCACACACAGATGCATTCAGACGTGCTCTCAAAAATCTGATATAAGATGAACATGATGTAATATTCTGTAACTGCTCTAGTTTGTTCTTCCTACATTGCTGCTTTTAAACTCACCCGGCTGCAGTAAGTGTGTTTGAGGGAAGTGTGTTTCATTGCATGCATGTATAGGAGAGAGACTTTACTGTTAAATATGCTTTCATAAAACAGCATTCCAGAAACAATAGCTTGATTGTTCACTTATGAATAATGGACGATAATCCATAAAGCATGTTAGTTTTTGGAAGGTACTTTGTTTATCTGTAATTTAAAGCACACACTGAGGTTTAGTCTGAACATGCTTTGGGGGTTCTGCATTAGCATTTAAATCCAGACACTGATGCGATGTTTCCAAAATAATGCAGAGAAGTCTGTCCTGTTGCAATGCCAGATGGTGACGTAGTTCACACAGTCAGATGTGCAGGTTTCTCAGAAAGAGCTGCTTGATGAGTAATGCTGATGGTGACGTGCAAGGCGCTCTCATTTTCTGATCACTTACTGGCAGTCACACCTCATATTTTGCACTCAATGCGGATGCACCTAGTGTTCTCTACTTCCTTGTTTGATTTTAAAATGTAGAGACTAAAAGCACTGGTAACACATGAGCTGCGGTTTTGCAAGGTTGCTTTTCATGTTTAGTGTCCCCTCAGCGTCGTCTTCAGAATTGAACAAAGGTAACGCACGTGCAAAAATATTTGTGCTAATATAAAAGTGATACTGAGTGCACCTCTTAATCTCCACCCAAACACAAGACAGCATAACAAAGATTTAAAGGGGAGGGAATTTATCCTCCATTGCGTGGATGCGTGGTGTTATAAATACATAAATCTGCAGAAGAAAACAGGCTGTGACTGTGTGATATAAACCAGCACCATCCAGTCTATTTTTTTACTGTTGTATAAAATCCAGGTCATATCATCAACCATGCCCAAAGCACATCACACTCCACGTCTGTGTGTTTCCTTGTGCCCTCCTGAGGAACACACTGAGCAGCATTTCTACCATGTTAATAGACGGGAAGTGGCTGCCAGCAGCAGCTCTTTAACACCTTCCATTCCCTAGTAGATGTTGAGGAGTCGCCCCAGCTTCCTGCCGTGCACAACCTGTGACTGCTTCTGTTTATAGACTCTCAGCTTTTCAGGCGAAATCTCTTCGAATAGTTCAAAGTGTTTCGTATCGATGTTCAAGTTCATGTGGACAAATGAGAAAGTACAGCGTCAGAATGTACAGTGTTTGTTGATTTGTTTCAAGAATAGTGTAAATTTGGTTTCACGATCGCTTTAGTTGTTTCATTTTAAGCGAGGTGATGTTCTATATGTCCCACTCTCAAACAATACCACGAAGAGACTAGAGATGAAAGACATAACCTGATATAGCCTGTTCCTCAGTGCTACTGTCCTTCCTTCTTGTCCAAAACACTTCACTGAGTCACATCGCTTCACAGTCTTACATATCCCATCACTGACTTCACTATGATGAACATGGACACTGTTACAAGTCAATTTCACACACCCCCTTAGTGCTGTAAATAGTTACAAGCCCAACATGTCAGCAGCTGAAGATAGTTGGCAACTTTTCATACCTGCTTGAGGAACGTTCAGTAAAAACTAGAAAGGTTTTAAGGATTGATTTTGATTGAGTTTTGGTCCTTTTGTAGGCAGTCGTCTTCGTGAACATGTGAGCAAATAATTGCCCAATTATGCATCAGAGTAACAGTTTTGGAGGACAATAGCTTTTTAGCTGCGAAATGCTCCACTGTGCTCACCAGATAACCACTAACTAGGGCCATCTGCTGTGTGGTGCTAGCAGGTCAGTTTGTCTAAGCTTTTTCACTACAAACAGGAGCCTGCTGTGGTCAGACATGATGCGATGGGAACTATGGGAGTGACTAAGTCCCTACAGCTATGGAGAACCACAGTTCAGTTTCAATTCTCAGGGAGTTCGTCAGTGTTAGCGACTCCTTTTCCATACTGTGATCAAAAGCTAACAAACCTGTGAGTTTTAGAATTGATTTTAAATGTTTACTGCCTTTTTTTAAAGCCTTGAATGGTCATGTTCAAACCTGTATATATATCGATCTACTAACTCTGTGTGAACCTGAACGCTGCCTTTCTGCAAACAGCCGTGATCAGTCAAGCCACACTAGCTCACTGCAAGGGTTTTTTCACTGACCTGTAAAGAAAAGTGAAATGGCTTCCAAGAACGGCTAATGAAGCTAACTTTGTGAGAAGCACATATTATGTCCTATAACTTTGTCACAATAAACACATTTCGTCTATTTACCAGTGAAAAGCTTTTAGTGTGGAGAGGTTCGCTTTACATCAGCGACAACTTAACACAGCTGAAAACGATCAGAAACAGTAAAGTAAGGCTGATGTCTGAGTGTAGAAATAGGAACACCGGAGTGAAACTGAGCTCCGGACCACAGAGATTCAATAAGAAGCCGCTAAAGTACTGCGAGCTGAACTCAGAGAGTTTCCAAAAAGAGATTTCTCTCTGGAGTCAGGCTCAGTTTAGGCACTGAGGATGCAGCTGTCCCCTGCTGTGAGGCCTCAGTGGAAATACATGTCAGCGTTTTTCCATCGGTGTAGAGTGGAAAACCCTGTAGAGGTGGCCAGGCCTTTGCTCTTTTGAATTTATGTTAAAAGTTATTTTTATTTGGTGGATACTTTTTCTTAGCTCATGGCATTTGTTGTTTTAACTATTTTATCTTATATTATACTTGGGATTGTATTACTTTTATTGTTAGTTTTTGCTGTTAAGCAGTTTGTAAGTACGCTTTTAAGATTTATATAAAGTGTCAGAACTCAGCCACTAGGCCGTGACAAAAACAGGAACAACACAATAATTGCCGGCAAATAATATTTATTTAAGGAAAACAGAAATTAAGTGTGTGGAGTGTGAGCATCAGTAATGTCAGTGCTGAGAATGTGGATGTACGTTTATGGTGTTGTGAGGATGTTGGAGGTGCAATAACCTAACCTAACCAAATACAAACGTAGTGTGGCTGCAGCCACAGGCAGAGCGGAATGAGAGAGAAAGATATGCCAGGTCGGCTGGGCTTTTATAGCCGCGGTAACGCTGGGCCCGAGCACCCGGACAGCCAAGACCGCCTACGTCCACCATGGCAACTCTGCCTATAGAAAGACATTAATCATCACTATTAATCTGAGACCAACCTGTAGAGCAGGGGCCGTCAGAAAAGGAAGAAACAGATAGGAACAATGCTTTACTGTGTTTGGCAGGGCAGAAAGATTAAAACATTTTGGAAAGAGGTCAGGGCACCATGTGAGAAGATTATTTCGAGAAGAATTTCAATGGATCCTAAATTGTTTCTACTTGGTCTGTATCCAAAAGAACATAACTATCACAAAAACATAACAAATATTGACGAACCTGAGCTTTCTAAATGCAAAAAGGTGAAAAAAAAAACTCACAGACCAGCTATTACACAAATGATGTCAAACCTTCCACTAGAACAATAACTTATATGCTAAAAAACAAACAAAACGTGAGGAAGTTTGGCCAACCATGTAGTTCTGTAGAGTTCAAAGTCTTTTTTTTGTTTTGTTTTTTCGGTACGTAAAGGTTAAGAAAAACAAAAAAAATGTTAAAAAATAAAGAAACTAACAAGCTTTAGACTGAGTCGGACAAACAGACTGCAGAAGTCTGAAAGAACTGAGAGAGCTGGTTTTGGTCTTTTAATGGTGTTCGTGAGAATCATATAAACAAACTTTAAAGTTACAAAACCAAAAGTCAAACAAAGAGATTGTTGACTGCAGTATGTGGGCGATCATTTTTACTTATTTTTTTTTTTTTATTGTGCACGTGAATTAAATGTGTGACGTTTTAGTTTGTGTCACTGTGTGCAGGTGTTGTACAGCGAGAAAGGCTCTGAAGGCCCCCCCAGTGTTCAGGTGGCAGGAGGAGAGGGGAGCGTGTCGCTGCTCCTCGGCGTCCTCCAGAAATACAAAGTGTATGTGCTGCAGGTTCTGGCCTACACACGGATGGGCGACGGTCCACCCAGCAACCCCATCCTGCTCAGAACCAAAGAAGATGGTAGGATCTCTCTTTCTGATACACTGGCCTCTATGTCCTATAGTTTGCTCAACACTTTCGCTTTGCCTTCTGCTCACGTCTGAGCTGTTCTTCACCTCCTTACAACACACCTTACACACATATGTTGGTATTTGTGATAATGTGTGCCATGGTTACCAGATGTCTTTAGATACAGAGATCTGGTAACCATGGCAGGCTCTTCAGAATGGCAGCAACCCGGTCTGGTCTTTCTGAATAATATAACACAAGCACAGAGGCGTGCACAAACACACATACAAAGACTCACATTTGCTCATTAACACACGTATGCACGCACACACACACACACACACACACACACACACACACACACACCTTCTCTATCAAAGAGTGTCACGTCTGAAAAGTTTTTCTCATTTCAGGATGAAACAAGAACCGGGGAAGTCAATTCCCGTCAATGTATAATGAACCTCCATCCTGTCTGTCACACGCATATACTTACTGTACACACACACGCACACACGCACACACACACACACACTCTCGCTGACATGCATTTGCTGGTGTGGAACATGTACTTTTATCAGGAACAAGGCAGAGTCAGTGTGAGGTTGAAAGAAAATTACATTTTCTATTTTGAAGTGCCTCTTAAAAATGTGTAAGACACTCACTCAGTATATACTATGTGTGCGTGTGTGTGTCTGTGAGTGAGTGTGAGTTTGAGTGTGAGGCGAGCATATGCACATACATCTGTGAGCTTTAGTGCCATCATGCTAACATATTAGGATGTAAGAGCCAGATGCTGAGGTACTCTCTTTCTCATTACAGTTCTGGAAGAGTCCTTTTGAGCGGCGCTCTCTGCTGTTTTTTTAACTGAGTATTAATATCCTTTCATTCTGCTGCCAACTCCCTTCTCTATTTTTCTCTCCAGTTCCAGGCCCCCCTGTCAGGATGGTGTTTCCAGAAGTTCGATTGTCATCCGTTAGGGTGGTTTGGCAGCCACCCGCGTTCCCCAACGGCATCATATTAGGTACAAAAACAAACACACACATGTACAAGTGAGCAGATATTTGAAAGCAACATTTAAATCATAATCTGCCTTTTTATGCTTGTAGTGAGAACAGATTTATTTTGAATTGTTGAAGCTCGGAGTTATAGAAGGAGTGATTTAGCAATTTTAAACACATGCGCACAAACACAGACACACACACACACACTGCTGTGATCTTTCAAGGAAAGCAAGGAAGTACAAGCCGTAAAATGGAAAAGAGCTGATTTTGTTTCTAGTTGTCAAACAAGGGTCAGCTCTCTTTTCTCTCCCCCTCACTGCTGAAGTTAGTTGCTGTTTATGTATGCTTGTGTGTACGTGCCTGTGTGTGTGTGTGTGTCAGTTATCAAGCCGGTAACTGATGTAGACGCTGAAGACACCTCTCCAAATGCATACAAAGCCTTATATTTAAACATGTTTAGATTCACGCAAATCGCTCGTTTCTGAAACTGCCAAGCACAGCATGCAGAATGAATTACAAGGGACAGTTTAATAAACAGGAAAAGAGAAATGTGTGATCTGCTGAGCTGGAAATGAAGACCAGAAGGGGAGAGACAGAGAAGGAGATGTATAGAGGTGAGAGGAGGGACAGGTGTGTGTGTGTGTGCATTGAACATGGGGTGGTGTTTGTCCTCCCAGTGGGGGAGGGAGTCGAGCAGGACACTTTGAGTGATGTGTGACTGTATTGTTAGAGGGGAGGGTATTTAGTGCGACACCACTCTGTGACAGAAGGATGAGTGGGAGGGCAAAGCTCCCTCTCGATCGCACGGACACACAGAAACATGCAGTCCTGCTGTGTCCTTGCTGTGTGTGTGTGTGTTTATGCAGATACAAATAACTGTAGCGCACCAGTTTCTTCATTGCTCCTGACTGCCTCATTTCTCCTTGGGTTCTCAATCCATGGGGGACTGACACAGAAGGTGGACGGAGGTGAACCAAGACCACAGAAGGTGCACAATCTAATTTGGCACAGCGCAGTGAGGCATTTCTGTTTCTCGTGACCTTTCTATGAATATAATACAGCCACACATAGGAATATTGCAGCGACAAATAGAAGTTGCATCCCGATATCATACCAATTATAACCAATAATATTAATAATAATAATAATAATGGGCTGCATGGTGACTCGGTGGTTAGCAGCGTCGCCTCACAGCTAGAAGATCCCCGGTTTGCGTCCCGGTTAGGACGTCTGGGATCTTTCTGTGTGGAGTTTGCATGTTCTCCCTGTGCAGCGTGGGTTTTCACCAGGTACTCCGGCTTCCTCCCACAGTCCAAAAACATGCTGAGGTTAACTGATTATTCTAAATTGTCCATAGGTGTGAATGAGAGTGAGCTTGGTTGTTTGTCTCTATGTGTAGCCCTGTGATAGACTGGTGACCTGTTCAGGGTGTCCCCTGCCTTCGCCCGAGTCGGCTGGGATAGGCTCCAGCACCCCCGTGACCCTAGTGAGGATTAAGCGGTGTATAGATAATGGATGGATGGATGGATAATAATAATAATAATCCTTATCTATAGAGGTCTTTTCAGTATCAAGCTTACAAACTGCACCATAATGGGGAAGAGGTTTTTAAAAAACATTTCTAAGAGAATTAAGAGACATTTAAAGTTGAGGTAAAATCATGGAGTGCTCTCTGATAAAAAATATGTTTTAAGAAGCAGCTTACAAGAGGCCACTGACTTAATCGACCTGATTTCCTTCGGCAGATCTTTCCAGAGCCGTGGGCCCTCGACTGCAAACGCTCTGCCCACTTTGGTTTTTAGACAAAAGACAGACAAAAGACCTCTGCCTGAAGATCTCAGAGTGCATATTCTCAGTGGTACCAAGAGGTTAGAAATATAGCAAGGAGAGAGGCCATGAAGGGCCCTAAAGGTATCAGTGTAATCTTAAAATGTGTTCTAAAGCAGACTGAGAGCCCATGTGAAGAGGCTAAAACAGGAGTGATCTCATCTCGGGGTTCTCAGCTGAGCAGTTCTCTGTCTTGTGCTGTGATGTGCCGCTCACAACTCAGATTGCTGTCAAACCGAACAGCAAGATTCAAGTATCTAATGTGTTGATATTCAAAGTCACAAAACAGAGTCCACGTTTTCCTCAAATTTGTGAATATTCAAAAAATGATCTGCACTTACTAAAAGTAAAAACAATGCATGCTTGATTTTTGAGTGTACTGTTGATTTTAATTGCAGTGCTCAAAGAAAAAGGGAAGCCGCTGTAATTGCACAACATTTTGTCTCTTTGTGAAGTTTAATTGGCATTTAAGAGACACTTCATTAAAGCTTCAGTTTGAAGTCCATCACGGCATGTATTCCATCCCTACCTGTTGCACAAAACTGTTACCATGCAGTTGTTTGTATGCTAAGAACATTTCTAGTATTAGATTTTAAAATCGTGTATTAAGAAACCACAATGCAGCAGTGGTGTTGGCTCATGGAATATTTATTGTGCTGTATTCATCTGAACACAGAAAATCCAACAGCCGTACGAGCCCTTTATTAGTGCGGCAGTTTAATCAGGGATGGATGGATGATTAGTTTCTCTGCACGAGAAGGAAAACATTAAGAAAATATCACAAATTAGAACAGTAGCGATAAACACAGGAGTAAATTAGTAAACCAAATCAAATCATCAATATTCCCACTAACTTTAATTAATGCATCCATGAATTTGGCATTTAGTACATCTTAAGGGTTTACTGAACATAAAATCTAATGTGAATGCAATACAGAACAATCCATTAAACACTTAAAGTAAAACATGAAATATTAACCAAATTAAATGAGAATACAAATGTGTTGTCTTACCTTTGGTTGTGTCTTTGTGCAGCATTCAGCAAATAGGCTGGGAGGAACAGGACTAACAAGGCTAAGGGATGGGGGCTGTATATTTCTTCCTTAGGAGAGTCATAGTGGGAAACTATCCATTGATCTTGTCACCGCAAAAGTCCTCCGCGATCCACAAAATGTCATGTCAGTGTGCTGGAAACTATGGAAACTCACTGTGTACCAATGTGTTGTGTAGAAATGAGACATGGGGGATGCAAAGACAGACTCAGTGTCACAAAACGTTCAGCTCTGAAGTACTTTGGAGACCCGTGAGTACTAAGACTTTTGTTTAGATAGTCAAGGTCAGTGGAATTTATTGAAAAGTAAAAGCAAAAAAAGAAAAGTATATATGCAGTAGATTTATTTTCTCAATGCCGTATTCTTGGAAGAAGTATCATATACAGTAGATGTTAAGTCTTACGCACTAAAGGTGAAGAGGCCTTTCACTGACGAGACACAGTCACTTAACGCAACAGAGATCTCGCCTCTTGTATGTGACAGCAGCAGTGTCCTAATGATATTCAGTACAGAACATAATGCTGTGCTCTGACCCAAATGTTGCGATGCCAGAGGATTTGTGATCTAGCTGTTATCCAATAATCTTCCACACGCGGCATTCACATTAACATACAATCAGACTATCTGATGAGATTATCACCCACACAACCAGATTAGGTGCCTCTGAGCAGATTATTATCCTGACAGCCTCAGTGTGAACTAATCACATCAACACACTTGTGTTTTTCTAACAGTTTGTGGATGCACGGGAGTATGTGAGTGTGTGTGTTTGTGTGTGTGTGTCTGGTGTACAATACAGTCTTCATAATAAGAGCCTTTGTGAGTGACCAGTGGCCTGTGGAAAGCTTGGATGGGGATCAGTGATTTGAGTGTGCGTGTATGTGTTGAAGGATGTTAGTCTTATTACATGGCCTGCTGCACATGAGACAGAGAAACAGGCACAAGCCGTGTACACCAGGGTCACAGCCAAGGGTACAGAAGAGAGGTTGTATGTTTACATAATGTCAGTATAGGAGGATATGACTATATACTGGAGTTCAGTGTCAGAATTGTGACATCGGCTTTGGGAAGTATCTGGGAAAGAAGCTACATGTCTGGAAATGTAGTCTCAAGACCTGCAAAAAAAACCAAGTTTGTCTGCATGTCTTTTTGTGGAAATGAGGCTGCGTGATGTGGCATTGTGCAGCTAAGTCTTCGGGGCTTTTCCTATTTAATGTCGTGCTATCTTTGATTCCTGTGGGCTGTCTGATCCGAAGTAGACCACAAAAACACACAGACACACATTCTCACACAAGAATTTCACACGGATTTCAACCACCCTCCCCCTCCTTCTGTCTTCCCTTCTGTCCCTCACTAGGCTACCAGATCTCCTACCGCCTCGACAGCAGGGACCCTCAGCGCTGGACCACAGTGGAGGTGGGATCCAACGCTCGCCAGTTCACCGTCACAGGACTTGCCGCTGAGCAGACCTACGTGTTTCGACTCACCGCTCGCACTGCCGTGGGCTGGGGCGAAGAGCAGGAGGCTCTGGTTGTTACTACTGAACGCAGAGGTAGAGAACAGACACGTAGACGTTAGCGGCCTTCAGAATCTCATTCGTCTGTCTAATTATAACCGCTGCTGTTTAACATAGTCGGAACCCAACCTTCATGACCACTCAAGCTGCACCGCAAACATGAACAGTCATTCTTGTCTGTCTCAGGTCATTGACTAAACCCACAAAAACTCATCTCTGAAAAGTCACATTTATAGAAGTGTCACTAAAAAAGTAATCCCTTCCGACCTTAAAATCGATTAGATATCACACTAACATCGTTGCTCTTAAACTCCCCTGCTTTCTCTCCATGCATCCCTCCACCGCTCGCTGCAGCTAGAGCACACCAGCTCCCCTGCAACTGTGCTCCACCACTGTAAACCTCTACACAAAAGTAACACTGGAGAAACTCAACTATACATGAAACTAATTCTGAAGGAGAATAAAGATACAGAAAGGGCTACCCTGCCAGCTGACAGGATTGGCTCCTTCAGTTTGTTATGTATGAAACACCAGAAGTCTGAACCCATATTTTTGATACTGTCCTCAGTAACAGTATGTAATGTCTTCCAGCACATAAACACACCATATAGATACTGATACGGTGCACTGCAAAAACTTAACATCTTACCAAGTTTATTTGTCTTATTTTTAGTCAAAATGTCTCAAGCCACTTGATTTAAGAAAAATTCACTTTCAAAATAACATTTCAGCAAGATGAAAGGAACTTGTTTTAAGACAATTTTTTGCTTGTTCAATTGGCAGATTTTTTTTTCACTTATTTGGAGGTAGAAGTGCCTTGAAATAAGTTTTTTTTTCTTGTTTTGGGAGGGGCATTTTTCCAGTGTGAAAAACTCGATTTTCACCAAAGGGGGTCTTTCAGTCAACAATTTGTTGAGTGCAGCTTTGAAAAGCGCCTCCACCCTGGATGTAATCACCTGCGTCAAACGCCGCTTTCACAAATGTAAATCCCTGCATTAAACTCGACCACCAAGAGGCTTTTTTTTAATGCTAAATGCTCAGCGTTGTCAAAGCAGCAACAGGTGCCATCAGTCCCATCAGAAAAGATGACCGAGTTATATCCATGACAACTGACCAAACAAACAAAGAGCTGAGTCTTTGGGAAGTGTTAAAGAGAAACTGAAGGAATGTTGAACATGAGTCAGAGCTGTAACAGAGTTGAGCGGTTCATCCAGAGAAGTTAGTGGACTACCACCACTGCTGAGCTTAATCTCGGGTTACTCTACAATGATGGCTGTATTCCACACATGTCGGCATCAGAGTTTGATATACAGATTCCCCAATGGGACTTTCTGGGACACGTCGCTTGCTTTGTTTGCCGTGTGTGGTTGTGATTTTGAAAAGTTCATTCCATTTAATTCCAAATGTGTGTTTTTATGTATACGTACTGAAGAAAGGTAGATTACTGAGAGACATATAACGTGAATAGAATGATCTAATTCCAATGCAGTGCCAGGAGAGACAGTATAAAAGGCATTTTCATTTGGTTTCTATTAAATATTCTCTGCACTGCTGGATAATTCAACACGAATAAAGGGACATAAGCTTGGAAGCTTGACCAATGATCAGTAAAATTAACTTTTGCCATGCAGCCCCACTCTACACGTGTCACACCCCAGCAAAGCAATAACCTGTAATGCAATTCACTCTGAATTACAATAACGCATAAGACAAAATGCGTCAGATAAACCAAATTAAACATGAACGCCTATGAAGCTTTGGGATGGATTGACTTCATTAACATTAAAAATAATACCTAAATGTTTAGCATTAAAAAGAGTCTGGAAAGGTTAGGTGATAATTTAGCTTTTTAAACTTTAATGTTCTCTGCGGCCTCAATTCGAGCTGCAACGTGTTGGGAGTCACATGAAGTCCTCGCAGGGATAAAGTCAAGGAAAGAAAAGCAAGCAGAGGCTTCAGGCGTGAAGTTATCAGTGCTTCAACAAGGAGTTTGTGGTTGGACATGCAGAAGTCTATTGTTACTGGGCACTAATTATTAGCACAAGATAAAAAGTCTGACCTTTTCAGTGTGTGGGACATTATATATACAGAACCAGATGAAATGACATTTAGAAACTCCTGGCAGTAAATGTAGATATTAAAGTCACCAGGTGTTGGTTCTCCTGCAGAGGTATAATAAGAGTCAGGAGTTCAAATGATGACCTACATGTCTGCGTAACAGTAGTCAATTAAAAAGGGAGTGGGGGGTTCATCCAGGTGTGCTGAAATATCGTGAAAAACTAGATTATTACACCAGATCCATTTGTGCATGCCTTCCACTGAAACAGCCAAAATGAGTAGCCTTGTTGAGTGAGACAGGATTATTAGCTTTTCTCACCAACTGTCTTGCAACACTAGCTGCGTCTCACAGCAGCGTAATCTCATGTGGGCGGCTTGAAAATGTACAGTTAATAGGTGAGAATTAAAATGGAATTGATGTCTTTTTATCCCAAAGGAGAGAGAGAACAGAGCATAAAGTCAAATCTTAACACCACAAATCTTTTCTTAGATTCTAAACTCACAGTAACTGCTATTGATCAGTAGTTTTATCAGCACTCTGCAATTATGGCAACTGTGCCCTTTGGAAAAATTGCTGTTAATTTCCCTTTAACATTTCCTCTCGTTTTAGCTGTCCGTGGCTTCATCACAAAGTACAAACTGCGACAACAGGAAGAATTTTAAAACAGACAGTCAAACACTGAGCGTGACAGTCCATGCCTGTGGTGAGATGTATGAGGTGTATCAGCGACTCTAACTCTCCTGCTGTTTTGCCTCTTAAAAACCTGAAACAGATGAAGTATATCCCCCAACAAAAATCTGGACACCGACAGCCAGAATGGAAGAACAGATTTTTTTGCCGTGATGCGACTTTTAAGGAGGTAAAGCGAGTGAGCCAGCGGCGCAGCTCCTCTTCCCTTCGATTCAGAAACAAATAAGAAGTGAAGTTTTGATCCTTCTCAGATTCAGAGGTTCTGATGTTTCTATCTCGTCTCGCCTAGACTCGCACCTCTCCGACGTCCCGCTTCAGTCAGTCGCTTTCACGTCTTCAGCTCATTCAGAATGCAGCTGGCAGAGGATTCAGTCCGTCTCGCGCTTTCATGTCCCTCCAATGGTTTACAGTTTACATACGTCTTAAGTGATCGCGATCAGTGGGATGAGTGAACTGTACGTGTGAGCTACAGGCGTGTGCTTTTAGATTCGGTAATGCAGGTGTTCTTTAGGTGGCACCTCATGAAAGATTTTTGAATGAGTGATCACAGGGGAAGTTGTCATACTACAGCAAGCTGACAGAAGATTAGATTAGATTGTACTTTATTAATCCCACAACGGGGAAATTTCCTCATTACAGCAGCAGAGAAAAGCAGAAAAACACACAATATACCCTGTACAGAAAAAAGAAAATAAACAATCTACTATAAAGAAACGTTTTAAATATACAGTAAGATACAACAATAAGTGAGGTATGAATATGAAAGTAATATTTAACAAGGAAAATTGAATAAATAATATTGCACATGGTGAAAGTACGATGAATAGTGCAAGCAGATGAGTAGTGCAAAAAAAGTTACAACACGTTCAAGTTGTGTTACTGTTGTACAGCAGTGGTTCTCAACTGGTCCAGCCTCAGGACCCACTATGTCTCTATTAATAATGGTCGTGACCCAAACTGTTGAAGTTTGCTGTTAGTGTTAACAAATTAAAGTTTATTTTGGTGTAGTCTCAACGCATTTTGATACAGCTTGGGAAAATTGTGGCTTATTTTGTGCTCATTTTGGTATATTTGGACGCTTTTGCCAAGTTTGGGGCATATTTTGGCCCATTTCGACAGATTCTCAGCACACCTTGGTTTATTTTTTGTATGTTTTAGCATAAATTTCTCCAGTAAGCTGGCATAGCCAAATCTAGAGGTTAATAGTGGGCAACTACTGGTGTCACCACCCCTAAATATCCTGCTATTGAAAGCAAACTGTGTCATAAGAAATGCGTCCTTTAAAATAAGACTTTATACCACTACTTTTTTGCTTCTGCGACCCTCTAAAAATGGCTTCGCGACCCACTTTTGGGTCCCGACCCACCAGTTGAGAACCACTTTTGTTCAGTCTGATGGCCGTTGAAATGAACAACGTGCAGTAGCGTTCCTTCCTACATCGTGGGGGTATCAGTCTGCTGCTGAAGGAGCTGCTCAGAGACCCCACAGTGTCATGCAGGGGATGAGAGGGGCTGTTCATGATGGATGTCAGCTTGGCCAACATCCTCCTCTCACCCACCTCCTCTATGGAGTCCAGTGGACAGTCCAGGACAGAGCTCGCCCTCCTGATCAGTTTATTGAGTCTCTTCCTGTCCCTGTCAGTGCAGCCACCTCTCCAGCAGGCCACAGCGTAGAGATGCAGAGGAACGGTTAGCTCATGCAGAAGTAGACAATAATCTAATCAGGAAACTCCAGGTAACTACATGTAGTTATTTTAAACAGAGTCTAATGTCTCCACAAAATTTTAGATGCCAGTTTCGCCTCCTTTTGGTTCCCCTTAAGTGCTAAAATCATCCTCTTCCTCCCCGACCGACCGACTGCAGGAGCTTCTGCCAGCTCTTCATTAATTTTATATGATTATTACACTGAGAGATTGAGCTCTGTTTGGATACACAGCATTAGTGTGTAATGACAGACCCACCGGTGTGATACTGTTATGAGGATGAAGTGACGGATTTTTATTTTATTTATTTATTTATTTCATTTCATTTCTCCGTGCACCCCTCCCAATTCGCTGCAGCTCAGCACACCAGCTCACCCACGACTCTGCTCAGACCTCAGTGGCACGGTGTAGTGTTAGACGTAATGTATTCAGACGTACATGTTTGGAGTGGAATCCGATTCAGAAGAACAAGAGTAACACAGAAAGCTCCACCATGCAAACTGACAGGATTGGTTCCTTCAGTTTCTTATGTGTGAAAGCCTGGAAGTCCGGATCTTTGTTTTCAAGACACATAGCTGTAGATTTACACATGTTGACAGGGTAACACTTAATATTCACCAGCGGGATTCTTTAACCCTCTGAACCTAAAGCAGCTTCTGCATGTTTTTCTTCGCTCCTGTCGCGCTTCTTCACTGTGGGCTCATTTTTCAGTGCAACATAAACTCCAACACTGCTGTGGAAACAGTGCAACCATGGCTAGATGAAAGGGAAGTCAAAGCTGTTTTTTTTTTTTTTTTTTACAGCATCTGGTTTGGTGAATAGTTTGATTTTTGCAAGTTCTTAAATGAGCCATGTAGAACGAAGGGATTTTAATGGAAACATGCAATTCTAAGCTAAGATTTGCCCTCCCTTACTGACAATGTCAACCTCTTCAACTTTTCAGAAAAATCGAACAATGTTTGGATGCAGAGCAAAAGTTTTTAATGACCACCTCGCTGGTATGTTAGGCTAAACTGTCAATGTTAAAGGGATCATGTAACACGATGCTCACCGCTGAACTGTTTTACCTTAGGCTACAGGCCACAAAAGTCAATACTGCAGGTTCATCATACAAATACAGCACATCGATTCCCTATTGCGTCCTATGTGTGTTAACTGTAAGCACAAAACTGACATATCATCACCTTGTATGGTGAATGTGCTGGCAAACGGTTATCTAATTACACATTCAGTGCATACCGAGGAACATTAGCATTTATTTGAGGTTGAGTTTCTGGCCAGCTGATGAATTTAAATCATCAGTCATCTGAAAATGTTTCCGAGAATTCATTATAAGAATCACTTGATAAAAAGACACAGAGAGAGAAAGATTTAAGCGGCAGATGGTGTTGAAGATTGACCACTCCTGAGTTAAAAAGAGCAAATGCACCAAAGTGAAATATCGCTTTTAAAATGAAGTTACAGTGGTTTTGGTGTCTCTGTAGGATAACGCATGAATAACTTTGGTAGCACACAGACTTTGATAGATGTCATCCCTGATCTCTCTCTCTCTCTTTCCAGCTTTCTATCAGCAAAGCAGCACCGTGTATGTCTAGTAAAACACTAAAAAGCCCTCATATATAGATTTATATATGTGATATATAATGATTTAAAATGTGGGAGTTTAATGAATTATAGTAAAAACCTGGAATCATGATGTCAGATACTCTGTTCACAGCTATCGGCATGTGTAGTGCATTTTAATTGGATCAGATATCATAACATCCGCAGCATCATTATCAGGATTTCTCGAGAATAGAATTCAGTGGTTCTCTGTTCCACTTCAGTAGCATAATGGCCCATTCATACTGCGAGATAGTCAGAATAGCCTAATAGAGATTTCTTTCTGATGATGCTGAAGAGACCAAGTTAAACCCCACAAAAAGAAAATTGTCTTCTTGAGTGTGTGTGTGTGTGAGGCTGTGAGAGGGTGCACACATGTAGCAGAGAGAAAGTGTTACTACTGAGATTAATCTGTGCCAATGTTTGTCTCCAAGAGGGTGAAAACTCAGAATGTAACAAAGATACAATATTTAGCTTAATTTACACCACATCTAGGAGCATCCCAGTGTTTCTCTCCTCTGCACCTCACCTCAACCACCTCTCCTCTCCTTTGTGATACAGTGATATGGAAGCGGTGAAAGGGCAGCACTTGTTCTCACAATTACGAGTTTATTATCAGAACATGATCTTAACTGTGGGACGGAACAAAGGGAGAACAGACAGGGGGACACAGATGGTATCAGGAAAACAAAAGAGGATAGAGAATAGACTAATTTTGAAGGCAATGAAGAATAGGGGTGTGAAGGAAGAAGGAGACAAACACATTTGACTCAAATTACTTGTGATAAGGATGAATGAAGGAACCCAAGCCTGTGTTGGTGTCAGCGTGTGTGTGTGTGGTTGTGTATGTTTGAGAAAATAAGTGCAGATTAATTAAACTTCAGAGAGGATCGATAATGCTTTTATTTCTCGACTTAATCGATAACCTTATGCCCCTGAAATTAGACAGTTATGCCCCCAGCCGTGTGTTTTTGTTTGGGTGTGAGCACGTGTGTGTACACACATCTACTAATCACACAGCTACTGTGAACACAAAGACACTGACTCCCAGAGCCATCTTTCATCTTGTAATTGAATAGCAAAAACACAGACCAGTACGTACACACACAGGCAATCTGTTGAGAAATAGCTTCTTTGATGCTGCAGTAGTTAGATGTCTTGTTTCATTTAAGCCTGCGAATGCATTGCGGCTCCCACACTGATGCATATATGGCATCAACATAGTCTACCCATGTCCCATTTTACTATGTATTTGCTGTGTGTATTTCAGAATATCAACCAAGCTGTTTTTAATTTCTTGCCCTCTTTTTGCTCTTACTCTTCAATTCCCCTGTTCTTATCCTTGCCACATCATTTATTCTACTCTCCCTCTCTCATGTTTTCCCTCTCTCATGTTTTCCCCTCGCCTCTTTCAACCTCTTTACCACTTCAACAGAGCGTCCCCAGCCGCCCAGAAAGCTGTCTGTTCCTCAGGATGAGGTTGAAGCTCGCCGACTCCGCCTCCACTGGGTGAACGGCGGTTCGGGCTCCTCTCTGCTGAGGTACTTCACTCTGCAGGTCAAGGAGCTGCCCAGCGGGGAATGGCGCACACACACTGCTGACATCCCACACAACGTCACCTCGTGGACCGTTGACAGGTACACACACATGCACATATGTGATATGGATGGTGTAGTAAAAACATCAAGCCTTGGATGTGTGTCACAGCCTGTATGGGACTGTAGAAGGAGCAACACTTGATGTGTACCGATCAGCCACAACATTAAAACCACCTGCATACTTTGCAATTTCCCTTCACACTACCAAAATAGTTCTGTCCTGGAGTGTTAGATACCGGGTCATTGACATCGGACTATTTTTCATCATTCAGTTTGGGTCTGGAGAGTTTAGAGGCCGGGTTGATGCCTTGGGCTCTTTAGTGTGTTCTTTAACCCGTCCTGAGCAGTTCTTGGAGTGTGGCAGAGGTTAGAGTGCTGTTAGCATGTGGGCGAGTTGTTGGTCAGCACAAATCAAGGTTTCCCAGCTGTACGTTGCAGTGTTATTCACCTGTCAGAGGTTTTAATGTTGAGGATGAACCGTTTATAGTCTGTTTTTTCATTTCCAAAACCATAACCATAGGGCTAAAGTATAAGGAGAGAATAAATAGTGTATTTGCTCAAACTTAAACTACAAATATCAGCATCACTGTCGACAAAAGCCAAGTTGCAATGTCTCTGAACCAGTGAAAGAGTCAGTCAGTGCTGGTAAAAAAAAAATGGGATTGATCTTTGCTAATAACAGAAGAAATATAACAGCTTCTTTCTTGGAAGAAGAACCAAAACCCAGGTGACAGAACAGACTCAGTCATAGATCAGTCAAAATCATTTTTCACATTCACACATTTTCTCATTCACCCAGCAATAAGGAGAGCAGTGCACTGCAACAGGCTGAAATGGACAAACACAGCAGAGTGCAGAACAAATATATCAGACCATTAAAATAAGCCTGGATCCACCTTGATACCAAGCCTGAGGATGATCTAGGCCTAGGGAATCCCTGTTCTCATTAAGAAATAAGTGAGCTTGAAATAGTAACACTAAAAAGTTAAATCGTTGGTTGTCTGCCCTCGTCTGAAATCCAGGACTCATTTCATAACATCACTGAGTGAAAAGCCGCCGCTGCAAACTAAGTATGTGCTGTGTGAGAAGTGAAAGTTTGATAGGCATAGCAACAGTATCTAAGGAGGAGGCAGGGGTTACCTAACAGTCAAAAGGGCCATCTTAAGCTTGGAGAAAGCAAAAACAAATATTGCTGTTTTTCGCCTCCTTACTGAATCCTAAAATGGACAATTTGTTGAGCGTGATATGCTGGGCTTGAATTAGTTAAAGCAATCTGCAAAAATCTTGTGATGCTTCTACATCCTTGGGGAGAAGAGTGGACAGAGAGAGGACGATGCTTTGAATTCAAAGCAAACAACAGAGAATTAGAATACAGAAGAAAAGGTTTTATTTATTAAGAACTTAAAGCACAGAAAAGGTTTGTGGAGCCTAAAAACATACACCACAAAAAATCCCAAGGGAGAGCAGAGTAATCATAATTACTGCACAAATGGTGAGGGTCTCAGACACCTAATCATACAGACACAGCAGGGACTGCTCTGTCTTTCTCTCACTGCCTCTATTTTTGATCTATTTGTTTCTGCCTTCAAGCGTTAAAGTTCCTGTGTGCCGTTTGTCCATCCTCTGTCTTCAGAACTGTTTCTACCTTTTCATGCGTCATCCGTCTGCTTGTCACCGCCTCCCTCTCTCCCTCCATCCATCAACAGAAAATGCTTTCAGAACCCATCAGGCATGTGTTTTTACTCTAGCATCGCCCTTACTCATCTTATAGAAGAGGCCTTCAGTATTATTGCATGTCTTCCTTTTCTATTCCTCTTTCTTCATCCCTCCGTCCTCCAGTGTTGCTGTCATCATGGCAACGGGTGATAGTGGTCAGACTGGATGGCGACTCCAGCTTTCCTGACAGCCGGGGTATGACTACAGACTATGATGGACTGCGACTATGATGCTGCATTACTAGTATACAGCGTGTGTTCCCGCCTGCTTCTCGACTGTTTGTGTGTGCTCCTTTGCGAGCCATCACAGGGCTATTTGAGATGCTGAAGAGGGTTCTCTCAGTGTGTCTGCATCAGTCTGTTTCAACCTGCCTCAGGGAGAGTCTATCTGCCATGTTGGTGCTGCTGCTGTTGTTGTTTTGATGCCGTTTTCGAGCTCATTCTATCACTGAATGCTCTCATTACCGCGCCGGATGGAAGAATTAGCTTACATCTCCGCATGCTCACACCCATACTGACTTGTTATCTATCCTTAATTGTTGTTTTCCACCGAGACATCTTTGGAACCAAAATATCGAGGTCCTCAGGCTGACGCACAGACACACTTATACAGTACACACACCCACACACACACACTTTGAAACACTGTCCTTAACATCCTCCCAGTGTTGCTGGTACGCCACCATGTTTGAGCTTGGTGCCTTTGATGTTGTATTCCTACGATACCCACAACCCCATAGGGCCTTTTCTTGTCCCTTATTGGGCCCAGCTCATTATTATACAAGAAGACCCTTGAGCAGTTCTCCTGTCACCTACTGAATTTCTAACTGGTGCTCTGCAGTCTCCTGAGCACTCTGTAAATAAAGTCAAGGACCTTGCAGGTAGACGTGTGAGCAGGCGTGGAGTGAGTCCTTGTTAGAAATTATTAAAATTGCTCCTTTTAACTCTTGTTAATAATAGGTTAGATCAATTAAAAATGGAGAAGGATGTGTTTTCACCACCTGTGCTTTTTAAATTTGAATCAGTCCCCACAGTGCGGAGGAGAGGGTACATTTAAGGTATTTGCATACTGTGGGGCAGATTTGTTCAGCTAGTCCCTACCGATGTGTTCTCTGGTCCGATAGTGAGTGACTCTAGAGTAAAGCGTTTTCAAAATGACTGATGTACATTGTTATTCTGTGCTTATTAATGCATTCACCTTGCACAAAGGAGAAATGCAGATGTCGCGGTAGTACGGCAATAAAAACACCTTGGCAGTGAAGACAATTAAGAAAGGTTTAAGATAATTATTATTCAAGATCCCGTCTGCCCCTCCAAGGCCACTGAAAGAGCAAAACATGTCTGAGAGACAGGGAGAAGGTGGTGTTGGATGAAAGTTATTCCCAAAGTGTAGAGCAGTGCTAAAGATGAGTTTCTGACTGCGTGTGGTGCCAGAGCGATGATTTCAATGAGAGAGTTCATGTGCTCTTTGGATCGTGTTTAGAACAAACGCAGTTTTTGGTTTGTTTTTGTGGTAAAGTCAGGAAAAGTTGATGGAAACAATGCCGTTAAAGCCTTCAAAAGGCTTTACAAATGTTTTACGAGGAAGGAAATTACTTTGAATGGTCTTGCAAATACACATAATGCTCTTTAGTGAGAAAACCTTGAGTGGAAAATGACAGCGGTGCCTAAGCTACTTCAAAGCTTTGGTGTTGCTGTAATTACATTCTCATAAAACACCTGCTTTATGAACTAATTTCAGCTTTCATCAGTATACAGCTATCTCACCTTGGTTACTACGCTAATCAAATCAAACTTTATTCGTCCAGCAATCTTAATACAGATTAGTACATGTCAAAATGACTGACAGGCCGCTAATAACAAGGTCCAAATATAAACCGTGAAGTAATCAGAGATTAAAGCACAGGGTTGTTGCTAAGGGGAGGTATTAAGGCACAGTGCTCACAAATGGCACGTCTTTCAAATAAAAGGAAAAGAATGAGACTCGGATTAACAGTGCATCCACTGCGCCTGAGAAGAAGCTATTACTGGCCACTTTTGATCGATCCACATTAAGCAGAGCAGGTCCAGAGGAGATTCTACACTCGGCTTTGTGGCGGCATGTCCAGTCATCTATTTACAGCTTTACACAAGAGAATTTCACAGAAGTTGTGTGAACTGAACAAGTATATCTGCAATGCTGTGGTTTAATTAACTAAAGTACAAATGCAATGTTTCTAACTGGTTTATCATATCAACCTGCCTTTTTTTAAAAAATGTGGCCCCAAAAAAATTCTTGAGAAGAAATTGGATTTTTTTTCCTGATGAACACCTTTGTAAATGCGTACCTGTGTGTATTTGTGTTTACAGTCTAAAGCCCTTCACATCGTACAAGTTTCGGATGTTGGCCACCAATGATGTGGGAGACAGTGTCCTCAGCAGGGAGACGGACTCTGCTACAACCCTGCAGGATGGTGAGAAACTGGGATGCACACGCAACACGGGAGGGAAAGGAGGGTTTAGTTGAGGGAGTATGTGGATTTCACAAACCTTGTATAATAGAATTGTGAGGGGATGGACAATCTGTCAGTCGGTCTGTATGTCTTCTTCACTCTTCCTGTGTTTGCTTTCCAGTGCCTGATGAGCCTCCAGTGATTCTCACAGTGAAACCAACAACTACTACCTCAGTGCTGGTGCAGTGGAAGGTATTTTCAGACTTCTTAAACAGTCCCAGACAAGCTCAGACCTAGACAACAGAACATGTAGTAGGAGTCGAGGTTAATTACTCACTTTGAGAATTAAACCCCTACAGACTTTGTTCGTATCTGTGTTTGTACAGCATGTGTGTTTATATCTGCGGATGTAATTATTATTATTCACAAGGTCAGAGGGCAGAAAAGATAGATTGTAGGATGGAGGGAGGCAGACAGACAGAGGGACAAGCAGTTCTGTGTGGGCGATAAATGGTTAACTCCTAATGAGTGTATATCAGCAGGAGAGATGGTGCAGGGCGAGACGATCCCTCAGCAATCAGTAATGTCTAACAACAGAGCAGAAAAAAGAGAAAGAGAAGTAATGAAAAATAAATACCGTCTGGCCACTTCACTGCTTGTCACTCTTACTCTTCTGTCTGGAAATGTCTTCTCTCATCCTTGTAGCCTTATGTCAAAGAAGAAGGGGGCAATAAAAAAACAAATTCACCAGCATATTTCATCACCCTTTACAAGAGTGCCAGACCTACTGAAGCATCACTCTGCCTGTGCAAGTTACAGCCAGACCAATCCACCAGCCCTTTAAAGTGGACTCTGCTGATAAAATACTGCTCAAATGCTGCTCTATCCTGCCTGTCACCTCACTAGAGCAGGAAAATGAAAATGAGCTCAGTGCAGAATCCTCAGAAGCTTGGAAGTTCCTCTTTGAGAAATGGATTACTTTTTACATGTGTTTGTTTCCAGCGTCCCAGTGACGACAGTGTTAATGGGGTTTTGACTGGATACCGGCTGTACTATAGAGAGCTCCCGATGAACACCTCCACTTTGACTGAAGCAGACGTCCAGACAACCAAAAACAACACCACAAGTGCCCTCATTACAAGTAAGTAGCCCTGTGACTGATGGAACCAACCAATCAGTGAGCCCCGCCTCCTTAGGTACAGTTGCCATCTCTGTCAAGCTCTTAGTTTGCAGCTTATGATTTGGTGATGAAGTGATGATCATAATAGCAGGTGTGGTATGTGGAATTATTATATTGTAATAAATTTGTGGAGACAGAGGCAGGAACTGCAGGGAGAAAGAGGCTATGACATCTAACAAAGGTCCAGCTGTGGATGTTGCAGCTACGTGGTTTGCATCTTAAGGGTACCATGAAGTCCTTCTTCCATAGGTCTTGGATTTCAGACAGAGGTAGACAAGAGAAGGCTTCTAATTTCTTGCAAGAAATTAGAGAAGGCTTCTAATTTCTTGCTAACAGGCTTGAATTTTGTTGAGTGAAATGACAAAAATTTCTGGCATTTTTATCAGATAGAACCAGCTAGCTAATTAAGCTAATGGTGGCTCCATGAATTGGTTGAAAATCAGTTCCTTAGATGACTTCGTCACGCTTCAAGGTGACACGTTTTATAACAAGAATCCTGTAAAAATGTCTTAAATATGCATTTGACTGAGTCAGGGCTGCATAGTGTCAGAATTGACGGAGCAACGTGCAACAGTCAAATCACATGATGTGTGATTTGAAGTGTGGAAGTGAGGAAAATTAACACAAACGCATCATGTATTTTTTTTTTTTTTTTTTTTTTTGCAAAAAGAGCATTTGCACAGTTCTCATTTTCTGTGACTAATCCACAAGAGAAGTTTGTCTTATAACACAATTTACTCCAGTTTAAGGGTTCTTGGACACACTGACTCTTCTTTAAATTTAGGTTTCACAGGACAGGAGAGAAACACGGAAAAGGAAGAGTTGGTTGCAAAAGGAAATGCATTGTCAGCTGTATGGAAATATTTCAGCGACACAAAGGATGATGTTGACCAATAACAGTCTGTCGATGGTGTCTGTGGCCATTTAAATCAGCACCACAAAGCTCTGTATGATGAGCGGAAAGCCAGATCTGAATGCCATCCAAATAAAAACAAAGCATTGCCTTTGCCACCGTTACACCGTTACTATTTAAATTATTTATAGTTGCTGTACAGATGCGCTCCCTTAAGAAACAACCCAATCATTCTTAGTCTTACCAAACAGAGTTTCTCAAGTCAGCTCACAGTGTCAGTTCTTTCCAGTATCATGCAACACTACTTCATGCTGTACATAATATATTCATAATCTTTTGAGGCTTAACCTGATGGAAATAATCATGAAGCACTGATATGAAAATAAAAACACAAGATTCTTGTGTTACAGTAATAATAATCTGTACTTTATTAGTCCCTTTGGGGAAATTCATTCTCTACATTTGGCCCATCCATACTACTAGCAGTTGGCTGCCACAGAGGCACCCAGAGAGCAGTCAGGGGTTAAGGGCCTTGCTCAGGGGCCCACAGTGGTGGAGACAAATCCCCTGCCAGTCCGGGGACGTGAACCAGCGACCCACCAGTTACAAGGACCCTTCAGAAGCCACTCAGCCACCACTGCCAGTGTAGAACCTGTTTTTAAGAATGTGATAAAGATCCTTTACTGCGACTAGTATTGGGTTTTTTTTTTTTGCTTGTTTTATTGTTTGTTTGTTTTTTTGCTATGTTTTGATTTGAATATTAAAAAAATAAAAGGCTTTCAGGATGAGAACTAAGCAGCATCGTTGGCTAATTTAATGCTGTCTCGAGACACGTTTGCTGAGGTTGCTGAAGTGTAAACTTCCCCACAGCCAGTAAAGAGCAGGACAGAGCTGCTAATGTTATCCTGCACTCTTTTCACACAATGTTGAAACTCTGCACCTCCAAACTGTTTAAATGCTGAGTATTGATCTCACTACAGCCCATGGACACTGGCTCAACATGCGAAGACATCCACAAATTGACAGGCGTGCTGCACCTCGTTACAGTTGTTAAAGCTTAATGGAGAGGTCTAGCAATCGATCAATTGCTGTGGAATCCTTAATGTATTTCCTTAATCACCAAAGTACAAACCAAGTATTGTCCCCTTTGCATGTTGTAATAAACACAACAGATGATGGAGCCTTTTCTGTGTTCAGGCGTCACACAAGCTTCAAATAGTGAATTCATAAGACAGGCCACCTGCTTTCTAAGGCTGGTTGGAGATTTTAAACTGCTGCACTAAAATCCATGGCTTCTTTTTTAAAAGGTGAATAATGGAGACTGTAATTTGTTAAAACACAAAGTCAACAATAGCAGGGAGGGCTGAAAAGATCTTTTTTAATTGTTGATATTGCCATGCAAGGATGGCATTTTCCAGTTCAATTTTGTAGCGTTTTCGAAAAGTTCATTCAGAGGTTATAAATAATGAAGAAACATGAGGAGAAAAACAGATTTCCAGATGCTTTCTACTTCAGTTAGAACCAGAAATGAAATGTGTAGTCATGAGGAGACACCAAGGAAATGACCCTCACCAGACAGTTGTTTTCTTACGAGGCCTCCTTATTACAGTTTGCAGTAACTTTGCAATAATAAAATGTTATTACGACTCAGGTGCTTTATAGTCAACTGAGTATCTGCTCGGCTACATTGGCTGATGGACACTTCTCCGTCCACCCAAAGTCCAATAAGTCTGACCAGCATATTGAAACATAAAAGTCTTTCCCTCTTGAACACATTGATTTTATTGACTGACATTATAATTGCTCAATTTATTGCTGAACTTGAAACATTTATTGATTTACTTTGAATCTATTTTATCTCTTCCAAAGCCAAGAGCACCTTCAAGACAGTCAGCAGTGCCTCGCTCACGGAGTTTGAGTTGACACGTAAGTAATTTATGAGTGGAAGGGAAAATAAAACTCCAGGGATATTTAATGGTAACCAGCATGTTTATTATACTAAGTTTTATTGTGTCTTTGCAGAACTGAAGAAGTTCCAGCGCTATCAGATTGTTATGACAAGCTACAATATCATCGGAGAGAGCCCGCCCTCCACTCCAGTTGAGGTTTCTGTTGGAGAGGCAGGTAGGTGAACAGAGGAAACGTCTGGTCTGGATGTAAGCGTCTCAACTACACGTCTTGTTTTATGCCGGAAGAGTTTGTTAAAGAGCAGCTTGTAGGTTAGCGACTCCTTTGAATTCACCGGTAGGAAAATGAAGCAGAAGCTGTGCAAACACCGATCAGTCACAACATCATGACCACTGAGAGGTGAAGTGAATAGCATTGATCATATTGCTACTATGTGGTGTTCTGATGGAAAACCTTGGATTTTAACATCCGTGTTGATGAGACTTAGACACCCAAATAAACATTGTCCCACAACAAACACACTCCCTCATGCAAATGGAAATCCCAAATGTCACTGGCCTACCCCTGCAGGAAAATGAACCCCACCACATGGAAACAACATCAAACAATCAGAAACATGTTGAGGAACATGACAATGACCCAACATGTTGATTTGACCTCCAAACTTCCTACACCCCATTCTGATCAAGCATCAACAGGATGCAGTGGAACAAGTTTGATTGACAGAGGCCCCACTGCACAAGCCAGAGCACCGAAAGGATCCAGTGCCAACATCCTGGTTCCAGACCCCATAGGACACCCTGAGAGGTCCTCTTGTCCATGTCCAATGGTTCAGAGCAACACATTATTAGGCAGGTGGTCATAATGTTATGCCTGATTGGTGTATATGCTGTCATCAAACATTCTGTTTCATCACAGTAACATAAAGTTTGCTGTCACATATCAGGACATAACTACTGGTCCTTTAATACTGGAGTATTGTCGTTAATAGATGCTAATGTTTTACGAAGCCATGAGAGAGAAAGGGAAAGAAAGGTGGGAAAGAACTGACTTATTTAGAAGTTTGCAAACATAAAAACAGAGTGCACAGTTTGTGTTTTTATCGAGCCGAATCTCTCACAGATCTGCAACCACTTTTCCCGCCAGCATCAGAGCCAGGAGCTGCTGCTGGTGGTGGAGCTGAAGCTTTTGTGTACCAGCTTTCAGTCTCACACATCCTGGCTTAGACACTCCACTCGATACGCCATCGTATCTCCAGAAACACAATCCTGCGGTCCAAAATGAGCTGCACATGGTCGTGTTGTTTGTTACTGATGCAGGAGTGAATCCTCTTCACCTGCACAAAACTGGCCCAGGCACAACAGCAGCTCCACAGTTAGGAGAAGTGTGGACTTGATGTCCAGCCTGGAGTCTGTGCAACCGGCACAAACACATTAATTTACCATGATGGAAGCTTGTGAAATACAAAGTAATTAGCAAAAAAGACCATCTCTTTAAATCACAGCTGCTCTCAGACTCTCTACCACTTATTACTGCACAGTGTGCTGAGGCAGAGGCCACATAATATAACCTGTTGTGGAACCAAAAGTTAGAATTTCTGTCTTTAAGTCTTGTAAAATCATGCATTAACTTTTCAAACAATAATTTTCAAGAATATTGTTGTTAAAAATCACCCTGCAAGTTGCTCTTTAAATCTGATTCTTTATATTAAACGTCTAAGAAAGGGATTTATTGAAGTTTTTAAGCATGAAAGCACATTTTTAACCCTGGAAGTCGAAGTTCGATAAACACAATCCCGACTCAAAGTTCACTCACTTGCCGTTTCTGAAGCTTTCAATACATCTATTTCATGGTCTTCACCGGCCGATATATGCGAGTTATAGTTGACATTTGAGCTCAGTAATAGAGTTCTGATTTCATCCAGAGAAT
Source organism: Dascyllus trimaculatus (assembly GCA_024666655.1). NCBI lineage: Eukaryota > Metazoa > Chordata > Actinopteri > Pomacentridae > Dascyllus > Dascyllus trimaculatus. The sequence continues at coordinate 32,255,675 of CM045447.1, read as the reverse complement.
TCTATTTGCTTTTCCAGACTCTGTGGTGTGGGTGAAAGCTCTGGAAGGAAGAAGGTTGTGAGTGGACCTTGAGTCGGGATAGTTTGTGTCTCGGTTTAGTCTGCTTTCTGTGCTTTGTCTCGTTTGCTTCTGTTTGGGTCCTGGTATCACCCCCTAAGTGACATTGTCTTTGAGGGGCTCAGTGGTGTTCTCTAATTAAAAGCGTGCGCGAGTGTGTGTGTGTGTGTGTGTGTGTGTGTGTGTGTGTGTGTGTGTGTGTGTGTGTATGCGTCCAAGCATTCACAATCATGTTCACACATCTGAAATCCTGCACAAGGTCAACTATTTTATGGTGATGGCCCAGCCCCTGTTTAACTTTCACTGGAGAGTCAAACTCTGAATCCAGTAGACAGGCAGGAGTGTAAATACACCTCCCTCCCTGTCTTACTCTCTCTCTCTCTCTCACACACACACACACACACACACACACAACAGCAAGAAAACACACAAACAAGAATGCAGGTGAACAAATTCACATATTATGATAGTAGCACCCGCACATTTTTGCAATTTCTCTCACAATCTCACACTCCTTACTTCAGACCACTGCTGCATTCATATTCAAGGGTTAGGTTTAGTGTGTGTGCGTGTGTGTGTGTGTGTGTGTGTGTGTGTGTGTGTGTGTGTGTTTGTAGAGTTTAGTAGGCAATACATATCACATGCAGAGGAGTAAGAGGTGAGGATAAGCAAGCGGAGCAGGAGGGGGAGGCAGAAAAGGCTAGAGGGGGATGATGAAATGGGGTGATATGGCCTTTTCTCTAGCCTCAGGTGCACACTGCTGAGTGTTCATGCATATGTGTGGTACAGTGGAGTAACAAGGTACTGCTCTAGGCTCATTCTAATTGGAAGGGTAGAACATATCTTCCCTACTTCCCACTTTAACACCCAGCTACACACACGCTCAGAGTAACACTCTAACAGAAAAATCTCGCCTGCTGCAGCTCCATCGGTGGCTCCTCAGTCTATCAGGGTGTCAGCTGTGTCTCCCTCCACCCTGGAAGTGACCTGGGACATACCCCCCCTGGAGACCCAGAATGGACTCATCCAAGGATACAAGGTGACGCACAGAAAACAAGCACAAATACACACACATGCACAAAAGGAATGTGCGTGGCTGCTACATGAAAGGCGAAAAGCACTCACAGATTAGTACTTAAAGTGTCCACAGAAAAGCACTTTCTGTGTCTGTATTTAAAATGTCTCTCCTCTCGTCTTGGAGGGGTTTTGCTCTGCTGCTTCTTCAAGTGTCCTATAGACACAAGAGAGAGAGAGAGAGAGAGAGAGGGAATTAAGTTAGAGGAAGAATCTGAATATCCTTTAATGGTTTCAATATCACTCCTCTGCCTGCCTCTCCCCACAACTCCCCTGTCCCACCCCCTCACTCTTAGTACTTCAAACACAAGGTTATCTGTCCTGCTTTAGACACATTGATTTCTGCCAGAGTAGAGGGAGGAATGGAGAAGAAAGAAGGGAATGTAATATTTACAGAGTGAAGGAATGAGACGAGGAAGTGATCCCCATAGAATCCTGATTAGAGAAGATCGAGGGAATATGTTTAAACTACCAGAGATGGGTGGACACGGGGAGGGGAGAGCGAGGCAGGGGGGTTAAGGAGATTAAGATAAGAGAAAAAGAGCAAAGAAAGAATGTTTAATGGATTTATAGGTTCTGACTTCTCCTAACACTCCTTCTCTGTTGGATGAATAACACAGGCAGCAGGTAGGACTGAAGGTAAACTTCATTGCAGGAGTATTTTCCAACAGCTGAAGTTTACTGAAATGCCCTGGAGGCCTTGTTAAACACACTGAACATGATGGGTGAGGGGTAACACGCAAAACCCAACTGTGCCACTCCTGTCAAGAAGGATTTCCCGCATACACCAGATGCAAAAGGTTGCACTTCATGAAATGTTCATCTGGGCAGCAACAACAAATCCTCATTGACGAATCAGGCGTTTAGATTTTGACTTCAGCACCTTACAACTGCAGATTTCCATATTTTTGTCGTTATATTTCCAAGATAATTATCAGCTTGCAACATCCATCATGCCGCTCCTGCAAAAAAATAGGTCAGTCGTGTGTAAATAGAAGTGCTGCAGAAACAAACAAAAGAAAAACAGGATCAAATGTCTGCTCTTGTTCCAAACAAACATCCGTCCTGTTTTTTAAGACTAAAGATCCTAAATCAACTCTTCAATAAAAGAAATAGAAAATCCGTTTAAGCCTCTTAATCTTATCAAATATTATCGCGATCATGTTTATCTGTGACACTTTCAAATTGTTTTTTGGAGTAATCCTGAGGGTCTCACACTCTTACTGAATACCAAAATAGATCCGCTAAACAACAGTAGAGTGGATTACAAAATAACCTGGACTGCTTTCTAAGCCTTTAGAATAAAGTATCACAAGAGAAATTGCTTTTTTTCCAAAATACAAAATTCTAAATGAAGCTACCCCCTTTATTCAGAGGCTAATGCCTTTTAATTTTAAATTGAGCTTATGGATGAATTATTCTGTGCCTCATTATTCTAAGAGCTTGTGGAAGGACAGACATGGGATAATGCTGCCCTCAAGTGCTACCCAGAAGCTGCTACTTCCAAGTTTGGGAGTTGTAAATATAGATTATGCTGCCCTGTAGTGTTGTCTGTTAGGAATAATAACTAAATGGACCTCTTTGCGTAGCTCTTGGCTGTTGTTTTACTTTTTGAACCAAACTGCACACAGACAGTTTATGCTGCAGGAAACGCTGAATACTGCATTTTGAATTTCAAAATTCCTACACATCAACATAGTTCATCGTTGCCTTTAGTTGTTGGCACACATTTGAATACTAGAACTCCTTCTAAAACTGCTATATACTGCGATTGTTATTTAAAGTCGTAGCAATAGTTTAAAATGTCTTTTATGACGAGGACAGCAGGAGAATTAACTGACAGCATCACACTGCCTTATGACACTGATGCCAAATAAATCACACCTATAATATCAAAACAATAACTGACAGTTTCTCACTTTGTATGCATCTTGATGGTCCACCACTGTTCACCGCAGATCGACCAACACACAGAAAACTGACAGCGGATCAGTCCGTCTGAGCTTATAAAGGCCACAGTTTCCTGATCTGATTACAGATTGAATGAGCTGAGGAACCACGTACTGACCGATCAGATACTCGGGTGGTTGATTGTCATCGTGAGAGAAAACGACGGTGGGCTGCAGTTGCACATGTTCATATCTGAAATAAGCTCTGCTCCGACAGACGTGTGGTTTTCTCAGAGTATTCCATTTAACGTTAAAACATCTAAGCTGAAAATAAATAAATGAGATGTCGAAGCTTTTGGGGTTTTCCTCACTCACATTATTTATGATTTATCTGTAACCTTACTGTTGGTGTCAGATATCAGTCTGGTCTAAAGGCTAATACTGTGGATGTGCACCTGTCCAGTATCAATATGAGCAGAAGGCAAGCTGTTTAAAAGCATCAAATAGACTTTATTACCTGCTATGGTTTTAAATAGGCCGTTTACTGGCAGGAAGGTATCAGGTTCATTGTTAATTAAAAATATATAACCTTGACTGTAATACTGAACACATTCATGTCTTATAACCACCCCTACCCCACCCCTGCACCCCCTCCCGTGCTCTACGCTCCTGCTCAGCTGCTCTTCTGTCGGTCCCCCACTTCAAACTGACCACTATGGCTGCCAGAGCCTTCAGCTGCTCTGCACCCAGACTCTGGACCTCTCTGCCCCCCCAACATCCGTCAGCTTGGACAATTCAAATCCCAGCTCAAACCCATCTGTGTAGACTTGCCAATCGGGTTTAATTTCCTGTCATGCATTTTATTTATTATTTTTAATGTTGTATTGTTTGTATTTTTGGTCTTTTACTATGTATTTTGGTGCTCAAAAAAGGCTCCAACAAATACATTTATTATTATTATAAATCATTTTTTTGCAAATCAGTTAAATACACATTTCTGAAGTCACCATGGTCGCGTTAAAACTTTGGCATCATTAAACTGTGACACTCACTTGCTAAAAGCTTCAGATTACAAGGTCTTACTATTAATATTGATCTCATCATACAGGGCACAATAATCAGGCAACCTTTGTTCTATTTCATCTTATGGGGATCAACCGAAGTAGCCCATGTGTCTTCATTACTGGCCAACGTCATAAACGTTATTGGCCCCATTAGTGGTTATTGATTCAGTCCCACGTGAGCATGTGCAGTCAGCAAATACACCAGGTGGACGTGGCCTGTACAGTCGGCTTACATACAATGCTCCACATAAGATTTTATTCTGCATGCTTCAACATTCCTTTCTTGCATTTCACCAGAGTTAAATACACGCATAAATCATCTGTACTTGATTGGCCATGATGACATACAACAGTGTGCAAAAGTTGTAAGGATGCTTTCAAAAACATTGCCACAAGTAGTTTTTATTTATCAAATAACTTCATATAAAGTGCAGTAGACAAGAAAACAAATCAATGTTTGGTGTGACCGTCCCTGAAAATCCGAACATCTGAAGCTGTAATTCAGGCGGCAGGGGGCCATAACCTTTTTTCAAACATTTCTCAAGGAAAAACGATTCAGTCCTCACTTCAGACTGTATTTGAAGAACTGGACTGGCTCTATAATATCACTTAACTCCAATATACAACATAGAACATGAACACTTGAAGAGTATCATGTACGTTATTGACTCAAAAACTTTATTATATTATTGGCAAGTTATTACGTTATTGGCCTTATTACATTTGAAATGGCCAAAATTACGACGTCATTGGTTGCTGCAAACCTCCCTAACAAAAGGTTAGCTATCCATGTTTTGAGTAAACGCTCATAAAACAAGTGAGAAGTAACTGTATGTGCTGGATCTGCTGAAACCTAAGTGGCTCTGAGGTAGGAAGTATTTTTGGGGTGTCAGTGAACAGAACTTCCGTAACAACCTTACAGTGCATTGTAATTTAAGTCGAAACTAGACTTCTACACCTCATCCTGAGTCTGTTTTCAAGCAAATCTAGCCTTTGGCAGGAAACTTCAGACAATCACGGGTTTTTTTTCAGATCAGATGAGACGGTATGAAGTCCGCAGGGGGCTAATGATGTGGTGGTGCAATGTACATCTCCAAATAGATGTATAGTTGTGTTTTTTATATTATTATATTACTACATGCACAGTAAATCGTGTCTACATAATCCGTGCATGGATGCTACTCCTGAGCATGTGACCTACTGACCTTGTAGCTTAGCCACAAATTTTGGGCTGCACATTGACCTCTGTGGACGATTCCACGCTGACTCTCACGTACTTGAGGCGATGGCAAAGTTTGCAGACCCTGGCATACTCATTGCCACAGACGGTACCAAACTGGTCTTAGCTTGACTGTTTTAGCGCGTTTGAAGAGCATAGTCATCTGTAGGAGGAGCTTAAAAGAGAGTAAAGAGAGAGATGAGCTGCTGCAGGAGGATTGTTTTGCCTACCTGCTGCAGCTTTAAGCTAGGTTTTTCTGTAATTATGTGTAAAAAGTCTGGGCGCCCTGATAGCCTAATGGTTATGTCGTGTGACCCAAGCGCAGAGGCGTAGCGGCAGTCCCGGGTTCAACTCCGACCTCGGGCATTTACTGCATGTCCTTCCCTACACTCTCTCCCGTTTCCGATTCTATCCACTGTCCTATCTAAAAAAGGCCAAAAATAAATCTTTAAAAAAAAAAAGTCTTATATGTGCATCCAGATCAGAGTGGTTTTGTTAAACTGTCGACTTCAACATTAACGTCCTTGTCACCAACTTGCTGCAAACAGCTTGTTCATTTGAAACAATTAATGGGCTTTAGGATCCAAGAAGAGAAATTCAATCACATATAAATCCTGGCAGAAATAAGTGGAGAGAGGAGAAGGCGTGAGCAGGCCAAGTTAGGAGGAACAGAGTCAGTGTCGTTAACAGCACTTCTGTCCTGTGTTGCAGATCCACTACTGGGAGAGAGACAAGCAGAACCAGACTGAGAAGGTGAAGGTGATTTTCGTCCCAGACACCCGTGTCCACCTCAGTAACCTGACCAGCTACACGCCTTATCTGGTCACACTGACTGCCTTCAACACGGCTGGAGATGGACCACCCAGCGACCCCCGCGGAGCCCGAACCCTGCAGTCTGGTAGGAAGTGGTGACAGTTCAATTCCCTGAAACCAAACCAGCAAGCATCACATTAAAGTCTCTCTGATCTCCAAGATTCCTCTCACCTCTATTTCATCTTTCATCCTTTCTCAGCTCCCAGCCAGCCGAGCTTCCTGTCCTTCTCTGAGGTGACAGGAGGAAGTGTCAACGTGTCCTGGGGAGCTCCACTCACTCCTAATGGGCAGCTGGAAGGCTACAGGGTCGTCTACGAACCCACCGCTCCTGTCCAAGGTATCCACACACACACACACACATTCATATACACACACTCCCAGACATGTTGATTCTCATGCTGACATGTCTCTTCAATTGTCTGCAGGGGTGAGTAAAGTGGTGACAGTTGACGTGAAAGGCAGCTGGCAGCGATGGCTGAAGGTTCGGGACCTGATCAAAGGAGCGACTTACGTTTTCAGTGTTCAGGCTCTCACAGTCAGCTATGGGCCCCCTATACAGGCAAATGTCACTGCTCAGCCTGTGAAAGGTAGACACGGCCGTAACTCTGTGTATGTGTGGACATGTGTGTGCTTTCACAGTCATATGATGGAAGAAAATTATTTTATGCTATCAGCTACTCTGCAGATTCTTGTCTCTGTTAAGTGTTTTATTATTTAGTCTGTTAAAGTTCAGAAAAACTGAAAAATGCTCATCAAAGCTTTTAAGAGGCTCAGTTGACATCTTCAAATGTCAGTACAAAACATCAAGGTATCCAGTTTACAATAATAAAAATAAGAGGAATGCAGCAAACACTCATTTGAGGAGCTATAACTACCAAATATTTGCTTAGAAAATGATGATTGAAACAACATGCTGATGTTTGAGATGGTTGTTGTTACGTTTTCTTTTGACTAATTAAATTAATATTGTCAGATCTAGGCTATAGTTTAGAACTAGGTTACGTAATTTGAGCATAAAAAATGTGTTAGTTGATTACTTGGAGGCACACTGAGTCTTAGTTGTGTTACCTACCTGCCTAAGAAGGTCAGAAAATCACCCTACTATGATGTAATATAACTAGTCGGTGGTTCTAGTAACGTTTAGGTTGAGTTTTAGTGTCAAAAACAACTATGCGTGTCTCCCTCTGGCACCACAGGCACCCCTGGGACACCCATGGAAATGTCCATCTCCAAGACGTCCTCTGAGCTCAGCATCCACTGGTCAGAGGGAGACGTCGGTGGAGCTCCTGTGACTGGATACGTTATCGAGGCCCGTCCCTCAGGTGAGCTGGAACACAAGCCGCACACACGGTTCAGCCGTAGCTTGCTTTGACATGCACCTTTTCATCATGTGCACTAATTCCTTTCATTAATCAAGATGGAGTTTAAGTACTACCCTGCACTAAACTGTTCTGAGCGCAAGTTTCTCCAGATCCATTAAGACCTGCTGTGCAAATCAAGTCAACCGCAATTTCCTAATAAAGATTACCAGAGGTGTAATACAGAAGGAGAACGTCTGTGGGAAATTGTTTTATCACTCTGCAGGAGAGTGAGTGTAGACTGTGGTGTAATTCTGCTGCGGATAATAATGGATATGCCCCTTTTATTTATAGTAATAACAGTGATCACTGTCACCACTGCACTGTCATCATCATTATCATCTTAAATGTGATCTGACAGTTTATGATTTTCTTTAATCAAATGCTGACATTTGAAAGAGACTAATTCTCAAATGGTCCTCTTTCTTCTCTGCCCGTCCATCAAAACCATGGCTTTGTCTCCCCCACACTCTCCCTCCCTCCCCCGCTGATGTATCGGTGCAGATGAAGGAATGTGGGACTCCTTCATCAGAACGCTCCCTCCGAGCAGCAGGTCTGTTTCAGTGCCGCTGGAGCGCCTGAGGTCGGGGATCAGCTACGAGTTCAGAGTCATCGCTGTTAATCGCTTTGGTTATGGACAGCCGAGTACACCCTCTGCTGCTCTCGCTGGTAAACACACAAACACACGCACACACACACACACACACACACACACTCCTGGACACGAGGCAAATGAACAAACTCATCATGTCTGACTGGGGTCTGACAAAAGGTCCAGAGCCGTATGTGGGACGTTACTGTGATTGTGTGCTTTTGCTGCCATCTAAAGGCATAGTGTTGCACCCACAGCTGGGCTTATCATGGAAGATCACGGCGAACGCATGCCTCTGTTTTTGGTCTCCCATCTGTGGCACAACATGGAACTCATCAGTTCTCAAAAACTTGAATAATTTATGAAAGTGTTTTTTAACTCACACACTGTAAATCATTTTAGGTGCTGCCTTTTACTGCAGCCTTAAAAATGAGACACTTCAGTTGATGAAGTAGTTTTAGGTCATTTTATGAGTCTTGAAAATGTGAAGCGAGCTAAGTTTATTTAACTGAACTTGAAAAAACAGTTCAATAAATGTAAGATATTAAGCTGATCTACCAGTATCACAGACAATGGTCACACACAGGCTTGGTTTTCTTTTACATTTTATAAGGTTCCTAATTTAACATTAAGAACCACTGAAGTCGTTTTTGTCGGTGTGAACACAACCTATGAGGCTCTTCCCATTTAGATAAATTGTAAGTTTGCAGGTGTGACTTACATGCATTGAAGACGCACGTCAAGTTTCCACCATGTCTGTTTTGTCAAACTACAAAAAACAAAAATGTCTGCAGAGTTTTAACTCTCTAACAGTGAATCCTGGAAAGTCAGCTAATATGCTAATTTTTGCTTCTTATAAACTTAATTTATTGAGTTTAGTGAACACTCAGCTGTTCAACTCATTATTTTAAGTTGAAAAAAAAACCTCAAGCATTTAAATTCTTAAGTTGTCTGAAAATAAAATTAGAGAGAAATGAGAACAACTCATATATTTACATTAGGAAAAGTAGAAAACATTGATTAAATTCCTGTTGTTATGTTGTTATTATACGTTTATTCAGCTTTTTGTCTCTTACCTAATCAAGTGACCTGAGGAACTGTACTCTTCAGGTCCCCTCCCCTTTCAAGTACATTACAAAATCAAAATGGACCAAAGTCGACATCTCCCTGATATTTATGTGCCTCTCTGCCTGCAGCGCTGTCGGAGCGTCCCTTCTATGAGGAGTGGTGGTTCTTGCTGGTCATGGCTCTGGTGGGACTCATCCTCATTCTGGTCCTGGTCTTCACGCTGCTGCTGCACGGTCACAGCTCCAAGTACAAGGCCTGTGGTACAGGTATGTGGCACCGTGGCTCATCCCTCATGTCGTGCCACAGGTGACATCCATCCGCTCATGTGGCAACAGGGATGATAGATGAATTATAATTAGTGAAAGATGCCTTTTGTTTCTCTTCCGTCTCATTAGCTTCTTCTCAGCCTCAACAGGCTCCTAACATGTACACGAACCCACCACAGATTTATTCACTGTCGTTATGTTTATTTTGATCCTGACAAGTTGAGACGTGTCTTTCACTCTACAGCAGCACTTGTACTGTTTGTAGAGTGAAAGTGCCTCAAGCAGTCTTGTTCCTTCAGGACTACGGTCTGTATGAAGGAGCCTTGTTTCTTCACCAGGAATTAAGTTTATTGTTTTAACTGCATCAAGCCAGTTAATGCATCAACTTACAACTACAATACTGTAATATATACACCAATCAGCCACAACATTAAAACCACTGACAGGTGAAGTGAATAACATTGATCATATTGGTACTATGTGGTGTTCTGATGGAAAACCTTGGATTTTAACATCCATGTTGATCAGACTTAGACACCCAAATAAACATCGTCCAACAACAAGCACACTCCCTCATGCAAATGGGAATCCACCCCACCACATGGAAAAAAACATCAAACCATCAGAAACATGTTGAGGAACATGACAATGGCCCAACATGTTGATCTGACCTCCAAACTTCCTACACCCCATTGTGATCAAGCATCAACAGGATGCAGTGGAACAAGTTTGATTGACAGAGGCCCCACTGCACAAGCCAGAGCACCGAAAGGATCCAGTGCCAACATCCTGGTTCCAGACCCCATAGGACACCCTGAGAGGTCCTCTTGTCCATGCCCAATGGTTCAGAGCATTTTGAACCACATAAGGGGGACCAACACAATATTAGGCAGGTGGTCATAATGTTATGCTTGATCACTGTATATGACCCACACTGATAACTCTACAGTGGAGTGTCATTTACCTGGAAAGCAGGTGAATATTAGCTGAACCTCAAAACACACCAGTGGGTTTGAATGGAATGTTGTTTTCATAGAAATTGCAAAAATAACACCATTTATTGGAGCCAGAAACTGTAAAAACAATAACAACTATTGGATTTCCAACTTTCCAAGTCGTTGCACCACTCATCTGTGACGTGCAGTTCCATCAGGAAAATGATCCAAAAATACACTTGAAATCACAACATTTCATCAAAACCACTTTGTTGCTCATGTCGCATTTAAAAATTCACCAAAATAAAACGTCTGAAGTGTCCAGATTCAGTGAAAGAAAAAAAAAATCTCAGCACAACCGATTAGCCATTAGTGACTCAGCTGAGACCGACAGTCGCCTGACAAAAGGTCTGTGACTTTTCATCTGAACTGGCAGTGCCGTCAGGTTCCTGAATACAGGCAGTGTTTACTCAGAGCAAAGAGGAGACACTCATGGAAACAAAATATCAATAGTATGTACTGTCACCATGTTTTCCATCACTGGTGACACCTTGGTGTTCAAAGGTTATGCATGTTAATTCCAGGTTTGTTTGATTTTTGAATAATCAAATAAATTCACCTTTAGACTTCTTTTTATGATTTATGGCATTATAGCTGTGTCATACTACACTGAAGACATTTGTACATTCTCTGCACTTTTAGTCCTGGTTGTTCTGTTTCCATGGAGGGGCAGGACTTTACATTGCAGTGAAAAATGAACCCACAGTGAGGAAAAAAGAGACAGGAGCAAAAAACGACCAGGACCTGCTCAGAGTTAATCGAGTTTTTTTTATTATTATTTTAACACAAACAAACAGAACAACATAAAACACAGGATACACTTATGAAGAAGTGTACCCACCCCACCCACCCTCACCTTCCACACAAACCCACACATAATACATAATCTCAAAACCGTGCCCCGGGTCTCACCAATGGCTATAAGACTCACATGTGTTGTAATAGCATATGTGCACATCTTGCAGCTAAATTAATTAATCTTAATTTCAAATTCACTTGATCTCGTTCCACTTAATCTCGTTCCAGACCAGATTTACGTTTGACGTTTTATAAGTTTTAGAACAAATTATCATCCTGGTCAAGTCCAGATTCAGCTCAGGTCTGGCTCAGCAACACATGTAAACTCTTTAAATTCACTTAATTTAATGGCAAACCACGTCATAACAGAAATATATGCATACAGTCTAAAAATTAGTTTACATTTTCAAAATAAGCATTAAGAACTTCCCATCTCCTTTTATATTTTTTAGGCTTCATTGTCTGTTTCGACCATATAACCTTCTAAAGCTAAATATCGCTGAATAAATCTTTTAAAAGAAACAATATTAAGTGAAAATCTGTTTAGTGTCATGAGGTAACGCAGCAGGATAACACAGTAGCTTGCTTAAGTTCATTTTTTTAAAGTTTATTTTTAAGCAACTTAATACGAGTGAATAAAGTGCCTAAATTCACAAGTTGGCTGTTGAATGATTTATTTACCTTCATGAATATGAATCTGTCCTCATGTCAGGTGTTTTACCTGAAGCTCAAAAGGCACATTCCAGTATTTGATACACAAATCTGAACACCCCTGTTATATTTGAGCTGACACCTCCTCCACAGGTCGGAGGGCTGCAGGGTCCGAGTCTCGCTCAGCGACGCTCATCAACATGAGCTGAAGAGCAAATTATGACACAACCCTGTTGGTTTGTTTGATGGATTTCCCAGTTAGTCTTCTAAAGCGTGAGGAGGCTTTTCTTCCTGTTTTCAACTGCGGATTTTTCTCCTCTCGGGCTTCCTGTGATGTTCTCAGCAGTGGGCACAGCAGTCACTTCTGTGTGTGTGTGTGTGTGTGTGTGTGTGTGTGTGTGTGTGTGTGTGTGTGTGTGTGTGTGTGTGTGTGTGTGTGTGTGTGTGTGTGTGTGTGTGTCCTGACCAGTGCAGGTTACATCAGGACATCTGTTAGACTGAGTTGCTCCAGAAACTTTACCACAGACTCTGGACGTGGAGGCGATCAAACACAGTTGGGGGGAAACGACCACACAAACACCGACGAAGTGCAGAAAGAGCGAAAGTCACAGATTAACAGCAAATTACATTTTTCATTTTTGTTCCACACCTCGGTGTGTTTCAAAGAACAATCATATTTCTTCCAATTTAAAACATGATATTGTCTCCTTTTATTCATTTTTATGGTTATTGGTGGAGAAATGATTAAGTGTTCTTACTGCCTGACTGCCAAATTATGTTTCCCAACTTTAATTTTCTTCTTTTTCTGAGGTTGAACACACAATAAATAAACAGGAGATTGCACATAAACTATGTGCGGTGAGATGAAGAACCTTTCTAATAAACTCCAGCATGGTTTGCTGAACTGCTTAGAATTTTTCATATTCATCTAAATTGGTCCCGTTTGATTCCTTTTGTTTGTTCCTGCAGGGAAGCACATGTCCACAGCGGAGGAGTCTGTGACGCTCGACAACGGAGGCTTCACTGCCCTGGAGCTCAACAGCAGAACGCTCAACACCAAGAACTCCTTCCTGAAAAAGAACGGGACCAGGTGAAGCTCAGTCCCTCTCATGCAAACACATTCCTGGGTTTGATCGATAATAAAAGATCTAATGTGTATTTGTGCATCCAGGTCTCCTCCCAGGCCCAGTCCAGGTGTTCTTCACTACTCCGACGAGGATATCTGCAACAACTATAACGGAGCGGTGCTCACTGAGAGCACCACACTCACAGAGAAACCCACTGAGGTCTCTGAGTCAGAGGTATCTCTTTCTATCTGTCTGTTGCTCTCCTGGTCTGGAAAGAAACCTGAGTTACCAACACATCAGGAGTCACAAACAGTCCTCTTGGTTCATGCTCTTCATTTGTCTGTCTCCCGTTCTGTACACTTCCTGTGTTGGTCTGTAGTGTACTCACAGCTTTTATCACATGTCTGTCTGTTCTGAAAGCCTGTTGTTCTTCCTGAGGCTTTTGGAGAGAGGGGGTGATTTCTGCCTGCTGCACCTTTTATGCATCAGTAGATTATTTAAGTACTCCTCTTTTCATGTATTCCCTCCCGTAATGGTTTGTATAAAACTAAAAACTAAACTTAACACAAAGAAGGTCGTTTTTTCTCCACTGACTAAACAGTCACGTCTTGTTCTCAGAATATAAACTGATAAAAATGTTTGAAAGTTCCTCGAAAGTCCAGCAGACAGAGGAAGTGTTTTCCTTCTGCTTGTTGAAAAGGAAAATGAGGAGGTAAAAAAAGAAGAAACCAGACTTAATGGCTGAAATCGCTGAGCGCTCTGACCTTCTCTCTCCATTCAGACATACTGAATTAGCCCCAGCGCCTCAGATAATGGACAGTCTTTCCCCACATTTGTATCATTTTTTTAAAAAACTGCAGGCTACAAACACAGATGTGATGTATTAGAGCAAGTAGAGGTTCATGTTAAAAAGAAACCACATCAGTTTTACATATTAAAGTCTGTTGGCAGCTGTATTATATTAAGTTGTATGTTTTGTGACTCTAGAGGCACAGAATCTGATAGATGTCAGTGGAGGCTGAACAATGCAAGTGTGGAAATGAAAACAATCAGAGGGTCTGAAGTTAGAAAGAAGTGATGGTAGTTGTAGTAGTCCAAAGAGCTTCAGTAAAAAGTAACTGAGCTTCTCTTTTTGGTTCTTGAAGATGCTTCGCCTTCATCCTAGAACTAAAAAAGCCTCTTGGATGAAGGTGAAACGCCTCCAGTAGCCAAAGAGAGAGTCCAGAGGGTACTACGAAGGGAGTTTGAAATAGCCGGGCTTTCTTTGTGCAAGTCAGCTCAACCAAAACTAAAACCCCAGTCGGAGTTAACGGGTATCACAAAGTTGGTTGTCAGCTTTCTTTGTCAGCTCAGGCTTCATGCTTCAAATAAAAGACGTTCAAAATGAACCGATCGTGTGTAGCTGCTTCAGTCAACAGGTTGTTTAAATGGAGAACGATGAGGAATATAAAGTTTACGACGGTAAAAACCTCTGCGACTGTAAATGATGCAAGAAGACAGGAGCGCTGGTAGAAGACTGTTGAATATATTTATTTATTTATTTATTTAATCGATCAACGCAGCCACCTATTTCTAACCGACGGCTGCACAATAAACCTGTTAAACTTTAAAATTCTTATATTTAAACACAATATTGTATTTAAGTGTATGTAGTCTGACACTGTCCCATAATGCAGGATATCAGAGTGAAATTAATGTCACTCGTTGAACATTCTCTGTGATAAATACTAATAAACTAATCAATGTTCTAATCTGTGTTCTGTCAGCTGCAGAACCAGCAGAGTAAACGGACCAAACATAGAAACATATTTATACGATTTCTGCATCACCAGCTGAACACATGTCGGGTTCCCATGGCAACACGATGCACACAGTGTGCGATAGTGTGACTGTACGGTTTCATTCAGTGGTTTTAGTAACGCACGCTCATAAATAATCATCAGGATTAAACGGAGACACTTCTTCCAGCCGATGTAAACCCAAAACTCTGAACAAAATCTGCTCACGACCAGGTTAGCTCCACAGCATCAGTTACCATGGAGATCTAGCAGGATAAAAGAGAACCACCTTCATGATGCTGGAAACTCTTCGGCTCAACGTACCTGCTAACCCACTGATCTCGCTGCGTAGTACAGCACTCAGTTGCATTTTACCAGAGCTCTTAGGACAGCTGCTAGGATAACACATCAAAATCTCCAGGGGTCGAGCTGCATTGTGGGTAATGTAAATACACTTTATGACAGGAAATAAAAAAGAGACGACTGTGTCTTGGATGGCTGAGGATCTACACAGATGTAGTGTCTCCAGTTCTGCTTCTTTTTGTTGCTTTCCATCGGTGCTGTTGCAGTGCAGAATCTCTTTATGTGTGTGTTTGTCGCTCTAATAAACTGTCTCTGTGTTTGTATCCAGTTGACAGACAGCGACTACGAGGACGAGCAGCCAAAGCACTCCTTCGTCAACCACTACATGAGCGACCCCACCTACTACAACTCCTGGAAGCGGCAGCCCAAAGGCCTTAAAGGGATGGGCGCTCCGTTTGGCTACGAGGAGTGTGCGACCGCCGACACGGAGCCCTACTACCAGACCGTGGTCACCCAGCACAGCACAGGCGGCGCCTACACACCCACAGGGCATCCAGCGCACACACACGTCAACCCCAACACCAACCCGCCGGGGTCACGCACCCCCGTGACGGGATTCTCCTCATTTGTTTGACTCTAGAGACGAAACCTGCACAAAGTAATACACACAAACGTACACATAATGAAGGAGGGGGGCCGGCATGTGTTTGGACTGAAGGAGACGGAGTCGGCGGCTTCGGAGGACGAGGTGAGGAGATGTGGGACGGACTGGTGTCGAAACAGCCCTTCATGCCCCAAAGAACTAGACGTACACTTCTCACTCGCCTTCTCCCCTCGTTCACAAAGACCCAACGAGTGTGTGTTGCTCTTTTACTCTTCTACGCCTCTGTGTCACTGTGCTACACACACACTCACCGTCCTTGTTTTCCACACATCCACACCGCCACACGCCACCAGATATTCCAGAGACTCTCCGACGAGAGCCGAGAGCGACGGCTGGATGAGTCCGTTTGTGTTACTGTCGAGGAGAGGATTCAGCCTCGAGCTGGTGGAACCTGGAACTTCTGCACAAAGCTCATCCTCTGTTTTCTGTATTTACACTCGAGTGCACAAGTACACGCACGTTTCAGCTGCTCCCACCGGGAAAGAGGAACTTGAAAGTTGTGGAGAGTTATTAAAAGACAGCACAGAAGGGAGCAGCTTTTGTTGACAGACCAAAAAGCGGAGCTGTCGGCTTTCAAAGACCACCACACAGAGGAAAAGAAAAAATAACAATCGATAATCACAGTTTTTGAACTTGAAAAGGACGGATGGGAGTGTGGGCAGGGGTTCTGCAGCACTTACGGCATTCTCAATAGGAGTGTTGAGTGATTTCTGAGAGCGACGTGTGATGTTTGAATTTTGGTTCGGAATATATGAGGACCGTGTTTTTTACCGTCTACACTCCTTATACTGCAGCCTGCCAAGCCATAATGCTTGCACTGAGCCGAAACCCCACGCATTTCATCTTTATTCTGTTCGAGTTTCATTTCTTACAAGTTTGAGTGTGATGCGTGTGCAGCAAAGCATGCGTGTAAAATGACTCTATGCTCAGTTAAGAAGCCTGTTCATCTGTCTGTGTTGTTCACTGCTAAGCAAAGTGTGCCATTGTATGTATGTTTGTATTTTTAAGATGGATTTTGTACAGGGAAGCCCTTTTTACTTGTGTGCTGTTGTATGTAGTTAGGCCATGTTTGTGTAATTCAAAGCGAATAGTGAAGCAGCACTGGAGAGAGTCTACGTCCGCTAACTGAGAGTTTGGAGCAAGCAAACAGGATATTTCAGAGCGTCTGAGCTTGGTTGAACTTTGAATCGTCACTACCCGAAACCACGGCGTCTCCTCCAGGAGCTGCCATCCCGATACACACTTTGTACTTCAAGTGCAAACAAAGATCATGTGTAAGTTTTGGCTCATGTTTAATTTAAAGGTTCTCCACCCGGCCGACCCGCCCGCTGGCCAGCAGCCGCCCTCACTCTGTCACGCTTGTTTTGAGCCCCGTGCAGTGTGTGAATAAATGGTTATTGTTTACCAGAGTGTCCGTGTGGTCTGTCTCAGGACCGCCTCCACGTTACTTCAGTTTACTTGATTTAACATGAAAGAGCAGAGTTATTCATTTTAATCAGGCCTCTGAGCATTGTTAGTGCTTTCATCGGCTGTGGCTCAGTGTTCAGGCGTGGTTTGCTTCCCTCAGCAATTTTGCACTTTCAAGGACACTGATGGCAATAATTCAACATGTAGGAGATCGTTTAGTAGAGATAAAGTGTTACAGCTGTGGTTTACACTTTGCAAACCGCCTCACAGGGGTGTAAGAAGAGGGCAGATCATTTAAGCAACCAGTACGACAAAATATGAGAATTACAAGTTAGCCATGAGTTCAAAATATTCAAATATATAAATATATGTGAGTTTAATTTTAAATTTCAAAGTAAAAGAACTTAAAGAACCTAATTTGTGCCTCTTTGGAGGAAAGTGATATACAAATGACATTAAACTGCATTTTCATATTTAAAAAAACAGATAATAAAAGAAAATATGTGCACCTTCAGATCCATAACATTCGAATCAGGGGTCCCAGATCAGGCATCAGTGGTTCGAGCCTCCTTAGTGAGCGGTTTTTATTTAAACCCCTGACACCGATGCTCTGATGTTCTTCTTGCTATTGATGTGTGGTGTCATCATGTCAAGATCTGAAGAGCTCTAAAAGTGCTCAGAAAAAAAAAAACGTTGCCTTTGAGTCTGGGCGAGGACTTTAAAAAGATTTTCAGATCATTCGAAATCAATCTTTCTACTGAGAGGGAAAATCTTCTTCAAATGATGTAGATTTTTTATGGCAGTGTCAGTTTGTCCATGACCGGCCGCTGCAGCAAAGTCTGCCGAGGAGCGGATGAAAAGAAAAAGTCTCCAGGAGCCCCTGAATTTCGTTACATAACCTGCAGGAAACTCCGTCGTTGGTTTTGAAGTTCTGGTTCCACAGTCAGAAACAGATCACACTTTGCTCGTGTTCATCACTTGGGCTCTGACCGGCCTGAGCAGCAGATCCCAGGTTTGAATCCCAGCTGGAGTATTTGCTTTATGTCATCCCCCTGCTGTCTCCGTCACGCCTTATTCCCTCCTCTCTCCTGTCCCTTGTGAAATAAAATAAAAAAAATAAATCTTTCCGCAAGTGGACCTTTCAGCAGGATAAAACAGCCCAGATTTGAATCCCACTGAAATGTCCTGGGAGGATTTGAAGCAGGCAGAACAGGCGAGAAACCCTGAAAAACATCCTGCAACTGAGGGGATTTTTCAGGAAGAGCGGTCAAAAATTTCAGCAAGCTGAGGAAACAGACGGGTGGACAGTCATGTAAAACACCTGAAAGAAGCTATTTCGTCTAAAGGGGGATATACAAGCTTCTCAAGTGTACCACCTTCAGCTGTACTGTATCAGTGGCCATACCGCCTTGTGGATGCCTGATCACGTCAGATCTTGGAAGCTAAGTGAGGTTGGGCCTGGTCAGTACGTGGATGGGAGACCATGAGGGAACACCAGGAAGCCTGGGTGGATGCAGTGTGAGAGTGAGTGGTTGGTGGTGGTCGGAGGGGTTGATGGTGCAGTCTGGCCTCCATCAGTCTACCCCAGGGCAGCTGCACATACGAAGCTTACCACCATGGAGTATGGAGAGAATGAATAATGCAATGTAAAGCATCTTTGAGTGTCTAGAAAAGTACTATATGAAATCAATGCATTATTATTTAAAGAGGAAAGTGTTCATCAAATATGCCTATAATGCTAATTTTTCAGATGACTGCATGGCCTTATTAGATTGTTACAGCTAATGTGTGAAAGCAGCTCTCTACTGTTGCAGCTGATTGAGGCTGAGCTAGTTTTATAATCACTTTATGTACAGATTAGCACAGTGGTTTCTAATGTAGTGGTCGGGTTATTTACTGAGACAGGTGCACACAGGCAGGAATAAAACATCAGGTTATTAATTTTAGCTCTTTGGGCCTGCACCAAAAACGTGGAAGCAAAGGTGCCACAAAAAGAGAACATATATCTGTAAAATAATCATATTTCAGCTGGTTGAAATGAAATAAAAGAAGGACTCACTATTCGTGTTTGTAAACTATTTAATGTGGGCTTTTTTTTACAGTCAACAAGTAAATCAACATGTTTTTCTGTGATGTTACTGGATGTTATCTACAATTTAACAAAATAGGGAAAATAAATAAATAAAACCAATATCTGTAATAATCTGTAACACCATTTTTTGCTAATTTAAATAGAGCAAAAAAAAAATATAATGTAATTTTACAGTCAAATGGTGTCAAATAACGAATTACCATTTATAAAAATACATGTTTTGAATGTGGATATTTTTAAAGTCAATTTTCTTTTACAGCTAACTAAAAAATAGAATAGAATAGAAATATTTTATTAATCCTCGAGGGGAAATTTGGTCGTTACAGTAGAAAGTGTAAAGTTACCACCACCATACATAAATATAAATAAGCAAAAATCTGTAAGTAAAAACAAACTAAAAGAAATAAAATGTACAATAAGTGTAATATACACTTTAAGCAATATTTTATTTTATTTTGTTTATTTTGTTTATTTTTCCTTTATTTAACCAGGTAAGTCAATTTAGAACCGATTCTCATTTACACTGACGACCAGGCCAAGAGGCAGCACAAAGCAGAGAAAGAAACAAATGAGATGCATTCATAAAAATCAATACTAAAACAAGAGAACAACAATAAGAGTCGTAAAGATGAAACAGGCTAAAAGCAGGTGCAACAGTCGTGAACTGATGCCTTCACTGAACTTTTAAAAGGTGAGAGCAGAATGAAGGAGGTGAGTTTTAGTGTTTGTGGTTCCAATGATGAGCTGCAGAAAACTGAAATGAACAACAAAGAAAAAAATGAAATAATGTGAAAATTATTACTTTTTTCTGTAATTTTATTAGGAATTGTCATTATTACGATTACTTTATACTTTACTATGTTTATTAAACCGATAAAGTAGCATATTATGAAAATACTTAAATGCAAATATGTCAAAATTAATTTGTCACGAGTTCATAAGGGGAAAGGGAAGTAACATGAAGCCCAGATGTTATGAGGTAAATTAAAGTTGTTTATTAATAAAAGTAAAGATGTAACAATAAAAACAAAAGTGAGGCAACAAAAGACTAAATGAGTGGCGTGAAAACGAGAACAAAAAGAGACTCTAACCTGGAGTTGTAGAACTTACTAACGACGTACAAAACAAAGGTAGCAAAAGAACTATCCACTATTCAGACTCAACAAACAGCACGCAAACTCTAGCCAGGCTGAAGAAGTCTAAGGTGTGTGCAGATGCGTTCAAAATCTAGGGCCTCAGCAAGTTCACAGAGTTCCACAAGTCACAAAGAGGCACACAAACAGGGCTGCTCTGCTGGCTTCTTACATACCCAGATGGCCCACTCTGATTGGTGGACCGGCTGATGACCCTCCTGCACCAACCTCAGCATGTTTTTGGACTGTGGGAGGAAGCTGGAGAACCCGGTGAGAACCCACACTGCACAGGGAGAACATGCAAACTCCACACAGAAAAATCCCAGGCGTCCTAACCGGGACGCGAACCGGGGATCTTCTAGCTGTGAGGCGACGCTGCTAACCACCGAGCCACTGTGCAGCCCCCAGAATAACATGTCATCAAATAAAGTGTTGGTTAAGCCACAGGATTCGAAATATTTGATCCTTCTGCCTCCAGCCAGATGCTGAAAGTCTGTAAACACATGCGTAAAACATTCAACAGTAACAAGAGCAAACCTGTCCAGACAGAGTAACTTCATTTGATCGTGCAGCAGAGAAGTAAAATCACAGGAAAAAACCACGAGGCACATAAATACATCATATACAGTAGATACAGAATGGAAACGGGGGTAAAAGTCCAACAATTTAAAGCTAGATTACCTTAATTACTGGTGCAATTTGTGTGGCATTAAAAAATCGTCGTGTCACAGGCTCACAGTACAATTCACCCCCACAAAAAATGAAACATTACACCCCATTCAGCACAAAAATCCCCTTGTTGTGTTAATGTAATTAGTTTCACCCCCAAATCCAGGTAATTACTTTGATAACCGACGCACTAATTAGCCGAGCTCTCATTAACGGTAATGGAAATCTTCAGCGCAACAGTAAACAAGTGGAATGAAACCAGATGATATTAATTCAATTTCATTATTTTCATTCTGCCTTATTAAAATCTGGTGTTCCAGCCGGTGAAAACGTGCTGAGTTGCGCAGACAATGAGATTTAGCTTCCTGAAACACCGATGTTAGAATGTGATATACTGTGTAGTGTTTGTGTGGGAAGGGAAATGATTGATATTACAGCAAATATTACAGCGAATTAACCATTTCTGATGCTCCGTCAGTCATTTATCAGGTTAACAAAATGTTAAATATTCACCTGTGACATATTCATTTAATATTTTGTTAATCTTTCTGAGGTTTGGACTTGTGATGGTCGATGCAGCCCTATAAAAACAAATTAAATTAAAATGAGCTCCACTTCAACCAACTTCAACACTAAAATTCTGCTTAAGTATGAATGAAGCTCTTGAAAGTTTGTGATCTCTGCAGAAATATGACCTAAAAAACCATCAGATTTTCACGCAGCTCCTACAAGTAGATAAGGAGAGTCCAGCTAAACAAATGAGACAATCAAAATAACACACTTGGTCATTTATTGACTGAGGAAACTGATTTAATATTAAATATATGTGAGTGACAGACGTATGAGAACCTCCAGGATCGGCAGTTGATTGGAAAGTGTTTTCAGTCAGCGGGATGACTGTCAGATCTGAGTGGGCGCCCAGTTTTATTTTATTTAAAAAGCTGAGATCTATCAAAGTCTGAGCTTCACAACATGATGAGGAGATTTCTCAGGACCTCAGTAAAAAGAGTTGTTGACGCTCATCAGGCTGGAAAAAGGTTACAAACCACCTGTAAAGGGTTTGGACTCCACCAGTCTGCAGTCGGACTGTGTGCAGGAGCAGAGTTAGTCTCCACAGGAGCTGACGACCAATAAAATCACTCTGTGAGGGAGCCAGGAAGCATGCCCCTCACTAAAGAAAAAGAAACACACATGCATATTGATGGTATAAATAACAACAGACTGATACAGGAAGTTTTTTTTATTATTTGGTGTGTTTGTGGACAATTCTAACTGCTTTCTCTCTGAGGTTCACTGCAGGGGCGTTGTCATGACGTGCACACATGAGGATGCAGCCACAGGACTCCAGTAATTGTCAGTTCTTTGATTAGACTGAGTTGAGGGATCAGAGGAGAGAGGGGAGGGAGGATTTTTCCTAAGTTTGATCTTTTGTTTAGTATTTCTTCAGTTTATTATGCTTTTACTTTAATCTGTATCAGGTAGAAGTCATTTGCATTGTGGATAATAAATGTAAATAATGTTAAATTATGCCGGTAGGTTTTAAATGTAAATGTGGGCAGGTGTGAGCACTTTTCATTGGAGTGGGAGGAGGCTCCAGGTGTAAAAAGGCCAGGTGACAGATCAATGCAGGTGTGAGAAGGAGGGCGGTGAGGATGAGGCTCTGCTGCTCTGATGCTGCTGCATGCTGCACTCTGCCCTCTGCCAGTGGCAATCTGCAGGGATCCCGTGCACCTTGGTGGCTCCTTTGTTCGGCTTGGTGGGTGAAATGTATTCCTGTGCATGTGGAACGAAGTAAAAACCAGAGCTCTGACAAAAAACTGATGGCTGGTCTGCTGCGTGTGTTTGCTCCACTCTTTATTTTTTTGATGCCGTTTGGTTCATCCATTTTTTTTTAGAGGTTTTTCAATATCAAAACCCTACATACTCCAAGAGCAAGATTTGCAAATGTCCACGGGTCACAAAGGAGCCCAGAGGAACTTCAGAGACACTAAAGACCTCTCAGACAGTGACTGACTTTGATGTTCATGAGTTCACCATCAGGAAAACAGACAACAGACTGGGGTGGTGGCGGCGCAATGGTTGTCTCTGAGCTGTCGAACCCTGTGCTCTGAACCCAACTGGGATATCAATCCATCCATCATCTATACACCGCCTAATCCTCTGTAGGGTCGCAGGAGGGGCTGGAGCTTATCCCAGTCGACTCGGGTGAAGGCAGGAAACACCCTGGACAGGTCACCAGCCTATCACAGGGCTAAAGATGGAGACAAACAAGCAAGAACACTCTCATTCACACCTACAGACAATTAAAGGCTTCTTCTTCTTCTTCTTCTTCTTCTTCTTCAAGATTGGATGGAAACGCCAGAAAGCTTCTGAAAAAATGTGGACAGACGAGACCAAAATAGAACTTTTCAGTTTAAAGGAGCAGTTTTGTGTGTTTGGAGGTAAATAAAACATGGGAACCTTCTCCCATCTGTGAGCCATGAAGGTGGTGATATCGTGGTTTGGGCCTGTTTCGCTGCATCTGGGTCGGGATAACTTACATCTGTCCCTGAACTGAATCTACGGAGAAAGTGGGTCATGCAGACAATTATCAACCTTCAGTGCACAAGTCATTCCAATTAACAAAGCTCACAGGGAAATTAAACTAATGTTTTGGAATGTCGAGTCAAAGTCCTCCAACAGAAACCCACAGACCTCGTAGAGCTGAAGCTGTTCTGGGCTGAGACTGCTCCAGGCTGAATGCAGGACTGATCAACGATTACTGGACATGTTTAGTTGCACTTATTGCTGCAGAAAGGCTCAAAGATACTGAAAGCAAAAGCTCACGTGAGTTTTCTACTCGGGGATATAGGTTTAAGATATACACATAATACACTGTTAAAAAAATCAAGGGAACACTCATCACCGGCTGATCCAACGTATGTGAACTAACACTGTGGCTCATGGTGTGTATTACTTTTTTTCTGGGGGCAAATAACACAGCGACCCCTTGTTTACTCCACAGACACTGGCAGAAAAGACCGGTGTGCAGCTCTGGGTCTTTAAAACACTATAAAGACAATAAGCGCTTGGACAGAACGCAGCAGTCTGGGTGGTCTCAACCTTTAAACCCATAATTGTTACTTAAAAAATACTATTTGGGTGGATTAAAAGAATGACTTTTACTATCAGACTGCAAGAGGACAAGTTTTTTTAAATATAGCTGTGCTGTGCAGATTACAACTGTACGCCCATTATTTATTTAATGGAAATTTTCTGTCCATTCAACAAACTGATTTTAGCATTTGGAAGATGCAACCCAAGTTTTTAATTCTATTAAGTCTGGTGACCTGTTTTGTAATGGTCTTTCTTTATTCTTTCTCATTTATAGTTTTTTATTTATTTTGATTGTCCTCATGTGCTTTGTCATTATTTTTCCGACGTCCATTTAAGTTCTTGCTTGTACAAAAATCTTAAAATAAGAATACTTTTTAAAAAATAAGTTTAAAACTATAAATCGTTAATTAGAAAGTATTTTGTGTATTTTTACTCAGCCTTTAAGACCAGAACTACTTGCCTATACACTACATTTGGGTGGGAGTAGCCTTATATGTAGTAGCTTAGATAAACATTAAAACTAAATTGTTTTCCTTTTGTTGTTTTTATTTTTATTATCATTTTTTCAATGTTTATTATTCGTCCCTCCATTAGTGGAGCTTTGCTGTAATGCGGCTCCCGGCCGGCAGGGGCCGCTGTGGGCCGCTGACACGGAGCCCGTGGAGCTGCTGCGGTGTCCGGAAGAAGGACTGTCAGCATGGCGGAGATGTTTTTCACTTCATGCTTTGCTTTCCAGCCAAGCGTTTCGTTTGAACACCTCAGCCCCGGTATTTTCTGACTAAACCCGCGGCCGGCTGCTGCCTGAAGCTTCGGCGGCGGCTCGGAGCTGCAGCTGCTGTTTCTGCGCATGTCGTGACTTGTGACCCAGTTTGGTTTGGTGAGTCCCCGTCTCCTCCTCCTCGGTTGTTGCTTCACCTCAGTCCTTCTCTGTAGCTGTCTGTAGTATCCTGTAGTATCATGTAGTATTCTGTAGCTGTCTGTAGTATCCTGTAGTATCCTGTAGCTGTCTGTAGTATCCTGTAGTATCCTGTACTATCATGTCGCTTTGATGCTGTAGAGGAGGAAGGACGTCTGCAGACCGACAGAGACTCAGTTTGTAGTGTTACAGGGGCCCAGCCAGTCTGAGGGGGGCTTTTATAGTACACATTCATAGTACACGTTTATAGTACACATTCATAGTACACGTTTATAGTACACATTCATAGTACACATTCACAGTCCACGTTTATAGTACACCTTCATAGTGCACGTTTATAGTACACGTTCATAGTACACATTCATAGTACACGTTTATAGTACACCTTCATAGTACACGTTTATAGTACACATTTATTGTACACAGTCATGGTACACGTTCATAGTACACGTTCATAGTACACGTTTATAGTACATGATCATAGTACACGTTTATAGTACACATTTATAGTACACGTTTATAGTACACATTTATAGTACACGTTCATAGTACACGTTTATGGTACATGTTCATAGTACACATTCATAGTACACGTTCATAGAACACGTTCATAGTACACGTTCATAGTACGCGTTCATAGTACATGTTTATAGTACACGTTCATAGTACACATTCATGGTACACGTTCATAGTACACGTTTATAGTACACGTTCATAGTACACCTTCATAGTGCACGTTTATAGTACACGTTCATAGTACACATTCATAGTACACGTTTATAGTACACCTTCATAGTACACATTTATAGTACACATTTATTGTACACAGTCATGGTACACGTTCATAGTACACGTTCATAGTACACGTTTATAGTACATGATCATAGTACACGTTTATAGTACACGTTCATAGTACACGTTTATGGTACATGTTCATAGTACACATTCATAGTACACGTTCATAGAACACGTTCATAGTACACGTTCATAGTACGCGTTCATAGTACATGTTTATAGTACACGTTCATAGTACACATTCATGGTACACGTTCATAGTACACGTTTATAGTACATGTTCATAGTACACGTTCATAGTACACATTTATAGTACACGTTCATAGTACATGTTTATAGTACACGTTCATAGTACACATTCATGGTACATGTTCATAGTACACGTTCAGAGTACGCGTTCATAGTACATGTTTATAGTACACGTTCATAGTTCACATTCATAGTACACATTATTGGTACACGTTCATAGTACATGTTTATAGTACATGTTCATAGTACACATTTATAGTACGCGTTCATAGTACACGTTTATAGTACACGTTAATAGTACGCGTTCATAGTACACATTTATAGTACACATACATATTACACGTTCATAGTACACGTTTATAGTACACATACATATTACACGTTCATAGTACACCTTCATAGTACACGTTTATAGTACACCTTCATAGTACACGTCTATAGTACACATTTATTGTACACAGTCATGGTACACGTTCATAGTACACGTTTATAGTACATGATCATAGTACACGTTTATAGTACACATTTATAGTACACGTTCATAGTACATGTTTATAGTACACGTTCATAGTACACATTCATGGTACACGTTCATAGTACACGTTTATAGTACGCGTTCATAGTACACATTTATAGTACACATTTATAGTACATGTTCATAGTACACGTTTATAGTACACGTTAATAGTACGCGTTCATAGTACACATTTATAGTACACATTTATAGTACATGTTCATAGTGTACGTTCGTAGTAAACGTTTATAGCACACATTCATAATACACGTGTATAGTACATGTTCATAATGCACATACATATTACATAGAACTGATGAAGCCTCTTGGATGAGAGGTGAGAAACTCAAGCAAGTCCAGATGCTACGATTGAAACCACGAGGATAACCATGACCTGGATGACTGAGAGTCTTCACAGACACAGTACCACAAACTACACCATCCAAAACAGTCAGACATTGCAATCAACACTCAGTTTCCACAAATAGGGACAGAGGAGTTCATGCCAGACTGTGCTACTGGACTGTCTGTGAATGTTCTCATTCATCCAGGTCATAGTTATTCTAGGCAATTCAATCAAAGGCCGCCAGACTCAGTAGAATGTCTGTGAAGACGTTTCGCCTCTCATCAGAGTGGTTTCATCAGTTCATGTCAAGGTCAAGACTAGACTGGGCTACAAAAACCATCCCTCAACAGGGGAGGAAGTCTGCAACACCACCTACGTCTCTACCCAGGAGATTCAACAGCTTGACCTCTAAGAACCATTTGCAAATGGCCCATTGTGACCTGAAAGACTATAGACATATATACGTAGACGCCGCGTTGACTGCTGCTGCCGATTGGAGCCGACATGCCTACGCGGCGGCCATCTTGGTACAGTGCCACTCGCCCCTACAGTGCATTACGTCTATAGAGGAATGACATGTCTGCACTATAAAAGTGATCATAAATCGATCAGTTGTCAACATATATTGTTTGTTACAAACGTCAGACATGGAGGACGGACAGGCAGACATAAATAGAACAAAAGCATCCAAGCATCCTGGGTCATAGATAAATGTGTGACGTTTTTAACAAACCAAACCATTTGGAAATCGGTCGAAAATTCAGTGAATAATTCTACTTTAAGATTGTGGAGTTCCTCTTACCTCCATAGACTTACATTCACTCCCGCTTCTGCTAGCCCTGTACCAAGATGGCGGAGCTTTAGGCACGTCCCTCCACAGTCAAATGGGCGTCTACGTATATATGTCTATGCGAAAGACCCTCACGAGTGTTGCTCTCGATTGGCTTTGTGTGACTCCTAACGACTCTGACAACCCCAATGACTGTTGTTACCAACATGGACACAACAGTCCATGTTGGGTGCCAAAGGTGTCACCTGGGTCACACCTTTGGAGCACTAACGACCGTTAGTCACCACTGGTCTTTGCAACACCTCCATGAAGGTTAAATACTTGGGTTTCCCACCAGCGAGTCAGACTAGCCCAGTCTAGTCTTGACACGCATGAACTGATGAAGCCACTCGGATGAGAGGCCAAACGTCTTCACAGACATTCTACTGCGTCCAGTTGCTTTCAATTGAATTAGCGAGAGTGCTACTGGACTGTATTATTTTTAGCTGGGGGTATATATAATGCAACTTTTAGTGCAACACAATGAAGCTACACTGAGCATGAAACTAATTTTAGTTTGTTTGTTTGTTTTGCAGTTTCCCTGTATGGACCTGAGTGGCATGGCTCGTCAGCAGCCTGACAACAGAGCAAAGAGGGAAACTTCTTAATCCAGTGACTCTTACTTGACCTAAAGAAGAACTGAAATCAGCCTCCGTGATCACAACACACATTGTAAAACCAACAATGGGTGAGGTGACGGTAGAACTAGAGGAGGAGGTGACGAAACAGGAGACCTCTTTGGACCCATTCCCAGAACCTCTGCTCATAATCATGTCCCCTCCTCCAGTTTTCTTGCGTGTTCCAGGTGAGCCGACGATGCCTTGGCCTAAGTGGCTTAAAGCTTTTGAACACTACTTGGAGGCGCTCGGTGAAAAAGAGCTGGTCGACTCCAGCAAGTGTGTGCTCTTACAGAACTGCCTTGGCCCGGAGGGGCAGCGCATTTTCACGATACTGATCCCGAATGAAACCACGTACGCAGCGGCCATCTCAGCGCTGACGGGTTACTTTGGCTCTGATCACAGCACTCAGACACACCGCCTTAAATTCCACCAAAGGGCTCAGATGCCTGGAGAGACTGTGGATCAGTTCGTCTCAGCATTAGAAGAACTGCTGAGGCCCTGCAACTATGGGAACTTGCAGGACGAACTTATACTGGATCACCTCATCGCAAAAACAAATTACCAACAACTCAGGGAGAGGCTGCTGATGGGGAGGGAAACTTTGACCTTGGCCGCAGCTTTGGCTACCGGTAAGGAGGTGGAATCCGCTTTAAACGAATCTCAATTGTTTGATATTCACGAAGTCAGTGTGGACATTGGAGATGATTTAGATCCCCCTGTTCAAAGAAAGGCCAAAAGAGGAAGACCTCGGCGTGGGGAGAAAAGGACGAAAGCAAACCCACGTTTGACTAAAACGCCAACTAAGTTGCCTCGGCACAAAGATACCTACTACTACCGAACTGATAAGCTATATTATAGTGAAAGTGATGAAGAGAAATCTAAGACTACCAGCGGGACAACAGTGGCTTCGGATAAAGAGGATGATGGTGATAATGGAGCTTCATCTTCATCACAGAGGATAAAAGAGGAAGGCTGCAACAAAGCTAGTGATGGTGCCGATGAGGATGAGGATGAGGATGAGGAGGACGATGATGAAGACGTTGCTTCTTCAACACAACAAAAAGGCCCCTACTGCCCCATCTGTACCAACAGACGTTTCAGAGACGCACACAAGCTGGCCAGGCACATGAGGACGCACACAAAGGAGAAACCGTTCACCTGCCCAATCTGTGCCACGACCTTCAGCCAGTCGTACCACATGACCCGACACCTGAGGAACCAGCACGGAGCGGGCCAGCACGTCTGCAGCACCTGTGGGAAAAGTCTAGGGAGCTATGCAGAGCTGCAGAGTCACAAGAGGACACACAAGTCACAGGTTTTATCATGTCTGGATTGTAATGAGAAATTCACCAACAGTGATGTGTTTTCTTGTCATGTCATGTCACACAGAAAAAAACAGTCCAGCCAAACAGAGGCAGAAAGTTCTCAGAAAAATGATGGAAATGAAATGAAAAGCGAAGATGTGGCTGACAACGATGCAGCCTCTGGTAAGGGTGATTCTCAGGAAAAAGAAATTGAAGTTAGTGTTGTGATGGAAGACAAAAACCCTGATGAAGCTAAATCTCAAGCTGGAGAGAGAAAGAAGGAAAAAGTCATCTCTAAGACTAAAACAAAAGGCCATTTTTGTCCTATCTGTGTTGGCAAGCGCTTCAGGGGACCAAACAAACTTGCCAGACATATGAGAACGCACACTAAAGAGAAACCCTTCAGCTGCCCAGTTTGTGCGATGACCTTCAGCCAGTCCTACCACATGACCCGACATGTGAGGAACCAGCACGGCTTCGGCCAGTATATCTGCTCTAAATGTGGGAAAAGCTTTGGCAGCTGGCTGGAACTGAAGGCGCACAAGAAGACTCACGCAATCGAAGGCCTGACATGTCTTGCATGTGATAAACAGTTCAAAGAGAAGGCTGCACTTGCGAGCCATCTTAAGTTACATAAGAAGGTCCAGTCCAGCCCTCGAAACCTCATCTGTGGTGATTGCGGCAAAGTATTTGGTCGACTGTATCATTTGAAAAGGCACATAGTCACCCATCGAAAAGCAACAAATGGCGAGTGCTACACGTGTCCTGACTGTCAGAAGACATTTGCCTTTCCGGAAGATCTCAACAAACATCTGGAGATTCACGTCAAAGAAAACAATGGAACTTGTCCAAAATGTAATGAAACTTTCAGTAGTCCAGAAGAGCTGGAGGCACACATGGGGGTTCATCAGAAATCTTATGCCTGCAGCACCTGTGGGAAGAAGTTTAAGGTTGAGTATGCACTGAAGAAGCACGAACAAGGTCACCAAAATGAACAGTATTACTGCTCGCTGTGTCAAAAACGGTTTCTCAAACTCTCTCACTACAAGAGGCACATGATGGTCCACGACAGACGGGAATCTAGGTGTCCACATTGCGACAGTGTTTTTCTACAGTTAACAGCTTTGAAGTATCACCTGCGGACACATACTGAAGAAAGACCCTACCAGTGCACCTGTTGCATTGAAACCTTTGAGGACAAGGAAGATCTAGAGCAACATTGTTTGAAACACAGAAAATTCAAAAAGCAGAGGCCATACTCGTGCACTCGATGTGATTATGCTTTCTCCACGTTGGTGGAGCTGACGGAACACATGAGCTCACACGAGGGAGAGCCGCCACTGACCTGCCCTGTCTGCGGCAGGACTTTCCTGAACAAGAACAAGCTGGAGAAGCACCTGACCATCCATACGGGGGAGAGACCTCACCTGTGCTCCACCTGCGGCAACGGCTTCCCCTCCGCTGCCAGCCTGAAGCTACACATCCACATTCACACTGGAGAAAAACCCTTTCAGTGTTCACAGTGCAGTAAGAGTTTCAGGTCATCCAGCGGGCTGCGCCTGCACAGCAGACAGCACATGGAGGTGCGGCCCAGCTACGAGTGTCCTGAGTGCGGCAGGACTTATGGCCGAATGACGGAGCTAAAGATGCACCAGCGCTATCACACAGGAGATAAACCGTATGCATGCACGTGCTGCAACAAACGCTTTATTAGCAAAGACAAACTGAACGTTCACATGAGGATACACACAGGGGAAAGACCTTACTCCTGCCCCCACTGTGGACAGACATTTACACAGACTGGGGACAGAAACAGACACATCAGTAAACACCACCAGTCAGTGTAGTGGTAGAACTGCAGCCAAGCTTTGGTTCTTACTTTCCAATGATTGCACCAGTGGCTTTGCATGTTTGTAGGGGTGTGTAGCATTAAGAATCACTTCAGATTCTGATTTGTGTCATAATTTCTGAGAAAGAATAGGAAACCTAAATGTGCTGAAAGCAGCTGTAATTTAAGCAGCCTTAACACCAAATTATCATAAATGATCAGGTAATGTGTTGGCTTTTTAATTAAGAAGCACCAATTGATACACTGCATTTAAGCTGTATTGTAAAGGTCCTATATT
Source organism: Dascyllus trimaculatus (assembly GCA_024666655.1). NCBI lineage: Eukaryota > Metazoa > Chordata > Actinopteri > Pomacentridae > Dascyllus > Dascyllus trimaculatus. The sequence continues at coordinate 32,223,923 of CM045447.1, read as the reverse complement.
TTGTTCCTTTTCAGGATGTATTAATCAAAGTCTCACATGTCCCCACAATTTGTTTATCAGCTCAAAATACACATACGTGGTTCATTTTACCTCGACTGTATAACACCTGGTTTTAGAGCTGTTCTAAACGGGCTTTTGCTCTGAAAACCAATGAGATGCTGCCGGAGCTTCAATCACAGTTTGAGCTGGACGACTATTGTTCTTATGTGTTACGTAGCACCTGGGTCTAATTTGTACTTGTTTGTAAAACTGGGAGTCTAACTAGTTGAGGTAGAGCTGCAGATACGGAGGAAGTAATTGTCTTCGTATCTTAACAGCTTATTTTTACACCTTGAAGTTTATAATAATCTCAAACCACGCAAATAGATTTTAACCATATGAGACCTTTAAAACTGAATGTGACTCTTTTACAATCAAGCCCTTGTCAGGCAGCTTGGAACAGTTTTGACTGAGATTTAAATCTGTTTTCTCTGGCAATGTTGCCACGTTGGTGCACCAGTAGTGATGCATTTCATATTAACTTGCAATGATTGATTTGCCAGAGCAGAAGAGGCTGCTGATGTAGGCTACATCAGCTAGGAGTACGAGATTAAAACAAAACATTGTTCAGAGGAAGGATTACAGCTTATCAAAGAAAGCTATCAATAGCAAGGCATACATCACAAGCACTTGCCAGCAATGTTTGTGTAATTATTCTTACTTCCAGCAGGGGGAGACAAACATTCAGCACTGCAGGTTTAAGGAATATGAGTGTGTTCATACAAAAGGCTTTTACTAAAGAAGCCAGTCTTCTCAAATGTCTAAACACAAGCAACCTTAAGAGAACGGTGCAAGTGACGCATAAGTCAAGACATAAAAAGTAAATGTAAAAGTAAATATTTGACAGTTTTCAATATTTGGTGCTACAGACACATTTTGGTTTGGTTATTGGATTGCACAGGGACATTCATTTTTCTGGTCACTGTTGCAGATGGAAAAATTCTGTTTATGTCTCAGCTAATCATAGTTTAGTTTTGCTGCTAAAGAAATTTCTTATTGTGAACAAACCATCAGCAGATTAATGGCTCTTAAGGATGATTCGATATTAAAGACTCCAGACTCAGCTTCTTAATGCAGCAAACCAAATTTGCAAGATCAGGATTTTCATGTTTTCAGGGTTTAATTTTCTTCTTTTAATTAATGTGCAAAAACATGCTAAATTACTGTAGTAGTGTCCAAAGTGATTTCCCTGCACACAGTAAGCGTTCAGCGTTGCCACACAGTTTATCTCTGCTGTGCTTCTTTCTGCTGGTTTCATACCTGGACTTGAAGAGTCACTACATTTCTCAAAAGTACAAACACAAAACAAAAGCTCTGCATGACAAGTTGTGTCTCTGTGGGTCATGTCTGCCACCCCTGTGCCTGGTGTATCCTTGTCATAAAGCACTTTTGTCGAGCACCCTGGTCTTACAAACTTTCATACTCGAATGAACCGACACTAAAAGGTTTCTGCAATTATGATTCAATATGTTTATTTTTGTCCTGTCTCTGATCTGTATGTGTTGTTAGAGTATTTTGTCTCTTACATTTCACTTTTTGATATCTTTATTGGGGCTCTCTCAAAGGGAGCATTTGTAACTGTGTTTAGAAAAGTGCCATTCAAATAAAACCATTATCCACTCTACTACTGCATGTACTGAGATTGCGTAAGTGCACGTCAGCTGCATGATATTATTCACCTTCAAGCCAGTGAGAATCGGTCAGGTAAAACCCCAGTTTATGTCTATGAAGTGTGTAATCTGTTATCTTCTTAAATTCACGTCTGGAGTTGACACGACATATTCTTTTATTGGTGTGTGTTATTCCTCACATGGCTGATTTATGGTGAAACAGCAGTCGGATAAGCTTTATTGATTTAAGCTCTGTAGACGCACATAAACAGTAGGACAAAGTAGGATCCTTTTTTTCCTCTGGCTTCTGGTGTGCAGGTACTGTCCAAAGAACAATATTCTTAGTAGGGTTGGGACGACTAATGAAGTCATTAACGGACTTGCTGACAACTAACACCGACAGTAAATTAAGTCCAAATCTAAGCAACGCCTCGTCCAGTTGACTTTATTTAAAAAACAAAACTACAGAATTACAAATAGAAAATAAGGCATTAAAAAAGGAAACTATACAGAAACAGTGTTCATGTACAACTAAATGTCCTGCGAGATATTTATTCAAACCCCTGGAGGTAACAGCAATCATTGTACAAGTCAGGGGACATTGCAAATCAACCATTAAAATGAAAAGTGATGCCATAGAAATGCATTGACAGTTATCAGACGTGATATTTTGGTAGTGATTTGTCCTTAAACTGGGGAAATTTTACTATCTGAATCACTCGAATAGAATAAAAATAGTTGACTACTCGGGTGCTAACTAATATTACGGCTAACTCTGACTAATAGATCATAAAATAATACTGATATTGGACATATAACTTCCTTTAGTGTGTCTATGCAAACCAACGTAGCCAATAATAAAGAATGCAACAGCAAAATGTTAATAACAAACTAAAAATCAGTCTGAAGTCAGAACAAGCAAAGTCGCCAAGATCGACGTAGGGCTGTGACACATGAGATTCCCATACAGATAAAAGTAGACATGTGTATGGAAGATGTACAATCATATCTGCAATGACATGTGTCAGACACAGGCAGTCTATGGTGCTGAATTATTCCAGTATTACGAGTTGCCAGTGTGTAGCGTAGAGTAGTACCATGTTTGAACAGAGTCGCAAGTGAGCTGGTGTCCTCGAGCTGCAGTGAACAGGAAGGTATGGGTGCAGATAAGAGACTTTATAGATCTGCATATTCTGATGGAGTCGCATCTGAGACATTTTAAGGCAAGAAAAACTTCTAATTATGTACCTGATACACAACAATAATGAGCTTTGAGGGTTTTATGCTTTAGTGACAACATTAATGACCATCAACAACAAGCATGTGTCACTCCATAGTGTAGCATTTCACATTGTATGTACTTTTGGCACATAATGCTCATTGTCTTTTCCTGTATTTTTACAAAGCACACTTCCTGGCAGTGTAGTTTTTGTGCATTTTGTCATGACTACTTTTACTTTCCACCACTACTGTATTGATATACTATATATTATATTATAGACAAAGAACATGATCGGCATGCTGCATTTACATTATTGCTCAGTGTACTAGAAGAACTTTTAAAACTTTAAGATCATTTAGTTGGTGGCACTTATTTGTTTTTATTTAGGGAAAATTTGAGTGCAAAAAGAATATATTTTCACTGTGAAAACGCAGAAAAATAAGAAAGTGCAGTGGACCATCCAGGCCGATAGGTGGCAGCACTCACCGTCAGCAGTGTCCGACTGTTTACGGTTTTCCGCAGGAAGAAGCAGGAAAACATTAGCTTGAAAGATTGAGCTAATATCAATACCATTAAATATCGGTGTATCCAGGTGGCATTTTGTCTCCGTGTGGACTACATTTTGAAACGACTTCGGTAATGTTACCGAACTGAATACTTGACTTCTTTTTACATTATCTAGCTTTAAGGTGGCTTTATGCTAATGCTAGTCAGGGCTCGGCACTTAGCTAACAGCTAGCTAGTTAGCTAGCCTCTTTGCGCAGCTGTTGTGTTTTCCGGATAAATAGACAAGATGTAGTTTGTATGTTGTTTAATTGACTTCGTGATTTGGTTTGTGGGTCCATCTAATACTTTGTCAGTACTATAATGTCGCCTAATGTTTTGTAGAGACAGTTTGAGGTACATAGTAAAAGAGAAATACCAGACTTTCAGCTTGACGCTAAGCTGCTACAGCAAGACAGTTAAAGCTCCCTTATTTTCTACAATAACAGCCTGACTTTGAGTAAAATAACAAAAAACTTTAAACCGGTGATACCTGAAGTTACAGTCACTCCTTATGGCTACTTTCGGATTTACTCCTGCCAGCCAGCAGGACGTTTTTAGCATTGAAACAGAACAACCCAGCTCTAAAACTGTCAGTGTGCTCAGTGGAGAAGAGGCCAAGCAGTTCTATGAAAACCTTCTGAACGAAGACACAAGACAAGATGGATCAAGGAGGGTACATAACAGGAAGGATAATGGCAGAGAGCGTCAGATGAGACAGAGGAATAGAGAGTCCAGTAGAAGACTGAGGAGGAGAGTCAGGGCTGTTGGCGCTCAGCAGGATCAAACTGATTCTGTAGTACAAAGAGGAATTAGAGGTGACAGTGAAGGCGACCAAAGAGACACAAGCAGCTCAGAAAGGTCTTCAGAGCTAAAGGGACTCAGGCTACTACGCTGTGCTCACGAAGGGGACATCTCTGGCATCAAAGAGCTGCTCTCAAAAGGAGTCGACATCAACTTTCAGGTACAAGACCTAAAGCTCAGTGTCTTCACAGTTTAGGAAACGTATTATTTCGATTTACTTCATGAGCCTGAATATTCCCTTCAGGATTCTTTCTTTTGGACGGCTGTGATGTGTGCCAGTTGGTCGGGACAGCGAGCTGCAGTGAGGCTGCTGCTGCAACATGAGGCCGCCTGGGTTGGAGTGGTTGATACTCAGGGCAGGGATGCCAAAGACCTAGCACAAGAAGGTATAACTGTGCATCTGTCAGTCGTAGCAAACATTAAAACATCTGTGTTTGATTACAAAGTAAAGTTGAACTCATCCATAATGTTTTTTTTCATCAGCGGGCCACAATGAAGTGTTGGAGGAGTTGTTTAACTACGGGAGAAGTGCGCAGAGAGAAATACAGTCTCATCGCAGGTTGGCACACTCATTTATATGCAGTTTTTTAAACCGAGAGCTAATTTCTAACAGGCTGTACAGTAGACATTGTGACTACTGTCATTTACTGAAACTGAAATTTTGACCCTCCCTACATCTGATAAATGGAACTCTCACAGAAAAGCACTTAATATTTCTTTCTAGTTTATTAATTGGATGTTGTCAATCTTCAGGTGTCCTGACTGTGGAGTGCTACTCATTTCCTCTTCCCAAGTCTAATCTTGCCAAAACCGATCTTATCTATTGTTATTGCTAGCTGCGAAACACATTTTGATGCCAATGTAAATATTTGAGTTTAAAAAAATCAGATGACATCTTAGCTGCTGTAGAAGCTATAAATATGATATGTACCAAGTATGATATTTTACTGTAAATCAGTGCTCACTGGTGTCGAAACAATGGATCAGTAACTTTGATTCTAAATACCTATATTTGGTAATACTGCAGTTTCTTGCTGCCAACAAGCCCACACATACAATGTGTATTTACCTCACCATGTAGATATGATACACAGCTGTGCAGTAAGCTAAATGCACTCCCAGTAAAAGCTGAAGTATGCATTGGACCTCTAAAGGTTTTACTACAATAAGCAATAGAGTAAATGTAAAAGCAGTGCTGGATTAAAAGCAACAAATTTAATGATATGGACTAAGGGGATAAAAGGGGAAGGGGAAATAGTATGGAAAAAAAGACAGGTTAAAGGTATGGTGGAAAATTATTGAGTAAGAACAAAACAGGTTTTACAGGTAGTAACTGTAGACACAATACAGTTAATCAGATAGAAATAGGAATCACTGGTGAAAGAACAACATTAAAAGCCTTGCAGGCAGTGATTGTGTACGTGGCTATGCTGAGTCTAACATGAGGTTACTGGAGTTCAGATGAGAATGATAGAGGTGCAATTACACCCACCCAAGGAATAGTCAGATGTACATACATGCAATGATGTGATTTTGCTCAGTGTAATCACTTCCCCTGTTTTTACTGGGCATTGAAATATCCCTTCCTTACTTAATGATGAGGGAAAAATTGGCATTTCACTCTGCAAGTTAATCAAAAATGTACCCACTACTAATAAGGCTTCAGCTAAACAAATTCAAAGTTAGCCTTTTTTTAAAGTTAGCCTTTTTGTGTAAATTCCCTTGTTGTGTTGCTATTCATATACTGCTGCTTAACAGGAAAACAAAGAAGGAATTTAATCTTAAAGATACAATAATTTTGAACCACATTTGATCTGACAAACTTCATCTGCTGAAGCCTCATGTTAGCTTTAGAATGATACTTTAATGCAATTTTTCGCACACCAAGGATGTCAGTTTTGTCCACTTTGACCAGTTACAGTGATAGCAAATGAATCAATCTCCTAATAGCCACTATAAACAGGGAGAACCTGTATCTTCTCAGTTCTTCTCAATTTGGCACTGACTAAATATTCTTTGGTGATCCCCAAAAACCTTTTATAAAGGAAAAACCCTGTTAATATACTTCTGTCCAGACCAACTTGGAAAAAGTACAAACTTGTGACTTTAACGGTTCTTCCTTGACTCATGTTGTCTCCTCTGCTTCCCCCCAGAACCCTCCAGCCTCAGTGGTGTGAAGTGTGTTGTAGTGAGTACAGCAGCAGCTTGTCATCACATCTGTCCTCCACTCTGCATCAGTTCAGTCTGCGGCGTCCTTCGCCCACACCCTACTACTGCCTCCCCCCCTCCAGCAACAGCTACAAGATGATGGTTCGTTGCGGCTGGAAACCAGGGACCGGACTGGGGCCCGAGGGAGAGGGACCGAACCAGCCAGTGCCCACTGTGTTGAAGAGGGACCAGAAAGGTCTGGGGTATGGACAGATGAGACGAGCTAAAGTTACTCACTTCAAAGCCAGGGATGGAGACGCTGTGAAACCACCGTCCAGAGAGCAAGAGGAGAGAGGACGGAAAGGACAGAGGAAGGAAGAAACCAGGAAAAAAGAGCAGAAAGATAAAAACTGGGAAAGAGACTTTCGTGCCTCTTTTTACCTTTGACCACTGTCCTGTCCCTCAGACTCATTGCAAAATACCTCTGCACCAGATTGGAAAAAAGACAAGTTGAAACCTGTTTTTGGGTAAACTGTCAAGGTGTATGTGAAGCTGCTTGGAGGTGTTTTCCCATTGAGCTTCATTGTTAATGCCCTGACTCAACCTCAGGGCCACTGACGTTGCTTCCATTTATGGAGTCACCTGTGCCCTATCTACAGGTTATGCAATGCCCACATGTGGCATGTGTAGCAAATGTGACTGATTTCACCTTTATGCTGAGTGTGTTTATGCCGTCTGATTGATAGTAGATTTACTGGTGACCCACGATGACAGCATCAAACAAGTTCATAATTAGGTTTTATTTGTATTTATCAAAAAGTGAAAGAGACTTGCTGATCTAATGAAGTCATAAAGAACACTGGTTATTGTTATGGATCGAAGAGACTTGCTGATGCCCTTTTTATATGGTATTAAAATAAAGACAATTTATAAGACTTTGAAGACATTTGAATAGTTTATTGTATTTCTATTTACGACCTTAGTAACAGTCGGTTGTACCTGAATGTCATGTAGTATTATGCAACTGTACAAATCAATAGCGACCTCTCCCTTAGTCCTTGCTCCAGGTACCGTCTCGCCTAATTCAACACACTTCCACTTGTGACCGCTGAGTCACATGTTTGTAGCTATTTGCCATATCGGCATGTAACTTCGGCTCTAGCATTTTGAAACTGGTAGTTCCTGAAACAGTCTGACATATTGTTTATGGTTCGGAAGATTACATGTTAATGCTGGACATGATTTGAATGGTTTGTTGGGTTAACAGTCAAGCAAAATCAAGGAAATTTAACCTTCCAAGACAACATGTAGCCTCAGGTCCTAAGGCAGGAAGGCAGGGCAACTATTTCTTTTTCAAAGTCCAAGTTAAAAAGAAAATTTAAAAACAGTGTATTGTAATCCACTCCAACAGCCCTGTGATCAATACATACTGTTTATATGATGTAATAATTGCACTGTAGATATGTTGATGTGTGCCTCCAGAGATTAGAAGAGTAAATGTTTTGTTTTAAAAGCTTGCAATGCAATATAATGCTCTGCAATACAACACTATAACAAACACAGCCTCAAAACACTACAATAAGAGGGGAAACAGATGACAGCAAGTAGCAGTAAACTGAATATCTTATTATAGTTTTTTATATTTTTATATGGAGAATTGCATTGCAGTACACCTTGCAGTTGTTATATTTGTCTTTATAAATAGAGGGCATGCTTTCATATCGTGCCCTGTTACTTTTTAACCAGTGTTTTCTTATTTGTATGCCGTCTCTTCCAGGCTTGATCCCTGTATTCGCTTGGCTTCCATGTACTTGTGGGAGTGTCCTGTAAGTGCTCCAGTTTCATGTAGTAAACAGAAGATTAGAAATTTTGTGTGTGAAAGTGGACATGCATGAGTAAGACGAACTGGATCAAGGTTGGATGTTTACCCTTCAAACAACAGGTCAAAAAACAGGGTTTACAAAGTGATATCTCACATTAGTGTTCAACCAAAGATCTGGTTATAAACAACACAAATGCTTTGTTTAATATCTTTCAAAAATGCCACTCCCCATTACATTTAGTTACAGTTTACAGTTAAATGCATATGATCAGTTTAACTTAAGACATACCAGATCATACGAAATAGTAGGGGTGTAACAATATGCCGGACCGAACCGTTCGGTACAGGCACTTTCGGTTCAGTACAGAGGTGTACCGCAGAACGAAATTTTAAGACTATTAAAAATGGCCAATGTACAGAACTGTGTTAATTGTGAACCTCGTAGTGCCCACAGCTGTGACGAACCTTCTCCGTCTCACAGTTGCACAGTAGTGCGGAACTAAAAAACAAGTAGGAGTTTCCAGTGGAACACAGGATGTGACGGATTGTTTATTCTCCTGCTGGCGCTTCTGTGACGTATAGCTAGCAAATGGGATGGCTAATGCTAACAGCAAGAAGCCGGAGCTGGAAGACGCTCTGCAGTGATTGCAATCATGCGTTTGGGATCACTTCGGTTTCCTGGTTAAGTATGAAAAAGGAGTAAGACAAGTGGACAAGACCAAAGTTGTAAGGAGCTCCAACTGTGTGAAAAGTATGGCGTTTATTCTTTGTCATAACTCTGGTTTTAGTTGGCCGATCAACACAATTTAAAAACTGGTAGATAGATTGAAACCCGCACTTTAGACACAAGTTGAAACGAAGACTCAGCTAGACGTCTTGCCGCTACATCATCTTAAATCGGTCATGTCATTTTGACGCGCCGGGGCTTCCGTCGACTCCAGAGGGTTCGTACCGAGGTACGCATAGACATATAAACGTAGACGCCGCGTTGACTGCTGCAGCCGATTGGAGCCGACGTGCCTACGCGGCGGCCATCTTGGTACAGTGCCACTCGCCCCTACAGTGCATTACGTCTATAGAGGAATGACATGTCTGCACTATAAAAGTGATCATAAATCGATCAGTTGTCAACATATATTGTTTGTTACAAACGTCAGACATGGAGGACGGACAGGCAGACATAAATAGAACAAAAGCATCCAAGCATCCTGTGTCATAGCTAAATGTGTGACGTTTTTAACAAACCAAACCGTTTAGAAATCGGTCGAAAATTCAGTGAATAATTCTATTTTAAGATTGTGGAGTACCTCTTACTTCCATAGACTTACATTCACTCCCGCCTCTGCTAGCCCTGTACCAAGATGGCGGAGCTTTAGGCACGTCCCTCTACAGTCAATGCGGCGTCTACGTATATATGTCTATGGAGGTACGTACCAAAACGTGATATTGGTGTCCACTGATCGTAAGGTTGGCGGTTCAAGCTCCTCCACATGCCGGTGTTCTTGGGCAGACGCTGAACCCCAAAATGCTCCCAGTGGCCGGCAGGCACTTTGCATGGAAGTCCTGTTGCCACTGGTGTGTTTGAATGGGTGAATGGGAAACACTGTAAAGCGCTTTGAGTACCACTGAGATACAAAGCCACTATATAAGTACAGACCACTGTAATGCTTAATGCTGATTTGATGTTACAGAGAACAACTTTTTTTCATCAGGCTGTCCTGATATTAGCTAGCTCCAGTAAATGTTCATAACCTCAGACTATCTTTGACACTCACTGTCAAGGTTCTCCATCTGTATCAGAGCTTCATACTGGACTGGACCCTATAGAGATTACTATAACATAGTTTTATCTAAATACAACTCTGATTTTAGTTTCATCAGTGAAATATAAAATTTTAAAAAATATTCAGTCAAGCCTTATTCAGGAAGGTAGAGTCTGTCTCCTTCTGCAGGCATTTTATAATGTCATCACATTAAAGCATGTCCATAAAGTTACAAGGTGTCACTTCAACACTGGTTGCTCGAATGGCAAAAGGCCAGACATTAATGTATTCACTTCGGTAACTAATGTCGCTCAGAGTGCAAAGTTCTTGAATTTCTCTCGAGATCAATAAAGTACTTATCTGTCTGTCTGTGTATCTATCTATCCATCCGTCTGTCTGTCTAACTTGCCCCTTACATAATAAATATGCAGATCAGTGTGATCAGTAGAATTGATGTTTCTAAAGAAAAGACAAGAAGAAAGCCCATGACTGTTTGTTCCTCTTCCAAGTTGCACTGATTTTAGGTTTGCACTGAACTCTGGCTCCATGACCAGGAGGTGTGGTTTCACATGCTGTTAGATAAGCACATAAACCTCTCTTCAAGTGACAAGAAACAATACGCTGGAGGAAAACAACAAAAGCAGTCAACACACCCAAGCACATACTCTGACCATATCTTTCGGTGACTTTGATCCCTGATTAGGAATAAACCCATCATTGTATCAATAAATCAATATGACCACAATCACATTAAATCAGATTTTAAAATGTGCTTAATTACTTTGTTGTGTTTCTGTTTTTACAACTTTCACCAGAACATGCAGTGTGACGAGTTGCAGTTGAATTACTCTTATATTTGACTTGTTGGGGGCGCGGCTTTTGCTCAGGTGGCAGAGCAGGTTGTCCATGAATCACAAAGTTGGAATATGTGTGTAAATGGGTGACCACTAAGATAGAAAAGCACTATTTAAGTGCAGACCATTCACTTGTTGGACTACTGGATTATTCAAATTACAAACAGCAGTCGAAACTAAAAGAGAAATATTAAAGTAAGTAAATAAATACCACTAAAAGCTGCTTTAATGAAACTTGAAAATGATTTTTATAACCCAGGCAATTTAATGTTTTAAGCCACAAGATAGCTGCAGTGCTGGCCTGATAAAAGTGATTATTGTAAACGCTCCAGTGTCTCTGTCAATGATTCACCTGCTGCCATTCCTTGGTTAAACTCTCACACACTTCCTCTGACGTAACAGGTCTGTGCAGCAGGTTTATAAAAGCCACTGAGTGCGATTTGGAGCATCAGAGGAACTTGTGCTTCCACTGAAAGAAGAGCCAAGACGTGCAGAGATGGACTACTTCTTCTATTTCTCCATTGAAACATGGACCCTACTGGTCGCTTTTGTCACACTCTTCTATGTGTAAGTGTTTAACAATATGCATTCAGGTATTTGAACTGTTTGTTCTGCTCTGGTTTTCCTACCTGTTTAAATATATGTCTATATATTTTTACAGGTATGCCAACTGGACGTATGGGACGTTTCAGAAGATGGACATTCCTGGTCCCAAGCCTGTCCCTTTTTTTGGCACTATGCTGGCCTATAGAAAGGTTGGTGAATAAATCTTTTCAGACCAACATGCACCAGGAAAAATGGGATTAATAAAACTGGTGGTAATTAGCTATAATAGTATGACAGGTATGGTCATGTGTCTCATTTCTAAATTCATCTGTATAGTAGGAACAAAATGATACTTGCACAGGCGCCTTTGTATATTTGCATTGAAGAACTGTAAGAAAAAAATACTGAGAGTGAAAACTCATAGAGAAAGAGCCTGCATAAAAAGTAGACAGTACCCCATTTTGAGCCCAATAAATAGAAGAAAAAACCCATAATAAGAAGACAGAACCCCAAGTAAATATTAGAAAAGAGCCACAGTTGCACTCCAGGGACTTTCTTTTTATACATAAAGTTTTTAGAGCCGAACTCAAATCAGCATCTAAACAGTGATGGATGTGTTTGTTTGAGCTTGAGTGTCCATGAGAGGACAGAGGTCAAACCTGTAGAAATTACTTTTTGTTCATTCCTTAAATGCACACCTCTCCTCCAGAGGTGTGGTTATTCTCACTTTACAACTATAATCAGGTTCTTTTGGAGGTAGGAGACGTCATGTTGTCTCCAAGAGGGCCTTGACTGGTCATCCTGCCGTCTGCAGAGTCTCTGGATTCTCTGTGTGTTGCTTTGGAATGTCCTGCTCCTTAGTACGCTACAGCTGTGTACAGTATATAACCTTTTATATTCTTAATGTGTGGAGGGAAGTATCTCATTGGTGCTTCTCATTTTGCCGTAAGTGGTTACAAAAGATCTGAAGCTAGTGAATTCTAAAAACGATTATTGTTTCAAATGCTTTATTATACCTGATTTAATATTTAGTATCCAAACAGATCAGCTATAAATTAAAATCACTTTGATGACTGAATTGGGAAAAACTGTTCAGGAAACTGGAAAAACCCTACAACTTTAGTTTTAATTATTTTTTAAAATAATTTTGAAATTATTTATTTCACGAATGTCTCTACCATGTTAAATGTTGAAGTGGACTAAGTGATTGATTCATGACCTGTGTTCTCGTACCCAGGGAGTCCACAACTTTGATAAGCAGTGCTTTGATAAGTATGGAAAAACATGGGGGTAAGTACAGCATGTGTTTGACATGCATATAAGACATTACATAATTCTATTTGAGACTGTTGATCTACATAGAGATACACATTTACACACCAGTGTAATACATAATACAATACCATACAATGATTTGTATGTGAAAGCATGAAAATGTCCCTTTTCTCATTATATTTAGCATTTTTGACGGCCGTCAGCCCGTGCTGTGTATCACAGATCCCAGCATGATCAAAACTGTTCTGATAAAGGAGTGTTACTCTCTCTTCACCAATCGCAGAGTACGCAGCCACACTACACGACTTATTCAGTCTCTCATTATCATCAATGTTTTTTGATAGACCTTTGAGCCCTCATCAGCGATTGTTTTCAATGTTACAGAATTTCCGTCTGAATGGGCCACTGTATGATGCCGTGTCTATTGCAGAGGATGATCAATGGAGGAGGATCCGCAGTGTCCTCTCTCCAACCTTCACCTCAGGGAGACTGAAAGAGGTACGTCCCTTCCCTGCTCTGGTCCTCCTCTGGTTTCTGCTACATGTTGAAAAGAACATTTTAAACCTGAGCTGTAATTTAGATTCAGCTGGAACTAGATTGATTGCAGAGCAGTGGTTCCCAGCTTGTTTGGCTTGTAAACAACTTAAAATGAAGTGATGTGTGTTTTCAGACCTCAAGGTGTCACTGTTTGACTGTCACTAGAAAGTGTTCAGTCTGTCTTTGATATTTTTATTTTAAGGATATTTAGAGACCGAAACAGGTGAAAGCGTATCACAAGAAAAAAAAAGGAAAAAGTGAGAAATGTGAAGAAACAAAGCAAACACCAACTAACCCTTTACCAACATCTTCAAATGTCTTTTTTGGGTCATGACCCAGAGGTTGGGAGCTACTGATCTCAAAGAAGCACAAACAGAACAAGCTAAGCTTGGTATTGTAATTTCTGATATTTACAGTTTTTCCTGTCTGTCTGTGCCTCAGATGTTCGGCATAATGAAGCAGCATTCTGCTAACCTGCTCAGCAGCATGAAAAAGACGGCAGACAAGAATGAACCGTTAGAGATGAAGGAGTAAGAACACTTCACACTCTTCAACAAAAAGCACAAGGTCAGCTCTTTCTAAGCCTGTACCAGTTTTGGATGTGACTGTTTGCTCTTACAGGTTCTTCGGATCCTTCAGCATGGATGTAGTTACCAGCACATCCTTCAGCGTGGACATCGACTCACTCAACAACCCCTCAGACCCCTTTGTCACCAACATTAAAAAGATGCTGAAGTTTGACCTTTTAAACCCTCTCCTCGTCATCGTAGGTAAAGTATTCGTTCACCTTTTGTAAAATACAGCATTTTAGCATTTAAGATTTGTTCCTCCAGCTGGCATGTCATAAGAAGTGCATGTGCTAGGTTACTTACTGTGAACGTTTACAGTCGATACAGTTGCCGTCTTTCCTGTGTCTCTGATAAATGTGTTACTGTCTGTTTTCATTTCAGCATTCTTTCCCTTCATGGGTCCCATTTTTGAAAAAATGGAGTTTTCCTTGTTCCCCAAAAGTGTGACAGACTTCTTTTATGCTGCTGTGCAGAAGATCAAGTCAAATCGTGTTAACGGCAAACAAGTGGTACGACTGAGTCTCTGTGTGTACACTCCACAAAAACACAGTAATTTTACTGAATATTCTGTTTTATTTATTGCAATTTCACAAATGATTATTCAGGTCTAATACTGTCAACATTGTTTCTAAATGATTCTACAATTAGACCTAATTAGTTCCAATTAACAGAAAAAGTACAGTAATTTCTGTAATTTATAATTACAGTTTACAATAAGAGTTTCACAATAAAAATGTTGGATGAATGTATTTTTATTCATTTTCAATCTCTCAAAATACATTTTCTATATATATAGATAGATAGATAGATATAGCTATAGATATAGATATAAATATAAAAAATAAAATAACCGTAGTCTCATGTAAAATTAAGGCTAGAATTTTTTCCTTTATGTAAACTTACTGTATTTTTATGAGATGGCTATTTTAAATTATTTAACTGTATGTTTTTATGACAGCTGCTGGAATATTATGTTATTATTGTAATATTGTATTATCATAGTGTTAGTTTGTTCCCCCACAGTGTACATATATTGTACAGTAGATTCAGAAATATAATCAAGCTTGCTCTTATACAACATGTGTCTACTTTCAGAGTCGAGTGGACTTTCTTCAGCTGATGCTTGACTCCAAGAAAAACAGTGGTCCCAGTGGAACAGATCAGGATAAAAGTGAGTCACACATATGCAGCCACACGCCTACAAACACAAGGAAATTAAATTTATAGTTGATCTAAAGCATATATCTTTGCTGTTTCCCCAGGTTTAAGCGATCATGAGATCCTCTCCCAGTCAATGATGTTCCTCTTTGCTGGCTATGAAACAACCAGCAGCACTCTCTCTTTCTTGACTTACAACCTGGCAAGAAACCCTCATGTCATGAAAAAGCTGCAGGAGGAGATAGACGCCACCTTCCCTAACAAGGTATGTTTTAATTAAGGTAACATTTCAGGCAGCAAGGGAGTTTAAAAGTCAGGGTTTGTACCATTTTGTGGCAGTGGAGCTCCACAACAAGCTGACCAATATGTAGATTGTATATATTTTCACCTCTGCATTGTGCAATTTTGGGCTGTTTGAGTCTCACAAGGTAATTATCAACATTCATGTTTATGTGTTTTTTTATGTAGGCTCCTGTTCAGTACCAGGCACTAATGCAGATGGAGTATCTAGACAGTGTTGTCAACGAGTCACTCCGATTATATCCCATTGCCCCACGTCTGGAGCGTATGGCCAAGGCCACTGTGGAGATCAATGGCATTGTGATTCCAAAAGGGATGGTTGTCATGGTTCCCACGTGGGCCCTGCACCGGGACCCTGACGTGTGGCCCGAACCCGAGCAATTCAAACCGGAGAGGTAAAGAAAGAATTTCTGTGTTACCAAAACAACCAGTAAATAAAAAAACTCATGAGAAAGGACCTGAAGTCCGCAGGTCATGACTTCACTTCTGTTATTTATATATGTGTGTGTGTGTGTGTGTGTGTGTGTGTGTGGCCCCCCAGGTTCAGCAAGGAAAACAAGGACTCATTGGATCCGTACACATACATGCCATTTGGGCTAGGTCCAAGGAACTGCATTGGGATGCGGTTTGCTCTGGTGGTGATTAAACTTGCTATGGTGGAGATCCTCCAGAGGTACAGCTTCACTGTGTGTAAAGAGACCGAGGTGAGAGCACGAATCTTCTCGCTGCCTGTTGTTGCTTTTCTTTAAGGTGTTGCAAAGTTTCGTCACGGCTAGGTCAACAGTGCTATTGATGATTACATAATGTCATGAGACTCACATCTGTCGGTCCAAAGATCAGCGGCCGTTCGCTGACACAGCACCTTGAACAGGAACACAGCTACATTTTACACATTTCATATTTAAAATGTTAAACCAAGGTCAAACTCAGTAAGCTGCCTGTTATTTGTGTAAAGTTCTCTGACATCTTCCATGCTTCCAGTTGTTTGCAGATTTCACATAAGGTAGAATTTTGTGTGTTGTTGACTTTTTCTTTTCTTTCACTTCCCATCAGATCCCCTTGGAGATAGACAGCACAGGTCTAGTGGCTCCAAAACGACCTATCAAATTGAAGCTGACACCACGTTCTTAATATTCCAGCTAAGAACAACAACAAAATTAAGGATTGTCATTTACCATGTATAATCATCATGTATAAAAACACCATGTAAACATTTCAGTACAAGAGTACAGTTGTGTGTAAATCTGTATCATTTATTCTTCACCTGAGAGGCCAATGGAAATGTTCTAAAACCCCAATTTACAAATATAGCCGCAAGCAGTGATGATGGACCCGAGCACCTGGGTGCAGGTTTGTGGCATGCCGCCCTTCTACATTACATTCACAACATGTGAGACCTACTTAGCAGTGTTTGTACCTGTGTGGATGTGTGAAATCAAGGCACTGGTGAGTTCACACACATCTGAACTGAATTAATCTGATGAATCTGATAATGATATCCAACATAAGTGGAAAAAAACACTTTGTCTATTGCCAGTTGGTGGCAGTATGCATTAAGCATATAAATATCACCAAATCTTAATATCAAACAGGTTTTTTTTCAGACCAATTAGCAAAAGCCATTGTTAATTTCACACTTTGTGCCTGACCAGTTGGTGGCGCTCTGCAAGGCATGTGAATTAGGCATGTCAATATCAAAGTCATGATATCCAGTATTTTGTAAAGTTTCAGACCAACTTGCCATGGCATTGTGAATTTCTGGCACACTTCCTGCTTGGCCAGATGGTGGCGCTATGCCAGACACACATATTAGGTGTCTGCATGTCATTTTTCCCCCCTCTCTATCCTTGGTTTTTTTTTTGGTTCCTTACCACCACCACTGACTGCTTGCTCCTAGGAAATCCAAATGCAGCTATGGATTGTTGGCTTTTCTGTTTTTTGTAAAGTGCTATGTGATGGCATGTGTTGTAAATATGCACTATACAAATAAAATTGAATTGAATTATAATCATAGTATCTCATAACTTGACAAGTTTCAGACAAAACTTTCAATGCATTATGACTTTATGACTCATTTACTGTTTATGTGGCGATGCATTAAAATTCATCATCTTGCCATTTCAACATATTACAACACATCAAACATTCCTTCGCAATTTAACATCAGCAACATCTTGGTATCATGTATGCCAAATTTCTTTTGAATCTGATGAACTGCCGAGGAGTAGTATGTTAAAATTGATCATGTGTCCAGAACCTATACAGTAATCCCTCGTCTTTCGCATGGGTCGATCATCGACCTTAGAGAACTTATATTTATTATTTATATATATTTTAAGGCTTTATAAACCCTCTCCACAGTGTTACTAACCTTTCCCACACTCTTATAAACACGTCCTTTGCTCTTAAACTCTTTCTACACTCTTAAACCTTCCATCAAGAGAAGCTTCTACAGACATGTCCGATAATAGAACTAGCGACGCAGTGATCCCCTTGAAACGCCCACTTTGGAAAAACTTTGCCGTATTTTAAACACACCGACACCGAGGACGTCCAGCTGCCTACCAGGAAACTGATGATGATGTTACGGTAATCCTACAAACTGTCACTGGTTCTCTGACTGTTATTTCCAGTAAAGTGGGACCAAAGGTTCTGGCTGGCTTCGATCATTCGGCCATAGCTGCGTTTTCCATACTTGCGTCTACTCGTCTGCTGGATGCTACATATTTCATATACAATTGAAAAATCTGCGATACAGTGAGACAGCGAAAAGTGAACCATGATATGGCGAGAGACTACTGCACTGCTGCTTAACAGACAAACAAAGAAAGAATTTAACACTGAAAATACAGTAATTTTGAACCACATTTGATCTGACAAACTTCATCTGCTGAAGCCTCATGTTAGCTTTAGAATGACACTTAATTACAATTTTGCACAGAACAAGCATGTCAGTTTTGTCCACTTTGACCAGTTACAGTGAAAGCACATGAATCAGTCTCCTAATAGCCACTATGAACCTGTATAGGTAGCTTGCTAATACAGCAACCTAACACTGTGTTAACTGGGTTTTCTCTAACTCAGAATGGGCCTTTCAAGGGGAGACTACACCCAGTGGTGAGAACAGTTTGTGCTCACTTAAGGCAGTTAATCTGTGATGCCTTATGTGACAGAATTCTATGCATTTTCCTCTTACTGCTGACCATTTGATGAACAAAAATGTCTATTATGCTTGAGTAGATAGGACCCCAATTAGCAAAACTGGTTGCATTTTTATTTGCATTTTGTTTATCTTCTCAATTCTTATCAATTTGGCGCTGACTAAATATTCTTTGGTGAAACCCAAAAACCTTTTATAAAGGAAAAACCCTGTTATAACCCTGTCATACTTCTGTTGAGACTGATTTGAAAAAGTGCAAACTTGTGACTTTAACGGTTCTTCCTTGACTCATGTTGTCTCCTCTGCTTCCCCCCAGAACCCTTCAGCCTCAGTGGTGCGAAGTGTGTTGTAGTGAGTACAGCAGCAGCTTGTCATCACATCTGTCCTCCACTCTGCATCAGTTCAGTCTGCGGACCGAACCAGCCGGTGCCCACTGTGTTGAAGAGGGACCACTAAAGTCTGGGGTATGGACAGATGACACAAGCTAAAGTTACTCACTTCAAAGTGAAGGATGGAGATATTGTGAAACCACCGTTCAGGGAGAAAGAGGAGAGAGCACGGAAAGGACAGAGGAAGGAAGAAACCAGGAAAAAAGAGCAAAAAGATAAAAACTGGAAAAGAGACTTTCGAGCCTCTTTTTACCTTTGACACCTGCCCTGGCCCTCAGACTCATTGCAAAATATCTTTGCACCAGATTGGAAAAAAGAAACCTGTTTTTTCAGGTAAACTGTCAAGGTGTATGTGAAGCTGCTTGGAGGTGTTTTTCTGTACAGCTTTATCATTAATGCCCTGACCTAATCTGAGAGCCGCTGACGTTGCTTCCATTTATGGAGTCACCTGTGCCCTATCTACAGGTTATGCAATGCCCACATGTGGCATGTGTAGCAAATGTGACTGATTTTGCCTTTATGCTGAGTGTGTTTATGCCGTCTGATTGATGGTAGATTTACTGGTGACCCACGATGACAGCGTCAAACAAGTTCATAATTACGTTTTATTTGTATTTATCAAAAAATAAATGAGACTTGCTGATCTAATGAACGTCATAAAGAACACTGGTTATTGTTGTTGATCGAAGAGACTTGCTGATGCCCTTTTAATATGGTATTAAAATAAAGACAATTTATAAGATTTTGAAGACATTTGAATATTTTATTGTATTTATATTTACAAACTTAATAACAGTTGCTTGTACCTGAATGTCAGGTAGTGTTATGCAACTATAAAACCAATAGCGACCTCTCCCTTAGTGCTTGCTCCAGGTACCGTCTGGCCTAATTCAACACACCTCCACTTGTGACTGCTGAGTCACGTTTTTTCCCTGTCTGCCGTATCAGCATATCACTTTGGCTCTTTAACACAGTGAAACTGTTCCTGAATCAGTCTGGAGTGTTGTTTACGTGCCAGAAGATTACATGTCAGTGTTGGACATGCTTTCTACGGAAGCCCTCAATGGTCATGGTTCAAATTAATTTTTTTTTGCTTCATTGTTTCGAGAAAGCAAGATAATTTTCCTCCATTTTCTTGTTATAATTTTGTCGTTATCGTGCGATAACAAAATCCGTTGTGTTGTGATAATGACAAAACTATTTCGTTTTCTTGAGAAAACAAAATCATTTTGTCATTATGAGGACTTAATCTGAAAAACCAAAACCACCTCGCCAGACCAGAAGCCACGTACTGTTAAAGACGATAACTTGTATCCTCAGAACTGCCAAAGTACAAATAAACACATGAACAGGCTTAACTGACCTCACTAGAGTGTGCAGCTGCAGTAGAGCACCTCCTGGTCTGATGGGTTTGTTTCGCTTTCTACCTCACCGGAAAATTACCTTGTTATAACGACAAAACGATTTTGTTGTCTCAAAAAAACGAGATAATTTTGTCGTTATCATGACGAAGCAGACTTTGTTATCGTGCGATAAAGACAAAATTATGTCGTTACAACGAGAAAACGCAGTAGAATTTTCTCGTTTTCTTGACAAAACAGTGGGAAAAAGTTAAGTTGAATCATGGTCGTATAGGACTTTTGTAGGTTTCAGTGATTTGTTGGGTTAACTACCAAGCAAAATCAAGGAAACTTAACCTTCCAAGATAACGTAGCCTCAGGCCCTAGGGCAAGAAGGCAGGGAAACTGTTTCTCTTTCAAAGTCCAAGTTAAAAAGAAAATTTAAAAAAAATCCTGTGTATTGTAATCCACTCCAGCAGTCCTGTGATCAATACATACAGTTTGTTCGATGTAATAATTGCACTGCAGAGACGCTGATGTGTGCTTCCAGAGATGAGAGGTAAGAGTAAATGTTTTGTTTTAAAAACTTGCAATGCAATATAATGCTCTGCAATACAACACTATAACAAACACAGCTTCAAAGCACCACATAAGTGGGGAATCGGATGACGCAAAGTAGCCTTAAACTGAATATCTTATTATAGTTTTTTATAAGGGGAATTGCATTGCAGTACACCTTACAGTTATTTTTATATTTGTGTGTCATTGTGAATAAAGGGCATGCTTTCATATCGTGGCCTGTTACTTTTTAACTAGTGTTTTCTTATTTATATGCCGTCTCTTCCAGGCTTGATCCCTGTATTCACTTGGCTTCCATGTACTTGTGGGAGTGTCCTGGAAGTGCTCCAGTTTCAGGTACTAAACATTACAAGATTAGAAATTTTATGTGTGAAAGTGGACATGCACGTGCAAGACGAACTGGATCATGGTTGGATGTTTACCCTTCAAACAACAGGTCAAATAACAGGGTTCACAAAGTGATATCTCACATTAGTGTTCAACCAAAGATCTGGTTATAAACATCACAAATACTTTGTTTAAATATCATTCAAAAGTGCCACTCCCCATTACATTTAGTTACAGTTTACTGTAAATGCATATGATCAGATTAACTTAAGACATACTAGATCATACAAAACAGTTTATATGTGTCTTCTGGACATCTGATGTTTCCCACTATTTAGAGTATTTTGTAAAGCATTATTCTTTCAATGTCTGAAATGTTTCATGGAATTTAGTAGATACTGTATTTGGATCATTACCCAACACTGATTCATAGTGGTTTGTAAAGCAAACTTGTAACCGGTGGGTCGCCGGTTCGAGCCCCCGGACTGGCAAGAGGTTGAGGTGGGAAACTGAGAGTGACCGCTTGTCCCGGTCACCACCACTGTGGGCCCTTGAGCAAGGCCCTTAACCCCTGACTGCTCCCCAGGTGCTGCACTGCAGTAGCCCACTGCTCCTAGTATGAATAGTTAAGGTTAACTATGAATAGGATGGGTCAAATGAAGAGAAGGAATTTCCCCAAGGGGATCAATAAAAAGTTTAAAAATTAATTAATTAATTAATCATTTCAAGCTTATAATAAAAAAATCTAAAACTTATAGTAGCTAGCATTAAGTAACATTTGCAGCTATCAATTAAAGAAATTCAGAAAGTCATCTCAGCCTTGAGCCCTGTGTCTGTGAGCACTTTGTAGTCGTCCACACTTTGTGGTCTGGTGATGGGTGGCTGATGGGTCGAAGGGGTCCAGTGACTCATATGCAAAGGGATCTGGGGAATGGAAAGTTTGCTAAATGAGAAACATGTTGCTCTTTCTTACAACAAATATTGCCTGTCAAGTGTTCTCTTTTTTACAATACATCCCATTGGAATTAATATGGAATTCACTCAT
This sequence comes from Dascyllus trimaculatus, assembly GCA_024666655.1. Lineage (NCBI taxonomy): Eukaryota > Metazoa > Chordata > Actinopteri > Pomacentridae > Dascyllus > Dascyllus trimaculatus. The sequence continues at coordinate 32,201,893 of CM045447.1, read as the reverse complement.
CGTCACCTCTGTCTCCTTGCAGACTGAGAAGTTGTTGTTCTGCAAAACTTCCACCAAAGCCACTTTAACCATCACCAAAGCAAATCGCATCCCCAAGCAATTCCTTGGCCCGAACCCCAACAGCAGGTAAGCGTATGGACCGATGTTCTACTTATTCTTTTTGCTGAATCTACAAATGCTTGAAAAAAACAATCCTAAATACTCCACACTTTCACCACAACTTCAGCACTGTTTCCAGGTGATGTACAAAGCGCTCATCATCTTATCACAGTGCAGTAAAACCTCGTGTTCTGGCATTGTGTCGATGTTTTTCTTGGACACATAAATTCATGGAGAAATTCTGGCTCACTCTTCTCTGCAGAATAATTTGGATTCCAGTCCAGACTTTGACTCGGCCACTTCAAAACCTTCATTTTGTTCTTTTTGAGGCACTCAGAGGTGGACTTGCTTGTGTGCTTTGGGTCATTGTCATGCTGCATAATGCATTTGTACTTGAGCAAATACTTTACGGGGCAGCTGTGGCTCAGGTGGTAGAGTGTATTGTCCACTGATCTTAAGGTTGGTGGTTTGAGCCCATCTGCATGCCGAAGTGTCCTTGGGCAAGACAGGTACCTTTCATGGAAGGTCTGACGCCATTGGAGTGTGTGAATGGGCGAATGGAAAACACTGTAAAGCGCTTTGAGGACCACTCAGGTAAAAAGACGCTATATAAGTGCAGAACATTGAATAAAAGATACATCCTAAGATGCACTGGGACACATCTTCAGTGATGTTCGTGAGTTCATCGGATGTTTCGGGCCTTTCAACATCATATGTCCTCCCTCAGGTGACCCAGCCAGGGTTGATCAGACCCTAGCTTGTGTCCCAGTAGCATTGGTCCACAGATCACTCCTCCTGGTCCAAAGCCATCTGGAGGCTCGCTCTGCCGCCTCCAAAGTGAACTTGATGGCTTTCCTTTTTGCAGGTTCCGTGATGCCAAGTAGTGTGCATACCTTGCACAGTGAGCGGCCAGAAAAGCCTCTACATAAACAGCTCGAACCATGATGCACTGGGATTCTACCTGCCAGATCTCAGACCAGGTCACCTTCCTCTCCAGCACACCCTCCCGCCTTGCCCATGCTCCCTGCTGCTGCATGCCCACCATCCTGCTGGTCCATTCCTCCTCGACCCCTGCCTGCACCTCCTTCAAGACTAGCTGGCGTTTGTCCTTGCCGTGTGCCTTCTCATAGCAAGGTTGAGGAAAGGTTCCCAGCCCTGCACGACCCGTTGCCGCTGTGCCCACCAGAGCCCTGTGTCTAAGTCGAGACCCAACTACCTCTTGGCCTTCCTGAGCCCTCCACTTCCGGCCAGTATGCACTATGATGCCTGCTGATGCTACTTTCGAGTCCTTGGAGTCCCGATAGAGCAAAGCCTCATGCGAGAGACCCTCAATCCTCGTCGAGGCTGCTGAAAGGGAGTTGGAGTTTGTTGGTCTTTTCATACAGTGCTGCACTGCATATGCTGCGTGGAAAGCCCGTTCATCTAGAGGTAGCTACTGATTTTCCTCTCCAGAGTCTCTACTGTTGCCAAGGGCACCTCGTACACCAAAAGAGGCCAGAGTACCCGGGGTAAGACGGCATGCTGATAAATTCATGTGTTAAACCTGCTGGTCCACCGCTGATAGCCACATCTCAAGCTCCTTGATGGTAGTTTGGATTGTTGCAGTATCCCTGAGACCACAGTCAAAGACTTTGTCCAGGTCTTTACCGGTTTCTCGATGTTAGATGGGATTGCTGTGCCATTCACAAAGAAGCGAAACTTGTCTGCCACTTTTCCCCTCTTGAGCACTGTGGCCCTGGATTTAGTGAGTTTGAAGCTTATTCTCGCCCAGAACGAGCTTTTCCAGGCACTGGTGTATCCATCTCCCACCAGGCACCGATGGTGTGGTGACAGTGAGATCGTCCATAAAGGCTCTGATGGGGGCTGCCGAATGCCAGACTTGGACAGAGGGCCTCTGCACTCCGTTTCAGCTGCCTTGACTACCATGTTCATGGCAAGGGCGAAGAGGCTAACTGAGATGGTTCACCCAGTTATAATGCCCTTTCAAACAATGCCAGTATGAAGTTATGCTCCCAGAAGTGACTCTGAGCCTGAAATTCCCATAGTCATTCAGAATGAGGTCCTTGATCTTCCTGGGCACATGGTGACGGTCCAGGATAGTCTCCAGAAGCTTGTGGGGTATGGAGTCAAAGGCATTGGCAAGGTCAAGCCAAAGCACAGCGAGGTCGCCCTTACCCTCCAACAGGCCAACATCAAATATCAGAATAGAAAGAATGTTATCTCTGCAACTTTTACTGTGATATGATGGGTTTGAATATTTGTGAAACTGCTGTTCACCTCAGCACTCTAGAGTTTAATCAGAATGATGCAGAAACATCCAACGAACAGAAATTCTGCAGACATGGTCAGAGGAGGATGGATATGGGTGGACACTCGACAACTGTAGTGAATAAAAAAAACATTTCAGAATCACAGCCGCACATAATCTTGTTGGGCTTCACTCCTGTCAGCAAGACAAATTTCCATTTTTGCTGAGGCTGCAGAGGGTAGGCTCCGAATTATGTATCAGCAACTTAAATACATGGATCCAAACTGCTTTGTCTCAACACTTCAGGTAACTCTGTGGAGAAGGTTTTAATGACACACTTTGGAGCCTTTACAATCAATCAATCAAGGTCTGAATGCCCCAGCCTGTCTGTATATTGTTGTATAGTCTATCTATCTATCTATCTATCTATCTATCTATCTATCTATCTATCTATCTATCTATCTATCTATCTATCTATCTATCTATCTATCTATCTATCTATCTATCTATCTATCTATCTATCTATCTGTCTATCCATCCATCCATCCATCCATCCATCCATCTAACTGCCCCTTATAGAATAAATATGGAGATCAGTGTGATCAGTAGAATCCATGTATCTAAAGAAAAGGCAAGAATAAAGCACATGACTGTTTGTTCCTCTTCCAAGTTGCGCTGATTTTGGGTTTGCACTGAACTCTGACTTTGTGACCAGGAGGGACCAGGGTGTGGTTTCACATGCTGTTTGATAAGCTCATAAACCTCTTTTCGAATGACGTGAAACAATACACTGGAGGAAAAGAACAAATGCAGTCAACACACCCAAGCACATACTCTGACCATATCTTTCTGTGACTTTGATCCCTGGTAAGGAATAAACCCATCAGTGTATCAATAAAATATGACCACAATCAAATCAAATCTTATTGATTTTAAAATGTGCTTAATTACTTTGTTGTGTTTCTGTTTTTAAAACTTTCACCAGAAAATGCAGTGTGAAGATTGCTTTTGCAGTTAAATTACTCTTATATTTGACTTGTTGGGTGTAGCTGTGGCTCAGGTGGCAGAGCAGGTTGTCCATGAATCACAAAGTTGGAATATGCGAATGGTTGACCACTAAGATAGAAAAGCACTATTTAAGTGCAGACCATTCACTTGTTGGACTACTGGAACATGTCAAATTACAAATAGCAGTCGAAACTAAAAGAGAAATATTAAAGTAAATAAATACCACTAAAAGCTGCTTTAATGAAACTTGAAAATGATTTTTATAACCCAGGCAATTTAATGTTTTAAGCCACAAGATAGCTGCAGTGCTGGCCTAATAAAAGTGATTATTATAAATGCTCCAATGTCTCTGTCAGTGACTCACCTGCTGCCAGTCCTTGGTTAAACTCTCACACACTTCCTCTGACGTAACAGGTCTGTGCAGCAGGTTTATAAAAGCCACTGAGTGCGATTTGGAGCATCAGAGGAACTTGTGCTTCCACTGAAAGAAGAGCAAAGACGTGCAGAGATGGACTACTTCTTCTATTTCTCCATTCAAACATGGACCCTACTGGTGGCCTTTGTCACACTCTTCTATGTGTAAGTGTTTAACAATATGTATTCAGGTATTTGAACTGTTTATGCTGCTCTGGTTTTCTTACCTGTTTAAATATATGTCTATATATTTTTACAGGTATGCCAACTGGACGTATGGGACGTTTAAGAAGATGGGCATTCCTGGTCCCAAGCCTGTCCCTTTGTTTGGCACTATCCTGGCATATAGAAAGGTTGGTGAACATGTCTTTTCAGACCAACATGGAAAAATGGGATTAATAAAACTGGTGGTAATTAGCTATAATAGTGTGACAGGTATGGTCATGTGTTTCTTTTCTAAATTCATCCGTTTAGCAGAAAGAAAATGATACTTGTACAGGCACCTTTGTATATTTGGGTTGAAGAAGTGTAAGAAAAAAATACTAAGAGAGAAAACTCATAGTTGTAAAGATGAAAAGGTGTCTGCATAAAAAGTAGACAGAATTCCGTTTTGAACCCAATAAATAGAAGAAAAAGCCCATAAAAAGTAGACAGAACCCCAAGTAAATATTAGAAACTAGAACAGCACTCAGAGAGCGCATATCTCCGCCAAGGACCTTCAGTCCATCCCCAACACAATCTCCCAATTCACATATTTTCTATGGAACGTTACAGATACAGATGTAATTACATACAGTTTAAATTTCCTACCGGCAATGCGGCCTTCACCTCATCCGACCTAATGAACAAGCGCGGCCTCTAGCACTGCAGCTCGTAATAGCCTCCCACCTTCTTAGACAACTGGAGATAATAATGCCAACCCAACCGTGTGTATGTTGCTCAGGAAAGAAAGAGAACTCCGTCATTGTCGCTGTTTGTCACATGGAGCCCCAAAATCTAATGTGGTCACAGGGGGTTACCCCAAAAACAAGAGTGCCCTCTGGTGGCTTTTAGAGTAAACCACATTTAATTGTCCACCCGGTTACACTTACATATAAAAAAAAATCCTGGATCCAGACGGTGATCCCGATCAGTCCTAAAATTTCATCATTTCTTCCTTGTCCCATTTCATACATTTCCTGAAAATTTCATCCAAATCCGTCCACAACTCTTCGAGTTATTTTGCACACAATCAAACAAACAAACCAACAAAGAAACAAATCAATGCCTGCAAAAACATAACCTCCTTGGCGGCGGTAAAGAGCCACAGTTGCATTCCAGTGATTTTTTTTTCATCTAGAAAGTTTTTATAGCCAAATTCAAATAAGCATCTAACCAGTGATGGATGTGTTTATTTGAGCTTTAGTATCCATTAGAGGACAGAGGTCAAATACCTGTAGAAATGACTTTTTGCTCATTTCTTAAACACACACCTCTCCTCCAAAGGTGTGGCTACTCTCAGGAAACTGGAAAAACCCTAAAACTCTAGTTTTAGTTCATATATCCTTCAGGATTTAACACCTGTATTTTCACTGATTTACATACAATATTTAAGTGTATTATTTATTTTACAAATGTCTCTATCATGTTAAATGTTAGAGTGGACTATGGGTTTTCAAATAAGTGATTGATTCATCACCTGTGTTCTTGTATCTAGGGATTCATCGACTTTGATAAGCAGAGCTTTGACAAGTATGGAAAAACATGGGGGTAAGTACAGCATGTGTTTGACATGCATATAAGACATTATATATGTATATTTGAGATTGTTGTTCTTCACAGAGATACATGTTTACACACCAGTTTTGCAATGATTTGTATTTGAAAGCATGAAAATGTCCTTTTTCTCATTATATTTAGCATTTTTGATGGCCGTCAGCCCGTGCTGTGTATCACAGATCCCAGCATGATCAAAACTGTTCTGATAAAGGAGTGTTACTCTCTCTTCACCAATCGCAGAGTACGCAGCCACACTACACGACTTATTCAGTCTATCATTATCACTGTTGTGTTTTGATAGACCTTTGAGCCCTCATCAGAGGCTGTTTTCTAACATGACAGAATTTCCATCTGAATGGGCCACTGCATGATGCCTTGACTGTTGCAGAGAACGATCAATGGAGGAGGATCCGCAGTGTCCTCTCTCCAACCTTCACCTCAGGGAGACTGAAAGAGGTACGTCCTTTCCCTGTCTCTGGTCCTCCTCTGGCTTCTGCTACATGTTGAACAGAACACTTTAAACCTGAGCTGTAATTTAGCTTCAGCTGGAACTAGATTGATTGCAGAGCAGTGGTTCCCAACTTGTTTGGCTTGTAAACAACTTAAAATGAAGCAACGTGCGCTTTTCAGGCCTCAAGGTGTCACTATTTGACTGTCACTAAGAAGTGTTCAGTCTGTCTTTGATATTTACCTCCGACAGGAGGCAGGTCATGTCCTTGCCTTCATTTGTCAGTTTGTCATTTCTGCTTGCAAGATAACTTTAAAAGTTATACATGAATTTTAATGAAATTTTCAGGAAATGTTGATAATGGGAAAAGGAACAGATGATTCAATTTTTGTGATGTTTAGCTTCAGTTGCACCCAGTATTGTAGTTTCTGATCTTTACTGTTTTTCCTGTCTGTCTGTGCCTCAGATGTTCGGCATAATGAAGCAGCATTCTGCTAACCTGCTCAGCAGCATGAAAAAGACAGCAGACAAGAATGAACCGTTAGAGATGAAGGAGTAAGAACACTTCAAACTCTTCAACAAAAATCACAAGGTCAGCTCTTTCTAAGCCTGTACCAGTTTTGGATGTGACTGTTTGCTCTTACAGGTTCTTCGGATCCTTCAGCATGGATGTAGTTACCAGCACATCCTTCAGCGTAGACATCGACTCACTCAACAACTCCTCAGACCCCTTTGTCACCAACGTTAAAAAGTTGCTGAAGTTTGACCTTTTAAACCCTCTCCTCATCATCGTAGGTAAAGTATTCGTTCACCTTTTGTAAAATTCAGCATTTTAGCATTTAAGATTTGTTCCTCCACCTGGCATGTCATAAGAAGTGCATGTGCTAGGTTACTTCCTGTGAACGTTTACAGTCGATACAGTTGCCGTCTTTCCTGTGTGTTTGATAAATGTGTTACTGTCTGTTTTAATTTCAGGATTCTTTCCCTTCATGGGCCCCATTTTTGAAAAAATGGGGTTTTCCTTTTTCCCCAAAAGTGTGACAGACTTCTTTTATGCTGCTCTGCAGAAGATCAAGTCAAATCGTGTTAACGGCAAACAAGTGGTACGACTGAGTCTCTGTGTGTACACTTCACAAAAACACAGTAATTTTACTGAATATTCTGTTTTATTTATTGCAATTTCACAAATGATTATTCAGTTTAATACTGTAAACATTGCCTCTAAATGATTCTACAGGTAGACCTAATTAGTCCCAATTACCAGAAAAAGTACTGTTATTTCTGTAATTAGCAATTACAGTTTCCAATAAGAGTTTCAAAATAAAAATGTTGGATGAATATATTTTTACATAGTATAGGTATTACCAATGTTTCTACACATGTTAAAATCCTTAATTAAATATTTAAACTCCAGTAAATTAAAAATAAAATAACATTATCTCATGTAAAATTAAGGCTAGATTTTTTTCATTATGGAAACTTACTGTATTTTGAGAGATGGCTATTTTCAGTTATTTAACTGTATGTTTTTATGACAGCTGCTGGAATATTATGTTATTATTATAATATTGTATTATTATAGTGTTAGTTTGTTCCCCCACAGTGTCAATATATTGTACAGCAGATTCAGAAATATAATCAAGCTTGCTCTTATACAATATGTGTCTACTTTCAGAGTCGAGTGGACTTTCTTCAGCTGATGCTTGACTCCAAGAAAAACAGTGGTCCCAGTGGAACAGATCAGGATAAAAGTGAGTCACACATACGCTGCCACACGCCTACAAACACATGGAAACTACACTTAAAGCTGATCTCAAGCATATATCTTTGCTGTTTCTCCAGGTTTAAGTGATCATGAGATCCTCTCCCAATCAATGATTTTCCTCATTGCTGGCTATGAAACAACCAGCAGCACTCTCTCTTTCTTGACTTACAACCTGGCAACAAACCCTCACGTCATGAAAAAGCTGCAGGAGGAGATAGACGCCACCTTCCCTAACAAGGTATGTTTTAATTAAGGTAACATTTCAGGCAGCAAGGGAGTTTAAAAGTCAGGGTTTGTACCATTTTGTGGCAGTGGAGCTCCACAACAAGCTGACCAACATGTAGATTGTAAATATTTTCACCTCTGCATTGTGCGATTTTGGGCTGTTTGAGACTCACCAGGTAATTATCATATCATCTAACAAGCCTTAAACTGTTAATCACTGTTAGTCACACAGGGTGACATGCAGTAAAACATATACAACCCCTTTTACTTTCAGCAAGAAAGCAAAAAGGTGTGTTTTCCATAATGTCAAGATACATGTGAATCACACAACTTTGTATAATGTGAAAGAGGAAGTGCATTTTAGGTGGAAGTGGTCTTTTTTTAAAATATTTTACACTTTGGAGTTGTTGCAAATGTGGTTGTTGCGTATTATAACTTTTACAGTGTGAGCTTGATTTTTTTTCTCTCGGTACCACCATCATCTATCAGTGTGTGCGCTGCAGCCTTACAGTCAACAATCATGTTTATGTGTTTTTTCTGTAGGCTCCTGTTCAGTACCAGGCACTGATGCAGATGGAGTATCTAGACAGTGTTGTCAACGAGTCACTGCGATTATATCCCGTTGTCTTACGTCTGGAGCGTGTGGCCAAGGCTGCTGTGGAGATCAATGGCATTGTAATTCCAAAAGGGACAGTTGTCATGGTTCCCACGTGGCCCTTGCACAGGGACCCTGACGTGTGGCCCGAACCTGAGAGATTCAAACCGGAGAGGTAAAGAAAGAATTTCTGCGTTACCAAAACAACCAGTAAATAAAAAAAACTCCAGAGAAAAGACCTGAACTCTGCAGGTCATGACTTCACTTCTGTTATTAATATATGTGTGTGTGTGTGTGTGTGTGTGTGTGTGTGTGTGTGGCCCCCCAGGTTCAGCAAGGAAAACAAGGACTCATTCGATCCGTACACATACATGCCATTTGGGCTAGGTCCAAGGAACTGCATTGGGATGCGGTTTGCTCTGGTGGTGATTAAACTCGCTATGGTGGAGATCCTCCAGAGGTACAGCTTCACTGTGTGTAAAGAGACCGAGGTGAGAGCAAAAATCTGTTGTTGCTTTTCTTTAAGGTGTTTGAAGAGTCTGGTGCAAAGTTTAATCATGGCTAGGTCAACAGTGCTATCGATGATTACATAATGTCATGAGACTCACATCTGTCAATCCAAAGATCAGCGGCCGTTCGACACAGCACCTTGAACAGGAACACAGCTACATTTTACACATTTCATATTTAAAATGTTAAACAAAGGTCAAACTCAGTAAGCTGCCTGTTATTTGTGTAAAGTTCTCTGACATCTTCCATGCTTCCAGTTGTTTGCAGATTTCAAATAAGGTAGAATTTTGTGTGTTGTTGACTTTTTCTTTTCTTTCTCTTCCCATCAGATCCCCTTGGAGATGGACACCACGGGTCTAGCAGCTCCAAAACGACCTATCAAATTGAAGCTGACACCACGTTCTTGATATTCCAGCTAAGAACAACAACAACAAGTTTGAGGATTGTCATTTACCATGTATAATCATCATGTATCAAAACACCATGTAAACATTTCAGTACAAGAGTACAGTTGTGTGTATATCTGTATCATTTATTCCTCACCTGAGAGACCAATGGAAATGTTATAAAACCCCATTTACAAATATAGTCGCACGCGGCGATGATGGGCCCGAGCACCTGCGATGCAGGTTTGTGGCATCTACATTACATTCACAACACGAGAGACCTACTTAGCAGTGTTTGTACCAGTGTGGATGTGTGAAGTCAAGGCACTGGTGAGTTCACACACATCTGAACTGAATTAATCTGATGAATCTGATAATGATATCCAACATAAGTGAAAATTTTTTTTTCTTCTCTCGCCAGTTGATGGCGCTATGATGCATCTTTGCCATATATTAAAAAAATACAATCTTATGAGTATTGACAGTATAAATAACCCTGCACCTGAACCTCTTCATAAATATATTCAGACAGGCAGTAACAGAGCAACAAGAAGCAAAGTGGAGAGAAACTGCAAAATTCAACACTGTAGAACCACTTTTGGACAGTCTGCTCTCTAAAGGAAAGCTTGTAAACTCTGGAATACATTACCAACTGAAATAAAATCAATGACTAATCTTAAAACCTTCACCAGAAAGGTTAAGTCTTGGCATAAAGCAAACCAGAGCTGTACCAATTTTAAAGTGTTGTAATTTAAGTAGGTAATTTGGATTGGTTTGTTAGATTTTTCTTTTCTTTCCCTTTTGCTATTGTTGTGTACATTTGTGATGATTCTGAACTTAATTCTGTAAGCTCGGTTGTATTTATTCTCATTCAGGTTACTTATATATTGTATTTTCAAAGGATTGTGATGGTGTATGCTTTTATTTGTTTAAAAGCCCAACTAGCTAAAACTCTGCATGCAATACATCTGATTCATGCCTTGTACTGAAACTATGTTAATTGCATTGTCCCTATTAATAAAAATATGACAGCCATGTGCACTAAGCATATAAATATCACCAAATCATAATTTTTCAGACCAATTAGCAAAAGCCACTGTTAATTTCACACTTTGTGCCTGACCAGTTGGTGGCCTCTGCAAGGCATGTGAATTAGGCATGTCAATATCATCATAGTCATGATATCCAGTATTTACAACACATCAAACATTCCTTCGCAATTTAACATCAGCAACATGTTGGTATCATGTATGCCAAATTTCTTTCGAATCTGATGAACTGCCTAGGAGTAGTATGTTAAAACTGATCATGTATCCAAAAACATATAATCCTTATTACCTCACTTCCTGGTGGGCGTGGCTAATACAATGTATATACCAACGTTGCTCATCTCTTTTACATACACACACCTACTAAGTTTGGTGAGTGTACCTGAAAGTGTATACCAACCTGAACACCAGCAATTCTGACAGGTACCATGTGGAGGCGCTGTAGCAGACTGACATTTTACACCTATAAATTTCTTCATATTGATGTTGGCTTTTCTCTTTTCATAGATATGACGTGAAGTTTCATTAATGTTAAGCAATGCATGATGAAGTCATGAGATATTTCCTGTTTACCTGTGGTATAGTAAAATTCATCTTTCCGCTGTTTCCTTATTTTACAACGTATCAAAAAACCCTTCACAATTTAAGATCAGCAACATCTTCACATCATGTATACCAAAAATCACATAAATCTAATGTACAGTGTAGCAGCAGTACATTCCCAAGCAAATCATTCTGCTACCACATGGTGGTTCTATTCCAGACTGCCATTTTCCTCACATAAATGTGTTGGTAGTTGCAATACGCAATAACCTCTGAAGTTTAACTCATGTCAAGCACTGCACAATGAATTGGTGACATATTTCCTGTTTACCTGGCTACTTATAATTAGATACTTCAATTCATCAAAACGCCACTTCATTATCTTACAACATATCAAAATCCCTTCGCAATTTACATCTACAACATCTTAAGATCATGTACACCAAGGAGGAGTACATTAAATCCCACTGGACATGGCCATAACATTGTACTGGCCTTTCTTGTTGGACTTGGAGATACACACCTACCTCTATCTAGTGTCCCTGGGCCACATCCATCAGGGGCTGGGTGTTTGTCCCTGAGTAGCTGGGGGGATTTGTGACGAGTGTCAAATTTCGTGAGTTTTCATCCATGTCAGCCACCTTGAAAAAGGTCAAACAGCGCCAAAGGAGACAAAGAACAATAAGAAGAAGAATCCTTACAGGGGTTTCACACCTCCAGTGCAGACCACAGCTTGTGGCCTGCACTGGAGGTGCTCGGGCTCTAATAGAAATAAGAAATATAGCTGCAAGCGACGATGATGGGTCTGAGCACCTGTGGTGCAGGTTTGTGGCATGCTGCCCTCCTACAACACATCCACAACACCAGTTGGTGGCACTATGGCAGCCATGTGCATTGAGCACATGAATATCACCAAATCCTAATATCCAACATTTTGACATTTTTCAGACCAATTAGCAAAAGCCACTGTTAATTTCACACTTTGTGCCTGACCAGTTGGTGGCGCTCTGCAAGGCATGTGAATTAGGCATGCCAATATCATAGTCATGATATCCAGTATTTTTTAAAGTTTCAGACTAATTTGCCATGGCATTGTGAATTTCTGGCACACTTCCTGTTTGGCCAGATGGTGGCGCTATGCCAGACACGCATATTGGGTGTCTGCATGTCATTATAATCATAGTATCTAAAAACCTGACCAGTTTCAGACAAACCTTTCAATGCACTGACTTTATGACATATTTACTGTTTATGTGGCGAGATATTAATTTGAACATATTACAACATATCACACAGTCTTTCACAATTTAACATCAGCAACATGTTGGTATCGTGCGCTGTCGGCGTCATGGGGGGGCATTCGGGGGCCATGCCCCCCCCCTGCTGACCTACTGTGCCCCCCACCCCACTCTGAGCATCTACACCAGCGGCATGCCGTTCAGGAGGTGGAAAACGAAAGTAGCTGACAGAAAGGCATGGCGAGCGAGGACACTGCTACTGTACCACCGCCAGTGGGAGATGTCCACGGCAATGCCGCCGGACTCCGACGATGAACGTTCACGAATGAAGCCTCTACAGATGTGTACGATAATGGAACTAATGACGCAGTGATCCACTTGAAACGTCCACTTTGAAAAAACTTTGCCGTGTTTTAAACACATCAACACCGAGGACGTCCAGCTGCCATCATGGGGAGACTACACTCGGTGGTGAGAACAGTTTGTGCTCACTTAAGGCAGTTAATCTGTGATGCCTTATGTGACAAAATTCTATGCATTTTCCTCTTATTGCTGACCATTTGATGAACAAAAATGTCTATTATGCTTGAGTAGATAGGACCCCAATTAGCAAAACTGGTTGCATTTTTATTTATTTGTTTATCTTCTCAATTCTTCTCAATTTGGCGCTGACTAAATATTCTTTGGTGAAACCCAAAAACCCTTTATAAAGGAAAAACCCTGTTAATATTCTGTCGAGACCAACTTGGAAAAAGTACAAACTTGTGACTTTAACGGTTCTTCCTTGACTCATGTTGTCTCCTCTGTTTCTCTCCAGAACCCTCCAGCCTCAGTGGTGTGAAGTGTGTTGTAGTGAGTACAGCAACAGCTTGTCATCACATCTGTCCTCCACTCTGCATCAGTTCAGTCTGCGGCGTCCTTCGCCCACCCCCTACTACTGCCTCCCCCCCTCCAGCAACAGCTACAAGATGATGGTAAATGGTAAATGGTCTGCACTTATATAGTGCTTTTTTCTACTTTTGTGGTATCCAAAGCGCTTTACAATGTGTTTTGCATTCACCCACTCACACATACACTCACACACCACTGGCGACAGGTGTGTCGTTGCGGCTGGAAACCAGGGACCGGACTGGGGCCCAAGGGAGACGGGCTGAACCAGCCGGTGCCCACTGTGTTGAAGAGGGACCAGAAAGGTCTGGGGTATGGACAGATGAGACGAGCTAAAGTTACTCACTTCAAAGCCAGGGATGGAGACGCTGTGAGACCACCGTCCAGAGAGCAAGAGGAGAGAGGACGGAAAGGACAGAGGAATAAAGAAACCAGGAAAAAAGAGCAAAAAGACAAAAACTGGAAAAGAGACTTTCGTGCCTCTTTTTACCTTTGACACCTGCCCTGGACCTCAGACTCATTGCAAAATACTTCTGCACCAGATTGGAAAGAAGACAAGTTGAAACCTGTTTTTTCAGGTAAACTGTCAAGATGTATGTGAAGCTGCTTGGAGGTGTTTTCCCATTGAGCTTCATTGTTAATGCCCTGAGTCAACCTCAGGGCCGCTGACGTTGCTTCCATTTATGGAGTCACCTGTGCCCTATCTACAGTTTATGCAATGCCCACATGTGGCATGTGTAGCAAATGTGACTGATTTCACCTTTATGCTGAGTGTGTTTATGTGGTCTGATTGATGGTAGATTTACTGGTAACCAACGATGACAGCGTCAAACAAGTTCATAATTAGGTTTTATTTGTATTTATCAAAAATAAATGAGACTTGCTGATCTAATGAACATCATAAAGAACACTGGTTATTGTTCTTGATTCAGGAGACTTGCTGATGCCCTTTTAATATGGTATTAAAATAAAGACAATTTATAAGATTTTGAAGACATTTGAATATTTTATTGTATTTCTATTTACGACCTTAGTAACAGTTGCTTGTACCTGAATGTCAGGTAGTGTTATGCAACTATACAAATCAATAGCGACCTCTCCCTTAGTCCTTGCTCCAGGTACCGTCTGGCCTAATTCAGCAAACCTCCACTTGTGACCTCTGAGTCACATTTGTACCTATGTGCCATATCAGCATGTCACTTAGGCTCTTTAGCACAGTGAAACTGTTCCTGAATCAGTCTGGAGTGTTGTTTACGTGTCAGAAGATTACATGTTAGTGCTGGACATGATTGCTAACAATATCTATTATGACGTGATAACGACAAAATTATCTTGTTACAGTGAGAAAACAAAATCGTTTTGTCATTATAACGAATTAATTTTTTTGATCTATACATACAGTTTGTCTGATGTAATATTTGCACTGCAGAGATGTTGATGTGTGCTTCCAGAGATGAGATGTAAGAGTAAATGTTTAGTTTTAAAAGCTTGCAATGCAATGTAATGCTCTGCAATACAACACTATAACAAACACAGCTTCAGAAAACCACATAAATGGGGAATTGGATGACGCAAAGTAGCCGTAAACTGAATATCTTATTATAGTTTTTTATAAGGGGAATTGCATTGCAGTACACCTTACAGTTATTTTTATATTTGTGTGTCATTATGAATAAAGGGCATGCTTTCATATCGTGCCCTGTTACTTTTTAACCAGTGTTCTCTTATTTATATGCCGTCTCTTCCTGTCTTGATCCCTGTATTCGCTTGGCTTCTATGTACTTGTGGGAGTGTCCTGGAAGTGCTCCAGTTTCAGGTACTAAACATTAGAAGATTAGAAATTTTGTGTGTGAAAGTGGACATGCACGTGCAAGACGAACTGGATCATGGTTGGATGTTTACCCTTCAAACAACAGGTCAAATAACAGGGTTCACAAAGTGATATCTCACATTAGTGTTCAACCAAAGATCTGGTTATAAACATCACAAATACTTTGTTTAAATATCATTCAAAAGTGCCACTCCCCATTACATTTAGTTACAGTTTACTGTAAATGCATATGATCAGATGAACTTAAGACATACTAGATCATACAAAACAGTTTATATGTGTCTTCTGAACATCTGATGTTTCCCACTATTCAGAATATTTTGTAAAGCATTATTCTTTCAATGTCTGAAATGTTTCATGGAATTTAGTAGATACTGTATTTGGATCATTACCCAACACTGATTCATAGTGGTTTGTGAAGCAAACTTGTAGGTGGTGGGTCGCCGGTTCGAGCCTCCGGACTGGCAAGAGGTTGAGGTGGGAAAGTGAGAGCGACTGCTTGTCCCAGTCATAGACATATATACGTAGACGCCGCGTTGACTGCTGCTGCCGATTGGAGCCGACGTGCCTACGCGGCGGCCATCTTGGTACAGTGCCACTCGCCCCTACAGTGCATTACGTCTATAGAGGAATGACATGTCTGCACTATAAAAGTGATCATAAATCCATCAGTTGTCAACATATATTGTTTGTTACAAACGTCAGACATGGAGGACGGACAGGCAGACATAAATAGAACAAAAGCATCCAAGCATCCTGTGTCAAAGTTACATGTGTGACGTTTTTAACAAACCAAACCGTTTGGAAATCAGTCGAAAATTCAGTGAATAATTCTACTTTAAGATTGTGGAGTACCTCTTACCTCCATAGACTTACATTCACTCCCCCCTCTGCTAGCCCTGTACCAAGATGGCGGAGCTTTAGGCACGTCCCTCCACAGTCAATGCGGCGTCTACGTATGTATGTCTATGGTCCCAGTCACCACCACTGTGGGCCCTTGAGCAAGGCCCTTAACCCCTGACTGCTCCCCAGGTGCTGCACTGCAGTAGCCCACTGCTCCTAGTATGAATAGTTAAGGTTAACTATGAATAGGATGGGTCAAATGAAGAGAAGGAATTTCCCCAAGAAGATCAATAAAAGGTTTATAAATAACTAAATAAATAATTTCAAGCTTATAATAAAAAAATCTAAAATTTATAGTAGCTAGCATTAAGTAACATTTGCAGTTGCCAATAAAAGAAATTCAGAAATTCATCTCAGCCTTGAGCCCTGTGGCTGTGAGCACTTTGTAGTCGTCCACACTTTCTGGTTTGGTGCAACGCGTCGCCAGCTTTAGTTTGATGGATTGAAGGGGTCCAGTGACTCATATGCAAAGGGATCTGGGGAATGGAAAGTTTGCTAAATGAGAAACATGTTGCTCTTTCTTACAACAAATATTGCCTGTCAAGTGTTCTCTTTTGTACAATACATCCCATTGGAATTAATATGGAATTCACTCATCGTCACCTCTGTCTCCTTGCAGACTGAGAAGTTGTTGTTCTGCAAAACATCCACCAAAGCCACTCTAACCATCACCAAAGGCTCCCAGCCCTGCACGACCCATTGCCACTGTGCCCACCAGAGCCCAGTGTAAGTCGAGACCCAACTACCTCCGGGCCTTCCTGAGCCCTCCACTTCCGGCCAGTACGCACCGCAATGCCCGCTGATGATACTTTCGAGTCCTTGGAGTCTCGATAGAGCAAAGCCTCTCTTATGCGAGAGACCTTCAATCCTCATCGAGGCTGCTGAAAGGGAGTTGGAGTTTGTTGGTCTTCCAGTACAGTGCTGCACTGCATACGCTGCGTGGAAAGCCCGTTCATCTACGGAGGTAGCAACTAATCTTCCTCTCCAGAGTCTCTACTGTCGCCAAGGACACCTCGTACACCAAAAGAGGCCAGAGTACCCGGGGTAAGACGCCATGCTGATAAATTCATGCGTTAAACCTGCCGGTCTACCGCTGATAGCCACATCTCAAGCTCCTTGATGGTAGTTTGGATTGTTGCTTAGATCACAGTCAAAGACCTTGTCCAGGCTCTTTACCAGTTTCTCGATGTTAGATGGGATTGCTGTGCCATTAGCAAAGAAGTGAAACTTGTCTGCCACTTTTCCCCTCTTGAGCACTGTGGCCCTGGATTTAGTGAGTTTGAAGCTTATTCTCGCCCAGAACAAGCTTTTCCAGGCCCTGGAGTATCCATCTCCCACCAGGCACCAATGGTGTGGTGACAGTGAGATCGTCCATAAAGGCTCTGATGGGGGGTTGGCGAATGCCAGACTTGGAAGGAGGGCCTTGCACACCCTTGTTTCAGCTGCCTTGACTACCATGTTCATGGCAAGGGCGAAGAGGCTAACTGAGATGGTGCACCCAGTTATAATGCCTTTTTCAGTAATGCCAGTCTGAAGTTATGCTTCCAGAAGCGACTCTGAGCATGAAATTCCCATAGTCATTCAGAATGAGGTCCTTGATCTTCCTGGGCACATGGTGACGGTCCAGGATAGTCTCCACGAGCATGCAGAAACATCCAACAAGCAGCAATTCTGCAGACATGGTCAGAGGAGGATGGACATAGGTGGACTCCGACAACTGTAGTGAATAAAAAAAACATTTCAGACTCACAACCGCACATAATCTTGTTGGGCTTCACTCCTGTCAACCAGACAAATCTCCATTTCTGCTGAGGCTGCAGAGGGCAGGCTCCAAATTATGTATCAACAACATAAATACATGGATCCAAACTGCTTTGTCTCGACACTTCAGGTAACTCTGTGGAGAAGGTTTTAATGACACACTTTGGAGCCTTTACAATCAATCAATCAAGGTCTGAATGCCCCAGCCTGTCTGTATATTGTTGTATAGTTTATCTATCTATCTATCTATCTATCTATCTATCTATCTATCTATCTATCTATCTATCTATCTATCTATCTATCTATCTATCTATCTATCTATCTATCTATCTATCTATCTATCTATCTGTCTATCTATCTATCTATCTGTCTATCTGTCTATCTATCCATCCATCCATCCATCCATCCATCCATCCATCCATCCATCCATCCATCCATCCATCCATCCATCCAACTGCCCCTTATAGAAAAATATGGAGGTCAGTGTGATCAGTAGAATCCATGTATCTAAAGAAAAGACAAGAATATAGCACATGACTGTCTCTTCCTCTTCCAAGTTGCGCTGATTTTGGGTTTGCACTGAACTCTGACTTTGTGACCAGGAGGGACCAGGGTGTGGTTTCACATGCTGTTTGATAAGCTCATAAACCTCTTTTCGAATGATGTGAAACAATACGCTGGAGGAAAACAACAAATGCAGTCAACACACCCAAGCACATACTCTGGCCATATCTTTCTGTGACTTTGATCCCTGGTAAGGAATAAACCCATCAGTGTATCAATAAAATATGACCACAATCAAATCAAATCAGATTTTAAAATGTGCTTAATTACTTTGTTGTGTTTCTGTTTTTACAGCTTTCACCAGAAAATGCAGTGTGAAGATTGCTTTTGCAGTTGAATTACTCTTATATTTGACTTGTTGGGTGTAGCTGTGGCTCAGGTGGCAGAGCAGGTTGTCCATGAATCACAAAGTTGGAATATGCGAATGGTTGACCACTAAGATAGAAAAGCACTATTTAAGTGCAGACCATTCACTTGTTGGACTACTGGAACATGTCAAATTAGAAATAGCAGTCGAAACTAAAAGAGAAATATTAAAGTAAATAAATAAATGCCACTAAAAGCTGCTTTAATGAAACTTGAAAATGATTTTTATAACCCAGGCAATTTAATGTTTTAGGCCACAAGATAGCTGCAGTGCTGGCCTAATAAAAGTGATTATTGTAAACGCTCTAATATCTCTGTCAATGATTCACCTGCTGCCATTCCTTGGTTAAACTCTCACACACTTCCTCTGACGTAACAGGTCTGTGCAGCAGGTTTATAAAAGCCACTGAGTGCGATTTGGAGCATCAGAGGAACTTGTGCTTCCACTGACAGAAGAGCGAAGACGTGCAGAGATGGACTACTTCTTCTATTTCTCCATTCAAACATGGACCCTACTGGTGGCCTTTGTCACACTCTTCTATGTGTAAGTGTTTAACAATATGTATTCAGGTATTTGAACTGTTTGTGCTGCTCTGGTTTTCCTACCTGTTTACATATATGTCTATATATTTTTACAGGTATGCCAACTGGACGTATGGGACGTTTCAGAAGATGGGCATTCCTGGTCCAAAGCCTGTCCCTTTTTTTGGCACTATGCTGGCATATAGAAAGGTTGGTGAATAAATCTTTTCAGACCAACATGCACCAGGAAAAATGGGATTAATAAAACTGGTGGTAATTAGCTATAATAGTGTGACAGGTATGGTCATGTGTCTCATTTCTAAATTCATCTGTATAGCAGAAAGAAAATGATACTTGCACAGGCGCCTTTGTATATTTGCATTGAAGAACTGTAAGAAAAAAATACTGAGAGTGAAAACTCATAGTTATAAAGACGAGAAAGAGCCTGCATAAAAAGTAGACAGAGCCCCGTGTGGGACCAATAAATAGAAGAAAAAGCCTATAACAAGTAGACAGAACCCAAGTAAATATTAGAAAAGAGCCACAGTTGCATTCCAGGGACTTTCTTTGTATACAGAAAGTTTTTAGAGCTGAATTCAAATCTCATTGGTGCTTCTCCTTTTGCCATCAGTGGTTACAAAAGATCTGAAGATAGTGAATTCTAAAAACGATTATTGTTTGAAATGCTTTATTATACCTGATTTAATATTTAGTATCCAAACAGATCAGCTATAAGTTAAAGTCACTTTGATGACTGAATTGGGAAAAACTGTTCAAGACACTGGAAAAACCCTACAACTCTAGGTTTAGTTCATATATCCTTCAGGATTTAACACCTGTATTGTCAGTGATTTACATACAATATTTAAGTGTATTATTTATTTCACAAATGTCTCGATCATGTTAAATGTTGAAGTGGACAAAGTGTTTGATTCATCACCTGTGTTCTCGTACCTAGGGAGTCTACAACTTTGATAAGCAGTGCTTTGATAAGTATGGAAAAACATGGGGGTAAGTACAACATGTGTTTGACATGCATATAAGACATTATATATATATATTTGAGATTGTCGTTCTTCATAGAGATACATGTTTACACACCAGTTTACAATGATTTGTATTTGAAAGCATGAAAATGTCCTTTTTCTCATTATATTTAGCATTTTTGACGGCCGTCAGCCCGTGCTGTGTATCACAGATCCCAGCATGATCAAAACTGTTCTGATAAAGGAGTGTTACTCTCTCTTCACCAATCGCAGAGTACGCAGCCACACTACACGACTTATTCAGTCTCTCATTATCACCAATGTGTTTTGATAGACCATTGAGCCCTCATCAGCGATTGTTTTCAACGTTACAGAATTTCCGTCTGAATGGGCCACTGTATGATGCCGTGTCTATTGCAGAGAACGATCAATGGAGGAGGATCCGCAGTGTCCTCTCTCCAACCTTCACCTCAGGGAGACTGAAAGAGGTACGTCCCTTCCCTGCTCTGGTCCTCCTCTGGTTTCTGCTACATGTTGAACAGAACACTTTAAACCTGAGCTGTAATTTAGCTTCAGCTGGAACTAGATTGATTGCAGAGCAGTGGTTCCCAGGTTGTTTGGCTTGTAAACAACTTAAAATGAAGCATTGTGTGCTTTTCAGACCTCAAGGTGTCACTGTCTGACTGTCACTAAGAAGTGTTCAGTCTGTCTTTGATATTTACCTCTGACAGGAGGCAGGAGGTCATGTCCTTGCCTTCATTTGTCAGTTTGTCTTTTCTGTTTGCAAAAGGTAACTTTAAAAGTTATACATGAATTTTAATGAAATTTTCAGGAAATGTTGATAATGGAACAAGGAACATATGATTCAATTTTTGTGATGTTTAGCTTCAGTTACACCCAGTATTGTACATTTTGATATTTACAGTTTTTCCTGTCTGTCTGTGCCTCAGATGTTCGGCATAATGAAGCAGCATTCTGCTAACCTGCTCAGCAGCATGAAAAAGACGGCAGACAAGAATGAACCGTTAGAGATGAAGGAGTAAGAACACTTCACACTCTTCAACAAAAAGCACAAGGTCAGCTCTTTCTAAGCCTGTACCAGTTTTGGATGTGACTGTTTGCTCTTACAGGTTCTTCGGATCCTTCAGCATGGATGTAGTTACCAGCACATCCTTCAGCGTAGACATCGACTCACTCAACAACCCCTCAGACCCCTTTGTCACCAACATTAAAAAGATGCTGAAGTTTGACCTTTTAAACCCTCTCCTCATCATCGTAGGTAAAATATTCTTTCACCTTTTGTAAAATTCAGCATTTTAGCATTTAAGATTTGTTCCTCCACCTGGCATGTCATAAGAAGTGCATGTGCTAGGTTACTTACTGTGAACGTTTACAGTCGATACAGTTGCCGTCTTTCCTGTGTCTCTGATAAATGTGTTACTGTCTGTTTAATTTTCAGGATTCTTTCCCTTCATGGGTCCCATTTTTGAAAAAATGGAGTTTTCCTTTTTCCCCAAAAGTGTGACAGACTTCTTTTATGCTGCTCTGCAGAAGATCAAGTCAAATCGTGTTAACGGCAAACAAGTGGTACGACTGAGTCTCTGTGTGTACACTTCACAAAAACACAGTAATTTTATTGAATATTCTGTTTTATTT
The DNA here is from genome assembly GCA_024666655.1 of Dascyllus trimaculatus. Lineage (NCBI taxonomy): Eukaryota > Metazoa > Chordata > Actinopteri > Pomacentridae > Dascyllus > Dascyllus trimaculatus. The sequence continues at coordinate 32,180,130 of CM045447.1, read as the reverse complement.
ATTGCAATTTCACAAATGATTGTTCAGTTTAATACTGTAAGCATTGCCTCTAAATGATTCTACAATTAGACCTAATTCGTCCCAATTACCAGAAAAAGTACAGTAATTTCTGTAATTTATAATTACAGTTTACAATAAGAGTTTCACAATAAAAATGTTGGATGAATGTATTTTTATTCATTTTCAATCTCTGAAAATACATTTTCTACATAAATAGATAGATAGATAGATATAGCTATAGATATAGATATAAATATAAGAAATAAAACAACCGTGGTCTCATGTAAAATTAAGGCTAGAATTTTTTCCTTTATGGAAACTTACTGTATTTTTATGAGATGGCTATTTTCAGTTATTTAACTGTATGTTTTTATGACAGCTGCTGGAATATTATGTTATTATTGTAATATTGTATTATCATAGTGTTAGTTTGTTCCCCCACAGTGTCCATATATTGTACAGCAGATTCAGAAATATAATCAAGCTTGCTCTTATACAATATGTGTCTACTTTCAGAGTCGAGTGGACTTTCTTCAGCTGATGCTTGACTCCAAGAAAAACAGTGGTCCCAGTGGAACAGATCAGGATAAAAGTGAGTCACACATATGCAGCCACACGCCTACAAACACAAGGAAATTAAATTTATAGTTGATCTAAAGCATATATCTTTGCTGTTTCCCCAGGTTTAAGTGATCATGAGATCCTCTCCCAATCAATGATTTTCCTCATTGCTGGCTTTGAAACAACCAGCAGCACTCTCTCTTTCTTGACTTACAACCTGGCAACAAACCCTCACGTCATGAAAAAGCTGCAGGAGGAGATAGACGCCACCTTCCCTAACAAGGTATGTTTTAATTAAGGTAACATTTCAGGCAGCAAGGGAGTTTAAAAGTCAGGGTTTGTGCCATTTTGTGGCAGTGGAGCTCCACAACAAGCTGACCAACATGTAGATTGTAAATATTTTCACCTCTGCATTGTGCGATTTTGGGCTGTTTGAGACTCACCAGGTAATTATCAACATTCATGTTTTTGTATTTTTTCTGTAGGCTCCTGTTCAGTACCAGGCACTGATGCAGATGGAGTATCTAGACAGTGTTGTCAACGAGTCACTCCGAATATACCCCATTGCTCCACGTTTGGAGCGTGTGGCCAAGGCCACTGTGGAGATCAATGGCATTGTGATTCCAAAAGGGATGGTTGTCATGGTTCCCACGTGGGCCCTGCACCGGGACCCTGACGTGTGGCCCGAACCCGAGCAATTCAAACCGGAGAGGTAAAGAAAGAATTTCTGTGTTACCAAAACAACCAGTAAATAAAAAAAACTCCAGAGAAAGGACCTGAACTCTGCAGGTCATGACTTCACTTCTGTTATTTATATATGTGTGTGTGTGTGTGTGTGTGTGGCCCCCCAGGTTCAGCAAGGAAAACAAGGACTCATTCGATCCGTACACATACATGCCTTTTGGGCTAGGTCCAAGGAACTGCATTGGGATGCGGTTTGCTCTGGTGATGATTAAACTTGCTATGGTGGAGATCCTCCAGAGGTACAGCTTCACTGTGTGTAAAGAGACTGAGGTGAGAGCACAAATCTTCTCGCTGCCTGTTGTTGCTTTTCTTTAAGGGGTTTGAAGAGTCTGGTGCAAAGTTTAGTCATGGCTAGGTCAACAGTGCTATCGATGATTACATAATGTCATGAGACTCACATCTGTCGGTCCAAAGATCAGCGGCCGTTCGCTGACACAGCACCTTGAACAGGAACACAGCTACATTTTACACATTTCATATTTAAAATGTTAAACCAAGGTCAAACTCAGTAAGCTGCCTGTTATTTGTGTAAAGTTCTCTGACATCTTCCATGCTTCCAGTTGTTTGCAGATTTCACATAAGGTAGAATTTTGCGTGTTGTTGACTTTGTTCACGCCTCTTCTTTCACTTCCCATCAGATCCCCTTGGAGATAGACACCACAGGTCTAGTGGCTCCAAAACGACCTATCAAATTGAAGCTGACACCACGTTCTTAACATTCCAGCTAAGAACAACAACAAAATTAAGTATTGTCATGTATAATCATCATGTATCAAAACACCATGTAAACATTTCAGCACAAGAGTACAGTTGTGTGTAAATCTGTATCATTTATTCCTCACCTGAGAGGAAAATGGAAATGTTGTAAAACCCCAATTTACAATAAAGTATGTGTAGATTCTTCTCCTTTGTGCTGTCTGTCTTACATTTGCATTAAAAAGATTAGAATGTGGCTGTACAAAAGGAGTACAACAGCAATAACAAAGAAATTTAGTTTTACTGATATTCAGATCTATTTATTCTTATCATTTGCATGAGAATAGTACATACAGTGCAGTGACAAAATAACCCCCCCAGACAGAGATAACACATGGTTTATTGAAGAATTATTGAAAACCTATATCACCCCTCTGAAAAAGTAATTGCCTCCCTAAACCTAATAACTGGTTGGTCCATTTGCAGCAACAGCTGCAGTTAAATGTTTGTTACAGTCTTTTACATCTCCATGAAGGAATGTTGGTCCACTCTTCTCTACAGAATAGTTTTAATTTGACCACATTATGTGGTTTACAATCATAAACTGCCCTTTTAAGGTCTTGCCACAGCATCTCAATTAGATTGAAGAAGATTGACTTTGACTTGGCCACTCCAAAACCTTATTTTTGTTCTTTTAGAACCACTTTGAGGTGGACTTGCTTGTGTGCTTTGGGTCCTTGTCATGCTGTATAAACCATTTGTGTTGAGTTTTAGGTCAGTCATGAACTGATGGGTGGATATTTCTGACAGAGAGCAGAATTCATGCCTCCATCAGTTATAACAAGTCATCCAGGTCCTATGGAAGCAAAGCAGCCCTGAACCATCACACTACCACCACCATGTTTCACTGTTGGTGTGATGTTCTTCTTGTTGAATGCACTATTAGCTTTACTCCAGATGTAATGGGACCAATATCTTCCACAAAGTTCCACCTTTGACTCATCAGTTCACAGGATGTTACTCCAAAAGTCTTGAGGCTCATCTAGATAGTTTTTTGTAATTGGCAGATTAACCTTTTTGTTCTTTTTGGTCAGTAGTGGTTTGTGTCTTGCAACTCTCCCATGGATGTCATTTCCTCCCAGAGTCTTCCTTATTGTGGAATCATGTAGACGGACCTTAACTGAGGCCAGTGAGGTCTGCAGATCTTTTGATGTTCGTCTGGGTTCTTTTAGATTAGATTAGATATAGATTAGATTATAGATTGGATTAGATATCGATGCACTCTTGGAGAAATGTTGGTGGTTGGTCCACTCCTGGGAAGGTCCACCACTGTTCCATGTTCCTCCATTTGTGGATAAAGTCTCTCACTGTGGTTCTCTGGAGTCCCAGAGCCTCAGCAATGGCTTTGTAACCCTCCAGACTGATGCATGTCAATGACTTTGTTCCTCATCTGTCCTTGAATCTCTTTAGAACGTGGCATCATGTGCTGCTTTTTGAGACCCTTTAGCTGCTTCACAACACCAGACAGGTTCTATTTAGGGATGTTTAGATTCAACAAGCCTGACAGTGGCTGGTGAGACTGAACCCAGCTGCCAAATGAATGTGATCATTGGGTAGACTGGTAGCTATTACAATTACTTTTTCACATAAAGCAAGGTGGGTCTGGACAGCGTTTTTCCTTCAATAAATGAAATAATCGCATAAAAACTGCATTTTGTGTTTTCTTGGGTTATCTTTGTCTAATGTTAAAATTAGTTTGATGATCTGAAACCTTTACGTGTGACACATATGCAAAAATAGATTTCTGTAGGGGGGCAAATACTTTATCATGGCACTGTACATTATCTAAATATTGATCATGGTCCTAAGCTAAGGAGGAGGAACAAAGATAAAAATGAAAGATGAAAAAGAAAGAGGGGAATAACCAAAACTAAAACAGATCAATAACAATGAGCACTTGTATATGTGACGCAGTATTTCTTCACTCTGTCAAAACGCATATATTGTGCCCATTGCTCAGCTGTTCTGAACTGAACTGGAACCTACTAGTCTAATGTGGCCTTTCCCCTTTGGATGTGAGCAGTCCATCAGAGGCTCTCCACTGGCAAAACTTTAGAACGTCCCTGTACCATCCCAAAAAAAAAAAGCTTGTCCAACAACTTAGACTCTCTCACATCCATGAATCTACCTTAATAATGTTTTAATGTTATACTAATACTTTGTAATAGTGATACATGACTCAAGCTTAGATATTAATGGACAACTCCAAAAACAATGTACAACATTAAACAAATGTGAGCACTCCAGTGTGCAATATTACTTGCAATGCGCAGTGCAAATATGAAGCTCAACACAGGTCAGACGTCCAAAACAGAGAGTTCTGGCGTTCACAAATCATTTTATAACCATGTTCATGCTATTAGTCTGACTGGAAATCACAGACGCACTCAGTGTAGTTTCAGTGATCATTGGTTTTCTAACTTGTCCATAAGGTGTATTTGCTTTTGTTGCTTCAAGTTTCTGCTTTGGGTGTCGTATTTTCAGTATAGACTTTAGAAAAAAAGTAGTTTTTGACTGTTCATAAGAAGAAACACTCTGTCTGCTCATCAATGATTAGTTACTGAGAAGTGATCCAAATTTGACTTTGTCGATTAGATAGGCTTGCATCCTGTGTCAGCTTGACATTTGTGCTGATAAAGTGACACTTGTGGCCCAGTGGTTTGTGAAGCGAACTTGTAACCGGTCGGTTCGAGCCTCCGGATTGGCAAGAGGTTGATGTGGGGAAAGTAAGAGCGACCGCTGTGGGCCCTTGAGTAAGCCCGTAACCCCTGACTGCTTCCTGGGTGCTGCACTATGTATAATTATGGTTAACTATGAATAGGATGGGTCAAATGCAGAGAAGGAATTTCCCCAAGAGGATCGATAAAGTTTAGATTATTAAAAAACTATACTTGAGGGACGTTTCTCAACAGATCTGTAGCCACAAAAGATTCACTTTCAGTAGAGATATTTATCAAAGGTAGACTGATTGGATTTTGCAGGCGTTTGTGTTTTCTTTCAATGCCTGTATATAATGTGGGAGTTCAACACATTTTTCAGTTTTTCTCAATTGTTTACACACAAATACTCAGACACAGCGACCACAACATGTAACTCATGCGCCAACCCCCTGAACCAGTTCTGCTAAACTACAAGCACAATTCCTGCTTTACACCCAAAATGCAGTTCTAAAACACACTTCTTTCAAAACACTACACTCAATTCTCTGCATTTGGCACAATTTTCATAAAGAAAATCTCTTGCTTGAACACACTGTCATTCAAAATTCTAAAGTTAATTGTCCTGCTATGTACAGTGACTCATCACATGGTCAAACACCTGTCACACAGTTTTACAATTAGCAGTCAGAGCTCAGCATATTCTCCATTCCTCAGTCCTACTGAGGATTTTTTTCTGCCTTGAGATGGAAAGTGTATGACCGAATATACAAACGCGTAGACCCCTGACCAAGCTATGGAAGATGCATGTGGAGATATAGTAGTTGATGCTTTCATGGCTGGATTCACCATGCTAGGTGATATTTCCCCGCTGCTTGTCCAGGGAAAACATTGGCTGTGATGTGGATGAGGTGCTGTGGTCAAACCGAAACAGAAGGGAGGATGCGGCATAGTTGTTTTTTAACTGTAACTGTATTCAATAAATTCTTCTGTTGTTTGTATGTAGACCACTGTATGTGCAACTTTGTGTTGGTTGGGATGTTCACTGTGTACACTGTTTTTGTGGGAAAAATCAAACATATTTTTTTCCATCTAATTGCGTGTTCTGAGTTTAAAAACAATATTTTAAAAATATTTTACAACACACTCATGTATGTACTGTCTGTAGTGAGCGTAACACTGAACAAAAAAAGGCCTGAGTCATTCTGATGAATGGAGAAGAAGTGTTTTCCATTCATCATAGTGTTTTACAGTGAGCACATCAGTGTTCAACTGGTTCCTATAAATGTCTATTCATATGATGGTTTGTGTGTCATTTGAAAACAAAATACCATTTTGAGAAGAAGTAACATCGTTTTGAATGTAAAGCTTCATTTTGCAGGAGAATAGAGGGGTTTTGCCCATTTTGTGTGTGTGTGTGTTTTTTAACATGTGTGTAGAGTTCTAAAAGTATGAGGCATGCTTTCAGAAAATGTGTGTAAGCAATCGAGAAAAACTGTAAAATGATGAAGTGCATCACAGCCGATGTAACAGCGCACTCGTGTGGATGGTCTCCTTCCAGTTGTTCTCCTGTGCTCCTGCTCCTTCACAGATCCAATGTCCAGGTTTTTCAGCCACCTTGTTCTTTCCATGTTTATAAACAGAGGGTAGAGATAAAAAAAAAAAAAAAAAAAAAATCTGAGGTGGGCAAACCAGCTCCACTGCAGACACCACATGTTCTTGAGATTGTGATTTAGGAAAATGCCACCATTAGCAGGCTGCTGAAATATGTGACACTGCACTGAACGCGTTAAATAAATGCACCATATTCCTTTTTCATAGTTTGGCAACTGAACTGTAGCATAATATGCAACATAATGTCAGTGTAGTTTGTGTTTATGTGCTTTTAGAGGCTGTAATTTGAGTAATGCATCCACTTACGTTGAGATTAGGCTAAACATGCACTTGTATTTGTTTATTTTTATTTTTCTTACAGAAAGCCTTGTGCACTGATTTAATCTTATTCAGATCCAGGAAAGACGTGAAGGTGCAGAAGAGAAATGTGTGATCGTTTCTGAACAATAGCTGGATGTAAAACCTCAAAACACAACTGATCCAAAACTCCAGTTTCCTGATGTGATGATGTGACGACATGAACTGCAGCCTATCGACCGAGGGGGCAGATGTGGCGTTCAGGGACCAGAGCCTGCTTCCCTGCAGGGCTGATGGCAGCAGTGTTGTGGACTCTTTTTCATTTCTGCTGTCAACATTTATTGCTGTGTGACCTTTCGACTTTTTTTCTACAACTGCAACACAGTGAATCTGTGCTCTGTAAATTATTATGCACTCTCAAATTACTAAATCTGAGACAAAACTATTATTGTTGTCTGTTATTTGCATGTTTTCTCACTTTGTGCATTTGTAATTGATTTTATTTTCCGTTGCAGTGTGATTTTAAGTATTCTCTGCTTTTTTTTGGACTTACATGCAACAAATAAAATTATGTGCTTTCCTTAACAATCACACTCACTAATTCTATCCAAGGCCAAAGAAAACTATTTTGTACGTTGGATCCCATGATGGAAACTTCTTGAAAATATTTTTAATAGAAATCTTCGGTTTCTATTTCTATTATTTGCCCTTCTTTAATGAATACAGACACTGTAACTCGGAGAGGAAATGAAATTCTGTGTCAGTGATATGAAACTGAAATGGCATACGAATCCTAGAGTACAGCTGCTGTGTAGGCTGGTTAAGAGGCTGCCCTGAACGCACCACCAGTCCGGTTCCCAGAGGCTCCGCTCCCGGTCTTTCCCCGACCCAGACTCCATGTTGTTCCGTCAGCCTCGGAGTGAACAAGTGCCCTGGCCGAAAACTCTCACGTTGCAACTCTGTGTGTGCGAGAAGTAAAGTGAGTGAGTGTGTTGACCCTCCGAAAGAAGATGGCAGACTACCGGGACGACACCGGAGCTCGAGCCCTGCTTGCTT